>OV277865.1:41722500-42972500 GCA_922989275.2 Gari tellinella
CACAATACATGATTAGATGGAGAAATCAGGTAACGTTCTGACGTACGGCCATTTTTGTCGACGGCGTTTCGTAAGACGGACCCCTGGTTCCTAAATTATTGTATGTTCCCACTCGATCCTGTCGTCATAAATCAGGCCCAATACTGGAAGACAACCTGCCTAAAAAAATATAATCTTAGATTAATAATTTGGGGTCATTTGGAGTCATTTTTTACATAGAATTATGTTCGCCTTATACCTGTTTGGAATGCTGGAAACACCCTCAGAATGCAGCAGAGACCATCTAGAAATAAAATGTTCCCGGGGGAGCATGCCCCCGGACACCCCTAGTAAGAGTGCGTACACAAAATGTCCGCCGCCCCAATGTTCAAGACCCCGCGACGCGCCTGCGTTAAACGGCGTCTTTCCCCCCCCCCCCCCCCCCCCCCCCCCCGTCTCTATTATGACCAATAGGCCAACAGTAAAAACCCGCTATTAACACCACTACAGTAAAACCATTATGCCTACAGTAATTCCTCTCTGTTATATGCCCAACACAGTAAAACCCCGCTATTAACACCACTAATTACAGTAAAACCATTATGACTTCTACAGAAGATCCTCTCTATGATGACCGATACAGTAAAACCCAGCTATTACGAACACTAGTCTATGTACAGTAGGCTTCTTAGTGACACTATGGAAACTCTTTTCAGTTGGACTCCCTTGAGAAAAATAGAATCTAGCTGGACAGCGCTTTCTAGACTAACATTTTAAACGACAAGCTTCTTGCATTAAATAACATTGGAACACTTTCTGGACCCATTGGCTCCTAATTCAAGTATTGTTTAATACTCATTGGATCAGTCGTGTTACAGAATAATAATAATAATAAAAGCAACTACTTCCACCCGTACCCGTCGCTGTGCATGATATAGCAATTTTCGTAACCGGGGCCGATAGCGACATAGTTGGTTGAGTTTGTGTAAGCACAATATATAATGTTTGTTTGGTTACGGGGAATAAGGATTACGGTAGTTATTTATTTTGTCAGTTATCACATATAGTATTGGCCAAATCACTTTTTGGACGTCAAATAATGTTTACAGAAACAATTAATTACTTCCCAGAATGGATGTCAATAAAAATCTTTGGCACGATTCCCTTCTAAACATTGCTCAATTAACGGTCCAAGTGGTGAATGGAGTGGGTGGGGTATCATGGAATGAGTTTAATTCTTTCCCCTACAGAAGTGTCCTAAAACTAATTCACGCATTTCTATGCATTAGTGCCTGTGGGCATCATTTACATGTTCAATTAAGATTCATTACTGGTGCTTATAACAGGTGGAAACTTTAAACAAGATGAGATTTAATGGGGACACAAAGTTTCTGCATGGCCAAGCTGTGCTCTTCTTTATCATACTTATCCCTTTACCCCCATAGCCTGTTTCTACTTTTGGAGACAGGTGATCACTTATAGCTGGCTGATAGTAGGGCAAATTGCACTTCAACCCATTGCCCCATAGCCTGATTCTAGTTTTGATTATATGTCACCACTTAAAGCAGGCTGAAAGTAAAGCAGAATGTGCCTTACGGCACATTCTGCTTTACTTTCAACCTGTTTTAAGCTACCATCTGCTAGAATATAGAAAATTAGTCTATCACTACATATTCATTACTGTATAAATTAAAACTATTTTCCTCAGTGGAGAAATAAAATAAAGGCGTAAAAAAGCGTATTTATGGGGAAATTGGTTATTGTGAAATTTGCTTTACTTTCAGCCTGCTTTAAGCTACCTTAAGCGTAAAAAATTCATATATTTATTGGGTATTGGGTTAAAGCCTGATATCTGGAATTTTATATATGATGAAAAAAGGTGCATGTTGGAAGAAGTCACTTTTAACAATAGGGACAATGTCCATGTAGTTGAAGATGCTTGTAAACCTTGCACTGTATATAATTTGATTTATCATGTAGTTTGATAGTTGATGGATAATCAATAAGTCCTGAAAACAGATCTTTATTGCAACAGTTTAGTTTGGGTCCAAGATACATCGTTATGATACTTCAACTTGTCTTATTGCAGTTGGCATCCATGGAAGTTTTGAGAGCTAGTAACCCTTTTCTCCAATCCATATAATATGGAATAGGCAAAGCCTATAAGCGAGCACTGCTAAACCACAGGGGACCGTAACAATAGAAGTCTGAACCCCAAAAGAAAAAAAATGTAAAGACACTAGATATATAGACTTTGTATATATTTTTTTCTTCTTTTGGGGTTCAGACTTCTATTGTGATGGTCCCCAGTGTGCTAAACCATCTTCAGAAAACAAAGAATGAAGATTGTAACAAAATAGTATACCAAATAAATACGATTAGCCTGTTTACCTGTGTTTTCGCCACCCTTAGCTATATTTTTCGCACATGCGCTTTCTGATGTAATATTTCTTACTTTTTCACGGATCTAATTCTGGACTGAACTTTCAATAACACGAATATATACAAATAAAACTTGTGAAATAAATACAAATGTAAATTACTGTACCATTTTTCATCATGCTTTAACCCTTTACTCCATATCCTGTTTCTAGCATTGAATAAAGGCAACCTTTCAAAGCAGGTTAAAAGTAATTCAAAATGCACCTTAAGGCATATTCTGCTTTACTTTCAGCCTGCTGTAAGCTATCATCTCTGAGAATATAGAAAATATTTTTTGTCGATACATGTTCATGACTGTATACATTGGAACTACTCTCTTCAGTACAGGAATGAATTAAATGTGTTAAAATATTTATCTATGGACAGGGCTCCAGATAAGAGGGAGTAAACTGAACAAATCCTCTATTTTCTCACTCATTTCAGCACCAAAACCTATGGTGTTACTACTCATTAGAATCGTCTCTTCGAGACGATTCTAATGAGTAGTGACACCATAGGGTTTAATGCAGAAATTAAGATATTAGTTTTTGAAATACTCCCTTTATCTGGAGCCCTGTATGGAGTAATGGGTTAAGCTTTCACCTGTATTCAACATTAATAATTGATAATCGTTTGTATGGAAGAGGAGGTTCACAGTAGTGGAGGGGATAATTGATAATTAAAACGACATCAGAGCACACCCTGTAAACACTATAGATGTCACTCATTTAAACTTTGAAATTTTATGCAATTTTATCTTTTACTTAACCTCTGTAGCTGTAGACGTAAGCCCCTGCTAGGGGAGATAACATCACCATGGAGCGGGGCGGAGGCTACTCCCAGTCCCTGGCCCACAGTTTCAGCTTGCCCAGTTTGGTAGAGGGCAGCGAGCCAATAAGTGAAGCTGAAGAATTTGTTGAGGTAAAAATGATTTTGAATTCCCAATCTTTTTTGTCATAATTTCTAGAATTTATGTCACCTTCACCTTTCATTTAGTGGATTATATGGTCTTTTTGAATTTATACTGTCAAACCATTGTGGAACCAATATTTCCGTTGAATTATCATATTAGTTTTTTTGCTATAATTATTTACAACAGCGCTCCAGATAAGAGGGAGTAGATCTATTGAACAAATCCAACTTTTCTTACTCATTTCAGCAATCAGCACCATATGGTATGGCGTAACTACTCATTAGAATCACCTCAAAGAGACAATCCTAATGAGTAGTGACACCATAGGGTTTAATTCAGAAATAAAGATTTTAGTTTTTGAAATACTCCACTTATCTGAAGCCCTGTTAAAACATGAAAAAATATATGTTAGTTATGACATCCACAATTTTGATGAATTTCGTTGATATCTACAAAAATGGTGCAGACCCAGATCAGAGGGTTCCTTAACTCTTTCAATATCATGGACCTGTTTAAAATATTCTCAATTCAATTGCAAACAGGAGCCCTCTGATCTGGGTCTACACGTTTTGCTAATTTAGACCAGTATTTATTAAACTATACCCAGAATTCTATGTACACTGGTTCGTGTTTTGGTAACTATCTATAAAAAGATCCAGATGGAAACATAATATCTCACATAAGTTACTAATAAGTGTTCAAAGAGTTATGGAACCCTTTGATCAGGATCTACACTGTTTGTCACTTTGCAAAAATGTGTAATACAAACAATCCTAAATAGTCATAGTCAAACATGAAGTAAACTTTTTTATGCCCCCGGCATCGACAGATGCGGGAGCATATAGTAATCGTCTTGTCCGTCCGTCCGTCCGTCCGTCCGTCCGCACAACCGAAATGGGTTAGAGGGCCTTTTCTGGCCAGATAACAGTAAACATAACAAAAGAAGACAATAGAGTTCATTCCGTAACAATAGAATAAGGGGCCGTGGCCCGTTATTCAAACAAAAGAAAATAACAAAAGAAAAGGCCCTCTAACCCATTTCGGTGGCACGTCCGTCCGTCCGTCCGTAACCAGGTTAAGTAGATTTTACCGTTTCGTCTAGCTTCAACACCACTTATTCAAATGCTTAGATACTTATACAGTTGTTGCCTTGGACCATTCCCTATCCATCAATATCACCCAATCTTGATTTTGACCTTGACCTTGACCTAATTTGGACTTAGAATATTTTGAATGGGCTATTTCTTGGTTAACTAGATTTTACCGTTTCGTCTAGCATCAACACTACTTACTACAATGCTTCAATACTTATACAGTTATTGCCTTGGACCATTACTAACCCACCAGTAATACCCAAGCTCAGTTTGACCTTGACCTAATTTGGACTTAGAAAAGATTCAGAATATATTGTCAAGGATGCCACCGGGGGCATAAGCGTTTATTGAACGCGCAGTCTTGTTTGAAAACTGGAATTGTCCATTTGAAGTTTCAGGGGAGAAATGAGTTAACACTTTCCTCACTGGAACTACAAATGGACAATTCCAGTTTCCATTTTAGCCTAGTCCATTTCTGACTTTGAAGTGTTGTCTTTGTCAATGTTTGACATTATGGAGCCCTCTGATCAGGGTCTCACTGTTTGCATAGTTAAAGTGAGCTATTCACATATTCACTGTTTGAAAAGGACGCCTATATGCGGGAATAGGGTTCAAAGGGTCAATGTATTATTATCTAGCGGAATGTCTCATTGTTTTGCCAGATGAAGTCTCTCACAAATAAAGGTGACAAGGCGTTAGAAGTGAAAGATTTTAATGGGGCTATCAGATTCTACAATGAGGCCTTGGAGATTGATGAGCAGAATGCTGAGGTGTTACTGGCCCGGGCTGTGGCATGTATAGAGATGGGCGACTACATAAGAGCCCAGAGAGATGTAGAAATGCTGATAACTCAAGACACAGACAATCCTAAGGTGTGTTCTTAATTGACCCATTACCCTATAGCCTGTTTCTAGTTTTGAAGAAAGGTGACCACTTAAAGCAGGTTGAAAATAAAGCGGAATGCGACTAAAGGCACATTATGCTTTACTTTCAGCCTGATTTAAGCTACCATCTACTAGAAAACATGAAAAATATTATGGTTCATATTCATGACTAAATAATATTATACATTGAAACTATTTTCTTCAGTGGAGGAATAAATTAAAGGCATAAAAAGGCATTTTATGGGGTAATGGGTTAAGTTAAGATAGGTGACTACTTAACCCTGTACCCCATAGCCTGTCAGACAGGTGACCACTTAAAGCAGTTTGAAAGTAAAGCAGAATGCGCCTTAAGGTGCATTCTGCCTTACTTTCAGCCTGCTTTAAGCTAGCATCTGCTAGGCTATAGACAATATTTATTTTAGGTAGTGTTGTAGCGATGATCGATTATAATCGATCATCGATCGAAAAAAGCCATAATCGACGATAATCGATTTTGATTTGCCATAATCGATTATGTTCGATTATTTATGATAAAGATATGAAGAAGCATTGTGCATATAAATACAGATTGCAGCTTAATGCAGGTTGGATGTAATGCAGAATGCTTCTATGGGAGTGTTCTGCATTACTTCCAACCCACATTTCACAAAAAGCTGCCTTTCATGTGTTCACTACCGGGTATGTATCCTAAAAGTATGGTTAAGTAAGTTTTGACTGTAATGTTAATCTGAAAAAGTTGTGTTCTTTAATATTAATTTTGTTCTTGAATTATTTTTTATTAATTGTTTTACTTTCTTGCACCAAATATGTAAATGAAACAGTTGATTCCAAACCAAGAGCTTTTCAAACAATGTTTACCCAGATGAACTGCCGCAGCAATAGTAATTACAGTTAGTAAAAGAAGTGGTATACAATAAGTACAAAGCAAGCTCAATTAATTTGCAAATAAAAATAGGACATTAATTTAACTGTTTTATCAAATTGCTGCTTTGTTTTTGATTTGGCTTTATATGGGTGCATTGTTTGCAAAATTATGTAGATATATAACATACAAATGCAAACATGAGTATCACATCTATTCAGCTTTTCAGAGTACATATTTAATAGTTTATGTTAAAACGATTATATAATCGATTCGATCATCGATCGATTATGGCTACCAATAATCGTTTATAATCGATTATGGTTTTCGGACCGATTATACAACACTAATTTTAGGGCATACTCATAAATGTATAAAGTGGATCTCTTTTCTTCAATAGAGGAATGAATTAAATTTCACAGACTGTATCCAGGCAGGTATGGTTATAAGTAGATTGCTGACCCGGAGCACCAAATACTTATGTCTCAACTAAATTCTATGTTGTGACTACTCATTGGAATCGCTGCATAAAGAAGAGAAAAACATTGGTTAGGGCTCCAGAGAAGGGGAGTTTATCAAAAACTAAAAATTTTAAGTCTTCTTTAAATCCTATGATGTTGCTACTCACCAGAATCGTCTCTTTGAGACGATTCTAATGAGTAGTTACACCATAGGATTTTGGGCTGACTTGAAGAAGAAAATGTTGGAATTGTTCAGTTTACCCACTCTTATCAGGATCCCTTCTGACCCTGTAGTTGTCTCTGGTCTCCAGATAAAAGGGAGTAAACTGAACAAATCCAACATTTTCTCACTCATTTCAGCACCAAATCCTATGGTGTTACTACTCATTAGAATCGTCACTAAGAGACGATTCTTATGAGTAGTGACACCCTAGGGTTTAATGCAGATATAAAGACTTTAGGTTTTGAAATACTCCCCTTATCTTGAGCTCTGAGTTCAGTTTACACTCTTATGTAGATCCTTGTTGACCTTTTTATCCCCAGGCCTACAAGGTACAGGGTGTGGCTCTGAGACATCTAAACCAGTATAAGGGAGCTCTCCACTCTTTCCTCATGTCCCTAGAGCTGGACCCTGACAACTCAGATGAGCTGACAGACCTGATTGCTGATGTGGCTGCCCAGTTCTGTAACATCTCAGAGGACATGAAACACTCGCTAACAGGTACACATCTAGCACTTAGTTATAAAAGCCCCCACTTCTTATAGAAGTGTGTGTACAGCCCTCCCTCCCTACAATTGCCCCCCCAACAATGATTCCCTCCTTACAAGGACCCTTGACGCTGTTCCCCATACAAGATATTTATGTCCAACCTTTTCATTGCTGCAATACCGTCCGCTTTATATTGTTGTCTTGTGTTTATCTCAAAGTTATATTTAAGTGGACATTTTGATAGAATAAATATAATGACGAGTGACAAACAGCTTGAATCCAGATCAGACGCCGCGTTACGCGGCGTCTGATCTGGATGCAAGCTGTTTGTAAATGTAATCTAAGTCTGTATTTTCCCTCTCTATAATAAATCCCTCCGAACAACACACACAATCTGTGTCTCCCATTGGGTGTCGTTGTAGAGAGGGAGCACTGTATATTACTTTGCACATGCCTGTTAGTCGGTTGATTTAATTATATATTAAGGGTTTTACACCAAATGGTTTCTGATCCATAACTTACCCTTCTATCAACCTATAGTTCACATAATTGGTAGTGATGTTTGATGTGAATGTCCCTATACATTTTGTCAGTAGATTAAGAATGAAGGAAATATTTTTTATTTCATAACTATGAATTAGAACTTTTTTCTTCAGTTGAGGGATAATTTAAAGGTGTAAAAATTTTATCTATGGAGTAATGGGTTAATTCAAGATTAACTGAACCTTTATATAAGACAAATTCATCTTCTGAGTGGTGGCTGTACAGTGAAACCCCTCTAAACCGGACATGTTTGGGAACAGTATAAACGTCCGGTTAAGAGGGGTTTCCGGTTTAGAGGGGTTTTAACCCATAGCTTGTTTCTAGTATGGAAAATAAACTGATCACTTAAAGCAGGTTGAAAGTAAAGCAGAATGTGCCTAAAGGCGCATTCTACTTTACTTTCAACCTTCTTTAAGAAAATATTTCATGTTGTAAAGGGTTAAAGTAAAGAAGGGTTTGAAATGGGACCAACGTTTTTGTCCGGTTTAGAGAGAATTCTGGTTTTAAGAGGTTCCGGTTTAGAGGGGTTTCACTGTATACAGAATTTTCCTTTGCTTTATAGAAATGGACTCGTACAAGAAACTGAGTGAGGTGGGGGTCTGTTTGTTCCAATCAAAGAAGTACAAAATCTGTATCAAAGTTCTCGATGCTGCCCAGAAGTTCCAGACCAATCAGAAAGGCATCACCATGCGGATTTTACTGACGTCTGCAAACGCTCACACAGCTCTCAAACATACAGAGAAGGCCATAGGATTATACCAGGAATGCCTAGCAACAGCCATAGCAACACATGACCAGATCTATCAGACCAAAGCTTTAGTAAACATAGCCACTCTGTATCTGGAAAACCATGACACCCATCAGGCCATTATTTACTATGAGAAACTCTTACATTTGGAGGCAGAATTGTTAGCAGAGACAGGAAGTGAGGATGACTTACCTGACTTCTGGACTAAAGAGCTACAGTGTGGTCTTCATCTCAACCTGAGTATTGCATACAAAGCTATAGGGGACATGGTGTCAGCGATCAAACATGCCGAGAAGTATATCAACTTTATTGAAAAGTACAACTTTCAGGGCAAGTTGAAGGCGGAGTCATATCATAACACAGGCATGCTGAACGAGATTCTGGGCAACTATAAAGACGCTATAAATAACTACAATAAGTACCTACACGAGTGTAAGAGTAACAGTGATAAGAAAGGTATGGCTCAGGCGTATGGTTGCCTAGGTAGTGTGTATGCTGCACTGAGAAACTGGCAGCTGTCCGTCATGTACCATGAACAGTATGTTGCCATGGCATCCAAATTTGATGACAGTCGAATGAAAATAATAGCAAATGAAATGTTGGCTGATACACTAATGCTTAGAGGACATTATGAATCAGCCATCAAAGCGTATGAAGAAATGATAAACAGTTGTATACGCACTGACTACAGGACCCGGGCCACTGGAATGTGCAAACTAGGTAATGCATACCGTGCATTGAAGAAGAATCAGTACAGTTTATATTTCTACGAGCAGGCCGCAGAGTTGGCTGAAGACTTTGACTACCCGGAGGTAGAGACTCTCAGTCACTATAACCTGGCCTGTATTCATCAGTCATCAACACAGCTACTGGAGATGGAGAAAGCCTACAAATACTTCCAACAGCTTATCCCATATTATGAAACTAAGATTCGAGAACACACGGACGAGGACAGTCACTGTCCTGAGGAGTACCACACTCAGCTGAGGGAGTGTTATGATGGGATGCAGACTGTGCTGGCTAAGATAGGAAACAAGGATGAGTGTTTACAGTTTGCTGAAGCTTACAGAAAGCGTTCACTGACCCAGACTCACAATTACCAAGCCTCTGCACTAACCAGTCAGAGTCACACGGCACCCTGGGATATGTGGACAGTAGAGAGGATGGCCAGAGTTGTCAGCCAGCAGAAGAGGTATGCTTACAGTGTGTGTTAACTATTACAGGGTCCCAGATAAGAGGGAGTAAGCAAATCTCTCCCTCATTTTTGCACCAAATCCTATGGTGTCACTACACATTAGATTCGTCTCGAAGATTTTAGTTTCTGGAATACCCCTCTTGTCTGGAGCTCTGCTATTAACTCATTCAACACTAAGTAAGTCTTGTGGGTTATTATGTTCCCTTGTGGATCATTTTAGTTACCAAAACATGATCCAGTCTGCTTGGAATTCTGGGTAGTTTAATAAATACTGGTCTAAATTAGCATAAGTGTAGACACTGATCAGAGGGCTCCTTTAGGATCTGGGTGACAGTCTACACTGTTTGCAAATGTAATGAGTATACATGTATTTTAAACAGGTCGATGATGTTGAAAGAGTAAACTAATTTACCCCTAATAAAACGTTTGATAAACAATTCCAATTTTCAATTAAGTCTAGTCCATTTGTGACTATTAATATTTTGTTTTAACAATACCCGGTATATTGTACAATGACAAACAGTGCAGACCCAGATCAGAGGGCTCATGTAGGAACCCTCTGATCAGGGTCTACACTGTTTTCATAGGACAAGTGTACTCTTCACAGGTACATTAATTGTTAATGACCAGTATACTCATAACTAGGGCCTAGGGTTAAATGTATTCATGCCTTTGCCTTTTGTTCATCAAGAACCGTCTTCATGTTTCTATCCTGTTTATATAAAAGGCCATAGGAAACTTTACTACGCTGATTAAAGCAGACTGAAAGCTAGGCATTCTGCTATATTTATACCTATCTCAATCACTGAAAAGGTTATGTTGTGCGAGTTAAAAATCAGCTGTATTTTCCCCTCTATTATAGCACTGTGCTGTACTACTCTCTCGTCTCGGAGTACTTGCTGCTGTGGGTGTTGCAGCCAGCTGCAGGTCTGGTCAGGTTCTACTCTAGAAAAGCAGTAGGTGACGAGGATATGATCACAACAGTAAGTACAAACAAACAGTCTTTAACCCATTACCCCATAGTCCGTTTCTAGTTTTGAAGAAGTTGACTACTTACAGTAGGTTGAAACTAAAGCATAATGCGCCTTTATTAAGGCCCATTTTGCGTTGGTTTTAACCTGCTTTAAGCTACCATCTGCTTGAATACAAAACTTTTTGCTTATGGTACATATTCTTGACTGTATAAATAAGAACTATTTTCTTTCAATGGATGAAAAATAAAAGGCATAAAAAGGCGTGTCTATTTAAGGAATAATTCGAATATTTATTGCATTCATGGAGGTATGAAAAAAATACCTGGTCACACTGTATGAAAGTGCGGTGGTTTCATACAAAAGTGTGACCAGGTGTTTTTTTTCATACCTCCATGAATACAATAAATGTTCGAATTATTCCTTATAATTTAATATCAATACTGAATTTAAAAAAGTAGTTAGACAGAGAATCTGTCATGAGTTTTCATTATTAAACACTTTTAAAACGTAGGTTGTAGTCCCTCCGCCATATGTATATTTTCCGCCAAAACGCGACATTGTTTTGTAGTTACGTCGACTTCAATGACGTCATTTGGCGTCCTGCTTCATGCAGCGCTTGAGGGGAGCAGCTGGAATAAGTGAAAGTAGTCCCGTCAAGGCTTGGCCTGATTTTTTACAGCCAATCAGAGCAAACCAAAAGTAATTAAAACAAACAATATTAAATCATAGGGTAATGGGTTAACCCGTTATGCCATACCCTATAATACAGTTACCCTATACTCTGTTTAACCAATGTTACTCCATACCCTGTTTCTGGTGTTCAAAACAGGTAACCACTTAAAGCAGATTGAAAGTAAAGCAGAATGCTCATTAATAAGCATTCTGTTTTACTTTCAGCCTGCTTTAAGTTCCTATCTTGAAAGGTTTTGGAAATGCCTTTTATATTTTCATGTTCAAGACTTCCTAGCTGAGGACTACTTTTCTTAATGTATATATTAGAAGCGTAAAAAACTGTTTTTATGGGGTAAAGGGTTAAGGAGCTGTAGATGTTAAATGTTAACCCTTTACCCATAGCCTGTTTCTAGTTTTGAAAACAAGTTACTACTTAAAGCAGGTTGAAAGTAAAGCAGAATGTGCCTTAGGGCACATTCTGATTTACTTTCAGCCTGCTTTAAGAAAAAGTCTGCTAGAATACAGAAAATATTTCTTATGGTTCATATCCTTGATTGTATAAATTTGAGCTATTTTCCTCAGTGAATGAATAAGCAAGAGGCGTAAAAAGGCGTATTTATTGGGGAATGTGTTAAAGGAGCTTTCAACATTTCTTTTGTCCTGCATAAATGTGCCATCTGTCTTAACCCTTTTTATGACCCCATGATGATTAGGCAGGGGGCATACTGTTTTTTCTCAATAACTACCCCTGTTTTCAATGGCGAACAACGATGACAAATATCCTTATCTCCAACATGTGTAAGATCACTTTGATGACGTCACTATAACGTCACTATTTATAACGGCGTTTTGACGTCACCGGGGTTCCAAAAATGCCTATTGCTTTGAAAAATAACTTAAATCGTTGGTTATGTGAGAAAAAGAATCTGTCACTCGTCGATGTTTAAGACAAGTTGATCTCAAACTCGTCTAGAATAGAAAAGTTATTAAGCGAGCCAAGGCTCGCTTAATAACATTTCTATTCTAGACTCGTTTGAGATCAGCCTGTCTTAAACATCGACTCATGACAGATCCTATATACCCCTGTCTGTCTGTTCGTCAGTTAATACTAGTTATGGAGTTATTGGTTAATACAAGATTTACTGTAATTATATTCCTCTCTTGTAGATAGAGAATCTTCTGTCAGAACTATGTGAAAACCAGGACTGGCGAAAACTGCAGACAGAGTGCGAAGGCCGGGCTATACCTCTTAAATCTAGTGATCTAGAAATGACAAGGAGAAGAAACCTGGCACTTAATCAAACATCCAAGACAAACGAGGAATCTAGTGAAAACAAAAAACTGCAAGATGAAAATAAATCTGAGAAATCTGCAGAGCGACGTCTGTATGACATACTATTCTCCCCGGTGGAAGACATTCTGACCAAACTGCCGAAGGAAAGTCCGGTGATCATTATACCAGACAAGTGCCTGCATCACTGCCCATTTAACGCCCTTAAAGACTTTCTCAACAGATCTGCATTTCAGAGGTTCCAAATAACCTACCTACCTAATTTACTATTACTTGATAAGGCAATAGCCAATGAAAATACTCGTTTACGTGCATTAGATGACCTTGCTTTTGATAGACAACAGAATAAGAAAGGTGGTATTTTTAAAAACAGTAATAAGCCTTTAGCTAAAGCCCCGGGCTCTTGGTTAGGCTCTAATGACAAAGAAGGAAGAGTGAACTCTATGCGTGTGTCTCACCCTCGTATGTTGTCTCGGCCGGTGAGATCTCCTATGATTGCTCCACAGCCCGGTCACCTGCCAAAACATGCCACCATGTTTGAGGAAGATTTCAAAATGAGGTCGTCATGGAAAACAGTTAGCTCACCTAGAGGTAAAACTATGCTTCCGTACTACATTCAAACCTGTATCATTATCCATTACTGTACTTTGGGAATAATTGGCGTCGTCATAATTTGGCCATTTTGTGCTAAAAGATCGTTTTTTATTTTGGTTTGTTTAATTTTGGCCATTCTGAGATCCAAGGGGCGAAAATTAAACGCCTATATGTATCAATGTTCCGTTTCATGAAACATCGTAAACCTATCGTATAATTACGCACCATTGTCTTATTAACGATAGCCTTGATGAAACGTATTTCGATATATGGTATATAAGATCGTAATCCACCTATAGTACCGTATCGTATATATACGTAACGATATAATATAATTACGATTGTAAATATATCGTATATTTTGATGAAACGGGCCCCAAACTCGTCACACAAAAAAAACTTTGTTGATAAAATGGCTTCGAAAGAAGAACGGATGCTCAAACGGAATGACTAAAATACTCTATGTCCGAAAATGTCAGTATGTTATTGCATTCGGTTCTCAGAAAAAGTATTCACAATAGAATGATTTTTAAGGTTATTTTACATCTGGTAAAAATCCTCGAGTACAAAAATTAAAATTTAATACAACTCCAACTTAGTTCGTAAATTGTTCCGATGCGTAAGGCGAATAATAACGTCAGTCAGACTGGTTTACAGTATATCGCTTGATTGTATCGATTTTAACGTGCTAAAAATAAGAACACCGTCTAAGGTAAATAGTGAACGTTTCCTGTTTCATTTTGTGTTCGAGAATGTTTGTTTTTAAGGAATTAACGCTCGTGTAAATTATAGTTTGGGATATCTGCTTACACAAACGACTTGGATAAAAGAAAATAAAGGTAAACAATAGCCCTAGTTTGCATATCGTTCACGGTTTACCTAATACAAATTACAGGTTAACGGACGGAGGTGTGAATCTTCAGGCCTATGTTTGGGTCGAGTTATATGTCGCCGGCGATAATTGACTTCTTTGTTGGTCTATAATAAGGATATTTTGGGGTGTTGAATTTTCGCCATTCGTGTCAGGTGGCCAATTAGGCCAATTATTAACCACGACCAATTATTCCCAAAATACGGTACCTCATAGCTTGTTCCTACTTTTGAAGACAGGTGAGCACTTAAAGCAGGTTGAGAGTAAAGCAAAATGCGATTTAAGCCTTAAGTTTTGACTTATGACCGTTTTTATGCCCCCGGCATCGACAGATGCGGGAGCATATAGTAATCGTCCTGTCCGTCCTTCCGTACACACCCTAGGATACTTATGTGGCTAAAATTCTTAGCCACATAATAGAAAAACATTAACCTGGCCGTCTCTTGTGACATTAACCTGGCCATTTCTAGTGACATTAACCTGGCCAGTTGTGGGACATAGGGTAAGGGGTAGGGTTAGCCTCCAGACCATTCTATTCCAAGTTAGAGCAAAAAGAAATTGTCTCTTGTGTGGCTAGCCACGCAAGAGAAAACAATAGAAAATAGCCACATAAGTATCCTAGCGTAAGTACGTCCGTCCGTAACCAGGTTAAGTAGATTTTACCGTTTCGTCTAGCATCAACACCGCTTATTTAAATGCTTAGATACTTATACAGTTGTTGCCTTGGACCATTCCCTAGCCACCAATATCACCCAACCTTGATTTTGACCTTGACCTTGACCTAATTTGGACTTAGAATACTTTGAATGGGCTATTTCTTGGTTAACTAGATTTTACTGTTTCGTCTGGCATCAACACCGCTTACTACAATGCTTGTATACTTATACAGTTGTTGCCTTGGACCATGCCCTATCCACCAATATCACCCAACCTTGATTTTGACCTTGACCTTGACCTAATTTGGACTTGGAATATTTTGAATGGGCTATTTCTTGGTTAACTAGATTTTACCGTTTCATCTAGCATCAACACTACTTACTACAATGCTTCTACACTTATACAGTTATTGCCTTGGACCATTACCAAGCCACCAATATCACCCAACCTTGATTTTGACCTTGACCTTGACCTAATTTGGACTTAGAATACTTTAAATGGGCTATTTCTTGGTTAACTAGATTTTACTGTTTCGTCTGGCATCAACACCGCTTACTCCAATGCTTGTATACTTATACAGTTGTTGCCTTGGACCATTCCCTATCCACCAATATCACCCAACCTTGATTTTGACATTGACCTTGACCTAATTTGGACTTGGAATATTTTGAATGGGCTATTTCTTGGTTAACTAGATTTTACCGTTTCATCTAGCATCAACACTACTTACTACAATGCTTCTACACTTATACAGTTATTGCCTTGGACCATTACCAATCCACCAGTAATACACAAGCTCAGTTTGACCTTGACCTTGACCTAATTTGGACTTAGAAAAGATTCAGAATATATTGTCAAGGATGCCACCGGGGGCATAAGCGTTTATTGAACGCGCAGTCTTGTTTTCACATGGTTTCGTAAGACTGGCCCCATGAGGATCCAAACTGTTTATAAGGTTATCATGGTTTCACCACTAGCTCGAAGAGTTAATACTTAAGGCACATTCTGCTTTAATTTCAACCATTTTTAGGTGCTCGTATGTCTTCAAAACTAAAAACAGGCTATGTATGGGTAAAGGGTTAAGGAGCATTCTTCTTGTCTGCTTTAACTCTTTGAACCCTAGTCACGCATATATGCGTCATTTGCGAACAGCGTACCTGTGAGGAATATACTTGTCCTATGCAAACAGTGTTGACCCAGATCAGAGGGCTCCTTAAGGAGCCCTCTGATTTGGGTCTACACTGTTTGTCATTTTGACATGTATTGTAAAATCAACCCTAAAAAGTCAAAAATGGACTAGACTTAATTGAAAACTAGAATTGTCCATTTAATGTTTCAGAGAGGAAAGAGTTAAGCAACTGTCTGTCTTCAATATTGAAAACAAGCTGTTTAGGAAAGGGTTAACCCATTACCCCATAACTTGTTTCTATTATTGAATATAAGTTACCACTTAAAGCAGGTTGAAAGTAAAGCAGAATGTGGGGTCCATCCTAATACCTCAAACTACCGCAAACCACTGCAAACTACCTCAAACCAACTCTGAATACCGCAAACCAAGTTCATCCTAATAGCGCAAACTACTGCAAACCACTTCAAGGGCTTGGTGCAAAACTATTGTAACTCCCTCACAATTGTGAGGGAGTTACAATAGTTTTGCACCAAGCCCTCGATGTCTTCTAAATACCGCAAACCACATGTAAATACTGCAAACAACCTCTAAATACCACAAACCACTTCTAAATACCGCAAACCAAGTTCATCCTAATACCGCAAACCACTGCAAAGTTTGAATTTCGTGTAAATTATGTCATAAATGGCGTCATAAATACATGTATACACACATAGCACGCACCTTATTAAACCCCACTGTATGCTATGTACAGGATATTTTGTATTATTTTTTATGGGTAATTGTTAATGAATTTATAAATATATGACTGAATAACAATAAAATTAATTAGTTTAGATCTATATCAATAACAATTTGTGGAGAGTGATTTACGGAAGTTTTGCAGTGGATTGTGGTATTTGGATGGGAGTTGGGGTGGTTTGCGGTTTTAGGATGGGTGGTTTGCGGTATAAGAATGGAGGAAAATCTATATACGATGATGTCATATACATGATGTCATACACATGGAACAGCAGTGTTTGTCTCGTCACTACTAGCGGTTTGCGGTATTAGAATGAACTTGGTTTGCGGTATTTAGAGGTGGTTTGTGGTAGTTTGCAGTAGTTTGCGGTGGTTTGCGGTATTAGGATGGACCGCAGAATGTGCCTTAAGGTGCATTCTGCTTTACTTCCAGCCTGCTTTAAGCTATCATATGCTAGAAAATATAAATATTTTGTATGATATATATTCATGACTGGATAAATTGGATCTATTTTCATCAATGGACGAATAAGTTAGTGGCGTAAAAAGGTGTATTTAAGAGGTAATGGGTTAAAAGTTCTTCATGTTTCTTCACTGAACCTTCACTCATATGGCAGCTATATCTTCCCTTTCCTTATACCCATCTACAGTACATATATATCAAGTCTTGGTACAGTGGAGAATCTGTTATTCTTTCCCGTTTAAACGCAAACGTACGCAAACGCAAAGCGCTAAAACGTAGAAAAGAACAACTTTTGGACAATTCTGATATTTCATGTTTATCTTGGTGGCAAACAGTTTGGAGCCTGATCAGACGCCGGGTTACCCGGCGTCTGATCTGGCTCCAAACTGTTTGCACTGCAAATAATAGTTTTAGCGTAAACGCGTTTATTGGGAAAGAATAACACATTCTCCACTGTATCCTGAAGTAAAACAAACGACAATTGTTTACCCAATTCTCCATAGTGTATTTCTAGTTTTGAAGACAGCTGACCTCTCAAAGCAGATTGAAAGCAAAGAAGAATGTGCATTAAGACACATTCTGCTTTACATTCTGCCTGATTTAACTACCATCTGCTAGGATAAAGAAAATATTTCTTACGTTGCACATTCATGACTGTATAAATTGGAACTATTTTCTTCCAGGGAAGAATGAATTAAAGGCGTCAAAATATGTATGTATGGAGTAACGGGTTAAAACATTTAGATAATCTCTTGTTATGTAGGTATGCATGATATGTCAGCATCCAGCAGTAGTCGTTCTAGCACTCCTCGACAGCCGGGCTCTCCAACCTCCATGGATAAGATGATGAGTTTCCAGACATTCACCACACTGACTACAGAGACGTCAACTGGCACAGACATTACAAGCTCTAACAGTATCATCACCCAGTACAACCAGGTCAGCTGTCAGGATAGGTGTCTGGTGATAGGCAATCCTGCACTGCCAGACAGGTAGGCACACTTCATTATGGCTTTGGGTTCTGAAGGTTGTAGGTTTGATTCCTGGCAGCAACATGTACACAATACATGTAGTTATTAATATCTAGAAGTAGTAGAGCTTTGCCTTGCTAATGTCCAGTGTTATCTCATCCACCCCTGAAAATTCAAAAGGACAATTCTAGTTATCAATTTAGTCTAGTCCCATTTAAGCTTATCTGCTAGGATAAAGATGAAATTTCTCATGATACATGTTCATGACTGTATAAATAACTATTTCCATCTGTGGAGGAATAAATTGGAATGAGTCAAAATTGGTATCTATGGAGTTAAAGCAGAAGGCACATTCTGCTTTACTTCAACCTTCTTTAATTAGTCACTTGTCTTCAATACTAAAAACACCAAAGAATCAAGGTAAGAAACACAATGAGCAAGTTTGCCTTCATTTCAATACTAAGCTTTGTTGTATGTTTGTGAAATGCATGTAAATATTTGAAATAAAATGTTAAAACAAAATCTAGAAGCAGGCTGTAGAATAATGGCATACTGTTGTTGTTTTCCCCCAGTTTGATGTTACATGGTAAAACCTGGAGACCAGGACTACAGGAGATGAAATCATCAAGACGTGAGGCTCTGACAGTGGCCAACATGCTCGATGTTGACCCTACAACAGGTCTACAAGCCACCAAGGAAAAGTTCCTCAAGGAAATAGAAGGCGCTACAATTGTACATATAGGTCAGTAGTTTATCAACGAGGTTTATATGCAGTAAAACCTCTCTATTACGGCTAGTAAAAAAAATGTTAAATGATTATTATGAAACAGGTGACAGCTTAAAGCAAGATGAAAGTAAAGCTGAAAGCTCATTTGGGAGCTTTCTACTTTACTTTCTTCTTGCTTTAACCCATGACCTGCCTTAACACCAAACATTTAACCTAAAATAGTGTTTGTTATCAAAAGATGTTACTGTAAATCTTTGTCAGAGGAACTTTGATGCCTTCCTAAAATGTATAAATGTTCAATTTTATACAGTAATCAATGTGCAACGGCACAATGTTTCCTTTATCCTAGCAGATGGTAGCTAAAAGCAGGCTGAAAGTAAAGCAGAATACACCTTAAGGCACATTCTGCTTTACTTTCAGCCTGCTTTAAGTGTTCACCTATCTTCAATACTAGAAACAGGTTTTTGGGTTAAATGGTTAATATTTAGCCTGCCACTCACGACTATAGCTCCATATGCAAACAGCTTGGATCCTGATGAGACGCCGAGTAACTCGGCGTCTCATCCGGATCCAAGCTGTTTGACACTCGGACAACATTTTCAGCAATTTTGAGCAACTTTGAAGCACTTTGAAACTTGAAGTAGACGAGAAATATAGCAGACGACAATTTATTTGGCGGGCTAAGGGTTAAAAGATATTGTTGTTTCTCTTTGCCAGTGATGTTATATAACACAGTAAAAAAAGTCTTTCAACCCTTTCACCATTATCTCAACCCAGTTACATAGAGGATCTTACATGAGTGCTCATTAATTATCATTTTTAACAAACGAGTTGAATAAAATAATATTACAGGAGCCTTGGTGAGCGTTATATTTATTTTAGTCAATCAGTTTGTTAAAAATGATAAGTAATGAGCACGAATGTGAGATCCTATTTATCACATAAACATTTTAAAAACCTATTAAATCAACTAATGCTGTAGTTTATAATCCCTCCGCCATATGTATTTTACGCCAAAACTTGCCGTTTACAATAACGTCATCACAAATGACGTCATTTGGCGTCCTGCTACATGCAGCGCTTGTGAGCGATCAGGTTGGTCCGGAGCCCCAATATTGATATTTCACTATCATTTATTGAATGGCTTTATTACATTGCCAGAGGGGGTTTTATGTGGTAAAACATGTATTTGTGTTTGTTTCTCCAGTGACCTATGGCTGTTGGCAGGAAGGTTTGTTAGTGATGACTCCCTCACCTATAGACCTCAGCAGTGACGTACCAACAGAGGAGTCCTACCTCGTAACTGTAGACGATATCCTGGGGCTGCGACTGTCCGCACAGTTGGTTGTGCTTAACACAGGATACACACCTTTCACAAAGTCAAAGATCAGCTCAGGGTATCTACTGGCCTCTGCTTTCATCGCTGCAGGTAAACAAAAAGCTCATTGTTTAGTTTTATCAGCTCATTTTGTGAAAATGAAGTGTGTACTATGATACAAACCAGCTGAAGAAAATAGTTCCATTTTATAGAGTCATGAATATGAGCCCTGCCATGACGAAACCTGTCCTATTCCATTGCAACAGTGTAGATCAAGGCCAGCCACCGAGTCAAAGATGATTGAACTCAAATATACATCTAAAGCATTTGTGTAGCTGTATTATGTATGGTATTTGGCAGTTTTGACCAAACTCGGATACAGAGCCTTGGATGATAACGGTGCTTGGTCTGTACAATGTTGCAATGCAATAAAGCAGGTTTTGTCATGGCACGGCTCATATGAACCATAAGAATTATTTTCTATATTCTAGCAGATGGTAGCTTAAAGCAGACCAAAAGTAAAACAGAAACGTGCCTTAAGGCATATTCTGCTTTACTGGTACTTCCTACCTGCTTTAAGCGGTAACCCTTCTTTAATTAAAGGTAGATGAAACTACGAGGGATGTTCAAATTGAAATGCAACTCAGGTTATATTTGGATCAGATTTTAGAATAGCTCTAAACCAATTATTGGATTCCTTCAAAGTACTCGCCTGTGTGTGCTATGCAGTTTCAGCCTTTTGATCCAATGTTTAAAGGCATTTTCGTAGTCCTTCCTTGGTATACCATTGAGACACTGGAATATGGCTGAGACAAGAGCTTTTCTTGTTATATATTTTCTTCCTGTGAGGTATTTTTTGAGTTTCGGAAACATGAAGAATTCACAGGGGGCAAGGTTAGTTGAATAAGGAGGATGTGGAAGTTCGACTACTTTTTCCTGCCTCAGAAACTCACGTACAATGGCGGACTTGTGGCAAGACGCGTTGTCATGCTATAACCTAACACCCGACAAACCCATTGCAGGCCTTCGCTTGTTAGCTCGACTTTTTCAAAAAGTCGAGCTATTGTCGTCACCCTGTCGTCTGCGTCTGCGTCTGCGTCAGCGTCTGCGTCGGTTAAGTTTTTTGCTTAAGGTTTTTGTAAGAGTCCATTTCTCAATAACTATCAAAGGTATCCATTTGAAACTTGGAATAGTTGTTCAGTATTAAAAGGGCAACTCATTACAACAAGACAGGTAACCCTGGGATTTGTCATTTCAGAGTTATTGCCCTTGTTTTATTTACTTAAAAATTATAAATTAACATATCTCAATAACTATCAAAGGTATCCATTTGAAACTTTGAATAGTTGTTCAGTATCAAAAGGGCAACTCATTACAACAAGGCAGGTAACCCTGGGATTTGTCATTTCAGAGTTATTGCCCCTATTTTATTTACTTAAAAATTATAAATTAACATATCTCAATAACTATCAAAGGTATCCATTTGAAACTTGGAATACTTGTTAAGTATCAAAAGGGCAACTCATTACAACATGGCAAGTAACCCTGTGATTTGTCATTTCAGAGTTATTGCCCTTGTTTTATTTACTTAAATATTATAAATTAACATATCTCAATAACTATCAGGGGTATCCATTTGAAACTTTGAATAGTTATTAAGTATCAAAAGAGCAACTCATTACAACAAGGCAGGTAACCCTAGGATTTGCCATTCCATAGTTATTGCCCCTGTTTTATTTACTTAAAAAATATAAATTAACATATCTCAATAACTATCAAAGGTATCCATTTGAAACGTTGAACACTTGTTTAGTATCAAAAGGGCAACTCATTACAACAAGGCAGGTAATCCAGGGACTTGTCATTTCAGAGTTATTGCCCATGTTTTATTTACTTAAAAATTGTAAATTAACATATCTAAATAACTATGAAAGATATTAGCTTGAAACTTTAAATACCTGTCAAGTATCAAAAGGACAACTCATTACAATAAGGTAGGTTACTCTGTGATTTGTGATTCCAGAGTAATTGCCCTTGATTTATTTACTTAAAACTTGTAAATTGAAATATCTTAATAACTGTCAAAGGTTTCAACTTGAAACTTTAAATACTTGTGTTATAACAAAAGGGCAACTCATTCAAACAAGAAAGGTGACCGGGGATTTGCCATTCCAGAGTTATTGCCCTTGTTTTTATTTACATAAAACTTGTAAATTGAAATTTCTCAATAATTACCATAGGTATTAACTTGAAACTTTTAATGCTTGTTCAGTTTCAAAAGGGCATCACCTTTCAACACAGCAGATAACCATGGGATTTGTCATTGCAGAATTATTGCCCTTGTTTGACTAAGAATTTGTATATGAAATTATTCAGTAACCGTAGAAAGTTATTAATTTCAAACTTCCAATATATTTGAATACTTGTTTAGTTTCATAAGGGCAACGCATTACAACAAGGGAGGTAAAGCAGGCAAAGATATTGTCCTTCTTTTGACTTATAGTTTACTTTAAGTGGAATGTAGACTGTCCAAGTATGTTTAAGTTGTTGTTGCTTACAAACTTCTATGATCAATAGGGCATTAAACACCCATACACATTCTTTAAGTTTGAAAAATATAGCCGTCTCAAGTATATGAAAGTCGAGCGTCCAGCACCCGTTTGCGGTGCTCTCGTTGAAGTATTTTCTCAATTTCTTGATAACAAACCCTCTGTTAAACTTGTTATTGACCGAGTTTCCTTTCGGTAGTGCAATTTGCAAAGTAAGTCCCTGATTTATGAAGAAAATAACATACAACCGTCGCTCTTTTGCCAATATTGTTACAGGCGTTGAGACCTGGGTTCATTTCTACGAGCCCAAGCACAAGTTTCAGAAAAAGATTTGGGCTACGAAACACATGAAAAGGCCATGCATAGCAAAACGTACAATCAGTGTAAAAAAAATTGTAATTTTGGTACATTTTAAGCAACATTTTAGCAGTTTTTACACGGAGGCGTTTCTGCTCCTCTGTGAGCAGATGTGGTATCCATCGTGCAGATATTTTGTTCAATTTAAGATGTTTCTTCAGAATGGTATGAGCAGCTCCTATTGAGATCACTACCTTTCTGGCTATTTCCCTAGCAGTAAATCTTGCATCTGTTGAAACAATATCCTGGATTTTTTCTACCATTTCTTGGCTTGTTGCTGTCCGCATGCGGTGGCCACAGGGTGCATCTTGAAAGGATGTAATACCACATGCAAACTTCTTGCACCACCTAGTTACTGAGGCATAAGACAGCTCACCAGGTCCATAAATGGAGCATTTTTCATGAAATATCTCCTTTGCACCTATACCAAGAAAACAGCGGTTCTTGATATATGCCCGTATTTCGGTTGCGAACGCAGACTTTTTCCCAACCATTTTATCATTAGTATATACAAGTATGCAATGTGCTCGGTGTGCAGTCAAAGCTAGACTGGACCGATTTACAAAAAAACGGTATCGACTGATAGATAATTTATCCCCCTAGGCCATCCAGGTATTTTTTTTCGCAAAAAGCGTGCTAAATTGCATCATATAACCCGAGTTGCATTTCAATTTAACATCCCTAGTAACACAGAAAGCTCCTGTTTGTAATAATGAGGGTTTAATGTAATTCTGTAAGTATGGGTAGAGAGAATGGGTAATTGTAATGTTGTTTTGATAGGGAAACTTCTCTGGAACTTAACCCTTATCCTGCGGTGATGTTGTCTGCTTTGAAATTTTCGTCTGCAAAGTTTTTTCAATTTAGATTGATATATTTCTAAGTAAATAAACCCAAAGACGAGTGTCAAACAGTTTGGACCCAGATCAGACGCCGCGTCACGCGGCTTCTGATCTGGATCTAAACAGTTTGCAAAAATCAATAAAATCGTGACCAGCAGGCAAAGGGTTAATATACAAACGGCGAAGACAAAATAATTTCCCATTTAAAAAGTAACCCCAAGGGTATCTGATCCTGCTCCAAATGGTTTGCAATGGAAATTTTGCACAATGCAATTAATGGGAAAGAATAACATGTTCACTACTGCATACATGTATAACTATACAGAGACAGTGTATTTGTACTAATTTTGTCGTACACAGGTGCTCAGAGTGTTCTGTTGTACACATGGCCCCTGCCGGACCTGGCTGTAGAGAAATACTTTCAGAACTTCTACCTGGCCCTACAGAAGGGAGCCTTACTAACTGTCGCTGCCAGAACAGCTTTACTGGCACTCAAGAATGATGACAGGTAGGTTTGGACGTACATTTGGTAACCACTCAAACACATATTCATAATCTGTTTCTTAACCCATTATCCCATTGCCTGTTTCTAATTTTGAAGATAGGTGACCACTTAAGGGTGTATCAATGTCATGAGCCATTTTTTTCAAAGTATTAAACTTTTTGTCTATTATTGTTTTTTTGGAAGAACTATTTATGATGAATGAAAAATTGAAAAAATATATATATGGTGGTGTCCTTTCTTTTGAGCTACAGCGATTTGAAAAAGGTATGTCAAATTTGGATTTTTTTCTCAAATTTTACCCATTCAGAGTACAAGCTTCAGTAAAATCTATTTCAAAACAAAACAAAAATGTTAATTTGGGTTTTCTTTATTTATTTCATGTCTATGGTGGTATGTTCACATATAAAAACCAAATTTAGACAAAGCAGGCACCAGGTTTGAACAATATGGATCCTTGAATATCAAAAATATGCTTTATTTAGGGCATGATTTTATTAGATTTTTTATTTTATGAAAAAAAGTAAAAAAGTTTGAAAATGAAATAGTTCTAGTATTTAACTTTTTCTTATATTCTACCAGATGAAAGCCCATACTAAGGCAGTTCAAAATATGAAAAGAAATTGAAAGGTCAGTGTTGAAAATTTTGAGTTATCAAAGTAAAAAGAGTTATCGCCCCTTACAAAATTTACAAAAAAGTACCATATCGATGATATTTAGAGCTTTATCAATTTCACATTTGGTGCCTTTTTTTCTTAAATTAGTTTTTGTATGAAGAAGTACTACCATAGATAGGAAATAAATAACACAAAACCAAATTATCATATTTGTTTTCATTTAAAATGGGTTTTATTGAAGCGGGCTGTTTGAAAAGGACAAAATAAGAGGAAGTGGGTGGGGTAAATTTTACATGGCCGTAGAGCCAACTGTTGTTCACCAAAATGTACCATTTTCTATTTTTTCATTCATCTTAAATAGCTCTCCAATACAAAACCATCATAGAGTGTTTTCATATACTTTGAAAAGTTCCCAAATTCATGACATTGATACACCCTTAAAGCAGATTGAAAGTAAAGCAGAATTGGCCCGAAGGCGTAAAAAGGTATATGTATGGAGTAATAGGTTAAAGCAGGATGACAGTAAAGCAGAGAAATCTTGATATATATACTGCCACTCTGCTTTAACTCCATACCACAAATAGCCTGTTTCCTGATTTTAAAGACAGGTAACCACTTGAAACAGGTTGAAAGTAAAGCAATATTAGCTTTAAGATGCATTCTGCTTTACTTCCTGTCTGCTTTAAGCTATTATCTGATAGGATATGGGAAATATTTTATGGTGATTTATGAAATATATTCTTCAGTTGAGGAATAAATTAAAGGTGTAAAAAGGTATACATGTAGTTATGGAGTAATGGACCCAACCACTGAAAATAAGGAAGATCTTTATTTGTTGCCCATTTGACATTGTTCACTGAATAAAAGACAATATTAATGCAAAAAGCTCTTATAGGAGAACTTTCTGCATGATTTGTGTCCTGCATTAAACAGTCATCTTTGTTAAAAGATCATCAGGCTTCTTCATTCAGTGGCTACTTATCATATTAAACCATAGGGACGAGTATACTCATCATTTACAAACATTGTACCTGTAAGGAGTATACTTGACCTATGCAAACAGTGTATCACTGATCAGAGGGCTCCTGAGGTTTGTCATCATAAAATATATTGTAAAATCAACCGTTAATAGTCAAACATGGACCCGACTTTATTTGAAATTGAAAATTGTCCTTTAAAAGTTTCAGGGGTGAATGAATTATAGGAAATTTGCATGACTATGGATGAAAAGATTATACACCAGTAAATATTATTTTCTGTTTCACCTAGATTCAGTTCCCCTCTGTTCTGGAGTGGGTTTATCCTGGTGGGTAAGGACGTTGAGGTAAACCTGAGTGGGATCAGGCATGCTATGTTGGACCAGACCCTAGACAAGACAGAGCACGACATTGAAGAGGAATTGGGAAAGGAGTTCCTGAACCCCAAACCTGTCCTAGCCCCAGGTATGATTACCCCCTTCTTCCATAGAAGCACCTTAGAAAGTATCTACTTACTTCTCCTGCTCCACTACCTATGAATATTCCCTTATATGACATTATTGATTATTACACCTCGCTTTGAGTTACAATGTTAAATTCCCATAGACCTACAGTTAACATTTTGCATGTCTTTTACATCTATACTGTCACTCTTTATGATATTCTTTTTGTGACGTCATTCTAAAGGACATTACCTTTTTACTACGTCCGAAAACGTACTGTCAGCCTTGACATGCCAATCGCTATTGGATACATTGGAACGTTTTAAAGAGTGGTAACTTATAATCAACTTTTGGCATTTTCTGTACAAGTTGCTTCCTTTTGTCCATTCCTTAACGATTTGCCATAATTTCGGAAGAGGATATTTGCCACCTAGACAATGTAAAGACGCTGTTTCTTCAATTTACTTATCATAACGTTCTTCTTTGTTTACTTGTAATATAATTATAAACAATGTGACGTCGTAAGACGGCGACGTCATTTCCCGCGTTATGTACATGTCCGCGCTAAATTGGTGTTCACAACACATTTTATAAAAGACGAATAAAACGATTCCAAAGCCAGGGTTGATAAGCTCGGTGTAATAAAATAAATATTAGATGTCAGTTTGCGTGACATTCAAATTGTCAACCCTCGAAAACAAGAATGTCACCCTCGGCTACGCCTCGGGGTGACATGCTGTTTCTCGGGTTGACAATTTGAATGTCACGCAAACTGCCATCTAATATTTATATAATGTCAATTTAAAGTAAGATAAAAGTTCTGCTTTACTTTCATCTTGCTTTAACCCGTTTTTCCCTGAAACCTGAAATGGACAATTCTAATTTTCAATTAATTTTAGTCTCGTTCACTTTTTAGGGTTGATTTTGACACTATATCAAAATGACAAACAGTGTAGACCCTGATCAGAGGGCTCCTTAAGGAGCCCTCTGATCAGGGTCTACACTGTTTGCATAGAAAGATTGTACTCCTCACATGTAGGCAGTTTGCAAATGATGAATATATGCATGACTAGGGTTCAAAGAGTTAAGCAGCTTATAATTTTGTCTATGACGGAAAGGGTTGTACAGTCAAAATCGTGTTCTTCAGGTACCTGGGTCCAATGTTATAAAGAGTTTGAGTTGAGTCTGAGATCATTCTCAGGCTTTTGATTGGTCAAAACTGATCAAACAAAAGCTTGAGAATGATCTCGGACTCAAATCATATGCTTTATAAGCATAGGGCCCTGTTGTATTGGAGCTGAATATCATATCCCTATACTGTATAATACATGTACATTTTTCTGACTCATCTTACATGTTTATAATTGTGATAATATAAAGTTATTTTCTCTCTCGGTCACGAAAGTGGGAAAGTGAGACAAAAGTATTACCTTATAAGTGTGCAAGGCAGAATTCCCTTAGAGGAGCTTTCAGCTTTATTTTTGTGAAGTATTTCACCATGCTTTTTCAAAGAGTGGTCGTTTAAACCTTTCCTTCAAGAAGCTCCTTGGAGTTTATAAGTGCAAGAATTGAATATGTGTTTCTAGCCTGTACTGTTTACTCTGTGTTTTGCAGTGAGAAAGAAGCGTGAGAACTTACGTCTCCTACAGCTACACATCCAAGATTTACTCAGAAACCAGGCGAAACAGATAACTGTCATACCTGAACTCGTGGACTTGGTATGTACAGTGTATCCACTTCAGGGCTGCCATTTCTCCAGATTTTTCCTAAATCTCCGGATTTTTTTTCAGAACATAGTAGCTTAAAGCCTGCTTTAAGTAGTCACACGTCAACAAAACAAGAAAAAGGCTAATGGGTAAAAGTAGGATTCGTTAAATCGCACTTGAAAAATGCAAGTTTGGAAATCTTAGGATTTTTCATGTCAACTTATGGCAACCCTGCCACTTTATATCCCATTTATGAAACAACTGCAAAGTGATCATCTTTACCCACTACCCCATAGCCTGTTTTAAGTTCTGAGGCAGATGACCACTTAAAGCAAATTGAAAGTAAAGCAGATTGTGACTTAAGGGGTATTCTGCTTTACTTCCAGCCAGTGCTTTAAGCTTTAATTTGCAAAGATAAAGGAACTATTGCTTATTGTGCATATTCATGACTGTATAAATTGGAATTATTTTCTATGACGGAGGAATTAATTTAAGGCATAAAAAGTAGTATTCTATGGAGTTATTGGTTAAAATAGCCAAAAACTAAGCCTTGTCTGTAAATCTCTTCGAACCAATCTTTGACTGTGTTGTCAATCTTTTGACTGGATTACAGAGGCGCCGCTCCTGGGGCGGCAGGGGCGGCGACCGCCGCCCCAATAATTCGGCAAGCAACGGCGATTTTTTTTTCGTAAATTTGTCAAAACCAAAATATTTCTGTTAAAGTGGCACAGCGAAGACCAGATTCAGCGGTTACGTAACCACTTTATGTCACGTTGATTGCAAAACGTTAGGTGCGATCGCCGATAGCATCGTAATAAACTGTTAATCCCCTATAGCTGAGTGGCCCATGATGACGGGTGGTCAGTGCTTGCTCTAATCGATTGGTTATAGGCGGGTGGTCAATAGTGGTTCTAATTGATTGGTAACGATTAAAGCGGCTAGATCTTAAACTGTTTGTGTGATATTTTAATGAGACTAAAAACTGTGAAAATTGTTATTACTCGAGAAAAATGAAGAAAAACGTAAGAAATAATATTTCGTTCACTCTTTTGAGTGTCTTCAATATGTCTGTAGCTAACCAACCTCACGAGTTTAAGTTTCCGAAACACTCATTTGGGAAGAAATCGCCTGCACTACGTTCATTTAACCCACAGTGGTTCAAGTCCCATTCGTGGCTTCATTATGATGAGGTAGATTATGTATGATAAAAAAAACATGTCTGCCTGCCTCTCTTCATTAATTTGAAGATTAAAGAAGAAAAACCAGATTATTAATGTGAAAGATTCACAATACGATTGTATGCTTAATTTATGAACAGTTATTTTTAAAGGAATTACATTTGCCATATGCAAGCAGTGTAAATCCGACTAGAGAGATGTTGTTTTCTACACTGTTTGTCACTTAAGCTGTAGCAGACAATGTACACGCAGATCAGGGAGGCTTACAGGAGTCCTCTGCACAGGGTCTGCACTGATTGTCACTTTGCAGTTTATGGCAAAACTAGCCGAAAAATTCTCAATTAGATCTATTTTTTATTTCTCCGTCTAAACATGTCTTGTGCTTCTCTTTGGTATGATCGTCTTGAAAAGAAAAACGATTCCAAAGAAATGCCACAATACATGATTAGATGGAGAAATCAGGTAACGTTCTGACGTACGGCCATTTTTGTCGACGGCGTTTCGTAAGACGGACCCCTGGTTCCTAAATTATTGTATGTTCCCACTCGATCCTGTCGTCATAAATCAGGCCCAATACTGGAAGACAACCTGCCTAAAAAATGATATCTGAGATTAATAATTTGGGGTCATTTGGAGTCATTTTTTACATAGAATTATGTTCGCCTTATACCTGTTTGGAATGCTGGAAACACCCTCAGAATGCAGCAGAGACCATCTAGAAATAAAATTTTCCCGGGGGAGCATGCCCCCGGACCCCCCTAGTAAGAGTGCGTACACAAAATGTCCGCCGCCCCAATGTTCAAGACCCCGCGACGCGCCTGGATTACACTAAAATCTATCTACTACGACGACTAAAAGAAGTCTTAATTGATTGTGTGAAAGACAGGTGACAGCTTAACAAGGTGATAGTAAAACAAAAAGCTCCTTGCTTTAAGCTGTCACCTGTCATTAACACCTAATAATTAACACAATTTGGTAGTCGTAATAGAGAGGTTTAACTGTATTGATTTCCCTATAGCTGGACAGTGCCCTGAAACGTCTACACACAGAAGAGAACAACAAACAGACAACCAACATCAGTGAGGCTGTCATGTCAGGGACTGGTGCCCTGGACCTCCTCAAACTGCTGGGCTACCACTTCCAGGCTAAAGGGACATCACTCCAGAACCCTTATGTACTCTACCCCCACTGGAACAGGGATGAACTACTGATACCAGCCTACGACTCCCTCAGGGCTATGCAGGGTAAGATTGATTGTTATTGCAGTGGTGAAAATGTCACATGTTCCAGTTTAACCCATAACTCCTTAAATACACCTTTTTTAGGCCTTTAACCCATAGCCTGTTTTTAGTTTTGAACACAGGTGACCACCTGAAACAGATTGAAAATAAAAGCAGAATGCGCCTTAACTCTTTCCCTCATAGAAGCGAATTTAGTTTATTCCTCCACTGAGAAAATAGTTCCAATTTTTACAATCAGGAACATGTACCATAAGAAATATTTTATAAATCCTAGCAGATGGTAGCTTAAAGCAGGCTGAAAGTAAAGCAGAATGTGCCTTAAGGCACATTCTGCTTTACTTTCAACCTGCTTTAAGTGGTTACCTGTCTTCAAAATTAGAAGCAAACTTTTAAGGCAAATTTTGCTTTAAGCTAACATCTGCTATTATACAAACAATATTTCTTACGCTGCATATTCATGTCTGTATAAATTGGAACTATTTTCTTCAGTTTAGGAATAAATTGAAGATGTAAAAAATTAGGGATGTTAACGATTAATCGGTTAACCGGTTAACCTTTAGAAGCGCGGTTTATCGGTTACACTTTTCCTTCAAAGGTTAACCTGAAAAAACAAAAAAATTGGAAGTTGGTTCATAAAATCTGCTGCACGTAATTAGCGGACGACACCTCCTTTGCTCGTTTCAACTGCCTTGACACCTTGTCGAATAACACACCGCGGGCGTGTACTACCCCGTCTACAGAGGTTGCCAGGTAACCCTGACATAAAATCAGTGGGCTGAGACAATTGACAGGTCGCCAAATAACTGATCTTATTGTTGTGATTTTACTAGATTAAGATTAGTGTCTTATTATTAAATAATGTGCAGAAAACGTTTGAACTAAATCCAATATCATATGGATCATATAAATCCAGCAATGAAATACAGTACTTGAAATGTCGGAGAAAAAAGATATACACTTAACTGCTCCGAACTGAAAATGACATGTATATCCGTTCAGAAGCAAAGCGGTTTGGATCTAGATGAGACACCTATTAACTCGGCGTATTTTATTATTCAGAATCACTTGCAAAAAAGTCAAAAAGTGTAATCTGGTGCGTTTCCGATTCGATTGTCAAGATGATTAATTTTCGTTTTGTATCATTCACAAACAGGTTACGTAACTTACGCTTCGTATTGTCGTCTGCTACCTTTCGTAGGAGTGACAAAAATGTAATCTGCTGAAAATTTCTTCTACTTACAAGTATGTTAAACTGCTTCTGTTTGGCTTTATTCATTTCAAAATGCCATCATAAGGGCTTAACGCCCTCATGTTTACTCTAAAATCGAGTGTAACAATGAATGACTCAAGATCCAGATCGGATGCTTACCAGTGCATGTATCAAACCCTAACTTAGCGTGCATATGAAAACATGTAGCACTTCAGAACTTGAACATACTTTTTGAAATTCAGTTTCCAATTGGATCTAAAGCCTAATAGAACATAGCCGAATATTTCATACACGCATGTAAAGTCGCAGATTTTTTATGATTGTGAAAGCAGCCTGGATCCAGATCGGACGCAGTTTTCCTCGGCGTCTGCTCGGAAATCAGACTATTCGACATTTGTCGGTAGGATTCTTCAAAGAATGGATGGCTTTCATTAACATTCAGAACTAACAGTAGGTAGTAGACATATTTTTTCTCGGCAATACAATGGTTTAATTTAATGTCAGGTTAACCGGTCGGTTAACCGGTTTTTGCTTGCGATTAACCGGTTACAATATCCGTAACCGTTCACATCCCTAGTAAAAATGTGTATCTATGGAGTAATGGGTTAAATTTTTTCACCACTGAAGATTATACAAGTCGTGTAGTTCCACCTCGTACAGTCATAAATATGCACCATAAGAAATATTTCCTATATGCTAGCACGATAGTAGCTTAAAAACAGGCTAAAAATATAGTGCAGTTGTATATGGGAAATTTGCTCTTTGTTATTATGGAGGTACATGTAAGGGTCAACTTGTATTCATTGTTCTACAAGCTAAATTCTAGATATGAAATGTGTTTGTTATTGCAATGTTAGACTCATTCTATGTTTGTTTGTGACATGTATTTGCTTTTTTTAGCTCACCTGAGCTAGCTCAGGGTGAGCTTTTGCAATCCTTTGAATGTCTGGCATCCGTTGTTCGTCGTTCGTCGTCAACAATTTTAGTGTTTACACTCTAGAGGCCACAATATTTATCCAATTTTTCTCAAACTTGCTCAGATTGTATATTACCATTAGAGTTCCGATGAGTTTGATTATGGTTGAAATTGGACAATTATGTCAGGAGTTATCTACCTTTGAATTGCTGAAAATGCCATATTTAACAGTGTTTACACTCTAGAGGCCACAATATATATCCGGTCTTTCTCAAACTTGCCCAGATTGTATATGACTATAAGAGTTCAGCTGAGTTTGATTATTGTTGAAATCGGGGGAATAGGTCGAGGGTTATCTACCTTTGAATTGCTGAAAATGCCATTTTTAACGGTGTTTACACTCTTAGAGGCCACAATTTTTATTCTGTCTTTTTCAAACTTGCTCAGATTGTATATGACCATAAGAGTTTGGATGAGTTTGATTATGGTTGAAATCTGATTAATAGGTCAAGTGTTATTTACCCTTGAATTGCTGAAAATGCCATATCTAACAGCGTTTACACTCTTTCAACTACAGTTTTTCACTGGAATTTGATTATACTTACACACAAAGTATATAGCTATAAGTTCTCGAAGGAGTGCAATTATTGTTGAAATCTAATCATTGTGGCAATAGTTATCAGCCCTTGACATACTTTGAAATTCTAGTAAAGGCTTAATTTCAGTAAAATTGTTTAGGCTCTAGTTATCTGCCCTTGATGTACTATACTTTACTAGAACTATGAGGATCTATTCAAAAAAAATTTACATGCTATACTGCAAATTTGAATGGATTAAGATTAAAACGGGTGAAACAGAAGTCTGAACAGTAAAGCCATCAGGCTTCAGTACAACAGGTGAGCGATATCAGGGCCTTCAGGCCCTCTTGTTGTTTATTACATACAGTAAAACCTCTTTATTATGACCACTAAATTGTGTTAATTATTCTAGGTGTTAACGACAGGTGACTGCTTAAAGCAAGATGACAGTAAAACAGAAAGCTCCTTTAGGAGCTTTCTGTTTTACTGTCACCTTGCTTTAATCTGTGACCTGTCTTTTATACAATCCATTATCCTTCTCTTTAGTGGTCGTAACTGAGAGGTTTTACTGTATCTTTTCTGCTGTATATTTTACTAACTATAGCTATTTCCTATAGCAGTAATGTTTATAGCCTGTGATTTCACTGTTTGTTACAGAGATGTCGAGTAACTGTGTTCTTGTCCAGGCACTGTGCAGCGCCCTACCTATCTCCCAAGACAACATCTCACTCATGGTGGACCTGGTTAGTATGAACAGTCTTCTAGTGTACTGTGATGGCCAGTATCTTATAGACATAGACATAGACAAATTTTATTTTACGTCGGTTATTTGTAACATTGTAACATATATAAGCCCAGAAGGGCTTTTATTCCAACAAACATATGAAAAATCAACATTAATTAACATTTGTAAAGTACATCATGCAAACAAGTATCACATTTTACATAATAAAAGCATGCACATTAAGAACAAGATGAAACTGGAGATAATGTCTAGATTGTGTACACCCAGATCGGGCTCCCGGCAAGTAAGTCGGCGCCCGATCTGGGTTTATGACCTCTAGTCCTCTACACACGTAATTTGGATCAAAAAGTCATGGAACTGGATCAGATGTCAAGATTTGTGGCATCTGATCCATTTACATTCCTTAGAGATAAATTTTATTTTAAATATTGCTGAGATATTGTAAATGAGCCATGTCATGAGAAATTCTGCCTTATGGGAGTGTGTGTAGCCAGGTTGAATTTATAGTTAAAATGGTGGAAAAATTATTATGAGTGTCAAACAGGTTGGATTCTAATCAGATGCCACACTTTATTGGAAATTGGAATTGTCCAATAAAAGTTTCAGGAGTGAATGAGTTAAGGCTCAAGTCTTTGTCACTGGGTACCTGTTAACTCTGTCAACACCGTGGACCTGTTTAAAATATACTCATTACATTTGCCAACAGTGGAGACCCAGATCAGAGGGCTCCTATAGGAACCCTTTGATCTGGGTCTACACTGTTTGCTAATTTAGAGCACGTTATTTATTAAACTACCCAGAATTCCAAGTAGACTGGTTCGTGTTTTGGGTAATTAAAAAGATCCACAAGGGAAACTAATAACCCACAAGCGATACTTAGTGTTGTAAGAGTTAATGTTTGCTGTCTGTCTGTCTGTGTTCACAGTTCAGTGTGACTAAGCATGCTCCAGAGATACAGCTGAAGGTGTCCGACCTGTCTGTCCGTCCACTCTGGCTCAGTACCAAACTGAAGAAGTTACTACAGGCGACAGGCTACCACCAGATAGGCATGCTGCTCAACTTTAACAGGACTCCCGACAACAGGTGAGTACTAATGTTGACTTGATCTGCCCCAGCTTTATACGGTCATTCTGCTGTAAATTTAGCCTGCTTTAACCCTTTCCTCCCTGAAACCTCAAATGGACAATTCTAGTTTTCAATTAAGTTTAATCCATTTTTGACTTTTTAGGGATTATTTTAACCATATATGTCAAAATGACAAACAGTGTAGACCCTGATCAGATGGCTCCTCAAGGAGCCATCTGATTAGAGTCTACACTGTTTGCATAGGACAAGTGTACTTCTCACAGGTATGCTGTTTGCAAATTACGCATATATGCGTAACTAGGGTTCAAAGAGTTAAGCTACCATCTATAATTATCGTTACATTCAATTTATATAGCGCTCTTTTCACACAGGAGTTGTGAGTTCAAAAGCTTTTAATATCTGCTAGGATATAGAAAGCATTTATTATGCTGCATATTAATGACAGAATAAGATGTAACTTTTTTTCAGTGGAGGAAATTAAAGGTGTAAAACGTCTTATTTTCAGAACAATGTCTTAAGTAGTTACCTGCTTTAAACACGATAGGATATGGCTGATTTGCTTGTTTGGCTCTGGAAGAAAGGGTTAACAATGATCTGACTATATTTCCACTGTATCCTTTACTTGTCACTGTAACTGTGTATTTCAGGCGTTTGTTGTCAGCACTGTTCCAGCTGCTGCTGTCAGCCAGTGAACACAAGAGTCAAGTGCTGCTGTATAGACTATATTGTCACTGTATCTGTGTATTTCAGGCGTTTGTTGTCAGCACTGTTCCAGCTGCTGCTGTCAGCCAGTGAACACAAGAGTCAAGTGCTGCTGTATAGACTATATTGTCACTGTATCTGTGTATTTCAGGCGTTTGTTGTCAGCACTGTTCCAGCTGCTGCTGTCAGCCAGTGAACACAAGAGTCAGGTGCTGCTGTATAGACTAGATGTCAACCTGCTGGGAACCTCTACAGCCTCCAAGGTCAGGCGCCATCTTTGAATACTTTCTGTTGTTAAAACTACTTTTCTGTCTTCGTGGAAATCAATAGGCGTCATATGATCATTTCATGTGTTGCAGTGTCGTAAAACCCAACTCAATCGATCCAAAAGGATCTTTCTGCTTACTTTGATCTTGTCTTAAGTACACCTGCCTTAAACCTTTTGAATGCTGGTTACACAGATACACATCCTTTACAAAAAGTGTATATGTGAAAAATACACTTGGCCTATGCAAACAATGAAGAACCATCAGTGTGCTCCTAAAGGAGCCCTCTAATCAGGGTTTGCAATTGTTTGTCATATCGCAATACATTGAGGAATATCAACTCTATCACAAACCAACTGCAGTTGGGAAATAATTAGAAGTTTAAAAAGGGGTATTTATGGAGAAATGGGTTAATGTAGTCTCTTTTAAATTCCAGGCGTCCTCAGACTACCCAGAGATGACAAGACTACCATCCCTGGCGCCACTCATACTACCAAGGAACCAGGTGTGTAGACCTTGCTGTAGGCTACCGTAAAAATCCTTAAACTTGGGACACCATGTGTAACTGCTGTATTTATCATACAATTTGAACAAATTGCTTTATTTTTGTCAGTAATTTCTCCAAATGTAGCAAATTCAATGGCAAACAGTGTAGACCCTGATCAGACTGCTCCTTGAAGGAGCAGTCTGATCAGGGTCTACACTGTTTGCTCAGACCTGTCTGTCCCAATACAAATATGCCTCCTTTGCAGACAGTGTACCTGTGAAGAGTACACTTGTCCTATGCAATCAGTGTAGACCAAGATAAGAGGGAGCCTTCTGATCAGGGTCTGCACTATTTGTCATATTTAGTACATTGACAAAAAGCAACCCCAAATAGGTAAAAATGGACTTGACTAAATTGGAAAGTAGAATTCTCCATTTGATATTTCATGGAGTAAATGACTGCTTAGCAACACAAGGTAGAAACTTAAATTCTTTCTTCAGTGTAGGAATAAATTAAAGGTGTAAACAACCTTATTTATGGAGTGATGGGTATTATGCCATGTCATGCTTGTGTTGTAGCTGTATATCTATGTATGTAACAACATGTAAAAATTATTTTTTAGTTGAGCATGAGTACTCCTTGGTTGAGTAAGACAGAGACCCAGACTGAAATGACAGAGAAACTTCAGCTAGCCAGAAGGTATGGTTAGACACTGTGCTTAATTTTTTTTCTGTCATAGATTTCAAGGAAATATTTTCACCTTCTCTTGATATAATTATAAAATACTTTCTCTTAGAGGTGGCAGGACTTACTCTCTGTGTATTATGTTTAGAGAAAAATGCCCATGAAGTCTTAATGAGGGTCTTTAACCCATTTAACTCATTACCCCAAATGCTGTTTCTAGTTTTGAAGACATGTGACCACTAAAAGTCAGGGCTGCCATAAGTTGACATAAAAAATCCTAAGATTTCCAAATTTGCATTTTTCAAGTGTGATTTTACGAATGGTTCCTTTACCCATTAGCCTTTTTCTTGTATTGTTGAAATGCGACTACTTAAAGCAGGCTGTAAGTAAAGCAGAATGCGCCTTAGGGCGCATTATGCTTTACTTTCAGCCAGCTTTAAGATACCATATACTGGGGAAAAATCCGGAGATTTATGAAAAATCCGGAGAAATGGCAGCCCTGAAAAGTAAAGCAGAATGCGCCTACTAGGATAAATAAAATAATCATAATAGTACATGTTCAGACTGTATAAAGAAGAACTCTTTCCTTCAGTCGAAAAATAAATGAACAGCATAGGAAGGTGTAGTTATGGAGTAATGGTTTAAAATTTTAACATGCTATTCAGCTTCCTATATGTTATTTTCTCTTCAGCCAAACAGATTTGGATGAGAACTTCAAGGAGTATCTTGTTAGAGCCAAGACGTGGCATCAGATGACAGTAACAGCACAGGTGAGTAAACCTTGTCAAATCTACAGAACAGACTGCAGTCATGCTTCTAGTGTGTCCGTGCAGTCCAGCATACAAATACAGGGCTGCAGATAAGAGGGGGTAAATTGAACAAATCCAACACTTTCTCACTCATTTTACCACCAAATCCTATGGTGTTACTACTCATTAGAATCGTCTCGAAGAGACGATTCTGATGAGTAGTGACACCATAGGGTTTAATTGAGAAATAAAGGTTTTAGTTTTTGAAATACCCCCCTTATCTGGAGCCCTGCAAATATGAACATTGTTTAACACTTCTTCTGCTTGATGCTTTTTTAAAACTGGGTAGACCCAGTTCAGACAGCTCCTTAACTCTTCCAATACCATTGACCTGTTTAGAATACACTCATTGCGTTTGCAAACAGTGTAGACCCTGATCAGAGGGCTCCTATAGGAGCCCTCTGATCTGGGTCCACACTGTTTGCTAATTTAGACTTACCCAGAATCCCAAGTAGACTGGTTCAAGTTTTGGTAACTAAAATGATCCACAAGGAAACTTAAAACCCACAAGAGAAAGAGTTAATCTTTCTTCTGCTTGATGCTTTTTGAAAACTAGACCCAATTCAGACTGCTCCTTAAGGAGCTGTCTGATCAGGGTATGCAGTATTTTCTTAAAGGATCTGTCTGGCATTAGTCTGCACTTTTTCCAAGAGAAAGTTTTTCTTATTGTACTGGTTGCTGTTATAGTTCAGCATTTGGTCAAAATGCCTGCAATGCTTCATAATGATCATTTACAATCCTACCTCACTAAAATGTATCAAACTGAGTCATTGTGAGATTTCAAATCATGCTTATGTTCTGCTTAATCTTTTTCCCTAATAGCTTGTCAGTATTGAAGACAGATGTTGCTTAAAGCAGACTGAATGGAAAGCAGAATGTGCACGAGCATTCTGCATTATTTTCAGCCAGTTTTATGCCACCATATTTCTTATGTTGACTATAAAGCGACTATTTTCTGCAGTGGAGAAATTAATTAAAGGGGTAAAAGGAGTAATGGATTAAATAAAGATACATCAATGTGGGTGTCAAACATTTTGGATCCTGATCAGATGATCAGTTACTTGGCATCTAATCTGGATCCACACTGTTGACAAATGTGAATGAAATTGAACAATATGTTAACCCATTACCCCATAGCCTATTTCTCGTTTTGAAGACAGGTAACCACTTAAAGCAGGTTGAAAGTAATGCAGAATGTGCCTTAAGGCACATTCTGCTTTACTGTCAGCCTACTTTAAGCTACCATCTGCTAGGATGTTGAAAATATTTCTCATGTTACATGTTCTTGACTGTATAAGTTGGAACTATTTTCTTCAGTGCAAGAATGAATAAAAGGCGTAAAAAGGCATACTTAAGGAGTAATGGGTTAAAGGTTCTGATTGATTTGTTCAGAATTAAACTGCCTATTCTTGTTTTTAACGACAATAGATGAAACAATCTATGAGGGTGAGTACATCTGCACTGACTGATACTATGAAATGCATTGTTTGCATTGATGATGAAACAAATGTGTACTATAGAGAATTTGTGTGTTTGTTTGAAGTTAGAATATCACAGTATGAGGGGTGTTGAAATGTTTAGCGTCTGACAGACTCAAATAGAGCAGCTCAAATCTTTTTGCTTGGTGAAGTTTTTGCAAGACATTCCTTGGCTCTGGAATAAGATTGCACTTTGTTTGAGTCCATTCCGTAACATGGAGAAGAAAAAGATAAAAGAAGGAAAACAGATACTGTTCTTTGAAAAAGCATATAGATGTGTTAGTCCATTTCTTAATAGCTTTTGAATAGTTTTGAAGACTTTTTGGTGACCACTTAAAGCAGGTTGAAAGTAAAGCAGAATGTGCCTTAAGGCACATTCTGCTTTACTTTTAGCCTGCTTTATCGAGATCAAAAGTTTGGATCATCCCTCATACAAATGCTAGGCATGCGTTTACATCTGGTTGCATTGATATAAGTAGTATCACCATATTTATTGTGTTTTTATCATTTTCCATAATGTTTTTAGTTGATAATTATATCTATGTGTATATGGCCAGTTAGTTATAAGGCTGTAGAATAAATGTCTATTCATAGGGTTTTTTGTGTTGGTTAGTTTTCTTTTCATTTATTTAGATTTACAATATTACACAAAAAACACCAGTTCACTGCTTAAGATAAGGGAGATAACTTTGTAAAACATTCAATATTTTTTTTATCCTCTATGAGGCCACAAAACATTCAGTTAAAACTGCTCATTAGAATCTTCTTGAGCTTGGTATGGATGAAAGGTTTTAGAAATACACCATGTACAGTAAAACCTCTCTATTTTGACAACTAAAACAAAGCCTAATGGATTGTATAAAAGACAGGTGACATTTAATGAATTGTATAAAAGATAGCTTAAAGCAAGGTTACAGTAAAACAGAAAGCTTAGAAGCCATATAATAAACACACCATCATATATAATAATAATCACAATTTAGTGGTTGTAATAGTGAGGTTGTACTGTACTCTCGTAGCTATGCTCTTATTGTTTTATAGCATCAGATTTGGCCTTGCAGTCAATGCTTAATTTTCAGAATTTATGGTCTTATTGTTATTGTTCACAATAGCCCTATCACTTTATTATACAATGTTTGAATATAAAGGATGGGATTTCAAGTGAAAATGATATAGACCATGGTCCAGGGCTCCAGATAAGAGGGGGTAAAATGAAAAAATCCAACACTTTCTCACTCATTTTACCACCAAACCCTATGGTGTCACTACTCATTTGAATCGTCTCTTCGAGATGATTCAAATGAGTAGTGACACCATAGGGTTTAATTGAGAAATAAAGATTTAAGATTTTGAAATACCCCCCTTATCTGGAGCCCTGATGGTCAGCACATTTGTCAGGGCTATGGAATTAGTGTTGGCACTCATGTACACCTGACAATTGTATAATTTTTGCAAATTGTTGCTGCAGTGTGTCTAGTTATTGCGACATTGATATGATTCCTAATGGGTGTTATGTACTATGATTCTGCCTTCTTAACCTGTTACCACATAGCTTGTTTCTATTTTTAAAGACAATGACCCATTATTAATTAAAGAAGGTTGAAAGTAAAGTAGAATGTGTCTAAGGTGCATTGTCCTTTACTTTCAGCCTGCTTTAAGCTACCATGAGCTGCTAGCAGAATATAATAATATACCGGTATTTGTTACGATACATATTCATGCAGGACTCCAGATAGGGGAAGTATTTTAAAAAATAAAATCTTTATTTCTGCATTAAACCTGGAGGTGTCACTACTCATTAGAATTGTCTATTTAAGGCAATTTTAAAGAGTTGTAACATCATATGATTTGGTGCTGATATGAGTGAGAAAATGTTGGGTTTGTTCAGTTTAAGCCCTTTTATCTGGGGCCCTGTTCATGACTGTATAAGAACCTATTTTCTTCAGTGGAGTCATGAATAAGAGGTGTAAAAAGGTGTTTTTAACTGGGTTAACTTATGTTTATTTCAGGCCAATGAGACTTTGCAGATATATGGCCGACCTCTATCATCGCCTACAAAGATCAAGGTGTTGCCCGGCTCTACTGCCTCCATGGAACGGATACCAGTCAACCAGAAAGTTGTGTTGAAGATTCCCGAGGTGGACCAGAGACGAGACTACGCTCACTATGTTTATCAGGAAAGACTACAGAATATCGGCCTACGACATAGAAATGACAAGCTCAGCCTGTACCTACCCTATGTGAACAGTGTGTAACTGTAACTCCTAGGTCAGGGAGATGACTGTGATATAGTGGAGAATTGTCTGATAGTATTGTAAGCATTCCTGAGTAAAAATATCTTAAAGATCTTCTCAGTACAGCTTTTCATAAAATCCAAATAGGGATTGGGCGAGTCACATTATCAAAGCATAGTTTAACCCATTACCCCATAAATACGCCTTTTTCTCCTTTTAATTATTCCTCCACTGAAGAAAATAGTTTCAATTTATAGTCATGAATATGTATCATAAGAAATGTTTTAACATACTAGCAAATGGTAGGTTAAAGCAGGTTGAAAATAAAGCAGAATGTGCCTTAAGGCACATTCTGCTTTATTTTCAACCTGCTTTAAGTGGTCATATGTCTTCAAAACTAGAAACAGGCTATGGGGTAATGGGTTAACCTTTTCTTCACAGAAACGGTCTAGAGCCCCTCCACCTACTCCTCCTCATAACCGCTTCAAATGAATATTTATAGTTTGCAATATAGGTGTCGGGTTAAAGCATGATGAAAGTAAAGCAGAAAGCTCCTAAAGGATCTTTCTGCTTTACATTCATCTTGTTTTAAGGATGACAAATATCCTTATCTCCAACATGTGTAAGATCACTTTGATGACGTCACTATAACGTCACTATTTATAACGGCGTTTTGACGTCACCGGGGTTCAAAAAAAATGCATATTGCTTTAAAAATGGCTTAAATCGTTGGTAATGTGAGAAAAAGAATCTGTCACTCGTCGATGTTTAAGACAAGTGGATCTCAAACTCGTCTAGAATCGAAAAGTTATTAAGCTCGCCAAGGCTCGCTTAATAACATTTCAATTCTAGACTCGTTTGCGATCAGCTTGTCTTAAACATCAACGAGTGACAGATCCTGTATATATTTGCACCAGAGGGTTATGTGACCACTCGTTGAGGGATAGAAATATCTTAAGATAGATGGCTGCTAAATGCAGGATAGAAATAATGCAGAAAACTTCTGAAGGAGCTTTCTGCATTATTTTTATGCTGTATTAACCATACCAGTATCACATGCGTTAAATACTGCAAATCGGTTTTCTATTGAGTGGATGCTTGATTCAAGATTGCTTGTAATTACCGATAGTGTGTTTTGTTTCGGCTCCTTGTAGGTGTCAACCCCGATTGCAATATATGATACTCCTACTTAGTTACTGTGATGCTGCTCGTATTAGATAAAACTGCTGAAAACACATATAATTGTCATGTACATTATAACAATACTTTGACCACTCGTAAATTTACAATATAAAAACCACAGTACCTTGAGCTTAGATATTTGGCACAAAGCATCATCTACAGGTCCTCTATCAAGATTGTTCAAATTATGGCCCTGGGGTAAAAAATGACCACGCCCTTGGGGTCGTAATTTTACATAGAGTTATGTAGTGAAATCTTCAAACATCTTTTCCTCTGAAACTAATATGGTCAGACCTTTGATATTTGACATGATGACACTTCTAGAAGCCCTTAACCAATATTGTAAATATGGTTCCGGTCCATTGGATATCTAGATCACAGGAGCTAAAAATAGATTTTTTCAATGAAAATTATATCTCTGGGGTGAAAAGTGATCCCATACCAGGGTTTATGTGACCCTTGTGTTGGTTTTCCAGGTGAGCGATATTTAGGCCCGCATGGGCCTCTTGTTTTTTAGCTCACCTGAGCACAAAGTGCTCAAGGTGAGCTTTTGTGGTCGGTCTTTGTCCGGCGTCCGTCGTCGTGCGTTGTGCGTCAACAATTTCTTCAAACATCTTCTTCTCCAAAACCACTGGCTGGATTGCAACCAAACTTCACAGGAATGTTCCTTGGGTCAAGCTCTTTCAAAGTTGTTCAAAGAATTTGAAACAATGCAGAACTCTGGTTGCCATGGCAACCAAAGTGAAAAAATGAGGTAATCTTAAAAAATCTTCTTGTCTGAAACCAAAAGGGCCAGATCTTAGATATTTGGCACATAGCATCATCTACAGGTCCTCTATCAAAATTGTTCAAATTTTGCCCCTGGGGTCAAAATTGACCCCGCCCCGGGGTCACCGTTTTACATAGAGTTATATAGTGAAAAGTTCAAACATCTTTTTCTCTGAAACCAATATGACCAGAGCTTTATTATTTGGCATAGTATAACTTCTAGAGGTATTTGACACATATTGTTGAATTGGTTCCGGTCTGTTGTATATCTAGGTCACAAGAGCTAAAAATAGATTTTTTCAATGAGAACTTAAAAAATCTTCTTGTCTGAAACCATAGTACACTAAGCTTAGATATTTTGAAAATAGCATCGTCTACAGGTCCTCTATCAAAGTTGTTCAAATTTTGTCCCTGGGGTCAAAATTAGCCCCACCCAGGGGGTCACAGTTTTACATAGAGTTATATAGTGAAATGTTCAAACATCTTTTTCTCTGAAACCAATATGACCAGAGCTTTGATATTTGGCATGGTATAACTTCTAGAAGTCCTTCACATATATTGTTGAATTGGTTTCGGTCTGTTGCATATCTGGGTCACCGGAGCTAAAAATAGATTTTTTTCAAAGAAAACTTCAAAAATCTTCTTGTCTGAAACCATAGTACACTGGGTTTAGATATTTTGCACATAGCATCGTCTACAGGTCCTCTATCAAAATTGGTCAAATTTTACCCCTTTGGGTCAAAATTGGCCCCACCCCGGGGGTCACCATTTTACATAGAGTTACATAGTGAAATGTTCAAACATCTTTTACTCAGAAACCAATATGGCCAGAGCTTTGATACTTGGCATGGTGTAACTTCTAGAGGTCCTTCACATATATTGATGAATTGGTTCTAGTCTGTTGCATATCTGGGTCACCGGAGCTAAAAATAGATTTTTTCAATGAAAACTTCAAAAATCTTCTTGTCTGAAACCGTAGTACACTGAGTTTAGATATTTTGCACATAACATCATCTACAGGTCCTCTATCAAAGTTGTTCAAATTTTGCCCCGCCCTTGGGGTCACCTTTTACAAATCTTCTTCTCTGAAATCAAGTGACCCATCCTAGTGTCACCATGGACAGGTGAGCGATCAAGGGCCATTCTGGCCCTCTTGTTTTAAGGTAGGTGGATTGCTTAAAGCATGATGTAATTAAAGCAGAAATTTCCATCCAGCTTTATGCTGACACCCATCTTTTTAATGCTAAAATAACCCATCTCTCAAGTAGTAATACTAAGATGTTTTTAACCCATAGCCTGTTTCTAGTTTTGATAACAAGCGATCACTTAAAGCAGATTGAAAGTAAAGCAGAATTATTTAAGTGTAAAAAGACATATTTATAGAGTAATTGGTTAAAATATAATAAATTGTTGTCAAAATATTGTATATTTTAGTTAATTCTGATGAACACTTTTTGTCCAAAACTTTGTTTACAAGTTGTTATTTTTCCTATAATTTATGATCCTTGTTACTTTTTTAAGAGTATTCGCTTGTATATAGTTGTTATCACATAGATACCTGATTCCCCCACCTGTGATAGTTACTGTATAACCTCCCATCAACATCATTCAGTTAAGTCTTATCCATAGCCTTTAAAAATAGGCAACAGCTTTAACACATTACCCCATAGCCTGTTTCTAGTTTTGAAGACCAGGTGACCACTTAAAGCAGGTTGAAAGTAAAGCAGAATGCGCCTTAAGGCGCATTCTGCTTTACTTTCAGCCTGCTTTAAGCTACCAGCTGCTAGAATATAGAAATTATTTTTAATCTTTAATATTCACATCTGTATAAATTGGAACTATTTTATTCAGTGGAGAGATTAATTAGAGGTGTAAACAGGTGTCTTTATGAGGTAATGGGTTAACACATTCAATCCCAGCAATGAGTATACTGATCATTAACAAATAGTCTAACGGTGAAGAGTACACTTGTCCTATGCAAACAGTTTACTGTTTGATATTTTGCAATATACATCCTAACAATGTATTGTTAAAACAACTGTATTTAGTCAAAAATGGATAAAACATCATTGGAGATTCGCATTGTTCATGTAAAGTTTCAGGGGTGAATAAGTTTATGCAGCACAACATTAAATCAGAAAGCTTTCTGTATTACTGCTGTTCTGCTTCACGCAGATACATGCCTTCAACTCAATCATCCCTTGATCTTTTCATCGACAACTCAAGTTTCCAATAAAGTCTAGTTCATTTCTGACTATTTAGGGCTTATTTTAACACTATATTGTGCAATGGCAAACAGTGCAGACTCTGATCAGAAGGCTCCAACAGGAGCCCTCTGGTAAGGGATTACACTGTTTGCATTATGAGGACAATATTTAGTGTACTCTTCACTAGTACACTGTTTGTAAAGGACAAGTATACTCATTGCTAGGGTCCAATGGGTAATGGATTCCATTTATTTCTTATTTATATATGGCTATAGAGAGGTTGTAATGTTTGTTAATATTATGTTTGCATTTATTGGAATCAGTATTCTTTTAAATTTTGTACAAAATTCCAACTGTGATATGAAATACATTAACTCTTTCCTCCCTAAAACTTTAAATGGTCAATTCCAGTTTTCATTTTAGTCTAGTCCATTTCTGACTTTTATGGGTTGTTTTTGTCAATGTTTGCATAGGACAAGTGTACTATTCACATGTACACTGTTTGAAAAGGACGCCTATATGCGGGACTAGGGTTCAAAGGATTAAACATGTATTAGCTAACCGTTCATTAACCCTTTACCCCCATTGCCTGCTTCTAGTTTTGAAGACAGGTGACCACTTAAAGCAGGTCGAAAGTGAAGCATTTTATTTTGAGCATGGTTTAAGCTACCATCTGGCCCCGAGGTTATAAAACTTAAAATGAACTCTGTGCTCAAAACTCAGAATCTTTCTCAGCTCATAAAACTTTTTATTTTAAAACCAGTATTTTCATACATAATTTTACTGTAATAATGTATCCAAATGAGGTTACACAAATCAAATAAACGTGTTTTGTAAAAACTAGAGCCTGTTATCGAAACTGAGTTTTGAGCACAGAGTTCGTTTTAAGTTTTATAACCTCGGGGCCAGGTGTTTTATTCTCCTATTTTCTTCTGTGGAGGAGTGAATTAAATGTATAAAATGCATCTATGGAGTAAAAGGTTGGAGAAGCTTGTAGATTTCTGCAGATCTTACCCCTTTAGAAACATCCCCAGTCCCTCTCCATGAACATCTTTTGACTATTTTACCTTTACCTCATTGTAATGTTTTGATCATGCTACTGTCATGTTCTGATCAAGAGTAATAAAAAACTTTCCCTACATCAAAGCAGACTGAATGTAAAGCAGAAAGCTCATTCAGGAGTTTTTCTGCTTTATTTTCAGTCTGCTTAAGCAACCATCTGTACTAAACACAGAAATCAAAGCTCAGAGGTGGGGGGGGGGGGGGGGGTTAATTCAGAACAAAAGGAATGCAGAAAGCTCATACAGAAATGTTAAGCATTCCTTCTGCCCTGCATTAAGCTTCCATCTGTTTGAAAGACTGGTTTCCTCTTGGTTTGAATGATCGGTTAACACAAGTATGCTGACAGTGTTTTTAACAAACCATGATGAATGGAGGTGTTTGTTTCAGTTCTAAGAAATTGCTGGATCATGTTCTGCACTTGTTCAGTATGATCTATGATCCATCTGTTATCAAGGAATTGTAAAATGTGACTGGTATTTTACTGCGCTCCTGCTGAATATTTATATATAAACTTCACCCACTATGAACTATTACATTGGCTAGTAAAGTAAGGTAAATTTTCCAAGAGAAAATGTACATTTTCATTTCGAGACCGATCCTATAAGAAAACAGTGCAGACCCTGATCAGACAGCTCCTTCAGGAGCTGTCTGATCTGGGTCCACCATGTTTTCAAAAAGCAATAATATAAGCTAACAGCAGGATGGGTGTTAAGAATCAGTTTGGACCTGGGTTGGATTAACCCTTTCCCCCATAGAAGGGCCTTTTAGCACATTCAATTTATTCCTCCACTGAAGAAAATAGTTCTATTTTATACAATTATGAATATGCACCACAAGAAATATTTTATATATCCTATCAGTAGCTTAAAGCAGGCTGAAAGTAAAGCAAAATGCGCCTTAAGGCACATTCTGCTTTATTTTCAACCTGCTTTAAGTGGTCATTTGTCTTCAAAACTGGAAACAGGCTATGGGGTAATGGGTTAAAAGTAAATTTGCACTTGTTTCTGTATGCAGCTTGTATGTAGCACCAGATTTTGAGTTTGTTTCACTAATGTTTAAAATTGAACACATATTTTGTTATTTCTTATAACAAGGCTTCTGTTGAGTTTTATCAGAGTTTATTATACATTTTTTGTGGAAATAAATTCTCTTTGATATTAAATTATTTTTGTTTTACTTTTATTTACCGTGTTGTAAATGTTGTTCACAATGTTTTGTTCCTTAACATTTTGTACCTCAGTCAAGGGTATAAGCATCATTTGCAAACAGTGTACAGAGTACAGTTTTCCTATGCAAATAGTGAAGACCCAGATCAGAGGGCTCCTAAAGTAGCTCTCTAATCAGGGTCTGCACTGTTTTTCATATACATGTAGTAATACATTGGCAAAACAACCCAAATTGTCAAAAATGGACTAGACTAAATTTGAAACTGGAACTGTCCATTTGAAGTTTCAGGAAGGAAAGGGTTTTATTAGTTATACAGTTTCTTCACAGTGTACATGGGGATTAATTCCCGGCTGAGGTAAATCATGTTGCCCAAGCGGTTAGGCAAGGGTTACATGGTTTTACCAGCCAGGAATAAATCCTCATGTACACTGTGAAGAAACTGTATAACGAATTTATTATACTGCAAAGTTTTCACTGTTCAAACGAAATATTTTGTCGTGTACAGTGCTGATAGTAAACTATAACAAAATCGCGCCACAGCAGATAACGTTGAGCGTAAATGACGTCTTGTTTCTGACGGTTGTTATTCATAAGAAAAATGGGCCGTAGACTTCAGCGTCAAACTTTCCCAGAAATTATGTGACTGCTGAAAGATCCAAACACAGATTGGTTCTTAGCCGAAATGGACTTGATGCACGATTGAATGCACTCAATCCTGTTGAGCAGTCGGTCATCTTATTTTCTGCAAAGCAAGACTCGGGGAACTGTCAGCCAATGAAAACAGTTGCATTTCTAAGTACCCTGTCAGCTCACAGGGTACTTGGGATCATGTCTAGGGCTCAGTACCCAATCAAAAGTAAGGACTTTACTTTGCAGTATAATAAAAATATATGTACTCTGTCAAAACCTATGGATAAGTAGCTACTCATTTGAGAATAACATCATTCTGTGAAGATCTTCAAATCAAGGGTCATTTATTTACAAGTCATTTAAAAACAGTACCTTTGGAGAATGCACTTGTCTTATGCAAACAATGTAGACCCAGATCAGAGGGCAATACATTACGAATATTAACCCTAATATAGTCAAAAATGGACCAGATTGGAATTGTTTATTAACCCTTTACTCTATAGCCTCTTTCTAGTTTTGAAGATAGGTGACCAATTAAAAGCAGGTTGAAAGTAAAGCAGAATGTCCCGTTTGGCACATTCTGCTTAACTTTTAGCCTGCTTTAAGCTACCATCAGCCATAATATAGAAAATATTTCTGATACATACATATATTGACTGTAAAAATTGTAACTTTTTTCTTCAATGGAGGAATAAATTTAAGGTGTAAAAGTGTGAATCTATTGAGTAAAGGGTTAAAAAGTTTCAGGGGTAAATCAATTAATAGAATCAATTCTATTCAGTGCCTGTGGTTGTACTAGATGGACTTTACTGTGCCACCAACCAGAAGCTGTAGTAAGAAACACTTCTAAATGAATGCAAAAATCACAGCACACATTTTTTTCCTCACAATTTTATTCACAATTCTTCTTAATACATGTAAACATGCTTGCTATTTATATACCATAAGATTTAAGGCTAAATTCATATCACAGAAATGCTGATATTTCTCCACTTAAATATCAGAAGGACGGCTTAATAATATTCGGGTTTATCACATGCACAGAGGAGGTGTTATTCTTTCCTGTTTTAAAGAAAACAAAGCAAAAATGCAATGAAATAAAATGTAAAAAAAATGACAGTTTGAAAATTTTAATTTTTGAAAAAATATCTCTTTCTGAGTGACAAACAATTTGAAGCCAGATCAGATGCCGGGTTACCCCGGCATCTGATCTGGCTCCAAATCGTTTGCAATGGAAATTTTAGAAAGGGTTTTAAAATAAACACATTTTTGGAAAGAATAAGGTCATCTCCCACTTGTATTGGACATTTAAATTATGCATACTTTCACACACAGAAAATAGTTCACACAATTTCTCCTTCAATTGTTCGAAATGCTGTTCATCCAGTAGCGAAACTTTTATTGCAAATATATAAAACAAGCTATGGTGATACAGACACACCTCCAATCTCAACGTTTTGGTCTAGTACAGCATTTTGACCTTATCTACAGAGGTGTTCCAACTATCTAACCATCTCTGTTCTGCCACCATGAGCTTCTGTTTCTCATCTTCAATCTGTTGTAAGGTTTTCTCAAACTGAATTTTGTAGTCCTGAAAAAAGACAGTACCACATTACATACTGGTAATGAAGTGTAAAAGGAATTTCCTTGTACAAATGAACATTACAGTACTCCCTCTCTACAAAAAGACCAAATCATTTTATGGGAGACAATGTTTGTGTATGTTGTTGGAGGAAGTTGTGATAGGGAGGGAAATTTGCTTACATTTGCAAACAGCTTGAATCCAGATCAGACATGGCGTCTGATCTGGAGTCAAGCTGTTTATCAATCCTCATTATGTTTTTTCTGTAAAAATGTCCCTTATGTGACTGAGAATAACAGCAGACAACAAATTTAAGCAGATGATATTGCAGCCGTGAAAAGGTTAGACATAATAGTCTTGTTGTATTAGGAGGAAATCAATGTTCTGAGGGCTGTTGTAGGGAGGAAACACTGTACAGAACTTTGCAAGATAAAACGATGGAACCATCATATGGTACTTGGGCTGAGAAAAGGGTAATAGTATCCCTTGGCACTAAGACAAAGAAAAAGGTTTACACAGGAAGTTGTGGTTACCTGGTAACACTGGTCCCTGGCTTTCACTACAGCACTGTGACCCAGCGTAGTCTTGGCAGTGGTTACCGAGGCAGTTAGCTGGACTTTAGCAGGAGTCTCACCGCTGACCATCTCATTGTTAGGTATACCTGAAATAGATATAACAAAATGTTACAAATACGAGGTATGTATGTAAAGTTCGTAGACAATAGCTATATTTAATATAGTAATGCACAAGGTAAAGGGTTCTTATAGAAGCTTTATGCTTTGCTGTCAGTCTACTTTAATTAGTCACCTGTGTTAACCTCTTTAACCCTAAGACTAGTATACTTGTCATTAACAAACAGTGTACAAATGAAGAGTACACTTGTCCTATGCAAACAGTGCATACCCTGATCAGAGGGCTCCTAAAGGAGCCCTCTGATCAGAGTCTGCACTGTTTGTCACATTGCAATACATGTACATTGTAACCATAAATAGCCAAAAAATGGACTAGACTAAATTGGAAACTGGAATTTTCAGAGTTCAATGAGATAAACATTAAAAATAAGCTATGGTGGGAAAGGGTGTATTTCTTGTGAGTGTACCTTGCCAGACATTCTTGCCACGAGGAAGTGCTCCCTTGTCTTCGTCATCTTCCAGAGGCTCGCCAGCATTCTTACGGCGAATCAGCTCTGTAGTCGGGTACTTGGCTGGTGCAACGCCTACAATATAGACACAGAACATCATATAACATCTACAGTAACCCATTGTCCCCTATGTATACTCGTCCTTTACAACAGTGTACCCTTGAAGAGAAGATTTGTCCTGACTGAGATCAGAGGGCTGGTTTGTCAGGGCCTAATCGGGATTCAAACTTTTTGTGTAGGTCTTCACTCTCCAGTATAGGTTTGTAGTATTAAAATGACTATGACACTGTTATACATGTTCGAAAAACAAAGCCAAATTTAAACTACTGAGAAGGGGATTCACTGATTAAAGTGTTTCAAACATGGACTCTCAATACAAGATAGACTGTATGTAAGAGTTTAACCCTTTACTCCACAGACACACCTTTCTATGCATCTAATCTATTCCTCGACTGAAGAAAATAGTTCCAATGTATATAGTCAAGAATGTACAACATAAGAAACATTTTTTATATCCTTGCAGATAGCAGCTTAAAGCAGGTTGAAAGTAATGCAGAATGCACCTTAAGGTGCATTCTGCTTTACTTTCAACCTGCTTTAAGTGGATCACCTGTCTCCAAAACTAGAAACAGGCTATGGGGTAGTGTGTTTATCATATTTCTTTTACTGATTTGAATGTTGACTACTTACGTCCTTTGACGACATCATCAACAACAAGCATATTGTCAAACTGTAGGAGCTCGTTCTCAGATAGTCGGGCCATGGCCTCCACAAACTCAGAGGCGTGAGACACAGCACTCTCCTGAAACACAGGGAACCAAACATTACATGTACATTTACATGTCAAATAGGCAATCAATGGAAATAAGTGATATACGGAGATATACATGCATATAAAGCATACATGTACATTTACATGTTAACCCATTACCCCTTAAATACGCCTTTTTACGCCTTTGATTTATCTCTCAACCGACGAAAATTGTTCCAATTTAAACATTCATGAATTATGCACCATAAGAAATATTTTCAAACGCAGATGATAGCTTAATGCAGGCTGAGAGTACTTTCAACCTGCTTTAAGTGTCCATCTATTCTAGAAATAGGCTATGGGGTAATGGGTTAAACAGACAATAAATGGAAACATGTGATATAAGGAGATATATACATGCATATAAAGCAGATGTCGATATGGAACGAAAATAGACTACACTTTAGCAATTTGACTTTTTCTGCACACAATGTCCAAAGTCATTTCACATTTCTAAATCTATAAACAGGATGGCTCTGGTATTAAGATGTCTGGTTGTTCGCTTCATTGTGAAAGATGAAGAATTATCGACTTCAAATGTTGAGCGTTTGCCCTTTTAAGTCATAAAACATCAGGAGTGAAAGTTGTGTAAAGTAAATGTAACAGTCAAAATGACATAGCCACTGACAATTGCTTCGAGTTTGGCGTAATCTCCAGGAAAAGTATTTTCATTAAGAAAGTAGTGTCAGAATTACAATGACAAATTTGTAGCTATCAGGTTAGAGATCTGGGTAATTAGATCACTCGGCCTCTAATGACTCCACATCTCAACTCCTAACTGTGATCTAATGCATAGCTAAAATTTGTCATTTCTTAAACATTAAAGAGCTATATAAGACTTTTATGAATGCATACTATTCAGAGGAGTGGCACATTTTGTATGACTGACAACACTGACCTGTAGGACACGAGTGTGTTTCTCCACATCCTCTACATACTCGTTATGTCTCTCCACTTCTAGCTGGCACAGGGCTGCTAGCTTGTCCTTCTGATGTGGGTGACCCAGTGCTGGCCGTAACATCTGCTCATGCTCCTTCTGTAATATACACAACACACACATTTATGCCTCAATAGATTTAACCCTTTACTCCATAGTGTGTTTCTAGGTTTTAAGACAGATTTAAACCTCCACCCTAATAGGATCTATTAATGCCTTTACCTGTTCTTCTAACAAATCTTTGTTTGCTACTATGCTGGCTTGATAAAGAACCATAAGAAACTTTTCCTGAAATTTGACAGTTTTCTGCATTAGTTTCAGTTTTCTTTTTCTCATTCACCCCTCAAACTTTTAATGGACAATTCCAATTTCCAATAAAATGTACCAGTAGTCCATTTTGGACTATTTAGGGTTTATTTTAACAATAAATTGCAAAATGACAAACAGTGCAGACCCTAATCAGAGGACTTCTGATCTTGGTATACCCTGTTTGCATCGGACAAGTTTACTCTTCACAGGTACACTGTTTGTAAATGATGGGTAAAGATCTCTTATTCAAGGGTCATACATTACCTGTCTGTCCCTAAGCCCTTTCAGAGTTGAGGTGAACTGGGCCTCACAGCTGGTTCTCGACGTCTCAGTCTTACTGATCTGCTCCTTGAGAACCTCAGATGTTACCAAGGAAGGTACATGGGCGACAGCCTTCTCAAGCTGAGTCAGCTGACTTCTGAACTCTGTAAATAATAGACAGAAATATGAAATATACATTTCTCATAACTAACCGTTTTCAATGATCGCGATCATCCTTGTCTCCATGTTGGAGATCACTTTTATGATGTCACTCTAGGTCACTGGAATGCCAAGAAAGGCCTATAGCTTAAAATATATTAAAATCGTTGGTTATTTTGAAAAAAGAATCTGTCATAAATCAATCTTTGAGACAAGCTGATCTCAACCTCATCTAGAATAGTAAATTTATTAAGCTTGCCAAGGCAAGCTTAATAACATTTCAATTCTAGACTTATGGTTGAGATCAGCTTATCTCAAAGATTGATTTATGACAGATCCTATATGTTAACATGACCACAGAGCTTCCAGATAAGGTAATTTGAAGTACTGATATTCTGATGATACCAAACATTAAATTGCCACTATGCATAAGAATCATTTTGATCAATAAATAATGAATGTTATCCCATTAGTCAATAAGTATGCCTTTTTAAGCCTCCAATTATTTTCACTCTAAGAAAAGTAGTCCATACCTAGGGAGTCCTGAACATACAAAATAAATTTCCAGTATCTTTAAAGGGTTCACACAATTGTGAGCATATTGGATCAGACTAGCTAATAGCTGTAGACTTGAGGTTTGTATATATGACTGTTTACCTTGTAGACACTGGTTATGATACTCATCTGCCTGTTGATAGTAAGACTGTAGCTTCTGTATGAGAACATCAGAACACAGCTCAAATGTCTCCTGTAACGCCTGGGGTCTTGTTACTGCACGACTGCCCTTCTGCCGGTAGTACATCTATAAAATAAACAAAAGAGAACATCAGAACACAGCTCAAATGTCTCCTGTAACGCCTGAGGTCTGGTCACTGCACGACTGCCCTTCTGCCGGTAGTACATCTATATAATAAACAAAAGAGAACATCAGAACACAGCTCAAAGGTCTCCTGTAACGCCTGAGGTCTGGTCACTGCACGACTGCCCTTCTGCCGGTAGTACATCTATATAATAAACAAAAGAGAACATCAGAACACAGCTCAAATGTCTCCTGTAACGCCTGAGGTCTGGTCACTGCACGACTGCCCTTCTGCCGGTAGTACATCTATATAATAAACAAAAGAGAACATCAGAACATAGCTCAAATGTCTCCTGTAACGCCTGAGGTCTGGTCACTGCACGACTGCCCTTCTGCCGGTAGTACATCTATATAATAAACAAAAGAGAACATCAGAACACAGCTCAAATGTCTCCTGTAACGCCTGAGGTCTGGTCACTGCATGACTGCCCTTCTGCCGGTAGTACATCTATATAATAAACAAAAGAGAACATCAGAACACAGCTCAAATGTCTCCTGTAACGCCTGAGGTCTGGTCACTGCATGACTGCCCTTCTGTCGGTAGTACATCTATATAATAAACAAAAGTCATGAGACATCAGTCACAAACATCCAAGCCCAAGTATTTAAAGGGCCCCAGATAAGGGGAGTGTTGCAAAATCTAAAAGCTTTGTGTCTGCATCAAACTCTATGGTGTCACTACTCATTAGAAATGTCTTAAAGAGATGATTCAAATAGATTGTGTCACCAGAGAGTTTAGTGCAGACATTAATCAGAAAATGGTGGATCTCTCTTATCTGGAGCCTAAGTGTTTAAATAAAATAATTCATTGGTAAGCTCACACATACAGTAAAGTGTTCTAAGCTTTACAAGTATATGAGAGAAATGTTTCAAATAATTACATAATATAAAAACATAAACTATCACCGACTAAGTTATTGAAACATTGTTGAACCTTCTACAGGTTTGACTCAGTAAGATTACTGCTTAACCCTTTGAACCCTAGCAATCAGCATTCTTCTTCTTTACTGCAAGCCAGTTGGAAGGCTTCCCAACAGAAAACAAGAGGGCCATGGCCCACAAGTTGCTCACCTGAAAACATTGTATCTAAGCTGACTGGGCAAGACACTATTGTGATATATATTAAGCTATAAAAATATTTTTAAAGGTTTTCCTATATAAGTATATATGAAACTGGTAAGCCCCAGGGCGGGGCCAAATTTGATCAAGGGGTCATAATTTGAACAATCTTGGTAGAGGACCATAAAGCAAAGCTACATGTCAAATATAAATGATCTGGGCCTTACGGTTTCAGAGAAGAAGATTTTTTAAAGGTTTTCATATGATAAACTAATAAGCCCGAGGGCGGGCCATTTTTGGCCCAGGGGTCATATTTAAACAATCTTGGTAGAGGACCATAAGGCAAAGCTATATGTCAAATATTAAAGATCTGGGCCTTACAGTTTCAGAAGAAGATTTTTAAAGGTTTTCCTATATAAGTCTATGTAAAACTGATAAGCCCCAGGGCGGGGCCAATTTTGACCCAGGGGTCATAATTCGAACAATCTTGGTAGAGGACTATAACGCAAAGCTACATGTCAAATATAAATGATCTGGGCCTTACAGTTTCAGAAGAAGATTTTTAAACGTTTTCCTATGAAAAATGAAAAACTGATAAGCCCAAGGGCGGGGCCATTTTTGGCCCAGGGGTCATAATTTGAACAATCTTGGTAGAGGACCATAAGGCAAAGCTATATGTAAAATTTTAAAGATCTTGGCCTTACAGTTTCAGAGAAGAAGATTTTTAAAGGTTTTCCTATATAAGTCTATGTAAAACTGATAAGCCCAAGGGTGGGGCCAATTTTGACCCAGGGGTCATAATTTGCACAATTTTGGTAGAGGACTATAATGCAAAGCTACATGTCAAATATAAATGATCTGGGCCTTACAGTTGCAGAGAAGAAGATTTTTAAACGTTTTCCTAAGAAAAACTGATAAGCCCAAGGGCGGGGCCATTTTTGGTCAAAATTTGAACAACCTTGGTAGAAGATCATTAGGTTATGATACCAAATATCAAAGGTCTGGACCTTTTGGTTTCTGAGAAGAAGATTTTTAAAGATTTCCTTATGCATTAAAAGTTGTCTATACGGTCATGTTAGAAAATCTAGTCCCACAGAAAGGGGAATAACTCTAGCCAAAATCTTTGAACAAGATTTCGTTCCCCCTTGTCACTGATGCTTCTGATAAAGTTTGGTTGAAATCGGGTCAGTGGTTTCAGAGGAAATGTCGTTTGAAAATGTGAACGGACGACGTACGAAATGGGATCACAATAGCTCACCCTGAGCCAAAGGCTCAGGTGAGCTAAAAATCTGCAAGCCAGCTTTCTACTTTACTTTCAGCAAGCTTTAAGCATCCACCTGTAAGGACACATAAGACTTTTCCTATGGCTCTTAACTTTTTCCCTACCAAGTTTTATCATCCTCCTACCGCCAAAATATTATCTGCATTGGTAGTGTTGTCTTCAATATATTAGGGCTGTTTTGACTGAAGAAATGTCGATATGAGAGTCAAACAGTTTTGGATTCTGATCAGATCCTTACGCTGTGTCTGACCAGGATCCAAACCGTTTGCAAAGTGGCTTGTTTCTATGAAGAAAATGAGCCAAAGGCTGTTTATATGGGGAAAATAATATTGTAAAGATTATGCCACTTATAATGCAAATGGCTGATCTTTGTCTACACTATAGGTGACATGAGCTCTTCTTCACATGATATGACTGTTATAACATTTTCATATGAACATGTTCACTTCATTGTCTGGGCCTCTTACCTCTGAGGCAGACAGTAACCCATCCAGGGCCTCCTTCAGGTTACCCTTGATGATGCCCAGGAAGTGAGTGCAGTTTTCCTCATCCTCCATGCCTTCTCCAAATATCACAGCTTTCTTCTCAAACTTGGCTGGCTTGCTGGCCCTTCGTGACCTGTTGGCAAATAGAGATCATGATAAGTAGGAGTTAACTAAAAGTTTCCTATACACAGTAGAGAAAACATTAGTTCCCAGTTAAACAAACTAAATACAAAGTATAATGTATTAAATCGTAGAAAATGTTAGGTTTTGAAAATTCAGACTATTCATTGTTATCTGAGTGGGAAACAGTTTAGAGCTTGATCAGACCCCAAATCACCGGTGTCTGATCTGATACCAAGGCAGATGTTTGTAGTAGAAATAATTGTTTTAGCACAGCTAAACAGGTTTTTTGGGAAATAATAAAATTTTCTCCACTGTATTTCCGTTTATATCCCTTTATATCAATCTTTCTGTTGCAAATTTATAAAGTTTATTAAAGGTCACAATGTAAAACAGTTCCTCACAAAATCCCTTTAAACAAGCTACATGCTAACTTGTAAAGTTTGAAGCTACAAGCTAACTTATAAAGTTTGTAGATTTACCTAACATAGATTGTGCACCCTGCCACCTTTATTAAAGGTCACAACATAAAACAGTTCCTCACAAAACCTCTTTAAACAAGCTACATGCTAACTTAAAAGTTTAAAGCTACATGCTAACTTAAAAAGTTTGAAGCTACAAGCTAACTTATAAAGTTTCTAGTTTTACCTATCTTAGATTGTGCACACTGCCACCTTTATTAAAGGTCACAACATAGCCTGTACGAAAAAGTACGCCTGGAACTTAGCAGGAATACGCCCGGAATCTTAAGCGTTTTCCGTCTAAGACTTGCAATAGAGAAAGAACAGCTCTTAGGGAGAATAGGGCTCGAAATATGCAAATTTTTTCCACCTAGTAAGGCGGAATCCTGGTAACTAGCAGGAAAATTGTCCACATAATTTTCCGCCTAAAAAAATCCCACTAAGCATATATGGAGAAAAATCCGCCTAATATTCACGGAAATTATTCCGCCTTAGAGCTCTTAGGGAGAATAGGGCTCGAAATATGCAAATTTTTTCCGCCTAGCTAGGCGGAATCCTGGTAACTAGCAGGAAAATAAAAAAACACCCAATTTTCCTCCTAAAAAATCCCACTAAGCTTACATGGAAAAAAGTCCGCCTAATATTCACGGAAATTATTCCGCCTTAGAGCTCTTAGGGAGAATAGGGCTCGAAATATGCAAATTTTTTCCGCCTAGCTAGGCGGAATCCTGGTAACTAGCAGGAAAATAAAAAAACACCCAATTTTCCTCCTAAAAAATCCCACTAAGCTTACATGGAAAAAAGTCCGCCTAATATTCACGGAAAAAATCCCGCCTTAGAGCTCTTAGGGAGAATAGGGCTCGAAATATGCAAATTCTTTCCACCTAGTAAAGCGGAATCCTGGTAAATAACAGGAAAATTTTCCGCCTTAGAAAATCCATCTAATGTACAAATTTCCTGCCTAGCAAAGCGGAAACCTGCTAAATAACAGGAAAATTTTCCGCCTTAGAAAAAATTCACCTAATGTACAAAAATATATGTATAGTATCCATTTAAGGAATAAAGTTAATTGTATTAAAAATTTGTGACAATTTGCATAATTTTTTTTATAGACAGAAGTGGTCATTTGCAGCAGTATTAGACACTCTTCTCATATACATGAACTGAGTGCCTGCATGTAAATGTTCCAGTTTACTATTGTATACTTTCCAAGATATAGTTAACATTAAATGTCAAAGCCCGGAATTTTGGCTGGAAAAAACCTTGGGACATTTATGGCCTAAGTAAAACAAGTCTAATTATTAGACCATGCAGCCAGGTTGGGAAAAAATTACCTTTAAAATTAAGAATAACATCACTCTGTACTTACTTGTTCTAATTTATTTGAAACAAGTTCAGTCAATCTTAAACATGATGTAATAATACAACTGAATAATTTGAAATCATCTAAAGTTCAAACTTGACCTTCCTATAATTATGAAATTTTGTCCACATTTTTGGAATTAACACTTTCCCTACCATTATCAAATAAACAGAGTTCCAGATAAGGAGAGTATTTCAAAAACTATAATCTTTGTTTCTGCATTAAACCCTACGGTGCTACTTCTTGTTAGAATCGTCTCTTCCAGACAATGCTAATGAGAAAATGTTGGATTTGTTCAGTTTACTCTCTAATATCTGTAGCCCTGATAAAGTCGACTTTCCAAACAGTTTGGATCCGTAATTGTGGTGTCTGATCAGGATCCAAACTGCTTGGCACTAGTAGCAATATGTATTTGGTCAGAATTCCTGAAATCTGACTTTGCAAGTTATGATAATTTTTTATAAGGTGAGGGTGTAAAGTCCAATAAGCTTAATCAGTTCAATCCTTTCATTTACAATTTCAAGTATCACCATCCATAAAATTTTGACAAGAATTTTAGGGTAACTGTCTTTTGAGAATGTAAACACATAGTGAGGCTGCTGGCACCAAACCCATGGAGCTGTTAACTTGTTCATGATGGTTTCAGCATCTCCCTTAAACCATGTCCAAATCATCATGTGCCTGCAAAATAAGTGTGTGTAGATAAGACATCTTGCAATGTAAACCCAATTACCCAATAGCCTTTTTCTAGTTCTGAAGACAGGTACCAACTTAAAGCAGGTTGAAAGTAAAGCAGAATGTGCATTAAGCCTTAAGGTTCATTCTGCTTTACTTTCAGCCTGCTTTAACTTACCAGCTGTTAGAATATAGAAAATATTTCTTATGATATATATTCATGGCTGTATAAATTGGAACTATTTCCTTCATTGGAGGAATATATTTAATTAATAACCCCTTTCTAGATTGGAAGATAAGTGACCACTTAAAGCCAATTGAAAGTAAAGCAGAATTGGCCTTAAGGCACATTCTGCTTTACTTTCAGCCTGCTTTAAGCTGTCATCTGCTAGAATATAGAAAATATTTCTTATGATACATATTTATAACTGCATAAATTAGAACTATTTTATCCATTGGAGGCTCTAATTAATGGCGTAAAAAGGTGTTTTATGGGGAATGGATTAGCCCTTTCCCCCAAAGAAGCGCCTTCTAGTGCATCAAATTTATTCTTACCCTGAAGAAAATAGTTCCAATTTATAGTCATGAAACTGTACCATAAGAAATATTTTCTATATGCTAGCAAATGGTAACTTAAAGCAGGCTGAAAGTAAAGCAGAATGTTCCTTAAGGCACATTTTGCTTTACTTTCAACCTGCTTTAAGTGCATGGTCACCTTAGGCTGTCTTCAAAACTAAAAACAGGCTATTTGGGGCAAAGGTTAAGGTGTAAAAAGGCGTTTTTACACATGTGATATTTGGTATAAAGTTGCATCCTCATGCTTTACTTTCCACTTTTTGAAAGTAAAGCAGAGTGTGCCTTAAAGGCTTAATCCATTACCCTAAAGCCTATAGTGTAGACCCTGATCAGAGGGCTCCTGGAGGAGCCCTCTGATCTGGAGTCTTCACTGTTTGTCATTTTGAAATATATTGTTAAAAGCAACCCTTAATAGTCAAAAATGGGTTAGACTTAATTTGAAATTAGAATTGTCCATTAAAAGTTTCAGGGGTTGAATGTGTGTTACTGTGAAAAACGGTGTATTTATGAGGGAATTGGTTTAAAAGTACATCCTGGTTTAATTCTGCCTGTTTGAAGCTATTATCTGGAAGGATATAGGAAATATTTCTTGTATCACACATTCATAACTGTATAAATTGGAACTAGTTTCTTTATTGGAGGAATGAATTAAATGTGTAAAAAGTACATCAATGGAGTAAAGAGTTAAACATGCATTTACTTCATTTTGACTTAGAGGAGTCAAATTAATTTTCTTTGACCTCACAATCATGTCAAACTTTTAGCAAATCTGCTTACACTTTTGTACATTGATACATAATCAATGTGCAAAATTCGAAACTTAGACACTGCCACCTAGAAACAGTCTGACTCTAAAACTAACTAAGTATCTGCTAGATCTATGAGTATTTTGATGTACCCATTACTTAAAACTATCAAAAGTTTGCTCTAATAAATACAAATGTAGCAAATGTAATTGCTTGTTGCATGTATCATTAGAATTTAGATCTTCTGATCTAGGCCGTGTGTTTACTCTCCATTAATGAACAAATAAACTTACCATTACATGTTTGGCCCGACAACTCTCTCAGTCATTATGTAATTTCCAGTATCTCTTGGTGGTTGCTAGCTGGTATCTGAAAGGTTAAAAGGTTGTTTCCTAAACATGTTGAGTTAAAAGTGAATAATCTTAAAAGTTACCAATTATGACAGACATTGTGCCAGACAAAGTAAAATTACTTAGTCTTTAATTAAAATAAAAACACATAACTTTATTATTTAATGTTTGCACAATAGCAAGAAAAACACTTCTCAAACATTTTTCAACCACCATAATAATCAAACAATGAAAACTTACCATGGTTTAAACCTTTTTCTTTCAGATGTTTCAAATGTGTTGCTAGTTCGGCCATTTTGTTGTTGTTGTAGTTTTCAAAAAGGGCTTGGACTAAAACAAGAGCAGATGAGCTGAATTGTGGGACCAGGCTGAAATTCCTCCTAACAAAATCATCAAAGATAAAAAGTCCGTCTAGTACAAGAGGCTAAGTTGAAATTCCGTCTAGGAAAATCTCCAGAAATTTTCAAAGACATTTTTTCCTGCTAACATTTAAAGTAAAGTTCTTTTTTCCGCCTTATCTACACTGAAAAAATTCTGGGTAACATTTTCCGTCTAATATGCTATCGTTTCCTGCTAAGATTAAGACGAAAATTCAAATTCCTTAGGCGTATTTTCAAGAAATTCCATGTCCGCCTTATGATAGCAGGAAAATCTGATATTTTGCCGTTTTCCGGGCGTATTCCGTCTAAGTTCCAGGCGTATTCCGCTTAATATTTTCGTACAGGAAAACAGTTCCTCACAAAACCTCTTTAAACAAGCTACATGCTAACTTAAAAGTTTAAAGCTACATGCTAACTTATAAAGTTTGAAGCTACAAGCTAACTTATAAAGTTTCTAGTTTTACCTATCTTAGATTGTGCACCCTGCCACCTTTATTAAAGGTCACAACATAAAACAGTTCCTCACAAAACCTCTTTAAAAAAGCTACATGCTAACTTAAAAGTTTAAAGCTACATGCTAACTTTTAAAGTTACAAGCTAACTTATAAAGTTTCTAGTTTTACCTATCTTAGATTGTGCACCCTGTCGTGCACCCTGCCACCTTTATTAAAGGTCACAACATAAAACAGTTCCTCACAAAACCTCTTTAAACAAGCTACAAGCTAACTTATAAAGTTTGAAGCTACAAGCTAACTTATAAAGTTTGTAGATTTACCTAACATAGATTGTGCACCCTGCCACCTTTATAAAAGGTCCCAACATAAAACAGTTCCTCACAAAACCCCTTTAAACAAGCTACAAGTCAATTTGTAAAGGTTGTAGTTTTACCTATCTTAGATTGTGCACCCTGCCACCTTTATTAAAGGTCACAACATAAAACAGTTCCTCACAAAACCCCTTTAACTCTTTGCATGCTAGCGGCGGATATATCCACCACAGTGATTGCCTTTGCAACAGTTTGGATCCAGATGAGATGCCGTGTAATGCGGCGTCTCATTAGGATCCAAACTGTTTCACATTCTGACCCTGAATTTAAAAGAAATTTTGAAAATGCTTATTTTAGAACAGTTGCAGACGAGAAATGTTGCAGACGACAAAAATTACCCAGCATGCAAAGAGTTAAATAAGCTACATGTCAATTTGTAAAGTTTGTAGTTTTACCTATCACTAGGTGATCTCTCCCTGAAAACATTGCAAAATGTCCAATTACATAATTTACAATTTCTAGACATAAAATTCATACCTGTTGCATCAGATAAATCTTCACTAAGTGGAGTATTAAATTTTTCAAAAACTAAAATCTTTATTTCTACATGAAACCTATGGTGTCACTACTCATAGTAGAATCGTCTCAAAGAGATGATTCCAATGAGTAGTCACTACATAAGATTTTGTGCTAAAATGAGTGAGAAAATGTTGGATTTGTTCAATTTACTCCCTCTAATTTGGAGCCCTGAGAATTAACTATTCTTTGCCCTCAGCAGCAAAATACATGAGAAGGTACACTGTATATGCTGTGAAGGACTCATAGGAATCAAGGAATGTAACTAGATCTACATGCCATTCCTAACTAGTTTCTCTGTTTATCAATAGATCGGAACTGTAAGGAAACCTACGGAGTATCTCAATCGCCCATATGTATAGGTTTCCCTTATCGGATCTTACTGTTTATTTGCATGATTTTGTCAACTTAAACTTAAGACTGCCTGAAATTGTAGATATGATAATACCGATATGACATCATTTTGGTTTGACGTAATCTATGATATATTAATATATCCGGAACCACTCGAGTATTTCCATGTAATACATGTATCTGTATTGACAGATATTACTGAACACCAAACTGTGCATTATGATAGTTTCATTTTGATCAGGCTCGTTTTATTTATGCAATATGGTAGAAAATGGAATTTTATATGCTATGATAATATGCTTAGACCAATAGAATTGTAGAAGGAAAATGAAAATGAAATAATATAAGATCCCGTCTTTCAGAGAGATTTTTTACGTGATTCAGACTGAAGTTGAGATATAAAGGTCTAGCCAAAGAAGCAGTCAATGGTCCATGTAAGCAGATAGAGATGTTAACCTATAATCCCCATGGCAGTTTTGAACACAGGTAACCACTTAAAGCCGCATTTCCAATGTCTTTCAAGATGGAAACTTAAAGCAGGTTAGAAGTAAAGCAGAATGCTCCTTAAGGAGTATTATGCTTCACTATTAACATGCTTTAAACTGATAATGGTCATTTAAAAACTAAAAGCAGGCTATGGGGTAAATGGTTAACTGACATCTCTTCCAGCAAGCAAGCAGCAATAATGAACCAAGCTATTTTCAGAGATCTCAATGCGAGTACTTAATAAATTGTGCTTAACCTTTCCCCCAAAAAGTGCCTTTTAGTGCATTTAATTTATTCCTCCAATGAGAAAAATTGTTCAAATCTATTCAGTCATAAACATGTACCATAAGAAATATAACTTAAAGCAGACTCAAAGTAAAGCAGAATGCGCCTTAAGGCGCATTCAACTTTACTTACAACCTGCTTTAAGTGCTCATTTGTTTTCAAAACTAGAAACAAGCTATGGAGTAGAGTGTTAACTGTAGTCAAAATGTGTCTCAACTTTTATTTCAAAATATATGGTATTAATGTTTACGTACAGCAAAAGTATGTTATGATCGATGACTACTAAAAAGGCTCATTTATGGTGTTGGGAACAGATGGTAAATGAAAGCAAGATAAAGTAAAGGCTAAGCAGAAAGCTCCTTTAGGAAATTTCTGCTTACTTCCATCCTGCTCTAACCTTTTTACCCCATAAATACAATTTTTATATTTTAAATTATTCATGTAGTGAGAAAAGTAGTCCCCATTTAAATTAGGATTTAAGTCCTGAACATGATAAATAAAAGGCATTTCCAGTACTTTTTAAGATAGGAACTCAAAGGCTGAGAGTAAAGCAAAATTCTCCTTAAGGAGCACTCTGCCTTACTTTCAGTTTCTGCTTTCAGCCTGCTTCAAGTGGATACCTGTTTTCAAAATAGAAATAGGCTATTGGGTAAAAGATTAAGCAGTCTGAAATATTCACATTCACCTTCTTTTGAGAAGTCACAAAATTTGTTTTAAGGTTTATGAATAACATCATCACAGATCACATCAAAGTTATGGATTAGCTCAACAAAACTTATTAGATTTGAATTTTAACATGTTATGATGATTAATGCTTAATGTGACCTTGTATTTGAATACAGTTTGGATCCAGATCAGACACCAAAATACTCAGTGTCTGACTAGATTCCAAACTGTTTAATTTAATGATAGCAGTTGTTTTCTTAAATATTAACATTAATTTTCTGGTTGCAATCATGAAAGGTTTTTGCAATACTTAATTTACGCCCAGCTAGCAAAGCAGGAAGTTTTGTAAAGTTGATAAGTTTATAGATAACAAAGCTGGTAGCTGATGAACCTAATGTCAACACTGAAAACATGGGATACTGAAAACATGGGATCAAATTTTTTACAAACAGTTTGGATCCCCGTCAGGCCCAACTTAACGTTGGGCCTGATCAGGATCCAAGCTGTTTGTCACTCTGATGGCATTTTCAGCAGTTAACTGATTCACCCCTGAAACTTTTAATGGACAATTGAAATTTTCAATTAAATCTAGTCCACTTTTGACTCTTTAGGGTGGATTTTTACATTATTTTACAGTCTTTTGCGATATTTAAGATTTTTTCTCAATACTGGTATATATTGCAAAATGACAAACATGTGAGTGCAGACCCTGATCAGGCCCGGGCTCTATTAGCAGCCCTCTAGTCTGGGTATACACTGTTTGCATAGGATAAATGTATTTTTCATTAGGATTGAAAGAATTAACAAGAAAAATGTTAAGCTCATTTGATCTGGGTCAAAACTGTTAGCAAATGCAAGACAATATGCAATAAACAAGGGAAGAGTTTTAAGCTTATTGTACATAAAGACATATTTTAAGATCAAGACTAATTCTTTTTATATTCTGTCTTAATCAAAACTTTTATCAACCAAAAAGAATAAATTAATTTCATATCTTTGTTTCACCCTTTCTTAAGCAGAAACTTGTTAAAGATAATTTATATTTATTCACTGATCATATTAACTCTTTTTCTAAATTTCTTAAAAAACAGGGTTAGATTGTCAAACTGTTTGGATCCTGATGAGACGCTGCGATGTGCGGCATCTCATCAGGATTCAAACTGTTTGCAAGGGTTATCATGGTTTCTGTCCTAGCATGCTAAGAGTTAAAGTCAGGTGTCAGCTTAATGTAAAATGAAAGTAAAGCTGCAGAAATTAAGCTCTTGCAGGAGTTCTTTGCTTTGCTGATAACATGCTTTAAGCAGTCAATTACTTCATACACCAGACAATTTATGCAGGAAAAAGTCAACTGAAGATCCAAAATACAGAGGCCAAAAAGTTTGGATACAAATCTGATTCCAAGTAACATAAATACTGATCTGGAGCCACAATGCTCAGAAATGCAACTGAAGCCAAGCTCTAGCACCTAGCAGGCTGAGTATTAGGCCTTGAGGGTTACTGTATCAAAATAACAAACAGTGTAGTCCCTGATCAGAGGGCTCCTTTAGGAGCCCTCTGATCAGGGTCTATAATGTTTGAATAGAACAGGTGTTTGCTTAACAGGTACACTGTTTGTTATGCATAAGAATACAGGCTGAGGATTAGAACATAAAGGTTAGTGTAACAAACAGTCAATCATCACACATGATAAAGCCGTGTCTGGAGAACTCACCACGAATCAGTCTTAGTGGCTGACGAGGTTGATGCACTAAAATTACAACAGTCACAACATGAAAACATGCAGTGGATGTATAAAACAAAACAACATATCAGTGAGGCTAAATCACTTTGTCCCTTCTTTGTCTGAATAAGGTATTCGTATTTAAAACACTGCCCATTAAGAAAAACTATTATCTGAACTTTTATAAGGGCTAATGAAATAAGGACAAATTTCACCAGAAAATTAAAAGAGAGTAGACTTGTATTTGTACAGCACATCTACACATAGTACAGACCATGATCATATATCTTAACTTTAACGCTTATCCTGCAGTAACTTTGTCATCTGCAAACTTTGTTCAATCAAGATTGATTCATTTTTGAATTGTAGAAACCTAAAGATGAGTTTTAAACAGTTTTGATACAAATAAGACGTCCCATTAAACGGGGTCTGATTTGGATCCAAACTGTTTGCCGCTCATATTCAACTTTTCTTAGTTTAGAAAGCATTAAAAATTGATTGTGTGGTTTTCTGCAGATGATGTATATGCAGCAGACGACAATTCAACATGACAGGGGTTAAGATACCACCTGTCCTAAAGATTGTGATACTACAGTTTGTGAAACAAGTTTTGATTTTAATAGTACAACTAAATCCTTCTTTTGCCATAACCAGCATGGTTGAATGCTCTATCCCCTTCTGAAAGAGTTTTAAACATGCCAAATTGTGCAGGTAATTAATAGATGATTGCAACATGTCTTTAAAGGCTTGACAGATGTCTTGTTTTGTTTAACTCTTTCAACACTAAGTAAATCTTGTGGGTTATTATGTTTCCTTGTGGATATTTAATTACCAAAACAAGAACCAGTCTACTTGGAATTCTGGGAAGTTTAATAAATACAGGTCTAAATTAGCAAACAGCGTAGACCCTGATCAGAGGGCTCCTATAGGAGCCCTCTGATCTGGGTCTACATTGTTTGCAAATGTAATAAGTATATTCAAAGCAGGCCCTTGGTGTTGAAAGAGTTTAATATCAAGTTGAACATAAATAACAACAGAAAGTGTCTCATACAGAGAGTGTCTCATACAAAAGAGCAATTTGTGACCTGATTTAATGACATGTGATTTGTACTATATTAGAGTTACCCATTATCATCATAATCATTTTCATCATTAAATGATTGCTCTTGTATGGCCCCCTTTCCTTTACTGAAATAGTACAGCACACTGCAGCTTATCATTGTTATAATATAAAGTACAAAGTTTCTTATTACATTAACATTTTGCAAAGTATGGTTAACCCATTTACCCCTTAACCCTTTGAACCCTAGTCCCGCATATAGGCGTCTTTTCAAACAGTGTACATGTGAATAGTACACTTGTCCTGTGCAAACAGTGAAGGCCCAGATCAGAGGGCTCCGAAAGGAGCCCTCTGATCAGGATCTTCACTGTTTGTCAGTAATGCCAAAATTGAAAAAACAACTCTTAAAAGCCAGAAATGAATTAGACAAAAATCGAAACTGGAATTGTCCATTTAAAGTTTCAGGGAGGAAAGAGTTAAATACACCTTTTAATGCCTTTAATTCATTCCTCAACTGAAGAATGTTCACCTGTCTTCAAAACTAGAAACAGGATACGGGGTAATGGGTTGGTAGCCCAGTACTCCATAAATATGATTATATTTTGTTTTTTAATATTTATATAAAATTATATGTAATCGTTTCTTGAAGCCATATGACCATTTTATGTGTTGCCGTGCCGCAAAACCCAACTCAATCAATCAATCAATCAATCAATTCTATTATTCAATGACCAGGTACAGGCTACATGCAGATGTTAGTTACATGCTTGTCAGTATCATTCACCATTTACCTGACAATACCAGTTACACGACTATGACTACTTCTGTTGATAAAAATACAAGTCTAGAAAATGTTACATATCTATAGAGTAATCTTATAAATTAATCAACAATGTGGTTATATCATCATACATACAGTAGTGAAATGAAAGTCAGAACTTAGTTAACCCTTTCCTCCCTGAAACTTTAAAAGGGCAGTATCCAGTTTCAAATTCAGTCGATTCCTAGACTATGTTTAGGGTTGTTGATTGTCAATGTACATATACATGTACTGTATTGCAGTATGACAAACAGAGCAGATCCTGATCGGAGGGCTCATTTAGGAACCCTCTGATCTGGGTCTTTACTAGTCTTCAATGTTTGCAAAGGAAGTGTACTCTACACAGGTAGAATGTAGAAACACCTTTTAGCTTATTTACTTATTCCTCATAGAGTTGTTATTTCATTATTCTACTTGTACCCTGTAGATCATAGGGAACTTATTCTGCATTCAGACAGGTGGATGATTAAGGCAGACCGAAAGTAAAACAGAAAGCATCCTCAAAGAGCTCTGTCCTTTGTAAGCAATTACATGCCTTAAAACTTGAAAACAATCTGAGAACAATGGAGGAAAGGGCTTAAATGAATCTATATAACCATTTTCTTAAATAGAGCAAATGGCAAACAGTACCAAACGAACAGGGGATATAAGTGGGTTAGAAAGTATCATAAGTTATCCCTTTCCTTTGAGTATATGGAGCACATTGGCTCTGAAAATATCTAAAACTCTCAATGCTTATCCCTTTCAAAACTCAAGACCCTAGCAAACATTTTGACAATATATTGCAAAATGATAAACAGTGCAGATCCTGATCAGAGGGCTCCTGATCAGGTGTCCTCTGATCTGGATCTAAACTGTTGGCATAGTAGAGTTTTTGTTTTTTTACAGTTAATTTATACACTGTTTGTAAGTAAACAAATCACTAGGACTGAGAGAAATAAAAAATATCTTATACATGTACATACACTAGTTAACATGTACTAAATATTCAAAAAGATACTGGAAGTCAAACCTATTCATGTATTAAATTATCATCAAATAAGGACAAGAGTTAGGTTATTAGCCCAAGACAATTTGGACTGCATTAAGCTCCTACATGTCTTCAAGACAGTTTAAATAGATTTCACTTCAAAAACATTGATGACTTCTAATTTTATTAACAATTATATCAAAATTTAAGCCAATGACTAATAGAACCACTTTCAGCTGAAAACTTTACATTTACGGCTGCAAAATATCTACGAGGAAATACGAGACAAATTTCTCAGCTTTCCTTGAATACTTACGCTGCAGACTGTGCTTTCCTGACTGTGCCCTCATTGGTGGAGGCTTGCCCGGGGGAGGGGCCATGGCGACTCTGAATGGCCTTACCCCTGTCTGAGGAGGTGTTGGTGGACAGAGCAGACTTCAACTTGTCTCTTTCACCAGCTACAAAATGAGAATAGTTCAAACAATAAGTACAGTAAACCTTGTATTTAATCCTTTACTCCATATATAGTATAAATATACATTTTGACACATTCAACGTATTCCTCCACTGCAGAAAATAGTTCCAATTGATACAGTCATGAATATGTATCATAAGTATTTTAGCAGATGATAGCTTAAAGCAGAGTGAAAGTAAAGCAGAATATGCAATAAGGTGCATTCTGCTTTACTGTCAACCTGCTTTAAGGTGGTTCGCAGGTCAGCTTATTCTGTGTCAGAATTCTTTGAAACCTTGATTAAATTGAAATATACCATATGGAGAGTGAAATATCGTTAAAATAAAAAAAAGTTACAGTGCCGTTTTTTTCTGACAGGACCTTTTGTCGAAAAAAGCTCCTTTTTTGATAAACAGGAATATTTTCTTTATAAAATGATATAACTCAATAATTTCTGTACATTCACGTAAACTGTACATAGACTATAAGATATTGGGCAAACAAAAGTATTTTATGACATATTTGTTGGAAATATCAATATTTAAAAAAAGTCAAATTCTGAAAATCTCAAATTACAAAAAATCTAGCTGTTTAACGTACACTTATTTTACTCTTATTAGATAGATATAACTTAATTCTACTAGTCACAAAAATTTAATGAAAATCTACAGTGGAATTTACATTTTATACATGATTTCCTGAAATTCTGACAAAATGTAAACACAAAACGAGTAACCTCCCTTGAGTTCAACTTTAAAATGCCATCAGCTCTAAATAATACCATAAGTCAAACCTGTAATAAGGGACCATTGAAAACGGTAGCCTGTAGATCTTTAAAGGCAAGTGACTGCTTAATGCATAACAAAAGTAATGCATAAAAGCTCCTTTAGGATCTATCTTTTAGCATTATTTTTGTCCTGTGTTAAGCTGCCATCTGTCATATAGGCTATAAATCCTCACAAATTTAGCTGTCACTTGACTATACTTGCATCTGATATTATTCATTATTACGTGACTAAACATAGCCTGCCCTTTGATCACTGCGTTATGAAATGACTAGTCACTAAAGTCAGACAATTTGTTTAAAAAAAAAGTTTTGAACCGAGTGGGAATCGAACCTAGAACCTTTGGATTGCAAGTCTATCACCGTATCCACTGCGCTAACAGAGCAGACACTGAGTAAGATCAAACTTTTCTTTATCTAAATTTTCTACTAAAAGCATGTGCCGCAAAGATCAGGTGAAAGTCATCAGCATTTCCGGAACTCGAGATGCGGGCCGCCCGCTGTCGAACCACCTTAAGTGGTCACTTATATTCAATGCTAGAAACAGGGTATGGAGTAAAAGATTAAGCAACAATTCAAATAATTATTTCTCTGATTTCTGAAGAAAATTTATTGTTTTACCCTTTCCTCCCTAAAACTTCAATGGACAATTCAAGGTTCCAAGTTAGTCTGGTCCATTTAATACTATTTGGGGTTGTATTTGTCAATGTGTTGCAATATGGAAAACAGTGTAGACCCTAATCAGAGGGCTCCTTCAGTTCCAATAAGATAATTTGCAAACAATATAAACCTAAATGAAATGCAGACACAATAATATATACACTTCTACTCAGGGTAAGCAATTGTATCAACATGATTTAAGAAATCTTTTTTATTTTTGAGTCCATGAGAAATATGTTCAACAGAAATGATCAGCAGACATACAAATAAGCCAAGAGATTGATGGTTACGTTGGGATTCATTTTCTGTTGTTCATTTTGCATGAACATTGAAAAGATTTTTCCATTTCTTTTAGTTAGTTATAATATACTAGCTCAACATAAGAGACATTGCAGAGATGCTCCAATCAAGCAGGCTGAGATGGCTTGACCATGTAGAGCGCAGCTCAAGCTGGATCTTGCAAATTAGATGTCTGAACATCACAACACAGCAGAGTCTAGGCAGACCAAAGCTAACCTGGGAAGACCTTGAGAAACGTGACCGCGAGGCTCTCGGGATAGAAAATACCAACCCACAAAATAGCCAAGAATGGAGAGGGTGACTTCATTCTTGACTAGACAATCTCACCCTTATATGAAGGATTGATCATTGGCCTGGTTAATCAAAACTGGATGATGATGATGATGATGATGGTGATTTTGTTAGTCCAATAAACTTGCCCTACTAGTTGTGAAAGGTGAAAATAGTATCAAGAGAGACAAATGTATTGAACAAAAATACTTGAGTTGACAGAACAGCCCTATTCCTTCTCATTAATTCATTCCCTCAAAGGTGACAGGCTTATGGGTCTTATTTACCCATAAGCCTGCCTCCTCTGAGAACAACATTTATACAAACTGAATATTAAACTTTCAAGGCATAATTACAACAAAATGACCACATATGAAAACAACAATATCATAAAAATATAAATGCTTAGTTCACCAATGGCAAACAAAACTCTGTAATTGGTTGTGAATTACAATGGGTAGGGTTTAACAACAATACTAAGCAACTTATTGGTGAAGAAGCAGTGAAGAACCACCCATTAAACGAAACACTAATGAAGAACCTCCCAATCATGTACAAAATGTCATGTAAAAAAATCTTAGCATGTTAATTTTCATAAACAACAAAGTTTTCAACCCTTTTATTTGTTGAAACACCCAAAAAAACTATCTGATCAATATTTGCATTGTTTTCTTATAAAATCTGTCTGACGCGAGTCTGCCATGTTTCCTGGAATTTTTTTTCGTTATTTTATTAGTCAATCCAATATATAATACAAGTCATGTAGTTAAAGCATGAAAAGACCTCTCTTTCAGGAATAAGACATTTGAAAAGGCACTTCTATGGAGGATGAGGGAGGGTTAAGGCATTTGTATTGGGAAAAGATGAATGTGCTTATGTGAGGGATAGGTTTAGTTGATTGGCAATGTGAATTGGTGAGAGACAACACTAACTTTGAGTAAATTCACCATCAAGGTCGGCTTCCAGGCCAAATCTTAGCTTGCTCTTATTGGACCTGAAACATAGAAGACTTATTGTTAACCAGTGAAATCATTGACACACTTTGTCTGACAATTATGAACCTTGCATCATGTTTCCTGTTACCAGTATAAGTAAAGTGAAACCCCTCTATTATGACCACTAAATTGTGTCAATGAGCAGAAAATTTAGGCAGGTGACTGCTTAAAGCAAGGTGAAAGTAAAACAGAAAGCTCCTCCAGGAGCTTTCTGTTTAACATCCACCTTGCTTTAAGCTGTCACCTGTTTTTAATAAAAATCATTTAGCCCTGTTTTAGTGGTGTCGTAATAGAGAGGTTTAGTTTTCATTGTATTTTATTTCTGACATTTCAAAATGTACTACAAGTTTGCAAAATATTTATCAAAATGAATTGTTATTAGTTTGCAGAATTATTTTAGCAATTCTTTACCGCTGTCTCTCATAGCTTGTTTTCTATGTTTAATCAGGTTGCTCCATAGGGCACCCAGTAGGCTGAAAATAAAGCTGAAATCTTCCTGAAGAAGATTTGCATTTCTGTTTTACTTTCAGTCTTCTTTAAGGGGTCACCTGTCAGGGTGTAACATAGGAAAAGGTAAATGCATAAAAGACATTTCTATGAAGGAAATATTAACTCTTTCATCACCATGGACCTGTTTAAAATATACTCATTACATGTGCAAACATTGTAGACCAAGATCAGAGGGCTCCTATAAGATCCCGCTAATCAGGGTTTCCATTGTTTGTTAATTAACAGCAGTATTTATTAACCTACCCAGAATTCCAAGTAGACTGGTTCATGTTTGGTAAATAAATGATCCACAAGGAAATCTAATAACCCACAAGCGTTACTTGGTGTTGAAAGAGTTAACTAATTGCATAATGGGTATTTTTACTGTCTGCAATAATATCTGTTATTGTCATCTGCTACTGTTCTACAATGAATTTTTCAAAATTTCTTGTCAAGAACAGGGTCAGAATGTCAAACAGTTAAGATCCTGGTGAAACCGTGTGTTTTGCAACATGTCATAGATTGTGTTTTGTGATATCTAATCTGGATCCAAACATTTTGCAAAGGTAATCACCATTCCCTGCTAGCCTGCAAAGAATTTAACCCATTACCCCGTAAATACGAATTTTAACGTCTTTCATTTATTCCTCCACAGAACAAAACAGTTCAAATTTATACAACCATGAATATGTATAATAAGAAATATTTTCTATATTCTAGTTGGTGATAGCTTAATGCAGGTTGAAAGTAAAGCAGAATGTGCCTTAAGGCACATTCTGCTTTACTTTCAACCTGCTTTAAGTGGTAACCTATATTTAATACTTGAAACAGGCAATGGTTTAATAGATTTTTGTGCAAATTAGCATAAATCAATTCAAAATACCAATCCATCACAATCACTGCTCGTTAGCCACTGAACTACATTACAGACAATGATAATGTGCATTATTTAATGAAGCTCTTGCATTAATGGTCTCCTCAGGCATTTACAAGTGAAAAAGATAAAGGTATCACTAGATTATGCTTCTGTGATAAAAGAGATAATGGGCTCACCTCAAGCATATATTTCATACCTCTTTAGGAGAGTTTATGAATGTATACCAGTAGGCCATAATCAGCACGAAGACAAAATGCAATACATGTTTACCATTTATGCATATTTTATTGTTTACCAATTACCCCATAGCCTGTTTCTATTTTTGAATACAGATGACCACTTAAAGCAGGTTGAAAGTAAAGCAGAATGTGAAATCTGCTTTACTTTCAGTCTGCTTTAAACTATCATCTGCTAAATTAGAGAAAATTTCTTATGGTGCATATTCTGATTCATGCATGTATAAAGTAGATCTATTTTCTTCAGTGGAGAAATAAATTAAAGGAGTTATGCGGAAAGCTGCTTTCTTTTGGGCTACATTTAGCGGTCACCTAGCTGTTATACAGACTACCAATATATCTACTATCCAGTGAGTGGTTAACTTGTACAAGTTTGATGGTTACAACTTACTTCATGATGGTCTTGATCACACCAACTGACGGGTCCTCTGATGGCTGCTTGCCGGCCTTGCTGATAGGGGTAGGGCCCAGGTCCTGTACAAACCCCACTCTAGCACCTAAACATGGAAAATAATACACATACAGTAAAACCTCTCTATTACAACTACTAAATTGTGTTAATTATTAAGAATTGAAAACAGGTGACTGCTTAAAGCAAGGTGATAGTAAAACAGAAAACTCCTTTAGGAGCTTTCTATTAGGAGCTTTCTATTTTACTAACACCTTGCTTTAAGCTGTCACCTGTCTCATATACAACCAATTAGCCTTTTTTTATTGGTGGTAATAGAGAGGTTTTACTGTAGTTAGGAATAGCTATCATATCCACTCCAAAGGTGGCAGAAAAATGCTCGTGTGAGTTTTACCATTACAATAATTCAAAACAAAGACACATTAGGCAGGTATCTGCTTTACCCATTACCCCATAAATATGCATTTTCATGCCTCTAGTTATTTCTATAATAAGGAAAGTAGACCTCACCTAGGACGGAAAACATTTCCTGTATCTTTACAAAGAATAGTTGATTAATTAAATCACCCCTGAAACTTTAAATGAACAATTCCAGTTTCCAATCAAGGCTAACTCATCATTTAGGGATTATTTTGCAAAATATTGCAATATCACCAACAATGCAGACCCTGATCAGAGGGCGCCTCAGTAGGAGCCTTTGATCTGGGTCTTCATTGTTTGTATAAGACAAGTGTAGTTCTCACAGATATACTGTTTGCAAAAGATATGTATACTTGTATAACTTTGACTGAACTATAAACCATCATCAAATCTCCCTCAACACTGATTCCAGTTCAACTGACTGTATTTCTATTGATGAGGGGCCTGTTTCATAAAACCTTGTAATGACAAAAACAGTCGTGATTCAAAACTTTAAAATACATTTAATTTCTAATTTCTCTATCTAATCCAGTCTTGTGACACCTCTTTGGAATCATCTTTTCAAGACGATTCCAAGGAGATGTTACAAGACAGGATTAAATTGAGACATAAAAAATAATTGAGACTTTTATAATCTGACTTGCGACAAAATTTGTTGAACGAAGTTTTATGAAACTTGGCCCCAGGTACATACAGTAAGTGTCTGCTGGCTGCTTACCTAAGCCCGGGGGCCCCTGCATTTGACCTGATGGGGGCCTCATGAGCTGGTCCTTGAGGCAGTTGAGAAACTCGCTCCTGTTCTGGAAGGCTTCAAACACTCCCTTCAGACTGTCATTCAGCTGTTCTGGGGTGATTTGCTGAATGAGACAAGGGAGAAAATTATTACACAAGGGAGATAATTAGTGCTACATGAGACAAGGGAGATAATTAGTGCTACATCAGGCAAGGGAGATAACAAGTACTAACTGGTCAAAAGTTAGTCATATATTTTTGCTAGTACATATCTGACAATTGCATACAACAGTCATTAACCAATTACCCCTTTAATTTTTTTCCTCCACTATAGAAAATAAATGCACTTTGTACAGTCATGAATATGTACCATAAGAAATACTCTATATGTCTTAGAAGATAGTGGCTTAAAGCAGGCTGAAAGTAAAGTACATTCTGCTTTACATTCAACCAGCTTTAAGTGGCCACCTGCCTTCAAAACTAGAAACAGACTATGGAATAAATGGTTAACCAGCTTCAAAAATATGTGAATCTGTTTTGCCCTATCAATGATTGTCAGCTCATTCTCATTGTGGATAAATAACTTTAATTTTAGTTTCTACCTCTTTGTCAAGGTTGGGTCTCTCACAAGCGTCCACCCTGCGGTCAATGTCCAGTAGGTGTTGACTCAGTCTCTGGGCCTGGCTGTTGCTCTTGGCAACCTCGGCCTTTATCTTGACCTGGGTGTTGGTCAACCAGCGGGCAATCTTCTCCATGAAGATAAGGTCAAACATGTGACTCTTGAACCTGTGAAAAAAATATTACATAGAGGATCTTGTATGAGTGCTCATTATTTATCATTTTTAATAAACGAGTTGACAAAAATAATATGACGTGAGCCTTGGCGAGCGTCATATTCATTTTAGTCAACTCGTTTATTAAAAATGATAAATAATGAGCACGAATGTGAGATTCTGTTTATCACATAACAAGTTTAAGCATTAATTAAATTGATTGAAGCCGTAGTTTGTAGACCCTCCGCTACATAGATTTTCCGCCAAAACGTTACATTGTTTACGTTAACGTCATAGTAAATGACGTCATTTGGTGTCCCGCTACATGCAGCGCTTGTGGACGAACAAGTTAGGCCGGAGCCCAAAAAACGATATTCCACTAGTGGATTACGATATTTATACAATCGCTTTATGCAACTCCCAGACCGCAAATTATGTGATAAATTAAATTTTACAACAGGGCTGCCATTTCTCCGGATTTTTCCGAAATCTTTGGGATTTTATCCTTGCAGATGCTAGCTTAAAGCAGGCTGAAAGTAAAGCAGAATGCGCCTTAAGGCGCATTCTGCTATACTTCAACCTGCTTTAAGTAAGCACGCTTGAAAAGTAGAAAACTTTGAAATCTTAGGATTGTTCAAGATCAACTTATGGCAGCCCTGTTACACATTCAGAGCAAATCTAACTGAGAAACAGTTGCTAGTGCATTAAATACAATTAATTTGATGGGTCTACACTGTTAGCATCAGTTCAGAACAATATGCAACATAATTGTGAGGAACTCAATAAGACAAACTTTTGTTTTCATCCTCAAAGATTGTCAGAACTTAGATCAAGACATACCCAACCATATATATCCATCCATCTGATTTCTGTCAAGGTTCAGCACTCCATTCCAGCCACGGATTTAGCTTAACTCCTTACCCCATAAACACACCTCTTTATGCTTTTAATTTGTTCCCCCACTGAAGAAAGCAGTTCCACTTTATGAATATGCACCTTAACCTTTTCCTCCCTGAGACCTCAAATGGACAATTCTAATTTTTAATTAAGTCCAGTCCATTTTTGACTTTTTAGGGTTGATTTTAACAATATATGTCAAAATGACAAACAGTGTAGACCCTGATCAGAGGGCTCCTTAAGGAGCCATCTGATCAGGGTCTACACTGTTTGCATAGGACAAGTGTACTCCTCACAGGTACACTGTTGGCAAATGACGCTTATATGCGTGACTAGGGTTCAAAGAGTTAAGAAAAGGTTCCAATATCCTAGCAGATGATAGCTTAATACGCATTCTTCTTTACTTTAAACCTGATTTAAGTGGTCACCTATCTTCTATAGCTACTGTAAACATGCTATAGGTTAAAGCAGACTGAAAGTAAGGCACATTCTGCTTTCAATTAAACATGTTTTTTTAGGGGTGATCACCTGTCTTCAAAACTAGAAACAGGCTAGAGGGGATAAAGGGCTATTTCACCTGACCAAACCCTGTCCCATAAACATCTAGCCTCACTCACCTGTCTTCGAACTCCATAGCAACCTTAGTAGCCTGTTCCAGCCTCTTAGACTCCATGTCTTCAAGGTCTGACATGATGGCACCTTCAGACTTGTCTATATTGGAGGCCATCTTGTCCAGTCTCTTACGGTATTCATCAATCTCCTCGGGACAAAAGTTACCTCCATCACTGAAGACTCTGTAAGAAATTGGCATTGCATCGTTAACATATAATAATTTCGTTAACAATGAAACCTGTTTGAGTTGGGTTTTACAGCACCCCGACAAATTAAATGGTCATATGGCGCCAATACCTGTACTAACCTTTTACTCCATAGTCTGTTTCTAGTTTTGAAAACAGGTGACCAATTAAAGCAGGTTGAAAGTAAAGCAGAATGCTCCATTAGGAGCATTCTGCTTTACTTTCGATCAGCCTGCTTTAAGCTACTATCTACTAAAATACAGGAAATATGTCTTGTGTCGCATATTCATAACTGTTTAAACATTGTTTGTAAATGAAAAGTACAAATGTATACTCAGCACTAAGGTTGAAAGTGTTAATTCAAGAGAAAAATAAGGCAGCAATATTTTATATCTGAATAACATTCAAGCAACAATAAGCAGTTCCCTTACTTTAGAGCAATCTATGCTTATTCTTTAAAATGTTCCTCTACACAGTTTTATGTATAACTCTATTTTTGCAGTGCAGTGTTCCCCTTACCTAAAGGACTTGATAAATCTGGCATTAGATTCCCTCAGCATCTGCAGTGTTTCATCGAGATGTTGTCGGAACTGCCTGAGGGAAGCACGGATGATGGACATGAACTTGTCTAGCTCAACATTCAGTTGGTTCTTCAAGCCATACAGTCTGCAAGGGAAATAGTAGAAGTCATAGAAATAATGGTTTAATAATGGTAACAATGCAGAACTTAAACAATATTATTACACCTCGCTTTGAGTTACATGTACATGTACAATGTTAATTTCCCATAGACCAAAATGAAACATTTTGCATGTCTTTTACATCTATCGAAAAAAAAAGCCCTGTCACTCTATATGATATTCTTTTTGTCACTCTATATGATATTCTTTTCTCTATGTGAATGTCACAGAAAATCTATAAGGGCAGGTAACTCCTTATCAGCTTTTAGCATTTTCTGTACGGGTTGCTTCCCTTTGTCCACTCCTTACAAAAATTTAAGCAACTAGACAACTTGAATATGCTTTTTCTGACCCAGATCACTGTCATCAGATCATACCAAACATGCCATCCAAATGATTTGCCACAATTTCGGAGGAGGATATTTGCCAACTAGACAATGAAAAAGACGTTGTGTCTTCAATCTTCTTGTCTTAACATTCTTCTTTCTTATTTGTAATGATATAAACAATGTGACATTGTTTCCCGTGTTATGTGCACAGCGGGGCTAAATTTGTATTCAAAACATAGTTTATAAAATACGAATAAGACGACTCCGCAGGGTTGATAAGCTCGGTGTAATAAAATAAATATTAGATGGCAGTTTGCCTGACATTCAAATTGTCATCCCTCGAAAACAAGAATGTCAATTCTAATTAGAGGTGTAACGATACATCGAACCATCGATGCATTGCGATAGAAGTAGGTCGATATTACTCTATCGATAGTCATCCTTAAACGACGATAACTATCGCGATAGTTTTCTGAACTATCGATAGTTTCGATAGTTTCAACTTTTTTTTAGCCAACATGTTGCGGGAGTCAAGGAGAACGTCTCAGACAGTAAAAATGTTTTTGCTTTGCAGAATAATCAAGTTATTCCGATTGTGAAACACCAATTAAATTTAGTTTGTTTACAGTAAACGTGTGTTGATTTTGTTGAAACCCATCTCCCTCTGATTTGTTTTTAAATCGGTAATACCAACTTCACCTCAAGTTGATACTGTCGACAATCGTTTTCCGATTATTATTGGCAGGCATTGATGTGAAATCTAAGCGTCGAACGTGTTTACTAGGAATAACACAGCAACGAGTCGCATTAGGATGTGTAGAAAGGTTCTGTTACACGTTGTTGAAATTACGTGTCGAAAGTCAGAATCTCGCGAGATTATGCAAACTGTATCTGATCTGCTAATCAAGATACAAAATTGACAGCTGATGTAGATTTCTGGCCTAAATATAGTTTTGTTTGCTGTTGTCATAAAAGTATGACATGTGGGTGCGTCAACCTGGGTGGGTGATGCCAACCTGGTTTCGATCGTAAACTCGTAAGTTGTGTAGATAGAGTTATTTGAAAGATAATGTAGATTTTTCGAAATCTCGGTGAACAACTTCAGAAAAAGCTTATCGGCACATGCTATCAAGATCGTTATTTAATCAATTCTGTCAAGCTTTTGTGTTACAAAAACATGGTAGAAAAATGACAAATTGTTATCAGTTTTCACGGATTTTTACCGGCATATTTTGAAAAGAAATGGTTATTACTTCCAAGTCACGTTACCCCCACATATTGTCACCGCACAGAGGTCTGCTCTACACCCAGACCATGTTGACAGACTTATTTTTCTTTCGGAACCCTCTGATCTGGGCCCTCACTGTTTGCACAGGACAAGTGTACTATTCACATGTACACTGTTTGAAAAGACGCCTATATGCGGGACTAGGGTTCAAAGGGTTAAAATGTAAGTTGTAACCATTTTCTTTACAATACTTCACAGAACCTCACAACTTACCTCGAAGCCTTAGTGGCATTAATGAAGACCACTTCTAGGGCCTCAATCTCTTGTCGGAACTTTGTGGCGAGGTCATTATGCTCATTGGTCATGTTGGTGAATCGGTTCCTGACCTCGGTGAGGGCCTGCTGTATGCCCTTACAGTGTCGAGTCACCCGCTCCGAGTGCATCACCAACTCAGCTATAAAATACATTGTGACAGATACAGTCAAACACCCATTACCCAATAAATACAGTAAAACCCCTCTAAACCGGAACCTCTTAATACCGGAAGTCTCTCTAAACCGGACAAAAACTTTGGTACCGTTTCCAACTTTGCTTTCTTTTTACCAATTACACAATAAATATGCGTTTTTACGCCTTTTATTTATTCCTACACTGAAGAAAATACATTCATGAATATATCTATATTCTAGCAGATGATAGCTTAAAGAAGGTTGAAAGTAAAGCAGAATGCGCCTCGAGGCGCATTCTGCTTTACTTTCAACCTGCTTTTAGTGATTAGCTATCTTCTATGCTAGAAACAAGATATAGGTTTAAACCCCTCTAAACCGGAAACCCCTATAAACCGGACATTTATGTTGTCCCCACACATGTCCGGTTTAGAGGGGTTTCACTTTAAATCTTTTAATCAGGGCTCCAGATAAGGGCGAGTAAACTGAACAAATCCAGTATTTTCTCAATATTTCAGCAACAAATCCTACGGTGTTACTACTCATTAGAATCGTCTCGAAGGGTTTAATTTAAAAATAAAGATTTTAATTTTTGAAATACTCAACTTATCTGGAGCCCTGCCTTTTTACGCCTTTAATCAATTTATTCACTGAAGTAAATAGGTCCACTTAATACCGTCATGGATATATTTTCTATAGAACATTTTCTATATTTTAGTAGATAGTAGCTTAAAGCAGGCTGGAAGTAAAGCAGAATGCGCCTTAAGGCGCACTCTGCTTTACTTTCAACCTGCTTTGAGTGGTCACCTGTCTTCAAAATTAGACACAGACTATGGAGTAATGGATTAATACTTTGTGATGTTGTTGTTGTTGTTACTGTTAAGAAGGATTTACGTCCGCTCAAAGCCATGTAATGATGCATACTTTGTGAATAAGCATAGGGATCTAATATAATATCTGCTTAACCTATTACCTCATACAGTGAATAATCTGTTATTCTTTTCTGTTTAAACGCAAACGTACGCAAACGCAAAGCGCTAAAACGTAGAAAAGAACAACTTTTGGAAAATTCTGATATTTCATGTTTATCTTTGTGGCAAACGGTTTGGAGGCTGATCAGACGCCGGGTTACCCGGCGTCTGATCTGGCTCCAAACTGTTTGCACTGCAAATTAAATTTTTAGCGTAAACGCGTTTATTGGGAAAGAATAACACATTCTCCACTGTATGTATGCTTTTTACATCTTTTATTCATTCCTCCACTGAAGAAAAGTATTTAAGTTCCACTTTATAAAGTCATGAATATGTATCCAAGCAGATGGTAGCTTAAAGCAGACTGAAAGAAAAGCAGAATGTGCCTTAAGGTGCATTCTGCTTTACTTTCAACCTGCTTTAAGTAGTCACTTGTCTTCACAGCTAGAAACGGGCTTTAAAGTGATATTATTTAGCTGTTCAAACAATCATGAGACAACTGATATGCCCTTTCTTACCTGCTCTGACATTATGCACGTCATACTCGGCCCTGCGGGAACGGGGCTTGTGAAGATGCAGGCGCAGATCTAACTCACTGTTTAGTTCCTCACACTGTAATATGCAAACAGCAATAACAATCAGAGTATTGCAGGTGATACGAAACCAGCAAAATACAGTCGAAACTCGATACTTCAAACTCGCTTTAACTCTTTGAACCCTGAGTCACGCATATATGCGTCATTTGCAAACAGCGTACATGTGAAGAGTATACTTGTCCTATGCAAACAGTGAAGACCCAGGAGCCCTCTGATCAAGGTCTTCACTGTTTGTCATAATACCAAACATTGACAAAAACTACCCTTAAAAGTCAGAAATGGACTAGACTTAAATAGAAACTGGAATTGTCCATTTAAAGTTTCAGGGAGGAAAGAGTTAATCCAACTTCCCTGTATTTCATATGTTGAATTTTGATAACTCGACCTTGCTGAAGACAAACATGCCCATATTTCAGAGTTAAAACGTGGCTGAGCCACGTTTTAACTCTGAAATATGGGCATGTTCGAACTAAAGCGAGTTAGAATTATTGAGTTTGGACTGTATCTACACTGTTCATTCTAGTCAATTTAGATTTCTTTTACATATACAGTTACTTGTTCTCCTATACAGAAAAGTTTAAGCAAACTGTCGATGAAATATTGGAGTTGGATGACAAACTCAGGCTACAGTGGAGAAGAAATATTTCTTTCTAATCTAAACAAAACTACACACAAACACAATTCAATATACTGTAATGTAGAAATTTACTAGAAAATGACAGCTTTTTGAAAGATCTGACAATTTGTTTTTTATCTCAGTGGCAAACAATTTGGAGCCTGATCAGACGCTGGACAAACCTGGCATCTAATCTGGCTCTTAACTGTTTGGAATCAAAACAATACTGTTAGTGTAAATACTAATAATTGGGATAGAATAAAACAGTAATTAATATATAAAATGTAGCTCACTTTCAGCACTTTGAATCTCTAGTATATTCCGAAATACTTTTGATGAAAACTGATTGGTAGTCAGATACCCTTGTTCAGGGAAATGATAATTGTGAAAGTTTAAGGTTCCTTGTAATAATTTTGTTACAGACAGCTCTACATATTACTTTACTTTCTTTAGAAAAATCAAGACATGTTTTGTATTCCTTACCCCAATACTCCAGATACTCTTTTTTATGCCTTTAATTTATTCATCCACTGAAGAAAATAGTTCAAACCTTATACAGTCATGAATATGCTACATAAGAAATAGTTTCTACATCCAAGCAGATGGTAGCTTAAAGTAGGCTGAAAGTAAAGCAGCCTTATTAGGCACATTCTGCTTTACTATCAAACCTGCTTTAAGTGGTAACCTATCTTCAAAACAAGAACCAGGCTATGGGGTAAGGAGTTAAATGGTCATCTGTCTTTAGAACAAGTAACCGGCTATGGGGTACAGGGTCACCACAGGTTAGCTAACAATCTGGTATACCTCACCTTGGCTACAACAACACTGGCTGCTCTCTCTGACGCCTGATCTGTCCAATCTTCAAGGTGGTTCAAGAAGTTCATACGAATTCTGCAATACAGATCAGTTATGACAAAGACAGTGAATCATTCAAATCAAAGATCAAGCCTTCTCATCCTGAATATTCATATACATTAAGCTCCACCCACTATGAACATGGATCATCAATCTGAACTAGCTATTGCAATGAGTAATAAAACAGTGTATATTTTCCCCAGAAACTTTAAGAGTGCACACCCCTGTTGGGCAGATCCTATAAGAAAACAGTGAAGACCCAGATCAGAGAGCTCCTGACAGAGCTGTCTGATCTGGGTCTGCAGTGTTTTCAAAAAGCACCAATATATGGTACAAGCAGGAGAAGGGTTAATACTGACTGCTGCAGTGATTGTAGCACTTCAATCCAACTGAATTTCACTCAGGCATAAAATCATAAAAAACTTTTTAAAAAATTCCTTCATTACTCTCAGTTCATGATTTTACATGAAATCATGATCAAAAGTTTACAAGTGGATCTAATACACCCCTAGGAGATGGTAACTTAAAGGAGGCTGAACTTAGTCAAGCAGAATGTGCCTTAATCCTTTCCTCCCTGAAAACCCAATTGGACAATTCTAGTTTTCAATTTAGTCTGGTCCATTTTTGACCTTTTAGGGTTGATTTTTACAATATACATGTATGTCAAAATGACAAACAGTGTAGACCCTGATCAGAGGGCTCCTTAAGGAGCCCTCTGATCAGGGTTTACACTGTGAGCATAGGACAAGTGTACTCCTCACATGTTCACTGTTTGCAAATGACGCATATATGCGTGACTAGGGTTCAAAGAGAAAAGGTGAACTCTGCTTTTCAGAGTAAAAGTGAAACATAAAGCTCCAATAGAGGCCTGGAAGTTCAATGTTTCACATTTAAATCTGTTCTCCAATTACCCCTGCACTCGCGGCCTTGCTCAAAGTACAATGTTTTTTGCAAACAGTTTGGATCCTGATCAGATGCCGGGTAACGTGGCGTTTGAACAGAATTCAAATTGTTTGACATTCATTATATTACTTTAGTTAATTTACAGTTTATCATTTTGCAATATATTGCATATATTAAAACAACCCTTAATAACTCTTTGCATGCTGGGTAATTTATATGTCTGCAACAACTGTCGTCTGTAGATGTTCTAAAAATCGAATTTATCTAAAAAAAAAATTCAAAACAGGGTCAGAGTGTCAAACAGTTTGGATCTTGATGAGAAGCCGCATTACGTGGCGTTTCATCTGGATCCAAACTGTTTGCAAAGGTAATCACTGTTGCACATAAAATTATATCCGCCGCTGGCATGCAAAGAGTTAAATAGTCAAAGTGGATTAGATTTAAATGGATATTGTTAACCCTTTACCTGATAGCTTGTTTCTAGTCTTGAAAATAGGTGACTACTTAAAGCAGGTTGAAAGTAAAGCAGAATGCGCCCTAAGGCGCATTCTGCTTTACTTTCAGCCTGCTTTAAGCTTCCATGTGTTAGAATATTGAAAATTTTCCCTATACTATATAATCATGACTGATTAAATTGGAACTATTTTCTTCAGCGGAGGAATAAATTAAATACGCTAAAAGTCGCTTCTATGGGGTAAAGGGTTAAAGGTGACAAAGCAAATTTCTGATATTCTCACACCACAATGATACATTATGCAGTGCATTTGTCATTCAAAACAATCTCTTTACTTCACTGCATTTTATCCTTCAACTCTGAATAAAATGTTTTTTGTCGAAAAGGTTGTCTGCTAGAGTTCTGAAACAGTGGTTTTGTCTTCTTTATATGAAAAGACATAGCTAGGATCAAAGTGCTAAAAAGTTTGGATCTTGATCAGGTCCCACGTTTAGTGGGGTTTGATTTGGATCCATACTGTTCAAAGGTCTTCAATACAGTTTTCAGTCTTCAAGAAATACTCAACGTTCAATACCAGTATTTATTACATGAGTTGAGACGGTGCAATACAATTGTACTTTGTATGTCAGCAACCAGTCAAAACATTACAATCTAACTTCTGTATGTCATGCTCAACAAAACGCGATGAAGACGATATGTGTAGTTAAACGCATTACCCCATAAACATGCTTTTTCAAGCCTCTAAGTCATTCCTCCACTGAAGAAATTAGTTCCAATTTACAGTCACGAATATGTACTATAAGAAAAGTTTTCTTTATCCTAGCAGATGGTAGCTTAACCCTTTACCCCACAGATACACCTTTTTATGCCTTTAATTCATTCCTCCACTTAAGAAAATAAGTTCACTTTATACAGTCATAAATATGTGCAATAAGAAATAGTTTTTATATCCTAGCAGATGGAAGCTTAAAGCAGGTTGAAAGTAAAGCAGAATACGCCTTAAGGCGCATTCTGCTTTATTTTCAACCTGCTTTAAGTGGTCATTAGTCTTCAAACCAAGAAACAAACCATGGGGTAATGGGTTAAAGCAGATTAAAAGTAAAGCAGAATCATTGCCTTAGGTAAGGCTTCAACTTTCAACCTGCTTTAAATGGTTGCACCTGTCTTCTACTCTAGAAACAGGCTATGTGGTAAAGGGTAAGTGTAGGATAACTAGAATGAAGAGAACTTCTAAAGGACTGGTGCTTTAGACTGCAATAGGTTTCTCCTGCAGTTTCCCCTTTTAGTGCACTGATCTATTACTCCACTGAAGAATAGTTCTAAATTATACAGTCATGAATATGTATCATAAGAAAAGTTTTCTTTATCCTAGCAGATGGTAGCTTAATCCTAGCAGATGGTAGCTTAAAGCAGGCTGAAAGTAAAGCAGAATGAGCCTCAAGGCACATTCTGCCTTACTTTCAACCTGCTATAAGTAGTCACCTGTCTTAAAAACTAGAAACAGGTAATGGGCATTCACTTAATTCTTTACAGAAAATCAAAGGATCCAAGTTGATGTACTGTATATTATTCACAAATTTTCGTAAGCTAGCATATTTCTTATTTTACAGCTGTTTCAATAATTTCATGTCAATTGACCAAATTACATCACAGCAACTAAGTCTTGTAATAACCCCTCTGGCTGTATCACAACTATTTCAAATTGTTTCCCACTCTAGATACAGAACTATACTGTTATCAAACTATTTAAATCTAGATCAACTGACAGGCAGGTATTTTGAATGCTTTGGATCCATGCGGCCATCAGAAGTGACATGTCAGTTCAGGGGTAGTACTGTGTTCATAAATTCTGCTGTATTATTAAATATGCCAAATTTTGTTGTCAGCAAGAAATTAATTTTTGTTTCTATGTCTTTTACCATTTTCTCAATAGCCAACAGGGCATCTAATTATGGTGCAGAAATAAAAATAATGCGTTTACAAATATTCACAAAAAGGCTTGAATTTGATGTTGCTTACAGGTGGCTACTTTAATTAAAGCAAGATAAAAGTAAAGCAGAAAGCTCCTGCAGGAGCTTTCTGCTTTACTTTCACCTTGCTTTAAGCTATCACCTGCTTTTAATAATACCAATAAGCCTTCCTTGTTTAAGACATATAGAGGCTGCTTAAAGTAGTACATGTATAAAAGTAATGCAAACACTTCTTAAAGAGATTCTGCTTTACTTTCATCTTGCTTTCAGGGTAGACATATTCTCATGAGCTTCTATTAGAGAGGGACTAACCTACTGACACTTTTATTTCAATTACTGAAAATGTCTGATTCAGGCCAATGGATATTTACTGATTAAGATGTTATTTTCTGATTGATTTCATTTCAACACTTGTGAATGCCTGTAGGACAGATGTAATCAGTTATAGGACTAATGGGCCATGACAATTACAGTATGTACTTTTCTAGGGGTGCTGGGAGTTCAATCCTAAAGTGGTTACCATGTTAACCATTTTCTCCATACCCAAAAGTGGACATCATTGGTGATTGGTTAATCCTTTACTCCATAGCCTGTTTCTAGTTGTGAAAGCAGATGACCACTTAACCCATTACCCCATAGCCCATTTTGAAGATGTATGACCACTTAAAACAGGTTGAAAGTAAAGCAGAATGCGCCTTAACTCTTTCCTCCCTGAAACTTTAAATGGACATTTCCAGTTTCCATTTAAGTCTAGTCCATTTCTGACTTTTAAGGACTGTTTTTGTCAATGTTTGGCATTATGACAAACAGTGAAGACCCTGATCAGAGGGCTCCTTTCGGAGCCCTCTGATCTGGGTCTTCACTGTTTGCACAGGACAAGTGTACTAGTCACATGTACACTGTTTGAAAAGGACGCCTATATGCGGGACTAGGGTTTAAAGGGTTAAGGCACATTCTACTTTACTTTCAGCCTGCTTTAAGCTATTAACTGCTAGAATATAGAAACTATTTCTTATGATTTTTATTTGTAACAGACTAAATTGGAACTATTTTCTTCAGTAAAGGAAATAATTAAAGGCGTAAAAAGGCACATTTATGGGATAATGGGTTAAATCAGGTGGAGTTAAAGCAGAATGCACTTTATGGAGCAATTTCTTCTTTACTTTTAGTCTGCTTTAAGTAACCATCTGTCTTCTATACCGACAACAAATTGGGTGGAAAGGGTTAAGGTGCTACTGTAAAGAAAAGAGTTATGATAATGTATAATATTACAGTACTGAACCTTATTAAATTAAATTGATAATCGCAAGCGAATTGCCATCGAATCGGGCGCTTCAAAAAACAAATCCTACGTTTGAATACTTTTACGCGAATTTTCCGAAGCGGTTTTGACAAAAATGGAATCAAAAAAATTAACGTAGACATGTTTGCGAACATTTGTGAGATAAACCATTTAAGAAAACTTACCTGAGGGAAAAGTTAGTATTTTGAATCGCAAGCGAATTGCCATCGAATTGCAAGCGAATCACAAAAATTGTTAATTTAATAAGGTTCAGTACTGTATGTAGTTAGTAAACCCTTTCCTCACTGAAACCTCAAATGGACAATTCCATTTTCAACTTTAATCAAGTCATTATTTAACTTTTCAGGGATGACTTTTACAGTATATGTCAAAATTGCAAACAGTGTAGACCCTGATCAGAGGGCTCCTTCAGGAGCCCTCTGATCAGGGTCTACACTGTTTGCATAGGACAAGTGTACTCCTCACAGGTACACTGTTTGCAAAGGACGCATATATGAATGACTAGGGTTCAAAAAGTTGATCTTACATTTTCTTTATTTCAATCAGGAGGGACTCGGGGACATCGATCTGCTTCAGGTACTCCGGCTTGCTGTCTTCAGACAGGCCAGAAACTTCTGTCATGAATGCTGTTGAGGCGGGCTTGCTCTTGTCTTTACTGCCGTCTTTCTCCGCTGGGATACCATGCTCCCCTGCCACTGTGACGACATAGAACATAGTGCCTTTGTTAGTGGAGAGTACCTCGTTAACAGCTGTTGGCATGTCCTTGGCCTGAAATGAATATTTAAAACTTTATAATGCTCTACACTACACTACAGTATTTCCTCCCTACAACGGTCCTCCGAACAACCATTCCCTCCGTACAACAATTATACTTGCCGCTGTTCCCCAAACAAGACAAATTTATGCCCTATGCTTTCACTACTGCAATATCATGTGTTTAAAATTGCTGTTTTTTCTCAAAGTTACATATATATTAGACATTTTTACAGAAGAAACATAAAGACAAGTGACGAAAAAAATTTGAATCCAGATCAAACACCGCATTACCCGGCGTCTGATCCGGATTCAAACTGTAAATTTTGCACTCTCTGAGTATTAAATTTTCCCTCCCTATAATGAAGTCTCTCCGAACAAGGCACACAATATTTGTCTCCCATTGGGTGTTGTTGTAGAGAGGGCGTACCCTAGTAAAATCAAACTAGTTACAGCTCCAGATCAGGTGAGTATCTCAAATGCTACAGTCATGTTATACAGTCAAACCTGTATTAAACGACATTACTTGGCACAAACATATAGACATTCAGTTACAGATGACTGCTAAATGCATGATAAATTTATGCATGATAAAAATAATGGCAAACACTGTGTAGAGGGAACAGTCTGATCAGGGTATACATTGTATGCTCAGGCGAGCATTATTATAATGTTGCAAATACTTGTAGCCCAATCCCTGGCATGTTTATTGTAAGCAAATAAATATGTTTAAACTAAACTTAGGATTAATTGTTACGGTCACTAAGGTTTTGTTTTAAGAAAATAAGTGATTTCACTGCTGCACCAGTACCCCGTTTGAAAGATGTTCAAGGCACCTCTGTTAACCCATTACCCCATAAATATGCCTTTTTACTCCTTTAATTTATTCCTCCACTGAAGAAAATAGTTCCAATTTATAAAGTCATGAGTATGTATCATAAGAAACATTTTCTATATTCTAGGAGATGGTAGCCTAAAGCAGGCTGAAAGTAAAGCAGAATGCGCCTGAAGGTGCATTCTGCTTTACTTTCAACCTGCTTTAAGAAGTCACCCATTTTCAAAACTAGAAACAGGCTATGGGGTAATGGGTAAAACTATGGTATGTTAATGCCATTCCTGAGTAGGCCAGACATAACAAATTAAGCAGTTAGTATGCAGGACTTCAAGGTTTTTTAGCTTAAACATTGATTTTGATAACACTACTTAGTCTATTAACTCACTCACCCATGAGACGTCAAATTGCAATGCAACATTCTAATTAAGTCTTAGGTCCTTTTTCCATATATTATGATTCATTTTAACAGTATAAGTAAAACTTCTCTAATACAACCACTAAAGTGTGCTAATTACTTAGGTGCATAAGACAGGTGACTGCTTAAAGCAAGGTGATCATGAAACAGAATGCTCCTCTAAGACTTATATAATGAGCTTTCTGTTTCACTTTAACCTTGCTTTACGCTGTAACCTGTCTATCATACAATAACTTATCCTTCTTTTGAGTGGTTGTAATAGAGAGGTTTTACTGTACTGCAAAATGACAAATAGTGCTGAACCTGATCAAAGGATTCCTGTAGGAGTCTTCTGATCAGGGTCTTCATTGTTTGTATAGGACAAGTGTACCCTTCACAGGTACACTCTTTGTAAATGATGAGTATATACTATCACTCCGCATAATGGCCTTAGTACATCACTGCCCTTTCCAGATATTTCAACATTCATTTGAGAATTCAGTTTAAAGCAGTTTAAAGCAAATTCAAAGTGAGGCAAAGATCCAGTATCCCGCCTTAACCCTCCTTGGCATAACTTGTTTTCAGTATGGAAGACAGATGGTTGCTTGAAGCAGGCTGAAAGTAAAGCAGAATGCTCCTTGCAGAGCATTCTGCTTTAATTTCATCTTTCATTAAATTATCCCATTTGTTCAACAGCTTCAGAAATATTTGTTTGTAGTGTTGATCTGGAGGAAGGGGTAGAAGGGCCTATCGTGTTTATGTGAACTTCAGTTATCAAGATACAATGTAGTTAAGTACAACTGAAGGAATAACTAATTATTAATAAATGGAGCTTTTGATATATCATAAAGGTTCAATTAGCAGACAGTTCTAATAGGAGGCGGGACCAATAATGAAGGGTCAAACTAGGCCTTTAGACCATTATCTCATAAATACACCTTTTTACGCCTTTAATTTAATCCTTCACTGAACAAAGTAGTTCCACAGTATAATAGTTTATACAGTCATGAATATGTATGATAAGAAATATTTTCTATACTCAAGCAGATGGTAACTTAAAGCAGACTGAAATTAAGCAGAATGCACCTTAAGGCACATTCTGCTTTACTTTCAACCTGTTTAACCCATTACCCCATAGCCTGTTTCTAGTTTTGTAAATAGGTGACCACTTAAAGCAGGTTGAAAATAAAGCAGAATGCGCTAAAGGCACATTCTGCTTTACTTTCAGCCTGCTTTAAGCTACCATCTGCTAGAATATATAAATTATTTCATATGGTACATGTCTATGACAGTATAAATTGTAACCATTTTCTTCAGTGGAGGGATAAATTAGAGGCGTAAAAATGCGTATTTATGGGGTAATGGGTTAAAGTAGTTACCTATCTTCAAAACTGGAAACAGGCTATTGGGTAATGGGTTAACCAAATTTTTCTAGTGATCACTACAATTACACATAACAAGATTTAAGCCATTATGAATGACATTTTCAAAGTTCAATAACATGTTTCATAATCCCTGTAAAATAAATAATGTTTAAACCACTTAGTGGTCAACCAATTAAGAACCAAACATTTCCAGTACTGTACTACGTAATCTTCTTATCATAATTCAATACACAATCTCAGTCTGCATTCCCGACACTGGCCTTCCCACTGCCATAACGACATTTTCTCCTTTACCCTTTACCACATAAATTAGCCTTTTTATGCCTATAATGTATTCCTCCACTGAGGAAAATATGTCCTTTTTATACAGTCATGAATATGTATCTTAAGAAATATTTTCTTTATCCTAGCAGCTGATAGCTTAAAGCAGGCTGAAAGTAATAAAGCAAAATGTCCCTTAAGGTGCATTATGCTTTTCAGTAACTTTCAACTTGCCTTAAGTAGTCACATATTTTCAAAACTAGAAACAGGCTATGGGGTAAAGGGTTAACCCTTTCCCATGTGGAAGTGCCTTTTAGCACATTTGATGTATTCCTTCACTGAAGAAAATAGTTCCAATTTATACAATCATTAATATGTATTATAAGAAATAGTTTCTATATTCAAGTGAATGGTAGCTTAAAGCAGGTTGAAAGTAAAGCAGAATGCGCCTTAAGGCGCATTCTGCTTTACTTTTAACCTGCTTTAAGTGGTCGCGTATCTTCAATATTAGAAATATTCAATGGGGTAAAGGGTTAAAAGTGGCCTCACTTTGTTAGTTTTATTATTCATCTTCAACTTTTTGCACGCTGACCGCAAAACTCTCAATGTTAACCCTTAGCCTGCCACTCACGACTATAGCTCCATATGCAAATAGCTTGGATCCGGATGAGACGCCGAGTAACTCGGCGTCTCATCCGGATCCAAGCTGTTTGACACTCGGACAACATTTTCAGCAATTTTGAGCAACTTTGAAGCACTTTGAAACTTGAAGCAGACGAGAAGTATAGCAGACGACAATTTATTTGGCGGGCTAAGGGTTAATCTTTTGCAAACAGGTTGGGTCCAGAACTGATGACCTTATTGAAAATTGGTCTATAGCTATATTATTATTATGTTATCAACAATAAATAAAGTCCTTATTATTTTCATTATTATAGAAGGATGAGATGCAGATTAAGTCTGTGTCTCAACAGGATCTAATCTATTTGACACTCTGACCCTATTTTGGAAAGAAAATGTTAAGAAATTCTAATTTTAGAACAGTAGCAGACAACAACTTATGTAGACGACAATATCATTTAGCTTTCAAAGATATAATGATTTGTCAAAAATTCAATATGCTTAAAGTGGTGATCGAGCTGTGTCTTCAAAACTAGAAACAGGCTATCGGGTAATGGGTTAACCCATTACCCCATAAATATGCCCTTTTACACCTTCTATCCCTCCACTAAAGAAAACAACTCCATTTTATACAGTTAAGAATAATCAACATAAGAAATATTTCCTATATTCTAGTAGATAGTAGCTTAAAGCAGGCTGAAAGTAAAGCAGAATGTGCCCTAAGGTGCATTCTGCTTTACTTTCAACCTGCTTTAAGTAGTTGACTATCTTTAGAATAAGAAACAGGCTATGGGGTAATGGGTTAAACATGCAGCTAATAAAATACATGGTGGGATAGGTCAAATTACAGAAAGCCTTCAATTAAGGAGCTTTCTGCATTTCTTTTATTCAGCATTATGCTGCAGCCAGTCTTAGAAACTATATTAAACTTAATGCATCTTACAACGAATGGTGCATTATTAACACAGGCTAACAGTCTATGTTGAAATATATTGCTGTAATTTTAGCTAATTTGGGTTTCTCAATAAATTAGGTTTGTTATAATGGCCTTTGAATTTACATATATATTGGCAAATAAATTACACTTCAATATGATATGAAAATATTTACATGATTATATAATCACTTTCCTGGGATCCCTTATTCTGTTGAGTATAAGTTTACTTGCATTAAAGTTTGTATCTTGCAGCTGCATTGAATTTTGATCAGGATCCAAACTCATTATAGATTTTTCTTGAGTAAAATAAATCCAAAAACCGAATTTGATGACTTTTTCAATTTTATAAGTCACAGATAAGGATAAATTGATAAAGATGAATTGAAATAAAACATAACTACTTAATGCAGGATAGAAGTAATGCAGAAAACTCCTTTTAGAGCTTTCTGCATTATTTTAATAACCTGTATTAATCTGAAATCTGTCTAGAAGACTGTCCATATAATATCTATCTATCTTTCTTTCAGTCAAACCCTTGTAGGGACCTAGACTTTGACCTGCATCAACTGCAGAGAAAATGAATAAGAAATACACATTACCAGTTGACAGCGCGATACAGAGTGATGTATTTAGCTCGAGACGTTTTTGGCGGAAATAGCCGATCTGACGAGCGCCTTGGCGCGAGTCTGATCGGTTGTTTCCGCCAAAAACGTCGAGAGCTAAATGCAACACTCTGTTGCGCACTGCCAACTGGTGATGTGTTTATTATATGCCTTGAATACAAACCAGAAACAACTAAATAGTTGTTTAAATCATTCTATATCCAAAATTTATTAGTTATTTGAAGCAGAACAAGATTTTTTGTATGTTACAAAGAATAACGCGGCACTCGTACATGTACGTAAATGACGTCACGTCAAATCGAAAGCGAGGTCAGAGTAAAATACAAAGTGGCTGATACAAGGTGGCTGATACAGACTCTTGTATTTTACTTTGCAAATACACGCGGAAACGCTCGATATCACTCGAAGGCATATAATAAAATATAATACTTATAAATGATTGCTTATCACAAGTTTGACAGTACATTGTAATTAAATAATTTCCTCTAGACTTCAATTACCTTAGTTGGTAAATATCAGTAGTCTATATATTGAGTTGAATTTGGGTTTTTTTTAAATTTATTTCAACTGAAAATCCCACAACTACAAGTTACCGGTAGTTATTTCATTTGTTTTTTATCAATTAGTGATTGGGTCATGGACCCAAAACATCTTTTACACCCAAGCATAAAAGGAGCTCACTGAAGCTTGCCCTAATTGAGACACCCTATGAAGAGCTGCCACACTATGTAACATTCACAGTTAAACCTGTGGTAAACAACCACTTATATCAGAAGCACATCAATCTAATAAATCCAGAAAATTGCTTAATACAGGAAAAAAGTAATGCAGAAAGCTCCTATAGGAGCTTTCTGCATTACTTTTATCCTGCATTAAGCTGAAATAATTCCAAAAGTGTACAAAATCATTCTTCTCTTCTCTTGAGCGGTAGCTTAATACATGATTTACAGTACCTCGCCATATTTGGCTACACCTGACTGCCCGCCTAAACCAGTTTACCAATAGTAGCTTGAGTGTGTATATACAGGTATATTTGAGATTGTCAGGACCTTTTCTACCTGTACAAATATAACCACACACAAAACTTATCACGATTTTTTCTATTCCTGATTAACGAAAGGCAGTCGTCGATCCTTTTCATGTATGGATTAACCTGGTGTTTCGTAATACATGTACTACAGTAAACCGTGGGGACCCGACAATGTAGGATATACCGTATCGTCGGGACAATCAATGTGAAATGTGTTCAACGAAAATGGAAATTGCGAAATATTTAACCCAGTGTTGAGGTAATTATAATATTCTGCGTTAGAAAGACATGTCTGTGATAAGGAGCCATTCCATAGAGGATATTTAAAAATTGCTAGTCTCTGTAACAGGTGACAATTTCAGGGCTCCAGATAAGAGGGAGTTTTCCGAACAAATCCAACATTTTCTCACTCATTTCAGCACCAAATCCTATGGTGTTACTTCTCATTAGAATCGTCTCGAAGAGACGATTCTAATGAGTAGTGACACCATAGGGTTTAATGAAGAAATAAAGATTTTAGTTTTCGAAAAACTCTGCTTATCTGGAGCCCTGAATTTAAAACAGAACACACGCCATGCAGAAAGCTATTATCCTGTTTTATGCATCTATATAAAAAAGCATCAAGTTTCCCTACTTCCGCATTCAGTTATCAATGAAGAACACACAGGTTGTTATGTATTTTGTGACAGCTCTCCTGATAATAGACCAAATAAATTTGGACGCATGATTGCTGTTATTTTTATCACCTGTCATCAATTTTGGTGGGGTGCTGTCAAATACAGATGGCAGCTTAAAGCAAGATGAAAGCGTAAAGCAGTCACCTATCTTTATAGTCCCAATAATACATGATTGCCTTCTTAAATGGCCACCAGATTTCGCCGAAAATGACAAATGTAAAAATAACACAATGATGAATGTGAAATTTATGGTAAAATTTCAAAATGTAGGGTCCTTCTAGGATTACTACATTAAGAGATATCCTTATGTTCAGAAAGTGTCTTAACCACATTACCCCATAGTCTGTTTCTAGTTTTGAAGACAGGTGACCACTTAAAGAAGGTGGAAAGTAAAGCAGAATGCGCCTTAGCCAAGGCTTAGGCGCATTCTGCTTTATTTTCAACCTGCTTTAAGTTACTATATACTAGGATATAGAAGATATTGTTTATGGTATTGTCATTCATGACTATAATAAAGTGGAACTATTTTTTTCTTCAGTGAAGGAATTAAAGGTGTAAAAAGGTGTATTTAAGGGGCATTGGGTTAACACAAGATAAAGTGTAGTAACAGCTGAGGCCTGAGTAAGAGAGAAATTATCACCAGGTTTTGTAGACAAGCTGATCTCACTGAACAGTTTATGACTATACTGCCACAAAGTCCCTGTCATAAAACACTGACAGCTGATCAGTGGTTTTTGCAGTTATATAGATATCTCATTTGTATATACTGTATGGCAAATCTGCCAGCTTTGTAATAAAAACTTTGAAAACAACAGTGTACTAATATGATCCCCTTATAGTTTGACCACACAAAGACTCATTCCGGGTACAATTAGGAGGCAGCTTAAAGCAGGATGAAAGTACATGCAGTAGAAAGTTCCCAAAAGTTATTTCTACCATTTTTTGTTCTTCTCCTATATATTCTGACAGATGGTTGCTTACAGCAGGCTGAAAGTGAAGCAGAAAGCTCCAACAACAGCTTTCTGCTTTACTTTTAGCCTGCTTCAAGAAACCACTTGTCTTAAACACCAAAAGCAAACTCAATATATGGGAATTTAAAGAGAGGAAAAGTCTACCTGAGATTGATTTATTGATTTGCTTTTATAAATTAGAGTTTCAGACCAGACAGAATAACTTTTCCTTTATACATACATGTATAATATATACAGTACTGTCCTGTTATATAGACCTAAACCAAATGCTCAGCAAAGGTGTTAAAGATAGACACTATCTTAAAGCAGTGTGAAAGTAAAGCAGAAAGCTTCTTTAGAAGCTTTCTGCTTTACTTTCATCCTGCTTTAAGCACCCTGTCTTAAAACTCTAGTTCAAGCTATTATTTTAGTGCTTGTAATAGCGAGACTATAGTGTATCCGGGTAGAAACTTTTACCCTCAATACAAGTGACACGTTGCCTGGGTAGAATGTATTGATTAAATCTACCCAAGTGACATGTAGGCACAGTGGTTCAATATATATGCTACCAACATATTGAACATATTCAACTACTGATTTTAAGCTTAGAATCTCACCAGGTATTTTCAGTATGTAAATATATGTTTAACCTTTGAAATATTGAACTATCAAATTATCTATTCCAAATCAACGCCAACCAAATTAATTTGACCATTATTCTAAAAGTATGGCAAACAATATAGACCCAGATCAACAAACTCCTAAAGGAACCCTCTGATCTGGGTCTACACTAGTGTTTGCAAATGATACATATTACTTGGTTCCCACGGGCCGGCCCACTATGAACAATTATTCTGAAGTATCACGTACAATTTACATACTAACACAAAATATGGAACATTTCACCCAGGTAAGAGCAGAGACTAATACAAAACAGATCCTAACAGAAAACAGTATAAACCCTGTATGATCTGGGTTTTCACTGTTTTCAAAAAACTTAAATATAGGCTAAAAGCAGCAGAATTAAGGGTTAGGCAACCAACTGTATTTTACTCTTTGCATGCTGGGTAATTTTTTCGTCTGCAAAAATTGTCATCTGCATCTTTTTTTCTAAATTTCTTTTTAAAACAGGGTCAGAGTGTCAAACAGTTTGGATTCTGATGAGACGCCGCGTGGCGCGGCGTCTCATCAGGATCCATACTTTTGCAAAGGTAATCACTATGGCACATGTATATCCTCCGTTAGCAGGGTAAGAGTTAACAATGAAACCAAGACAATAAGGAAGGGGTAAAGAATCAATGAGTATATGATGGAGTGTAACATGATCACAAAGTGACACATGAGAGTGTAATCTAGGGGTAACCCTTTCCTCCATACCATCTCAATGGATTGCCCAACCCTGCAGGGTTAACTGAGGTTGTTAACGGCTTAAAGCAAAACCAAAGTAAAGAATAATGCTATAGGAGCTTTGTGCTTTACATTCATCTACCTGTAGGCATCCATTTGATTGGAGAACGACCTTTAACCCTTTACTCTATAGCCTGTTTCTTCGTTTTAAAGACAGGTGATCACGTAAAGCAGGTTGAAAGTATAGCAGAATGCATCTCAATCTCAGCCTGCTTTAAGCTTCCATACTTCTTAAGTAGCACATTCATTACTGTATAAAAATGAAACTATATTCTTCAGTGGAGGAATAAAACAAAGGTACTAAAATGCATATCTCTGGAGTAATATGTTAAGTACAGTTTACTCATTGATTAATGTAGCTGTTCAGAAATCTTCTTTGGAGGCTTTCTGCACAACATTTGTCCTGCATTAAGCTGAATGCAAATGGAGGCTGATCTAGATCTAAATTCTTTAAAAAACCTTCAATACTCGTCTTCAGTGTTGAAAGTCTTTTAACAGATTTTTCGAAACGTTAAATAACATGATTTACATTGTTAGGGGGAAACTAGACAACCGTCTATGTAATGTACCATGAATAATTTAAAACCCAAGACGGTATAATCAAATTGATACCTATCTTCACTACAGGTAGCTTCCTGATTGCTTAAATTCATCCCCAGTTTAAGCAGTGCCCGAGTTATGTAGTAGAAAAAATCCTGATGGATTCGACTCATTATCAGTACATCATAGCCTGTTTCTAGTTTTGAAGACAGGTGATTAAAGCAGGTTGAAAGTATAATACAGCCATGCACCGCAAGAAATATTTTCTATACTCTAGCAGATGGTAGCTTAAAGCATCTGCTCCTAAAGGAGCATTCTGATCTACTTTGAGCCTTCTTTAAGCAACCATGTCTGAAGACAAGCTATGGGGGGAAAGGGTTTCAACTCACTGATGTTGTTCAAAGCAGTAAGCACTATGCAGCAGGATGAAAATAAAGCAGAAATATCATACAGGAGCTTTCTGCATTACTTTTATCCCATATTGAGCTGTCCAAATCACCTTCATGTATCTTCTGCTATTAACTTTTTCAACACCATGTACCTGTTTAAAATATACTCATTACATTTAAAAACAGTGTAGACCCAGATCAGCCCTCTGATCTGGGTCTACACTGTTTTCTAATTTAGACCATTATTTTTTAAACTACATGTATCCAGAATTCCAAGTAGACTGGTTCATGATTTGGTGATCCACAAGGGAACCTTATAACCTACAAGATTTACTTAGTGTGGATTCCACACTGTGGAAATAGTTAATTGGTAAATACAAATCACATTCCTAACTTGGTTGTGTTATCTCTTTTCCAATATTATAACTCTTTGCATGCTAACGGTATAACTCACTGTAATAATCTTATCAAACAGTTTGAATCCAGATGAGACACTCAGAGAAGCTCCTTGTCTCCACTGAAGATCCAAATTGTTGGATACTTTAATCCCATTTTGAAAGGAAATTTTGGAAAAAACATTTAATTTAAAACAGTAGCATACAACATTTATGACAGATGAAGAAAGTGCTTCGCCTGCAAAGTGCTAAAGTATACATACATGTCCATGATTATTGTAATCGTAAGATAAACTTCAAATAAACCTTAAGTAAATACCGCAACAGTTGAGTGAAGTTTAACGAAAGTAGCCTGAGGCAGCTAGTTTGTAAAGTGGGTGTGGCCCCTCTCCCCACCCATATCTACCCTACTCAGTGGGAGAGATTTACATCTGTTGACATGCATACAAACAATGTAGAACTAGATTAGCCAGTGAACGGACGCCATTGGATATACAGTAGTAATGCTTTAAATTTCAAATGCTTCACAACATCTCATTTTCTAGTTTTTGTTTCACACTCATTGAACCCAGAATACACTGTTTAACGCTCTTAATTATTTCTTAGCACATCAAGGCACATTTTGCTTTACTTTCAGCAAGGGTGCTTTAAGCTAGTATCTGCTAGGATATAGAATATATTTCTTATGGTGTATAGATACCACTGTATGAATTGGTATTATTTACTTCAGTGGAGGAATAAAAGAAGTGCCTTTAATTTATTCCTTAATTGAAGAAACAGTTTCAATTTATACAGTCATAAACATGTATCATAACAAATATTTTCTATATTCTAGCAGATAGTAGCTAAAATGAAGTAGGCACATTCTGCTTTACTTTCAACCTGCTTTAAGTGGTTCACAAAACTAAAAACAGGCTATGGGATAATGGGTTAACTCTTTGAACCCTAATCCCGCATATAGGTGTCCTTTTCAAACAGTGTACATGTGAAAAGTGCATGTGTCCTATGCAAACAGTGAAGACCCAGATCAGAGGGCTCCTTTCGGAGCCCTCTGATCTGGGTCTTCACTGTTTGTCACAATGCCACACATTGACAAAAACAGCCCTTGAAAGTCAGAAATGGACAAGACTTAAATGGAAACTGGAATTATTCATTTAAAGTTTCAGGGAGGAAAGAGTTAAAGGAGCTTTTAGCAATTTACTTATGTTCTGCATCATAGATGCTACATGTACCACCTTTGTATATATTGTTCATACATTATCTTTATAATGGTATTTCAGCACAGGTTTGAAACTTAGACATTATTTTACAATTTTGGGCTATTTACTTATTGTATTGGTTTACATAATGACTGTTACTTTGTAGTTCATGTGCTCTGAAGTGTTAAATAGCTTTCTTGATGGCCCAGTTCACGCTTTGTGAAGAATTTGATTTAGGGCAAGACATACTGTAAATAAGTCATATTTATATGTAAAGTCTTTCTACACAAATTGCTTCTGTCACATTTAGTGAATCCACATAAACCAGTTTTCCATCATAGTTTGGTTTCAGTGTTTAAGACACATTCTACTTTACCAGGGCTCCAGATAAGAGGAAGTTAATAGAACAAATTCAATATTTTCTCACTAATTTCAGCACCAATCCTATGGTGTAACTACTCGTTAGAATCGTCTCAAATAGACGATTCTAATGAGTAGTAACACCATAGGGTTTAATGCAGAAATAAAGATTTTAGTTTTTGAAAAACTACTGTTATCCGGAGCCCTGCTTTACTTTCAAATGACATTTTACAGTATTCACTTATCTTCAAAACTAGAAACAGGCTCAAAAACTAGAAACAGGCTGTGTCTGGGAAAGGGTCAATGTATTCTGAGGCCGAGCCACAGAAAAGTAAATACCAACATAAATATTAGTATTACCTAATACAGGACAAAAGTAAAGCCGATAGCTGCTTTTCTTTTGTCCTGTATTAGGTGTTTGTATTATGTCAGTTTCAGAGCTCCAGCTAAGGGGAGTATTTCAAAAACTAAAACCTTTATTTCTCCTCTAAACCCTATAGTGTCACTACTCATTAGAATCGTCTCGAAGAGACAATTCTAATGAGTAGTAACACCATAGCATTTGGTGCTGTATGAGTGAGAAAATGTTGGATTTGTTCAGAAAACTTCCTCTTATCTGTAGCCCTGGTCAGTAATACATTTTCAACAAGTTTGACTGGAGTCTAGTGATTCTGGTACAATGACATCACCAAGAAGAGAGCATCCATGACATGTAGTTAAAGCTAACAGGTTGGAGCTAATCAATTATTTAGAGCACATCAAATTTCCTTCTACACTTTCTTGATCATACAGAAGTCTTGTATTACATGATATTGATTAGAGCCTATCATTAATACAGTCTTAAACCTGTGTGGAGACAAATCTTAACCCTTTCCTCTACAGAAGCACCTGAAGGGAACCTGTACATGTAAAGCAGAATGTGCCTTAACCCTTTGAACCCTAGTCCCGCATATAGGCGTAATTTTTAAACAGTGTACATGTGAATAGTACACTTGTCCTGTGCAAACAGTGATGACCCAGATCAGAGGGCTCCGAAAGGAGCCCTCTGATCAGGGTCTTCACTGTTGGTCATAATGCCAAACATTGACAAAAACAACCCTTAAAAGTCAGAAATGGACTAGACTAAAATGGGAACTGTAATTGTCCATTTAACGTTTCAGGGAGGAAAGAGTTAACCCGTATTACCCCATAAATACACCTTTTTATGCCTTTAACTTACATGTTCAATACTAGAAAAAAGCTATGGAGCAAGGGGTTATACAAAATATTCTCCTATTAACTCTTTGAACCCTAGTCCCGCATATAGGCGTCCTTTTCAAACAGTGTACATGTGAATAGTACACTTGTCCTGTGCAAACAGTAAAGACCCAGATCAGAGGGATCCGAAAGGAGCCCTCTGATCTGGGTCTTCACTGTTTGTCATAATGCTAAACATTGACAAAAACATCCCTTAAAAGTCAGAAATGGACTAGACTAAAATGGAAACTGAAATTGTCCATTTAAAGTTTTAGGAAGGAAAGAGTTAAAGACAAAAAATACTAGAAGACTCGTCACCAAACATAGCCCAATTATTTCTCAATATTTTCAGATGTAAAGAGTTGTTAAGCCAAGCCCACTACAGCAGATCAACATGAGTAAGAGACAGTCTGTGTTTGAGAATGTCACCATCAACCTGGAGCATGACATTGATGAGCAGTATCAGTACCAGCCAGGGGAGATTATCCGGGGAAAAATTAGTAAGTACATAACGAGAATCCTTTACCCTTGAAGTGTACAAGTGTCCTATGCAAACAGTGTTTACTCATATCTGAGGGCTTTTAACCCATTACCGCATAAATACACCTTTTTACGCCTATAATGTTTTCCTACACCTGAAGAATATAGTTCCAATTTGAACTATAATGAATATGCAAGAAAAAAAAATTCAGTATTCTAGTAGGTCTAGCTTAAAGCAGGCTGAAAGTAGAGCAGAATGCGCCTTAAGGCATAATCTGCTCTACTTTCAACCTGCTTTAAGTAGTAACCTTATTTAAAAACTAGAAACAGGCTATGGGGTAACGGGTTAAAGGAACCCTCAGATCAGGGTCTGCACTGTTTTGTCATTTTGCAATTAAAACATAAAAGCAACCCTACATAATCAAAACTGGACTAGACTTTATTGGAAATTACTGGAATTGTCCATTTGCAATTTCAGAGGTAGTGAGCTAAATACTTAGTAAAGGTCCTCATGAGGATTAAAAAGTTTTGTAAAAGTTTTCATATTTTTCTTTTTTTAAAGGATAAAGGCTTTATCTGATTTTACTTTTTTGTTTGTTTCAGATATAATGTTACACAGGAGTACGGTAGTACAGTCAGTACATATCAGTATACAGGGAGAGGGTCTGTGCTCCTGGGATGATGAGTATGACGGCACCATGCAATCTAACGAAAACTACATCACTGCCACAAAGGTCAGCAAAACAAAACCACACTACATACAATCAAACTTTTATAACTTAACCCATTACTCCATAAATACACCTGTTAATCCTAATTGTGCTGAATTGTTGTCTGCTTCAAATACATAATCTATAAGTTATAAACCTCAAAATAATGCGATGTCTGATCAGGATTCAAGCTGTTTACCACTAATGGTTATATATGTTGTTGTTTTTTCTGTCAAAATGTCCAATATGTGACTTTGAGGAAAAATGGCAGATGACAATTTTAAGCAAAAGTCTCATAATTGAAAAGCGTCACTGAAAGCGTTAGACATAATTACGATGGACTTGTTTAAGGGAAAGCAGCAAGCAATGTTGTAAGGAGGGAACCGTTGTAAGAGGAATGTTTCGGGGAAGGAGCACTGTATATTGATAAAGATCTTTCAGGACCACAGATAAAACTTCGTCTTTAACCCATTATCCCATAAATACGCCTTTTTACGCCTATATCTAATTCCTCTACTGAACAAAGTTCCAATTTATACTGTCACAAAAAAAATCAAAAGAAATATTTTCTATATTCTAGCAGATAATAGCTTAAAGCAGGCTGAAAGTAAAGCAGAATGCGCCTTGAGGCGCATTCTGCTTTACTTTCAACCTGCTTTAAGTGGTCACATATCTTCAAAACTAGAAACAGGCTATAGGGTAATGGGTTAACATTTACAGTAGTCTATACATTAGTTCTCTGTTGCAGGTGATATTTGACTCCTCAGACAAGCCCAAGCTGATAGACCAGGGCTTCCATGATTTTCCGTTTGAATACCAGCTGCCTAGAAACATTCCTTCATCGTTCATAGGAAAGTATGGCAGTATCACGTATATCCTCAAGGCCATTGTGAACGGGGAGAAACCAGGCAGTAACATCATAGCTACAGAGCCTTTCCTCGTCATGCAAACATCAGAGTTACCTCTCGAACTCAGTGAGAAAGTCGAGAGAAATATCGCCAAGAGGTTTTTCTCAATGTGTTCATGGGGCAAGATTAAAGCTCGAATTGAAATGAACAAAACAGGATTTGTGCCTGGTGAAGAAATTCACTTAACGGCGGAAGTTCAGAATGAAAGTCCTGTCCGTATAACTGCTATACAGGCATCCCTAGTGATGAGCAGTAAATACCACGCCCAGAAGAATGCTGTGTCACATCGGCAGATTGTCAATAAACGCCGTGATGACTACGAGTTAGTGCACGGTGACGGACGACGGTGGCATAATGTGAAAATCCCTATACCGCCGTACATTCCTGAGTCATTTCTCACCTTTTGTGATATCATTGATCTAACATACTCGTTTCACTTTCGCTTGGAACTATCGGGCCGAGATGAACTCACCATAGATGTTCCTATTACTATTGGTGCTCGGTCAAAGGCAGACGTGCCTACAGATAACAATGTCAATCCAAACATTCAATGGACCATGGGACCAAAGAGTTTAGCCAATCAGCAGGACTACATAGATGCCGAGGAAGTACAAGAAACATGGGTCGTAGAGTCCCCAGAGTTTAGGAAAGAAGATGAAAAAGTGATAAATCCACTGTTCAGAAGTGAAAGCTTTAAACATCAAAACGGTGAAAAACCTAAGGGGAGAAAGGGAGATAAACATAATCGGGAGTTTGACTCTATACCGACAAAACTCTGAAAAACAGCTACAGATCAGCAAACTGACATGACTTCGGATTAATTAACACGGTGCAAACTGTTCTGACGTTCAGTTTGATTTTGCTTTGATTTTTACAACAACTTTTTCTTATTTAACTCTTTCAACACCATCAGATGGACCTGTTTAAAATAAACTCATTACATTTGCAAAAAGTTTAGACCCAGATCAGAAGGCTCATAAAGGAGACTGGAGCCCTCTGATCAGGGTCTAAACTGTTTGTTAATTTAGATCAGTATTTATTAAACTACCCATAACTCCAAGTAGACTCAGGTTCATGTTTTTTGTAACTAAAATGATCCACAAGGGAAACTAATAACCCACAAGAGTTACTTAGTGTTGAAAGAGTTAAAATAACAAAAAGAAATAAACAAACAAACTGTCAAGCCACCCAAAACAAGCAGTTTTAGTATAAAGGTGACAGCTTAATGAAAGACAAAATGAGGCAGAAAGCTTCTATATGAGTTTTCTGCAGTACTGTTGTCCATAATGCAATAAGCAGTAATCTTACATAGGTAGCAGATTAACCAATTACTCTATAGATATGCATTTTTACACATTTAATTTATTCCTCCACTGAATAAAATAGTTTCTTTCATAAAGTTGTAAATATGCACTATATTAGATAATATCAATATTCTAGCAGATGGTAGCTTAAAGTAGGCTGAAAGTAAAGCAGAATGTGCCTTAAAGGCGCATTCTGCTTTACTTTCAACCTGCTTTAAGTGGTAACATGTCTGCAAAACTAGAAACAGGATATGGAGTAAAGGGTATATGCAGAGCAAAAGTATTGCAGACTGATCCAGTAGTAGCTTTGTACAATACATATTGTTCTGTACTAGGTGGCACAGTGGTGAGTATTCTATGTATGGAGATTGCTTCATAATGCTTCTATACTGAGTGACCACTGTACAGAGATGATACTGTGTAGTATCAGAAAACTCCTACAAGTTGGGACACCATGACATTGTTCTAACAGCTGTTTTTATCATAAAATTTGAATTTATTGCTGTTATCAAACAGTAAGTTATCCAAAGGTTAAAACTGAATGGCAAACAGTGTAGACCCTGATCAGATTGCTCCCGATGGAGCAATCAAATCAGGATCTACACTGTTTGCTCAGGCCTGTCTGTCCAAATACTTAGGGTAATTAGTTAACTACATGGTCTTGTTTGATGTTTCTATCTCCAATAAATTAATAGAAATAAATGCAATATTGTTAGTTAACCCTTTGAACCCTAGTCCCGCATATAGGCGTTCTTTTCAAACAGTATACATGTGAAAAGTGCATTGTCCTATGCAAACAGTGAATACCCAGATCAGAGGGCTCCTTACGGAGCCCTCTGATCTGGGTCTTCTCTGTTTGTCATAATGCAAAACATTGACAAAAACAACCCTTAAAAGTCAGAAATGGACTAGACTAAAATGGAAACTGGAATTGTCCATTTAAAGTTTCAGGGAGGAAAGAGTTAACTCATTTATTTAGTATTGCTTCATTGATCCATTCATTACCATACCAAGAGTACAATCGTTAATTGCAAATAGTTTGGATCCTGGTCAGATGCAACATAATGAATTGTCTCATCAGGACGCGACCTTTTGCTAAAATACCTAAAAACTTAAATATGAGAAAAAGGAGCAGATGACAACAGATGAAAATATTTCTTACGGTGTACATGTTTACGAAAGTATAACTTGGAACTATAATTTTCTTAATTGGAGGAATAAATTAAATGTGCTTAAAGGTGCTTCTATGGGGGAAGGGATTTATGGACACTGGTGGTAAAGCGGGAAGCTTCTGAAGGAGCTCTCTGCTTTACTTTCAGCCTGTTTTACACCACAACCTTAAACCTTGCAAACAAGCTTTGAAAGAAAAGATTATGAAATCACTTATCGAAGAAATATAGAAATCTCAAGTAACAGATAAACATATCCACCTCTTAAACTTCCAATGGATTATTCCAGCTTCTTATTTAGTTTAGTCAATTTCTGACTACATGTACTTAGGGTTGTTTTTTGCATTTTATTTCAGAATGACAAACAGTGCATACCCTGATCAGAGAGCTCCTTCCTCTGGGAGCCTTCTGATGATCTGGGTTTACACTGTTGGCATATGACAGGTGTACATTTCATATTAAATTATTCATGTTAAACATTTTCCTACTGAATATTTATATATAAAACTTCACCCACTATAGGAGCTTTCTGCTTTATGTTCATCTTGCTTTAAGCTGCCAACTGCATTCAAAATCAAAAATTAGTTCTCAACTTTGATGCATATGTAGGGGAGTAGGTATGCAGTGCACTCTTGAAGGTGCTTTTATGGTAAAATGGGTTAATTGGTCATTTTATTCTAGTTAACATATTCTTTCCTGGTGCAATTTGTAAACATGGTACAGCCCCAGCTATAAAGTCACCAACTTTATAGCCGATCAATGGTTTTTTTGCATGCATATCCAGAGTGCTGGGGCCTGTCTTACTAAATGTCTTACAACAAATATTATTATACTGCAAAGTAAATTCCTTACTTCTGATAGGCTATCGAGCCGTAGACCTGACACAAAGTACCCTGTCAGCTGACAGGGTACATAAAAATCAAGCTGTTTTCATTGGCTGACAGGTCCTTCAGTCTTTGCAGAAAATAAGACGACCGACTGCTCGACAGGATTGAGTGCATTCAATCGTGCATCCTCTGTTTTAAGTCCATTTCGGATAAGAACTAATCGGGGGTGGGATCTTTCAACAGTCACATTTTTCCTTGGAAAGTTTCATGCCAACGTCTATAATTATACGAGTGTGCCCATTTTTCTTTTGAATAACAACGTCACTTACGCTCAACGTCATATGTTTTGACCCGATTTGTTACTGTTTACTTTGAGCGCTGTGCACGACAAATTCCAAAATATTTCATTTGAACAATGAAAACTTTGCAGTATAATAAATTCGTTATACAGTTTCTTCACAGGGTACATGAGGATTTCTTCCCGGCTGGTAAAATCATGTAACCCTCGCCTAATGGCTCGAGCAACAATGATTTTCCTCAGCCGGGAAGAAATCCTCATGTACCCTGTGAAGAAACTGTATAACTAATATTGTCGTAAGTCAGATTCTACATTTCTTAATTATTACTTAATTCTCCATCTAATCCTGTCTTTTGATTCAAGATGATTCTAAAGAAATGTCACAAGACAGGATTAGATGGAGATATCAGCATTTAGATGTATTTTCACGTTTGGACTTACAACCATTTTTGTCGTACGACTTTTAGTAAGGCCTCACAGGCCCCTGGACTCATAAGTGTGCTAGGGTTGACTTGTATCAAGTTGTTAGTAGAAGGTTCCCATAAAACTTTGGCATTCCAGTCTTAACTCTTTGAACCCTAGTCCCGCCTATAGGCGTCCTTTTCAAAAAGTGTACATGTAAATAGTACACTTGTCCTATGCAAACAGTGAATACCCTGATCAGAGGGCTCCGAAAGGAGCCCTCTGATCAGGGTCTTCACTGTTTGTCATAATGTCAAACATTGACAAAAGCAACCCTTAAAGTCAGAAATGGACTAGACTAAAATGGAAACTGGAATTGTACATTTAAAGTTTCAGGGAGGAAAGAGTTAATTACTTAACTCTTTCAACACCACATACCTATTTAAACTACTCATTACCTTTGCAAACAATGTAGACCCAGATCAAAGGGCTGCTACAGTGTTTTCTGATTTTAAGCAGTATTTATAAAACTACCCAGAATTCCAAGTAGACTGGTTCATGTTTAAGTAACTAAAATTATCCACAAGGGAACATAATAACCCACAAGAGCGACTAAGTGTTGAAAGAGTTAATTTGTTTGTAGAAAGTTGTGAGTCCCATAAAACTTAACATTTTGGCATTTCATCAGTCTTATTTAACCAAATGAATTTACTGTTTGGTTTCAAAAGTCTCAATATGTTACAAAATGACAAACAGTGCATACCCGAGTCAGAGCCCTCTGATCTGTGTTTACACTGTGTTTGCTTAGGACTGGTGTACACATCACACATACTGCGTTAGTATAAGTCTCCTCCCGAGGGTTCAAGGGAGTTAATGTGTATTGAAGAATGATGGATAATATAGACACTTCTAATATTGGGACCCTTTTATGTAAGGGCTATACTAGGGTCAACAGAAATTTAGGCTAGGATTCCTGCATGGAAACTTTTTCTATAGATATAATATTCACTGGATCATGCCAGGACTCCAGATAAGATAAACTGAACAAATCCAACATGTTCTCACTTATTTCAGCACCAAAGCATATGGTGTAACTACTCATTAGAACAAATGATTGACACCATAGGGTTTGATGCAGCAATAAAGATTTTGGTTTTTTGAAATACCCCCTGTGATCTGGAGATCTGATAATGTACGCTATGGGGAATTTTACGATTGGGGAAATCTGCATTTTGGTAAAATGTTCATAATTTATGCTATAACTTTGTAAACTTTTGATACCCAACTTTGTTATTCAGTCTTTAGTAAATATATTACAAAACTGATACCTCCCTCTTGTTATATATCTAATATCTATCAGAATCAACAACAAAGCATCTCAGCCCTGAAAAAACTGATAATTTATTTCACTCTTTCCATCAGTGTTTTAAACCCTTTCTCCATCAATCTGCTTTTAGTTTTGAAGACAGGTGACTACTTAAAGCAGCCGTTGAAAGTAAAGCAGAATATGCCTTAAGGCACATTCTGCTTTACTAATCCACCCTGTTTATAGCTACCATCTGCTAGAATATAGAAAATATTTCTTACGATGCATAATTCATGACTGTATAAGGTCGAACTATTTTCTTGAGTGGAAGAATAAATTAAAGGTGTAAAAGACATAGTTATGGGGTACTGGGTTAAATCTTTATGATGTCTCAGTTTAATTACAATGTCGTCCCTTCTCTAACTGAATAGTCATAATAATTATTATATTAAACATATAAGTCTGACCCCTTAGACCTAGTGCTTTAAGCTACCATCTGCAAGGCTATAGAAACTTTATCATATGATGCGTATTTCATGACTGTATAGAGTGGAACAATATTCTTCAGTGACAGAATGAATTAAAAGTGTCACAAGGTGTATTAACCAATTGCCCTATCAATAAACCTTTTTACACCTCTAAGTTATTCCTCCACTGAAGAAAATAATTCCACTTTATATAGTCATGCTTTAAGCTACCGGTATTAACTGCTAGAATAAGGAAAGTATTAAACATGACACATATTTATTACGGTATAATTTGGAACTATTTTCTTCAGCGGATGAATAAAATGAATGCGCTCAAAGTTGCTTCTATAAGGGAAAGGGTTAAGGGACATTAAACCATGACAATCAACAAACAACCAGTAGCTATCTGTAAACAAGGCCTACTTTTTGAGTGGCCATAAACAGGGAGACATTACTATGCCATATAAGCTGTATAAGATAGATATAGGTAATAAAATACACTATGGCTATGGAGAAATAAGCTTTACTCATCGACCCCTGAAACCTCAAATAGACTGTTCCAGTTTCAAATAAAGTCTAGTCCATTTTTGTTTTTCTTACAATTTAGTGCAAAATGAAGGTTCCCCCCATGGATCAGAGTCTGCACTGTTTGTCATTTTGCAATATATTATATAACAAGATTGGACACTGATCGGAGGTCTCCTTTAGAAACCCAGCCCCTGATCAGGGTGTGCACTGTTTGTTAATTTGTAATACAGCTAGATCTATTGTAAAAACAAATTAAGAATTGATTGGACTTAATTGAAAACTGGAATTGTCTACAGGGATTTCCCCAGGCCGTTTTCGCCTGTCGCGGGCGACATGTCTTCCTTCCAGGCGGTCTCTTCGCGACATGCTTTGATCTTGCCGACATGCCTAAATCTGTAAAGCGACTAGCCTTAATCACGGCTCTGTGTTGTGTACTCGAGTAAATTGTTTCATATGTCAAACGCCGTCACGCGTGTCGGGTGTGAGCATAGCATCATCAACCAATCACAAGCCGAATTTCCCTATCTAAACGGTGATTGACAGGGTCTTGGATTATTTCTATTTGACCGAGATCAACTTTTTGAAGTTTTCTAAAACCGTTAGCAATGGCGAGTACTGGAACATGATTTTCTGGAACATGATTTTCGGAAAACAAGCTACGAATTACGCTGAAAAAAAAATACTAGCCGAAACCGGAATCTCAGACATTATTTTTCCCGAATCTAAACATTAAGAAGATGATTTACCATTTTGCGCACAGGGCCCCGACACGATTAATTTTTAGGGGAAAAAATTGTCAGAAAGTATATATAGAGACAAGGGATACAACTGATTTTCAGTATATTCTCACCCCACCTCGACAAAACCGGGCATATCATGAATAAATATTGATGAAACGACACCCTTTTTGCATTTCTGTCTAGCTAATATGATACACTTCCATAAAAACATAACATAAAACCAACTGTAAGCATGCAATTTTAACAGTAACTGCATCCACTCGCTGAAATCATCGATTTTCGGAAAACGGGACAGGTGTTCGTTCATAGCTAACACAGCATTGGTCACTACTGTACGCTTGTTTAGGCGGTATTGTCGAGCATTACAGTCATTGGCCACTACTGCATGCTTGTTTAGGCGGTAATATCGAACATGGCAGTCATACAGTTGCATAGATATACATTTTGACACCGATCAAAGCTGATTTCTTCTTAAATCATTGCCGTACCAAAAAAGCTTACATGTACAAGAATAACTTTACTGCCGATGAAAACATGCGAATTTGTTGATTGTATGGCAATGATTTGAGTACAAATCAGCTTTTATATGTGTCAAAATTGATATCTATGGAACTGTATTACTATAATGCTCGAAAATACCGCCTAAACAAGCGTACAGTGGTGTCTAATGCTGTGTTGGCTATGAACGAACACCTGTCCCGTTTTCCGAAAATCGGTGATTTCAGTGAGTGGACGCAGTTACTGTTCAAATTGCATGCTTACAGTTGGTTTCATGTTATGTTTTTATGGAAGGGTATCATATTAGCTAGACAGAAATGCAAAAAGGGTGTCGTTTGATCAATATTTATTCATGATATGCCCGGTTTTGTCGAGGTGGGGTGAGAATATACTGAAAATCAGTTGTATCCCTTGTCTCTATATATACTTTCTGACAATTTTTTTCACTAAAAATTAATCGTGTCGGGGCCCTGTGATTTTGCGGACTGAAAATTCGCCGCGTTTATTGAGACGAGAGTAACAGCGGCGAAATCGCTTGTCGCCTCGGAAAATACACTCGACACGGGGCCTAATTCTCCGAAAATATTGAACAAACGAACATTAATTACCTATAAGAATTGATTTCCTCGACAACTCCGTATTAATAATCACGTAACAGACACAAACAGTATTCCAAACTTCCGAAATGAAATCCAATTGCGCGGCATGCTTCGAACTTTTGACACATGTCTTTACTGGTTTCATTGGTTATCAAAAAGGTAATTCCCAGCGTCATTTTGAAAACACCCAATTAGATTAGACGTTATATACATCCATTTAGAAAGACTGTTTTGATACTAGTGAAATTAACATAAATTACGATGGTTAAAATTAGCACTTATTCGTATGAAATGGCTAGCGACGCGGAAGACGTTCGGGAAATAAGTTTTTTTTTAAGAACAAAGGCAAAACATTACACGCGGGAAACGAGGAATCTGCATTCTGGCATTTTTGGTATATATAGAAATTGAATGCTTGGTGATGAAATATTGAAAAAGAAAATCGTGATAACAAATATTTTAGTAGACCTGGATTTATCTCGTGACACGGTCATACAGTCTTATTAATTGTTCACAAAGTTAAGATTTGTTTTCTGTTTTTATGATGGATGGTTGTTTAAAGCAGGCTTAAAGTAAAATGAATCCTCCATTAGACATCAGCCTGTCGGGATGCAGTGAAATTGTATATGCTCTCTTAACCCACAGGTTCTTGACACATAAAAAAAAAAAACAAAAAAAAAAACTTTTTTTTTTTTTACTAGACCTCTTTTTTTTTTTTTTTTATCCCGTATCTAGATCTAGATCTGTCTTCGATAGAATAAAAAAATATTTACTTTAACTTCAAGGGAATAGTAAAGGCATAAAAACGTATCTCTAATGACTATGAGGAATAAGAGTTAAAACATTATACATTCAAATCACATTATACATGCACTGTACTTAATTCTAAGTAAGGGTAGGTGTTTGACTGTTTGTGGCAAGTTAATGTTAAACTTTTTCAAATAAATTCTTTGATTAAGTTTATGAGAGTCAGAGACTTATGAATGTTTTTCCATAAGACAACCAGTTCTACCCTGATCAGGGGCTTCCTGTTCTGGATCTACTGTTTGCAGCACATGCCCAATCTACTTGTTTCTGCATTCCTGTTTCAGAATTTATTTATTTGAAGAAAAAAAAGTGAGCATTTCTAGTATGTGTGTGTATTATCTGATTGAGTGTGACAGTAGTGTAGTGTGTATGGCAGAGAAAAATGAAAAGGTGTGTACATTTCACATGCTTTAAACTTTCAAATACTGATTAAAGAGACTTTTCCATTTTGGTCAAAAGACTACATGTTGTTTGCGGTTTCTGTCAAAAGTAATTTTTCCAATTTTTCCATTTTTACAATCTTGTAAATGGCACTGACACTGATCAGAGGACTCACCCAGGAGATCAGACTGGGTCTACACTTTTTCCATAGGTCCAGGCCTTCATAGTTTCAGGATATTTTTTTTGTATAGTTTATGTATAAAATAAGTGAATTAATGTGTTTTGAAGCTGTTTATCATTTTTGTGCTTTTACAACCAGTAAGGCTTTACAATGTAATACTTTGTTGCAAAATAATGGAATACTAGTTAATGCAAGCTGCAGTCAGCGACTAAACTGGGAGATCAGCAGGTATAATTGTAAACTTTAGTTATGATCGAAGTGTAACTTAAATATTGGTGCTGAATTTGAAAACAAAAATCCTACACAAACTGGTTCTTGCAAACAGATTAACAGAATAATACTTATTTCAGCCATTTCCATATAAACACACTATACTATACACTACATATATGTATTGCTAAAAATGCACTATTTCATTGTTTAAAGGGCAAAAAAAATTGCCGCAGCACGGGGGGAGGGCCCTCCCGCACCCTCCCCCTATGCCCCAAATTCAACATGCCTTCAGAAAATCCTGGGGAAATCCCTGGTCTATCTAAAGGTTGGGGGGGTCAATTATGAAGTCAATGATGTACATGCAGTGGAGAAGGCGTTATTGTTCCCATTTAAATGCATACAAAATGCAAATGCAATACATTGAAATGGTGAAAACAACAATTGTATGAAAATGTTAACGATGTGTTTTAATTTGAGTCGCAAACAGTTTGGAGCATGATCAGACGCTGGTTTACCCGACGTCTAATCACGCTCCAAACTGTTTGCAATAGACATAAACAGTTTTAGCATAAACGAGTTTATTGGAAAAGAATAACGTCTTCTCTGCTGTATTTTCACCACTGTATCTACAGTCCTTTGCCTGTCAAGGGCACATTGATGTATGAATTTCATAGGGCCTATTTACTACATTACAAAAATACATATCAGGAGAAAATAATTGCTTGTCATAAAACCTATCATAGTTTTATTGTATCTACTGATAGCTGAACTGACAGGTGGAAAGTGTCATGCAGCAATTGACATGATTTTTATGGCGGCCCACTCACACATAAGTCAACGTTTTACACTGACAAGGAAGGCACACGGCTTTCTGGGGGCCCGTCCCATAAAACTTTGTATGACAAATGTTGTTGTAAGTCAGATTATAAAAGTCTCAATTATTTTTATTTCTCCATCTAATCCTGTCTTGTGACATCTCTTTGGAATCATCTTTTCAAGATGATTCCAAAGAGATGTTACAAGGCAGGATTAGATAGAGAAATCAGAAATTAAATGCATTTTAAAGTTTAGGCTTACGACCGTTTCTGTCGTACAAAGTTTTATGAAACGGGAGTGAATCATTTCAAAACTGTGTGAACCTGATAGTTTTCAGTGTACCTGTAATATACAGCTCAGTGCTTAACCCATTACTCCATAGAAATTGCAGCCTTTTTATGCTTTTACTTTATTCCTTCTCTGACGAACCTCTGTTTTATACAGTCATGAATATGCACCGTAAAAATTATCTTTTATATCCTAGCAGATTGCAGCTTAAAGCTGGCTAAAAGTAAAGCAGAATGTGCTTTAAGGCTCATTCTGCTTTACAATTTACATTCAACTTGCTTTTAATGGTCAGTACCTGTCTTCAAAACTAGAAACAGATCAAGGGGGTAAAGGTTTAAATTAGACCAAAGGTATTGCACAATCTCCCTATGGGAGATTTCTGCTTAATCCTTTACCCCATAGCCTGTTAACCCTTTCCCCCATAGAAGCGCCTTTTAGCGAATATGATTTATTCCTCCGCTGAAGAAAATAGTTCCAATTTAATCAGTCATGAATATACATTATAAAGAATATTGTCTATATTCTAGCACATGATAGCTTAAAGCAGGCTGAAAGTTAAGCAGAATGCGCCTTAAGGCGCATTCTGCTTTACTTTCAACCTGCTTTAAGTAGTAACCTATCTTCAATACTAGAAATAGGATATCAGGTGAAGGGTTAATAGTATTGAAAATAGGTGGCCACTTAAAGCCGGTTGAAAGTTAAGCAGAATGCACTTTAGGCTTTATTATTACTTAGCTTCCATTTGCTGGAATATAGAAAATATTTCTTATGTTTATATGTTCACAATTGTTCACAACTATTTTTTCAGTGGACAAAATAATTGAATGCGCTTTTATGAGAGAGAGGGTTAACTTTCAGCCTACTTTACCCCATAGTCTGTTCTAGTTTTGACAACAAGTGACCGCTTAAAGCAGGCTGAAAGTAAAGCAGAATGTGCCATAACTCTTTCCTCCCTGAAACTTTAAATGGACAATTCCAGTTTCCATTTTAGTCTAGTCCATTTCTGACTTTTCAGGTTGTTTTTGTCAATGTTTGGCATTATGTCAAACAGTGAAGACCCTGATCAGAGGGCTCCTGCAGGAGCCCTCTGATCAGGGACTTCACTGTTTGCATAGGACAAGTGTACTATTTATATGGCACTGTTTGAAAAGGACACCTATACGCAGGACTAGGGTTCAAAGGGTTAAGGCACATTCTGCTTTAGTCTCAGCCTGCTTTTCAAGCTACCATCTGTTAGAATTTAGAAAATATTCCTCATGATTCATTTTCATGACTGTTGAAATTGGAACTATTTTCTTCAGTGGATGAATAAATAAAATCTGCTCAAAGGTGCATCTATGAGGGAAAGGGTTAACTCTTATACTGCTGATTGTCCTAGTGGACTCTTCTTTTTTCAAATTAAGGACCAGTTTACATTGATTAATTATTAAAGAAGTCTGTACTCACCGCATCTTTCTTCTGAGCAGGCCGTGTTGCCTTCTTCTTGCCTTTATTGTCAGACTGAAATAAACAAGGGGTAACCTTATGAATATTGAAATAACAGAACACCAAAGCCAGGGCTCCAGATAAGAGGGAGTAAACTGAACAAATCTAACATTTTTTCACTAATTCAGCACCAAATCCAAATCAATTTTAATTAGTTTAAACATATTTTATTTCAAAATTCTTCACAGGAAAAGGGGTTCACAAGTTTTACCAACTTAGTGTCAGCCCTTCACATACAGTTTCACAAATAATTCAAATACTATTGGAGAGAATGACAGAGAGGAGAGAGACAGAAAGAGAGAGGTTGCATGTTTTCAGGTGTCTCCACATAATCTTAATAAGAAGAATCAATAAGATAAATGAAAGGAAAATATGAAGCTAAATTATCCATCAGTGCATTTCTTTCAAATAGAGTGGTGGAGCTAATTGTATATATAGTACAACCATTATGTTAAATAGCCTCTCAAAAGAATCAATTTTGATTATCAAAAACAATTAACACTCGTTTTTTCATACAAAACTCTCAATTCTTGAAAAATCGTAACAATTAAGTTACACTACAAAACATCATATCATATTTCTATAGTATGCATCTACCTTAACCCTTTACTCCATATTTATGCCGTTTTACATAATATTTAATTTATTTTTCCAATAAAGAAAATAGTTGCACTTTATACAGTATTGAAAGTGCAATATAGATATTTCCTTTATTCTAGCCGATGGTAGCAGAATGATGTGTCTTAACCCTTTACCCAATAGCCAATTTTTAGTTTTGAAGACAGATAACCACTTAAAGCAGATTGAAAGTAAAGCAGAATGCGCCTCAAGGCGCATTCTGCTTTACTTTCAACCTGCTTTAAGCTACCACTTGCTAGAATAAAGAAACTATTCGTTATGGTTCATATTCATGACTGTATAAATTGAAACTATTTTTTTTCAGCGGAGTTATAAATTGAATGCGCTAAAAGGCGCGTCTATTGGGTAAAGGGTTAAGGAGTATTCTGCTTTACTTTCAACATGCTTTAAGTTATCACCTGTCTTCAAAAAGAAGAAACAGACCATAGAGTAAAGGGTTAATTTCAAACTACATGATTGTATGGTAAATCTTGTTTTTAGCAAACCACTCTTAAGAAGATAAATTGTCTTACATTGAGAAGGCAGCTTTTTAACTCTTTCCTCCCTAAAACTTTAAATAGTCAATTTCAGTTTCCACTTTAGTCCAGTCAATTTCTGACTTTTAAGGGTTGTTTTTGTCAATGTTTGGCATTATGACAAAAAGTGAAGACCCTGATCAGAGGGCTCCTTTCGGAGCCCTCTGATCTGGGTCTTCACTGTTTTCATAGGACAAGTGTACTATTCACATGTTCACTGTTTGAAAAGGACGCCTATATGCGGGACTAGGGTTCAAAGGGTTTAATAGTACAGACTCAGATCAGACAACATATTTTGCAGTGTCTTATCTGAGTCTGCACTGTTTGCCTTTGTCACATGTACGAGGCACAAATAGGCTAATGCAGGACTAATGTTATGCAGAATGTTCCTGTAGGAGGTCTCTACATTTGGTTGATCCATAATTATATTATTCACAGTTAAAACGTGGCTTGGCTCGATGAGTCACCTGCAACCCAGAGCTATCGAAAACTCATTGAGCCCTAGTGACAAGTATACTCATCCTTCAAAAGGTACCTGTAAAGAGTACACTTGTCCTATGCAAACAGTGCAGACCCAGATCTGAGGGCACTTGAAGGAACCCTCTGATCTGGGTATTCACTGTACAATCATCCTTCCCTCTTCTTTGTTTTAATAATCAGAACAAGTGACAAATATGTTCCAATAACAAGAAAGCACTACAGCTAAACTACATATTCTACCAACTTAACCCAGTACCCTATAAATATGCCTTTTTACTCATTTAATATATTCCCTAATTAAAGAAAAAAGTTCCATTTTATACAGTCATAAATACATACCATAAGAAAACTTTTCTTTAACCTAGCAGATGGTAGCTTTAAGTAGGCTGAAAGTAAAGCAGAATGCGCCTTAGGGCGCATTCTGCTTTACTTTCAACCTGGTTTAAGAGGATACATGTCTTCAAAACTAGAAACAGGCTATGGGGTAATGGAGAAAACAAAACTATTCTATAAAAAAGATCACTACAGGGGATCTATATCCCCCTCCAGCACATTTGATACGGAGATGGAGTTCTTGCTTTGAATACCCAAAGTAATTAATAAAAAAATGAACCCACAATTTTTTTTATACATATAAAAAGGGAGATAATTCAAAAATGAAGAGATAAATCATAACCAAAATTGCAGGAGCCCAATTTGGGATGTTGCTGAACAATGCTACAATATTTTAAACAGTTATGTTCAGGCATGACAAATAAAGCTGCGAACAATATTTCACTTATTAAAATTAGGAAATGAAGAATCAAAACTGCAATTGCAATCTAGGTGACCTATAGTGATCAACAATACTGCATATTAAAAAAAAAAAATCTGTTGAAGGATTGCAGAGCACAGCTCCGGACAATATTCATGTATTAAAATTACGAACAGGAGAGATAATTCAAGAACGAAATGACAATCAAAACTGCAAATGCAGGTGCACAACTTCAGATGGTGACCAACAGTACTGCATAATTTAAAAAAGTTCCACTGAAGGATGGCCGAGTAATGCTCCGGACAAAATTCTGTTTACAGACGGATCGATGGACAGACCATTACGATTCCGGTATAAAAAACCCTACAACTTGTTGTGTTGGGTATAAAATCTTGAAACTTTCTAGGGTTACAGAAATGGTAAGATAAAAAAAGACATTAATTAATGTAATGAATGTAATGGAAAACATAAAAAGTAATGAGTTATAAGAATGCAATAGATTACTATATGTCTTTTATTCAACCCTTTCCCTTATAATTTCGTTTTAGTGTTTAACTCTTTCAACACCATGATGGACCTGTTTAAAAAATTCTCAATACATTTACAAACAGTGTAGACCCAGATCAGAGGGCTCCTTTAGGAGCCCTCTGATCTGGATCTACACTGTTTGCTAATTCAGAACAGTATTCATTAAACTTCCCAGAATTCCAAGTAGACTGGATCTAAAATGATCCATAAGGGAACATAATAACCCAAAAGAGTTACTTAAGAGTTGAAAGGTTTAAACCAAGTGCCTAAGACTGAAAGCAAAGCCGCAAATTCTTTTTTAGAAAGATTTCTACTTTACTCTCAAGTCTAAGCCACTGCCAGGAGTCAGATTGTAGGAAAACATTCCAGTGGCTCTTTATCAAAACTGGGTAGAACCATGTTACAGTTTTATCCCACAGATACATCTATTTATGCATTACAATTATTCCTCCACTGAAGAAATAAGTTCATACATATGCAATCACACATGCATCATAAGAAATATGTTCTATATTCTAGTAGATGATAGCTTAAAGCAGGCTGAAAGTAAAGCAGAATGTGCCTTACATTCAACCTGCTTTAAGTGGTCACTTGTCTTCAAAACTAGAACCAGGCTATGAGGCAATGGGTTACATAATTATACATTTCTGTGAGGAATAGGTAAAGCCATGAAAAAGTATTTCCATAATATAGGAAAGGGCTGATGACATAGTGATCTCTTATATTGTTAGCTGTATTACTACATATCCTACACTTTTGCCAGTCATATATTAGGTATCAGTTGACTAGGCACATGATAAAGGACATATGGACCAGAGCTCCAGATAAAGGAAGTATTTCAAAAACTAAAATCTTTATTTCTGCATTTAACCCTATGGTGTCACCACTCATAATGAGTAGTAACACCATAGGATTTGGTGCTAAAATGAGTGAGAATTTTTTTATTTGTTTAATTTACTCCCTCTAATCTGGAGGCCTGTGGACACTGCGAAAAGTATAGACAAATCAGTTCATATCTTTCTCTGAAACTCAGCATCTGGTCAAAGGCCTTACTGTATTTCAATTTGAGCATTAACAGCATTTTATCTATTACAGGGTCCAAGGTTATAAAGTGTTTGAGTGGAGTCTGAGATCAGAAAATGCTTTATATTCTTGGACCCTGGTACATACTCTGATTAGATGTAGTACATATACAGCGGAGAAGACATTATTCTTTCCCAATAAGCTTGTTTGTGCCCAAACTGATTATTCTCACTCCAAACAGTTTGGAGTCAGATCAGACGCTTGACAACCCGGCCTCTGATTAGGCTCCAAACTGTTTGCCACTCAGATAAAAACAAATCAAAGACTTTTGAGAGATCCAATGGTCCTTTATCTTATTAAATGTTTCATATATATATTTGTCTAAAAAATAATAGGTCAAGATATGAGAAGACTAAAATACTAAATTGTTTGTTTTCACCAAACCCTATGTTGCTACAACTCATCAGAATCATCTGGAAGATATTTTCTTGGACTCAATTTTAGGGAGATCTGGCTCCAAGGTTATTATAGAACAACTTTTGAGTTGAGTTTGAAGTAGTTCTCAAGCATTTGATTGGTCAGGTTTGAACCTGGGCTCAAATCTGAACAATCAAAATGCTTGAGAATTATATCAGACTCAACTCAGACACTTTATAAGCTTGGACCCAGGCTCCAAGGTTAAAAAGAGTTTGAGTTGAGTCTGATATCATTTTCAAGCATTTGATAGGTCAAATTGATCAAATGTGACCTATCAGATACTTGAGAATAATCTCAGACTCAACTAAAACTATATATCACTTTGGGGGCCTGAATAATTTCAGTGCTACAAAGGTAGCAACATATGTATGTTCTTATGAGTAACCACAACATCGGGTTGGTGGATATATCAAGGTAAAACATGTTGAAAATCCTAAGTTATGTACACTTTTAGTTAAAGCCTTGTTATAGTAAGGTATGCAAAATTTCTTGGATACCTAAAGCAGCCCTCAGTTACAGTATAGAAGCCAGCAGCTTACAAGCTTACACTACCATGTGCAGTATCATTCTCACCCCAAGAACACTGCCTGTATTGGAATTCTCTGCAGAACTGGTTTCTCGTTTGTCTTCAAGCATCATTAATTCTTCATTCAATATGCTACTGGCTCCACCCAGGCTTCCCAGTGAGTCTGCACCATTGCTGTCCTCTCTCTTTATGGCCTCTGGTGCACTATCAGCTTCCTGCTCTTTAGTCAGTTCATCAGCGGTGTCTGGAGCAATGTTCATACCAGTCTCCATATCATTGCCATCTGCTGCTTGCTCTGGCTCGTCTTTCACCTCATCAAGTGTTCCAGCTACTGTAATGTCTGTAGCATTTTCTTTCATGTCCATCTCAGTTTCATTGCCTTCTGTCTGCTCTGGCTCATCTATGGCCTCATCAAGGGCTCCAACTAGATCTACTGGAGTTTGTTGAGCATCTTTTTTTAGTCCAATCTCAACATAATTGCCTTCTACAGTCTGCTCTGGCTCTGTATAGGCCTCATCAAGAATTTCTGCCTGATCTACTGGAATGCCTGTACCATTTCCTTTGATTCCCATCTCAATGCCATTGCCATCTTCAGTCTGCCCTGGCTCATCGTTGGCCTCATCAAGCGTTCCAGCTAGATCTACTGGAAAGTCTGTAGCATATTCTTTTATTCCCATATCAAAGTCATTGTCTTCTAACTTTTCAGCCAGCTCTGTCTGTTCATTGGCCTCATTAATAAACATCTTGTTCTCAACACCTGTCAAGGATTGGGTCAGGTCAGCTCTAGATTCATGTAAAGCTTGGTCTGTGTGAGAAGGTAGTGCTGAGTTTCTGTCTTCAACATTTACATCAATACCTGAACTGTCATTCTGACTCCCACCTTCATCCTCAATCATCTCAGCTCCATCACAAGATCTCTCTCCAGACATCTGACCCACGTCTGTCTCCTCCACTGGTTTATCATCTCCTGGACTCTCAGAGGTTTGAGGCTCATCTTTATCTTTTTCAAAATCAATTGCATCTTCTTTTCCAGTGCCTGCAGTGTCCTCAATCACTGGAGATATTGTAGGCTTCTCTACCTCATCTTTCTCAGCTTCGGGCTCCATCTTTGTATCTTCGTTGATGCTGAGAAAATCCTGACAGTTATCATCTCTCTCTTCATACTTAATACATGTAGTCATTTTCGAACTATATTGACTGTAGCCATGAGCAGTAAATCTAATTTTTCCTGGTTGCCGTTTAGAGCTTTTAGCGCCATGGAGATTTTTCTGGCTTTTTCTGAGAGAAGATTCTCCTGCGTTTCTTTGCTAAAACAAAATATTTTGTTATAAGATCTGAAGACTATTAAGTGCTGAGCTAAATATCACAAAACGTCACATACATGTACATCCATCCTTATAGGACAATGCTGATATAAACATAAATACATGTAGTGAAAAAACAAGGTAAATAAATGCAGCAGAAGAAGATATTCTAAGACAGACAGCTCATTTTTATCCTGCATTAAGCTGGCTCCTTTACAAGACTGTAAATTTATCTTCATTTGAGTGCATACATATTATTGTTTGACCCATTACTCCATATAGTCTGTTTCTAGTTTTGAATATAGGTGACTACTTAAAGCAAGTTGAAAGTAAAGCAGAATGCACCTTAAGGCACATTCTGCTTTACTTTCAGCCTGCTTTAAGCTACCATCTGCTAGAATATTAAAATAGTTTTCATAACTGTATACATTGGAACTATTTTCCTCAGTGTAGAAATAAATTAAAGGCGCAAAAAGGCGTATTTATGGGGTCATGGGGTGAAAATTGAATTATTCTAGACACTGAAACTCATTAAACCATGCAGAATAATTTCTTGTTAACATTCATTGTAAACATATCAGGCACAGCATGCTGTTGTAACAGTGAGTGAAATAAAACCAATGAGAAATTACAGGCCACCAGATAAGAAGAAGTAAACTGCACAAATACAACATTATATCATTCATTTCAGCAACAAATCCTATGGTATAACTACTCATTAGAATCGTCTTGAAGAGACGATTCTAAAGAGTAGTGACACCATAGGGTTTAATGCAGAAATAAAGGTTTTAGTTATAGAAATATATATGCTCCCCTTATCTGGAGCTCTGAATTATTATGCTTGGTTACTGTTTGTGACAAACATCAAACATTATCCATGAAAGCAATGTACTGTAAACTTGTGCACAGTGACTGGTCAATGAAACAACATGTACAGTGATCATTGAAGACTATACAGTGAAACCTCTCTATTATAACCACCTAAATAAAGGCTATTATTGATTGTTTATATAATGAAAGACAGGCGACAGCTTAAAGCATTCAGTTGACAGTAAAACTGACAGCTCCTTAAGCATTTTTTGTGTTTTATTGTAACCTTGCTTAAACCCTTTACCTCATAGCCTGTTTCTAATTTTGAAGACAGGTGATCACTTAAAGCAGGTTGAAAGTAAAGCAGAAAGCAACTAAGGGGCATTCTGCTATACATTCAGTCTGCTATAAGCTACCATCTGCTAGGATACAGAAAATATTTCTAATGGTGCATATTTATGACTGTATAAATTGAAACTATTTTCTTTAGTGGATGATTCAAATAGAGGCGTAAAAAAGCGTATATATTGGGTAATGGGGTAAGCAGTCAAGTGTCACAAACACTTAATAATTAACACAATATTGTGGTCATAATAGAGAGGTTTTACTGAATGTTTAATTGCAGAAAGATCCTGTCATTTATTAATATCATAAAATAGGTAGTAGGCTACAGGTTTTCATCAATGTCCTAAACAAGATAATTTTTTGCTGTAATAAAGATTTAAAAAAAAAATCTAAATATAAAATTTAAACAAGTTAAGAAGTAATAAAGAAGATTTGAGAATACATGTATATTAGATATGAAATGATTTCTACGCAAAACAAAAATCAACCACTGTTTTATGAAACCAGTGCAATTTCTCTGGATGCTGAAATATCGAGCCTGTTTTGCTAGCAAAACACTGATGAACATGACACAAAGGTTACATGCTAAGGTTTCTGTTAGTCTGAAATTTATGTTAAGCTCATCTCCAGCTTATACCGGTAGTGAATATTTATGCTTTTTGAAAACAGTGTAGACCCAGATCAGACAGCTCCTTATGGAGCTGTCTGATCTGGGTCTACACTATTTTCTTAAAGGATCTGACTGACGTAGCAATCTGCATTCAATCCTTGGGAACATTTCCCTTACTTTTTTAGCCAATGAAATATTTCAAATTATAGATAGTCATTATTTTTTTTAATGTGCAGAGTTTGAAATATGAATATTCAGTAGGAGAATAGTTAGCTAGTGGAGATAACAAATTCTAGCATAATCAGAACTACTAACTGTAATGAGATAAAACCAAGATTGGACAATAATATGCTTGTATTAATTAAGTGATCACAGAATAAAGAAGCACAGAAATCTTAAACCCCTTACCCAATAAATATGCCTTTTTACGCCTTTCACTTATTCCTCCACTGAAGAATATACTTTCACTTTATACAGTAATGAATATGTTCCATAAGAAATATTTTTTACATCCTACCAAATGGTAGCTTAAAGGTAGATAAAAGTAAAGCAGAATGCGCCTTAAGGCGCATTCTGCTTTACTTTCAACCTGCCTGAAGTGGTCACCTATCTTCAATACAGTAATGAATATGTACCATAAGAAATATTTTCTATATCCTAGCAAATGGTAGATTAAAGCAGGCGCATTCTGCTTTGCTTTCAACCGGCTTTAAATGGTCACTTATTAAGGCTATGGGGTAATGGGTTAAAGATACCTCTGTACTTTACTGCATTGCCACTTAATACAAGTTTTATTCTATAGAATTATCTATTCAATTAACCCTTTTCCTCATAGGAGTGCCTTTTAGCACATTCAGTGTATTCCTCCGCTGAAGAAAATAGTTCCAATTTATACAGTCATGAATATATATCATTAGAAATATTTTCTTTATTCTAGCAGATAGTAGCTTAAAGCAGGTTGGAAGTAAAGCAGAATGCGCCTTAAGGCGCATTCTGCTATACTTTCAACCTGCTTTAAGTAGTTACCTATCTTTAGAACTAGAAACAGGCTATGAGGTAAAAGGTTAAATTTTAAGCTGGATATCATTATCAAAGAAAGATGAAAAAACGAGCTAAAAATTTAAAAATAAAATGGTATTAGTGGTATGTGTGGTGGGTGGGGTATACACATGCTGCGTTAGCACTACAATACGCAGTCTTACCACATCCTCCTCTTCCACCTCATCCTCCTCCTGATCTAGGTCACTTCCCTCCTCAGGTTCACGATCCAACTAAGCAGCCGTAAACAGGAGAGTTTAGAATGTGCCAGTATAATATATGTTACACCAACTCATATAATATATATCGTATGTGCATATTCTACCACTGATATTCAAGAAACATTCACAAATCCTGCACACAATACATGAATACAGCAAACACTTGCATTCAACAGACTAAAAACAACAGCCTCTTAACCCATTAACCCATAATTACGCCTTTTATTTATTCATCCACTGAAGAAAATAGTTAATTAATACTCTAACAAATAAGAATCATAAGAAACATTTTCTATATTCAGGCAGATAATAGCTGAAAGCAGGCTGAAAGTAAAGCAGAATGCTGCTATTCTGCTTTACTTTCAACCTGCTTTAAGTGGTCAACTATTTTCAAAAATAGAAACAGGCTAAGGGCTCCCTCCCAACAATGGCCCTCCAAACAATGACTCCCTCCTTTAAGGTGCTGTCACACCTCACCGGATGGCATAAACGGACGTCAAACGGAAAGAAAATTTGTCTAGAAAAGATATCCGGTGACAAAAGTCGTCCTCGTTCTTGCGCGAGGCGCTCGCGTTTAGGGCATGGAACGAATAAAACGCACGATGACCGAACAATTACCGGTAAACTAACGGTAAATTAACGGACATAACGGTACAGGCAAAGGAGGAATACCGGATAAAACGAAAGGGGAACGCATGAGAAACTGACCTAACGTTCTTGGAACGTTTGAGAAACGTTCTTGTTCGTGTTACGATAAATAACTGGTAAAAATAGACCGAACAAGAATTGCTCACAGTACATAATACGTCTTTCAGGAGGCATAACTCATGGAAAACTCGACACATTTTGACGACATGCGAACTCAAAAGTCGATATGTAGTTTATAGAGACAGAATCGCATAGAAAAAATCAGCTTAATAAGTGAAAGAATGTGCAAAGAAAGACGCGGAAAAACAAAAAATGCTAATATTTCAAGTTCAATAAGGGTCATAGCGTATGCATTTCGAGTAATTGTACGTTGAATCTGCGGTTAGTTGCCGGAACACCTCCGGTTGGTCCGTTGAACATGCGGTTAGTTGCCGGAACATCTCCGGTTGATCCGTTGGATGTCACCGGATATCAACGAATGCGTACAGGACAAGTGCAGGACAATGAACGCATGCATTCCGAACGAAACGTATGCAAACGCATAGCTACCGTACATCTAGCGTTCATTTTTGTCCGGTGGCATCCGTTTCCAAGTTTTCAACATGTTTAAAACTTTCCACCGGATTGAACGGACATTACCTGACATGGCCGGACAATAAGCGAATATACCGAATAAGAAACGGACAAGAAACGAAAGCAAACGGAGACGAACGGATTGGAAATTTTGTTCTCCGTTAGACGTCCGTTTACGCTATCCGGTAAGGTGTGACTGGGCCTTAAAGCACCACTTGTTGCTGTTCCTTAAACAAGATAATTATGTCCAACCTTTTCAGGGCTGCAATATTGTCTGCTGAAAACTGTTGTATGCTGCTTTTCTCAAAGTCACGTAATGGACATTGTGACAGAAAAACAACATGACAAGTGACAAACAGCTTGAATCCAGATCAGACGTGGCATTATGCAACGCCTGATCTGGAACAAGCTGTTTGCAAATGTATACCAATTTCCCTCCCTGTAACAACTCCCTCCAAACAACACACACAATAATGTGACAATTTTATCTCCCATTGGGTATTGTTGTAGAGAGAGGTAGCACTGTAAAGGCTTAATGCAGGAAAGACTGTGATGCAGAAAGCTCCTCAATAAGCTTATTACTGCATTAATTTTGTCCTGCATAAAGCTGTGTTCTTTCTAGAGCTGCTTCACACTGGTGTTTACTATATACTGGTATGGACATGAAAACAAGATTCAAGCCAACACAAACATTCTCTAAAAACAGTTTGAACCTTGCATCATGTGATCATTCAGGTCTCCAGATAAAAGGGAGTAAACTGAACAAAGCCAATGTTTTCTCACTTTTTTCAGCACCAATTAATAATGGTTTTTCTAAACGGCAAACTATCTGGTCTTCAACTCAGCAATGCTACCATACTGTGAACTTGTTATAGTGAATCTGTCCATAATAACATGACAGAAGGAAAGACAGAAGCAAGAAACAACTGTAAAGAAACTGAGGGTCAAACTTCACACACAGATAGTATAATAGTCAAACCTGTGACCAGTTACACTTCTCTAAACAATCATATACATGTAGGCAGGGCTGCAGACAAGGGGAGTATTTCAAAAACTCAAATCTTTATTTATGCTTTAAACCCTATGGTGTCAATACTCTCGAAGAGACATTTCTAATAAGTGGTAACACCATAAGATTATGTGTTGAAATAAGTGAGAAACTAAAGTAGTAGGTCTATTTAACTCTTTGAACACCATGGACCTGCTTAAAATATACTCTTTACATTTGCAAACAGTGTAGACCCATATCAGATGGCTCCTATAGGAGCCCTCTGATCTGGGTCTACACTGCTTGCTAATTTATAACAGTATTCTACTAAACTATCCAGAATTCCAAGTAGACAGGATCATGTTTTGGCAACTAAAAAGATCCACAATGGAACCTAATAACCAACAAGAGTGACTTAGTGTTGAAAGAGTTAAGCAATTTGTTTGCTTAATGCAGAACAAAAGTGATGTAGAAAGCATTTTCAGGAGAATTTCTGCATTACTTTTGCTCTGCATCAAGCTGGCATGTTCCATTGGTCATATGTATCTTATTTAGCATGATCGTTGGACACGGGTTTGACTACAGGTTTGTTTGATGATTTAAAAGAAACCAAAGTGATTTACTGTTATATTTACTAATCATTGTAAATGAAAAGAAATCTCAAGACCTAAATCAATGGTATTTATAGATGTTTTGCTATAAACAGAATAAATCACGTTTAATTTTTCATTAAATTTCTATTCCAGTCCCATAAAACACTGATTTACTATTAATCCCATCAAGATTCTTACTATTAAAATTCAGGTAATCAGATAACTCATATGTATGCAGTAAACCACTCTTATACAGTCCTTCCCTATAGGGAAGGACTGTATAAGAGTGGTTTACTGCATACATATGAGTTATCTGATTACCTCCCTTTAACATACATATTAAAATTCAGTCAATTTTTACTGAGTCAAGCATAGGCAGATATAATGGTACTGATTTCCACATAGAGAGAGCCACACTAGAGAGAGATGGTAAAGTGCTGTACTAGGGTAGCTATGTGCCAATATCCAGAGAGGCAGAGACAAACAGAGTTCCAAACACGTCCAATACATGTACACCCTTTACCAGAACACAAATCATGAGTCCCGTATACAGCTAGGAAAACATTTTTCCTTCCTGTTTCAATGCACAGTAAACTTAAGGTAGTGAACCCCTAAGGAAATCAGGCCAATGTCGTGATTATCTCTAATCTATGTAAAACAATCAACCTTTCTTGTCAACTGATGGCCCATACCAAACCATGCTGGAGCATAGTTTAGTATGAGCTGTCACTTAACAAGAATGGCTAATCACTCTACATTACTTAAAGAGTACCGATATTGCCGACATTTGTTACATCTCATTAGGGAACACTACCTTAATCCAAACCTTACGCAATGAAATGTAGGAAAAAGAGTTTCTTTATAATGCAGGTGATAATATGAAAAATCAAATAGCAATCAGTTAGAAGCCTGATCAGCATATACAGTTACTTGGCATCTGATCTGGACTAAATCTGTTTGAAACAGCCATCACTATTTCTGCATACAGTCGTACTTCAATATCTCGAAATGGCTTCACTCGAACTACCCGATATTTCGATACAAAAATCATAATAATTCATGTTCTGTTATGTAGAACATACCCGTAGTTCAAAGTTAAAACGTGGCTTAGCCACATTTTAACTTTGAATTCCGGGTATGTTCGACTTAAGCGAGTTCAAGATATCGAAGTTTGACTGTAATTGTGTTTACTGGGAAAGAATAACCTATTCCCCTCTGTACACATACATCACCTGTGTGACCAACCAGTTACAGTAAAACCTCTCTATTACCACCACTAAACAGAAGAACTGATTGTTCAAAAGACAGGTGACAGCTAAAAGCAAGGTGACAGTAAAACAGAAAGCTCCAAAAGGAGCTTTTTGTTTTACTGCCACGTTAAGCAGTCACCTGTCTGAAACACCTAATAATTAACACAATTTATAGGTTGTTATAGAGAGGTTTTACTGTATATAAAGATACACATTAAAAGTTCTTGTATTAACTCTTTACCCCATAGCCTGTTTCTAGGTTTGAAGACATATGAACACTTAAAGTAGGTTGGAAGTAGAGCAGGCTACTCTTTCTCAAACTATTTCTTATGTTGCATTTTCTTGACTAAATAAAGTGAAACAATTTTCGCCAGTGGAGTAATAAACTAAAGGCCTAAAAAGGTATATTTATAGGGTAATGAGTTTAAATCTTCACTGATTGGTCACTCAACACAGGTTTGACTCATAATATCTTGACTTATGCATGCATGTCTCACAAGAAATCCATCGAAATGCTGAATTTCTTCAGCAGTGTTTTTATTGGTAAGCAAATGATCATACTGTAATAATCCATAGTATTGGGGCATTCAAATCTGAGCAAACAGTGCAAACCCTGATCAGACTGCTCCGTCAGGAGCAGTCTGATCAGGGTCTATACTGTTTGCCATTTAGTTTACATCATTTGGACAAATTACTGTGATAAAAGTAATTTGTTCAAATTTTATGACAATTTCAGCAGTTACACAGGGTGTCCCATTTTTTAAGGATTTTTACGATAATTGTAAAGAAATCAAGAAACACACCTGTACTCAGTCTCTAGTATAGAAATATTGTTTTCCAGAAATACAGCAAAGAAACAAAGCCATCCCTTTTCCCATAACAGATCAACCACACATAAGGTAAACTGAGTATAACGAAGCCAAAGGGGCCAAACAGGGACTTACGGGGTTATTCCTGTCTACCATGAAGAGCTGACAGAGGGCGTCGTCATAGTTCTTCAGTTCCCCTCGCACCATGTCAGGGTACTGCTTCACAATGCCTGTCTGGTCACGGTGGAACACCTCGTATCTAAGGTCAACAGTATAAAGTATAAGCATTGATAGGTTTTGTTACAATAATATAAAGAAAAGATGATTTGAAATACACCCTGCAGTTAACTCTTTCAACATCATGGACCTGTTTAAAATATACTAATTTCATTTGCAAACAGTGTACATGTAGACCCAAATCAGAGGGCTGCGGAGCCCTCTGATCAGGTTCTACACTGTTTGCTAATTATTTAGATCAGTATTTATCAAACTACCCAGAGGTCCAAATAGATTGGTTCATGTTTTGGTACCTTAAAAAGATCCACAAGGGAATCTAATGACCCACAACAGTTACTTAGTGTTGAAAGAGTTAAACAAGTATAAAGCTATCATTGTTCAAAAAGCAGGACAACCTCTAAAAAGACAGGTTACTTAATGTAGGCACAAGTAATCCTGAAAGAGCTTTCTGCATTTCTTAAGCAATGCACCAAGTAGTGACCTGTCCTTAACTCAATTACCCCTAAAACATCAAATGGACAATTCCAGTTTCCAATAAAGTCTAGTCCATTAATGACATTTTAGGGTGTTTTTTTCACAATTTATTGCAAAAAGACAAACAGTGTCGACCCTGATCAGAGGGCTCCTTTAGGAGCCCTTTGATCTGGTTCTACACTGTTTGCATAGGACAAGAGTACTGTTCACAGGTAAGCTGTTTGAAAAGGACAAGTATACTAACTGCTAGGGCTCAATGGGTCAAAGATGATTATACATTACAGGGCTTCAGATAAGAGAGAGAAAACTGAACGTATCTAACATTTTCTCACTTATTTCAGCCCCAAATCCTATGGTGTTATACTTGTTAGAATCGTCTCGAAGAGACGATTCTAACGAGTAGTAACACCATAGGGTTTAATGCAGAAATAAAGATTTTAATTTTTGAAATACACCCCTTATCTGGAGCACTGCACTAATTGCTTTGTCCAATTCAGCATGGGTGAATAAGAATGTCACATGACTTACGCATGTCTGATTTTCTCCAGCATCTCGAGGGCCTTGGTGAGACTGTCTTTGAGAGCTTTCTCTGTGGCGTCTTGCCTCATACGATCCATGATGATATCCAAGTGGGCCTCCTTGTCCTGTGAAGTAAATGGATTTATTATATACCTAGTGATGATTTATAGAGATTTCTCAGTTAGATCAATTTCATATGCGTCAAAGTTGATATCATCACTATTGACGATATCATTTTTGTGACGTCACGTCACAATATCGTCTGAGACATTGCGCGTATTAATTTTGTGTGTTTTCTCTGTAAAAACTTCATTAAAACGTATATAATAAATAGAATAATCAATTCCTTTGGATGGATAAGAAAAATATATCACTCCAATGGGTTGTTATCTGGTTAAAAATCTCGTCCTACGGACTCGTTTTTTAACCAAATAAACAACCCATTCTCGAGATATATTTTTCATATCAATCAAAAGAAATTGATTATCCTCTATATATAACCACTACTACACACACTGGCTTACTTATATTTCATGTTCAAGACTTCCTAGCACGGGACTACTTAATTTAGTGTACAAATAATTAGAAGCATAACAAGATATGTTTGTCAAACACAGTTATGCCCCCTGATGTGGCCATGACCTCTAAATGACCTTCACCTTTGTCTAACATGACTAACTTATACTGCTCTAAATTGGTTTCTACAGTTGAGTATGCATGCCTAAGTTGAAGTCTCTATCACATGTAGTTCCAAAGCTATGATCAAGATTAAATTCAGCCTATTTGACCTCTAAATTACCTTGACCTTTGTCGGACATTAATTATCCAATTATGCTGGGCTCAAGAGCTTCTTCATTTGAGAACAAACGCCAAATTTGAAGTCTGTATGACATGTAGTTTCAAAGTTATGACCAAGATTAAAGTTGTCGACAGACAGACAAACATACAGTCAAACTTCGATATCTGGAACTCGGTTAAATCGAACATACCCGTATTTCAAAGTTAAAACGAGGCTTAGCCACGTTTTAACTTGGAAATATGGGTATGTTTGACTTTACCAAGCATGAAATAATGCAGTTCATGTGTCAAACTATTGGGGATCGTTTGAGTTAGGAGAGTTCGAGATATCAAGGTTTGACTGTACAGGGCACTAACGATGTGCCCCCAAACTATGTCGTGGGGGTCATAAACAGTTGTATTTTATATGGGGTAAATGTTTAAACTGTGTCAATTATCTCCCCTATGTACCTGGTTCTGGTTATCATGCTGCTGGCGACACTGCTCCAGTTTTTCCTGCAGAGCCCTTTCCTGGCGGGCCAGGCCAATCTCATGAACATCCCATACATGGGCAGCTCCCTGGGCAAACTTGAAGAGAGACTTGAGCTGTTCACTGGACGTCTTGTTCTCTTCCTCCAAAGCTTTCTGCAAATTGATAAAGTAAACAGCATTAGTATGAATCAGGGCTGCAATAAGTTGACATGATTATCCTAAGATTTCCAAATTTGCATTTTTCAAGTGCGATTTTACGAATCGTACCTAGGCTCTACCCCATCGTCTGTTTCTAGTTTTGTTGACACGTGGCTGCTTAAAGCTGACTGGAAGTAAAGCAGAATGCGCCTTAAGGCGCATTCTGCTTTACTTTCAGCCTGCTTTAAGCTACCATGTACAATAAAAAAAATCTGAAGATTTAGGAAAAATCCGGAGAAATGGCAGCCCTGATGAATAATGACTGACATCATCGAATGATTAATCTGTCCAACACACCTATGACGGGGAAAATAAACGAGATCCTGCATTTGACTAGGCCTGTAAAAAAAAAAAATCTGTCCAGACCTATCCTATTAGTCCATTACCTTATCAAGGCATCTTTTTCTACGCTTTTAATTTATTCCTCTATTTAAGAAAATAGTTTAACTCACTTTATACAGTCATGAATACATTTATGTACCATTAGAAATAGTTTCTGCTTCCTAACAGACTGTAGCTTAAAGCAGGTTGAAAGTAAAGCAGAATGCGCCTTAAGGCACATTCTGCTTTACTTTCAACCTGCTTTAAGTGGTCACTTATCTTCAATACTAGAAACAGCCTATTAGGTAAATGGGTTAATACTTTCTTCCAGAAATGAACCTAAAATTAAACAAATTCTTCTGCATCAGTACCTTAGGATGATGACTTTACCAGTTCCTAAGCCTGAGCGCTTGTAGAATACTCTACCCTGTCCTGAGTAACTCTTTCAGCACTAAGCAACTCTTAAGGTTTACTAGGTTCCCTTGTGGATCTTTTATAGTTACCACAACATGAACTAGTCTACTTGGAATTCTGGGTAGTTTATTAAATACTGATCCAAATTAGCAAACAGTGTAGACCCTGATCAGAGGGCTCCTATAGGAGCCCTCTGATCTGGGTCTGCACTGTTTGCAAATAAAATGAGTATATTTTAAACAGGTCCATGGTGTTGAAAGAGTTAATGTACCCGAATAAAACCTACATAAACTTTCTGCTTTACTTTCATCTTGCTTTTAGCAGTCACCTTCTCTAGTTGATCTTATCTTTATTTCTACAGTAGAATTTCGATTAATCAAAATCGCTTATGTCAAACTTATCCATATTTCAAAGCTATACCACGTTTTAACTTGGAAATATGAGTATGATCCCCCAAAGTGATTTCGAGTTATTGAGTTTCGACTGTATCTGTTTCATTTTGTACTGATCATTAACCACAATAAGTACTTCACATCAATAAAAGAAACACCTGGGATTTAAGCAAAATTTATAAATCTTTTCCCCCACAGAAACCCCTTTTAGCGCGTAGAGTTTATAATTATTCCTACATTGAAGAAATAGATGTAATTCAAATTTATACAGTCATGAATATGTATACAGTGAAGCTTGCTTGTAACGAAAATGGATATAAGGAAATGCTGGATATAACAAAACAAATCGCATTCCCCCATCTCTAATTTATATAGTGAAATGGACCTGATATAACAAAATTTGTATATACAGTGTTCCCTCCCTACAACAACTCCCTCCTTACAACGACCGTTGTTGCAGTTCCCTAAGCAGGATAATTATGTCTAATGTTTCAAAGTTGCAATATCGTCTGCTTAAAAGTGACAAACAGCTTGAATCCAGATCAGACGCCGCGTTTCGCGGCATCTGATCTGGATTCAAGCTGTTTGCAAATGTAAGCCAATTCCCCTCCCTATAACGACTCCCTCCAAACAACACACATAATATTTGTCTCCCATTGGATGTCCTTATAGAGAGGGAACGATGTAGCAAAAGAAATCAGACAGTCCGGACAACTTCCTTATAAGTGAGCTTCAATGTAATAAGAATTGTTTTCTTCATTCTAGCAGATGGTAGCTTAATTAAAGCTGGCTGAAAGTAAAGCAGAATGCACCTTAATGATATTACATTCAACTCAAACATTTAATAACAATGCACTCTGGTTTGCCCTACCTCCATTGTTTCCAGGTTGTTTTCATAGATCCTCTGTCGGTCTCCTACTAGTGGTATCATGAACTCTTCCACTACTGTCTTGGCCCGTGACTCTGAGCATACACCAGTTTCTACCAGCTCTCTCTGCAAACACATAAATAAACCAATGTCACACAATACTGAATGGGATTTAGAATGGACAATACTGAATGGGATTTAGAGTGGTAAATATCAAGTTTAATGTCATTTTACCAAATACCCCATAAATATACATTTTTTCCTCTAATTTATTCCTACTCAGAAGAAAAAAAGTTCCAATTTTTGCAATCATGATGCTCCATAAGGAATATTCTTGTAGTAGATGATAGCTTAAAGCAAGCTAAAAGTTAAGCAGAGTGTCCTTTAAGGTGCATTCTTCTTTACTTTTAATCTGCTTTATGTGGTCCCCTGTTTTAAAACTAGAAATAGGCTATAGGGTAGTGAGTTAACTCTTTCCCCATTAGAGGCTACTTTCACTCCTTTACTATTTGCTCATACTTTTACCATATCATAAAAAGAACCTTAGGAACTTTTTCCTATTTATGCCTGTATGTCCTGACAGGTTGCCTCTTACGGAAACTTTTGCTTTACTTTAAGCAACCATCTGTCTAATACATTGAAAACCTGAGAAAAGAATTATATATGGATATATCTAATGTAACTTATCTTATATCCGGGTTAGAGCAACGGGCTCATAAGATTCCCTTAGCAGTAACATGTGTACGAACACTTCAGAACATAATCTATGACATCATACACAATTCAGTCAAACTTGGGAAAGCAATATAGTACAATGTTTACATGTTATTAAAACGGCGAAAACTAATTTTAGGTTGTGTGAGAAAATAATCTTATGCTTGTTGTCTTTTAAGATCAAGTTTTGCCAAGACAAAAAGCTCACCAAGACGCTTTCTTAACAACATTTTCTTAAGCTTGTTTAGGAATGTAAAAAGACAACTCACAATAGATCCTCTATATCTGACACAGTATGTTTTTATGTAATGAATACCTTGATTGTCTCTTTTGGTCTTGACAATTCTGACGCAAATATCCCTTTACCCCATAGCCTATTTCTTAGTTTTGAAGACAGGTGACCACCTAAGTGGGTTAAAAATAAATCAGAATGTGCCTTAAATGCCCTTTAAAGGCACATTTTGCTTTACTTTCAGCCTGCTTTAAACTACTGTCTGCCAGGATATCAAAAATAATTCTTATGCTGCTTATTCATGACTGTATGAATTTGACTTAATTTCTTCCATGGAGAACAAGAATGGTGTCACAGAAAGTGACAAATGCCCAGAGGTTTATTGTCACTGAAATGTATTCATTTAGCTTTCAAGTAAAATCATACAGCAGGTTATGATTGTACTCCTTGCTGTTGTGTTGAAATGTAAAAAGAAACAAGCTTTTTCTAGCTTATTCAAATGCATCATCACCATAGCATCATGAAGTCATACTGATGTCATCATGACGTCATGATGACGTTGTCGTCATAACAAGGTTTGTCATATATCATATTGAGGACTTCTTTCTAAATTAAGAAATGATCACATGATCAAAGAGTTATGGCCAGTTAGGATGAGTTATCTCCCTTTCTATTCACTTGAAATAATATAGGATGAGTTATTCACCCGATTTTACCTCTAAGTGACCTCTAAATGACCTTGACCTTTGCCAGACATGACCCAAGTTGTACTGACCTCAAGAGTTTCTTGAGGTGAGTACACATACCAAATATAAAGTCCCTATCCCATGTTGTTCAAAAGTTATTGCCAAGGTTAAAGTTGTGTAAAGACAAACAGACAGACAGAAAGACAGACAGAACAACAACAATATGCCCCCCACTAAGTTGTGCGAAGGCATAAAAAAGGCGCAAAAAGGAGTATCTATGAAGTAAAGGATTAAGGTTTTTCTTCTATGTAATTCCTACCTTGATTGCTTCTATTTCATCTAGACAGTTCTGGCACACACTCTCATACTCCTTGTGTAGTGATGCCAAGTGAAGCTGGTTAGTTGTGTCTGAAATACAGAATGCCACGCTCAATATAAGTACAGTAAAACCTCTTTATAATCATGACTACAAAGATGACATTTGATTTCATGAAAAACAGGTGACACCTTTCTGTTTCACAGTCACCTGCCTTAAATATCTATTAATGCAAATTTCAAAAATTTGAAGTAATATTGAAAAGAGTGCTAAACAAGTTAGATCCTGCTTCTGATAAGACCCTCTGTTTGGCATCTAAACTGCAAAGACGACTTAAGGTTGTCTACCCGTAATCCGCCATTTTGAAATTTATCAGACGTCGGGAAATTTTTGAGCAACGTCGTAACCATTCGGTCATGTCCGTAGCGTTATCATTTTTTCTACTTTTATTTTCTTCGTTAATATTGTATCATTTATACTCGCAATATGTTTTTAAAAGATGAAAGATAATGTTAAAATCCTTTAATTGTTAAGATTTAAATTATTTGCAAAATAAGTTTTCACTTTTGTCAACTTCCGGCATGTGATGATAATGGAGTTTGCGACTTGAATTGAATTTTTCTCGAAATGATAAGCATAAATCGGCAAAACCAGCAATCAATGTAGGTCGTTAAAAGATCACGGGCATACAGTACTATACCTAAAGCCAAATCCATCTAAAAGCATCCTACTACAACCATTATGCGAAAAACGGTAAGAGAATTGCAAAAATCTAGACTTTAGATCTACTTTCGGTTTGAGCTGCTGCCAATCGTGTTTCATAGTTCATGGCGTGACCCGTATCTTTATCTGAGCAAACATCATGTAACTCCAGAAAGGGTTTGGTGGTCATTTGTACGTAAGATATGAAGACCCTGATTGTAGATATGTGGATGTAGTTGTCTAAGGGAAAACAGTAACGGGTCAAATCGGCCCAAAACCAAGTCGGACCGGAGTCAAATTGGCCCAAAACCAAATCGAACAAGGCTCCGGATAAGAAGAGGGAGTAAAATGAACAAATCCAACATTTTATCACTCGTTTCAGTCCCAAATCCCATGGTGTTACTACTCGCGATTTAAACTTGTAGTAACACCATAGAGTGTTATACAGAACTAAAGCTCCGATTACCTCCCTTTAAAGGTTTTAGTTTTTGAAATATTCCCCTTATCTTGAACCCTGCTTATAATAAATTGTAATAGAGGGTAATACGTGTGTTAACTTTAGATTTTTCATAAATTATGTGTTGTTTGGTGTTTTTTAGAAAAATATTTACATGTATAGTTTTGGGACACGTGAAATTAGCATTTGAAATTCACTTAAACGGACTACAATATGCATAAATATAGGTGAACCTTTCTATTTATTAAGGAATTTTTTGTCTTATTTAAAGCTTATGATATGTCTTAGTGCAAAAGACTGAGAATAAGATGCTAAAGAAATGTTGGAATTGTATATCGTTTGAATCCTGATACAGTAATTATTCTCTTTCCGTTGCATAAATTTCGTAGGGATAATTTTCAAAGAGCAAATTTGACAACTTTTTGACAGGAAACCTTTTTCATTTTTTTGGTCAAATTGTTACTTAGATGTCAAATATAATTAATTTACACCCCAAATGTATGCCCCGGCTATATAATACATGTAATTCTACAAGAAAAAAAGACTTGCATCGGAAAAAATGTAAAGAAGCGGCAGTCATATTTTTGAAAGGTGCAATTACCATGTCGATTTTTTAATACAAATTGTAATAATCTGCATTACTGTTGTTTTTTATTTTATAATACACCCTTGTATATTCTATAAGGGCTTTTATTGTTAAAAAATACATAAAATGTCTGGAAAAATGCGTTTTAAAATAAGAGGGGTCGTTTGATTTACCGGTAAAATTGTCAAAGGGGGGTAAGAGGTATAAATGTGTCTGTGTTTGTCCTAGACTTTATTCAATGCTCATAAAAGTTTATGAATAGGTCCATTAGGTGTATACCTTAAGAAAAATATATGGTTTATTGAGGTTTTAATGTTCGACCATTACGGGTAGACTACCTTAACCCTTTGAACCCTAGTCCCGCCTATAGGCGTCATTTTCAAACAGTGAACATGTGAATAGTGCACTTGTCCTATGCAAACAGTGAAGACCCAGATCAGAGGGCTCCGAAAGGAGCCCTCTGATCAGGGTCTTTACTGTTTGTCATAATGCCAAACATTGATAAAAACAACCCTTAAAAGTCAGAAATGGACTAGACTAAAATGGAAACTGGAATTGTCCATTTAAAGTTTCAGGGAGGAAAGAGTTAAGTCATTTATAGTAGTGAAAGGGTGCTATAGGACTCCTTTTTGAAATCTTTTCCAAATGTTTTTTTTTTTACTTCCACCATGTTTAATTCACTCATTGACCAGTACTGCCACATATTTGCATCTTTTACAGTGTATGAAAGGTACACTTGTGGTATGCAAACAGTGTAGACCTTGATCAGAGGGCTCATGTAGAATTTCTTTGATCAAGGTCTGCACTGTCTATATTGATTGAAGAGTTTACCTATTTCCTGTGTGATGTCTTGAACACCCTTGTTCCAATGGTACACAGCTGTCTTGGTGGAGGACGGTGGGTTTAGATCCCTGAAATCATATGTCAAAATTATTGTAACGTCTTAAAACCCTTTACTGCCTTAACCCGTTGAACCCTAGTCCCGCATATTGGCGTCTTTTACAAACAGGGTACATGGGAAAAGTACACATGTCCTATGCAAACAGTGAAGACCCAGATCAGAGGGCTCCAAAAGGAGCCCTCTGATCAGGGTCTTCACTGTTTGTCATAATTCCAAACACTGACAAAAACAACTCTTAAAAGTCAGAAATGGACCAGACTAAAATGGAAACTGGAATTTTCCATTTAAAGTTTCAGGGAGGAAAGAGTTAACCAAGTACAATAGTTATTTACAAACAGTTTGATTCCTGATAATAGATGCCACATAACACAGCATCCAATCTGGTTCCAATCCGTTTGACACTCATTCAATTTAGCCAACTTAACTAAATTTAAATTAAAGAAATAAAAGCGGATGACAACAGTAAACTGTGTAGAGATGATGTCCTGGCAGTGAATGGGTTAAACCCAAAATATGTAAAACACAACTATGTATTATAATGGCATTAGCAAACTTAAAGAAACATATTCATTTGAACCCATTACTCCATATATACCCATTTTTACACATTTAATTTATTCTTCCACTGAAGAAAACAGTTCTACTTTATACAGTCATGAATATTATGTATCATAAGAATTATTTTCTTTATTCTACCAGATGATAGCTTAAAGCAGGCTGAAAGTAAAGCAAAATGCACCTTAAGGTGCATTCTGCTTTACTTTCAACCTGCTTTAAGTGGTCAATCATATTTTAAACTAGAAACAGGGTTCATTTGCTGACAAAAAATATGAGTCGTGTCATGACAAAACCTGCCTTATTGCATTGCAAACAGTGTAGATCAAGACAAGCCGCCGCATCACAGATGCGGTGGCTGGCCTTAATCTACAGTGTTTGACACCCACATGCCTCTAAAGCATTTTAAGTAGCTGTATTATATATGATATTTAGCAGTGTAGAACAAACTCAGATACAGAGCCTGTGATGACAACAGTGCTTAGTCTGTGCAATGTGTTACCTGAGCTGGTTGATGAGTTCAAGGCGTTTGTCATTCAGTATTTCTTGTTCTTTAATCATGTAGTTCAGCACCTTCTGGGCACCATCAGGGGACACAACCTTCTCATCCTGCATGAAGTGTCTGCAAACAACAACAACAATAACTGGTTAAACGAGAGCACTGCAAACGGTACATAATACGCCCACTGGCATATCTGAGTACATCAAGGGCAGATAACTCTGTAATGACAAATCGAGTGAATCTCAAAATTTACTCAGCTTTAGATCTTGATGCATATGATAGCTGTGTGAAGTTTCATTAATATCCTTCAAATAGTTTTCCAGAAAAACTTCGGACAAACCAAATGTTGACGGACAGACTAACGGACGTTCTAACATTTCAGGTTTATGTGACTTTCCCATAGTTAAAAAGGTGTGAAAAGACACATAAAGAAGCCACATAAACCAAAAAAGCCACATAAACCCAAAATGGACTAATGGAATGATCAGCTCTATTGTTTTCTTTTGTTCCATGTTACGTCACCTAGTCCCATATATACAAAATGTTAGCGCGGACGTTCTCACAGTTGGACATTTGTTGGGTATATTTTTTGTTTAAAAGTACCCAACAGTACACTAAAATACCCAACAATAACAATAGGGCAATCACGGAATGAATGGAATCTATTGTTCTCCCTACCCAACAAAGGACCTTTCGTGCGCTCGGACATACTAACAGACGGACAGACAGGGCCATGCCAATATATGACCACCTTTAGAGATGAGTGTATAATAACAGTCATGTAAACTCTGAACTTTTTTTATGGAATATTTGTAAACATACCCTGGAAGACCAATTTGTTTCTTATTCCATTTCATCTGTAGATGATTGTACAGTTATATACAACTTCCTCTTTTGAAGTCTTTTAGCCTTTACTCCATAGCCTTTTGAAGACAGGTGATCAGTTAAAGCAGGCTGAAAGTAAAGTTGAATGCACCTTATGGCATATTCTGCTTTACTTTTAGGCTGTTTTATGCTACCATCTAATTGGATATCGAAACAGGCTATGGAGTAAAGGGTTCAGGAGCTCTATGATCAGGGTCTTTACTGTCTGTTTAAATTCTGTTTTTTAAAAATGAAGTAGTCCGTATAAACAATTATCACAGAATGGGTTAAACATGTGGTATAACAACACAGTCTTACTTGAATCTTTTTATTGCTAGTTCAGTTTTCAGCATCTTCCAGTCGTCCACTCTTCTCTTCCAGAGGATATGCTGTGTCTTCTCTCTCTCAATGTCACTGGACATGAGCCGTACAAACAGGTCTCCATAGGCTCTCCTATTGCTGAGAACAGTCTGGTTAATCAGCTAGAAAAAAATACAGAAAACATAATTTTTATGAACTTTGTGGTATTCATGTACAGTCAAACCCCATAGATACAGCTTTTTATGCCTTAATTTATTCCTCCTCTGAAAATAATAGTTCCACTTTATACAGTCATTGATATGTACCTTAAAAAATATTTACTATATCCTAGCAGATGGTAGCTTAAAGCAGGCTGAAAGTAAAGTACTTTCTGCTTTACTTTCAACCTGCTTTAAGTGGTCCCCTGTCAACAAAATAGAAACATGCTATGAGGTAAAGGGTTAAACCACAATTATCCAAATGGTCTATCAAATACAGACAAATCTTTAGGATTATCAACCTGTTTGATTTAACCAATTAGCCCATAAATGCGCCTTTTTAAGCCTGTCATTTATTCCTCAACTGAAGAAAATAATTTCAATTTATACAGTCATGAATATGTACCATGAGAAATATTTTCTATATCCTAGCAAATGGTAGCTTAAAGGAGGATGAAAGTAAAACAGAATGCACCTTCTGCTTTACTTTCAACCTGCTTTAAGTGGTCACCTATCTTCAATTCTAGAAATAGGCTATGGGGTAATGGGTTATGGGTGTTAAAGGATATTTTGACATTAGGCAATTTGTATAAGCAGGGCCTTTTCTATGGTGAAATTGAATATTCTTCACTAAGCAAACACTGTACCTGTGATTCTTTGTCCATGAATCTCTGGAGGTCTGGCAGTAGCACATGGGCAATCTTCTCCAAGGCCTTCGCATAGTCCTTAAACACTCTCTTAATCTAGACAGGTAAAAAACAAAACATATCACTGTAAACCCTTTCCCTTAAAGAAATGATCGTCTGTGTATGGTCAAAGTAAATCTTTCCTACATGATTAATGCATTATGGCTACTTAAAGCAGACTTGAAGTATATATCTATATCTATTTTGAGATTTCTGCTTCACACCCTCAGGGGTAATTTCGAGCAGTTGCGCACCAAGTAAAGCGTTAACTACATAAATATTTTGAATGACATGAAATTTGTGTAACAAAAAATTAATTACAGAGCAAAGATACATCCATCGTTAAGTAAAGATAAACTTCTTTGGATTGAGCTTATAAAATCTTAGATCCTTAATTAAAGATGAAGAACTCCAATAAGCTCAGAAAAGCATGATTGTCTCCCTTATAGTGTTTACCATATGCATGCGGTCCTCCTCTGTGTTGCTCAGCCAGGTATCTAGCTCCTGAATCCACTCCTGTCTCACATCAGAGTGACATTGAACATCTTCCCACAGCATATGAAGGCCCTCTAGAGAGTAGTTTAGTAGATCCTGGTACAGACAAGAAATTAAAAGTATCAGTTCAGGGTCTGAGGTTATAAAACCATCTCAAATCGAGGATGCAATTACTAAATTCTGATTGAGTATTGAGCTAATAATCTTTGCTTAAAATATGAAGAATGGCATAAGTAGAAATAGGTAATATTGTAGTTTGTAGGTCTGTTCCCAAGGTTACAACCATTCTTATTATTAACAGCATGCTCATATGAGCATTCTGCTACAACTAGGAATGCTTTTTAACCTTGGGAACAGAGCTAGAAACTTTGGACTTTTTTTGTCTTTTTGAATGAGTATTTGAATATTTCTTTACAAGGCCCAGTGGTTTACACTCAAGCCTGTTATATTTAAAATGTTTTACCTATTTCAACACTAATGACTCTTGTGGTTTATTAGGTTCCCTTGTGGATATTTTAATTACTTAAATATGAACCAGTCTTCTTGGAATTATGGGTTACTTAGTTTAATGATACTGGTCTAAATTAGAAAACAGTTCAGACCCTTTTCAGAGGGCTCCTATAGGAGCCCTCTGATCTGGGTCTACACTGTTTTCAAATGCATTGATTATATTTTAAACTCGTCCTTTGTGTTCAAAGAATTAATGTGAGAATGATTAATTTGGTTGCATGTTTCATAGTAAGTGCCTACAAAACTAACATCTTTGTGTCTGCACAAAACCGTCTGGAGTTACTCCACATTAGAATCTTTTCAAAGAAATAACTTAATGTTAGTAGAAATCCAAGAATCGAAAGTAGTGCGAACAATCATATTCAAAATACCTCATCGCTTGTTTTGAACTAAAACTTTCTGTGAATTAACCTTTTCCTCCATAACCATAATAGTATGTGCAAATCTCATATTTCTGTTTTATGTGGCTGCTTAAAGCAAGAAAAGCAGCTAATTTCTTCAGGAGCTTACTCCTTTACTTTCATCTTGCTTTTAACTACAACCGGTACTGAACACTATCAATGAATTTGCAGTTGTGTGAAGGAGTAGGGAGAGTCAGTTTAGGGTAAAGCGTTATGAACAGTCAAACCTATGTTAAGAGACCACTGAATGAAGATACATAGTGATCATTATCATCTGTAGTGAGATTATCATTAAGGTGCAAGAGGGTCATTTGCATCAGTGGCCTCCTTCCAGGTAGCTGTTTAGCTGTACGCATAGTAGATCTCACACAAGATCTCCACCCATCACTATTACAAGTTTAACCTCTGAGATCTTTACCAAAAGATTACCACTTAATGCAAGACAAAAAGTAATGCAGAAGGCTCCTGTAGGAGCCTTCTGCATTACTTTTGTCTTGCATTAAGCTGCAACCTGTCATAAAGACTACAAATATATTATATTTGAGTGGTCAATTATTACTGGTTTGATTGTATCAGATATTGCTAGAAAATATCTTACCTCATCAGACTCAAATCTAGCCAGAACAGCAGTTATTTCCATGCCGTCCTCCTCTAGTTTCTTCATTAGAGTTTCACAGGCGTCAGCAATCATTGGCTCTATTTCGGAGTTAATAACGCTCAACTCTTGATGCATTTCCTCCACCGAGGCCTCATGTCTCTTCCTCCGTGACTCGGCAATGCGCTCAATGATGTTGGACTGTTCCTTCGCAGGGGCTGGATATAAATAAAATTCTATAAATTCCAAGCAAATTTCAATTGTACCAACTCAGTGTCTGGTGATGCACAAATTTGTTACTCAGATTAACCCTTTCGCCGCCAAGTAAATAGCGAAAAGTTCTTGTCAGCGCCAGCTATATTTGGAACTCTGAGAGAAAATATCACATGTTTGTCGTTTATACGCATAACTTTTTTATTATTTGAGATAATTTGTTCAAATTTTCAACAGAGCTTGGTTTTGAATACCTCATCAGTATTACATAACAAATATGCTTTTTGTTAGACATATGTAAGTAATTTTAGTTCATAAGGGTCAAAATATGATAAAAAAAACTTTTTTACCGAGCTTTCTTATGTAACAAAGTGTCAATGTCTGATATTTAACTTCAACTAAAAACCTTTTGGTACACACTTAACAGTTATGAAACAAATATGAATTAATATACAGCTCAATAAATATCTAGACAGTGTAGTATCTGTTATGATTCATGTATATAATGAATATCATCAAAAAAGGCACGCAAAATTTGATTAGAATTGGAAAGTGAATATCTGGTTTAGAAATAAAATAATAACTCCGGTACTCTACAAAATTGTAAACATTAATTTTGTCTATTATCACTATGAAAATACAAACAGTTCATTCGTCCCCATGCTATAGCAGACACACAATTTGTGTCACAAAAAATACAAAATTTGACCAACTTTCGTTTTGAAAATACGTTGGCCTACTTTCGATTTGACAACAACGCAATACACACCTGATTTTTCATTTGTTTCGGTTTCTACTGACGAATCTGAGCCGTCATTTTCGTTGGAAGAACTTTCCGAAGAACTTTCGCCACCTGGCTCATCGCTTTCGCTGTCATTTGCCACCATATCTAACACTTCCTGATAGGAATAACGTTGACGCCTTTTCGCCGCCGCCATTGTTAGTCAAAGAAAACAATTCTCCAATATTCCAACGTTCAAATGTCGATAAAATCGTCAAATTTAACTTTTTTTCCTGGCAAAATGTCTTGTTTTCATCTGACAGCCTCGCTTTCGCGTAATATACATTTTCACGGTGTTTCGTGAGTATAACGTATTCGTAGTATTAACACAAAGACAACCACTGTTGATTTTCGACTCGAGTCGAAGTTGGCGGTCGACCAGGCGTTCGACTCGAGTCGAACTTGGCGGCGAAAGGGTTAAAAAGAATTTTTAACCTTTTTTCAAAAGCTGTCATTTACTACATGTTAATGCAGCACAACTGCATTTAGTTTAGTTGAAATGGGAAAGCATAACGTCTTCCCTACTGTAAATCACTGCAGAACTAAGTATAGTGCTCCCTCCCTACAACGACCCTCCCAATAAAGATTCCCTCCATACAACAACGCTTGCTGCTGTTCCCCAAAACAAGAAAATTATGTCCAACCTATTCACTGCTGCTGTGTCGTCTGCTTCAAATTGTCATCTACTGTTTTTCTCAAAGTTACATAATGGACATTTTGACAGAAAAAAACTAAATGACATGTGATAAACAGCTTGAATCCAGATCAGACGCCGCGTAAGCCTTACGCGGCGTCTGATCTGGATTTAAGCTGTTTGCAAAAGCCAATTTCCCTCCCTATAACGACTTCCGTCCAAACAACACACACAATTTTTGTCTCCCATTGGGTGTCGTTGTAGAGAGAGAGTGTTGTACTTACCTACTACATCAGGCAGCCCTCTAACCTCTCGGCCCTCCACTGTCCTATCCAGCTCTCGCATTTGACTACCAACAAACTCAGCATATTGTCTGGAATCAACAAGAACATGTTCAAAACAAGAGGTCCATGACGACCCTATATTGCTCATCTGAGGAACTATTCTGTTATACTGAATTCAAACTGAAGTTTGTCATTTGCATTTATGTGGATTGTTGCATTAAAAACGATCTGGGTCTTAAAGTTTCAGAGAAGAAGATTTTAAAACCTTTTCCTATAAGTGTATGTAATACTGATAAGTCCTGGGGTCATAATATGAACAATCTAGAAAGAGGAGCGAAATGTAAAGCTACATATGAAAATTTTATTGTCTGGGCCTTGCGGTTTCAGAGAAGGTTTAAAAAAAATCTATGAAAAACTGATAAGCCCCAGGGTGGGGCCATTTTTTGACCAGGGGTCATAATTTGAACAATCTTAATAGGAGAACAACAAGGCAAGGCTACACATCAAATATAAAAGTTTCAGAGCAGAATTATTTTTAAAGATTTTCCTGTATAAGCCTATGTAAAACTGATAAGCCCTAGCGGGCCATTCTTGATCTGCAGGGGGTCATAATTTGAACAATCTTGGTAGAAAACCATAAAGCAAAGCTACATGTCAAATATTAAAGGTCTGGACCTTACAGTATCAGAGAAGAAGATTTTCAAAGGTTTTCCTATGTGAATTGATATAAGCACCAGGCCGGGCCATTTTTGGTCCGAGGTTCATAATTTGTACAATCTTGGTAGAAAAAAGTAATAATACATACCAAATATTAATAGTCTGTGCCTTTCAGTTTGTGAGGCGAAGATTTTCAAAGATTTTTCTTATGGATTAAAACTTGTCTATACAGTCATGTTAGAAAAGCTGGTCTATCAGCAAGGGGAATAACTCTAGCCAGAAACTTTGAACAATATTTTGTTCCCCCTTTTAACTGATGCTTCTGACAAAGGTTGGTTGAAATTCGGTCAGTGGTTTCAGTGGAGATGTTTGAAAATGTGAACAGGCGCCGGACGAAAAAGTGGTAACAATAGCTCATCCTGAGCCTTTGGCTCAGATGAGCTAAAAATGCACCAAAACAAACAAGGGCTCAGATAATGGCATTTCCAAAGCAGAAATCTTTATATCTACTCAAACCCTGTCGTAAGACTACTCATTAGAATGGTTTCATACAGAGTAGGGTGCGGATATAAAGGAGATAATGTTGGAAAAGCTTAATTTACCCCCTCATATTTGCAGTCCTGACAAGGCAACTGTGATACAAACCAAACTTTTCTAAGGAAAATAGATCTTCTTGATGCAGTAATAAATATGTACATTCTGCTTTGCTTTCAGCTTGCTTTAAGCTAGCTACCACCTTTATTTGCAATCTACTTTAAGCAATCATGTGTTCAAAACTAGAAATAAGCTTTGAAGCTAAGGGTTAAATGCAGAAACAAATTGAGGAATGTTTAATTGACTTACTTGTAAACAACTGGGTTTTCCACATACGGGTCATTGGGGAAACCATCTGCCCAGGTCCTCTGTCTTTCACCAAGAAGGCCATGTTCTACCTCACCTGAAAGTGTGCAAAACATTGAATAATAGTCATAGCCAGAGCTCCAGATAAGGGGGGTACAGGTATTTCAAAAATCAAAATCTTTATGTCTGTACCAAACTCTATAGTGTGACTACTCATTAGAATCGCCTCATAGAGACGATTCTAATGAGTTGTCACATCATAGGGTTAAGTACAGACATGAAGGAGAAATCTGAAAATGTTGAAAAACGTGGGGTTTACTCTCTCTTAGCTAGAGCCCTGGGACCCGTTTCATAAAACTTTGTACAACAAATGTTGTCGTAAGTCAGATTATAAAAGATTCAATTATTATTTATTTCTCCATCTAATCCTGTCATGTGACATCTTTTTGGAATTGTCTTGAAAAGATGATTCCAAAGAGATGTCACAGGACAGGATTAGATAGAGAAATCAGAAATTAAATGTATTTTAAAGTTTTGACTTACGATCGTTTTTGTCGTACGAAGTTACGGACCCCTGGTCATAGCTCTATAAGTTTTTGTGGAGAAATCAAATACAGTTGAACCCCATTAACTTGATCTTGCTTTAGTCAAACTTACTCAAATGTTTTCGAAGTTAAAAAGTCACTATGTTTAATTTACTTTAGAGAAGAACAAAGACTGGATAATTACTCTGAGAGTCAACCTACCTTTAGACAATCTAACTATGGGTATGGCAGTTCCAGCTTTACTTGTCTTCAGACTTGTCGTCTCTCTTGGAATTTTGGTTAAACTTCGGTTCAGTTGAACCTAGATAAACAGTAAATGATATATACTTTCTCAATTAAAATAGCATAACCAAGAACTAATATCCTAGACTGTAAAATAAGTAAATCTGCTTCTTCTCTCAAATTGCAACTACATGTACAGTAAAACCTCTCTTTTCACTAAAAGAAGGCTAATTGATTGTATAAAAGACAAGTGACAGCTTAAAGCAAGGTGACAGTAAAACAGAAAGCTCCTAAAGGAGCTTTCTGTTTTACTGTCACCTTGCTTTAAGCAGTCACCTGCCTTAGACACTGGATAATTATCACAATTTAGTGGTCGTAATAGAGAGACTTTACTGTACTTATTAATTATGAATGCAGTAAAACCTCTTTATTTGTAACAACCACTAAATGAGGTTAAGTTTTCAGTTTTTAAGGAAGGTGGCTGCTTTAAGCAAGATGAAAGTAAAGCATAAAGCTCCTTTAGCAGCTTTTTGTTTTATATTCATCTTGCTTTAAGCTGTAGCCTGTCTTTAAAACCACCAATTATAGACTTCTTTTTAGAGAGGTTTTCCTGTAATTACTTTTTTCATATCTGCAGTCCTTTTGCCAACTGTCAAAGTCAAGACACAAAAATATTCATAAGATGTACAGTAAAACATCTCTATTACGACCATTAAACAGAAGGCTAATTGATTGTAAAAAAGGCAGGTGACAGTTTAAATCAAGGTGACAGTAAACCAGAAAGCACCTAAAGGAGTTCTTTGTTTTACTGTCGCCTTGCTTTAAGCAGTCACCTGTTGCAAATACCTTATAAGTAACACAATTCATAATAGAGAGGTTTTATTGTATTTGTTTTAATACTTTCCAAAAAAAACCTTCATTGGGTCTCAAGAGATAGTTAGTTGCTTAAGGATGTCGGCCTGTCTTTTTGAGCATTATGAATTTCCGAAAAATTTTACGAACTCATTTTCAAAAAAATGTTAAGAACTCATTTTTGGTGAATGCATACAGTAATAAAATACTATTTTCCCGGGAAAAAATTGGATTTTCGTTCCGGAGGGACTTTTTAAGTTTTATGTCCTATTCGTAGTTTACAGCATACACTGTTTTCATAGGTAGGTTGCATTTTGTTACATCCGATTTCATTTCAATTTCTCAGAATATAAGCATGAAATTTTCATGGTAGTACAGTTTTAGTATAAATTATAGATAACCCAATAGATAAAATGAAATTTTTTTGAAAAAAAATATTTTTAGTAAAAATACACGAAAAATTGAAAAAATGAGAAAAAAATATTTTTTTAGATAAAATGATCTATATCTTTTTTAAAAGATCCGGGACCCTGTGTTTTTATTTGCTATTTCACTAAAACTTTTTGTTTGCAAGGCTAAAAACATCAAATAAAAAATTTGGTAATTAGTTTGCTACAATTTGTAAGGCAATTTTCACTGTGCCTTATTCTCCCATTATAAAAAAGTGGGTGGGGTAAATTTTACTCCTTTCCGGTGAAATCAAACAGTTTTATTTTGGATCTTCATAAAACATTATTTTCAGAGTTTATTCTTACTATGGTAATGTAAATTAGGATACTTTTTGTACAAATAGATTGTTTAAATAAAGATTGAAAAACCGTAGTACAAAAAAGTAGGAGTTTTTATGAAGCTTCAATTTTAGAGGGGTAGCCTTGAAAAATCTCAAATTGTGAAAAAGAAAGGTCCGGTACCCCCACTTTTTACACCAGTTTTGTCATAGAAACTAATTTTACTGTCTTTATGCAAAGTTTGAAGAATTTGGTAATTACTTTCCAAAGGTGCACCTACCCCCTTAATACAGGATAGCTGTTTCTTTTACTACTTTTGTCTATATAAACTTACTAATAAGCAATTTTTTGTTATTTATACTTTCGTCAAAACTTTTTTTCAAATGGATTTTACTGTTAAGCTGAACCCTAGTACCTTTTATACCCGATATTTGCAAAAATTTTGCACGTGAAGAGTAGAGTCTTGTAATATTAAACAGTTTAGACCATGATCAGAGGGCTCCTAAAGGAGACTTTGTATGAACGTTCATTAGACCATGATATTTCAAGAAAGCAGGATGTTTAAAACCAATAGAAATGTCATGATAGTACAAATCTATTAATTTGATGAAAAAAGGGACATTTCATCAATTCCCTAAAAACGCTCAGTGATTGCGCGTAATCCCATAAAAGTTCAGGGATTACGTGAAGTCCCTGATTACACTTAATCCCTGTAACATATATATTATCTCCCTTCCCAACATACAATTATTTGGGAAGCTTCATTTGCATATACCAATGTTCAACAAATGTAACATGTCCACTTGAAGTTTCAGGGAGGAAAGGGTTAATAGAAATATTAAGAATTTACCTGAGCCTCAAACATCTGTCTGTAGATCTTCCCACTTGGGACTACTCGCATTGACTTTGTTTCTGCCATTTTGGTTTTATATTTGTGTACAGGTATTCTATATAACAAAGCCAGCTGCCATGCTGGCTAACTAATTCCTACATCGGTCTTGGGCAAGGCTTGTGACTAATCTGGAGAAAAAAAGAAACATAGAGCTAATTCAACACGGCTCCAGATACTCATTAGGGGAGTATTTCAAAAAATTAACATCTTTATTTCTGCATTATACCCTAGTATGGTGTCACTACCCATTAGAATCGTCTCAAAGAGACAATTCTAATGTGCAGTGACACTGCCCGATTTGGTGATGAAATGAGTGAGAAAATGTTGGATTCGTTCAATATACTCGGCCCTCTTATCTCAAGCCTTGATTTAACTATGATCACCAAATCACTCGAGTTCTATTTCCACCTTTTACTTTGAGACTTGAGAGTAGCTCCAAATTTTACATACAAATAATGAAAGATTTGTATTACACTATATGAAGTTAAATGTGACAAAAACCTCTCTTCTCAGCACCATATGTTACAGCAAGTCCTGAGCCACTTCAACATCATCAGCAAGGTACAGTAAAACCTGTCTCTAGCGACCATGCAATTAAGCATCATTGACATGTCCAAAGACAGGTTACTGCTTAACCCATAACCCCATAAATATGTCTTTTAACGCCTTGAATTTATTCATCCTCTGAGGAAATATATAGTTCCACTTTATTCAGTCATGAATATGTATCATTCTATATTCTAGAAGATAGTAACTTAAAGCAGGTTGAAAGTAAAGCAGAATGTGCCTTAAGGCAAATTCAGCTTAACTTTTAACCTGCTTAACTATAGTGGTTATCTGTCTTCAAAACAGAATACAGTCTATGGGTTAATACAGAACAAATGTAGTGCAGTTTTAGCTCCTGAAGGAGCTTCCTGCATTACTTTTGTCCTGCAGTAAACTGATACCTTTCTACAGAACCAGTTCTCATATTTCATCTTATTTTGAGTTGACACTAATAACCCATTCCCCCATAAATACGCTTTCTTACGCCTAAGCAGGCTGAAAGTAAAGCAGAATGTGCCTTAAGGTGCATTCTGCTTTAATTTCAACCTGCTTTAAGTGGTCACATCTTTAATACTAGAAACAAGATATGAGTTAACACAGGCTTTACTGTCGTAATCCTTTAATAATACTGGTTAATGATAACTCATACCTAGGCATTCAAATAGCAGATGACATGCGATGGAAAACACACATTAGCAACATTATTATTATAAGCCCAATTAACCTGCCAACTCAACATTAACATTCCTGCAGTCAAACTCGGGAAACTGACCCAAAAGACTGCATTTAGCTGGATGAATGCTTATACCACACCCAATTATCACATAAATACAAGGAAGTGGCTAGCCGTCCGGTTCCGGATGGCTAGCCTGCCCTGTGAGGGTCGGCTAGCCATCCGGAGAAGATTTTCACCAGTGTACAAAAACAGCTTAATTTACATGGGTTAGTGCCTGGATTATATAAAACAAACAATCCTAAATGCTTTTAAACTTCAAAAAGCCAATGAGAACAGAAACAAATCACACATAAAGGAATTAATTAACATTCACTTTGAGCGACTTTTGCATCTGCCATTGTTGTTGATGTTGTTATATCCCTTCTCTCCTTCGTAAGAGAACTGCACTCTCACACTCATCTTTATCTCGAATCTGTTACTGTTTCGAGTTTTGATTGATAACTGAATACCTGTATGTTTTGTATGGACAGGATTTCCATGCTGGATTTTTTTCCATTTTTATTGAGTTCCTTGATGGTGGAGAAAATATCTCCAACAAAGAATTTCACTGTACTTTGTGACAGTGAACTATTCTGGTAATAGACAGGTCTACCTCTTTTTTAAGTATAATGGCCATCAAAAATAGAACTCAAAAATTTACTTCAAATGCCATTGATCTTCCCCTTTAGAGAATGCAGCTTTTTTTGCATGGCTTTGTTGCTTCCTATGGGTTTAAGCAGTTTGCTGCTAGCGAAACTACCGTGAGATACCAGCCGTGATAATCAACGTGTTAGTCTAATCATCATTATCACTTATATCTGAATCTTAAACTCCCGTATTACAACTTTCCATTGCTATTTACATGCATTAATTACAATCAAATCAACAGAAATATCATGCATCCTTCAGAGCAAAAATGCGAGGAAGTGTTAGGGTAGCGAAGTCAATCAAAAGGTAAGCGGGCATGAGCCCCCCGGACACAGTTGGCCGATTTTGCGCGGGCAGACACGAGCCAACAGCCTGTTTTGTCCATGTGAACATGAGCCGAAGAATTACTTCATTGTTTGATAAAAATATTAACAAAACATTATCTGTCGACCAGGGGGGGCTTATGTCCGCCCGCGCAAAACAGGCTAATGTCTGTCAATCAAATCAAAATGGCGGATGCAAATGTCGCTCTTAAGTGAAGGTTATTTAATTCTTTAAGTGCATGTGATTTGTTTCTGCTCTGCTCTTTGAAATTCAAATGCCTTTACTGTTGTTTCAACGTGTGTGCCAATTATATCCAGCCACTAACCCATGTTTTAAGGAGTACATGTCCTGCGAAAATCTATTCCGGACGGCTAGCCTACACTCACAGGGCAGGCTAGCCGTCTGGCACCGGACGTCTAGCTCTGCCCTGTGAGGGTAGGCTAGCCATCCGGTTCCGGACAGCTAGCCACTGCCTAAAAACAATGTATTTTTTACTGTAGTAAATCAATTCTGTTTCTTCTATTTGCTGTATGACTGACATCACTTAATTGATTACAGAGAATCTTTCATTTTCATGATTCATTTCAACCCCACCTTACTGTTCAAAACGGCTTTGACATTTGTTGTTATTGCAGAGCTTAAACATGATTTGACAGACATAATTGGACCGCTTAGACAATCAGTACGAGTTCTATTTAAACTATAAAATGTAACACAGTTATATCTAATTTGGAAAAGGATCCGTTATCGTTACATTCTTGTTGTTTACTAAGAGTTTCGGTCAAAAATTCCATGTAGCATACCTAGAGTTTTCCCATGGCCGCCATTTTGGCAACGTTGCTACGACAACGGGCAAATACAACTTTACGGATCGACTTGATTTGTTTAAGATGTGATCAAGCGGTCAATTCGAGTTTTGCGATAAGATCTTTCCTCGAAAGTTAAGCAACCCTACTTCAGATATGCCTAGCGCTGTTCTTCTGATTCTGAGGAAGTACTGTTCATTAAAGAGCGACCAGGTTCGCCTAAGTCAACTTCGTACTCACGTTATACCGCCCTCGAGGGAACAAGGAGACTTTTATCCTACTGACCCGAGAAAAATACTTAATGGTACTTAATGTTTAAATAAATGGTCTATTTGACAAACAAAAACGTTATTATAATTTTGAAAAATAACAAATAGTGCAGACCCTGGATAGTCTAGGAGCTCTCTGATCTGGGTCCACACCGTCTGTTTGCATAGGACAAGTCGAGTCACTGATACAGTTTATCATTGAGTTTTCTTATATATTTATATAGATCTATAAACATATGATTATGGTTGTTTTTACAATTTACTGCAAACTGTCTGACAGTGCAGACACTGATCAGAGACCCCTTTAAGAGTCATTTGATGACTCTACACGGTTCTACATTTAACTGGTACACACTGCTACACTGTCACTGTTTGTAAATGACGTGTATATTCGTCGATAGGATTGAGTGAGTAAAGTCAACATAATGACAGCTGTCTTAAATCGATATATTAATATTAGCTTACACAAATTTACAACAGATCTAGATCAACCATAACTATAACCCTTTACCTATTTTCTGTCTCTGTCACAGTGAATTATCTCATCCATTTTATATTGATCAAAGTTTATACGCAGTTCTGATCTAGATAAAATGCCGAGTAGTAGGCCCCTACCTCGGCGTCTAAATTGAATCCAAATGTTTCATGACACACGAATGGCTGTGATTTAACCCAATTGCGCAGACGACACTGCAGTCTATCTTACAACTCACGACAAGGAGACAGACGGTATAAGTATCTATATTTAACCCAATTGCGCAGACGACACTGCAGTCTATCTTACAACTCACGACAAGGAGACAGACGGTATAAGTATCTATATTCTTCAAACAGATCTGAACAAATTACAGGAGTGGTCTCTCAGATGGGATATGAGCGTCCCCCCCCCCCCCCCCCCCATCCCCCCCCCAAAAAAATTATGTCCGGTAGTCCAAGCCACAAAGGCTAGAGTCCCGTTTTTGCTGCTAATGTTAATAGTCCCGCATAAGCTTTTTCAGATGCGTCATCCCATTATATCAGGATTGTGACAATGGTCAGCATCATGCCTATTACTGTATGGACTTATCCCTATACCCACCAAGTACAAACTACATGGATATACCGGTACTCGGGAGTAGTGTTCATTATCTGGGTGCCGACATATCGGCCAGTTTGTCGTGGAATGCACATGTTGACCACATTGAGTACTACCCAGCAAACCGTACCCTAGATTTTCCTAGACCAAACATTAATTCTAAGTCGTCTAAACCCAGGAAGCGTACTAGATAACATCACCCTTGTTCGTCTACAACTACATGTATCTAGAGTATGTTTGTAGTGTGCGGGATCCTCACACAAAGAAATTTCAATGTGTTCAAGTACAGACAAAAGTCACAGTCAAGGATATTGTGAAGAAAATATCAGATGTCATGTCTCTGTTTACATGCCACCTATATCGTACCTACTATCAGTACATGCAGGGCTGCCATTAGTTGACATGAAAAATCCTAAGATTTCCAAATTTGCATTTTTCAAGTTTGATTTTACGAATCGTACCTTTACCCCATCGTCTGTTTTAAGTTTTGTTGACACGTGGCTTCTTAAAGCAGGCTGGAAGTAAAGCAGAATGTGCCTAAATTCGAGTGATTTAGTTCGGACGCGTATGGTGTCTGTGCTTTTAACACTTTTGAGCTGAGCCGGATTTGAAGGGCTTGAGCCTCTGAATTGTCATATTTGCACTGGTAGTGCAAATCTGAACAACAATATTTTGTCTGCTTGTTAACGCCCATTTCTGCCATCTATGGGCTCATTGCACGCCTCAGAGAGAAGGGGTGTATACAGGAAATCCGGGCGAGGTGCCCTACTCTTATTATCGACAAAAAATTAAAAGTTGAAACGTTTTGACTTTTCTCTTCAAAATATCAGACGCATAAGTTCAGATAGAAGCGTAAACATATACAAACAAACAGACTATCGCCCATTATTAGAAGTGATACTTTTTTCACCACGAATTCTATTGTATCACTCATCGTTTACGAGGAGCTCTCAAGAAAGCATGCAAGGGAGTATGCGTCTGTCCAAAAGAGTTCGTCTTTTTTCTCATGTGCAGCACCCCAAAAAGCTCCTCGGAAGCTACATTCCTACATAGAGAGCTCCCCCGGGGAGCCTTGTTAGGTCAAACAAGGCTATGTCAAAATCGATCGTTTGACAGAAACGAAACAACTGTATATTGGAATGATTGGACCAACCGCACATTTTAAACGCATAATCAAGAAACCTGTTCTCGCCACAATGCAAAGCAATGAAAACAGCAATTAACCGGTAATATAACCGTAAAAGACCCGACTCCGAGGTTATAAAGCTTTTGACTTGAGTCTTAACTCGTTCCCAAGCATTTGATTGGTCAGATTTGAGCCTAGGATCAAATTTGACCAATCAAATGCTTGGGAACACACTCAGGCTCAACTAAAACGCTTTATAACCTCGGAGCCTGAAGTAAGTAATTTAACAATAGGGGTCTAATTAAGACTGCATTATGGTCGTCTTATGTTTGTGACATAGTGGTCCATAAAATGTGGCATAGACATTTAACTCGTCCAAAAGATGCGTGACAATAAAGCTAATGACAGGAAGGGTTTTCATCGTCCGTATTACAGCTTTAAAATACATGTTTCTTTAAATTACGCGTAAAGGTAAATGTGTATTTTGACACATTTACGCCAATGAATTATTACAATTTCAGGATAATAAAGGTTTCAATGATCCAGATAAGTCGTTGGAATACATACCTTCTTCTTCCTTTTTCAATAGTCAATGAAAATTTGCAATGTTTCTTTGTTGGATAGTCTAAAAATACCGATTACAAAATTTTTAATGAGATTTTCAGGTTTAGTCAGCATCTTAAATGGGCATAAATCGTCCAATATGTAGTCTACAATTCGCTAACAGTGGAGAATCTGTTATCCTTTCCCAATAAACGCGTTTACGCTAAAACTATTATTTGCAGTGCAAACAGTTTGGAGCCAGATCAGACGCCGGGTTACCCGGCGTCTGATCAGGCTCCAAACGGTTTGCCACCAAGATAAACAAGAATTATCAGAATTGTCCAAAAGTTGTTCTTTTCTACGTTTTAGTGCTTTGCGTTTGCGTTTAAACGGGAAAGAATAACATATTCTCCACTGTACCATGTTACCGCGTTCCACCCACGCGAGAAGCGTCAAACCGAACAAAATGAGACGCCGCGGGTGGGATGGGAGTTGTCTAAATTATCCTCTTCACATAATGAATATCGTTTGCCCTTGTTTGTAACCTTGAGCTTTATTCGTATTTTGACCGAAGGAACATCAGTATGAGCATCAATCAGTTTTAATCTTGATCTGAAGGCGGATAAAGCTTTGGTAAGATTCCACAATATTTTCAAATTGTTCTAAAAGAACACCTCTAACTGCATGGCTTAAAGGGACTCGCAACCGGATGGTGTACTTGTCAAACTAAAATAAAATACTCAAATAAAAGCAAATTTGTGGCATTATTTGGCTTCTGACATTAAAAAAAATATGATCAGTCCAAAAAAAGTCTCAAGAATCGTCACTGAATCTTAGTTTTATTAGATATTTTCCATCGTTTTTCTATAGCGTCAGCTGACGGTATAGTTGATGTTGTTGCTTCTCTACACGGGCTCAGACATAAACCCGAACCGAATATGTATAAATCAATCGCTACCAGTGAAGTACGTTAATTCGCCACCATATAGATAGAGAGCCACAGTAGCCGCGTGGTTAAGGCGTTTGCCTTTGTTTTCATGTTTTGTCTCCGCATGGAGGGTCACGGGTTCGAATCCCACCAGAACTTCTTCCTATTTTTTAGCTCACCTGAGCCAAAGGCTCAAGGTGAGCTATTGGGATGGCCCTGTGTCCGGCGTCCGTCGTCGTGCGTATGTGCGTCGTGCGTATGTGCGTCGTCGTTAACAATTGCTTCAAATGACATCTCCTCCTATACCGCTTGACAGAATTCAACCAAACTTTACAGAAATGTTCCTTGGGTCAAGCTCTTTCAAATTTGTTCAAAGAATTAAAAACAATGCAGAACTCTGGTTGCCATGGCAACCAATGTGAAAAAATAAGGAAATCTTAAAAAATCTTCTTGTCAAAAACTGGAAGGACCAGAGCTTACACATTTGGCACATAGCATCATCTACAGGTCCTCTATCAAGTTTGTTCAAATTATGCCCCTGGGGTCAAAATTGGCCCCGCCCCGGGGGTCACAGATTTACATAGAGTTATATTGTGAAATTTTCAAACGTCTTCTTCTCTGAAACTAATGTGGCCAGAGCATTGATATTTGGCATGGTGACACTTCTAGATGTCCTATACCAAAGTTGTTCAAATGGTTCTGGTCGGTTGCATAACTAGGTCACAGGAGCTAAAAATAGATTTTTTTCATTGAAAACTTAAAAAATCTTCTTGTCTGAAACTACAAGGGCCAGAGCTTAGATATTTGGCACATACCATCGCCTACAGGTCCTCTATCTAGTTTGTTCAAATTATGCCCCTGGGGTCGAAATTGGCCCCGCCCCGGGGGTCACAGTTTTACATAGAGTTATATAGTGAAATTTTCAAACGTCTTCTTCTCTGAAACTAATATGGCCAGAGCTTTGATATTTGGTATGGTGACACTTCTAGATGTCCTATACCAAAATTGTTCAAATGGTTCTGGTCGGCTGCATAACTAGGTCACAGGAGCTAAAAATAGATATTTTCCAATGAAAACTTAAAAAATCTTCTTTTCTGAAACTACAAGGACCAGAGCTTAGATATTTGGCACATACCATCGCCTACAGGTCCTCTATCAAGTTTGTTCAAATTATGCACCTGGGGTCAAAATTGGCCCCGCCCCTGGGGTCACAGTCTTAAATAGAGTTATATAGAGAAAATTTCAAACATCTTCTTCTCTGACACTAATATGGCCAGAGCTTTTATATTCGGTATGGTGACACTTTTAAATATACTTTACATAATTTGTTCAAATTGTTCTGGTCTGTTGCATATCTAGGTCAGTCCTGGACCTAAATTATTATCGCCATTTTTTCAGATATTTTCTCAGGTGAGCGAAATATGCCCCATGGGGCTCTTGTTTTTAAATGCATTTTTTAACAGAATTTATTATCCAAAACTAAATCTTACCCATTTATATAAGCATTTGACGTATATTTACAAATTACTATTTTTAATGCTAAATCCGGTTGCGAGCCTCTTTAAGTTTACCATTCAATAAACCTATTACACTAAAACCTCTCTATTGCGACCACTAAAACGAAGGCTTATTGGTTATACCGGTATAATAGACAGGCGACAGCTTAAAGCAAGGCGACAGTAAAACAGAGCGCCTAAAGGCTTTTTGTGTTACTGTCACCTTGCTTTAGGCATGCAGTCACCTGTCGTAATACAATTAAGTAATCTTAATAGAGAGGTTTTAATGTACATATTGTTCAGCAAGCGTAATGTAGCTGTATAATACATGGTGCTCCTTTTTAACATAGAAATACAATTTGGCTTATTTATATTCGGTTTCAAAATATTTACTTGGGTTACCTTTCATCTTAACTCTTTGCCTGCTAGTGGTGGATACATGTGCCACAGTGATTACCTTTACAAACAGTTTTGATCCTGATAAGACGCCGCTTAACGCGGCGTCTCATCCGGATCCAAACTGTTTGACACTCTGACCCTGTTTTGAAAATTCTATTTTGAGAACAGTAGCAGACGACAATTGTAGCAGGCGACAACATTTATCCAGCATGCAAAGAGTTAACTTTTCGCCTACTATACGACTGGTCTGGATTTTACATTTATGGTGCATATAAAACGCCGTGAACAATGCAGCCGCTGATCAGGATCTAAAGGCCTGACCACCGTGTTAAGGTTACTTAATCCAAGATGTCACCAAATTATATTTTAAAATCAAATGCAGACCACAACTGTGAAGCAGACGATGTTGTGGCAATCATACAGGCTAAATAACACTCCGGGAAGCCATCCACATTTACAACATTTCTAAAAGAGTCACTATAGTCCCCTACAGGAAATTTAACGAAGATCGCGTTTACTTGGAGTGTTTTGCGGTCTGTTTATATCATGTCAAATAGCATGCAGACCACTTTTCTTTCTTTTGGACTGAATATCTCCGACATATGACACACTCGCGTTAATCCAACGATGCTGAAGGCAAATCAATGTATTTTTCTGTCAATCCTATGAATATCATATTGCTTTGTTCAAAACAAGAATATCGTTCCCAACGATGGATGCTCCCACAAGGAAAACCCCCAGGGTATAGCATGTTTAGTAGGTGAACACAGTATCAAGTTTCATCAACTTATGATGTAACGTTCAGGAGAAATGCTTCAGACAAAAAATAAAATAAAATATGAAAAAAAGTCGAGAATTCAATATTTGGAGATGACAGAGTAATAATTCTTGTGTACTACACTTCTTTTTGTCATACTCTAAACACATAATCGAGTTTCATCAAGTTACAGGGCTTCAGAAAATTTGATTTTTTACAAGAAAAAGGGAGATAATTCAATTTTGGGAGATGACAGAGTTATGGTTCTTGAGTACAGTACTCCCTATTTCATCCCGAATCACAGTATCAAGTTTCATTAAATTAGTGTAACAGTCAATAGATATGCTCCGGACAATTTTTTTAGAAAAAGGGAGTTAATTCAATATTGGGAGATGACAGAGTTATTGTTCTTGTGTACTGTACTTTTTTTTTATGTCATCCTCTATCACTGTAACAAGTTTCATCAACCTACGGTGTAACAGTCCAGAGATATGCTCCGGACAAAAATGATTTATTTTATGAGAAATAGGGAGATAATTCAAAATTGAGAAATGAGAGAGTTATGGTTATTGTGTACTGCACTTCTAATGGCATCCTCAATCACTGTAACAAGTTTGATCAACTTAGGGTGTAACAGTCCAGAGATATGCTCCGGACAAAAGATTTAGACAAAATTGATTCTTTTATGAGAAAAGGGGAGATAATTCAATATTGGGAGATGACAGAGTTACGGTTCTTGTGTACTGCACCTTCTTCTGTCATTCTCTAGCACCAACAATTTCATCAAACTACGGTGACCGGTTCAAGAGATATGCTCCGGACAAAAAAGCGTGACGGACGGACAGGACAGACAGACGGAAACACGGACGGATGGACAAAGCGTCGACTATATGCTCCACCACCAAATGGGAGCATAATAAAGGTAGTTACAGGTATTTTCGTGTACCGAGTTGAAAGTTAATCAGCCAAAATAACAACACCAAAATCTATTGAGCATTTACTGAATTCCTTTTGTATTCTGTGGCCCGTTTCATAAAACTTCGTACGACAAATGTTGTCGTAAGTCAGATCATAAAAGTCTCAATTATCTTTTTAATCTCCACCCTAATCCTGTCTTGTGACATCTCGTTGGAATCGTCTTTCCAAGACGATTCCAACGAGATGTCACAAGAAAGGATTTGATTCAGAAATTAGATGTATTTTAAAATGTTGACTTACGATCGTTTATGTCGTACGAAGTTTTATGAAACGGGCACCAGGTTATCAACCATAACCATCGAGCGATGTGTGTACCAATGGTATTAGTGAACTTATTACTGCTCTATGAAACACAATGCATTACCAGATATCATCGATCATCTAGTTGAATCACACGATTCTGTATTTTTAAAGTATAAAGAACTAGAACTAGATGAATCATCTGGTGCTTTAGGGTGTATGGCCAAAACATACGAACATATTTTACCTATTGATGCAGATGTATTTGTATCGTCCTATAACCACGTTGGTATTTTCAAGGGCAGTGAGAAAAACAAACTAAACACACCTCAAAAGGACGAACGTGAGACAGAACTGGCCGATTTAGGTTACGAAGATGATGAAGGTACAGGTGGTTTATAAAATATGGTTATGTCGTTGGAATTAGGGGTTAGATATTGACAGTGATGATGATGAAGAATTGGTAAAGAATGACGATTTAGATGAGCTGGTATAGTCAGGTGCAAAACGTATTGGCCAGGGGCGTAGCTTGGCCGAAATGTATGTGTAGGTCTAATATGAGGGGGGTCTGGGGGTCCTCCCCCTTGAAAAAAATTGATCGTAGAACGTCGGAAATGCGTTTTGGTGTATATCTAGAAGGAATAAACATGTTTCTAGAACCATAATTTTTGTATGATATATAGATCTAATATGATTTTGAACGTTATAGGGCCTACTGACGATCGTGTTACTTCGTCATTAAGTACCATATCACTCTACAAATGAATGGACCATATATTAATAATCGTCTACGCTAGATATAGCGTGTAGAACGGGTTAGCTTGTATGTAAAGTATGTCTATACATTTAGAGGCATCTTTCGGGTTAAGACGTTTATTCAAGAGTAATCATAAAAGGAAAATAGTCTGACAAGGCTACTACCCCGTGCATGTAGTCTAATAGACCATATGCACGGGGTAGTAGCCTTGTCCCAGAGTAAGTGGAATCTGGACTGCACATACTTCCCCATTGATGAACGATGTTAAATGTTGAGACGAAATGGCAACGAAATCTAGACCATTCATCTGCCACTGTCGTTCAAGTGAAGTACTCATACAAACTCTATGTATCGTCCACGAATGCGGGAATATAGTCAGTTTCAATCACTTAATGCCATGATCAGTACATATATCTAGCAATTATCTAAATTAAATGTGAATGATTTATATCTAACAAAATGATTTTAAGAAATCTGGTAGAGAATCACCAATTGACCATTTGCGTAAATTTATATTTAATTTGGACCAGTAGTTTCAGAGAAGAAGATTTGTAAAGTTTTTACTATACAGTAACATAAGGAAAACTTGCCCCACCCACTGGTGGCCATGTTTTTTTAGATATCAAAATTATTTTAAGAAATCTAGTAGAGGGTCACCCATGGATTATTTGCATAAAATTTCTTTCAAACAGGATCAGTAGTTTTTGACAAGAAGATTTTTTAAGTTTTCACTATATAGCCATATAAGGAAAATCTGCCCCACCAACTAGCCTCCATGTTTTTAAGATAGGAAACTTATTTTAAGAACTCTGATAGAGGGTCACCATTGGCACATTTGGGTAAAATTATTTTCAATTCGAACCTGTAGTTTTTGACAAGAAGATTTTTAAAGTTTTTTCAATTGGTTGCCATGGCAACCATAATTTCAGTTGGATGACCTACATTTGAAAAAATCTGAGAGAGTACCCTACAAGGAACACTCCTATGAAGTTTTGATGAAATTGACCCAGACTGCAGTGGTTTCCAAGAAGAAGATCTTTGAACAAAAAGTTTGACGACGGACGGACGGACGACGGACACAGGGCGATCAAAATAGCTCACCATGGCACTTCGTGCCAGATGAGCTAAAAAGGTTGAATATAGAATATTCAATTTTGGCGATGAAAGGTAAATGTTCTTTCCCGTTTTTAAATGGAAACGAAACGCAAGACACTTAATTGTAGAAAATGACAGCTTATTGACAACTCTACTATTACTGTTCATTTGAGTGGCAAATAGTTTGGAGCCCGGGTAACCTGGTGTCTGTTCAGGCTCCAAATTGTTTGGAATGAGAATAAGAGTTTTAACGTGAAATAATGACAGAACAGAATAGAACAGATGCTTTATTTGACTTACGCATACAAGCGCATCATCATTACGTCGTAAAATATACATGTAATAACACAAGACTGATGGTATTTTATGTAATACAAGGCATGTTTAACATGACGATCAATATGGACCATGTATCGCGAGAGGGTTCATCTTTAGCAACATAAGAAAAGACAAGACAAGAAAACTATTGGGTATAGTGAACTCATTTATTTGAAAGAATAACAGAATAACGTCCCCTCCACTGTAGACGATCAAATACTGTCGAACTTCGATATCTCGAACTCGTTTAACTCGAACTAACCGATATTTCGACACATGAATTACATTATTTCATGTTCGGTTCAGCCGAACATACCCGAAATTACATTATTTCATGTTCAGTTCAGTTGAACATACCCGTAATTCAAAGTTAAAACGTGACTAAGCCACGTTTTAACTTTGAACGACGGGTATGTTCGACATAACCCAGTTCTAGAGATCGAAGTTCGACTTACGGTGGTTAAAGATTCAATACAACTAAATTATTCGAGCGTCACAAATATCATTACGTTTTGAATATTCAAGGGATAGAACTCGTGTGTTTCAGTTATGTCATTAAGTCATTTGAGTTAATGTTCTTTATTACGGGGATCGATGGCAATATGATGGTCAGTGTACGGCACTAGTTGTCACAGTCTCGGCTCTCGGGCCGCAATGGCAGAAGGGTCTCAGTCTTGCCCATGCTGTCCCATCTTCCCTGTAAACATAACGGTCATTATAATCTTTATAATTTACTGATACAGTTTAACTTCGATATATCGAACTCGGTTACATCGACATACCCGTATTTAAATATAAAACGTGGCTTAGCCACGTTTTAACTTTGAAATATGGGTATGTTTGACTTAACCAAGCATGAAATAATGCAGTTCATGTGTCGAACTATCGGATAGTTCCGAGTTAAGCGAGTTCGAGAAATCGAAGTTCGACTGTATCTTAAATTTACGACTGTTAGCGTGATGATTAATAGTATGATCGCCTTTACTGTAGACATCATGCTTTCAACCCTCTCGACGTGCATAGACGTCATTTACAAACTGCACTCAGTGTAAAGTGTGCACTTGTCCTTTGCAAACAGAGTAGATCCAGATCAGAGGACAGCCTAAAGAATTATTAGGTTGTATTCCAAAATTGTTTACTTGCTATATTACAAATTTGAATAGATTAAGATTAAAACGGGTGAAACAGAAAGGTAAAGCCATCAGGCTTCAGTTCAACAGGTGAGCGATATCAGGGCATTCAGGCCCTGTTGTTACGTGCCCCCCCCCCCCCCCCCCCCCCCCAGCTGAGCCGACTTTTTTTTTAACTTCTGAGACACCACTAAGCTGTACGGTTCTACTGTATTGGCGTGTGCCCCTTATTTGGCCCCTAAACTTTACTGTCTGGACACTGCGGGGTGCTACCTAATTTAGATAACTGGGGCACACGTTTGGTAGTGGGAACAATGCACCCTTACACTGGTTTAATCATGTCTGCTAAGCGCTTTGTTTTACAGCTATTTCAACTAGTAAGCATTTTAGTGATTCGGATCACATTTTAACAGGTGCATCATGTCCCCTATGCCCTGGCAGCATGAATTTGGTTACTATGGTAATGAAAGTCTTGTTAAGTTCTTATCAGGAAAAATACAGATCACGCACTGTTACTGTCACCATGAAAAGCAAGTTGGCAAGAATAGATTCATTCCAAGACTGCGACCATCGCATCGTTTACCGGTGGTTTTCTAGAATGAGATTAGCCGAACTCATCTTCCTGAACATTTTGTGTCGCAAAACCAAACTACTGACCCGTCTTCCTTAAAATGAATCCTTTTAGGGAATGAAAAGCAGACATTTTTTTTTTAAATTAACGTCATTGCAGTGAATGGGTTAAAATGTAATGGGTAGAACTACAGTTTACCGGAAACCTGGTTCCGTCAGACTGGTTACACTGCATGGATATTGGCGCCGTCTGGTACAGTGTCTGCAGCAACAGGGTTGTCAGGGGCGTCCACCGGATTGAGTTGTAGTTGGCCCGGTCACCCTTAGTCACTGATGTGTCGTCCTGGTCCCATCTGAAGTTAAGAGTTTGAATTTAGGATTTGAGTAATGGTGCATACACGACAGTATGGTTTGCAATGGTTGGGTCCACAGGTACTTGACACATACTTTATTATCTATTAACCCCCCCCCCCCTTTTTTAAAAAAAAATAATTTTTTTTTATTTTTTTTATTATACTTCTATTATAGATACAAGGTAAACAGCGCAATTCGACACCTAGTCTTTACTATCCACTTTTACTGATGCTAAAATAGACTCGATCGCCGATATTCTCTTGTGGTATCCTCGGGAAAGGATTAATTTATCAATATCTACTTTTTATTTCATCAAATTCCGTCAAATAACGCCACAGTACGTGAATTATAACGAAAATAAGCATAAAAAAGTTTTCTGTCGTTTATCTTGGTACAGAATTGTACATAGCAACGAATGTACATGTAGGGGTGATCTGTTATTTGTCCACAATAAACGGCCTATGCCACTGGAACTTTCACCAAATATTATAAATCATCTTTAAATGAAATATTATCAGTTTTATATAATTTACATAGAATGCAAAATTAAAAGAAACTTTACCTGTTTAATTTTGACCAATGAGATCGCTCCGTTCATTCAATTCATTCCGGTATTCAAAATGGCATTCACAATGAAATGAGTCTTTCACTTGTCAATTTCATGCCAAATTACATGTATATTTCATATAGCTGATAGTGAAGAGGGTCATGTTCCGACACAAACGCGTTTGCTCTAATGAAATTAGGTGAAAGTTCCAGCCGTAAAGGCCGTTAAATGTGCAAACCGACTAGATTACCCCTTATTTTGGGCAATAAATTCTGTACCAAGAGAACGACAGAAAACTTTTTTATGCTTATTTTCGTTATAATTCACGTACTGTGGCGTTATTTGACGGAATTTGATGAAATAAAAAGTAGATATTGATAAATTAATCCTTTCCCGAGGATACCACAAGAGAATATCGGCGATCGAGTCTATTTTAGCATCAGTAAAAGTGGATAGTAAAGACTAGGTGTCGAATTGCGCTGTTTACCTTGTATCTATAATAGAAGTATAATAAAAAAAAAAAAAAAAAAATTTTTTTTGTTTAAAAAAGGGGGGGGGGGGGGTTAATAGATAATAAAGTATGTGTCAAGTACCTGTGGTTGGGTCAAAACTCACGATATATTTGGCGGTGAAAGGGTTATAAAACAAGGAATGGGAGTAGGGTTTACTCTTTAGCAAGTTCGATAGTCTGCAGCTATTCCAGTATGGTTTGCAATGGTTGGGTCAAAACTCACGATATATTTGGCGGTGAAAGGGTTATAAAACAAGGAATGGGAGTAGGGTTTACTCTTTAGCAAGTTCGATAGTCTGCAGCTATTCTAAGAGTTAAAATCCCCAGAGATTTTCCTACTTTGTCGCAGTTCTGGGGCTTAATTGTCATAAGATATTTTTTCTGATTATAAGACCGAGAGTATCCCCTCTGCCAAGAACTAAAAGGCCGCAGAGACATTCCTACTTCATAAAATAAGACACTGGAGTGTAATGGTAGAATTATAACACATACCCAGTGCATTCTTTTACGTCATCCCCAGAGACCTTCCTACTTTGTCGAATGTCTGGGGTTATACTCTGTATTATACTGCGGGTTTAATACAAAGTTATACTCAGCATGTTCTCAGACCTCATATTGATTCTTTAAACGATCACAAAAGATATTTCATTAAGGTCCCTTTTATAAATAAAGGTATTGACTTCATAGATTTACAAAGTATTCTCCGAAACAAAAATGTGATGAATGCTATTCCAAATTATTTCAAAAATCTTGAACCACCTATTATTTGCTGTAAGTATAATAAATCTGTGAGAGGGTTAATTTTTAACTACAATACAATTGTTTCTGATCTTAAAATTCTCGAAAACACACCAGCTACATGTGACTGTACCTCTTCTAAATTTTGTTACGCTCCAGTGGGTCATATAATAACAGGCAATTTTGATATCATTAAAGATAAACGCATCAGAGCGCTTTTGAGTAAGGGACCTAAATTTAGATTACCTGCCTTAATTGATTTCGATACTTGACGCAATCATATTTCGGAAGCTTTGATTAATTATAGTACCTACTGGTGCCGAAGAGAACATGCTGGAAATGACGCTCTTTCAAAATGGAAAGAATTAATTTTTGATATTATCGATACCCGGATTTCGTTCTATTTATCCAATAACCATCTTTTACCACCTAAACCTAAATTTAACATTCGTCACTTAAAGAAGGGCATACAAGACTTTCATTCCAAATATGTACTCGTTCCTGCAGACAAAGCATCCAATAATGTGATAATTGTATGACGATTACATTATGTTGATACTTTAAACCAGGAACTTGTAAATACCAATTCCTACACATCAAACAATTTTACGGAACGTAATGTAGTATCTGATCATCTTGATACATGTGTACAATTAAAAGCTGAAGTCAACATTACATGTCACAAACTTCCTACAATGTACTGGATACCAAAACTCCACAAAACTCCATATAAGTCTCGTTTTATTGCTAATTCAAGTGCATGTACTACTACTAAGCTTTCCAAACTTTTGACATCGTCTTTAATTAAAATCAAAGAACATGTTCAAAGGTATTGTGCAAAGACTTACGAAAATTCTGGACTTAATCTGTTTTGGTCTATCAAAAACTCGAATGAAGTTTTGACGAAGCTTGAAAATAGAAAATACCAAGCTTGCAATATAAGTACTTATGACTTTTCAACACTATATACTACCTTACCTAATAATTTAATAAAAGCTAAACTTATACAACTTATTGAAAAGACTTTTGCCAGAGAAAGGAAACTATTTCTGGCGAGTAATACTGATCGTGCATTTTTTACAAATGACACGGTTAAGCATTACACTATGTGGACTTGCACCGATGTTTGTAAATCACTATCATTTCTTCTGGATAATATTTATGTACGTTTTGGGAGTACCATATACCGCCAAGTGATTGGTATCCCTATGGGTACAAACTGTGCGCCTCTTGTCGCAGACCTATTTTTGTACTGTTATGAGAGGGACTTTATGCTAAGTCTAAAACCTGATACACAGGCAGATATGATCGAAGCCTTTGACAATACATCGCGCTATCTTGATGATATTTTTAATATAGACAACCCGTTTTTTGATACGTTGTTTCCTTTTATTTACCCAAAAGAACTACGCCTTAATAAAACAAATGGGTCAAATTTGTCGGCACCATTTTTAGATTTAGATCTTTTAATAAATAACGGAATTGTTTCTTCTAAGATTTACGATAAACGAGATGATTTTGATTTTAGTATTGTAAATTATCCTCATCTAGATGGCGATGTTCCCCGTTCTACATCTTACGGGGTTTATATCTCACAACTTATTCGTTTTGCTAGGGCCTGTACCTCTGTTGAGGACTTCCACATTCGTAATAAAACTATTACTGAAAAGCTTCTTAAACAGGGGTACAGATTTCATAAACTTCGTAAAACATTTTCTAAATTCTTTTATAGAAATCGTCCTCTCATTAACAAGTATAAATGTAACTTAAAGTCTTTTCTGCGGCAAGGTATTTCACATCCGGAGTTTTATGGTGATGTTATTTACAAACTTCGTAAGATTCTTGGACATATTCATTTTCAAAACCTGTTTGTGAAACGTATTAGATTTTTCCTCAAAAAAGATTATGATCCAACTATATTGCTGCGCACTTCACGTTTGGTTATCGATCAATCTACAATTGATAACCATGCTTTCCTCTTTGGTTGTGCGACGACAGACAGGGCTTAGCACTACATGATGATGTATCTCAAAAGCCGTCCTTAATCGGGAGAGTTATGTCGGATTTTCGTGCTTTGTTTGTTTTTTCCCTCCCTCTCTGTCGTACCCTGAACCCATCCATGTCTTACAGTTACTCGTGACTACAGACTAGTCGCTCGAGTACAATTTGACCGTTGCCACAGTGGGTTATTTTTAGCACGGGCTTGAATGTTAAATTCTTTCCCGTGTTACTAATAATCTTGTCATAGATTTTTTGTTAGATGTTTTACATGTATTTACTTACTGTGTTGGCGGTCTTTTTGATTGTAAAGTTTTGGAACCGGGTTTATATTTTATGTACTCCCAAGAGACCTTCCTACTTTGCCGCAGTTCTTGGGCTTAATTGTCAAAGGGAATCTTTTCTGTTATTTAGGCCGAGATTATTCCCTCTGCCAAGAACTAAAAGGAAGGCAGGTCGGTGGTTTTGATCTCATGTGCTGCTTAGCAACAAATGAGATTAGCCAAAATCATCTTCCTGAAATCATCATCATCCTTCATTACTCATCGGCGCTATATGACCTATTTTGTGTCGCAGTGTCGTAAAACCCAACTCATCCATCATCCATCCATTTTATGTACTGTGGTGAAATAGGGCCGTAGTCGGCTCGTTACGGTCGGTGTTTTAGACTATATCATCAAGGCCGTGTGCGAGTGCCTGTAAACCCCGGAGAGAGCCAGTTGTACAGTGAAACCATGATGTCGGACACAGTGATGTGAAGATACTATCGCGGACCAGGAGAATTCCTGCATTTACTACAATGGCGCTGCGAGCAGGGTCTGCCCCAGGACAGAAAGAATCGTTCAATTTGGACCAACAGAAGCTAAGAAACCTCGAATGGAGACACAAGAAGTTAGGCATCCTTCAGAGCAGCGGCCAAGACAGACATGCCCAGTACGAGGTTGTACCAAAAACTCCCCAAAAATGAAATGGCATGTGTACACCCACCTTCCGCCTGCATTTACCATTTACAGTTCAGGAGGTGAGCCCGAAAAGGAATCCTGTGATCCACGTCGATACAACGGATTCCAGTACCTGGCTCGAACTATTGTAGGAGGGAACGCTGACATAAATAGTTTGCTCAACTTTGCAAACAGAAATTGGTGCACAAATGCTCAAGCAATCATAACGCCGGAGATTGAGGTGGCTGTTCGGCGACTACACAATTTTATGGGATTGGAGCATCAGAGGACATTCTCTTTGCGTCCGTTGAACTCGCCGGCCCGCCTCTTACATTGGCGGCCCTTGGTGTTTATATTTAATCACTTGACAGAAGACGAAAGAGAGGGTTTCAAACAAGCCAGTTCAGTGTATAGGGCTATCAGCGTCGAGGAAGAACCAGCTCCGGCTACCCAGACCTGTATTGAAACAGTGAAGGAGACATCAGTCCGTGAAAGAAGTCCTACTTCTTGCCCAAGAAGGTTACTGAGCCTTGAACCTGTCTTTGAGGAAGAGGAAAGGAGTTTGTCAGGGGAAGGGTTACTATCAGTCTTTTTGCCTCCACCAAGACCTTTGCCGTCTCTTGGGCTGGTCGATGAGGAGGCGGAGGAGAGAATGGAAGTAGTAGTAACGGAGGACTCGGGTAGCCTCAACTCCAGCCAAGCCGAAAAACTCCTGGAAGATGACTTGTCGAACCCTGAACAAGATCAAGAGGTTGAGATCATTAGAGACGAGCCATTGTCCACGAAGGCTATAGAGCAAGTGGAAGAACAGGGGTGGACTACTGTGTGCAAAAGGAAGAATTATGCCGCAGTTGTATCGGAGACACCAGCAAAGGTTCCTGTTCAACCGCCTAAGCCACAGGTACAACTGACCGTAGACAAGTCGTTGCCAACTGCCTTTGACAGTCACTTTCATTTAATGATGAGTTGGGTTTTACGGCACCGCGACACAAACTAGGTCATATAGCGCCGATGAGTTAATGAGGGATGATGAGATGAGATGATAATGATCTCAGGAAGGTGATTTCGGCTAATCTCATGCATTGTAAAACAGTGAATGGGATCAAAACCACCGACCTGCCTTCCTTTTAGTTCTTGTCAGGGGGGATGATTTCGGTCTAATTAACAGAAAAAATTCCCTATGACAATTAAGCCCCAGAACTACGGCAAAGTGGGAAGGTCTCTGGGGCACTTTCATTTAAACAGAATCACCAATCGATTAGGGGAACCAGTGAAGACACCCTTAGACGCCATCAACTTATCTGTTGAGCGAACCCCAGATTATAAAGTAGAAGTCCCTCGAGGGGTTGTGGTCTACTGTGACCCAGAGGAGTTTGATGACCTTAAGTTCCCTACCGACCCAAATTGGAGGATTGCCATTGGTGTGCACCCAAAATCTGCACATAGGTTTGATGACTCTCAATGGGAATCATTTCAGAAGCTCCTCACTAACCCAAGGGTAGCGGCTCTAGGAGAAGTAGGGATGGACCATACTCGTGAGTCCTAGCCGAAACTGGGCCAAACAAGAAGAAGTCCTGGAACAAGTCCTGTCCGTTTGTGGTTTAGGGCATGTTTTGGTGCTCCATGTTAGAGGGAAAAAAAAGGAAGATCCTTTAGCAGAAGAACTGCAAAAGCGCTGCCTGGAAGTGGTTAAACAAAAATGTTCCAAGCACCAGAGGATCCACTTGCATTGCTTTAATGGAAGTGTAAATACCCTCAACAACTGGAGTAATGCCTTTGCGAACTGCTACTTTGGTTTCACGGGTATGGTGAAGAAGTTTAACCTGTCACAAAGGAATGCTTTGTGTCGAGTTCCACCATCCAAACTTCTCATTGAGACAGACTCACCGTACCTGGAGGTACATAAAGACCAGAAGTTTAATACTCCCAGTTTCATTGGAGATGTGGCCTATGAAGTAGCAAGGGTGCTGATGAAGCCAGTGGATGAGGTAATAAGAGTGACGGAGCAGAACGGGAGACGCCTATATGGCTTTCGCGCATCTTGCTAGATTGTGTAGAGGCAATTTTATAAATCCTAGTCCTTAAGACTGGATTATTTAGGCCAGATAATGGAATATGTGGAAAATGTGAATTTGTGATAGTACATCCTAGTCGTAGTGATTGGATATTTAGGCCATACATAATTAATGAGATCTCAATGGGAGTTTAGGACAGTTCAGTGTAATAGTCATGTTGTGAAAAGTAGTTTGTAAAGAAGTGATCATAATCTAGTCTTGGGATGGCTGATTAACCAGAAGTTCCGTATAATGGTCAAGTGGTGCTAATTTGTGTGGAAATAAGTGATCATAATCTAGTCCTGTGATGGCTGATTAAGTAGTGGAATCAAGAACACAGAAGCTATAAATAGTGAATTGGTATCCTGAACGTGGGATTGGAAGTTCGGAACCATTGGCAGTGGCTTATGTGAGACACCGGACCTGTTCTTCACGACGGGGGGAATGTGGTGAAATAGGGCCGTAGTCGGCTCGTTACGGTCGGTGTTTTAGACTATATCATCAAGGCCGTGTGCGAGTGCGTGTAAACCCCGGAGAGAGCCAGTTGTACAGTGAAACCATGATGACAAGATGTCGGACACAGTGATGTGAAGATACTATCGCGTACCAGGGGAATTCCTGCAGGTAAGTCCTGCATTTACTACAGTACACTGTTTGTCTTTATAGGTGAATATAGGAGATAAGAGTGAGGTCGGGCGCCCCTAAACCCAGGTTTAACCCCACAGTGGTTGTTAATGATTAATTTATAATTAATTATTGATTGCTACTGACCGTACCAAGGCGGGCTCCTATGTTCACTTAGCTTTATGTTTGTCTTGCGTGTTGTTTTCTATTTAGTGTGTAATTGCGTGTGTTTGTTGTGGTATGCCTGTGTCAATTTTATTTAACCTTGTTTTATGGTGAAACCCGACGTCAATCTATCAAGTCTGCTTTGGCTGTCATTCAATTGTTTGTTATTTTCCGAACAATGAATGAATCAACAGTACGACAAATACGATTGGTCAAATGTCCAGCTGTTTACTGTAGGTAGTGCAATATAAACAATCAGCAAGCGTTTTCAAAGGCAACCTCATTCGGTGTGAATCGGATGTTATCGTTGTAAAAGTAAGTAATCTCCTCTATTGTTCAATCCAAGCTTCGAAGCTCGGTCAAAAACAACCACTTCAGATACGATTTAAAATGATCATTTCAGTTGACAGTCGGTTTATAATGATAAAAATAGTCTGTATAAAATAATTGCAGCCTAATTAGGAATTAAAACTTTACGAGAATAGGATTTTTTGTTGACAATATCACATTGAGAATTGGTCCATTGACATGACCCGGGATAACGTCAGAATAAGATCTGAATCGGGACGAAAGTATCCTCCGAGTCTAACAAGAATAAATACTTTCAAACTTTAATGTATTTATCAAGCTAAGGCTTTATTTTCATCTTAAACCATACTAATTTTATAATTTGTCCGTTTTTTATGCAATAAAAAACATCTATAAAATTACAAGTAAAAACCGGTCTTCTCGGAAAAAACCATGGTTCGTACCACGGCCGTTTCGTACCGTGGTTTACCGGTACACCGGTTAAACCGCACATCTCTACCTGTGTGTGTGTGTGTGTTCTGCTTGAGAGGTGGGTGTATTGTTTGTGTTACGTTTCCTGCTTGAGTCTTTCGTATTTATTTAATTGTCATAGGGAATTTTTTTTAGCCGAAATCATCTTCCTAAAATCATCATCTCATCTCGTAACCCATCATCAACGCTATATGACCTATTTTGTGTCGCAGTGCCTTAAAATTCAACTCATCCACCATCAGAATCATCATCAAAATAACCAGCCGCTATGTTACCAGGGTCAAAGGTTATAGAGAGTTTTGATTGACTCATGAGATCGTCCTCAAGCATTGAATTGGTCAGATCGCTCAAATCTGACCGATCAATGCTTAATAGATAGTTGGATGACACTGTCAGACTCAACTCAAACTCTCTATAAATTTATCTTTTCTGTTTATTAGACCGAGATTATCCCCTCTGTCAAGAACTAAAAGGAAGGCAGGTCGGTGGTTTTGATCCCATGCGATGCTGGCAACGTATGAGATTAGCCAAAATAATCTACCTGGAATCATCATAATCTCATCTCATCATCCCTCATCAATCATCGGCGCTATATGACCTATTTTGTGTCGCAGTGCGGTAAAACCCAACTCATCCATCCGATTTCAAATTGATTTTCTCAAACATGTTTCTCAATAAACAGATTTCAAACGTTATTCATAGAATTGAGATCCGTCAAAATAAATATCTTCCAGAGGGCGTGGTCATTTTCCGTGATCGGAAATATCGAATTAATAAATAAATACGAAAGAAGACTCAAGCAGGAAACGCAACACAAACAATACACCCATCTCTAAAGCAGAACACACACACAGCCATACCATAACAAACAAACACACACACACACACACACACACACACGCAATACCATTCCTTCATCTACACACTAAATAGAAAACAACACGCAAGACAAACATAAAGCTAAGTGAACATAGGAGCCCGCCTTGGTACGGTCAGTAGCAATCAATAATCAATTATAAATTAATTAACTATTAACAACCTTCCTACTTTGCCGCAGTTCTGGGGCTTAATTGCCATAGGGAATCTTCTGTTAACTACCCCGAGATTATCCCTCTGTCAAGAACTAAAAGGAAGGCAGGTCGGTGTTTTTGAACCCATGCACTGCTTTGCAATGAATAAGATTAGCCGAAACCATCCTCCAGAATTCATCATCTCATCTCATTATCCCTCATCAATTATAGGCGCTATCTGACCTATTTTGTGTCGCAGTGCCGTAAAACCCAACTCATCTTTTCATCCAACCATTGACTCGGTGCCTGGCTGGTGAATCTTGATGGTAGGGATTTTCCATTACCTTTTTGAAACCATTCGACTGCGGGTCTGTGGTATCATTTTAGGACAATGACTTGTATAAAATATGGCTTGGAGCATTGATATACTTGTACTGAGTTTCTTTGTTACATATGGCTAAATGATTATTGTAGCGTGAATGTGCATGTATGTATATTTTGTTTTGTGTGACGAGGAGCATATCTGTTATTGATAATTTCACAAATGTTGTTTATTTCAGAAATAATTAAATTCATAATAGTGTTTTATCGTGCAATCGAACACTGGTAGGAGTTGAGATGCGTAGTAATTTAATCACGAGGCCTTTAGGCCGAGTGGTTTAATTACAAGCATCTCAACGACTACCCCAGTTCGATTGCAAGATAAAACACTTGTATTCATTTATTATTTCGATTCTAACACACAATTTTACCTTAATTTGCACCGAAGCAACGGCGTTACATTTTTGGCGTACGAATTTTCGAAGCCATATGATGTCACGTTAGTACGTTACAGCGCGTCAAACACTGAAACGTTCGTGCTTTGTTTATATAGGGGCGTGCGCGAAGTGTGTCAGTTGCCAAGAAACCATTCTTTTTCATACACTTCTGCTGTAAAAATTACTGGTTTTAATAACATCATAATTATAGTTATAAGCATATTTTGTACCAGTGTGTTCCTGAAGCGAATAATAGATATCCCAATAATAATAAGCATTCGCAACAGTAACATGATGTGTTGCGCACAAATACCTTTTTTGTTTCCATTGCTCATGACAGCATGCACCTTCATTATTTCAATGACCGCTTTTGAGTTCACGTTTCCATAACATTTTGCCCTTTTTGTAGTTTTCTTCTGAATAAAATTATGCGAGATCGAATTTTCATGAGCTTGATCCCACTTGAAAACGGACATCTTGGATTGTCACTTATCCTCGTTTTGACAGTCAAATTTAAGCAAAGTTCATTTGTATATTAATCAAGTTGATATCTGCGAGGTTTGTTTTCAGAGTTTACAGTGATACATACTGTTCTTGTAACAACCGATAGATCTACTCTTCAATGATTTTTTGTTTGAATGTTTATTTCTCTATCTACATTTTCGGTTTTCAGGCCCGAAAGAATGTTCCCCATTTTTGTACACGAATTGTTCTAGACGCGACTATCTTGTTTTACGTCAGGTCAATCCCAGTGGTCCATGCTCCGAGGTTATAGCGCATTTTAGTTGAGTCTTGAGTGTGTTCCCAAGCATTTGATTAGTCAGATTTGAGCCTAGGCTCAAATCTGACCAATCAAATGCTTGGGAACGAATTTAGACTCAGCTCAAACGCTTTATAACCTCGGAGTCTGGGCGAATGAGGCTTTAGAGTCATTCTCTGCTAAATAGTGCACGCACAAACATATGTTTCCCGAAAGAAGCGATGCCAATTTGACAGTTCGGTCCTGAGCTGACAAAACTCCGATAACATTTTCAACTGTAGCATGTTAGTGTAGACCATGTATATTGACCCTAATATTGGATACTTTGTATACTATAAAATAGACAAACGCAAGGACACAATCCCCAAAAACAAATTATGATTGTAGATTGGTGATCTGTGAGTAAACAATCAGAGCATATTATCGTAATTTATTCGTTTAAGGTGCTTGCGACAGTTTTTCTTTAGGAATACCGGTATTCTTATGTTCTTTATGAAATTTGAGTGTTTTGATATGCGTATATTTTAATCCTTAATGGGGTCGCTCACATAAATCGCGTATGCTCTGAAATATTCGATTGATTGAGTTGGGTTTTAAGGCACCGCGACACATAAAATGCTCGTTTAACGTCTGTTGTCAAGGCAGGGTTATTTTTCTGTTCTTATTGCAAGATTATTATTTCTCAAGGCAATGCTATTTGTTTGTTGTCAAGACAACGTCCTTTTCTGTTCTCAAGGTCACTTACTTGTGCATGAAGTGGAAGAACTTGTTGAGGGCGCCAGTGGCAACAGAACTCTTGCATACCTCGAGGTCTACCAGTGGGTAGTAGAAGACATAGTTGACACACATCTCGTCCGTGATAGCGAACCCACCCTACACAGAAACAGTGCTACCCTAGAGATGACGTTATTTTCCCTATAAACGCGTTTGTGCTAAAACCATTATTTCCAGCGCAAACAATTTTGAGTCAGAGCCAAAACCGGGTTATAAGGAGTCTGATCTGGCCCCATACTGTTTGCAATGAAAATAAGGAAAATGTTTTAGCACAAATGCATTTATTGGGGGAAACTTAACATCTCAACTCTCCCCTAACCCATTACCCCATTGCCTGCTTCTAGTTTTGAAGATATGTGACTACTTAAAGCAGGTTGAAAGTAAAGCAGAATGTGTATTAAGGCACATTCTGCTTTACTTTCAGCCTGTTATAAGCTTCTATTTTACCAGGCTATAAAAAATATTTCATATGGCACATATTCATGACTATTTAAAACGGAACTATTTATTTCAGAGGAGGAATGAATTAGAGATGTAAAAAGGTGTCTTTATGTTTTAAGCTTCTTTTTTTACCAGGCTATAGAAAATATTCCATATGGCACATTTTCATGACTATTAAAAACGGAACTATTTTCTTCAGAAGAATTAGAGATGTAAAAAACGTCTTTATTGAGTAATTGGTTAACCTCTTAGAGGTCTTAACCAAATCTGCAATGCCTCTACCTAGTCCTGATAAATGAGCCAAAGAGAACTGATACTACATCATGCAAGCTGGCTGCTTAACACATTTAACCCTTGCGACGAATATACTGTGAAGAGTATACCTGTCCTATGCAAACTGTGTAGACCCTGATCAGAGGGCTCCTTGATGAGCCCTCTGATCAGGGTCTTCACTGTTTGTCATTTTGAAATATATTGTTAAAATATATATTAAATACATGTACTTTTTGTATGATGATGTAGATAGAAATGGAAGAGATTGGATTTTCCATTTGATGTTTCAGAGGTGAATGGGACAACAGGGAAGTAGGCGGACGTGTTCAAACAGAGAGTTATGCCTTTAGAAGCAATCGGTCATATGGAGCTAGACCATGCAGTCGGCGCATGACAGTCACATTGCGTTTGATTTCGTATAAACGGGAACGAATAACGTAATTCCTTCTGCATTGAGGAACAGTTCGGGAAGGTTTTTTGCAGCATACTCACTATAGTAGCGTTAGTTCTCTCTACTGTTCGATCCTCACACGTTGTAACCAGCGCGTCACCCTGAAACGAATTAAACTACTGTAAGTGATAAAATGGTAACTTAAAACACGCGCCTAAAGTACTGTAAGTGATAAAATGGTAACTTAAAACATGCGACTAAACTACTGTTAGTGATACAATGGTAATTTAAAACACGCGACTAAACTACTGTAAGTGATAAAATGGTAACTTCAAACATGCGACTTAACTACTGTAAGTGATACAATGCTAACTTAAAACACGCGACTAAACTACTGTAAGTGATAAAATGGTAATTTAAAAAACGCAACTAAACTACTATAAGTGATGAAATGGTAACTTTAAAACATGCGACTGTCTGATACAGTCGAAACTCGATAAATTAAACTCGCGTTAGTTCGAACACATTCATATTTCAGCCACGTTTTAACTTTGAAATAGGGATATTTTTCTATTTCAGCGATTATCGACTTATCGAAATTCAACTAACGAAATACTGGTATAATCGATTTAAACGAGTTTGCAATATCGAGTTTGGACTGTATATTATAGCTCAAAGATAATAAGTAAAACTTTGAAGCATACTCCTATATCCAGGAGATGACATTGTGCAAGTGCTTTTGGTTGATTAAATAAGTATATAGTAACACCTCTCTATTACGATCACTAAACAGGCGGATAATTAATTGTTTAAAGGGCACGTGACAACTTCAGTGACAGTTAAACAGATAGCTCCTTTAGAGGCTTTGTTTTTACTGTCACATTGTTTTAAGCTGTCACCTGTCTTTTATACAATCTATTATCCCAGTGAGAGGTTTTACTGTATTGTAGCCTTGTGTATTTGGTAACGAATATATTTAAACCTCTCTATTACGACCACTAAAACGAAAACTGATCGATTGTACGTATAAGAGACAGGTAATAGCTAAAAGCAAGGTAACAGTTTAACTGTCACCTTGTTTAAAGCAATCACATCTCGTAAACGCCTAATAATTAACATAATGGTAGTAATAGAGAGGTTTTACTGTAATGTTATCACAATTCAATTGAAAGAACAGTTTTCTCAGAATGAAATGCTACAGTGGAGAATCTGTTATTCTTTCCCGTTTAAACGCAAACGCAAAACACTAAAACGTAGAAAAGTACAACTTTTTGACAATTCTCATAATTCTTGTTTATCTTGGTGGCAAACAGTTTAGAGATAGATCAGACGCCGGGTAACCCGGCGTCTGATCTGGCTCCAAACTGTTTGCACTGCAAATAATAGTTTTAGCGTAAACGCGTTTATTGGGAAAGAATAACACATTCTCCACTGTAACATTACAGTAAGTGCAGAAACAATGGTCTTTATGCTTTAACATCTACCCACTAAAATATCGACTGACTGAAATTTATCGTCTGCGAATGAGAATAAATTAAGTTTTTTATATTTCATTTAATTGTTAAACATTTAATACTGATGTCAAACGGATTTCGTACTGATTAGACGCCGAGTTACTCGACACCTGACCAGGCGCCAAAGTCATAAAGCGTTTGAGTTGAGACCGTTCTCAATCATTTGATTGGTCAGATTTGACCTTTTGCTCAAATCTGATCCATCAAATTCTTGAGAGCAATCTCAGACTCGAATAAAACGCTTTATAACATTGGAGCGAGGCATCAGACTACTTGTTTTCGGACAGAGGCAGTTAAGTTGTTAATCCTTTCATTGCCAAATTTGATCGTCTGCTTTAACCCACACGTCGCCATTATAACTTCTGCTGTCAAAATGTTGCAAATTAAACTATTACTTCGAAGTAAGATTTAATGCAAATTGACCAAATGCATATCGATCTGAGTGTCAAACAGTTTGGACCCTGATCAGACGCCGCGTGACGCTGCGTCTGATCTGGAACCTTACTGTTTGCAAAATCGATTTCAGTCGCAAGTGGCAGTGAAGTGGCTAATATGACAGCAATTTATTCAATTCTATCGCCCGCTAATTCTATAGCCTAATAAATGACCAGTAAATCAGAGACCCTTCTGAATACAGCGCTCACTCTCTACAACGACACTCAATTGCAGTCAACAATTGTTTGCGTTGTTCGGAGGGAGGCGTTATAGGGAGGGACATTGGATTACATTTGCAACAGCTTGAATCCAGATCAGACGCTTGTCACCTGTCAGGAAATTGTTTGTCAAAATGTCCATTATGTAACTTTGAGCTAAACAGCAGACGACAATTTTAAGCAGACGATATTGCAGCAGTAAAAGCGTTAGACAAAATTGTTCTTTTTAAGGAACTGCGACAAGGGTCGTTGTTTGGAGGGCCGTTGTAGGGAGGGAGCACTGTATTATCGATTTCATAGACCCCAGCCTCTGCAATATTGTTGAGCGATAATCTGATGGTGAATATGCTTGTATATGCATGGTCAACCACTAGATTGACGGCTAGTAAAACTTGTCTTAACTTTTACCCTTTCTTCCATATTTTACTCTTTCCCTCCTTATTTTTTAGTCAATGTATTTCAATATAGCACTTTAAGATCCCATCTGACCTGTGTTATGCTGTCGATGTTCTAGGGCTTAATTGCCACAAGGACAGTTCCTTGGTTTTTTAACCGAGATTATCCCCTCTGCCAAGAACTAAAAAGGAAGACATGTCGGTGAGTTTGATCCAATGCGCTGCTTCCCAACGATTGAGTTTAGCCGAAATCATCTTCATCTCATCATACATCGGCGCTATATGACCTATATTGTGCCACAGTGCCGTAAAACCCAACTCATCCACAATCTGATCTGGGGGTCTTCACTGTTTACAAAGAACACGTACTATTCGCAGGTACACTGTTTGAAAAGTACGCATAAAGTGAAACACAAAGCCCTTTTCGGAGTGTGTTGTTTTACATTCACCTTGATTAAAGCTGACACTTGCATTCAGCAACACCAATGAATATTCATTTGTTTTAATTATGGGGAGAAACAGGAAAAAGCGATTATGACCACTGAAATGTGTTAAATTTTAGGTGTTTCAGACAGGTGACTGCTTAAAGCAAGATGAAAGTAAAGCAATTTTAAAGGAGCTTTCTGATATCTGTCACATTGCTTTAAGAGCTCGTCTCTCTTTTGAACAATCAACCAGCCTTCTTTTTAGTGATCGTAATTTAGAAATAAAGAGGTTTTCTGTAATTTGGACTTATTGGAATTTGAAACGGTGAACCCATTACCCCATAGCCTGCTTCTAGTTTGTAGACAAGTGACCACTTACAGCAGGTTGAAAGTAAAGCAGAATGTGCCTTAAGGCACATTCTGCTTTACTTTCAGCCTGCTTTAAGCTACCATCTGCAAGGATAAAAGAAAATTTTGTTGTGGGGTATATTCATAAATGTATAAAGTGGAACGAACTTCTTCAGTGGAGGAATATATGAAAGGCGTAAAAACGTATTTATGGGGTAATGGGTTTAGTACTATTATTTTTGGAAGAAAGGGTTAATCAACAGGCAATGCCTATGGCGGACTTATGTTAGCGATACTGCCTTATCCCTTTCATGATCAACTTTACCGTGACGTGTTTACCCCGTCATCGCCATATTATCGTCTGCTTCAATATTGTTGTCTGCAATATCGTTTCAAAGTTAGACAGTATAACTGATGTAATTTCAAAATAAGTGGCAAAAAGTTTTGATCCTGATCAGACGCCGCGTTACGCGGCGTCTGAAGGATCAAAACTATTTGCAAATGCGCTTTATGACGTCATTGAGGGTAAAAGGGTTAAATAGCATTAGTAGTTTTAAAGATGCCGGTGTAACGAAGTATTTTGACCCCCATCGAAATATGATCCCCTGGTCAAAATTCGACGACGTAGAATGACCCCCGGTCATTTTTCGATATCGTACAATGACCCCCGGTCATAATTCGACGTCGAAATTTGACCCCCCCGGTCATAGTACTATGACTCCCCTCATGAAGTGTTTTGACCCCTCCTGAAATATATCGACCCCCATCGAAAAATGACCCCAGCCCTCTTTAGCAATTAACAGACACAGTTTAACCCATTGGACCCTTGCGACGAGTATATTAGTCATTTACAAACAGTCTACCTAGCAATAGTACATTTGTCCTTTGTAAACCGTGTAGACCCAGATCAGACTAATCCCAAAGGAGCTCTCTGATATGTTTGCAATCTATGTCAGTTTTGAAATATATTGTATAAAACAACTCTAGCTAGTCAAAAGTTGACTTGACATAACTAGAAAAAAATTGCATTGTCCACTTGAAGTTTCGGGTGTGAATATAAAATTTAGATGATAAACAAGTCAAAATTCAGACTTATGATAAGCGCGCCATGGAAACGTACAGTATACTAAATGCTGTTCCCGATGGGTTACGTTAACCTTGTGCCTATCTGTTGGGTACTGATGGTAGGGAAACAAGGTGGCTGCGGGTCTGTGGTATAATTCGTGAACAGCTTATTTATAAATAAGTTAAGGTAGTAATTCAGCCATGGAGTATGCAGGCCGGTGGGGCGGGAACAGGCATGGTGTGAATTACTTGAGAAAGTTATACATTACATTACAAGTGTCACCAATTACATTGCTAAAGAGTGTATTATATTACAATTATTATTACGTTTACATTTGTAATGTATTAAATTACAAGTACGTTGGCAAAGTAATGCATTACATCACACATTACATTTTGATAACAGTCAAAAACAGTACTGAAAAATAACTAATAAGCATATCATATATAACTGATAGGTTATCATTTACAAGTTCTTTGTCAACTAAATAATCAAAATTCTAAACTTAAGAATACATGGATGCAAGTTTACAGTTTGAAAAGTCACAGCCTTTTTATATTGCCCACTGGGTAAGGAAGTATACTTTTGTAAGGAAGTGAGCCCTTAACCCTTTCCTCCACAGTAGCGCCTCAGGCCACCCTGCACCTACATCTGCAAATAAGATTAAGATACACTAATAAAATCCAATAATAATTTTAATTACAGGCGTCAGTTAACAACAAAATGAGTGTAAAGCAGAAAGCATACATGAGCTTTCTGCATAAAATTCATATTGCTGTATGCATTGTCCTGCCTTAATCACAGTTAAACGTAGCTAATTTGCAAGCTTGCCTATGGAGCAAAGGGTAAATACAGACCAAAAGTTTTGTACAAAGCTCTTTGAAGTGCTGTCTACACATTAAACCTGTTATATGAAATGGCATGTCTTTTTTGACTGTATACTTCTTAATTGAATTACTGCTAATTACCAAGACAAAATGTATAAATGTTACTTTTGCACATAACATCATTAAAGTTTCAAATACATTGTCTGTTAGATGCATTATGTCAGACCTGATTATTTAACCCTTTACCCTGTTTCTATTCTTGAAGATATGTGACAATTTATTGAACGTAGTTTACAGTCTATCAGTGGTACACTCCATACCAATATACGTTACGCGAACGAGTGCAAATATGTATCACCCTTTTACAGAACATGTATTTGTAATATTTACATCGGTTCCAATGACATTCGTCATCTAACAATGTGTCGCAACAGAAACATTGCGGCATGTGACTATGAAAATTGATTAGATTATTGACAGTACATTGTACAACATAGAAGTATCCAATGATTTAGGTAATTAGCAATCTGATATAAATTTACCCTCAGGGAGCTCATCGCAACCATGGCGGGTTTATTCTACGACATTGAAAAATGACGAGGGGTCTTTGTTTGACATCAAATACGGTAATTACCATATCGTGGCAGTGGTGGCATTCTATGAAATAGAATGATATCAGGGGGTCATTCTACGACATCGAATAATGACCGGGGGCCATTCTACGACATCGAATAATGACCGGGGGTCATTCTACGACATCGAATAATGACCGGTGGTCATTCTACGACATCGAATAATGACCGGCGAGTCAAACTATGATATCGAATAATGGCCGAGGTGTCAAAATACGAGCTAGCATAATGACCGGAGTCTTTCTACGACACTGAATGGTGTGATGTGCAATGAGGCAACATAACACAGCTTCCGATTTTGATCGCTTTTTGTTTGCTTGTTTGTTTATAGTAAATGCAATTAACTTTACACTTAACATGGTAAACTATAAACGCACAGCATAGCAAGTGTTGACAAAAGACAAAAAAGCCCACTCAAAACAACCGACCTGCATTCTTCTTATTTCTTGACAAAAGGGATAAGTTCCGACAAATCAAAACATCCTCTATGAAAATATGTTAAGACATTACCTAATAAATACGAATTTTACGCCTTTGATCTTTTTATTCCTCTACTGGAGATAAAAGATCAGATTTATACAGTCATGGATATATACCATAAGAAAATATTTTCTATATCCTAGCAAAGTGTACCTTAAAGCAGGCTGAAGTAAAGCAGAATGCGCAATCTGCTTTACTTGTAACCTGCTCTAAGTGGTCATCTGTCTTTAAAGCTAGAAAAAGGCTGTGGGGTAGTTGGTTAAACCAAAGAAACCGCGGCAAGATAGTAAGATTTCTTGGAAATACGCTTTCTCGGAGGCGTGGTGCATGTGTGATTGGGGTTTACTCAGCCTGCTACGTCGAAATTAAATCAATAATCGAACAAGAGTAATTAGTAGATCGTAAATGTATACTTGTAAAAGGGTAAACGGTTCTGGGTTCGATACCCATAAGGTTGTCCATTGATAGGCAGACACACTTACAATTCAATCAAAATAATTTATTCACTCAAAACTTAGTTAGGTTTAAAACAACTTTAACACATGCAAAACTGACTTTAAACAAAATATCAATACTTTTTAAAGGGGGGTCATATTTCGACAGGGGGGTCATAATTCGACGATGGGAGGTCATTCTACGACGTCGAATTTTGACCGGGGGTCACGTTTCGATGGGGGTCAAAATACTTCGTTACACCGGCTTAAAATGGATGTTTTTGTACTATGTCTATGTTAAACCCTTATCCTGGTGACAGCTGCAACGTGACATTTATTTCCAATTAGTTTGAATCAAAATCAGACGTCGTGACTGCGATTGATCTAGATCCAAGATGTTCGACATCCGTCACTAGGTTTTATCAAATTCAGATTGGCACATAGCATATATTTTATTTTTTCTCAAAATTACCTTTTTCTTTATGGCATATATGCATTCAGCAATCTCTACAGAGAGCTGTAGGGTCGAAAGGGTTCAAATCAAACTACACCCTGTGTCTGTTTAGTTACTTACTGGAAGTACTCTCACAGGAACCGGAAGTTGTCTTATTTCCTGAAAGTGTGGACTGTAATGGTTATCTCGGTTAAGTTCCGGTAGTTCGTTGCCATGCCGTGTGTGTTTTGTGTAAACCCGTCTGCCTGTCATGTGGGTGTGCAGCTGGGAGGCGAATATTCGGATACCTTCTGGTGGAAGACCCTTTATAAAAAGAATAGTGTTCCCTCTCTTTAGCGACAATCAATATAAACATATCAAATGCCAAATTGTCTTATAGATCTAGATAGGTGACAGTTTCATGCAGGATAAAATTAATGCAGAAAGCTCCTTACACCAATTTACTTGTTCTTTACATGGATACCTTTTCATGCGTCTACCTAAAAATGTGAAAGAACCAAAGGAAAATGGTTTCTGCATCATGAAATGTTGGTGTTAAAAGTAGGCTAGAAGTAAAGCAGAAAACTCATAGAAGAGCATTCTGCTTTATTTTCAGTCTGCTTTAATCAACTACATCTCTTTAATAAATTGCAACTAAGCTATGGGGAAGGTTAATGCCTCAATGGGGTTGTGATATCAGAGTATATACTACAGTTCTGTTAAGTTTGATTTTGTTTTCTACCACTTGAGTACACTCGGCTATACAGTAGCCTGTGAGGGAGAAGAGTTCCTGTCCCGGGGGTATCGCCATCTTGTTTGTATACTCCAGGCCTAGCTCCATCACCCCGGCATCATAGCGCCTCAGTTCGGACGTCACATAAAACCGGATACCAGAGTTGTCTATAATACCTGTAAGTGATGATACTAAGTTGAAGGAGGTTTATATCACGACGTAAAACTCTTTATAAAGAGTCTATATATTCATCTATGTAGCAAAAATTATATATATTAGACAGTTTAGCAACATGTTCAACAACCTCGTTTCACCTTGAAGGTTTCATCACTCACATGAATATTCCTAACATCAAGAGCGGGCTTCAAACTTAGATCTGCGAGGAGTAATTATTAGTCCATATCCATAACAAGTTTGGTCACTGGCAATGTAATACAGAGTTTAAGTCGAGTCTGAAATCGTTCTGAAACATTTGATTGGTCAGATTTGATTAAAGCTCAAATCTGACCAATCAAATGCTTGAGAAGAGTTTGCTCAAATTTGACCAATCAAATGCTCGAGAACGATCTCAGACTCAACTCAAACTCTTTATAACCTTAAGGCCTGGTTTCGCGAGTTATGATTTATCGGAGAAGACAACACGTTACTGCGAATTGTATATAGGCATAAAGCATGAAGAAATTTACACATGAATTTTAACATTTTGTCGTGGGATTCTTAGGCATTATCGGCAAACTCTAACTTAAATTCAAAGTTATTGCTCTAGCTTTACTTTTACTGATCAGGCTCGGCGTCTGATCATGGTCCAAACTGTTTGACACTTAATATTACTTTAGTTAGGAGCATTTCAATATATACTAACACGATAAAGAAACTATATGTATATTTGGTTTAAGAGTTTTTTGTTATACTTATAGCTTAAATGAATTGGCTACACGATGGTGTATGTTTAATTGTGATTTGATAAGTCGCAGATCATAATTTTGTGTGTGAAAAGTATAAGTTACAGACTTGTAATGTTTTATAACTGTCGTTTGGGCAGCGACCAATCTTCTGCCGTATATGTCACAACGTGACTTTTTGATAGGGTTGACAGTAAAAATGTATAAATGTTTGTTTATTATAGTGTCACCCCTAGCGAAGAAGGGTTGTCACATTTGTGACGTATGCCTGCTGTTATTCAGTGTGACAACGGATTAGAATTTCAAGGACCGGCAGTAAAATCGTTGTTAAGAAAACACAACATAAAAATGACACATGGCCGTCCTTATCATCCTCAATCGCAAGTCAAGTGCGAACGGTCAAATAGGACCTTGCGGATGATGTTTGCATTAAGACGCTGAAGGGGGTTTAATTGGGTTAAAGGGTTACACGACGTTGCAAATTCCATAAATACAATGCCGAAAAGAGTACTGGGAAACGTGAGCGCTTACCAAGTTTATAGTGGAGAAAACGTTATTCTTTCCCGTTTAAACGCAAACGTACGCAAACGCAAAGCACTAAAACGTAGAAAAGTACAACTTTTGGACAATTCTGATAATTCATGTTTATCTTGGTGGCAAACAGTTTGGAGCCTGATCAGACGCCGGGTTAACCAGCGTCTGATCTGGCTCCAAACTGTTTGCACTGCAAATAATAGTTTTAGAGTAAACGCGTTTAGTTTAAACATATTTATTTCAGAAAATGTACAGATACATAAAATATACAACATATCTATTATAGGATTAGAACGAAAGCTAAAGCTTATTTAGTTCTTCTCCTTCTTCTTCGCGTTTATTGGGAAAGAATAACGTTTTCTCCACTGTATTATCGACGAAATTATGAAACCAGTACCCTTCTTTAAGACAAATAAAACAAAAACTAAAAAAAGCTGGAAGATCATTTCATGCTTGGCAAGAAAAAATAGGAAAATGCCAAGAAATTATTTAGCAGGAGCGGCGGTACTTATTCAATATTCTTTTCGTAAAACACGTGTTCCAACAAAGCGCTACCTCTTGGAAGCAAAAGTGTTGGCAAAGAAACCGGTTGGAATATTTTGTGGAATACAAAACACCAGTCGGTGTAATAGCAAAAGGTTGGACATGTGTAGAAAAAATGACCAGCCTCACGGTAGGCCGAGAAAAACCAGAAATAAGAAACTCTCAACAATTGCTCTCACAATATTTGAAAAAGAAGTTACATCGGAGGAAATTTTATCAAGTACTGACCCACGAGGACAATATCGAACAATTTCATAGTGGAGTTAAGATACCATTAGATCCGAAACCTGATGGGAATTATCAGTTTGCGGCCATTGCTCACCAGCTGCACAATAAGTCAATCCATCGGAACGAATCGTACTTGCGAAAACAAGCTGTTGAACATTTGAGAAAGAACAAACATTTCTATGAGCATTTCATCTACCAAAAAGACTTTGAAGAATACACAGTCAATATGTCTAAAGATGGAACGTATGGGGACAATCTTACTCTCGTATCGTTAATGCGCGAGTACAATATGTAATGTTTAGTTGTTTCTGCAGCAGGTCCTGAACGTTCAGCCCTTGTGTCAAATAACGGGGTTTACGATGCTCGTGTGCCTCTGATAATGCGTTCTGACATATACGTTTTTGTTAGAGCCTTATATGTCACAAAACGTATACGTCACAAATGTGGCTGGCCGTACTTCGCTAGGGATGACAGTATAATAATCAAACTTTTATGCGTCTCAACTGTCTACCCTATCAAAAAGTCACGTTGTGACATATACTTTTTTGTTAGAGCCTTATATGTCACAAAACGTATGCGTCACAAATGTGGCTGGCCCTACTTCGCTAGGGATGACAGTATAATAACCAAACTTTTATGCGTCTCAACTGTCTACCCTATCAAAAAGTCACGTTCTGACATATACTTTTTTGTTAGAGCCTTATATGTCACAAAACGTATACGTCACAAATGTGGCTGGCCCTACTTCGCTAGGGATGACAGTATAATAATCAAACTTTTATGCGTCTCAACTGTCTACCCTATCAAAAAGTCACGTTCTGACATATACGTTTTTGTTAGAGCCTTATATGTCACAAAACGTATGCGTCACAAATGTGGCTGGCCCTACTTTGCTAGGGATGACAGTATAATAATCAAACTTTTATGCGTCTCAACTGTCTACCCTATCAAAAAGTCACGTTCTGACATATACGTTTTTGTTAGAGCCTTATATGTCACAAAACGTATGCGTCACAAATGTGGCTGGCCCTACTTCGCTAGGGATGACAGTATAATAATCAAACTTTTATGCGTCTCAACTGTCTACCCTATCAAAAATTCACGTTCTGACATATACGTTTTTGTTAGAGCCTTATATGTCACAAAACGTATACGTCACAAATGTGGCTGGCCCTACTTCGCTAGGGATGACAGTATAATAATCAAACTTTTATACATTTCTACTGTCTACCCTATCAAAAAGTCACGTTGTGACATATACGTTTTTGTAAGAGCCTTATGTCACAAAACGTATGCGTCACATATGTGACTGGCCCTACTTCGCTAGGGGTGACACTATAATAAACAAACAATTATACGTTTCTAATGTCAACTCTATCAAAAAGTCACGTTGTGAGAAATTCGCAATTTTTTTTACATATACGGTTCTAAAGTCAACCATATCAAAAAGTCACGTTGTGACATATACGTGGCTGTCTCAACCCTAATTGTGATGAATTCGCACGTATACGTCACAATTGTGACGTATACGTTTTGTGACATATAAGATTTTATTCGTAGAGCCTTATATGTCACAAAACGTATACGTCACAATTGTGACATATAAGTTGTGTGACATATAAGGCTCTACATAGCCTTGCTTAGTAGACATTTACAAAATATTTTACCCATGGAGGTAAAAAGGGCCCTGCCCAGGGGGTCACAGTTTCACGTAGAATTATAAAAAGATTACAAGTCTGCGACTTTTACTTTTCACACCATCGTGTTTCACTTACAAAATTATGCTCTACAAATTGTTGAATCACCATTAAAAATCCACCATCATGTAGCCAATACAATAAAATGCAGAGACGCCATTGCAGTGAATAGGAGATAGGAAAGAAAACAATCCCCATCAAGAGGTTTTAGGGAGAATATAGTCAAAACTGTGATTAGAAATCACCAACAGCCCGTTTCATAAAACTTCGTACGACAAATGTTGTCGTAAGTCAGATTATAAAAGTCATTTTTTATTTATTTCTAATCTTATCCTGCCTTGTGACATCTCTTTGGAATCGTCTTTTCAAGACGATTCCAAAGAGATGTCACAATACATGATTAGATACAGAAATTAAATGTATTTTTAAGTTTTGACTTACGACCGTTTTTGTCGTAAGAAGTTTAATGAAACGGGACCCAGGGCCTTGACCTGTCGTAGTCTTATCTCCAAATACTGTGGTAGTGAACAATAAGACGTTTACCGGCTTGTTTTGTAGGGTTGTTGAAGTGAACTTCCAACATGACGTATCTAGAGTAGTCAGGGCCACCTATCGGATACCCCGCCTCTTCCGGTAGTGTTAGTGACTGGAAATGGATACAGCATGTTGTGGGTAAAATTTGACACCCCCAAACAAACGTTATTGGAGCTCAAAAATTGAAGTCCTTTGCAAAAGGTTTGAAGCCAGATCAGACGCTGAGTAAATCAGAGCATGCTTAACCTTTGGTCCGTTTCATAAAACTTCGTACGACGAAAACGATCGTAAGTTAAAACTTTCAAATACACTGTACATTTAATTTCTGATTTCTGTATCCAATCCTGTCTTGTGATATCTCTTTTGAATCGTCTTTTCAAGCCGGATCCAAAGAGATGTCACGAGACAGGATAATATGGAGAAATACATAATTATTGATAATGTGAGAATCTGACTTACGACAACATTTGTCGTACGAAGTTTTATGAATCTGGCCCCAGGTGTCTTCTCTGGATAAAAACTGTTTGACACCTTTAAACAAATGCAGAACGAGTTCACATCTGTCAGCGTTCACGTGTTGTTGCATTTTGCGTGTGTGTGTTGTTTTTTTAATCTAAAGAAAAGAAAGGATAGTGTGTTCCCCAGTGTAACAAAGATGGTTTATAAATTGTAAGTCGCCCTTTTCTTATTTCAAAACAAATGTATATTTGTATAATTATTTAGTGATGAGTATATATTTCTCGTGTGCGTTGACATCTCTATTCCGACGACGTTACATGTCGTTAGGACTCAAACAAAACATCTGGGGCCCGTCTTACGAAATGTACGACAAAAACGGTCGTAAGTCAGATTCTAAATTTCTCAATTATTATTTATTTCTCCATATAATCCTGTCTTGTGACATCTGTTTGGAATTGTCTTTTCAAGACAATTCCAAAGAGATGTCACAAGACAGGATTAGATGGAGAAATAAGATGTATCTTAAAATTTTGACTTACGACCGTTTTTGTCGTACGACGTTTCGTAAGACGGACCCCAGTAACTTACAGATTGACAGGAAACCTACCACAGCTCCCATTGCCCATGCGCCTATCACTTTGCGGCATGCCGCAAGTTCCGGTGGCTTTCCTTCCGACTGACCAGGTCCACTGTAAAAGCGCACGATTTGATTAGCTGGTACCTCGCAATGAAAGACTTCCATGTGATGCACGAGGTTCTCATTCCCTGGTTGTATGACACCCTCGTACTACAAAATTCAAAGTGCATAAAGAATGCATTAATTAACCATTCCTTCCCATTGCCTTTTAGCGCATTCACTTAATTCCTCCGCTGAAGAAAATAGTTCCAATTTATACAGACATGAACGTGTATCATAAGGAATATTTTCTTTGTTCAAGCAGGTGGTAGCTTAAAGCAGGCTGAATGTATATAGCAGAATTCTGCTTTACTTCCAACTTACTGTAAGTAGTCACCTATTTTTCAAAACTAGATACAGGACATGGGGTAAATGTTTGACGGTTGTATGTCTCAACCAGTGTGGTATTGATCTGTGCTGGTACCCTTTTTCTCCCTGGAACTTCAAATAGACAATTCCAGTTTCCAATTGAGTCTAGTCCATTTTGATGCCTCTGGATCTATGATCGAAGGCATATGGTGTTTGTCCTTTCTGTTTTTCCGTTTGTTTGTTTGACATCAGCCTTACCGTTTGCCATTGTTTTTTAGCTATGACCAATCCTCACTCAATAAATGTTCCATATGTTGCCCATATAAAGAGGTATAAATTAAAAATTAATAGTATAATGCACTCCTATTTTAGAAAATCAATTGATCAAACATTTTCATGTCACACCAGTCCACAGCTGATCGTTCATCGCCATTTTCCAACACTATACTGTCGGAACACAATTTTTAAATTACATTTGGGTGACTCGCTCATTCTTGGTATTGTTTCTAAATCGAAATACCTACAGCGAGACCTACACGCGTACTAGAGGGTTCCCGGTCGATTTTCAAGTTTTTTTGTGTGACGTCATGTGCAAAAATGAACTCGCCGGCTTCTGAAAATACGAAGCGCCGCCCTCCGAAATAGAGCCCTTTCATTGGCTAACAAACTAGGTCGAGCGGTAATTTGGGTTAAGCGATAACTTAGTATAGGTAAATTAGGTTGAACGGTAACTGACATACACGGACCTACGTGCCATATTTGGGGCAAACGGTAAATCAGTTATAGTTCATTTGTTTGAAAATTATGTATAGGTTAGACCATGGTTGCAAGCGAATAAACGATATAGTTCGAGGGGGCGTAGCCCCCGAGAACTATGTCGTTTATTCGCGCGCAACCGTGGTCTAACCTATTTAGCACTGGCTTGGGCTCGAGGAAAACAAGAAGACCCTACGTTTCTACTTTTTGTTTTAGACGAAAAAGTCATTTTATTTGTAATACTTTACTTAAATTGAAAGGTTATTTCAATGTGCAGTTTGAGACATTAAGCATGCTTTAACACCAACATAAATAACGCTTATTGAAGCTCTATATGTAAGCACAATTCATTATTAATTGCCTTTAAAGTTTAGGTCTCACTGTACATAATATGACGTCATCAAGCGAGTGCAGTTCCCCTCCGATCTAGGGTTGTGACGTCAAATTGCCTTGATATGACGGAAGCTTGGAATAAGTGAACAGTGTGTTAGTTATTTCATGGTTTTGTAAAATAAACGATATATTCACAGGTTTTTTAGGCCTCTGATTGGCCGAGAGCTCCAAGCCATGTGCTAAACAACATAAGCTGTTCGCTCCCTACGGTCGCTCCAGGTTATATTGCATAATTTTCAAAAAATGAACTATCACTAATACATATTGATATGCAGGTTTTGGGCATGTCGTGTCAAGTGTCACAGAGGTCAAAACGTCAAATATTTGAAACGGCAGTAAGTTAGGCTGTAACGAATACACCATGTAGCGAATGAGTACACATCATGATATAGGGTGACGAATATGAATAATTTTCAAGAATATGAGTGCAATATTTTCTTTGTAGATCTATGTGTGAATCTCTTCTATCAATACTTTATTACTACTTATTTCTATAGTGTATTGTTCATATTTGTTCTTCAATAAGTTGTTATCTCTTAAAATAAAAGTACATGTATTGTGAAGAAGTAAGTTTTTTGTGTCACAATTTAGATATAGTTCTCCTAAAAACAGTGTTCCCTCCCTACAACGACTCCCTCCTTACAGCGACCCTTGTCGCAGTTCCCGAACAGGACAATTATGTATAACGCATTTACTGCTGTAATATCGTCTGCTTGGAATTGTTGTCTACTTTTTTTTCTCAAAGCTACATATAAGTGGACAATTTGATAGAATAAATATAATTATGAGTGAAAAACAGCTTGAATCCAGATCAGACGACGCGTTACGCGGCGTCTGGGATGGAATCAAGCTGTTTGCAAATGTAAGCCATGTCTTAATGTTCCCTCCCTCCGAACAACACACAGAATCTGTGTCTCCCGTTGGGTGTCGTTGTAGAGAGGGAGCACTGTAGTTCTCACTTAAAGCTGACATTTGATTTTGTCAAGTTATATGAGCAACCCCATGAGAAACCCTGCTCTAATTTCGGTGTTATTGGTGTAAGGTCAAGCTAAACCTTACCATCATAGCAATCTCATAACTAACATCAATCTTTATTATTAATTATTTAGATTCTTACATTGCATTTATGTCAGTTTATCAGACAGTGAATCCATGCCAAGGAAGAAATAGTCTAAATGAAAAATAATTATTAAAGATAAAATACTGAACTAAATGAGACATATTAACCGTACTGAATGCACAATGTTCCAATAACCACATCTATTCCAGGCTCAGTGCTTATAAAGCGTTTGAGTTGAGTCTGAAATCATTCTCAAGCATTTGATTGCTTAAGAACGATTTCAGACTCAACTCAAACTATTTATAAGCATGGACACAGAGTACCTAACAAAATGATATGTTCTTCTTCAGGAATATTTACATATCCACATGCTCTGGGTCAATGGTTATAAAATATAAAGCGTTAGAGTAAAGTCTGAAATCGTTCACAAGCATTTGATTGGTGAGATTTTAGCATAGGCTCAAATCTGACCAATCAAATGCTTGAGAAAGCACTCGGACTTAACTCAAACGTTTTATAAGCGCTGGGCCTGGGCTCAGGAGACTCCTCTTGGCGGCGACAGCATCCCCTGCAGAGCTGAACTTTCTTTCACTTGGTACACTAGTAGCAGGTATGCACAAACTATGTCTGGCAGAGTGACATAGATACGGAAAGTTAAACTGGTTTTCTTTCCACGTAGCCAAAACCGACGGAGTCAAAGTAGCTTGTTCAATATGTTTATAGCGTTCTAATTCAAAGAGTTCTTGCTGTGATTGGTAGGAGGTTCTGATTTAAAGCATATACGTCATCAAAGAGTGTGTCAACGGGACTCAATTTACTCAAACAATGACGTGTAGCAGGTGGTTCCTTTATTTCCTTTTTCACTAGAAAGGATCGGGAAGCTGTGGTTGGTTTACATTTTGGTCTGGCCTAGACTGGTCTGATGCGCCTGGCTCTTGCTTTACACAAACCTGCTTGACAATATTGTAAAAGTAAGTGTTACTATGGATGCATAGACACGTTACTACTCGTCTGTTTCAATGAACGGCATCTGTTTGAAACTAGTGTCAAGTACAGTGGCCTGGAGCAGAAATGCTCGTATCTCAGTGTCTTGGTACCTTTTTGCCCAGTCTTTCATGGCAGTCTCCTTTTTTCTGGCTGATAATGTTTGAGTCGTGTCATTGTGTGTACTTGCAGCTAGACCAGATTTCAGTGTACTCGTCAGTGGCATAGTCACTCTCTTCACAAAGAACAGTAGTGACTGTTTTCAGAGGTTTGAGTACTTCCAGAACATGTTCAGCAGCTGTTATATCGGCTGCTGAAAGTGTGTCGGTTTTCTTGTCTCATAAGAACAGCCATCACAGCAGGCTGTTGCTCCATGTAACGCTCAATCATGTCATAAGTGCTGTTCCACCTAGTTTTTACTTCACTTCACAGTTTGTGATTTGGTAACTATAACATATTCTGTTTCAGCTTAAGTAGTTGTGTAGCTGTTGAACGTTTTAGGGAAAAGGTAACAATACGCCTAATGCGCCCCAAAGGCCGCTGAACTTCATTCACTTTTAATGCATACTGTGCTGCGAGGTAGTATGGGCAGACATTTTACATTCGGAGTCATATTGGCTTCTCTGATAGCAACACACACGTTAGCAGCCCTGTCTGGTGTCACAAGTTGTAAATCACGAAGTCGTTTCAAAACACATTCATCCACAGCACATCTCAGGACTTCTGCTATGTTGCTCCCAGTATGTGACTCAAACAAAGGACGTGTTTGCGAAACAGGGTCTAGTAGGATATTTCTGACACCACTTACTACTTAGATTTTCGGCAAAGTTTCCAGTTAATAGCTCGCATATCTATCTAATAAGTGGAAGTGAAAATATTTTCATGAAAACCTGATCATTAACGTATCGCGTCAAATGACCTGTTAAATTGCCAGATACTGTCACGAAACAATATTTACACATACGGCTTGTAAGTTCACACACGAAAATATGAAGGAACAGTTTCTGCAAAAAGTTTGTCATACACATTGGTGTGGTTTCCAAAATACTTACTTGATTTCGTGCTTGCATATTTTACACACAGTAAGTGTTTCATTCGTTGTCCATCTCCGTCTTTTTTCTTTGGGAATCCCAAAGTATTCCCACACGACGGGTGACATTAATTTTGACGGTGCATCGACCAGTTCGTCCCGACATCGCGAACTTAGTTGAGATTAGAGTACGATTGTCGTAATATATTTAAGAATTAATAAAAACAGTTAAATTTTATAACTGATTTGCGTTGTGACATGTCAAAGATCAAAGTCAAAGAGGTCAAAAGATGGAATTTATTCGCAGCCTTAACGTTTGCCATATTTTTTTTTTACTATAACCAAATGCAATACACTCAATACATCGTCTATATTTGCCCGTATGAAGAGGTATATGAATATGCGGGTTTTGGGGCATGTCGGATCAAAGGTCAATGTGACGGAGAAAAAAGGTCGATTATTTTAAAGAGGCTCGCAACCGGATCAAGCATTAAAAATAGTAATTTGTAAATATATGTCAAATGCTTATATAAATGGGTAAAATTTAGTTTAGGATAATAAATTCTGTTAAAAAATGCATTTCCAAAAAAAAAAAAAGAGGCTCTGGTGGGATTCGAACCCGTGACCATCCATGCGGAGACAAAAATGAAAAATGAGGCATCGCCTTTACGCCCTCGGCTACGGACGCTCTCTATATATATATGGTATCGAATTAACGTACTTCAATGATAGCTATTAATAGAACATTATTCGGCTCGGGTTTATGTCTGACCCCGTGTAGAGAAGCAGCAACAACAACTATACCGTTAGCTAACGCTATGGAAAAACGATGGAAAATATCTAAAAAACTAAGATTCGGTGACGATTCTTGAGACGTTTTTTGGACCGATCATATTTTTTTAATGTCAAAAGCCAAATAATGCCACAAATTTGCTTTTATTTGAGTATTTTATTTTATTTTGACAAGAACACCATTCGGTTGCGAGTCCCTTTAAATGGTAAAGAGCAAATAATATTTGACACTTGAGTGATAGGGGCTCCATATTTGGTATACACATTGCTGTAATTAAGAGAAATTTAATTATGCATGTTTTAGACATTTCAAAGGTCGAGGTGACAGAGGTCAAAAGATCAAATATATTTGCAACCTTAACATTGGTCATGTATATATTTTTTAAATATAACCAATACACACTCAATACATGATCCATATGTTACCAATGTGTATATAGGAATATGCAGGTTTTGGGCATGTTAGGTTAAAGGTCATACAGGTCAAAAGGTCAAATATTTGAAATGACAAATTGGTACAACCTTTGACCCTTAAGTGATAGGGATTGCATATTTGGTTCAACTATTGTTCTCATAAAGGGGAATTTAACAATTCATATTTTAGACATCACAAATCAAAAGTCAATGTCATTTAGAGGTAAAAAAGGCTGAATTTTATCTTTACCAAAACCATGGGACTTACTATTTCCAATACCACGTTGAATACCAAATGCAGTGTATAATTCAACAACAAAATACATTTCAGTGACAATATAACAGCTTGAATGTGTTTGTTATCTCTTTTGGCACGATTTTTGTTTTCATGTGGTTTTGAAATGGATACACTTATGCAGGGCTGCCATTTTTCCGAAATTTTCCAAAATCTTAGATTTTTATCCTAGCAGATGGTAACTTAAAGCAGGTTTAAAGTAAAGCAGAATGTGCCTTAAGGCACGTTCTGTTTTACTTTAAACATGCTTTAAGTGATCGCGTTTGAAAAATAAAAACATTGGAAATCTTAGGATTTTGCAAGATCAAATTATGGCAGTCCTGCGTATGGTTCTGTAACAATGATCACTTGGGACATAATATGTTCGTACCTTGACGATGTGATGTTTGTCTGCCAGGGGCGGTAACTGTGCTGTGTACCACCAGTATGTAGTATCGGTGGCTGGCACCTGAACCTGGAAGTCACAAAACGAGGGAAGTATGATCTGCATCCAAACTATTTGCATATGTAAACCCATAAGCATGCCTTTTGTTATGCATCTATAGAACATGTAATTACCTTATTCCACTGGAGAGGACTTACATAGACAATGCCTGTTGTCCAATCCATTTCGTTATGAGAATAAATATTGTTTCAACCAACCCTTTCATGATCAAGTTTATCGTAAGGTTTTTACCTACCCATTCACCGCCATATTGTCGTCTGCTTCAATATTGTTGTCTACAATATCGTTTCAAACTTAGATTTAAGGCAGTATAACTGACGTAATTTCAAAACAAGCGTATGATCACGCCGAGCGTCTGATCAGGATCAAAAAACTTTTTTGAAAATGCGCTTCATGACATCATTGAGAGTGAAAAGGTGAATGTTTTAGACCCGCTTAATGACCAGCTTGTCTCAAATGTCATTCAATGTAAGATATAAATCTGATATATTACCTAAAAGGAATTTCATTGACTTATTTCTGTAAATAACCCTTTAACTGCCATGCAGTTATCGAGTTTAAAGAATTCTGATATGAATTTGTTTCTAGAATTTAATTTTTAGGAAACTTATCGGTGAGTTCGTAATTGGCGTTATGTAATTTCTTATCAGGATCTGTACCGTTTACACTTAACCATTTTTCTGGCTAGGATAGGGCAATGAGGGGGTTCAAGCCCCTTATAAAAATACTGACACTTTACTATTTTCAGAAAATAACTTCAATGGAGAGGCAGATTTGTCAAATGCAGGATCCCATTAACAGCCTTTCCTAAGTATGGGTTTAATCCGAGTGGCTTAACCCCTTCACTGCCATGAAGTCATCCATTTTAAACAATTGTCGTCTGGTTTTATTGCTAAAATTAAATATTTAGTTATTTTGACTTCTGAAATATTGAAATGAGTGTAAAACAGTTCGTATCCTGATCAGACGCCGCGTAACGCGGCGTCTGATCAGGATCCAAACTGTTTTCAAATTACTAATGTACTCGGGGTAAGGCAGTGAAGGGGTTAAGATAAAACCGTTTCGGGGAAGCGACTGGTTGTGGGATTGTATTTACCGTTTCACTGAAATGTGTTACTAGCCTGGTATTTACTACTAACTAAAATGCAGATCAGACGCCAAGTAATTCTGCATCTAATCTGGCTCCGCGGCTGATCAGTATACAAACTGTTTGACACTCGTATCGACATTTCTTCAGTCGAACAGCCCTAAAGCTGACTTTAAATACATTGCAGACAACACTACAGTTACCACTGAAATTTCTAAACGCTCAGATTAAAATGAATAATCAGAATTGACAAAAAATGGTAGTTTTCTCCATTTTACTTCGATGCGTTTGGGTTTCGTTTGCGTTTAAACGGGAAAGAGTAGCGGTTTTCTCCACTGTAGCATTCGACTGATATGATTTGTTAAACAACTTCAACAGCTAAGACATTTCATATCATATCCTATGTATCATACAACACAAAAATCTTACATTAGGGGTTGTAACCTCGAATGTCCATGTGTCAGCCGGAAGTTGTTGTTCTGCTGTTTCCGGTTTCAGCAGCTGGACTCTTTGTAACCCAGGAGACATCTTCGTGACGTTGATTCCATTCAATGACGTCACGTGTGTAGTGGACAAGAAGAAAATAATGTGAGTGGTGCCTCTCTGGAGAAAAAACAAATAGGTTTCCATATTTTGAGCTTTAGAAACCATTTTTCTAAAATTCTTAATTTAATTTCATAGAAATTATAGCTGTTTCAAATAGGTCAACTTTTTGTGATTCAAATGGTACAATTCGGACACCGTTTTGTGCTATTATCTATTTCACTGTTGAATAAAAACTCCTTTTCACTACATGTATTACTACATGCTTTTACTTTCAACTTGGTTTAGGCTATCATCTGCTAGAATACAGAAAACTTTTTCCGGATACATGTACATATTCATGACTGTATAAAGTGACACTATTTTCTTCAGTGGAGGAATAAATTAAATGCGCATAAAGGGATAGTTAAACGCAGGGTGCTTCATTGGTTAAGTTCAAATGTTCATTCTAACACACCTCGCGCACACTCCTTTACTTTTAATATAAACAAAGAAGGACGCAACTGTGATTAAATTCACATTAAAGCATTTACGCGCTGTACATGACGGCTTAATATGACGTCACTGACGTAACATGTGCTCGATAATTCGTGCACCAAGAAATGTAGTGTCGTTGCATCGGTGCAAATTGTAGTTGAATTTAAGTGTTAGATTCGAAATGAAAAATTCATACCAGTGTATTACCGTGCAATAAAACAAGGATAGGTCGTTGAGATACAGGTAATTAAATCACCCGGCCTTCTGGTATGCATTTATTATTTATTCAGGGCTGCCATAAGTTGTCATGAAAAATCCTAATATTTCCAAATTTGCAATTTTCAAGTGCGATTTTACGAATCGTACCTTTACCCCAGCACCTGTTTCTCGTTTCGTTGACACGTGACTATTTAAAGCAGACTAGAAGTAAAGCAGAATGCGCCTTAAGGCACATTCTGCTTTACTTTCAGCCTGCTTAAAGCTACCATGTATTAGAAAAATATCCGAAGATTTATGAAAAATCATGAGAAATGGCAGCCCTGTTTCTTAATGAAACTTTGGACAATCATACATCGCTAAACTAAACATTGGAGTCGAGAGGCAAAAAACCCGAAGGAATAACAATATGTGTCGAATGCTACAACAGCTTACATCAAACTGGTAATCGTTGTCATCGCATGTGTCAAACTTCCGGTAAAACAGTAGACTAGTCACGTGATCTTTGTCGTTGGCTCTCTTCAGTATGTAGTCTTGATGTTTGTCCGTCACCAGGAGACCGACCTTATCCGTGTGGCAGTCCTGTGTGCAATAAATAATTACTGTCAATGATTATTAACAAAAACCTTCTAAATCTACAGATGGTAGCTTAAAGCGGACTGAAAGACTGCGCCTTAATGCGCATTCCGTTTTATTCCCAACCCTGCTTAAAATTATATTTACTCTGGATCCGAAGCCGAGCGGCGGGCGCCATGTCAATTTACCAAACTGACACTGTACCGACTGAGCCAACCGGGGACATGGTATGCCACGTCCATTGCTCTTCATACTGGAAGTAGGTTGCGACGGACAATGTAATGCGATTGAAAAGGGCAATTTAAACATCAAAATGATAGTAAATGCATCGAAGTGATGCTCCTCAATCTAAGTTTTTGGTTAACAATTAATTATTTTAATGACATTTGCATACAAATGATGCATGTAATATCACTATGTTTTTAATCGAAATACAGGGCTGCCATTTCTTCGGATTTTTCCTCAATCTCCGGATTTTTCCCCAGTTCATGGTAGCTTAAAGCAGGCTGAAAGTAAAGCAGAATGCGCCATAAGGCGCATTCTGCTTTACTTACACCCTCTTTTAAGTAGTCGCATGTCAACAAAACAAGAAAAATGCTATGGTGTAAAGGTACGATTCGTAAATTCGCAATTGAAAAATGCAAATTTCGAAATCTTAGGATTTTTCAAGTCAACTTATGGCAGCCCTGGAAATATTAAATCGGTGTCTGATCTGAGTCAACATTGTTTGTCTATGACCTGTTAATGGGACGCTAGGCACAAATTGGTTCAAACAGAAGAGAATGGAGTTTGAAGTACGAACATTAATATAAAAGATCGTTCCCAAATACATGTACATCGTTCCATCTTGTTTGAGCTAATTAATTCAGAAGCAACATAACATGGAATAAATAAACACTTGGAGAAATTGAAGAAAAACAAAACAAATTGTTATTTAAGAAAACCGTTTAGCGGTTATGAATTTAAAGATGAATTTTGAAAGACGAACCCGGTTGTAAAGGATATTAACTCATTACCCCTGAAACTTTAAACGGAAAATTCCAATGTCGAAATAAGCATAGCCTGCTGTTTTATGCAATACATTGCAAAATTACATTTTGTTAAAAAAAGGTGTCTTATAAATCTTCGGGTTATTTTAAATGTCAATATTATATATAAATTATTTGTTAATTTAAGTATCATGGTTGTACAAATATACAATTAAAACCAAAAAACGTCGTTCTTTATAGAATTACAAGAGACTGTGCTCTTTAATATTGGATTTTACATTATTACATAATATGGGAAAGTGTGTTTCATTTAATCCCCTTAGCTATGAAATATGGGAAAATTCTAAATCATTTACAAGAGCCGTATACGCTCATCTGGGACCGTTGATGTAAATGTAACAAACATAAGCTCAGGGAACTATGGCTTATGACAATAAGATTTTTTTAAGGTTTCATTGAAAAAAACTATTTTTAGTTCCTGTGACCTAGTTATGCAACGGACCGGAACCACTTGAACAATATAGGTTAAGTACCTCGAGAAGTTTCACTATGCCACGTATCAAAGCTCTGGCCATATTAGTTTAAGAGAAGAAGATGTTAGAAGTTTCACTTTATAAATCTATGTAAATTTGTGACCCCCGGAGCGGTGTCATTTTTTACCCCAGACATAATTTGAACAATCATGATTGAAGACATGTAGTTGATATCTAAGCACAGAGTAATTTGGTTTCAGACAAGAAGTTTTTTTGAAGTTTTAATTGAAGATTTCACTATATAACTCTGTGTAAATTTGTGACACCCGGGGTGGGGCCATTTTTGACCCCAGGTACATAATTTGAACAATCTTGAAAGCGGACCTATAGATGATGCTGTGTGCAAAATAGCTAAGCTCAAGGTACTGTGGTTTCAGACCAGAAGTTTTATTGAACAAATATATTTTAGCTCCTGTGACCTAGATATGCAGCAGACCGGAACCATTTGAACAATATTGGGCTAAGTACCTCTAGAAGTTACACCATGCCAACTACCAACGCTCTTGCCATTTTAGTTTCAGAGTAGAAGAGGATTGAAGATGTCACTATATATGAAAATGTGTGACCCCCGGGCGGGACTATTTTTGACACCAGTGACATAATTCGAACAATCTTGATAGAGGTCTTGTAGATGATGCCTAGTGCCAAATATCTAAGCTCAGGGTACTGTGGTTTCAGACAAGTAGATTGTTTAAGTTTTTATTGAAACGATCTTTGTTTAGCTCCTGTGACCTAGATATGCAACGGACCGGAATAATTTGAACAACTTTGAAAGAGGACCATATAAGGATCATTCTTGCCAAGTTAAGTTAAAATCCATAAAGTAATTTAGGAGAAGATGTCGTTTAAAGAACGGACGACGGACACAGCACAATCAAAATAGCTGACATTGGCACTTGGTGCCAGGTGAGCTAAAAACTAAAGAGTTAATCTCCTTTTAAGTCGTAAATTTCATTTTTACAACATAAAAATTAATTGAAACTTTAGCATCACAACTAGTACCTAATAAAATTGTAGGTCAAAACATTGCAACTCTATACTGCTACAGTGCTATTAACCCATTACCCCATAACTACGTTTTTTACGCCTTTAATGTATTCCTCCACCAAAGAAAATAGTTCCATTATTTATGTAGTCATGAATATTAACCATAATATTTTTTCTATATCCAAGAAAATGGTAGCTTAAAGCAGGCTGAAAGTAACTTTCAACCTTCTTTAAGCAGTCACTTGTTATCAAAACTAGAAACAGGCCATGGGGTAATGGGTTCATCTCATTGTAAAGTCGTAAATTTCATTTTACAACATAAACATTAAAAATCGCTTGCTTTTTTTAAACCATCGTCGATACATTTAAATGTAATGCCATATGAACACAATGCAACAAGATTTAGAAACGACTTTTACAAATTTACTTTTTTCTTTTATTCCGATTAGCAACCAGTTTGGAACCTTCTCGGCGTCTGATCTGGATTCGAACTGTTTGTAATATATATCATTGTTTGTAAAATAATTGTGTTTATTAGTTAAACCTTTCGACGCAAAATTAATCGCGAGGCTTTTACCCCTCATCGTTATATTGTTGTCTGCAAGCTCGTTTCAAATGAAGATTAAATGTAGAATAAATAAAGAAATGTTGATACGAGTGTCAAACAGTTTGTTTCCTGATCAGACGCCGCGTTACGCGGCGTCTGATCTGGATCCAACATGTTTGCAAGTCGGAATTTGCAGTTTAATGGTTAATAGTCTTACAGAGATGCCCAAATACACGCACGCACACAAAAAACAGCAGCACAGACTTGAGAAAAATATGCAAATGAATTAAAATGGAGATTTAATTACGTGAACGGGTTTTATGAACACGTTAATTGCGTATAACTCTTATCCCTGTTAATCTTTTCACTGCCAAAGTCCCCAAAATGTGACTTTGAAATCAGTTCAGATCCTGATCAAACGCCGCAAAACACGGCGTCTGATTAGGATTCAAACTGTTTGACACTCGTATCGACATTTCTTCAGTCATAACAGCCCTAAATCTCTAAAAATATTTCAGACGACACTACCAATTCAGACGATATTTTGGGGGCAAGTGGGTTTAAGGTGGCTCGACGGCGGGCGGCCCGCATCTCGAGTTCCGGAAATGCTGATGACTTTCACCTGATCTTTGCAGCACGTGATTATAGTAGAAAATTTAGATAAAGAAAAGTTTGATCAGCTTCAGTGTCTTCTCTGTTAGCGCAGTTTGTACGGTGATTGACTTGCAATCCAAAGGTTCCAGGTTCGATTCCCACTCGCTTCAAAACTTTTTTTTAACAAATTGTCCGATTTTAATGACTAGTCAATTCATAACGCAGTGATCAAAGGGCATGCTATGTTTACTCACATAATAATGAATAATATCAGATGCAAGTACATGTATAGTCAAGTGACAGCTAAATTTGTGAGGATTTATAGCCTATATGACAGATGGCAGCTTAACACAGGACAAAAGTAATGCTAAAAGATAGATCCTAAAGGAGCTTTTATGCATTACTTTTGTTATGCATTAAGTAGTCACCTGCCTTTAAAGATCTACAGGCTACCGTATTCAATGGTCCCTTATTACAGGTTTGACGTATGGTATTATTTAGAGCTGACCGCATTTTAGAATTGAACTCAATGGAGGTTACTCGTTAGCTCACCTGAGCCGAAGGCTCAGGATGAGCTATTGTGATCCCATTCCGTCCGTCGTCCGTTCACATTTTCAAACAACATCTCAGAAACCACTGACCTGATTTCAACCAAACTTTGTCAGAAGCATCAGTGACAAGGGGGAACGAAATCTTGTTCAAAGATTTTGGCTAGAGTTATTCCCCTTGCTGTGGGACCAGGTTTTCTAACATGGCCGTATAGACAACTTTTAATGCATAAGAAAATCTTAAAAAATCTTCTTCTCAAAAACCCAAAGGCCCAGACCTTTGATATTTGGTATGTATCATGACCTAATGATATTCTACCAAGATTGTTCAAATTTTGACCCTGGGGCCAAAAATGGCCCCGCACTTGGGCTTATCAGTTTTTCTTAGGAAAACCTTTAAAAATCTACTTCTCAGAAACTGTATGGCCTAGATCATTTATATTTGACATGTAGCTTTGCCTTATGGTCCTCTACCAATATTGTTCAAATTATGACCCCCGGGTCAAAATTGGCCCCGCCCCGGGGCTTATCAGTTTTACATAGACTTATATAGGAAAACCTTTAAAAATCTTCTTCTCAGAAACTGTAAGGCACAGATCTTTAATATTTGACATATAGCTTTGCCTTGTGGTCCTCTACCAAGATTGTTCAAATTTTGACCCTGGGGCCAAAAATGGCCACGCCCTGGGGCTTATAAGTTTTTCTTAGGAAAACCTTTAATAATCTTCTTAGAAACCGTATTGCCTAGATCATTAATATTTGACATGTAGCTTTGCCTTATGGTCCTCTACCAAGATTGTTCAAATTATGACCCCCGGGTCAAAAATGGCCCCGCCTTATAGTCCTCTACCAAAATTGTTCAAATTATGACCCCGGGTCAAAAATGGCCCCGCCCCGGGGCTTATCAGTTTTACATAGACTTATATAGGAAAACCTTTAAAAATCTTCTTCTCTGAAACCCTAAGGCCCAGGTCGTTAATATTTGACATATAGCTTTGCCTTGTGGTCCTCTACCAAGATTGTTCAAATTATGGCCCCCGGGCCCAAAAAGGCCCGCCCCGGGCTTATCAGTTTTTCATAGGAAAACCTTTAAAAAACTTCTTCTCTGAAACCGTAAGGCCCAGATCATTTATATTTGACATGTAGCTTTGCCCTATGGTCCTATATCAAGATTAATCAAATTATAACCCCTGGATCAAATTTGGCCCCGCCCCGGGCTTATCAGTTATATCAAAATGTTGTCTTTCCCAGTCAGCTTCTATGGTACAATGTCTCAGGTGAGCGAAATGTGGCCCTCTGGGCCTCTTGTTTTGTGTTAACATTTTGTCAGAATTTCAGGAAATCATGTATAAAATTTAAATTCTACAGTAGATTTTCATTAAATTTTTGTGACTAGTAGAATTAAGTTATATCTATCTGATTAGAGTAAAATTAGTGTATGTTAAACAGCTAGATTTTTTTGTAATTTGAGATTTAGTGACTTTTTCAGAATTTGACTTTTTTTAAAATATTGATATTTCCAGAAAATATGTCATGAAATACTTTTGTTTGCCCATATCTTATAGTCTATGTACATTTAACTTGAATGTACTGAAATTATTGAGTTATAATATCATTTTATAAAGAAAATATTCCTGTTTATTAAAAAAGGAGCTTTTCTCGACAGAAAGTCCTGTCAGAAAAAACCGGCACTGTATTTTTTTTTATTTTAACGATTTTTCACTCTCCATATGGTATATTTCAATTTAATCAAGGTTTCAAAGAATTCTGACACAGAATAAGCTGACCCGCGAACCACCTTAAGCAGACGATTTAATTCGACAATCATATGCAGTAAATGACAGGATTTGATTTAATGTTTGATTCTGCATGTAGTGTCAAATTAGTAACCTGTTTGGATCCCGACCAGACACCGCGCTTCTATGTTTCTGAATACGTGTCGCGGCGTCTGGTCAGGGTCCAAACGGTTTGACACTCGTTTCTGTGTTTCTGAACGGTGTTACACATGAATGCAAATTTTTAGAAAATCTTGCAGATAACCCATTCACTGCCATGACGTCACAAATTTTAGGTAGTTTTATTTAAAATATTGAAATGAGTGTCAAACAGTTTGGATCTTGATCAGACGTTGCGTTACACGGCGTCTGAACAGTATCCAAACTGTTTGCAAATGAACGTTGTACTCGGGGGTAAAGCAGTGAAGGGGTTTCAGTGGAGAAAACGTTATTCTTTCTCAATAAACGCGTTTACGCTAAAACTATTATTTCCAGTGCAAACAGTTTGGAGCCTGATCAGACGCCGGGTAACCCGGCGTCTGGTCAGGCTCCAAAATGTTTGCCACTGATATAAAAATGAAAAGTCAGAATTGTCAAGAAGTTTTCCTATTCTACATTTTAGTGTTTTGCGTTTGCGTTTAAACGGGAAAGAATAACGTTTTCTCCACTGTACGTATATATCTGGCCTTAAATTATGGCAAAGAAAGAGTAAAAAAACCCATGTATGCCTACATTTATACATATTCTATGTTCGGGGTGATGTTAGCGGAAACAACCAACAGTAACTTTCCCCTTCCAATTTCTTATTTCGTCGAAGTTAAAACTGAAATATGGGCATATCAATACGACCTTCTTACATTGAAAAGGGCGGAAAACGCATTGAAACCAAATAAATGTTGCCTTGGTTATTTTAAATTTTTGTTCAACCATTTATTCAAAGTGCTTAAAGTGTATTATATTGAAATGAGACCAATCTTTTTAAGAGGTGTCTGGTCTTGTGTTTCATATTTAATTTTAAATAGAAATTTATGTTGGCAAACAGTTCAGACACAGAACAGACGCCGCATTATGCTACAGTGGAGAATCTGTTATTCTTTCCCGTTTAAACGCAAACGTAAAACACTAAAACGTAGAAAAGAACAACTTTTGGACAATTCTGATAATTCTTGTTTATCTTGGTGGCAAACAGTTTGGAGCCTGATCAGACGCCGGGTTACCCGGCGTCTGATCTGGCTCCAAACGGTTTGTAATAGAAAAAATAGTTTTAGCGTAAACGCGTTTATCGGGAAAGAATAACAGATTCTCCACTGTAATTCGGACAGAGTGTGTATTTTACTCCCACCCAATCCCATCGAGGCCATTACTGATTATGATCAATATTATCAGATCTTTTTTTTAATAAAACAAATATTGTTGCACACCTAGACTATATAAAATTACAAGTTTTTGGACGAGAAAATTATTCAATTATTAATTGATTAATTAGTTTTATTTATTCAATAATGACAAGGAGAATCTAGTTATAATAATAATTATAATGGCGCTGATGATGATAACAATGATAATAGTAATAATAATGATTATAATAATACAAATACTTTTAATAATAATATTAATTATGGTGATTATAACAATATTTATAATAATAATAATGGTAAAATATATATACATTTATTCTTTATTTAGTATTGTATTTTATTATCAATGTGTTATGTTTGATTCATATTATCATTTACAAACGATACATGAAACGGAACAGATGATTGTTTTGACGATTTAAGTGAATTCTTTAAAATTACTTTAGTTCAGATGAGACTGTTTGATATGCTAGTCAATGTATTTTTTATTTAAAACGGCATTTAAACTACAACGCACAATACCTGGTAAATACTGTTTATGTCAGAACATTTCAAATTATCAGGTCGGAGTCATTTTGAACAAAATATAAACTAAAATTAAAATCCAAAATGTTTCGCATTCATGCGGCGGTACCTGGAAGTGGTGAAGCCCGCTGTCACTCGTCCAGTACACGGCCAGGTCCGCGCCCACCGACTCCCCGTAATCCGAAAACCCGACCCCGAACCATGTACCCTTGGTGACGTTGGCAGTCAGGCGAAAAAACACGACGGAAGTGAGATAATCCGGCCTCCATGACAACTGAAGCTGGTGGTCACCGTCTAAATACACGGAATACGGGTAGCTACTGTACCGGGGGTCACAGTATGCGCAATTCCATACAAATAATCCAAGGATCATAAAAACAATTCCAACTTCCATCCGAGCTCTTTTACGATTCTTTAAAACTTCTCTTAACTGCGAGACTGTTGGAACTGATTTCCGCCCGTACTGCTGTTAGAGTTTCTGCAATTGCTGCTAGAGTTCTATTCCACTCAAGCAGTACACTGAGAATAACAATAACAGTGAGGATTGTACAGTGGGGAAAACGTTATTCTTTCCCGTTTAAACGCAAACGAAACGCAAACGCAGTGCATTAAAATGGGTCAAATGCGAACTGTTTGACAATTTTGACGACTCATTTTAAGCTGAGTGGCAAACAGTTTGGAGCCTGATCAGACGCCGGGTTACCCGGCGTCTGATCTGGCTCCAAACTGTTTGCAATTAGCGTAAGCGCGTTTATTGGGAAAGAATAACGTTTTCTCTTCTGTATCAAGCGACCAGTTATTAATCCTTATGCTGAATTGTCGTCTGCTTTCAAATATATCGTCTGCGAAAAAAAACTTAAAATCAACTCTTAAGCTATTTTAAGTGAAGAAAAGTTTGAGCATGGATGTCAAACAGTTTGAATCCAGATTAGCCGCCATATGACGCTGCTTAACCCATTTACCCATAAATACGCCATTAATTTATTCCTCCACTGAAGAAAATAGTTCCACTTTTTACAGTCATGAATATGTTGTAAAAGAATTTTTTTCTATATTTTAGAAGATGGTAGCTTAAAGCAGGCTGAAAATAAAGTGCCTTAAGGCACATTCTGCTTTATTTTCAACCTGCTTTAAGTGATCACATATTTTCAAAAGTAGAAATAGGCTGTGGGGAAATGGGTTAAAGTATGATGTAGATAATGCATAAAGTTCTGCTTTATCTATAGTGTGTACAGTGGAGAAAACGTTATTCTTTTCCGTTTAAACGCAAATTCGTTACAATTAATCTGAGAAAATGGCAACATTTTGATTATTCTGACTATTCATTTTAATCTGAGTGGCAAACAGTTTATAGCCTAACCAGACGCCGGGTAAACCGGCGTCTGATCTGGCTCCAAACTGTTTGCAATGCATATAAAAGTTACTTGGGAATTAATAACGTTTTCTCCACTGTATTAAGGTTGTGTTCGGTAGCCTTGTCTTCTAAAGACAATGAGTTGGTCCAGTGTACCGAGTGATCTTTTAATACAAGATTGCCTGTACTTACAGTAGAGAAAACGTTATTCTTTCTCAATAAACGCGTTTACGCTAAAACTACTATTTCTATTGCAATGCAATAGAAATAGTAGTTTTAGCGTATGCAGCAAACAGTTTAAAGCCAGATCAGACGCCGGCGTCTGATCAGGTTCCAAACTGTTTGCAACTAAGATAAATATGAATTATCAGAATTGTCCATAAGTTTCCCTTTTCTACGTTTTAGTGGTTTGCCTTTGCGTTTCGTTTCGTTTAAACGGGGAAGGATAACGTATTCTCCAGTGTACCGAATGATCGTTGAATACAAGATTGACTGTACTTAGCTAACACTCATCAACACCAATATAACTGTACAATAGTGTGTGCTTGCACCACTGTAATACAGTATAAAATGTGTTAACCCATTCCTCCCTGAAACTTCAAATGGAAAATTCCAGTTCCCAATTTAATCTAGTCCCTTTTTCGTCTATTTAGAGTTTTTGTCAATGCATGTAAATATGGCAAACAGTGAAGACCCTGACTGATCAGACGGTTCTGGTCTGTGTATTCATTGTTTGCACAGGACAAGTGTACTCTTCACAGGTACACTGTTTGCAAAGGGCGCGTATGTGCATGCCGGTGGTTCAAAGGGTTAAGCTGCTAATGGTTATTGGGCGTAATTACAGTCAATAGTGTATTACCAATGGTGATTCTGCATAATTAGTCAAAATTGTTTTAACTCTCTCAATGGCGCCATCGTTCGTGAAATTTATTTTCAAACAGTTTGGATCTAGATCAGACGCCGCTTGATGCGGCGTCTGATCAAGATCCAAACTGTTTGATACTTGTTTTTTCGGTAAACACTTTAATTCGGCATACATCTGTAAATGATAATTTTTCAGCAGACATCAATTGGCAGTGTTAATGCAACAGTCACAATTTTACCCGGCGTCCGTACGGCGTGTCCGATTAGTAGGCATCGCCCTCTAAAGAGAGGTTTACGTCCGCTCAAACCCATGTAATCCCATCCATTCCTGCTCAGGCGCCCGTTTCATAAAACGTCGTACGACAAATACGGTCGTAAGTCAAAACTTTAAAATACATTTAATTTCTTAATCTAATCTTGTCTCGTGTCATCTCTTTGGAATCGTCTTTTCAAGACGATTCCAAAGAGATGTCACAAGACAAGATTAGATGGAGAAATGAATAATAATTGAAACTTTTATAATCTGACTTACGACAAAATTTGTCGTGCGAAGTTTTATGAAACGGGTCATCAACACTATGAGCCGATGTTAACAACTGGTACCTGTAGTGTTGGGAATCGGACTGAAAAACTTTAACCGATCATCGGCACATCGTCGCGATCTATCATCGATTAAAATCGCGATTAATTTCTATACTGCTTCGGGCTTATTTCACAGAAATGACAAAGTGCCTATAGTTTTGTACCGCAACCGTGGCCTAGAGGTTAGGACATCCGCCTCGGAAGCGGGAGGCCGAAGGTTCGAATCCTGGAGCCCGATACGGGGTTGGGACTGATATGGCCGGTTGGTGAGCCGCCAGCAAGTTAAACGAATGGTTACCGTAGGCCCGTCTCTGCCAGGCAACCGGCAATAAAAGAAGGGATTCGGGAGGTACTGTGCGCGCAAAAAGGATAGGTGTATAATAAGCCAATACTGGCTGGCCCTTTCAATAGGGATGACACTATAATAAACAAAGCCTTTGTATAATTATATAAAAAGCCCGATCTCAAAAAAATCAACCGACAGTCATGCGGTGGCCGGCCGATCATCAGTCGATTTTGTCATCGGGAGCTTATTGTGACTGACTTTTATACGGTTTTTAAGGTACTTCGCATATGCGCGTAGTTTCCATACGATTGTTATGAAAATTGTCATAAAGAATGATAAAAGCCTAAGAAACAATGTGTGTAAATATAGGCAAAATTTATCGTGTGGTTTGTCTTTAAGGTCTTTTTTCTGACAAAAACCTAGAATTTTGATGATTTTATTTTTCTTAAAAATGAATAAATCTAATGACTATAATTCTCGCCCAATAAGTAGTCCACAACATTCATTACAAGAAAAGCTAAAAACATTTTGAATAAAGGTGTTCAGAAAGATGTTATCAGCTATTTAAATTTTGCAAAATGCTAAAAAATTGAATTACAAAAAACTGACTCATTCAATGTATATTTGTTTTCATTTTATTCAAATATATGGTTGATGAACTAGTCAGTCTGAAAAAATTAGAAAATATTACAGTCAGGATTTGTTGTAATCACATATTTTCTTATTAAATGTGGGATATTTGTTGTTTAGATACAGTTACCTACCTTAGAATTAAAACTTTGTCATTAAAATGCATTATTATTTATTCATGGACTTGCATACAAGGTTTATTATATTGTTTGAACATAATTATAATGGGCAATATCGATCTTGAAAAGGTTAGCGTATTGAAAAGCTTCAAGGTGTGGCTTTATAGTTCGATCAAATCGTTTACATGTATACCGATTTAATTAACTTGTAAGTCATTAAACTAAAACGTACAGGTAAGTGGACATATACTTGGACCGTAAACATCACTAGTACTAATCAACGAAGACTAAACATAACATGTCTCTTGATTACTGCGTTATGGATTGACAAGTCAATAAATCGGACACTAAAAAAAATATTTGGATCGGATGGGTCTCGAACCTATGACCTTTGGATTGCTAGTCAACCACTATACTAACTGCGCTATGAAGGATTATACTAATTTATATCAACATTTCCTTTATATAAATTTTCTAGTATAAACACGTACGAAAAAAGTCTGTGTCGTCCAGACGCATATCCGCTCGCCCGCAAGACCGACTTCCGGTAGCGAAAGGCCTTAAAGCGGCCACACAAAACACGATGAGTAAGCAGTCCTATATATAGACAGGTGAAAGCATACAGACATTACTTGACCAAGCTTTGGTGGTAACACCTAGCACCGTAGAAAATTTGAGTCAACGCATGGAGCCCATGCACTTACTCGGCTAGCGTCTAGGAAATCATTCAGGCGTCTCATGTGAGGCCCGCACCTAATATTTGATAACTTGGTTAGTAAAACCCATTGAAAAAACCTATTGAGAATTATTATGTAAGGGCTTCAAAGCTTCAGATGACTGAGCCTTTGCCTGAACACTTTTCTCATGCTTTATCTGTATTTACCTGTATTTTCACACATATGATGGGCGTCAATGAATGGACTTGGGTAATGTCTTTAACCCTTTACTCCAAATATACTTTATGTGAAGCAGTGGCCTGTTTAAACCCAATGTCTGCCTACCCCGAGTATTATGGTTAATTGCAAACAGTTTGGATCCTGATCAGACGCCGCCTTACGCGGCGTCTGATCATAATCAACACTGTTTGACACTCATTTTAATACTTCTTAAAAAAAAAATACCTTTAAGTTTGAGAAATAAAAGCAGACGACCATTTTTTAAAATTGATGACGTCATGGTGATGAAGGGGTTAAGATATGCCCATACTTCCTTGTTGGATTACCGCGTAATGCTGCTTTTGCAATACAGCAAAAAACCCTCTAAACATCTAAATACCGGAATTCTCTCTTAACTCTTTCCTCCCTGAAACTTTAAGTGGACAATTCCAGTTTCCATTTGAGTCTAGTCCATTTCTGACTTTAAAGGGTTGTTTTTGTAAATTTTTGGCATTGTGACAAACAGTGAAGACCCTGATCAGAGGGCTCCGAAAGGGTCTTCACTGTGTGCATAAGACATGTGTACTATTCACATGTACACTGTTTGAAAAGCACGCCTATATGCGGGACTAGGGCTCAAAGAGTTAACCGGAAAAAACTTTGGTCCCGTTTCCCACCCATGTTTACGCCTTTGATTTATTCCTTTACTGAAGAAAGTACATTCATGAACATATATCATCAGAAATATTGTCTGTATTCTAGCAAATGATAGCTTAAAGCAGGTTGAAAGTAAAGCAGAATGCGTCTTAAGGCGCATTCTGCTTTACTTTCAACCTGCTTGAAGTGGTCAGCTACCTTCCATTCTAGAAACAAGCTAAAACCCCTCTAAACCGGATGTTTTGTTGTCCGGTTTAGAGGGGTTTCACTGTAGATGTTTTAAATAATTTAGAAGAGCGTTATGCTAAGCGCGGTTTGCCCAAACGTTCGCATGTAGTTTGTATAAAGATCTGGATCCAAACTGTTTGTCAATCGTATTCAACTTTTCTTCTGTTTTAAAAGCATGAAACCTTTTTAGCTTTTAAGCAGTCAATATATATGAAGCAGACGACAACTCGACATGATTTTACTATACATGTACCGTATTAGGCAAACTTGAATGAGGCATTTAAAAGTGCGTTAAGTGTTAAACAATTACAGTTTGTTGTTATTACAACGCCTCTTACAATGCCGAGTTATTACAAACTAGAGTATTACACTACACCCAATAATTGCACAATACCTATTCCTGCCAAGTATAGCGATTTATGGCCAGAATTTCCAATCTACTGACGCTTTCACTCCACTGTTAGCAACTTCTTTTGTTGTCAGGCATTTTCCTATATGTATTATTCAACAGATCTTATTAATTGCTGAATTTTGCAAAACCCCGCTTTACGTTTAGACGATAGAAACTGATTTGAAGAGGAAAACTCCAAATTCGTATTACGTCGTTCCTATAGCAACGGAATTTGGTGTCTTGTGTTATCGCGTGAGCGACAGCAAATGGCAGATGGTGAATTACTTTACAATTTCCTTCCATGTAGTCGAGAATTATTGGAGTGGGCTATTGAGTTGTTGTCTCAATGGTCGTGATTAAATATGTACAAATCGCAATAAAGCGACCTAAAGATGTCACGTGATCATTAATCACGCCCACGTCACTGCGAGTACCAGTCCAATATTCATCATATAGTGATAAAATAGGCAGAATCTTTTTAACTATTTGCATGCTGGGTAATTTCTTCGTCTGAAACAATTGTTATCTGCTATTGTTCAAATAATAGACTTTTCTAGACTTCTTTTTATAACAAGCTTAGAGAGTCGAACATTTTGGATCCTGATGAGACGCTACATAAGGCGGCGTCTAATCTGAAGCCTAACTACATGTATTTGCAAAAAGATAATCACTGTGTGATATATCCTCCGCTAGCATGCAAAGCACGTTCACCCCTGCAATTTCAAATGGAAGATACTAGCTTTAAAGGTAATAGTGCATGGCCATATTGAATTATGGCTATTTTAGCCAACTTTGAGGTAAAATGCTACTCATGCTTTACAGAGATGGGTCCCAATCAAAACACACAGTACAGTTAAAAGCATGTGCATATGATCTAACACTGATCGAACTATACTGACAAAAGCTGCCTCGATAATTATTTACAAGCACTAAAACAAGTTTTTTTGGGGCAAGTGCACCGCACTGTATGGCAAACAATTCAACAGAAAACCTATGACAAAATTGCAACCCGGTTCTTCATTTAGCTGACAGGAATGTTATTTTCAAGCAATTATTTCTGAATAGGTATTTTGAATATATTTACTACGTGTAGTGAAACAAATCCACCGCCATTTAGAAGCCAAAACACGACATGTACGGTGAAATGTGGTGCGATTATTTTAGATCTAAATCTCTGTTCCTACGTTGATCATACACTTTTTCTTGCTGTTCTACAAGGCGAGAAATGAGATTACAGCATGCACTTTTCTTTTCATGCACATCAGGAACAGTTTGAAAATTACTATGTCATAGACAGTTTTGGAATTAGTTACTCGCAGATGTTGGTGGAATATGACCGTACCAAGGCGGGCTCCTATATTCACTTTGCTTTACGTTTGTCTTGCGTGTTGTTTTCTTTTTAGTGTGTAGATGAAGGAATGGTATTGCGCGTGTGTGTGTGTGTGTTTGTTATGGTATGACTGTGTGCGTGTGTGTGTGTTCTGTCTGAGAGGTGGATGTATTGTTTGTGTTGCGTTTCCTGCTTGAGTATTTCGTATTTATTTGAGGCACGTAGCCGCTGTTTTTCACTGGTAATGTATCAGTAACGGAGTCAGACGACTGTGTCTCCTCTAAAACAGGTTCTGTAGATTTTATTTGATTTGTTTTGATTTTATGTCGCTTTCAACAGTATTTCAGTTATATCGCGACGTCCAGCCCATTATAGGTCGAGGAAGACCCCAGAAGCCCTTTATGCACTGTTAAGGCACAAATCGGCAACTGGGTAGAACCACCGACCTTCCGCAAGCCAGCTGGAAGGCTTCCCCACATGAAAAATCCGAACGACCCTACTGGGATTCGAACTCACAGCGGTGAGGAACGGAACGCTCGAAAAAATACGAAAAACAACACAAGACAAACGCTAAGAGGCTCCATCATTATATACATGTGGAAATGATTTCAGGAAGATGATTTTGGCAAATCCCATTCGTTGCCAGCAGCGAATGGGATCCATTCGTTGCCAGCAGCGAATGGGATCAAAACCACCGACCCGCATTTCTTTTAGCTCTTGGCAGAGGGGGTAATCTCGGTGTTATAAACAACAGAAAAGATCCCCTATGACAATTAAGCCCCAGAGCCACGACAAGGCAGGAAGGTCTTTGGGGCTGTAGAAGAAGCTGGTGACGGAGTTGACACAGAGGCCAGTTTTTGTCCACCTGTAATAGGAAGTATGGGCATGGATACCTGTTTGTCTAATGGCTGCGATGGCGAGAAGACTATTTCAGGGACACGTTTTACATCAAAGGGATAAATACCACACACCTCAAAACCTTTCGTAATATTTTCTGGATTAAAAGTACGTATGTACGCAGCCCTGAACAATCTGGGCCACTCCCATTTGGTGACCAAGTTGTTTGGAGACTGTGCCATGAACTCAGTACACTGTCTGTTGTTCTCCCGCTGGAAGGGGCCAAACACAAGTTTTGTCTCAGGGGTTGAGGTATTGTGTTGTTAGGGGAGGAAGAGCAAACACATGTCGTTTGCCCTGGCCAATTCTAAGAGACCAAGGGTCTCGTGCGAGCTATGGCTATCTAGAATTACAAGGTGTGGCCGCTCGGGTCCACAATGACGCAAAAAGTGGTCTCTGAACCAGCACACCCCAATAAATCCTCAATCCACGCACGCCTTTTTCTAAAATGTATACTTACACGCAGGTGGACCTTGTGAAACATTGTATGCTCTTAATGTCTTTTCTATCTAACCTTTGATAACTACAAGAGGCGGTATATCTTTCCTCGCTGCATTAATGCATGCCAGGACAGTTATACCGTCTCTTGAGTTACCCACCGTGCCCGGTACATTTCTCTGACCAATTTCAGCGAAAACTTTAGTTGGTTAGTGTGTAAGTGAAACGTTAGTTTCATCGATATTCCAAATTTTTGCTGGTAATTGGTGAGTTCCTAGATCTGTAATAAGTTGGCCGAGGTCTGTAAAGTAGTTTTTGTCACTTCCGGATTGAGCATTCTAGCCCGAACCGAATTCAGGGGGGTTGGGAATCTAAGCGAAATGTCGGGGTGTCTTTTCTGGAAACTAGACAGCCAGTCTTTGCCAGGTATGCTATTTCTGAAGGGCGTTTTGATGGCCAAGGCTGACGTGAGACGTCCCACTTATAGGCAATGTTGGCCTCGTGTTATTCCGAAACTTGACCTCCCGGCTGTCTTAATCTTTTGTACGATTTCTTTTTCCACTTCAATTGGAATCACAGGCTTTGCACCTGGTGTTGCGTCGGTAGCAATCCTATCGGTTATTCGGTCACACAAGGTTGACTAGGACACACAAAATTATTTTGCAGCATGCCTGATGGACATCCTTTGTGACTTTACCGCCTCAACTGCCCTTTCTAGATTCTCCTTTGAATATTGGCATCGCATACCTTTTTCTTTTCTTGGCATAGTCCTGCAAATCACAATACAGACATATACAGAGAGAGAGACAGGCACAGACAGAAAGAGAGACAGACACACATAGAGACAGACACGCATAGACACACAGACAGAGGCGTGAGACAAAATAAGTCGATGCTTCAAGTCATATCTTACTTCACTAAGAGACAGAGAGAAAGAGAAAGAGGATAACTGCGTGAGTGAGAGCGACAGGAAATGAGGGGAATCTATAGAAATATGAGTCTATAATAATAAATAATATATCTGGATCTACATTGTATTTATTGTTCTTCCCAAGAAACCTTCCTACTTTACCGCAGTTCTGGGGTTTAATTGTCATAGGGAATCTTTAATGTTTTAATAGACCGAGATTATCCCCTCTGTCAAGAACTAAAAGGAAGGCAGGTCGGTGGTTTTGATCCCATGCGCTGCTTAGCAACGAATGAGATTAGCCGAAATCACTTTCCTGAAATCATATCATCTCATCTTATCATCGGCGCTATATGACCTATTTTGTGTCGCAGTGCCGTCAAACCCAACTCATCCATCCGTCTTTTACATTCGCTTTTGACTTGTCGATCATAATTTGGATTCCATGGCCTGGTCAATTAATTCAGCCAACTTACATTGTTCATCGTTTGACAAAGAAAGGCTGTGAATAATCTTGTTTTGAAAAGTAAATGACACTTCTTAGTTCACTGTCCGTCCATTCCATGCCTAGTCTTGAAACAATGAAGCTCATCTAATAAAAACTGGAGTTCATTTTGGACAGATCTATTAGGAAAATGGCGACCCGTCACGTGTCTTCCTGATCAAAGAGCCAATCATTTTCCACCATTTCCATTTCGAACTGAATCTGAGAAAACAAGAATATCGTTCCCAACAATGGATGCTCCCCACAAAGAAAAGCCCAAGGTATAGCATGTTTAGTAGGTGAACACAGTAACAAGTTTCATCAACTTACGATGTAACATTCAGGAGATATGCTTCGGACAAAAATGAATTTATTATGAAAAAGGGAGGCAATTCAATATTTGGAGATGACAGAGTTATTATTCTTGTGAACTACACTTCTTTTTGTCATCCGCTAATACAGTATCAAGGTTCAAGTTACAGTGCGGCAGAAAATTTGATTTTTAAAAAAAATTATATAGAAAAAGGGAGATAATTCAATATTGGGAGATGGCAGAGTTATGGTTCTTGAGAACAGCACTCTTTCTGTCATCTCGTATCACTGTATCAAGTTTCATCAACTTACAATGCAATGCTCAGGAGATATGCTCAAGAAAAATTTAGATTTTTTTAAATAGAAAAGGGGGAATAATTAAATATTGGGAGATGACAGAGTCATGGTTCTTGTGTACTGCACCTCCTTATGTCATCACCTATCACTGTATCAAGTTCCATTAACTTACGGTGTAGCAGTCAAGAGATATACTCCGGATATAATTGTTTTGTATTTTTAGAAAAAGGGAGATAATTCAATATTGGGAGATGACAGAGTTACCGTTCTTGTGTACTGCACTTCCTTTATTCATCCTCTATCACTGTTACAAGTTTCATCAACTTTCAATGTAACCGTCCAGAGATATGCTCCGGACAAAATTGATTTTTTATGAGAAAAAGGAAGATAACTCAAAATTGGGAGATGAGAGAGTTACGGTTCTTGTGTACTGCACCTACTCCTGTCATTCTCTATCACTGTATCAAGTTTCATCAACCTACGGTGTACCGTTCAAGAGAGATGCTCCGGACAAAAAAGCGTGATGGACGGACAGACAAGACAGACAGACGGACGGACGGACAAAGCGGCGACTATATGCTCTCTCCCTAAAGGGGAGCATAATAAACATTAGTAACGTTTGTCCGAAATAGCTCACAGGCCCGTAGGAAGCAAAATTGGATTGGGGGGCACACACTTCTCCTCTATATTGGCTCAAGATTGGGGGGGGGGGGGGGGGGGGGGCACCATCGTTTTTTGTCTTTCTCCCCCCCCCCCCCATATTAATTGGCAAAATTGTTGGGGGCACCCCCCCCCCCTTCCCTGTTCCTACGGGCTTGGCTCAGTTGGTAGAGCTGTGGGCACATAGGTATCACAATGTTAAGTCCCAGAGCCTGGGGTTCGATTCCCATCCCCGACTACTTTTTTTTCGTGTTTTTTTTTAAAAATAGAATCTAGACTAGAGATCTGCCTTACTAACTATTTGAAAACAACACGTTTTCTACTGCTAAATTGCTAACATACGTTTGTATTCTCCTTTTTTTCAGATAAATATGAGCAAACAAGTCGGTGTAAAGTGTAAATATGGCCAGAGCACGTTGCAGCATGCAGTAGATGCAGTGAGAGGGCGGGTGATGTTTTAGAAACATCTGCTTCTAGGATGTTCCAATATCCCAAGGAGTACCCTGTTTGACAAGCTGAACAATCGACGTCCAATTGAACCTGCTCCACGAACCGCCCTAAGGATGAGGAATAGCATATAGTATGGTAGATTCTACACATGGCAAGACTCTAGTTTGGCCGCACACGCGTGGAAGTCTTGGACACGGTTAAGAAGCTGATTGACAGTGATGGAAGGCCCGATCCTTTCAAGGATAACAAGCCAGGTAAGGATTGGTGGTACGCATTTGTAAAGCGCCACCCGGAAATAACGGAAAGACTTCCACAACAGTTGGAAAAAGAGCGAGTCATAATTACACCAGCCAAAGTAACCAGATGGTTTGACGACTACAAGAAGAACGTTCTTGACGAGGTTAAAGACCCATCCCTTTTGCTAGAACCCAGTAGATTATACACAATGCTGATGAGTCAGGGTTCACGCTGTGTCCGGAATCAGGCAAAGTCCTAGCCAGGAAAGGTAGTTAACACGTCTATAATTTTACCTCATCTGATAAAACCCAGATCACAGTATTAGCATGTATGGGTGCTACTGGACACTATATTAACCCCCTGATTGTGTATACCGGACAGCGTTTCTCGTATAACCCCATTGGAAGGTTTCCCAGAGGCCATGATGGGAAGGACAGAACGGGTGGATGGACTCTGACCTATTTTTTGTCTGGCTACAAGAACTATTCATTCCCGAAATTAACAACTGGGGAGTAAAATCAAAGGCGTATACGGTCCTAAATCGCTCACCTGGAGCCATTGATGTAAATGTAACATATCTTCGAAAACTGAGAAAGTATGACAATATGATTGTGCCATTTGCTGATTAGATGATGCTGAGTGTCAAATAGCTAAGCTCAGGGTACTGTGGTTTCAGAGAAGATTTTTCAAGTTTTTATTGAAACAAGAGCCCCATGGGGCATATTTCGCTCACCTGAGAATAGCTTAAAAATGGAGGTAATGATTTATGTCCAGGACTGACCTAGATATGCAACAGACCGGAACCATTTGAACAAAATATGTAAAGGATATTTAAAAGTGTCACCATAGTGAATATATAAGCTCTGGCCATATTAGTTTCAGAGAAGACGTTTGAAATTTCCTCTATATAACTCTTTTGTAAAACTGTGACCTTTGGCCTTTGTAGTTTCAGACAAGAAGATTTTTTAAGTTTTCATTGAAAAACAAAAACTATTTTAGCTCCTGTGACCTAGTTATGCAACCGACCAAAACCATTTGAACTATTTTGGTATAGGACATCTAGAAGTGCCACCATCCCAAATATCAAAGCTTTGGCCATATAAGTTTCAGAGTAGAAGACGTTTGAAAATTTCACTATACAACTCTTTGTAAAACTGTGACCCCCGGTTCGGGGTAAATTTTAACCCCAGGGGCATAATTTGAACAAACTTGATAGAAGACATGTAGGTGATGCTATGTGCCAAATATCTAAGCTCTGGCCCTTGTAGTTTCAGACAAGAAGATTTTTTAAGTTTTCATTGAAAAAAATTCTATTTTTAGCTCCTGTGACCTAGTTATGCAACCGACCAGAACCATTTGAACAATTTTGGTTAAGGTCATCTAAAAGTGTCACCATGCCAAATATCAAAGCTCTGGCCATATTAGTTTCAGAGAAGACGTTTGAAAATTTCACTATATACTGTGACCCCCGCAGCGGGGCCAATTTTGACCCCAGGGGCTTAATTTTAACAAACTTTAAGTGGTGCTTTCACCTCTTAAATATTCTATTCAACGCAATAATTCTGTTTTATTACGACCACTGAACAAAAAACGTAGAGTGCATCCTATTATTGAAAAGTGCAATGCTAAGAGGTGAGCGTGTTGCAATTATTTATCTTGCAAGTCTACTATACAATCAACAGTAAACGGTAGATTATTTAGTGTTGTCATAGATTCAGACATCAACTGACGAACTAACCATATTGTATACGTGTTAACTTGAAAAACACCAGGTTGTGGCACCAGTATGTTGGGCAAACCGGTCGTCCTCTCAAAACTAGGTTTAATGAACATCGTACTTGTAGGAACAAAAAACTGAGGAACTTTCTGTATCAACATTTTCGGAAATCTGGACATGGATTAGATTTTATTTCAATTCAACCTGTTGAACATATTACGTATGATATAAATGCTACTAATAGTTTCAAATGTAAGGCTAGATTTATAACGGAATTGAAATGGATTAAAAATTTACAGACACCCTTTCCTTTAGGCTTGAATGGTAATATATACCAATCTGGCAATATTTCTAAAGAACCTTCAATTGATATTTTTTCGATTTATTCTACACGAAAGCGTAAATCTAGATCGCATGGTATTCGTATAAATGGAAATATTAAACGTAAATCACGTCAGTCGATTTCTATTACAGACTTGCATAATCTGCTGTTACATTCTGGTAAACACAAAATGCTTTCTCGGCTTTCTTCGTTGTCATTGTCGTCTTTAAAAGATATTGACGACAAGGCTGATGGAATAATTTTACGCACAGATCCTCTGTATTATACTGCAGGTTTAATACAAAGTTATACTCAGCATGTTCTTAGACCTCATATTGATTCTTTAAACGATCACAAAAGATATTTCATTAAGGTCCCTTTTATAAATAAAGGTATTATTTTCATAGATTTACAAAGTATTCTCCGTAACAAAAATGTGATGAATGCTATTCCAAATTATTTCAAAAATCTTGAACCACCTATTATTTGTTATAAGTATAATAAATCTGTTAGAGGGTTAATTTTTAACTACAATAAAATTGTTTCTGATCTTAAAATTCTCGAAAACACACCAGATACATGTGACTGTACCTCTTCTAAATTCTGTTACGCTCCAGTGGGTCATATAATTACTAGCAATTTTGATATCATTAAAGATAAACGCATTAGAGCGCTTTTGAGTAAGGGACCTAAATTTAGATTACCTGCCTTAATTGATTTCGATACTTGTCGCAATCATATTTCTGAAGCTTTGAATAAGTATAGTACCAACTGGTGCCGCAGAGAACATGCTGAAAATGACGCTCTTACAAAATGGAAAGAATTAATTTTTGATATTATCGATACCCGGATTTCGTTCTATTTATCCAATAACCATCTTTTACCACCTAAACCTAAATTTAACATTCGTCACTTAAAGAAGGGCATACAAGACTTTCATTCCAAATATGTACTCGTTCCTGCAGACAAAGCATCCAATAATGTGATAATTGTATGACGATTACATTATGTTGATACTTTAAACCAGGAACTTGTGAATACCAATTCCTATACAACGACTAATTTAACGGAGCATAATGTAGTATCTGATCATCTTGATACTTGTAAACAATTAAAAGCTGACGTCTACATTACATGTCATAAACTTCCTACTATGTACTGGATACCAAAACTCCACAAAACACCATATAAATCTCGTTTTATTGCTAATTCAAGTGCATGTACTACTACAAAGCTTTCCAAACTTTTGACATCGTCTTTAATTAAAATCAAAGAACATGTTCAAAGGTATTGTGACAAGACTTACGAAAACTCTGGACTTAATCTGTTTTGGTCTATCAAAAACTCAAATGAAATTTTGACGAATAAATACGAAAGAAGACTCAAGCAGGAAACGCAACACAAACAATACACCCACATAGAAAATACCAAGCTTGCAATATTAGTACGTATGACTTTTCAACACTATATACTACCTTACCTCATAATTTAATAAAAGCTAAACTTATACAACTTATTGAAAAGACTTTTGCCAGAGAAAGGAAACTATTTCTGGCGTGTAATACTGATCGTGCATTTTTTACAAATGACACGGTTAAGCATTACACTATGTGGACTTGCACCGATGTCTGTAAATCACTATCATTTCTTCTGGATAATATTTATGTACGTTTTGGGAGTACCATATACCGCCAAGTGATTGGTATCCCTATGGGTACAAACTGTGCGCCCCTTGTCGCAGACCTATTTTTATACTGTTATGAGAGGGACTTTATGCTAAGTCTAAAACCTGATACACAGGCAGATATGATCGAAGCCTTTAACAACACATCGCGCTATCTAGATGATATTTTTAATATAGACAACCCATTTTTTGATACGTTGTTTCCTTTTATTTACCCAAAAGAATTACGCCTTAATAAAACAAACGAGTCAAATTTATCGGCACCATTTTTAGATTTGGATCTTTTAATAAATAACGGTATTGTTTCTTCTAAGATTTACGATAAACGAGATGATTTTGATTTTAGTATTGTAAACTATCCTCATCTAGATGGCGATGTTCCCCGTTCTACATCTTACGGGGTTTATATTTCACAACTTATTCGTTTTGCTAGGGCTTGTACCTCTGTTGAGGACTTCCACATTCGTAATAAAACTATTACTGAAAAGCTTCTTAAACAGGGGTACAGATTTCATAAACTTCGTAAAACATTTTCTAAATTCTTTTATAGAAATCTTCCTCTCATTAACAAGTATAAATGTAACTTAAAGTCTTTTCTGCGGCAAGGTATTTCACATCCGGAGTTTTATGGTGATGTGATTTACAGACTTCGTAAGATTCTTGGACATATGCATTTTCAAAACCTATTTGTGAAACGTATTAGATTTTTCCTCAAAAAAGATTATGATCCAACTATATTGCTGCGCACTTCACGTTTGGTTATCGATCAATCTACAATTGATAACTATGCTTTCCTCTTTGGTTGTGCGACGACAGACAGGGCTTAGCACTACATGATGATGTATCTCTAAAGCCGTCTTAACCGGGAGAGTTATGTCGGATTTTCGTGCTTTGGTTTTTCTCTCCCTCTCTGTCGTACCCTAAACCCTCCCATGTCTTACAGTTACTCGTGACTACAGACTATTCGCTTGAGTACAATTTGACCGTTGCCATAGTGGGTTATTTTTAACACGGGCTTCAATGTTTAATTCGTTCCCGTGTTACTAATAATCCTGTCAGAGAATTTTGTTAGATGTTTTACATGTATTTACTTACTGTGCTGGCGGTCTTTTTGATTGTAAGGTTGTGGAACAGGGTTTATATTTTATGTACACTGTTCGTCTTTATAGGTGAATATAGGAGATAAGTGTGAGGTTGGGCGCCCCTAAACCCAGGTTTAACCCCCCAGTGGTTGTTAATAATTAATTAATTTATAGTTGATTATTGATTGCTACTGACCGTACCAAGGCGGGCTCCTATGTTCACTTAGCTTTATGTTTGTCTTGCGTGTTGTTTTCTATTTAGTGTGTAGATGAAGGAATGGTATTGCGTGTGTGTGTGTGTGTGTGTGTTTGTTATGGTATGGTTGTGTGTGTGTTCTGCTTTAGAGATGGGTGTATTGTTTGTGTTGCGTTTCCTGCTTGAGTCTTCTTTCGTATTTATTTATAGAGGACCTGTAGGCGATTCTATGTGCCAAATATCTAAGCTCTGGCCCTTGTAGTTTCAGACAAGAATATTTTTTACGTTTTCATTGAAAAAATTCTATTTTTAGCTCCTGTGACCTAGTTATGCAACCGACCAGAACCATTTGAAAATTTCACTATATAACTCTATGTAAAACTGTGACCCCCGGGGCGGGGCCAATTTTGACCCCAGTGGCATAATTTGAACAACCTTCATAGAGGACCTGTAGATGCTGCTATATGTAAAATACCTAAGCTCTGGCCCTTGCAGTTTTTGACAAGAAGATTTTTTAAGATTTCCCTTTTTTTCGCTTTGGTTGCCGAGTTCTTCATTTTTTTAATTATTTGAACAAATTTGAAAGAGCTTAACCCAAGGAACATTTCTGTAAAGTTTGGTTGAATTCTTTCAAGCGGTATAGGAGGAGATGTCATTTGAAGCAATTGTTAACGAGGACGGACGACGACGGACACAGGGCCATCCCAATAGCTCACCTTGAACCTTTGGCTCAGGTGAGCTAAAAATCTATATCTAGCTCCTGTGACCTAGTTATGCAACTGACCAGAACCATTTGAACAATATTAGTAAAGTACCGCTAGAAGTTACACTAGACCAAATATCAAAGCTAGAGATGAAGAGGCTTGAAGACCCTGTGACCTAGATATGCAACAGACCGGAATAATTTGAACAACTTTGAAAGAGGACCATATAAGGATCATTCCTGCCAAGTTTGGTAAAAATTCATTCAGAAGTTAAGGAGAAGATATCGTTTAAAGAAATTGTTGACGACGGACGGACGGACACAGCATGATCAAAATAGCTCACCTTGGCACTTTGTTCCAGGTGTGCTAACTATGATCAGAGTTGGAGATAAAGATTTTTTTATAATTGGGTATTCACCCCCACTTATTTTAACATTTGGGCATCTAGAAAATCAATTGTATATCATAAGTTTCATAACCACCTGTTTTCGTATACAATTGAGTAACAATAATAACTTTACTTACTTAATGTTTTAGTAATAACTAAAATATAGCCCCAAAATGCAACAATTTGTGTGTCCCTCAGTTGTATTGGTTTAATATTACCTTAAAGTATCCAAGGGTAGGTATTCTAGTGGATTTATCAATGTCGATACACACCCCTTTTAAAAATTGAATTGAGTAGTAACTGTTGTCCGAATGGAAATATGGTTGTCCTGGACAGCAAGAGGACACGGGAAGAAATTAAAGGAAAACTTCAGCTGGCTTAATTTAAGAAAATTTTCATTCACACAAAGAATAGTGGATATTTGGAACAGCCTACCGGAAAAAGTAACAGTAGCTGAAACCGAGAAAAAATTGAGATCAGTTTTGACAAGCACTGGGCAAATCAAGATGTTAGATTCGACTTTACAAAGGACATAATTACCGGAAGTCACGTAAAGTCGGGCATAAGTAAAGAAGACAAGATGTTTGATGCGGACATAGTGGTCTAGGCCAGCATCCACAGAAGATCCTAAGGTATCCTAAGGTAAGACAACTACTAGAAGCAGTTGTTTTTTACCTGTCTAGCTCTAACTTGTACTTTTTTAACAAAAAAGTTGAGGTATGGTCGTCACTTGATCGTCTGCTTGTGTGTTGGTTTAAGTTTTTCGTGCAAGTCATTTTCTTGACTATCAAAGGTTTTGATTGAGTTGGGTTTTACGGCACCGCGACACATGAAATGGTCATATGGCGCCGACAAACGTCACACTAAAACGATTATATGTACAAACACTAAAATATCTCGATCAACGAGAGTGTAAAAGCACGGAAAGAAAAAGGAAAACTAAAAGGACAGAAACATACATACAACTAAGTAATAATAAAAGCCTCTTAAAAAACTAAATCTTGCTGTATAGACCAGTCTCCTTAAGAAAATTAATTATATTGTCATATGGCACTGAACTAAAAAGTTCTTTCATAGAACGAGCTTCAAAATATATTTGTCTTATAATAGAAAGATCAACACAATCTAATAAGAAGTGTTTAACAGAGTATGGCTCCATGCAGAAAACACATTCTGGCTGAATTTCTCGTTTCAATATGTACGAATGACTTACAGAAGTGTGACCTATGCGACATCGAGCAAGAACCACTTCCTCTCTGCGCACAGGTCTGTTTGATGAACAACTCTCACCTATAATGGGCTTGATTGAAATTAATTTATTACCAATGCAGTTGTTCCAAGAACTTTGCCATTTCGACGTTATGTACTGGTTAATAAGAGGTTTAAAATCAGTGAAAGGCAGATTAATATGAGCGGCATTCAGATTTAGGGCACACTTGGCTGCGCCATCCACCTCTTCGTTGCCTGCAATGCCAACATGGCCAGGAAGCCAACAGAGTATGACTATCAAAGGTATCCACTTGAAACTTAGTACATGTAAACTTGTTCACTATCACAAGGGGAGTTTATATTTGCAGAACCCGAACCTGTGACCTATCATTAATGAGTTATTTCCCCTTGTTTGGACTTTGCAAATTTTCAAGTGATGACAATACATGTACCTAGACTTTTTAGCTCACCTGAGCCTTCGGCTCAGGATGAGCTATTGTGATACCATTCCGTCCGTCGTCCGTCCACACTTTCAAACAACATCTCTCCTCAGAAACCACTGACCCGATTTCAACCAAACTTTGTCAGAAGCATCAGTGACAAGGGGGAGCGAAATGTTGTTCAAAGATTTTGGCTAGAGTTATTCCCCTTGCTTTGGGACCAGATTTTCTAACATGACCGTATAGACAACTTTTAATGCATAAGAAAATCTTTAAAAATCTTCTTCTCAGAAACCAAAAGGCCCAGACCTTTAATATTTGGTTAGTATCATGACCTAATGATATTCTACCAAGATTGTTCAAATTTTGACTCTGGGGCCAAAAATGGCCCCGCCCCAGGGCTTATCAGTTTTTCTTAGGAAAACCTTTGTAAATCTTCTTCTCTGAAACTGTATGGCCTAGATCATTAATATTTGACATGTAGCTTTGCCTTATGGTCCTCTACTTAGATTGTTCAAATTATGACCCCCGGGTCAAAATTGGCCCCGCCCCCGGGCTTATCAGTTTTACATAGAGTTATATAGGAAAACCTTTAAAAATCTTCTTCTCTGAAACTGTGAGGCCTAGATCTTTAAAATTTGACATATAGTTTTGCCTAATGGCCCTCTACCAAGATTGTTCAAATTATGACCCCTGGGCCAAAAATGGCCCCGCCCTTGGGCTTATCAGTTTTTCTTCAGAAAACCTTTAAAATTCTTCTTCTCTGAAACTATATGGCCCAGATCATTTATATTTGAAATATAGCTTTGCCTTATAGTCCTCTTCCATGATTGTTCAAATTATGACCCCCGGGTCAAAATTGGCCCCGCCCAGGGGCTTATCAGTTTTACATAGAGTTATATAGGAACATGGCCCCGCCCTTGGGCTTATCAGTTTTTCTTCAGAAAACCTTTAAAATTCTTCTTCTCTGAAACTATATGGCCCAGATCATTTATATTTGAAATATAGCTTTGCCTTATAGTCCTCTTCCATGATTGTTCAAATTATGACCCCGGGTCAAAATTGGCCCCGCCCAGGGGCTTATCAGTTTTACATAGAGTTATATAGGAACATCTTTAAAAATCTTCTTATCTGAAACTGTAAGGCCCAGATCTTTCAAATTTGACATGTAGCTTTGCCTTATGGTCTTCTACCAAGACTGTTCAGCTTATGACCCCTGGGCCAAAAATGGCCCCGCCCTTGGGCTTATCAGTTTTTCATAGGAAAATCTTTAAAAATCTTCTTCTCTGAAACTGTAAGGCCCAGATCATTTATATTTGAAATGTAGCTTTGCCTTATAGTCCTCTACCAAGTTTGTTCAAATTATGACCCCGGGTCAAAATTGGCCTCGCCCCGGTGCTTATCAGTTTTACATAGACTTATATAGGAAAACCTTTAACTTTCTTCTTCTCTGAAACTGTAAGGCCCAGTTCTTTAATATTTGTCACATAGCTTTGCCTTGTGATCCTCTACCAAGATTGTTCAAATAATGACCCCCGTGCCAAAAATGGCCCCACCCTCGACTTATTAGTTTTTCAAAGGTTTTAAATTATGACCCCGGGTCAAAATTGGCCTCGCCCCGGTGCTTATCAGTTTTACATAGACTTATATAGGAAAACCTTTAACTTTCTTCTTCTCTGAAACTGTAAGGCCCAGTTCTTTAATATTTGTCACATAGCTTTGCCTTGTGATCCTCTACCAAGATTGTTCAAATAATGACCCCCGTGCCAAAAATGGCCCCACCCTCGACTTATTAGTTTTTCATAGGAAAACCTTTAAAAAAACTTCTTCTCTGAAACTGTAAGGCCCAGATCATTTATATTTGACCTGTAACTTTGCATTATGGTCCTCTACCAAGATTGTTAAAATTATGACCCTTTGATCAAATTTGGTCCTGCCCCAACGCTTATCAGTTTTATATAGACTTATATAGGAAAAACCTTTAAAACTCTTTTTATAGCTATATATATCACGATATTGTTTTGCCCAGTCAGCTTAGGTGCAAGTTTCTCAGGTGAGCGACTTGTGGGCCATGGCCCTCTTGTTTTCTTCCAAAAATTACAAACCACTCTTGATAATTTGATCTTCACCAAACTTTCAAAGAATGAACTTGGGTATAAAAGCTGGGCCAAGTTTGATGATCAGTACAGTGACATTATGTATGCGGCTTTGGCCATTGAGACAATGTAGGTTTGTTAAATCCACTTGATTATTTTGTGGCATGTGGCATGTCGTAACTACAGACTAGTCGCTTGAGTACAATTTGACCGTTGCCATAGTGGGTTATTTTTAACACGGGCTTGAATGTTTAATTCTTTCTAATGTTACTAATGACCTTGTCATAGAATTTTTGTTAAATGTTTTACATGTATTTACTTACTGTGCTGGCGCGGTCTTTTTGATTGTAAGGTTTTGGAACAGGGTTTATATTTTATGTACACTGTTCGTCTTTATAGGAGATAAGTGTGAGGTTGGGCGCCCCTAATAAATACGAAAGACTCAAGCAGGAAACGTAACACAAACAATACACCCACCTCTCAAGCAGAACACACACACAGCCATACCACAACAAACACACACACGCAATACCATTCCTTCATCTACACACTAAATAGAAAACAACACGCAAGACAAACATAAAGCAAAGTGAATATAGGAGCCCGCCTTGGTACGGTCAGTAGCAATCAATAACCAACTATAAATTAATTAATTATTAACAACCACTGGGGGGGTTAAACCTGGGTTTAGGGGCGCCCAACCTCACACGTATCTCCTATATTCACCTATAAAGACAAACAGTGTACATAAAATATAAACCCTGTTCCACAACCTCACAATCAAAAAGACCGCCAGCACAGTAAGTAAATACATGTAAAACATTTAGCAAAAATTCTATGACAAGATCATTAGTATCATGGGAAAGAATTAAACATCCAAGCCCGTGTTAAAAATAACCCACTATGGCAACGGTCAAATTGTACTCAAGCGACTAGTCTGTAGTTACGAGTAACTGTAAGACATGGAAGGGTCTAGGGTACGACAGAGAGGGAGAGAAAAAACAAAGCACGAAAATCCGACATAACTCTCCCAGTTAAGGACGGCTTTAAAGATACATCATCATGTAGTGCTAAGCCCTGTCTGTCGTCGCACAACTATATAACTCTATGTACAACGGTGACCATGGTGCGGGGCCAATTTTGACCCTGGGGCAAAGATTTGAACAACTTTGATAGAGGACTTGTCGACGATGCTATATATAAAATATCTAAGCTCAGCGTGTCATGGTTTCAGACAAGAAGAGTTTTGAAGTTTCATTGAAAAAGTATATTTTTAGCTCCCGTGACCCAGATATGCAACAGACCGAAACCAATTCAACAATATATGTGAAGGACCTCTGGAAGTTACATCATGCTAAATATCAAAGCTCTGGCCATATCGGTTTCAGAGAAAAAGATGTTTGAACATTTCACTATATAACTTTATGTAAAACGGTGATCCCCCGGGGCGGGGCCAATTTTGACCCCAGGGGCAAAATTTGAACAACTTTGATAGAGGACCAGGCCCCGAGGTTATAAAACTTAAAACGAACTCTGTGCTCAAAACTCAGTTTTGATCTCATGCTCTAGTTTTTATACTTTTAACTTATTTATGTTGCCTCATTTGGATATATCTTTACCGTAGAATTATGTATGCAAATACTCGTTGTATATAAAATGTTCGCCGGAGAATTATGAGTTGAGAAAAGTTCTGAGTTTTGAGCACAGAGTTCGTTTTAAGTTTTATAACCTCGGGGCCTGTAGACGACGCTATGTGCAAAATATCTAAGCTCGGTGTACTATGGTTTCAGACAAGAATATTTTTGAAGTTTTCTTTGAAAAAATCTATTTTAGCTCTGGTGACCCAGATATGCAACAGACCGGAACCAATTCCACAATATATGTCAAATACCTCTAGAAGTTACACCATGCCAAATATCAAAGCTCTGGTCATATTGGTTTCAGAGAAAAAGATGTTTGAACATTTCACTATATAACTCTATGTAAAACGGTGACCCCGGGGTGGGCCTAATTTTGACCCCAGGGGCAAAATTTGAACAACTTTGATAGAGGACCTATGTTATGTGCAAATTATCTAAGCTCTGGCCCTTGTGGTTTCAGACTAGAAGATTTTTTAAAATTTCCTTATTTTTTCACTTTGGCAACCAGAGTTCTGCATTGTTTCAAATTCTTTGAACAACTTTGAAAGAACTTGACCCAAGGAACATTCCTATGAAGTTTGGTTGCAATCAGGCCAGTGGTTTTGATTTGATTTATTGATTTGTGTTTTACGGCCCATCGACACCAATGGTCATTTAGAGCCGAAAAATATTGCTGAGAGAAAAAAAGTATGAAATGAAATTTAAACATCATTTTATCTTTTTTTATTTATTTTTTTAAATATGTTTTATTGATTTACAATTTGGAATAAATATTAATTGCTTTTAGAAAATCAAACACCTTGGTAATTTCAACAAGTTCAAACAGTTCCCAAAGGGAATCTGCCTAAAAAAATATTTCTCTTATTAAGCACAAATCAGCACATTAAATAAGAATTTGCTGGATTGTATAAGGTTCAAAACATAATAAACATTCATACGTCGCGTTTAATTAAGTAAGAGTAAGTTATAAAAGAGTGCCCCAGAGACCTTCCTACTTTGCCGTAGTTCTGGGGCTTAATTGTCATAAGGAATCTTTTCTGTTTATTAGACCGAGATTATTCCCTCTGGCAACAACTAAAAGGACGGCAGGTCGGTGGTTTTGATCCCATACCCTGCTTTGCAGCGTTTGAGATTAGCCGAAATCATCTTCCTGAACTCATTATCATCTCATCGCATCATCCCTCATTAATCATCGGCGCTATATGACCTATTTTGTGTCGCAGTGCCGTAAAACCCAACTCATCCATCCATCCATAAAAGAGTGACCAATTTTGAGTCTTGCTAATACTACCTCATCTCGGCGAACCGGCCGACATGAGTTAAATGATTCACCTAATACAGGTTGGGCGCCCCTAAACCCAGGTTTAACCCTCCAGTGGTTGTTAAAGGTTAATTTATAATTAATTATTGATTGCTGCTGACCGTACCAAGGCGGGCTCCTATGTTCACTTTGCTTTATGTTTGTCTTGCGTTTTGTTTTCTGTTTGGTCCCCAGAGACCTTCCTACTTTGCCGAAGTTCTGGGGCTTAATTGTCAAAGGGAATTGTTTCTGTTTAATAGACCGAGATTATTCCCTGTGCCAAGAACTAAAAGGGAGGCAGGTCGGTGGTTTTGATCCCATACGCTGTGGTCAACGAATGGGATTAGCCAAAACCAAATTCCTGAAATCATCATCATTTGATGTCATCACCCCTCATCAATCATCGGCGCTATATGACATATTTTGTGTCGCAGAGCCGTAAAACCCAACTCATCCATCCATCCATCCATCTGTTTGGTATGTGGGTGTGTGTTATGGTATGGCTGTGTGTGTGTTCTGCTTTAGAGATGGGTGTATTGTTTGTGTTGCGTTTCCTGCTAGAGTCTTCTTTCGTATTTATTTACAGCATGGAGCTTGTTGTGAATTTCCTCATTCCAAGACACCTGCCATTTTGAGCTCACCTGAACAAAAGGCTCAATGTGAGCTATTGGGATGGCCCCGTGTCCGTCGTCGTTAACAATTGCTTCAAATGACATCTTCTCCTATACCACTTGACAGAATTTAGTTGACAGAATTCAACCAAACCAAACCCAGTGGTTGTTAATGGTTAATTTATAATTAATTATTGATTACTGCTGACCGTACCAAGGCGGGCTCCTATGTTCACTTTGCTTTATGTTTGTCTTGCGTATTGTTTTCTGTTTGGTGTGTGGGATTGCGTGTGTGTGTGTTTGTTATGGTATGGCTGTGTGTGTGTTCTGCTTTAGAGATGGGTGTATTGTTTGTGTTGCGTTTCCTGCTTGAGTCTTCTTTCGTATTTATTTACAAAAATGTTCCATAGGTCAAGCTTTTTCAAAATTGTTCAAAGAATTAAAAACAATGCAGAACAATCAAAGTGAAAAAATAAGGAAATCTTAAAAAATCTTGTCAAAAACTGCAAGGGCCAGAGCTTAGATATTTGGCAAAAAGCATTATCTCAGGTCCTCTATCAAGTTTGTTCAAATTATTCCCCTGGGGTCAAAATTGGCCCGGCCTCGGGGTCACAGTTTTACATAGAGTTATATAGTGAAAATTTCAAATGTCTTCTGTGAAACGAATATGGCCAGAGCTTTGATATTTTGCATGGTGACACTTCTAGATGTCCTTTACCAAACTTGTTCAAATGGTTCTGGTCGGTTGCATAATAAGCTCACAGGAGCTAAAAATAGATTTTTTTCAATGAAAACTTAAAAACTCTTCTTGTCTAAAACTAAGATTGCCAAGATTTCTTTTTGGCTTGCCTAACGGTACGGCGAGCTTTAGCTCTAAATATTTGAACATTTCCTAAATTATCAGGACTTGGATGCAAGTCAAATTTTCGATTGATTGATTGAGTTGGGTTTTACGGCACCGCGACACATGAAATGGTCATATGGCGCCGAGTCAAATTTTCGAACAGCGACCCTGCGTTCTCTGATTGCTGTTTTACACTCATCATTGAACCATGGTCTACTTCTTTTTAAGTTTGTAGGTCTTAGGGATACACTCTTCATCCGGTGGTTTAACACGTGGATGTGGCTTATCTGAATAACAAAGAAACCAGTGGTTGCTTTCCATGCCAGCATGTACAGAATACAACAGCGCAATGCAAGAGTTTGCAGGTATCTCTTACCATAGTATGATACAAGTGAGCAACATAAAGAACCCGGTAGCGCGAGAAGAGAAAGAGATGAAAAATTTCTCTACTTCCTGCAGGATAGAGATCCATTTAACGAAGACAAAACAGATGAAAGGATTACAAAAGGTGGATGATGAAGATCAAGCTACACCTCAATATTGCGGCTTGGTTGAATGGATGGATGAGTTGGGTTTTACGGCACTGCGACACAAAGTAGGTCATATAGCGCCGATGATTGATGAAGGGTGATGAGATGATATGATGATGATTTCAGGAAGATGGTTTTGGCTAATCCCATTCGTTGACTAGCAGCGCATGGGATCAAAACCACCGACCTGCCTTCCTTTTAGTTCTTGGCAGAGGGAATAGTCTCGGCCTAATAAACAGAAACAATTCCCTTTGACAATTAAGCCCCAGAACTATGGCAAAGTAGGAAGGTCTCTAGGGGGCTTGGTTGAAAAAAGTATTCTTCGTGACAAAGTTGAGCCTGGCATTTTCATTAAACGATTTGTTAAGAGGAATCGAGGTAAAGGCAATCACACGGATGAATGAGTTGGGTTGCACTGCGACACAAAATAGGTCATATAGCGCCGATGATTGATGAGGGGTGATGAGATCAAATGATGATGATTTCAGGAAGATGGTTTCGGCTAATCCCATCCGTTGACCAGCAGCGCATGGAATCAAAACCACCGACCTGCCTTCCTTTTAGTTCTTGGCAGAGGGAACTATCTCGGTCTAATAAACAGAAACAATTCCCTTTGACAATTAAGCCCCAGAACTACGGCAAAGTAGGAACGTCTCTGGGGCAAAAGACTGATAGACCATACGATACTGCACATGCGTGTGGATATTGTAACAACCTCTTCACTCACCTTTGAAGCCATCTAGAGAATTAACACCGCAATGAAAAGGATGCTGCAATGTTGCTGAAATTGAAAGCAGAATTGGCAAAAAAATCCAGAAAACCCCAAGCTGAAACAAGAGCCGTAAGTTTTTATTGAAAAAATCCATTTTTAGCTCCTGTGACCTAGATATGCAACGGACCGGAACCATTTGAACTATCTTGGTTACACCATGCCAAATATCTTAGCTCTTGCCATATTAGTTTCAGAGAAGAAGAGGTTTGAAGATTTCACTATATAACTCTATGTAAATTTGTGACCCCCGGGGCGGGGTCATTCTTGACCCCAGGGACATAATTTGAACAACTTTGATAGAGGACCTGTAGGTGATGCTTTGTGCCAAATATCTAAGCTCAGGGTACTGTGGTTTCAGACAAGAAGATTTTTTAAGTTTTTATTGAAAAAATCTATTTTTAGCTCCTGTGACCTAGATATGCAACGGACCGGAATTATTTGAACAAGTTTGAAAGAGGACCATATAAGAATCATTCCTGCCAAGTTTGGTAAAAATCCATACAGTAGTTTAGGAGAAGATGTCGTTTAAAGAAATTGTTGACGACGAACGAACGAACGACGACGGACACAGCACGATCAAAATAGCTCACCTTGGCACTTTGTGCCAGGTGAGCTAAAAACAAATTCGGCAGTCACAAGATATTATTCGCGATGAAGGTGACAATATACACAATGTAAAGGTGATATTTTACAGCAAACAAGAGGCCCGTGCGGGCCTAAATATCACTCAACTGGAAAAACCAACACAAATGTCTCATGACCCATAGGGTGGGATCATTTTTTACCCCAGAGACATAATTTCAAATACCGTGCTGATTAACTTGAAATTAAGTGTTCTGTCAATTATTTGTACATGGCTGGTTTCAGACAGGAAGACTTAAATGAAAAAAATATATATTAGCTAATAAATGTGACCCAGATATGCAACAGACCCAACCCATTTCAGCAATATTGGTAAAGAACATCTAAAAGTGTCACTTCATAATGCTAAATATCAAAGCTCTTGCCATAATAGTTTCAGATAAGAATATTTCACTATATAACTCTATGTAAATCTGCGACCCCTAGGGCCTTGGCAGTTTAACCCCAAGGGGCATAATTTGAACAATCTTGATAGAGGACCTGAAGAAGATGCTTTGTGCCAAATATCTAAGCTCAAGGTACTGTGGTTTCAGACAAGAAGATATTTTAAGTTTCATTGAAAAAATCTTTGTTTAAGCTCCTGTGACCTAGATATGCAATGGACCGGACCATATTTACAATATTGGTTAAGGGCTTCGAGAAATGTCTTCATGCCAAATATCAAAGCTCTGGCCATATTAGCTTCAGAGATAAAGATGTTTGAAGATTTCACTATATAACTCTTTGTAAATTAATCTAGATAGAGGACCTAAAGACGATGCTTTGTGCGAAATACCTAAGCTCAGGGTACTGTGGTTTCAGACAAGAAGATTTATTGAAAAAAATCTATTTTTTGCTCCTGTGACCTAGATATGCAACAGACCGGAATTATTTGAACAACTTTGAAAGAGGACCGACCATACAAGAATCATATAAATACGAAAGACCTGAAAGAGGACCGACCATACAAGGATCATATAAATACGAAAGACCTATCAAGCAGGAAACGTAACACAAACAATACACCCACCTCTCAAGCAGAACACACACACACACAGTCATACCACAACAAACACACACGCAATACCATTCCTTCATCTACACACTAAATAGAAAACAACACGCAAGACAAACATAAAGCAAAGTGAATATAGGAGCCATCCTTGGTACGGTCAGTAGCAATCAATAATATCATAATTAAGAGAAGCAAGTAAGCACCTGTCCCTATGTATCGACTATAACTCTACAGATTGAAAGTTCGAAATTTATTATCCCTGCCAAGTTTGGTAAAAATCCATCCAGTAGTTTCGGAGATGTCGTTTAAAGAAATTGTTGACGAACTGACGAACACAGAACTATCACAATAGCTCACCTTGGCACTACGTGCTAGGTGAGCTAAAAAGGGAAGCTTCTGGTAAAACGAAAATCATGTGAAAAAGACTTTGGTCCTTGTCCAAAATGTCTCTTATGGATAAATACCAATTCAAACATTGCACAGCATCAAAACGAGAGCCGCATGCGGCCCTAAATCGCTCACCTGAGGAACTATTGTGTTATCTCGATGCATAATGAAGTGTGTCATTGCATGTATGTGGACTGTTGCATGCAGGCACTGACTGAGCATGTTATACTTTCTGGTCCTTTTGGAATCATTGATTTCAACGCATTTACAGTTGAAAGTTGAATTTCGCTTAAGCCGGTGCTAGGGGGCGTGAGCACTGTTGCATATTTCAGTATTGCTCATGAACAGCTAGGGGGCGTGAGCACTGTTGCATATTTCAGTATTGCTCATGAACAGACTCGATTAAACCGAGTCTGCGATTTTCAGTATTTGCTTTGTTTTCTGTGCTTTCAAAGGATCTCCCCTTATTTAGATTTTTATGAAACACTGTTTGTTTTCAGTATTGGCCAGAAACTGTTCCCTTTTTGGATCTGAAAGGGGTCTTACTTGTAAACTGCACTTTTGTGCTAGAAAGTCCTTTTGTACGTTTTTTATGTTCACAATCTTTTGTTGATGATGGATGGATTAGTTGGGGTTTAACGGCACTGCGACACAAAATAGGTCATATAGCACCGATGAGTTAATGAGATGAATGATTATGATTAAAGGAAGGTGATTTCGGCTAATCTCATGAATTGTAGAACAGTGAATGGGATCAAAACCACCGACATGCCTTCCTTTTAGTTCTTGTCAGAGGGGATGATGGATGGATGAGTTGGGTTTTACGGCACTGCGACACAAAATAGGTCATATAGCGCCGATGATTGATGAAAGGTGATGAGATGAAATGATGATGATCTCAGGAAAATGGTTTTGGCTAATCCCATTCGTTGACTAGCAGTGCATGGGATCAAAACCACCGACCTGCCTTCCTTTTAGTTCTTGACAGAGGGAAAAATTTCGGTCTAATAAACAGAAACAATTCCCTTTGACAATTAAGCCTCAGAACTACGGCAAAGTAGGAAGGTCTCTGGGGTATAACCACCATTAGTATAACCATCAATGATGATGAGTTGGGTTTTACGGCACTGCGACACAAAATAGGTCATATAGCGCCGATGATTGATGAGGGGTGATGAGATCAAATGATGATGATTTCAGGAAGATGATATCGGCTAATAAATACGAAAGATTCAAGCAGGAAACGTAACACAAACAATACACCCACCTCTAAAGCAGAACACACACACACAGTCATACCACAACAAACACACACACGCACACGGAATACCATTCCTTCATCTACACACTAAATAGAAAACAACACGAAAGACAAACATAAAGCAAAGTGAATATAGGAGCCCGCCTTGGTACGGTCAGTAGCAATCTATAATTAACTATAAATTAATTAATTATTAACAACCACTGGGGGGTTAAACCTGGGTTTAGGGGCGCCCAACCTCACACTTATCTCCTATATTCACCTATAAAGACGACCAGTGTACATAAAATATAAATAAATACGAAAGAAGACTCAAGCAGGAAACGCAACACAAACAATACACCCATCTCTAAAGCAGAACACACACACAGCCATACCATAACAAACACACGCACGCGCAATCCCACACACCAAACAGAAAACAATACGCAAGACAAACATAAAGCAAAGTGAACATAGGAGCCCGCCTTGGTACGGTCAGCAGCAATCAATAATTAATAATAAATTAACCATTAACAACCACTGGGGGGTTAAACCTGGGTTTAGCGGCGCCCAACCTCACACTTATCTCCTATATTCCTATCTCCTATATGTTTGTTTTTTCTCTCCCTCTCTGTCGTACCCTGGACCCTTCCATGTCTTACAGTTACTCGTAACTACAGACTAGTCGCTTGAGTACAATTTGACCGTTGCCAAAGTGGGTTATTTTTAACACGGGCTTAAATATTTAATTCTTTCCCATGTTACTAATGATCTTGTCATAGAATTTTTGTTAAATGTTTTACATGTATTTACTTACTGTGCTGGCGGTCTTTTTGATTGTGAGGTTGTGGAACAGGGTTGTTGAGTTCCGCTTGGGCCGGTGCTGGGGGGCGTGAGCACTGTTGCATATTTCAGTATTGCTCATGAACAGACTCAATTAAACCGAGTCTGCAATTTTCAGTATTTGCTTTGCTTTCTGTGCTTTCAAAGGATCTCCCCTTATTCAGATTTATATTTTCTGTACACTGTTCGTCTTTATAGGTGAATATAGGAGATAAGTGTGAGGTTGGGCGCCCCTAAACCCAAGTTTAACCCCCCCCCCCCAGTGGTAGTTAATGATTAATTTATAATTATTGATTGCTACTGACCGTACCAAGGCGGGCTCCTATGTTCACTTTGCTTTATGTTTGTCTTGCGTGCTGTTTTCTATTTAGTGTGTAGATGAAGGAATGTGCGTGTGTGTGTTTGTTATGGTATGACTGTGTGTGTGTTCTGCTTGAGAGGTGGGTGTATTGTTTGTGTTGCGTTTCCTGCTTGAGTCTTTCGTATTTATTATTTACGGCACCGCGACACATAAAATGGTCATATGGCGCCAAGAAATGACTACATATACATAAACATCAAAACAAACGAAACACTCGAAAAAGTAAGAAAAAAACACAGCAAGACAAACACTAAGAGGCTCCACCATTACATAATGTGGGAATGATTTCAGGAAGATGATTTTGGGTAATCTCATTCGTTGCCAGCAGCGCATGGGATCAAAATTACCGACCTGCCTTCCTTTTAGTTCTTGGCAGAGGGGATAATCTCGGTCTAATAAACAGAAAAGATCCCCTATGACAAGTACGCTCAAGAACTACGGCAAAGTAGGAAGGTCTCTGGAGACACTTCTAGAATCTAAATAAGGGGAGATCCTTTGAAAGCACAGAAAACAAAGCAAATACTGAAAATTGCCGACTCGGTTTAATTGAGTCTGTTCATGAGCAATACTTAAATATGCAACAGTGCTCACGCCCCCTATCACCAGCTTAAGCGGAATTCAACTTTCAAGTGTAAATAAACCTAAACCAATTTGTAAATATGGTTCCGGTCAGTTGCATATCTAGTTCACAGGAGCTAAAAATAGATTTTTTCAATGAAATCTTAAAAAATCTTCTTGTCTGAAACCACAGTACACTGAGTTTACATTTTTGGCCACAAAATATCATCTTTAGGTCCTCTATCAAGATTGTTTAAATTATGCCCCCTGGGGTTAAAACTGCCAAGGCCCTAGGGGTTCGCAGTTTTACATAAGAGTTATGTAGTGACATATTCTTCTCTGAAACTACTATATGGCAAGAGCTTTGATATAATGCATAGTAGCACTTTTAGATGTTCTTTACCAATTTTGCTCAAATGGTTCGGGTCTGTTGCATATCTGGGTCATATTAGCTAAAAATAGATTTTTTTCAATGAAAAGTCTTCCTGTCTGAAACCATCCATGTACAAAATATTTGACAGCACACTTAATTTTCAAGTTCATCAGTAAGATTTTTGAAATTATGTCTCCGGGGTAAAAATTGATCCCACCCCAGGGGTCATGTGACCCTTGTGTTGGTTTTTCCAGGTGAGCGATATTTAGGCCCGCATGGGCCTCTTGTTTGAGGTCATGGTTATTCTTGATTAAAGTGGACAAGAATGGTCCCAGAAACCTTCCTACTTTGTCGTAGTTCTGGGGCTTAATTGTCAAAGGGGATTGTTTCTGTTTATTAGACCGAGATTATCCCCTCTGCCAAGAACTAAAAGGAAGGCAGGTCGGTGGTTTTGATCCCATACGCTGCTGGGGTCAACGAATGGCATTAGCCCAAACCATCTTCCTGAAATCATCATCATTTGATCTCATCACCCCTCATCAATCATCGGCGCTATATGACCTATTTTGTGTCGCAGTGCCGTAAAACCCAACTCATCCATCCATCTATCCATCGATACTATTTGTCAGATGGCGTGGAGCGCTGTGTGCCTTTATTCTGTAGCCTAACTCTCAAATGTTTGGGTGTCTCTTACTACTAAACAAGAAGTATTTTCCTCTACAAGCGTATTTTCCAAAAGAATAAGTAACATGTGGATAGATTGATTGATTGAGTTGGGTTTTACGGAACCGCGACACATGAAATGGTCATTTGGCGCCGAGAACATACATGTGGATCGGTCAGTTGTGATAAGCATGCTGTACAGTACACTCTTACAAGTTATGAAGCAGTTGTTGTTCTGTGTTGACACCTCTAACACCTTTTTATGTAAATATTTGTGCGGTGTAATGGTAAAGCGTATTTCTGGTTACTGAACACATGACCTGAGGTACAGGTCACTGGGCTGAATTTTAGCTCGCCTGACACTAAGTACCAATGTGAGCTTTAAGAATCGCTGGATGTCTGTCTGTTTGTCCGTTCACAATTGGTTTGTGAACACTCTAGCGACTACAAATTTCATTCCATTTTTAGCTCACCTGAGCCGAGGCTCAGGATGAGCTATTGTGATACCATTCCGTCCGTCGTCCGGTGTCTGGCGTCCGTCGTACGTTCACATTTTCAAACAACATCTCAGAAACCACTGACCCGATTTCAACCAAACTTTGTCAGAAGCATCAGTGGCAAGGGGAAACGAATTATTGTTCAAAGTTTTTGGCTAGAGTTATTCCCCTTGCTGTTGGACCAGATTATCTAACATGACCGTATAGACAACATTTAATTATAAGAAAATCTTAAAAAATCTTCTCAGAAACCCAAAGGCCCAGACCTTTTATATTTGGTATGTATCATTAACTAATGCTCTTCTAGCAAGATCTCCAGAGACCTTCCTACTTTGCCGTAGTTCTGGGGCTTAATTGTCAAAGGGAATTGTTTCTGTTTATTAGACCGAGATTATTCCCTCTGCCAAGAACTAAAAGTTTAAACCCAGGTTTAACCCCCCAGTGGTAGTTAATGATTAATTTATTATTAATTATTGATTGCTACTGACCGTACCAAGGCGGGCTCCTATGTTCACTTTGCTTTATGTTTGTCTTGCGTGTTGTTTTCTATTTAGTGTGTAGATCTAGATGAATTTAGTGTGTGTGTTATGGTATGACTGTGTGTGTGTTCTGCTTGAGAGGTGGGTGTATTGTTTGTGTTGCGTTTCCTGCTTGAGTCTTTCGTATTTATTTGATCCCATACGCTGCTGGTCCAACGAATTGGATTAACCGAAATCATCATCATTTGATCTCATCGGCGCTATATGACCTATTTTGTGTCGCAGTGCCGTAAAACCCAACTCATCATCATCGAGCAAGATTGTTCAAATTTTGACCCAGGGGCCTAGGGCTTATCAGTTTTTCTTAGGAAAACATTTAAAAATCTTCTTCTCTGAAACTGTATGGCCTAGATCATTAATATTTGACATATAGCTTTGCCTTGTGGTCCTCTACCAAAATTGTTCAAATTATGACCCCAGGGCCAAAAATGGCCCCGCCCTTGGGCTTATTAGTTTTTCATAGGAAAACCTTTAAAAATCTTCTTCTATAAAACTGTATGGCCTAGAACATTAATATTTGTCATGTAGCTTTGTCTTATGGTCCTCTACCAAGATTGTTCAAATTATGACCCCCGGGTCAAAATTTGCCCCGCCCGGGGCTTATCAGTTTTACATAGACTTATATAGGAAAACCTTTAAAAATCTTCTTCTCTGAAACTGTAAGGCCAAGATCTTTAATATTTAGCACAAAGCTTTGCCTTGTAGTCCTCTACCAAGATTGTTCAAATTATGACCCCAGGGCCGAATTGACCCTTGGGCTTATTAGTTTTTCATAGGAAAACCTTTAAAAATCTTCTTCTCTGAAACTGTATGGCCTAGACCATTAATATATGACATGTAGCCTCAGAGACCTTCCTACTTTGTCGTAGTTCTGGGGCTTAATTGTCATAGGGAATTTGTTCTGTTTATTAGACCGAAATCATCCCCTCTGACAAGAACTAAAAGGAAGGCAGGTCGGTGGTTTTGATCCCATTCACTGTTTTACAATGCATGAGATTAGCCGAAATCACCTTCCTGAGATCATTATCATCTCATCTCATCATCCCTCATTAACTCATCGGCGCTATATGACCTATTTTGTGTCGAAGTGCCGTAAAACCCAACTCATCATCATGACATGTAGCTTTGTCTTATGGTCCTCTACCAAGATTGTCCAAATTATGACCCCAGAGTCAAAATTGGCCTCGCCCGGGGCTTATCAGTTTTACATAGACTTATATAGGAAAACCTTTAAAAATCTTCTTCTCTGAAACTGCAAGGTCAAGATCTTTAATATTTGGCACATAGCTTTGTATTGTGGTCCTCTACCAAGATTGTTCAAATTATGACCCCGGGCCAAAAATGGCCTCGCCCTTGGGGTTATTAGAATTTCATAGGAAAACCTTTACAAATCTTCTTCTCCGAAACCGTAAGGCCCAGATCATTTATATTTGACATGTAGCTTTGCCATATGGTCCTCTACCAAGATTGCTCGAATTTTGAACCCTGGATTAAATTTAGACCCGTCCTTGGGCTTATCAGTTTTACATAGACTTAGATCTATACCATATAGGAAAATCTTTAAAATTCTTTTTCTCTGAAACTATAATGCCCAGATCCTTAATAAACTTGTGGTTCTCTACCAAGTGTGTTCAAATTATATCCATATCCGACATGTAGCTTCGCATTGTAGTCCTCTACCAAGATCAAATTATGACACCTGGGTCATAACTATATCAAAATGTTGTCTTTCCCAGTCAGCTTCTATGGTACAATGTCTCATGTGAGCGAAATGTGGCCCTATGGGCCTATTGTTAATGAAATTTTATGACAATGTTTGTCTGAATAGTAGGGATGGGTATTGCCAGAAATTTTGTATTGCAATATATTCGATACTCCATCACTGTATTGAAATACGTATAGCAATATATTACATGTTATTAGAGTGAACATAAGCGACGGATCTGGGGTAAATATGTGAAGACAAATTAGTTGTACCACTTTGAATCTTAACAACCATGTTACATTTAAGACAAATTGCACTGTTTGTAATGATTTTGTATTATGAATATGTGTTGTTGTATTTTCAATTCTGAAACGCTCCTAGACATTCCTTTCGGGATTTTAATAACCAAATTGTCCACCATGATTGTAACTAACAGGGTATGATATATAACGGTGCCAGTTGACGGTATCAGACAAACCAAGGTTTAACCCCCCAGTGGTTGTTAATGGTTAATTTATAATTAATTATTGATTGCTGCTGACCGTACCAAGGCGGGCTCCTATGTTCGCTTTGCTTTATGTTTGTCTTGCGTATTGTTTTCTGTTTGGTGTGTGGGATTGCGTGTGTGTGTGTGTGTTTGTTATGGTATGGCTGTGTGTGTGTTCTGCTTTAGAGATGGGTGTATTGTTTGTGTTGCGTTTCCTGCTTGAGTCTTCTTTCGTATTTATTTCTAGAGTCTAATCACATTTTTAAATGAAGATTTTTTTTCTAAAATGACCGACAATGTCAGTATTTGATGCATATTTGTTAGAAACTTTGTTTTTCATTTAGATACGTAAACTTATCATCTTTGATAAAGATATTAAGGCAGCGATTCATTGGTAATATACTATGGCCTGTGCTAAAAAACAACAAGGGGGAAATCCCTCTGCCCTGCAAACTGCTTATTTAGTTTGAACAAAACAAAATTGTGAATATTTTTAGTTGTGAAACAAAGGGAATTTAATAAATGTATCATAGAGGAAAAACCCGGTTTTTCAATCCAACGGTAGATCTACGTATTTCTTTCAGAACGTATTGCAATATATTGGAAAAGCGGTTTGTGCTAGGGGGCGCATATTGTTGCATATGTTGCATATTTCAGTATTGCTCATCAATTAAACCGAGTCTGCAATTTTCAGTATTTGCTTTGTTTTCTGTGCTTTCAAAGGATCTCCCCTTATTCAGATTTACATAAATCACAGTACTTGTGTGGCGGCTGTAAAAAGTCGCCCCGTACTTCATTCTCAGTGTTGTTATACTTTCTGGTCCTTTGGAATCATTGATTTCAGGGCATTTACAGTTAAAAGTTGAATTCCGCTTTAGCTGGTGCTAGGGGGCGTGAGCACTGTTGCATATTTCAGTATTGCTCATGAACAGACTCAATTAAACAGAGTCTGTATTTTTCAGTGTTTGCTTTGTTTTCTGTGCTTTCAAAGGATCTCCCCTTATTCAGATTTACATAATTCACAACAGCAGATGTCAAGTGCTAGTGTGACGGCTGTAAAAAGTCGCCCCGTACTTCATTCTTAGTGTTGTTATACTTTCTGGTTTCTGTTTATTAGACCGAGATTATTCCCTCTGCCAAGAACTAAAAGGAAGGCAGGTCGGTGGTTTTGATCCCATGCGCTGCTGGTCAACGGATGGGATTAACCGAAACCATCTTCCTGAAATCATCATCATTTGATCTTATCACCCTTCATCAATCATCGGCGCTATATGACCTTTTTGTGTCGCAGTGCCGTAAAACCCAACTCATCCATCCATCCATCCTTTGGAATCATTGATTTCAGGGCATTTAGAGTTGAAAGTTGAGTTCCTCTTAAGCTGAACAGACTCGATTAAACCGAGTCTGCAATTTTCAGTATTTGCTTTGTTTTCTGTGCTTCAAATGATCTCCCCTTATTCAGATTTATTTATTGCACATCCTAGTGAAAAGTAGGATTTTTTTCCTACTGGGATAGAGTTGCGCCAAAACTACAACCGTCATTATCACATCCAATCCACGTGGCTTGTAATTTAGCCTTTTGCTCATTTCTCTGTCTTTCTTTGATCTGTCACTTCACACACATTGCACTTGTTGGTTGTTTTGTCAGTAAAGTTAATCTGCGTTTGTTTCATACCAGGCAAGTTCTTGTTTTGTTTGTAGTAGTACTACTAGGTAGGCTACAAGGGTTGCCACCTTCTTCACTAGACAGCCAAAACTTGATCTGGTTGCTTGTTTCAAGGTTTGCTCCCCGCGTTGCGTTTCTGACGAGCTTTGTTGAGAAAACTTTTTGGATGATACGACCCGACTATGTCTTGATTGGTAATGCTACTTTCACCCAGAAAGTATAACAACACTGAGGCTTAATTTTCATAGGGAATATTTTCTGTTTATAAGACCAAATGATCTCGGGAAGATGATTTCGGCTAATCTCAATCGTTGCAAGCAGCGCATGGGATCAAATAAATACGAAAGACTCAAGCAGGAAACGCAACACAAACAATACACCCTCCTCTCAAGCAGAACACACACAGTCATACCATAACGAACGCACACACACGCGCGCAATACCATTCCTTCATCTACACACTAAATAGAAAACAACACGCAAGACGAACATAAAGTAAAGTGAATATAGGAGCCCGCCTTGTTACGGTCAGAATGGATGGATGAGTTGGGTTTTACGGCACTGCGACACAAAATAGGTCATATAGCGCCGATGATAGATCTATGAGGGGTGATGAGATGTCATGAAGATGATTTCGGCTAATCCCACTCGTTGACAAGCAGCGAATGGGATCAAAACCACCGACCTGCCTTCCTGTTAGTTCTTGGCAGAGGGAATGATCTCGGTCTATTATAAACAGAAACAATTCCCTTTGACAATTAAGCCCCAGAACTACGGCAAAGTAGGAAGGTCTCTGATGGTAGGATGGATGAGTTGTATGGCAGTGTTTTATTTCCATTTATTAAACCGAGACTATTCCCTCTGCCAAAAACTAAAAGGAAGGCAGGTTGGTGGTTTTGATCCCATGCGTTGTTTTACAATGCATGAGATTAGCCATAATCATTTTTCTGAAATCATCGTCATAGCATGTCATCACCCCTCATTTATTCATCGGCGCTATATGACCTATTTTGTGTCGCAGTGCCGTAAAATCCAACTCATCCTTTCAAAACCAACATGATGATGTATTCCATAAGTCACAGCAGTCGACCTCTGTTTTGCTTTACACTATGTTACACAATTCTATGTAAATGAGACCCAACTTACCTCCTAGATTTGCATTTATAAGTGCTAATTCCAACTGTGTTCCGCTGAACATTATAACCATTTAAAAAGGCTCTGGTAACTGAAATAATATATTAATAAATATGGTAGAGAACTGTTCTGCAACCAAATTTCTAATTTCTTGTGGTGACATTTGAGAATGATCTGGTAAAGTGGCTGGAATAGCCACAGATACCTTCCTACTTTGTCGCATCCTCTGCATTTCTCCTTATGAGCCGTATTTTCTAGCTGTACAATGTAAATGATTCTGTATTTTGTGTATCATAAAGTATATGGTAAAATGGTGTTAACACTGCCATTTGCAAATGAAATGGTTCAAATGTAACGGACTGCAGACTTTTTAATATTTCTGTCTCTGTTAGTGCAGCAGCCCTTAACCTCTTAGCTCCAGAAATGTGCTCTCTTATCAGCAGATTTGTAGACAGTTTCACAAAGATATTGGTACGAATTAAGGACATCTGCATACATCTGCTCATTTTTATGCATGACAGGCAAAGGTATTATTTTGTTTGTTTGGTCCATTCCTGAAGGTATCGCAAGTAAAGTTTCAGTTCCTGCAGGCTTGGCGAATTCAAGCCATCCAAAATGTTTCAAGTATTTGAGCAGAATGCCTGTCTTGAACAATCGGGTCCATAACTTAATATAGCAATGTTCTATGTCAGCCTTCTTTTCCTTACTGCGTTTCTGTGCAAAATCAATATGGAAATTGATAATCATATTGTCTCCTACAATCCAACACATAATTCTCAAAGTTGAGAGAGTGTTGTATACATGAAGAAGAAGAAGAATCCTTATTTTCTTCTTGTTGTTCTTTGGTCCTTGTTTACATTCGTATTTCAATCCTGATTTTCTTCTTGTTGTTCTTTGGTCCTTGTTTACATTCGTATTTCACATATCCCCTAGAGACCTTCCTGCCTTGTCGTGGCTGTGGGGCTTAATTGTCACAGGGGATCTTCTCTGTTTATAAGACCGAGATTATCCCCTCTGCAAAGAGCTAAAAGGAAGGCGGGTCGGTGGTTTTGATCCCATGCGCTGCTGGCAACGGATGAGATTAGCCAAAATCATCTTCCTGAAATCATTCCCACATTATGTAATGGTGGAGCCTCTTATTGTTTGTATTGCTGTGTTATTTTTCTTATTTTTTTCGAGTGTTTCGGTTGTTTTGATGTTTTTAGCTCACCTGGCACGAAGTGCCAAGGTCAGCTTTTAGGATCGCTGGATGTCCGTCGTCTGTCTGTCTGTTCACAATTGTTCGTTAACACTCTACCGGCTACACATCTCATTGGATCTTCATGAAACTTGATCACAATGTTTGTCTAGTGGAAATCTAGGTCAAGTTCGAATGTGGGTCATGTTGGGTCAAAAACTAGGTCACTAGGTCAAACCATAGAAAAACATTGTTAACACTCTAGAGGCTACAGGTCTAATTGGATCTTAATGAAACTTGGTCAGAATGTTTGTCTCATTGATATCTAGGTCAAGTTCGAATGAAGGTCATGTCTGGTCAAAAACTAGGTCACTAGGTCAAATCATAGAAAAATCTTGTTAACACTCTAGAGGCTACACATCTCATTGGATCTTTATGAAACATGGTAAAAATGTTTGTCTCATTGATATCTAGGTCAAGTTTGAATATGGGTTATGTTGGGTCAAAAACTAGGTCACTAGGTCAAACCATAGAAAAACCTTGTTAACACTCTAGAGGCTACAGATCTCATTGGATCTTAATGAAACTTGGTCAGAATGTTTGTCTCATTGATATCTAGGTCGAGTTCGAATGTGGGTCATGTCCGGTCAAAAACTAGGTCACTAGGTCAAATCATAGAAAAATCTTGTTAACACTCCAGAGGCTACACATCTTATTGGATCTTTATGAAACATGGTAAAAATGTTTGTCTAATTGATATCTAGATCAAGTTTGAATATGGGTCATGCCCGGTCAAAAACTAGGTCACTAGGTTAAATCATAGAAAAATCTTGTTTACACTCTAAAGGTTGATTGTGGGTCATGTCCAGTCATAATCTAGGTCACTATAGGTCAAGTTTGCCATGGTGTACCAGGTGAGCGATTTAGGGCCATAGTGGCCCTTGTTTAATATGTAGTCGTTTCTCGGCGCCATATGACCATTTTATGTGTCGCGGTGCCGTAAACCCCAACTCAATCAATATTTCACATATCTGTACTTAAACTTTTTATCGTATGGCTGTTTCAGTTTTATTTGCAGCTTCAACAGTTTGCTGTCTGCAATATTGTACTTCACATTATTTTCACTGCAATATTTGCTCAGCTGCCACTTTGGGTGACCATGTGCTGCAAATTTCCCGGGATTAGCTTATACGTCACTTACCACCTAAAAGATATTTACGTCTAAGTAAACGTCATAAGGTGTCACACCGTGTATGGAAGTGCTTCCGGGTCATGGGTCCCGTAAATAGTGCATATATATCATATTTTATCTCATCTGAGACAAAGGCTCAGGATGAGCTATTATGATCGCATTCCGTACGTCGTCTGTCCACATTTTCAAACATCTCTGAAACCGTTGACCCGATTTCAACATATATATCATATTTTATCTCATCTGAGACAAAGGCTCAGGATGAGCTATTATGATCGCATTCCGTACGTCGTCTGTCCACATTTTCAAACATCTCTGAAACCGTTGACCCGATTTCAACTAAACTTAGGCAGAAACATTAGTAGGGTGGGTGAAAGAAAAGTTGTTAAAAAATAGTGGGTGGGTATTTTTAGCTCACCTGGCACAAATATTTTGATCGTGCTGTGTCCGTCGTTTCAAACATCTCTGAAACCGTTGACCCGATTTCAACTAAACTTAGGCAGAAACATTAGTAGGGTGGGTGAAAGAAAAGTTGTTAAAAAATAGTGGGTGGGGTATTTTTAGCTCACCTGGCACAAATATTTTGATCGTGCTGTGTCCGTCGTCCGTTCGTCGTCAACAATTTCTTTAAATGACATCACCTCCTAAACTATTGGATGGAATTCTTGTCATAGAATTTTTGCTAAATGTTTTACATGTATTTACTTACTGTGCTGGCGGTCTTTTTGATTGTGAGGTTGTGGAACAGGGTTTATATTTTATGTACACTGTTCGTCTTTATAGGTGAATATAGGAGATAAGTGTGAGGTTGGGCGCCCCTAAACCCAGGTTTAACCCCCCAGTGGTTGTTAATAATTAATTAATTTATAGTTAATTATTGATTGCTACTGACCGTACCAAGGCGGGCTCCTATATTCACTTTGCTTTATGTTTGTCTTGCGTGTTGTTTTCTATTTAGTGTGTAGATGAAGGAATGGTATTGTGTGTGTGTTTGTTGTGGTATGACTGTGTGTGTGTGTTCTGCTTGAAAGGTGGGTGTATTGTTTGTGTTACGTTTCCTGCTTGAGTCTTTCGTATTTATTTATTGGCAGGAATGCTCCTTATATGGTCCTCTTTGAAAGTTGTTTAACTATTTTCGGTCCGTTACATAATCTAGGTCACAGGAGCCAAAAATAGATTGTTTCAATAAAAACTTGACAAATCTTCTTCTCTGAAACCACAGTACCCTGAGCTTAGATATTTGGCACAAAGCATCATCTACAGGTCCTCTATCAAGATTGTACAAATTATGTCCCGGGGGTAAAAAATGACCCCGCCCCGGGGGTCACACTTTACATTGAGTTATATAGTGAAATCTTCAAACCTCTTCTCCTCTTAAACTAATATAGCTAGAGATTTGGTATGGTGTAACGTCTAGAGGTACTTTACCAATATTGTTCAAATGGTTTCGGTCTGGTGCATATCTAGGTCACGGGAGCTAAAATAGATTTTTCAATTAAAACTTAAAAAATCTTCTCTGTAACCACAGTACCCTGAACTTAGATATTTGGCACAAAGCATCATCTACAGGTCCTCTATCAAGATTGTTCAAATTATGTCCCTGGGGTAAAAATGACCCCGCCCCGGTGGTCATAAATTATAGAGCTATATAGTGAAATCTTCAAACCTCTTCTTCTCTGAAACTAATGTGGCTAGAGCTTTGACATTTGGCATGGTGTAACTTCTAGAGGTACCTTACCAATATTGTTCAAATGTTTCCGATCCGTGGCATAACTAGGTCAAAGGAGCTAAATATAGATTTTTTCAATAAAAACTTAAAAATTCCTTCTCTGAAATCACAGTACCCTGAGTAGCTATTTGGCACTCAGCATCATCCAATCAGCAAATGGTACAAACATATTGTCATAATTTCTAAGCTTTCCAAGATATGTTACATTTACATGAATGGCTCCAGGTGAGCGATTTAGGGCCGTATACGGCTCTTGTTTCTTGCTTGTTGTCATAGCAACCGTGACAAAATAAAAAAAAATAAGATTTTTTCAATAAAAACTTAAAAATTCCTTCTCTGAAATCACAGTACCCTGAGTAGCTATTTGGCACTCAGCATCATCCAATCAGCAAATGGTACAAACATTGTCATAATTTCTAAGCTTTCCAAGATATGTTGCATTTACATCAATGGCTCCAGGTGAGCGATTTAGGGCCGTATACGGCTCTTGTTTCTTGTTGCCATAGCAACTGTGACAAAATAAAAAAAAATATCTCCGAAACTACTGGTCCGATTTTAATTTGGGTAAAATGAGACTTCCAGACTATTCTTCCATCTTTACAGCGGAAGTACAAGCTATTGACCTTGCTTTGCGATTCATATCTTCATTTGATCGCAAAGACTTTATCATAAGTTCTGATTCACTTTCTGTCCTCCAGACTTTAAATAATAGAGACTTATCAAACCCTCTGGTGCAGAACGCTTTACTTAAAATCCATGTCTTACTTTCTAGCAAAAATAAACTACTGTTCTGCTGGCTCCCAAACCTTATAGGTATTCGAGGTCTTCAAACCTCTTCTTCTCTGAAACTAATGTGGCTAGAGCTTTGATATTTGGCATGCTGTAACTGTTTCCGATCCGTGGCATAACTAGGTCACAGGAGCTAAATATAGATTTTTTCAATAAAAACTTAAAAATTCCTTCTCTGAAACCACAGTACCCTGAGTTTAGCTATTTGGCACTCAGCATCATCCAATCAGCAAATGGTACAAACATATTTTCATAATTTCTAAGCTTTCCAAGATATGTTACATTTACATGAATGGCTCCAGGTGAGCGATTTAGGGCCGTATACGGCTCTTGTTTCTTGCTTGTTGTCATAGCAACCGTGACAAAAAAAAAAAAAAATCTCCGAAACTACTGGTCCGATTTTAATTTGGGTAAAATGAGACTCCCAGACGATTCGTCCATCTTTACAGCGGAAGTACAAGCTATTGACCTTGCTTTGCGATTCATATCTTCATTTGATCGCAAAGCTTTATCATAAGTTCTGATTCACTTTCTGTCCTCCAGACTTTAAATAATAGAGACTTATCAAACCCTCTGGTGCAGAACGCTTTACATAAAATCCATGTCTTACTTTCTAGCAAAAATATACTGTTCTGCTGGCTCCCAAGCCATATAGGTATTCGAGGTAATGAAGAGGCAGACAACGCAGCAAAGTCGTCACTTGCTTTGAAAACTTCAAATATAAAATTGCCTTTCACAGACTTTAGACCATTGATTAGTAAATATGAAAAACAAGAGCCCCATGGGGCATATTTCGCTCACCTGAGAATTGCTGAAAAAATGGAGATACTGATTTATGTCCAGGACTGACCTAGATAAGCAACAGACCGGAACATTTTGGACAAAATATGTAAAGGATATTTAAAAGTGTCACCATACCGAATATAAAAGCTCTGGCCATATTAGTGTCAGAGAAGAAGACGTTTGAATATAACTCTTTGTTAAGATGTGACCCCGGGGCGGGGCCAATTTTGACCCCAGGGGCATAATTTGAACAAACTTGATAGAGGACATGTAGGCAATGCTATGTGCCAAATATCTAAGCTCTGGCCCTTGTAGTTTCAGACAAGAAGATTTTTAAGTGTTCATTGAAAAAAATCTATTTTAGCTCCTATGACCTAGTTATGCACCGACCAGAGCCGTTTGAACAATTTTGGTATAAGACATCTAGAAGTGTCACTATGCAGAATATCAAAGCTCTCGCCATATTAGTGTCAGAGAAGAAGACATTTGAAAATTTCACTATATAACTATGTAAAACAGTGACCCCCGGGGCCGGGCCAATTTTGACCCAAGGGGCATAATTTGAACAACTTGATAGAAGACCTGTAGGCAATGCTATGCGCCAAATATCTAAGCTCTGGCCCTTGTAGTTTCAGACAAGATATTTTAAGTTTTCATTGAAAAAAAAATCTATTTTTAGCTCCTGTGACCTAGTTATGCAACCGACCAGAACCATTTGAACAATTTTGGTATAGGACATATAGAAGTGTCACCATGCCAAATATCAAAGCCCTGGCCATATTAGTTTCAGAGAGAAAACGTTTGAAAATTTCACTATATAACTCTATGTAAAACTGTGACCTCTGGGGCGGGGCCAATTTTGACCACATGGGCATAATTTGAACAAACTTGATAGAGGACCTGTAGATGATGCTATATGCCAAATATCTAAGCTCTGGCCCTTGTAGTTTCAGACAAGAAGATTTTTTAAGATTTCCTTATTTTTTCACTTTGGTTGCCATGGCAACCAGAGTTCTGCATTGTTTTTAATTCTTTGAACAAATTTGAAAGGGCTTGACCTAAGGAACATTTCTGTAAAGTTTGGTTGAATTCTGTCAAGTGGTATAGGAGAATATGTCATTTGAAGCAATTGTTAACGACGACGGACACAAGGCAATTTGAGCCTTTGGCTCAGGTGAGCTAAAAATAAATGGCAGACATCTTAGGACATGTCTGTCGATAACAAGCTACATACTTTGAAACCATTTATCGGCGAGTCGGTTCGATCTGTTCGCAGAGAGGAGGTCGTACTTGCTCGCTGCCGTATTGGTCACACATATTTTACCCATTCATTCATTCTCAGACGAGAAGTGCCACCAGAATGTGTATTTTGCCAAGAACCATATACAATAAAGCATGTACTTATCTATTGCGTTGATCTGGCTCTTTTTATCATGTAGACTCCATGAGCCAACTGTTTAACACAGTCTGTTATGATGACATAATTTCCTACCTAAAAGAGGTCGATCTTTATCACAAAATTTGATTCAACTACCAATACCAGAATTTCATTTCACTACCTATCCAAATTTAGTTTTCAATAAATCAAATTTGTAATCTATCAAAGCATTTATTATCTAAATTGATATTCGTACTTAAATTACTTATAAATCTTCAGACAAATCTTACTAATTTTCATTTACATAAAACTTTGTATTTCGGCGCTATATGACCTTATTGTGTCGCGGTGCCGTTAAACCCAACTCTCTCTCTCTCTCTTTGGGTTTCACCAAACGTTTGTCAGTTGATAGACGTTCAAAGATCAAAGAATTATTACCGTAAAAAACATGGCCACCAGAGGGCGTGATCATTTTCCGTAATTTGAGCCTGCCTTTCGCAAAAATCTGCTTGAATATAGAAAATATTTCTTACGGTACATATTCATAATTGTGTACATTTGAGCTATTTTCCTAAATGGATGAACAACCTAGAGGCGTAAAAAGGCGTATTTGTGGTGTAATGGGTTAAGCTATCATCTGTTAAAAAACAAAACATAATTTCTGACAAATCATATCCATGACTGTATTAAGGAGAACTATTTCTTCAGAGGAGGATTAAATCAAAGTATTAAAAAGGCGAATTTAAGGTTGTATGGGTTAAGACAGTAAAGAAAATGCTTTTCAAGAAATGTTTTGCTTTACTTTCAACCTGCTTTATGTGCTTAGACTGTTGAACTGTCTTCTCTTCAGGGACTCCAGGGAAACTGAATAATTGTCCTTAAATCTGATTTCTTCTATTCACAGCTGGAAGAATTTGTTCAAGAAGAGCATTTTGGTTTTTAGCTCACCTGGCACGTAGTGCCAAGGTGAGCTTTTAGGATCGCTGGATGTCCGTCGTCCGTCCGTCTGTCCGTCCGTCCGTCCGTTCACAATTGTTCGTTAACACTCTAGCAGGTTCAAATCTCATTGGATCTTGATGAAACTTGGTCACAATGTTTGCCTCAATGAAATTTAGGTCAAGTTCGAATGTGGGTCATGTCCGGTCAAAAACTAGGTCACTAGGTCAAATTATCGAAAAACCTTGTTAACACTCTAGAGGCTACAAATTTCATTGGATCTTCATGAAACTTCATCAATATGATTGCCTTAATGAAATCTAGGCCAAGTTCGAATGTGGGTCATGTCCGGTCAAAAACTAGGTCACTAGGTCAAATTATCGAAAAACCTTGTTAACACTCTAGAGGCTACAAATTTCACTGGATCTTCATGAAACTTCATCAATATGATTGACTCAATGAAATCTAGGCCAAGTTCGAATGTGGGTCATGTCCGGTCAAAAACTAGGTCACTAGGTCAAATCTTCGAAAAACCTTGTTAACACTCTAGAGACTACAAATTTCATTGGATCTTCATGAAACTTCGTCAATGTGATTGCCTCAATGAAATATAGGTCAAGTTCGAATGTGGGTCATGTCCGGTCAAAAACTAGGTCACTAGGTCAAATTGTTGAAAAACCTTGTTAACACTCTAGAGGCTACAAATTTCATTGGATCTTCATGAAACTTCATCAATATGATTGCCTCAATGAAATCTAGGCCAAGTTTGAATGTGGGTCATGTCGGGTCAAAAACTAGGTCACTAGGTCAAATCTTCGAAAAACCTTAACACTCTAGAGACTACAAATTTCATTGGATCTTCATGAAACTTCATCAAAATGTTTGCCTCAATGAAATTAGGTCAAGTTCGAATGTGGGTCATGTCCGGTCAAAAACTAGGTCACTAGGTCAAATTATCGAAAAACCTTGTTAACACTCTAGAGACTACAAATTTCATTGGATCTTCATGAAACTTCATCAAACTGTTTGCCTTAATGAAATCTAGGTCAAGTTCGAATGTGGGTCATGCCCGGTCAAAAACTAGGTCACACGGTGTACATGGTTACATGGTTACCAGGTGAGCGATTTAGGGCCATAGTGGCCCTTGTTTATTAACTCTTTAATTTCTGTTCTTTTCTCAGCATCTGAAAAAATCAAAACAGAAACAGAACACATAATTAACTTTGAGTTAGTGGAAATTTGATATTTAATGCACACAATCATTGATTTTGTAAGAGAATTCTTGGATCAAATCTGGGTGAATTCAGGTCATTGTGCTAAGAGTTATCTGCCTTTGAAGAATTAAAATATTAAAATATTAATATACAATAGTCAAACAACTAGGTTTGACGTGTCAAAGGTCAGTATAGTCAAATTGTAGGGAAAACAGCTTTCCGCATGTTCTGGGACCGTTTTTCAAACAGCTGAGTTTATGATATTAAAATGAAGGCATAATTATTGTCCGAGGATATTCCAATTATGATCTCCCTTATAAATGGACTCGGTGAATCTGTGACACATCACGCCTAGTTCAAACGTTGTTGGACTATAGTCTTTTTTAGCTCACCTGAGACAAAGGCTCAAGGTGAGCTATTGGGATGGCCCTGTGTCCGTCGACGCACACCGAGAGTCGTTAACAATTGCTTCAAATGACATCTCCAATACTGCTTGACAGAATTCAACCAAACTTTACAGAAATGTTCCAATGAAGGCATAATTATTGTCCGAGGATATTCAAAATTATGATCTCCCTTATAAATGGACTCTGTGAATCTGTGACACATCACGCCTAGTTCAAACGTTGTTGGACTATAGTCTTTTTAGCTCACCTGAGCCAAAGGCTCAAGGTGAGCTATTGGGATGGACCTGTGTCCGTCGTCGTTCGGTGTGCGTCGTCGTTAACAACTGCTTCAAATGACTGCTTGACAGAATTCAACCAAACTTTACAGAAATGTTCCTTGGGTCAAGCTCTTTGAAATTTATTCAAAAAATTAAAAACAATGCAGAACTCTGGTTGCCATGGCAACCAAAGTGAAAAAATAAGGAAAGTTGTGAAATATCTCAGGAACATGAGGAAAGGCTGTTTCGGGAAATAACAATTTTTATATATATACTAGGCCAAACTGCCAACGCAACACCTCCGAGTTCCCTTCTATTTTCATATCAGAGCGGGTGTTTTAAATCGATGGAAAAGTTGACACAAACGTTTTAAATGTTTTTACTTGTGTTTTTAAATTTGATGTTCAGTCCTCAAAGTTGTTAATATTGGCAACGAATTTTCTTTTATACACTTCTGACGAATAATAACCATCTTTCCAAACGTATTGCTAATTTCAGGTTAACATTCCCCATTGAAAATGCATTGGAATGAGATTTCTGAAAACTGGTTTTCACAAAATTTCATATTTTTGGGACCAAATGCCAATTCATTTTGTTTTTGTTTATCAATAGTATTGTCCATTGATCACTATGAATTGCAGAAGAAATCTATTCAGGATATGCACACTATACAGATTTGACCAGACTTACTTAAGACATGTTTAACATCGGAAGTGGGAATATCCGGGGTGTTGCGTTGAAAGTTTGGCATAGTATACATATTGTTTTTATATTCATATTCTATATTATTATATGTTAATTTGTTAAATGTATATGACCAAAAATGAAAATACTATATCTGGTTGCCATGTCGGTTTCGACACAGAAGTAGGCAGCGATTCTTACTCATATCTGTCAAATAGATTAATGACTAATGAGTAGCTCGTTTGCGGGATGAACCATGACTGAGTGGCGCTTGAACCAAGTTCTCCATTCTGCAGCTTCCATGCCGACACCATGCCCCTTGTAAGAGACGGACATTGGTGTAGAGGCGAGATCCTGCTCCATGACAGGCATTGATTTACGACTGTTGCTTCTAGGAATTCGAATTCATGCCGAACTTATATTTATGGTTTTTCTCATATCTGTCAAATAGATTAATGACTAATGAGTAGCTCGTTTGCGGGATGAACCATGACTGAGTGGCGCTTGAACCAAGTTCTCCATTCTGCAGCTTCCATGCCGACACCATGCCCCTTGTAAGAGACGGACATTGGTGTAGAGGCGAGATCCTGCTCCATGACAGGCATTGATTTACGACTGTTGCTTCTAGGAATTCGAATTCATGCCGAACTTATATTTATGGGGTTTCTGGTCAGATGCTGATATTTATCATAAGAGATAATTTCTATATTCTAGAAGACTATAGCTTAAAGCAGGTTGAAAGAAAAGCAGAATGCGCCTTAAGCCGCATTCTGCTTTACTTTCAACCTGCTGTAAGTGGTCACCTGTCTTCAAAACTATAATAAGGCTATGGGGGTAAATGCTCTGAATGTTTATTTTGTTTTTGAACCTTATACAATCCAGCACATTCTTATTGAATGTGCTGATTTGTGCTTAATAAGAGAAAGATTTTTTCAGGCAGATTCCCTTCGGGAACTGTTTGAACTTGTTGAAATTTCCAAGATATTAATTTTCTAAAAACAATCAATATTTATTCCAAATTGTAAAGTAATATTTTGACATTTTAAACTGGATTTCATATTTTCTTTGTTCTGCCATCAATATTGTTTCGGCTCTAACTGACCATTGGTGTCGATGGGCCGTAAATCAAAAATAAATAAAAAAAAATCGGCTACCTGACAATGCCTCCATATTTTCAGCGGAGATCAAGGCTATTGAATTGGCTCTTGATTATATTGCTGAAGATCCACATAGTAACATATAATCTTTTCGGATTCTCTTTCTGTTCTACAGTCATTGAGTAAATGTTCTATCAAAAATGCTCTTAAGAATATTGTTTTAAAATATCATGAACTGTCAAATTCTAAATATGTAAAATTGTGTTGGATACCTCTATCAAGTTTGTTCAAATTATGCACCTCGGGTCAAAATTGGCCTCGCCCTGGGGTCACAGTTTTACATAGATTTATACAGAGACAATTTCAAACGTCTTCTTCTCTGACACTTATATGGCCAGAGCTTTTATATTCGATATGGTGACACTTTTAAATATCCTTTACATATTTTGTTCAAATGGTTCCGGTCTGTTGCAAATCTAGGTCAGTCCTGGACATAAATCATTATCTCCATTTTTCAGCTATTCTCAGGTGAGCAAAATATGCCCCATGGGGCTCTTGTGTTCATATGGTTCCAGTCTGTTGCATATGTAGGTCACATGAGCTAAAAATAGATTTGTTCAATAGAAACTTAAAAAAAATCTTCTTGTCTAAAACCCTAGTACCCTGATCTTAGATATTTGGCACAGGCATGATCTCCAGGTCCTCTATCAAGATTGTTCAAATTTAATAATGCCCCTCGGGTAAAAAACGACCCCGTCCTGGACATAAATCATTATCTCCATTTTGTCAGCTATTCTCAGGTGAGCGAAATATGCTCCATGGGGCTCTTGTTGGGTTTGTATCCACTGTTCCATATGTTTTGATTTTCTCCTGCAACTATCGTCTCCAGATACTTTCTGCTCATTTGTTCATTCTTTTCCATTAATTTGGCCACATTGAATTTTACAAATGCCCGCATGACTGGGGTGTGGGTCATGTCCCTGGGGTGGCTCAAATGAGTCTCTGGCTCATACTGGGACTGAAGACTTTCCCTCAGGTGGTCGTCAACAATCTCGTCTAGACTGTTGACGTATCTGAAAAATTTAAGGCCTGATATTCGATTTCAAAGGTTTCTGTGAAAAGGTGAATTATTGCAAGCAAATGGATCGACCTGTAGCAGAAACAGCGTCTTGTATACCGCGCCTGGCAAGGGTTTACATTCTTTGACATCCATTAGAGCGTTAAACCCATAACAAATCCACAACGCCTGATCTACCAAATCAAACGGTAAAGAAGGCACACTTTAGAGATGATGCTTTTTCCCCTGAGAACGTCCTATCTTCAAGTGAATCTACGATTAGCAGACGTTTATAATAGAACATTAAAAATCTTATTCAGTGATGTAAGCATCAAATAATAATTCGATTAAATTCAGTTAATTCTGTAATCACGCCATCTCATAAAATAGTTTTCAAATGGCTTAAGTAGATTGCGTCATGTCAAAACTTATGCTTTTTCGATTCCTCCAATACCCCTGACCTGAATTAGGAAAAGTTCTTTCTCAAGATAAATTGAAGATGGATGTTATATAGCCCTATTTCTGTTTCTGACCTATACCACTTGTTGATATAAAAGGGGAAAACTGACTGCAAATCTTTATCTATAGTGTATGCCAGTATCGCTGGATTTATTAGGTGGAAACAGGAATACTTACGGTTTGGCGTGTGTATCCTTGGAACATTCACATTCAGCAGCCGGTGTGGCCAAGTAGTCCACTTCACGTGGCGTTGATGTAACGCATACAAAAGAGGCCGGGGCTGGTAACACTTTTGACGACCCGTCAGTACAGAGATCCACATAACTCTGCACCGTTGTGGTCTCTGTACACGAGGCTACCGGTGACTCCCCCGAGCTCATGGTTAGAACCAGTCCCTGGTTGGTTTGGAGAAAGTCTGCCGGCTCTGCTGCTATTGTGTTGGTTTCCGGCTGGGTGGCTAATGGTCCCCAGGCGTTCAGCAGTGTTCGTTGCATTTTGAGGATGTACGAAATGTACATAGAGGTACAATGACCTAAGGATTCCTTTCTGACTTTGTCTATATTTCATTTTTCAAGGAACTTTTTGAGTCTTTATTTTCTTTCTCCAGTGTTTCTATCCTTACATTTTGCTTCTTGTTTTCCGTTAGAAGAACATCAATTTGTTGACCTTGTTTGTCTATCTGCACTTTCATGGAACTAACTTTTCCTGTGACGAATTGTTCGTACCGTTCTTCTTTGTTGGCACTCATTCTGAAACAAAATGGCAATATTATAGGTCACTTTACGAGTGTCATGTGTTTATATTCTCTGATGAAATTGTGGCCAAAGTGGATCATTGTGTGGTTCCTGTGAGTAAGGATCTGGTTGAATTAGATCATGGTGGGATTCATGCTAGTAATTATATATTTTAATTTGATCTTGGTCTGCTTCAATTTGGTAAAAATTTAGTTCAAGTGTTTCATTGTCTGATTCATGTCATCAATGATCTAAATCAGTTGGTCATGGTCTGGTTAATGGGGGTAATGATCTAGTTCTAGTGTGTCATTGATTTGGTCTTGAGTTTCGATCTATCTCAAGTAGGACATGTGGGTAGAGATCCAGCACAAGTGTGTCATGATATGGTTCATGTGGATACTGCTCATGACCAACTTTAGCTACAATATTAACCACATTAACTACCGGCGGTAGTGGCCCAATGGTTAACACCTTGGACTACGGTACGTGAGTTCGATCCCCCGCCGGACCAGCGGTCTGACTAGGGGATTTTTCTGAATCCCCGATGATGTACAGGAATGTTCTTGAGCAAGACATGTACCGCGAATTGCTCCTCTCCACCCAGGTGTTAAAATGGGTACCTGTGAAGGGTCTGAGTCGGTACTGCGGCTGCATTTGACTGCGCCATATGTTAGCAGTGCTCATAGGCAAGATGGCTCGATGATCAGGGGAGTATATATACAGTCGGCTGAGCGGTCATTCGGACTGAGAGTAGACTTTAACTTGGTATTATTACTTTTAACCACATGAACCAGATAATGAGGCATTTGAGATAGATCATTGATGACATGAACAAGGATGAGTTGGGTTTAACAAGACCATAACGCATCTGAACTAGATAATTACCCACATGATGCTGACCATCACCCAATAAAACGAAGTCATTACTGAGAAGAACTACATCATGATCTATTTCAGTTAGATCCTTCTTCACATGAACCAGAACCTGACCACTTTAACTACATCATTACAAACATATTAAATAATTTCGAGACCCACTTGAGCTATAATTTAAACCACATGAACCAGGTAATTTACCCACTTGAGATATATCACATAATTTACTGACATGAACCAGACCATGACCCACTAGAACCACGTATAGCTTAAAGCAAGGTGAAGGTAAAACAGAAAGCTCTGGTCACTATCCTTTCTGCAAGGAGCTTTCTACTTCACGATCACCTTGCTTCTACACCTGTTGGTTAACTTGATGAGATCGCTAAAAGCAAGGTGAATGTAAAGCAGAAAGCTTCTGCCAGCAGCTTTCTCCTTCACGCTCACCTTGCTTCAACAATGAGTGTTAACCTAGTTTAGTGGTCAAAATAGAGAGGCTTTATTATAAGGCCTTTTTGTTTAAAGCAGGCTAAAAGTAAAGCAGAATCCGCCTTAGAATCCGCCTAAGGCGCATTCTGCTTCACTTTCAACATGCTTTAAGTGGCTTCTTTTATTTCTTCATGGAGAAAATAATGTGTTTCACCTTGTCACAAATTTGTTTGGCAGTACGCCCCGGGAAGAGGTGACTATGAGTTCGAATGTCACCAACTTTGAAACACTTCTTCCCAGAGTAGATTTCATGTTTTAATTCCTTGTTTGTTGTTTTTATTTTTTCCGTTTCCTCCTCCCTAAACCTTATCCTCATTCTTGGGGGAGAGGATGTCTTAACAGGCGATTTGGGGTTTTAGGGGAGCATTCATGATTATCTGCCTGCCTTTTTCTATTGGCCCTACAACCACCATACATCTTGCTCATCTCGTACGCGACAAGTGTGGAGAGGTGGTCCCACGAGGTTGGATCTGTGCTTGGATCAAAGTCCAATAGGTTGGTTATCTCATTTGGCAGATCAATTTGGTTTGCTTTTAAGGCTTCACAGAACTCATCCCTCATCTTTACCTGTTCAGGGAGGACCCCAGGGTGTTTATCTCTAAGAGGAAGTCCTCTATTGACTTGTGTGTCACAACAAACCGTAGATTTTCCCTAACCGTGTCAATTGCTCTGTCCAATGGAAGAGTTAGTAACCTGAGGAAGAAGTTGAGTCAGAGCTAGTGTCTGACTCCGCGCCTTCCTCTGAGATGACTGCCTCTTCCCTGGAGCTTACCACCTCCGAGGACTTGGTACTACCATCATCATTACTCTGCTGGTTCAACCAGTGTACTGTTTTGGAGCTACGCGTACCAGCAGTATGTATATGGTAATATTTGTCTGCGGTAGCCTTTGAATGTCTCAACTGGTCAGCTTCTTCCCCCGCCTTGGAGGGATCCCGATCCCGGGCCAGACATGTGATGCTTTTTCTATTAAGAGTGGCGTTAAAACGGCCAAACTTCGAATATGCCCCACAGCGCCTACATTCTGTCTGCAGACAGTAGTTGACGCTGCTCTTCAGACTGAATGGATGGCCTGTGGCGGATCTGAAAACCCTCCACGACCCCCGCTTAACACCAAACCTCTCTATGACATACCTGACCAGCACTTTGAGGACCTTATAAATATCATTCTTAATGCATATCGACTGTGCTTCCCTACTTGCAAAGGTCTTGTGTTCTGTGACCTGCATAACACGGTAGAGAGTTCCCTCTACCTTGTTCTTACCTGTTTCCTTCACCTGGTCCACTGTAACAGTTGGACGATCGGACAGATAGACTACGGAAAAGTGACCGACCCCGACGTGTCATCTTTGCCTTCAACTGGTGACACAGAAACCGGTCCATATGTTTATAAAGTTCTTAGAATGCATCGTACAGACGGACCGAATAATATCTAATACGACGGAATCGAGTAAATTATATGGTCACCAAAGTGCTATTATTACCATGATATTTTTCAGTTTGATGCGTCTTTAATTAATTATATCGAGTGCTGAAAAATGTGACATTTCTCAACATGTGACATTGACCTTTTATCATTTAAACAGGCAATCTAGTACATATGTTTTGTCATTATGTGAAATATAAGACCTCTATCAAGTAAAGCAAACCTACTATGTCCCCTTATCCATTTGGGTGGCTTAAAGCTTTTTGGAAAGTGTGAGGTTTTCGTATGCACAAATATTTTACATGCGTTTTTCAAAAAAAATTGACATGTGAAGAATTCGTATCTACTGTCAGGGGGAGGGGGGGGGGGGGGGGGCTGAGAGTCAGTACGAATTATTCACACATGTGTGACATATTCGTATGAAATGTCTACGAATTCTTCACAGGTGTGAAGAATTCGGCTCAACATAGCATTGCCTACAGGTCCTCTATCAAGTTTGTTCAAATTATGCCCCTGGGGTCAAAATTGGCCCCGCCCCGGGGGTCACAGTTTTACATAGAGTTATATAGTGAAAATTTCAAACGTCTTCTTCTCGGGCACTTATATGGCCATAGCTTTGATAATTGGTATGGTGACACTTCTGAATATCTTTTGCGTATTTTGTTCAAATGGTTCTGGTTATGTTGCATATCTAGGTCACAGGAGCTAGAAATAGATTTTTTCTATATAAATTAAGAAATATTTTTGTCAAAATCTACAAAGGCCAGAGCTTAGATATTTGGCACATAGCATCACCTACAGGTCCTTTATCAAGTTTCTTCAAATTATGCCCCTGGGGTCAAAATTGGCCCCGCCCCGGGGGTCACAGTTTTACATAGAGTTATATAGTGAAAATTTCAAACGTCTTCTTCTCGGGCACTTATATGGCCATAGCTTTGATAATTGGTATGGTGACACTTCTGAATATCTTTTGCGTATTTTGTTCAAATGGTTCTGGTATGTTGCATATCTAGGTCACAGGAGCTAGAAATAGATTTTTTCTATATAAAATAAGAAATATTTTTGTCAAAATCTACAAAGGCCAGAGCTTAGATATTTGGCACATAGAATCACCTACAGGTCCTTTATCAAGTTTCTTTAAATTATGCCCCTGGGGTCAAAATTGGCCCACCCCGGTGGGTCACTGTTTTACATAGAGTTATATAGTGAAATTTTCAAACGTCTTCTCCTCTGAAACTGATATGGCCATAGCTTTGATATTCGGCATGGTGACACTTTTAGATGTCCTTTACCTATTTTGTTTAAATGGTTCCTGTCTGTTGCATATGAAGGTCACAGTGAAAAAATAAGGAAATCTTAAAAAATCTTTTTGTCTAAAACCCTAGTACCCTGATCTTAGATATTTGGCACATAGCATCATCTACAGGTCCTCTTTCAGGGTTGTTCAAATTATGCCAATCGGGTAAAAAATGACCCTCTCCTGGACATAAATCTTTTTCTCCATTTTGTCAGTTATTCTCAGGTGAGCGAAATATGCCCCATGGGGCTCTTGTCTCTGTTAGCGCAGTTGGTAGGGTGGTTGACTATCACTCCAAAGGTTCTAGGTTCGATTCCCACTCGCTTCAAAACTTTTTTTTAAATAAATTGCCATACGAATATGTCACACATGTGTGAATAATTCGTACTGACCCTCAGCCCCCGCGTTACTCTTTATGCAGACATTTGTATTTTTTAAGAAAAAATAGTTCGGGTACCTATAATTTTTATTAGTGATTTCAGTAAATTAAAGCCGCATTGTGTTTTTGAGAAACCTGCATAAATCGGTTGTTTGGGGTCCCATTTGAAATACGTGGGACGTGATTATTTCACAAAAAACGGCTTTATCTAAGAAATTCGCTTTTTAAATTTTATTTATAATATTTTTGTGCTGCACAAATTAAAAAGCCTCCCTTGTGAATGGAAAGAAGGACACCTCTTTAAATACAGGGCTCCAGATAACGGAAGTATTTCGAAAACTAAAATCTTTATTTCTGCTTTTAAACCCAATGGTGTCATACTCATTAAAAGTGTCTCGAAGAGACGGTTTAATCAGTAGTAACACCATATCATTCGGTGCTGAAATGAGTGAGAAAATGTTAGATTAGTTCAGATTACTCCCGCTTACATGCTGCGCAGACGTCTGCTTTGACATTGTCGTCTGCAAAATTTGTTCAGTTTAGATTTATGCATTGTTTTAATTAAACAACCCTTAAGACGAGTGTCAAACAGTTTGGATCCAGATGAGACGCCGCGTTACGCGGCGTCTTTCTAGATTCAAACAGTTTTTAAACTCCGTAAAGTTACGACCAGTAGGCACAGGGTTAAACACTATGAGATCCAGTGACAACGTGTAAATATTATTCACGGTGGGTAAGCGATTAAAAAAATTACGGAGAATCTATACCTTGAGCTTGCTGAAAATTACTGTTTCAGCCTTGTCCGCTCTCTAACTCAAACACTTCTTTTTTTAATTTCACCAATCTTACTACAAATGTTTATTAGTATAGAATCTAGGTCAGGTTCAATAACTAGCAAAATCGCATAAGGCATGTCTGAGTTTTTGCCCTTGAATAATTAAAAAATTACTGTTTCAGCATTTTCAGCTCTCTAACACAAACACTTTTATTGGATCTTCACCAAACTTGCTGACAACGTGTATTGGTTTTAAATCTAGGTCAAGGAAAAAAAATCGAATACAGTTGAATGAAAATCCTTCAAGAGGTAAAGGAGAAATGGAGTGGTCATTTATTACTTAACTTATTACCAACACGGCTAAGATGAAGCACGTGCAACCATTGACCAAATATTTGGCTAAAAATAGAATAAAAACTGGTCCTTTTACAGAGTGGACAGGGCAAAAATAAGGATAAAATAGCAAATATTTAGTCATTCAAGGGCAATAACTCCAACATGCCTTGTGCGATTTTGGTAGTTAAGATGAATGACCTAGATTTAATATTAATAAACATTTTCAACAAGTTTGGTGAATATCTGATAAAAATTGTATGTGTTAGAAAGTGAAAAATGCTGAAACAGTCATTTTTTAATACATAAAGGGCAAAAATTCAGATATGCCACATGCGATTTTTGTAATAATCAAACTGGACCTAATTTTATATAATTAAACATTTTCTGCAGGTTTAATGAATATCCGTTAAAAATTGTATGTGTTAGAGTGCAAAAAATGCTGAAACAGTCATTTTTTATTAATAAACAGGCAATAACTCAGATATACCTTATGCGATTTTAGTAGTAATCAAACTAAACCTTGATTTTATATCAATAAACATTTTCAGCAAGTTTGGTGTATATCCAATAAAACGTACTTGTGTTAGAGAGCAAAACTTGCTGAAAACAGTCATTTTTAATACATAAAGGGTAAAAACTCAGATATGCCAATTGCGATTTTAGTAATAATCAAACAAGACCTAAATTTTATATGAATAAATATTTTCAGCATGTTTGGTGAATATCCGATAAAAGCTGTTTGTTTTAGAGTGCACAAATGACTGGAAACAGTCATTTTTTATTAATTAACAGGCAATAACTCAAAAATACACCTTATGCGATTTTAGTAATCAAACTAAACCTTGATTTTATATCAATGAACATTTTCAGCAAGTTTGTGGAAGATCGGATAAAAAATAGTTGAGTTAGAGAGCGGACAAAAAAGTGTGATAGTCTAACTGACTGATGGATGGACGGGCGGAGGTAGATACGGTTGCCCCCAGTGAAGTTGATTTCGGATGTATCACGTGATACTAAGCCGTGTGGTAGTGTTTATGACAGACGTTCTATTTTCGGTTTGTTATGATTTCAAATCGCCCCTTTTTGGTGATTTAGGTCCGTCTTCATCATTTCATAGATCAGTTTGGCCCATAAGAATGTTCAAACATTATTATTAACCGTTATTGTATTTCAGGCATTAAGAAAATGTCTGAAAAACACAATGAGACTTTAATGCTTTATCAATATTTGGGAAAATTTTGTCAAAATCTGAATGTAAGAACTGTAGGAGAAAAAACTTTGAAAAATAACTATTTGATGTGTTCCCTTTATTGAGGAATAATATGTTGTTTCATGTTTTTATTGGTACTTGCTCCTATTATTTTCTATTTTGTGAAACATTTAAGGAAAATTACAACGCTGAAGAGGGGATTTCTGAGATTTTATGATCAAAAGCACGTGTCAAGAAAGTTATTAAGAAAAGAACCAGTCCGGGGACTCCCTATTTTTATTTCATATTTCTGCACAACAGGATAGTTATATACACAGGTACTTGACACATACTTTATTATCTATTAACACCCCCGCCCCCCCCTTAAGAAAAAAAAATTTATTTTTTTTACTTTACTTCTATTATAGATACAAGGTAAACAGCGCAATTCGACACCTAGTCTTTACTATCGACTTAAACTGATGCTAAAATAGACTCGATCGCCGATATTCTCTTGTGGTATCCTCGGGAAAAGATTAATTTATCAATATCTACTTTTTATTTCATCAAATTCCGTCAAATAACGCCACAGTACGTGAATTATAACGAAAATTTGTATCAAAAAGTTTTATGTCGTTCTCTTGGTACAGAATTTATTGCCCAAAATAAGGGGTAATCTAGTCGGTTTGCACATTTAACGGCCTTTACGGCTGGAACTTTCACCTAATTTCCCTTTTTCTTTCCGTGCTTTTACAGTCTCGTTGATCGAGATATTTTAGTGTTTTTACATATAATCGTTTTAGTGTGACGTTTGTCGGCGCCATATGACCATTTCATGTGTCGCGGTGCCGTAAAACCCAACTCAATCAATCAATTCACCTAATTTCATTAGAGCAAATGCGTTTGTGTCGGAACATGACCCTCTTCACTATCAGCTATATGAAATATACATGTAATTTGGCACGAAATTGACAAGTGAAAGACTCATTTCATTTTCAATGCCATTTTGAATACCGGAATGAATCGAATGAACGGAGCGATCTCATTGGTCAAAATTAAACAGGTAAAGTTTCTTTTAATTTTGCATTCTATGTAAATTATATAAAACTGATAATATTTCATTTAAAGATGATTTATAATATTTGGTGAAAGTTCCAGTGGCATAGGCCGTTTAATGTGGACAAATAACAGATCACCCCTACATGTACATTCGTTGCTATGTACCAAGAAAACGACAAAAAACTTTTTGATGCTTATTTTCGTTATAATTCACGTACTGTGGCGTTATTTGACGGAATTTGATGAAATAAAAAGTAGATATTGATAAATTAATCTTTTCCCGAGGATACCACAAGAGAATATCGGCGACCGAGTCTATTTTAGCATCAGTTTAAGTCGATAGTAAAGACTAGGTGTTGAATTGCGCTGTTTACCTTGTATCTATAATAGAAGTATAGTAAAAAAAAAAATTTTTTTTTTTTTTAAAAGGGGGGTGGTGTTAATAGATAATAAAGTATGTGTCAAGTACCTGTGGTTATATACTAGCAATATGAAAATTTGAAAAAAATGAATGTTTTGAAAATTCGAACAAACTGCCGCGATAGTCCTTAAATACCGGACGGGCAACAGTTTTAAGACGGGCGACCATCATCGCCCGATATTGGTTATCGTGGGTTCAATATATGAATGAGGTTTATAAAGACGCGCTGATTTCACTTCTTTTGTTATGTTGCTCACTTTCTTACATGGAACCATACTACCGATTGCCTTATCGTGTAGTCAACATCATGGGCATTCAGAAATAACGTACAATACTGTGGGAGACCGAAAGGAAACCGGTGTTATCCGGTTGCCAGACGGCCGGTGTAAAGACGAAATGTGTCCCCCTCTAAAGAGTGCCACAATGTCATGAGGACAATTTTTGATGTAGAAAACTGTCCTTGGGACTTGCTTTGGCATAATACATGTAAAATGACCCGGGAGGTTAAGTTTCTGAGTCGAAAAATGTCCCGGGGTCACAATTCTGAGTGGTGAGGACACTTTTCGTCATTACACCGGCCGGTATAGGATAGGCAAAAGCCGGATGGAGACGGCCTTGCGCGACCTCTGACACGCTTGTATACGTTTGTATATTTGGTCAAAAGCTTTCTCGGGTCCGATCGACGTGTAAGGTGCCCGGAATCGACCGATTTTAAATCGGAAGTCGTTTCGATGACCGTCGATGAAACTAGCTTTTAACTCCACTTTAAAATCAAACCGAGGCCAAGAATTCTGAGTTCATACTATGTTAACCCTTTCCCTTATAGAAGCGACTTTTAGCACATTCATTTTATTCATCCGCTGAAGAAAATAGTTCCAAATTATACCGTAATGAATATGTGTCATATTAAATAATTTCCTTATTCTAGCAGTTAATAGCTTAAAACAGGCTGAAAGTAAAGCAGAATGCGCCTTAGGGCGCATTCTGCTTTTCTTTCAACCTGCTTTAAGTAGTCACATATCTTCAATACCTGAAACAATGCTATCAGGTAAAGGGTTAACAGTATTTCAGTCATATCTCGACTGTGTGGACATAAAGCTATTTGCTGATGGGAGAAGAAACCGGATGCACGTCATAAACTGTATCAGGTAAAAATTTGCATCTGGGTAAAAGCACCGAATTATTGATAGCCAGCTTGAAGGCTTCTCCAAATGAAAAAGCCCAAGTGTTCAGATTAGGATTCGAACCAACAGCAGTAAGGACCTAAGTGAGTGTAAGTCATAGTCACTATGAGCACTGGACCACGGCCACGGGTCCCATCCCTCCCTATCCCGTTAAAAATACCAACAATCTAGCAGCATTCGGCCGGCAATCTGTCATTCGTTGGCCTATTATGCCTCAAAGGAAGCCGGGAACTAAGCATAAACTCAACGGGACTTAAGTTTGATCATGGGATAAAAAGGGCTGCACTTATCCACAGATAATTCTTCGGATTTAGGTCGGCTGTTTAAGAGCATTTTTGATCAAATCGTAAAAACTGCATGTAAAAGGGTGGATAACACAGTTTTAGCGCACCCGCTTCTTAACAATGCATCCCGAGTTCGATACCGGGTCGTGACAGTACGTGAGAGGGTCGCCTGTCCGAAGACGTTGGTTTTCCCTAGTACTCTAGTGTCATCCCACAATACGACGCAATACACAATCCTTTGCGCTATGGAAAGTGTTAGAACTTGTTTCATAAAGAAATGGTAAACGGAAGGTGATGTGTGAAGAATCCGTAGGTACCAACAGGTCGTTAAAAAGGGGGTACGGAAATCTCACACTGCCATTGTGTGACATATCCTTACGAAATCTTCACACATTGGTCACACGAGTGGAAGAATTCGTACGAATTCTTCACACGTCTGATTACGGTGTGAATAATTCGTAGTGTGAATAATTCGGCTCAACATGGCAGCTTAACACAGGCAGGAACGTGTATAGATATAATCTACGTTCCTGACACAGGACAAAAGTAATGCTAAGCGATATATCCTAAAGGAGTTTTAATGCATTACTTTTGTTCTGCATTAAGCAGTCACCTGTCTTTAAAGATCTACAGGCTACCGTATTCAATGGTCCCTTATTACAGGTTTGACTTATGGTATTATTTAGAGCTGACAGCATTTTAAAGTTGAACTCAAGGGAGGTTACTCGTTTTTCGGCGGAGCTGGTCTGATTTCTCATTGAGCCTCAAACCTTATATGGCCCAACCAATCGTGAATGACCAGAAATGAAAGCTTAAGGACACGTGCTTAAAATCGAATAGTCTGATTGGGTAGCGGTTAGACTTGACTACTGCTTTTTACAAATTTGTAAAATAAGAGACAAGACTGTTATAGGCTGATTTGCTATGTAGCGGTACCAGTAGTAAACACGACTTTCCGCTACTGCTAGTGAGTTATAACCGAGAAACTTTACGTGTCCCGACCGTTAGGTAGTGATTTGAATGACATAGTGTTTCTATTTTAAGTTATGACATATTGTCTCAAATTCGGCAATGATTTGATGCGTTCTGCAAATCAGAACGAAATTGTTCATAATAGAATTGATCATAATTTTAATCTAGTACCAAGTATATGAAAAAGAAAGAATAGCAGTAACAATTCAGTGAGATTACGAGAAAACTGGCGTTTGAATTTAACCTAGATATCGAAAAGATTAAAGATTTCGTGCATGATGGGTATTTTTTGTGTTAACACCGTTTTCCTCCAGCGCATGCGCAACTCTGTGACCTCAAATGTAAACAAACCGTGATTTTTTAACGCGATCGCAATCTCTTGGTTAAATGCGAAAACACAACACGTAGATACCTAAAACCAGGGATAATAAATAGTCTATTTATTATCCCTGCTAAAACGTACATTGCTACACTTTGTAGATATTTTTATAATAAATCAGAACATAGAACTAACTCTACAAGACAAATCCATACACGAATTCTTGAAGCGGACAATTGCTTTATTTTCTCATTTGAGGGGTCGTTTCAAACAATTCATATTCGGCATATTTCGGGGGTGCTTTCCAAAAATCTCAAATCAAAATCAGGTGATTGAGAATATTTAAACAATCAAACCATATTTAAAGTAACTAACAAAAGAGCACACACATACGAATTTTAGTAATTTATGGTATCTACAAATTACAAAATAAAAATGATACACGTAGATCTAGACATGGAAGTATAATTCCGTGATCTAGATCTGTCTTTAAAAATTCTAATTACTTTCAGTCACATCCTAGGAAGAAGTAAGTGCAATCCCCCCTCAACCCCCCCCCCCCCCCCCCCCCCCCCCCCCCCCCCCCCCCCCCTGTGAACCAAGCAATAGACAATAGATCCATGTGCAAACTGTACCTTCTGTCAAGAATTCTCAAGTAAATCTCTACAACCACCTCTGAAAAAGTACTTATTGATGGAATACAAACAGCTGACAACTTGCAGCAAAATGTAGCCCGATCAAAAGCATAAACGTGTGTAAATGCTCTCTGCTGTACTTTCACCTTCAGTCTTTGAGAGACCAACTGCCTTAACAAACTAATGATTAACCTCAGATCCAGTAGTTTAATGATTGCAAAAACTCATTCTTGGCGACTCTCAAGACCTTCAGTCTTTGGTTATATGTATGTGGTCGTAGATTACTGTGCGTGTCTTATTAGATAAATATTAAGCTTAATATCCTGATTTACCATCCTATTTATTGCAACTTGGATAAAATCAATTCCATATACATCATTACCTTAATTCACCACCCATTCTGCCGAATATCTTTTTTAAAGATATTTCTTGTTTGTGTTAACATTTTGTCAGAATTTCTGGAAATCATGTATAAAATGTAAATTCCACTGTAGATATATAATAAGAGTACAATTAGTGTATGTTAAACGACTAGATTTTTTGTAATTTGAGATTTAGTGACTTTTTCCGAATTTGACTTTTTTAAAATATTGATATTTCCAGAAAATATGTCATGAAATATTTTTTGTTTGCACAATAAGTTTACTTGAATGTACAGAAATTATTGAGTTGTATTATTTTATAGAGAAAATATTCCTGTTTATTAAAAAAGGAGCTTTTCTCGACAAAAGGTCCTGTCAGAAAAAACGGTACTGTATTTTTTTTATTTTAACGATTTTTCACCCACGATGTGATATATTTCAATTTAATCAAGATTTCAAAGATTTCTGACACGGGATAAGCAGACCCGCGAACCACCTTAAAGCATTTATGAGCAACGTCACCACAAAATGGATATTCAAACAATGTAACCAAAATGTCAGCTGCTAGACTGGAAATGCAGATTGCCCAATGTGATGGCATCACTAAGTGTACATACAGTCGAATTTCGATATCTCGAAGTCGGTATTGTCGAACATACCCGTATTTCAAAGTTAAAACGTGGCTAAGCCACGTTTGAACTTTGAAATATGGGTATGTTCTACTGAACCGAGCATGAAAAAATGCAGTTCATGTGTCGAACTATCGGATAGTTCGATTTAAGCGAGTTCTAGATATCGGAGTTCGACTGTACTATTTATGCTGTAGAGTAAACTCTCTGTTTTACGACCACTAGTTGAATTTAATTATTTTGTTTTAAGGCAGGTGGCTGCTTATAGCAAAATGAAAGTAAAACAAAGCTCACGTACATAGGAGCTTTTTTATATATACTTTCATCTTAATTTAAGCTCCAACTTGTCTTTTATTAGCCCATAAATGGCAGAAATGGACGTTAATAAAACAAACATTTCTTCTTCAAAGTTTAATATACAGCGCTCCCTCTCTACAACGACACCAAATAGGAGACGAAAAATGTGTGCGTTGTTCAGAGGGAGTCGTTATAGGGAGGGAAATTGGTTACATTTGCAAACAGCTTGACTCAAGATCAGACGCCGCGTAACGCGGCGTCTGATCTGGATTCAAGCTGTTTGTCACTCGTCATTTTTTCTGTCAAAGTGGCCAATATGTGACTTTGAGAAAATCGGCAGACGACAATTTTAAGCAGGCGATATTACAGCCGTGAAAAGGTTGGACATAATTGACTTGTTTCGGAACCAGCGAAAAGCGTCGTTGTTGGGAGGGCCGTTGAAGAGAGGGAGCACTATATCTATGCAATATACACCATCAAATAAGAATCTCGTCTGTGCTAAGGATCTGCCAACTTGTTAATCAATGAGTCTTCTTTTAGTGGTCGCAATAGGAAATGTTACCTGTACAGTGGAGACTACGTTATATTATTCTTTCCCGTTTAAACGAAACGCAAACGAAAGCACTAAATCGTAGAAAAGTGCAACTTTTGGACAACTCTGATAATTCATGTTTATCTTGGTGGAAAACAGTTGGGAGTCTGATCAGACGCCGGGTTACCCGGCGTCTGATCTGGCTCCAAACTGTTTGCATCGGAAATAATAGTTTTAGCGTAAACGCGTTTATTGGGAAAGAACGTTTTCTTCACTGTATATAGTCACAGTTGCAGATGATTAGACTTTGCAATATAAGACAGGCGACCTGGCATTGATATGTTTTGTTTTAGTATTTATTAACCCTTGCACTGCCAATTTTTTCGTGAGTTATTTTTTACCCCTTCACCGTTTCATTGTCGTCTGCTTCAATTTTGATGTTTGCAAGATCGTTTCAACGTAAGATTCTATGAAGTAATACTTAAGAAATATCGATACGAGTGTCAAACAGTTTGATCCTGATCAGACGCCGCATAATGCGGCGTCTAATCAGGATCTAAACTGTTTGCAAATGCGCTATAGGGCGTTATTAAGAGCGAAAGGGTTAAAACATCTTTAATATCCATTAATACCGTTCAGTTGTTTTGACTCAACCACCCCTGAAACCTAAAATGAGCATAATCCAGTTTCCAATTAAGTATAGTCTATTTTTAATTTAGTATTTTGGGTTGCAATTTTGCAATATGTTTTAAAAATGACATATTGCAGACCTAGTTCAGATGGCTCCCTAAGGAACCATCTGATCAGGGTCTACATTGTTTGCATAGGACAACAGTACTCTTTATAAGTACACTGATTTTTGTAAAACAAGAGGGCCAGAATGACCCTTGATCGCTCACCTGACCATGGTGACACTAAGTTAGGTCAAGTGATTTCAAACAAGAAGATTTGTAAATTTTCACTGATGAGGTAAACTAGGGTTGTGGTCATATTTGAAATGCAGGGGAAAATCTTGAACAATCTTGATAGAGGACCTACAGATGATGCCAAATAACTAAGGTTTGTCCCTTTTTGAGAAGATGTTCACTTTATAAGTCTATGTAAAATTGTAATACCCTGGCCTTGCCAATTTTGAGCCCAGGGACATAATTTGAACAACTTTGATAGCGGACCTGTAGACGATGCTATGTGCCAAATATCTAAGCTCAGTGTACCATGGTTTCAGACAAGAGCATTTTCCAAGTTTTCATTGAAAAAATCTAGTTTAAGCTCCAGTGACCCATATATGCAACAGACCGGAACCAATTCATTAACATATGTGAAGCTACGTCTAGAGGTTATACCATGCAAACTATCAAAGCTCTGTCCGTATTTGTTTCAGAGCAAAAGATGTTTGAATATTTCACTATATAACTCTATGTAAAATGGTGACCCCTGGGCTGGGCCAATTTTGACCCCAGGGGCAAAACTTCAACAACTCATATAGAGGACCGTAAGGCAAAACTATGTACAAAATATCTAAGCTTGGTGTACTATTGTTTCTGACAAGATTTTTCAAGTTTTCATTTGAAATTTGAACAATCCTGATAGAGGACATGTAGACGATACTAAATGCAAAATATATAAGCTCATTCTATTTTGGTTTCAGACATGAATATTTTTTTTAAAAAATCTAAGCTTGGTGTACTATGGTTTCAGACAAGAAGATTTTTCAAGTTTTCATTGCAAAAAATCTATTTTTAGCTCCGATGACCCAGATATTCAACAGACCGGAACCAATTAAACAATATATGTGAAGGACCTCTAGATGTTAAACTGTACCAAATATCAAAGCTCGTGCTGTATTAGTTTCAGAGAATAAGATATTTGCACATTAAAATTGTCACTATATAATTCTATGTAAAACGGTGACCCCTGGGGCGGGGTCAATTTTGACCACAGGAGCATGATAGAGGACCTATAGATGATAATATGTGCCAAATATCTAAGCTCTGGCCCTTGTGGTTTTTGACAAGAAGATTTTTTTAAGATTTCCTTATATTTTCACTTTGGTTGCCATGGCAACTAGAGTTCTGCATAGTTTCCCATTCTTTGAACAACTTTCAAAGACCTTGACCCAAGGAACATTCCTGTGAAGTTTGGTTGCAATCAGGCATGTGGTTAAGAAGAAGACGATGTTTAAAGAAATTGTTGACACACGACGTCGAACGCCGGACAAAGACCGACCACAAAAGCTCAACTTGAGCACTTTGTGCTCAGGTGAGCTAAAAAAATGCTTATGGGCGTCACTAAACATCAAAAGGTTAACACATTTCACAATATGCCCTTGCCACATCTTTCATTTATTCTTCCTCAAAGAAAATAATTCCGCCTTATAATATATACAGAATATGCAGTATTATACACCATAAGAAATAGTTTCTATATTCAAGCAGATGGTAGCCTAAATCAGTTTGTTTGTTTGTTTTGTTTTGATTTTACGTCGCTTTCAACAGTATTACAGTCATATCGCGACGTCCAGTTAATTGCAGGTGGAGGAAGACCCCAGAAGTCCTTTTTTATGCACTGTTTCAGGCACAAATTGGCAACTGGGTAGAACCACCGACCTTCCGCAAGCTAGCTGGAAGGCTTCCCCACATACAAAATCCGAACGACCCTACTGGGATTCGAACTCACAGCGGTGAGGAGCTTAATGATGTAAGTCACAGTGACTAGGCCACGGAGGCCCCTGGTAGCCTAAATCAGACTGAAATAAAACAGAATGCCCCTTAACCAATTAACTTTTATCGTGCTAGGCGTGGCTTTGCTAATATTTGCATTTTTCAAACGATTAGATCCAGTTCAGACGCCGAGTAACGCGGCGTGTGATCTGGATCAAAGTTGTTTGCCATTCATATTAAAACAGTCTTAAGTAGATTTTTCGGAGACGATATTTTAAGCAGACGACAATTCAGCATGATTAGGGTACCATGTCCTTTATGCCTTTCATGTATTCCTCCATTGAAGTAAACAATATACTGTCATGAATATGCATCATGAGAAATAGTCTCTATATATCCAAGCCGTAAGGCACATTTTTGCTAAAAACTTTCAACCTTGTTTAAGTGGGCACCTGTCTTCAAAATGAGTCAAGTAGCATTCTGGTTCCCTTTCAGTCTGCTTTAAACAACCATCTTCAAAACTGAAACTGACAGGCTATCCGGAAAAATGAACGTCAATTCACAAATTTCAGTCAATTTGAACCTTCATAATATTCCAACCGATTTTACAGGTGTGAATTAGGGTACAGTAAAACCTCTCTGTTACGACAACTAAATTGTTTTAATTATTACGTGCATTATAAGACATGTGACTCCTTTAGGAGCTTTATGTTTTACTGTCACCTTGCTTTAACTCTTTCCTCCCTGAAACTTTAAATGGACAATTCCAGTTCCCATTTTAGTCTAGTCCATTTCTGACTTTTAAGGGTTGTTTTTGTCAATGTTTGGCATATTGACAAACAGTGAAGACCCTCTGATCTGGGTCTTCACTGTTTGCACAGGACAAGTGTACTATTCACATGTACACTGTTTGAAAAGGACGCCTATATGCGGGGCTAGGGCTCAAAGGGTTAAGCTGTCGTCTGTCTTTTAACAATCAATAAGTTTTCGTTTTAGTGGTCGTAAGAGAGAGATGTTACTGTAATGTAGTCTTCATCTGATGAAAACCCAAGTGTCTGGGGTTTTCGAAGGCGATATTGCTCAAAGTCATCATCAGTACTAAATCCTTCATTAGAATTCTCTTCAGAGTCTTCACCAAACGTGTCAAAATCTGTTTCTTGAAAATGCTTCATTCGGTCATATATATAAGACTCATTTTTGGAGCATTTTAGTTCACAAACACAATTTTCAGGTGCATCACAGGAACACGTGCAGCTGCAAACACGTGCACAATTATCGCAACAATTGTGAGGTGTTTCTGACTTCACGTCTTCCTTTGTAAAAGGTTGGAGCAAGATTCGTCTTCTGCATTTATCCGTGTTTATGAAATTTTTCATGTCTTGTGTGACGTGTTTGCTTGATAAACACTGTTTGTATTTGATAATAATAGCGTGACAAACGTCATCCATGTTTCTTCCAGATTCTTGGAGATAGTCATCAAGATCATTACATGGTCCGTAATGGAGTATAGTACTAACTCCTTTAACATCCAGTCCCACACTAGAAGCACTTGAGCACAGGACAACACGAATGTGCCCGTTAGGGTCAAGACATGAGGTTATTATTGATTTCTTGACTTCATCATCTGTTTTAGCGTGGTACATGTCAAACAAACGAGTTCTGCAATCATTGGGTGTACTTGATTCAGTGTTGACAAAACCATGCATTCCCAGAGAAACTTCAAGATGTTCAAAGACATCAGACATGTGTTCAATTTTTCGAAAGAATATGATCATGCGTGTTGTTTGTATACCATCACGTGTGAGTAAATCAACCAGCCAATCAAAATCCTCGGCAATGTCTGCCCGTCTTCTCTGACTTTCAAATACCATGTATTTAATGTTGGGGTTATTTGGATTAGCATTTAACTGAAATGTATCTTCCCCTAAACAAAGGTCTTTTACAATGATAGCTTTCACTGCCTCAGATGTTGTTGATGCTAATGCAACCACGGGAACTGAAGGGCCTGCTAGAGATCGTATCTCTCCCAAACCTTCATAAAATGACCGGTTTGCTGAACGTCTCTGCTTATTTCTGCCACTGAAAAAAAAGTCAAAGGTTAAAATAAACCATTATCATGCTGAAGTTTCGACTACTTCAAATATATCGTTTGGCTGAGAAAAAAAATATCAAAATTATTTTTTATGCTTTTTTAAGCTGAAGAAAAATTGAAAATGAGAGACAAACGGTTTGGGTCTAGACCAGATGCCGCGTTACGCGGCGTCTGATCTGAATTCAAACTGTTTGCAAATGTTAGCCAAGTCGCACGAAAAGTGTTAAAGAAATCCTTTGTTAAAAATAAAATATTTGAAACCAGGTATAAATTTGAAAATATATAGTAATGATATTCATGTACACGTGCATTTTATATGCACGCAAATATTAAGTGATGAGACATATTCTCTTATAAAATCGTCCGGCCTCCTGTGAGTTTGTTTGTCAGCATTTCTATCTGTCTGTACGAATGTGTCTGCCTATTTGTTTGTTTATTTGCCTGTCTGTTTAAGTGTTTGTCTGTGTGTACGTCAGTATCTCTGTATTTGTATATGTTTCTGGCTATGCGTCTGTTTGTATGTGTATCTGGCTATCTGTTTGTATGTTTATGTCTATATGTATGTATGTCGTTTGTATGTATGTTTGTATGTGAGTCTAGAGATATGTCTGTATTTTATATGATATATATCTGGCTGTATGTCTGTCTGTTTGTATGTGTGTCTGGATGTCTGATTGCGAGTATATGTATTTGTCTGTTTGTCTGACTATGTATATATGTGAAAGTTCACCTGTCAGCACTCTTACTCTCGAACATATAAACCTGCTAATTCTAATTATGTGTGCTCATTAACAATCTTCAATACAGTGAAATCCCTCTAAACCGGACATGTGTGGAAAGCATAAATGTCCGGTTAAGAGGGATTTCCGGTTTAGAGGGGTTTTAACCCATAAATTATTTCTGGTATGGAATATAGCTGATCACTTAAAGCAGGTTGAAAGTAAAGCAGAATGCGCCTTATGGCGCATTCTGCTTTACTTCCAACCTGCTTTAAGCTCTCATCTGCTATAGAATATAGAAAATATGAGTAAAACGAGAAAAGGCATATTTATGGCAAGGATGACACGCAAATTCGTGAAGCGTTCCATATTTTTTGTGGACCATATTGAAAATTGGTTTGTTTGTTTGTTACCAAATATGTAATCCACATGAAATAAAGTCGTTATTATTATTATTATTATTATATTATTATTATTATTATGGTGTAATGGGTGAAAATAAAGGAGGGTTGGAAACGGGACCAACGTTTTTGTCCGGTTTAGAGGGGGTTCCGGTTTAGAGGGGTTTCACTATATATATATTTCATGTAACTTCTTATGTGTGGAGACAGTACGTGTTAAAACATTTCTTAACCCCGTCAACTTTGTAGAACTACAGTAAATAGACTAGTCGGAAATCTCAGAAATATGCTCCAAAAAAATGTTAGAGGCATTTTTGCGGAAAAGTTGACAGGCCACCTTTTTATCATAATTAAAGTATGCTGAATCCATTTAGGGTGCCTGTCACCCTCTCCGGTGCCTTGAAAGCCCAATAAATGGTAAAAAAAAAATGGCCGCCAAAACGCTATTTTTCGCTATTAAATCCCATCTTTTTGGGATTAAATATACCTAATACATCTGCTACTCCTAATCTATATGGTTTATCACAACAAATCTTCACAGGAATGTTCCTGGGTTGAATCTCCATCAAAAAATTGATAACATGAAGATGTCTGGTTGACATGGCAACCAAAGTAAAAAATAGAGAAATCTTAAAAAAATACAATTCTTGTAAAATAAATCACATTGCCCAAAGCTTAGATACTATATTTATATATGACAGACCCCCTTTTAACCATAATTAAAGTGATTTGAATTCAGTGTGCTGCCTCTCCCCCTCTCCAATAAAGTTTAAGGTCAAACATGAGTAAAAAAAACCAACACAAAATGGCCACCAAAAAGCTCATTTTCGTTATTCTATGCAGTCTTTCTGGGATCAAATACACAATACATTTTCCTCTCCTAAACCACATGGCTGATTACAACCAAAACTTTGTTTTGGGTCAATCTCTTTTTTTAAAAAATGATTTCATGCAGACTTTTTGTTGCCATGGTAACCAAAGTTAAAATCAGGTTGGTTTAATTTTGTCAAAATTTGCTAACTCTGGGCTAATTGGACATCACAGAGAGAGAAAGAAGCGGATATAGAGGTACCCGGGCGATACCCAACTTTTGTATGCCCAGTACATGTATAAATCACTTATACATTGTATATAGGTACAAAATAACCATAGCGAAATTGGCGGATAAGGAGCATTTTTGCATTTAAAGTAAGTTGAGTACAATTACGATTTACAATGCATCATGCTCTACTTAAATTACTATCTTATATGTTACAGTGGAAAACTGGGTTTTTTCCTGTTTAAAAGGAAGTAAATGCTTTCGCAGTTCAATAAATGTTGGAAATAACTCCTTTTGGAACCTTTTGACTTTGTATTAAAATCTTACAGGCAAATATTTTGGAGATTGACAAAACTGGTGTCTAATCTGCTCTCAATTTGTTTACCATGGACATCATTGTTTTGGCACAAACATGGTTTTAAAGAATACAGTTGTAACTACTGTAGTTACTCTTGGTTAGTTATAACTGACATACTGCACTCAAAATATCATATAGTTCCTATTCATAGTGGTAGTTGTCGTTATCCTTGGATTTGTATTGTGAGGTGGACACTGGACAGTAAACGGGATATTCCGCACAAGTTTTCACTGTTAAATCATATTGTTAGTAAAGTAATTACAGGAAGTCAGTTTCAAACACAACTTGGGTATTGGTGTGGGTATTGGTGTAAATATCATTAAGATGGAAAGCCATTGATATTCACTCTACTCTAATGTCTGGAAATGTGAATGCTTCACATGTAATGATAGTGCATCACTTGTTGTGACCGACTATAAGGAATGGGACTCGAGAAACAGTCGAGATTGACACTGTCTTGATTAACGAGTCAAAGTGTTCCATATTGTACTTTTTATCAGATAAATCTTTAGCATTTGTTTATTGAAAATTTCTATTTACAAAGCTTTGCATCATTCCATGATTCTCTGCAAAAACATTTTATGCAGTCTATTTGCTTTGGCTAGGGAATAAGGATGTTAAAGCGTGAACGACTGGAATGGTTTCCAGGACAGTTACCGTATGTCATACAACATAGTGTGAGCAGGAATAGTATACTCGTTTCTGTGACCCCAGCTCTCTCGGCCAGAGTTTGGTGTAATACATTGAATGGCAGTGAGACAGTAGGAGAATCAAAACATTAGTGTATCTGACCAGAACAACTATTTTGTCAACATCGCTTGTAAGAAAAGAGTAAAATAATATCCTCCTCTTGTCAAGCTTGGGTATTTACGTGTCTACATCAGGCTTGTTTGATTCGGCTTCTGACTTTTTGCTCATCAGGGAACCCACCAGCCACAACTATGATTTGGTCATGTTTATCAAGCTCTGTAGCCTGTTCACAGAGAGAGCTCCTGACAAGTCAGTCTTGTTACTTGGAATTGCCCAAATACCTTATATCAGCAAATAACACCCCAACTAGGGCTGATACCCTTGGCACTTCTCTTACATGCTTAAGATTTTATTGACATCCTATAATATCTGCCATGTTTATTAAAACACCAATAAGATCTCCAAATGTAGAACCTTTCTGTGTCTTCATAATGGCAATCAGAAAGGTATGCCCATCAATAATAATGAAGACAGTAGTTCAGCTGTTGCCTACATTTGTAAACACATTGTTTCTGCTGTTACAAGCTAGTATAGAATGGCTGAATATCCTACCAAGCGCTATCAGCAAAGACAATTGCTTGTGGTTCATCTAAGTCCACTGTATGATAGACCGGTCAGCATTTGATACGGTATGTTTGCTGTCTCTAGAACATAAGCCTTTCTATATCAAATAGAGATGAAAACATCAGTGGTTTGTTCTTCTACAACGGTATTGGAATCTGACATTCCGGTCCTTACATGGCAATAGGCTTTCCTCCACAAATGCGTTGCGTTACCTTTGTCCTTTGCATTTAGGAATTCATTGTCATTTGATGTCTAAGTCCGTTGTTACAATGATTGGCTAATCTGCATACTCTTCAATGGCAAGCATATGGAATCATATACGACATAAGTTCTGACACCAATTCGTCTCCGATAGCTTGTGTCTGTTTTCTGAAGAATCAACAAGTATTGGATGAGTGAATTGGGTTTATCATCTCACCAACAGTTTTTCAGCTATAAAGAGATAATGTCTTCTTGAGACAGATACATGTATAGTGCAGCAAAACCATGATATCAGTCCATAGATACATGCCATGATACCGTAATCCGTCACATTATAAACTTATATCGGGCAGACCAGTAGTGCTAGTTCCAACATTTCACCTACATCGAGAGAATATTGGATATGATTCAGAAACTTATCTGCAGCTGGAAAAATAAATCTGAATAAGGGGAGATCCTTTGAAAGCACAGAAATCAAAGCAAATACTGAAAATTGCAGACTCGGTTTAATTGAGTCTGTTCATGAGCAATACTGAAATATGCAACAGTGCTCACGCCCCCTAGCACCGGCTTAAGCGGAATTCAACTTTCAACTGTAAATGCGCCGAAATCAATTATTCCAAAGGACCAGAAAGTATAACAACACTGAGAATGAAGTACGGTGCGACTTTTTACAGCCGTCACACAAGCACTTAACATCTGCTGTTGTGAACTATATAAAATCACTCTCTTTTGATCATACAAGTGGTATGCAGTGGTCCCTTGAAGTCTTGTGAATAGGTTTTAAGAGCCGCTTGGGGCTCATTATCATGACATTAAATATTGATTTGTTTGTCAAAATTCAAGCGGCACACTTCTCTTGTAATTTTCTATGTGGATCTAATATCATACGATAAAACTCACTTTCTTAAGGCAGTTGTGGTCTTTGTGATACAAATAACTCCTTCTCACCATTCTTCTTTCTGTTCAGCAAACCATGGCTTTTGTCTAGATCAACTTGATTAAATCAACACCTTGATCTAATTGCTACAAGTTTCCATTTCAGAAATTCATGAAACACATCTCAAGGAAGCTGGTGCATTTTATTCAATTATCTATCAAGCATTATTTGTGTGATAAAAATGCTTTAACGAGAGGACCATACTGACTCTATGTAGTTCATCTGTGTCATTAGAATTTGACATAAGAGCCGCTGGGAGGGTACGATTTTGATAACAGGGCTATGATCTTAACGTCTACAACGTTATTCTTTACAAAACAAATCTAGTATGTGTCACCTTATGTTTTTGACAATGTATTAAAAAAAATTCATTAACTAGTAATGTTTGACCTTATGGCAAAATGTTTACAAACTTTGAAGAATTCTACAGTGCTCCCTCTCTACAACAACATCCATCGGGAGTCAAAAAGTGTGTTTGTTGTTTAGAGGGGGTATATTGAAATAAATTAATGTTGTTTATGCAACTGTGACAAGCATTGTTGTAAAGAGGGTATAATTGTAATGAGAGTAGTTGTAGAGAGCACTCTACTTGATGATGATTTACATTAGATATCAAAGCTTTGGGCCTAGTCAGGTTTTTGACACGAGGTTCTTACATGGACAAAAGTAACTTGCAAGAACGATAGGGCAATGTTAATTTTTATCACGGAGATATGCTTTTTAAAAAGATTGATAGATGTCTTCTAGGCCGTACTATACACAAAATGTCTAAGCTCTGCGTTGTACATGTTTTTATAAACACTGAACGGTTTGTGATGGCAGGGGCCTAGCGATGATTTAAACAAACAAGATAAAGGTCTACTGTGTTATGCTAATATACAAGCTTGAGCTTTGTGGTTTTTGACAATATTTCTTTTCCTATAGAGGATAAGTCTATGCACAACTGTTGACCCTAGTTCGGGCCAATTTTGTAACATATTGAAATACCGTTTTGAGTGTATTGTTACACCCCTAAAATTTAGATCCAGGTATAAACTTGATAGAGGTCTACTAGGTTAAAGTAAGTGTGCATCAATTTTCTATGCTTTGGGACTTGTATGTACGTGTGGAGATGGGGGGGTTTACAAGTTTGTAATTCTTGTTTTTTAGGTTTCTCTTTTTCATTACCTTAGTTGCCACGGCAACAAATGTTTTTTAAGGAGATACACCCCATGAACATTCTTGTAATGTTTTGCTTTAATAAACCATGAGGTTAAGGAAAAGCATATGTATTAGGAGTATTAATTTTAATCCAAGTATAACTGGATATAATAACGAATAACCTGATTTTTCACTTTTGTTCCCATGACAACAGAAAGTCTGCATGAAATCATTTTTTAAAAAGATTGAACCAAGACATAGTCTTGTACAGTTGGTTCTTATCAGCCATGTGGTTGAGAAGAAAGTGTATTAGGTGTATTAAATCCAAGAAAGACTGCATAGAATAACGAAAATTTAGAGTGTTGGTGGCTATTTTGTGTTGTTGATTTGTTTACCAATGTTTGGCCTTAAACTTCATTGGAGAGGGGGACAGACAACAAACTGGATTCACATCACTTTACTTATGGTTAACATGTGGTTTGCCAGTTATCAATAATGTATCTAAGCTTTGGGCCATGTGATTTATTTTACAAGAATTTTGATTTTTTAAGAATTCTCTTTATTTTACTTTGGTTGCCATGGCAACCAGACATCTTCATGTTATCAATTTTTTGATGGAGAATCAACCCAGTAACATTCCTGTGAAGATTTGTTGTGATAAACCATATAGATTAGGAGAAGCAGATGTTTTAAGTATATTTAATCCCAAAAAGATTGGATTTAATAGCGAAAAATAGCGTTTTGGCGGCCATTTTGTTTTTTACCATTTTTGGGCTTCCAAGGCACCGGAGAGGGTGACAGGCACCCTAAATAGATTCAGCACACTTTAATTATGATAAAAAGGTGGCCTGTCAACTTTTCCGCAAAAATGCCTCCAGAAGTTTGATTTCCCCAAAATCCGACTAGTCTAAAAAACCTTTCTATTATGGGCACTGTTTTTGTAAGTATCATGTGTTTAAGGCAGGTAGCTGCTTATAGCAATGTGAACGTATAACAGAAAGCTCCTGAAGGAGTTTTCTGTCACAAAGTTTACGTTCACCCTGCTTTAAGCTGTCGCCTGTTGTTTATGGAACCAATTAGCCTTATTTTAGTGGAAGTGGCTAGCCGTCCGGTTCCGGACGGCTAGCCTGCCCTGTGAGGGTAGGCTAGACGTCCGGAATAGATTTTCGTCAGAGCTTATACTGCATAATTTACGTGAGTTAGTGCCTGGATATATATGGCAAACAACCTTAAATGCAATTTTAAACTTCAGAAAATCGGTGAGAACAGAAACAAGTCGCACTTTAAGGAATTAATTTACCGTCACTATGAGCTATGTTCGCATGAATTATGGTCATTTCGTACCCACGCCTTTTCGTACCCTATTTTTTTGGTAATTTCGTACCCATATTTTTGGTCATTTCGTACCCTTTCAAATTCACTAGTCATTTCGTACCCATATTTTTGGTCATTTCGTACCCTCTAAAAAAAAAATTTTATTACATATATTTCATTATTTTTACGCAAAATTTAATAAGATATATGTTAGATCGGGTAATATGTTTGCTCAGAAATGAAAAAAAAAATTATTCTGCTGGTTTTATAATTATTTGAACAGTTATCAAATCCAGTAGTAACTTCGAATCCATATGTTTGGTCATTTCGTACCCACCCCATAAAAGCACGATTGAAGAACAACTTCTCCCAACTTTTACCAAATGTGAAACGTATTTAATGAATGAAAAAAAGAATTAACAAAACAAGAATCTATAAATACATGATATTTAATAGACTTTTGAGAGCTATAAAGACATGCACAATACAGAAAAAAACTCTCTTTTACGACCACAAAAATACGACGGCTAATTGGTTTTATTAAAGACAGGTAACAATTTATAGCTGTTTGACAGTCATGTCCAAGAATGCAGGCCATATTTACAGGATTGACGTTCTTGCTCACTTTAGTATATCAGACGTAAACCATTATCTTCCTTGGTCCACGAGATCAATTATCGATTTGTTAGGCAGACTATCGGGAATCGCTTGATCATCTTAGCCTTGATAAGAAATCACGAATGCTTCGTTATCATTCGGCTGCCTCCGGAACACTGGTTCCGGACTCGTTCTTATTCTCAGCGGGACCTCTGAAAAGCCATTTGTGTTTATCTGCTGATTAAATTGCTACTAAATATTCGCGTTCTACATCAATTATACCCTGACCAGCATTATCGATCGAATCTTTCACTAGTACATGTATATTACTCGTACATCCACACTTAACAAACGATAGTATGAATTATGTTCAGACTAAGTAATTTGTCTAAACGTCAATTTGCAAACTGTTTACCAATCGGATCAAAACTAATTGATAGCTAAAATGGTAAAAAACAAAATTAAAATTAAATTAAAACATACATTTTTCGAATTTCTTTTTAAGGAGTGATTTTCACATATAAGATTAATATGATGGAAATGCGTAAATATGTTTCGAATAAGATATATTTGTATGAAAAACACAGAAAAATGATACATGTATTTTCTATTCTATTGCAAACAGTTTGGATCAAGATCAGACCCCCAACAATTATGTGTCGGAAATTACTCTGAAAACAATTTTGATTTGAGTGTTTTGTGTGAAAAACTTTGAAACTGAATGCAATTCTATAGGAAACAATGTCGTATTCATTTAGACTATGTATGTCGGATCATGATCCAAACTATTTGACACGGATTGATCTGGGTAACTCGTGTCAAAGTTCAAGTTTCTGCTCCGGGATAGTAAAAAGGCCCCGGCAAAACTAAAGGCGCGAGTCACTGCTCCTTAACCCTTAATTATCGTGCTAAGCGGGACTTGGCTTATATTTGCAAACAATCTGGATTCAGATCAGATAAGATGCCGCGTTACATAGCGTCTGATCTGGATCTAAGCTGTTTGTCACTCGAAAAGTACTTTTTCTTTAGATTTAAAAAGATCAAAATTAGTTATTATATTTCGCAGACATTATATTTGAAGCAAACGACAAATCAGCAGGATAAGGGTTAAGTTATGACACTTTGTTTCATTAACTCATTCAACCATAAAATTGTTAACTAACATGTTAATTTCCAATTAGGTCTAGTCCATTATTTACTTTTTAGGGTTGTGTTAAAAATATTGCAAAATGGCAAACAGTGTATGCCCTGTTCAAATGACTAATGCTAGCATACGACAAGTGTACATTTAGAAATTCAAATTCAAACATAAGTACGCTGTTTGTTAGTGACAATGGGTTAATATTTTGTTATTGTTTTCTGATTGCTGAGTGCCGGCTAAATTCTGATCAGATCAGTTACTTGCTGTTTGATCTGGATATACATTGTTTGCTTCTGTAATTCAAGTGGAAGAAAAAGTCTAAAAGAGATGAGGGCAAATGTCTTTTTGCATCTGCCAATTTCACTTATAGAATGTTGTGTGTTTCACCTGCGTCTGCATTATTGGCTATGATACATGCATACAGTTGTCCCAAAAAGTGTTTCCGCTATTACAGAACTACCTACTGGCAATGTATCCCTTTAATATGCAAATACAACAAAGTGTTCATAAAAATGTGTAGGTATGTATAGGTTCAACTTTAAGCATCTATACCCCTTTACCCAATTGCCTATTTCTAGTAATGAAAATAAAGGACCACTTAAAGCAGGTTGAAAGTAATTCAGAAGGCGCCTTAAGGCGATTTCTGCTTTACTTTCAGTCTGGTTTAAGCTACCATCTGCTAATATGTAGACATTATATCTTATGGCGCATGTTTAAAACTGTTTACATAGGAACTATTTTGTTCAGCGGAGGAATAAATTAAATACGCTAAAAGTCGCTTCTATGTGGGAAAGGGATACTATGTGTTTCTATCTCATGTAATAAAGATATTTGAATGATCTTTTAGCCTTAATTTTGTTTTAATCAACAACAAAGTATTTAACGACCACTCATTGTTGACTGCAAGATATGAATTGTTTCCGATGGAAATAATAGCTTTAACGCGTTTATTTTGGAAAGAATAACGCCTTCTCCTCATTCTTGTATTTACTCCACCCTACAAAAGGGAAATAGGCAAACAGTGTAGACTCTGATCAGACGCCGCATTATAGGAATTTCAATATCAAGCAAAACGAAAATGAAAATTTAAACCAGGCACCCCTGTTTGCTACTCAGATTAAAACCATAGTTAACCTTTGTAAAAGTAATTTTCCCCAGTTTAGTGCATTGCGTTTAAACGGAAAAGAATAATGTATCCTCTGCTGTATATTGCCACGGAGTAATTAGAGCTCTAATTACTCCGTGACATTACGCACAAAAATTCCAGCTATCCGTATCTCTAACTGGATGTAGAGAAAACTCATCCCTTTTAAAGTTTTAGAATGTTCCAATCTAAAAATAACTCCGACAGGTCAGAAGAAAATTCTAATACTATGCGTTTGTGTTACGTTTTCGTGAAAGGTGGTGGGGTGGGGAGGGGGAATAACACGCAACGGGCATCTGGATGTTATAGGCGAATTCGTGAGAGGTTACACTCAATTTCTGCGCCAACGGAAAGCATCTCGCCAGTTAATGTTTATTTGAAGTAATAGGTGTTCGGGATTCAAAGGTTCCACTGTAATCAGTCGAACACAACTCTATTGCTATAAATAGTAAAACCTCTCTATTACGACCACTAAAAGAAGGCTAATTGAGTGTTTAAAGACAGGTGACAGTTTAAGAAAGCTCCTCGTTTTACTGTCACCTTGCTTTAAGCATTATTCGAACACCTAAGCATCTTCTAGTCAATTTCAAATTGTTATGTGAATAAAAGTTATTTTTTACATGAATACTGGATATACTGGGCGTTTTCAACTTAAAATAAGATGGGTAAGTTGTTGCAACTCAAATCGGTTCTCTAACAATGTAAACAAAGCATGGTGGCCCACTTACTTCATTCTCAGTGGGACTGGGACCCCAACCTAAATTCGAACAGTAGGTTTGACACCACGAAATATTTACTATTTATAGTCCAGGGTAGGTGTTTGTTCATATAATGTCAGAAAAACATAAAACAAGAATCTAAAGCCTCATAAAAAGTAAAAGTCAACTTTTTTCATATAATTTACAGTAGTTTAGACATAAACTATTAATCGTTAATGGCTACAGGCAGGGCAGCAGAAGGGACCTCCCCTTGTAAGTACCCTGGCAGAGCTGCACACTTTAAAGTGCACACAGCCATCCAGAAGAAATTTCTAAAAGTTGTTAAATAGATTTTTCTAAATATTTAAGTAAACTCGAACCGGTCAAAATATTTTTTGTATTATTTATTTCTTGTTACTTCTTATATGAAACACTGTTTAGAATATAAAAAAGTGAAAAATATTGATAAGAACCCTAGTTTGAGATTTGATCAGATTTAGTGGTCTGAATCCTAAATATAATTTGTCCGGACCACTAGGAATGGGGTAAATGTAAAAGTTATGCAGCAGACACACCACTAGTCATTTTTGTTCGCAAAAAATGTAGTCTAAGGCATATTTATGCATTGGGAAATTTGGGAGTAGGTGTAAATGCAATATTTATAGTCAGTGAAGTTCAACAAATGCCATTTTACCTGTTTACTGATAATTCTTACCGATCTTGTATTCTTGACGTTCCAGTACCGGTGTTGCTGTCAAAATGTCACGCGCGGTTATGCAAAACTGTTAGTAACCATAGATATCACGTAAAATGATTTAGGTGTTCGATTTTTGGTTGTGTTCGAATAATGGTGGTAAAGGGATATCAATGTAAACAAAACTATTGGCGCTGAAAGGGTTTATAATTAATACAAGCTTAATTTATATTTATATTGTAATTAAAATGTATTGATGTACCCTTTCCAGTTTTTGTCTCATATGTTGTACAACATAAAATGAAACCCTTAAGTCGGAATATCAGCCAGTAACAATTGAACAGAAAGTTATTGTTCAGTTTCGATAGGGTATGTAAGGATTGTCGGAGACATTTTTATTAAGGTACTTTTATAAAAAAAAATTGTTTTGTTTAAAGTCCAGTTTAGTGAGTAGCATTTAAATAATCACATAAACCACACAAGTAATAATTAGCGGTCACTCGGTAATACACATGCGTACATTTGAACATTGCTGAGATTAACTCATCGAACCCTAGCGACGAATATATTCGTCATTTACAAATAGTATTGCCCTATATGCAACAACTGACTGTAAATACAGATTGGAGGGCCCCAAAAGATTAAAGATTCCCCTGATCAGGGTCTGTACTGTTTGTTACTAGTACAATAAATTATGCCATACTGCTAATAATAAAAACGTAAATACAGTGCCAATTAGGAATAACATCACAGTAATAATAAATACATCAATGAGAGTGCACTTAGCATGAATTCAGGAAAATGTTGTTGTACTCGAACCCCAATCAACATGGGGGATGCAATAATGCAGACGTAACTGTTGAAAGTACTCGGGGTGGGGGTTGTATCAATAAGCAAAACCTCATTTCGCACTGTACCAATAAGTTTCTTTCTCTACTTTATAAACTGTGTTACCCTTATTCTATGCATCACACCTTTTTCATCCAGTAGATCTACCTCGGAAGGACGTCAATAGATGTCACTGTATAGTTTTGTACTTTTTTACATTTTTATAAATACTTAGATAATGATAGATACTTTGCTGCATATTTAATGTCTGAGGGTTGCTGTTAGTTTACGAGAGAAGCCAAAATTGGATCTCTCGATGAAAACCGTATTATAGATCTAGATATATTTCCTAAAACAAACAAGGCTTACATTTTCCTTTTAACAACATCAGAAAAGTTGTGTTTGTGAAACACTATGGTCCCTTATGTGACCACCATGGCCTTCAAATAACCTTGACCTTGTCTGACAGGAAGCTCTCAAGAGCTGAGCTGAAGTTAAGTCATGTCAAGTGACTTAACTTCAACGGAGCTCAATAGCTTCCATTTATTTGACTTTTAAATGACATTGACCTTTGCCGGACATAATCCATGTTGTACTAAGCTCCAGACCCTTCTGCGTTCAGTACACATGCTAAATAATGTAGTTCAAAAGTTGTGACCAAGGTTAACGTTGTAGACAGAGACAAACAGACACACAGACAGAGCAAAAACCGGTAGTCCCTCGAATAAGTTATAATATGAGTTGGATGCATGGAAATGAGAATCTATATATATTACAGTTCTCCCTGTCTACAACAACACCCAATGAGAGACAAATATTATGTGCGTTGTTCGGGGGGTTGTTAAAGGGAGGGAAAATTAAGATTTGGATTACATTTACCAACAGCTTAAATCCGGATCAGACGCTATGTTATGCGGGCCCGATCAGGATGCAGACTTTTTGTTCCTCGTCATTATATTTCTTCTGTTAAAATGTCCACTACTACGTAACTTTGAGAAAAACAGCAGACGACAATCTCAAGCAGACGATATTGCAGCTGTGAAAGAGTTAGACATGAAAACATCTTGTTTCGGGAACAGCTGCTATCGTCGTTGTAAGTAAGGAATCGTTGTTCAGAGTGCCGTTGTAGGGAGGAAGCACTGTATATATATCATTCAAGTAGATTATCTAATAAATACTTGATTTCCTATTAACCCATTCATATCCCTTGAAACTTTTAATGGACTATTCCAATTTCAAAAAAAGTGTAGCCCATTTTTGACTATTTAGGGTTCATTTTAACAATATATTTCAAAATGACAAACAATGCAGACCCGATCAGAGGGTTCCTTACGGAGCCCTCTGATCAGGGTCTACACTGTTTGCATATGACAAGTGTAATACTCACAGGTACACTGTTTGTAAATGACGAGTATACTCGTCGCTAGGGTTGAATATCAATATTTTTTCTCAATCTCGCGAAAAGGAGAAAGAAGGGGATCTAGATCTACAAATGTTATGTAGATAAGCCATTATATTACCGTATTGTCGTGCGGATAAGGAATAGTATCGGCACGACGGTCGTGCGGATAAGAGTTCTTATCGGCACGACAGTCGTGCGAATAAGAACTGTTATCCGCACGGATAGTGTCTATCGGAACGACGGTCGTGCGGATAACAGTTCTTATAATTCGCCAACGGAAAGCATCTCGCCAGTTCGGGATTCAAAGGTTCCACTGGAATCAGTCTCGAACACAACTCTATTGCTATAAATAGTAAAACCTCTCTATTACGACCACTAAAAGAAGGCTAATTGAGTGTTTAAAAGACAGGTGACAGTTTAAGAAAGCTCCTCGTTTTACTGTCACCTTGCTTTAAGCAATCAAAGTATTGTAAAACCGTAATAATTAACATAATTAAGTGGTCGTATTAGAGACGTTTTATTATTACTCAGAACAAACATACATGTATTTCAAAACTAAAGCTTTAAAAGAAGTATGTATGTTTGATTTAAGCAAGCTTTGAGAATCGAAGGCAGAAATAAAGCAGACCATTTTGGGAATGTACTAGTTGGAAGTGGAAGAATCCGACGACCATATGTCGGACTTCTATCCATTGATGCACTATCCCCTTAAAGGAATGGTGCAAAGCAAAAAAACTGAGTGACTAACAGGTATAACCAAGCACTCAAAGAGTGACTTACAGACATAGCCAAGCACTCAAAGAAGCCGAGTGACTTACAGACATAGTCAGGCACTCGATTGCTGCTCTTGTAAAAGAGCAGCAAACACACAGTCTAATTCACCCCGTCGGTGCAAGACCATACAAATACAAATGACACCAAAGGCGTCAGTGATTACCCTTGCGGGAATCTATTCAAAGAACGCAAGTATTGCACTTTTCAATGAAATTGGCAGAAGGGAAATTTATGACATCTTAAATAAAACATTTCTAACATTCAGCAAGTTAAAATAAATTCTGAAAGTAATACAAAAAGCTTTTAAATTCACATGGTTACGTGGAAATATATCATAATAATTAATTCTTCATTCAATCTTATACTAGCTGTGCTATCTGAATTAATTTTAATGAAAATTATAAACGTACATCAGTCGTTTTGTACTCCGTATCGCCACTGGTCCTAGATTAGCATATGAATAAAAGGTGTTAGGATCCCAGCACCCAGCTCATACATGTACCACTATTCTACCTAAGTGCTGATAGCTCAGTCGGTAGTGTGGTTGACTAACAATCAAAAGGTCATAGGTTCGAGTCTCATTCGAATCAAAAGTTTTTTTTCCTTTTTCCTTTTTTTTTTTTTTTTTTAAAGAAGTCCAATTGTATTGACTTGTGGGTAAATAACGCAGATAAAGGACATGTTTAGTCTTTGTTGGTTAGAATCATTGTTCGCTATATAGCTTGTCGAATTACGTTTTGGTTCATGACTGACACACACCATTGTCTGGATGCAATGTCGTCTGCTTAAAATTGTCGTCTGCTTAAAATTGTCATCTGCTGTTTTTCTCAAAGTTACGTAATGGACATTTTGACATAAAAAAACTTATTAATGAGTGACAAACAGCTTGATTCAAGATTAGACGCCGCGTTACGCGGCGTCTGATCTGGAATCAATCTGTTTGCAAAGTTCCCTCCGATAACGACTCACTCCAAACAACGCCCACAATTTGTGTCTCCTCTTGGGTGTATCCCCTAGTTCCTCTTGTCCGTATAATTGTGCACCTTGAAGGGAAGAAGCATGTCCTAGACATGCACTGTAGATCGTAAGACCAAATCATGCATTGGTTATGTTCCGTACTGCAATCACGCTATTGCAGTCCTCAGTCATTGTGCACAAACTGGCACACTCTGCAACATTCCGTGCTGGTACCTCAAACCTTATGACACTACTATAACAGAGCTGGTTAACAAACGACTCGTCTAAGATGTTACCATTGTTCAATAATCCTAATAATCTTTCAAATGTGTATAAGTCTTGATACCAAAGAACAGGAGCTTCGTATGGCTGTTTTAGAGATGGAGCACTGTATTTTAAACAGGATTGTTGTTGCTAACTACATCACTTAAGTTAACGTACGTGTCTTCACTATAGCTTGTATTAAATGTACATATGGATTCGAAGTTACTACTGGATTTGATAACTGTTCAAATAATTATGAAACCAGCAGAATAAGATTTTTTTTTTCATTTCTGAGCAGACAGATTACCCGATCTAACATAATTATATCTTATTAAATTTTGCGTAAAAATTATGAAATATATGTAATAAAAAGATTTTTTTTCGAGGGTACGAAATAACCAAAAATATGGGTACGAAATGACTAGTGAATTTGAAAGGGTACGAAATGACCAAAAATGTGGGTACGAAATGACCAAAAAAATAGGGTACGAAAAGGCGAGGGTACGAAATGACCAGTTCCCGTTCGCATCCGCTATTGTTGTTGTTGCCGTATTCTTTCTCCACTGGCCTAGTAGGAGAACCGCACTCTCGCAGGCATTTTTAATTGATGATTGAATACCTGTACGTTTAGCTAAACTGACACTTTCGAGCATGTACATAATGTCCACGTTAGAATGTTTCCATTTTTAATTGATTTCTTTAGTGTCAGAGAAATATCTCCGACTTAGAATTTCACAGCGATCTACGGTAATGGACAGGTCTTCCCTTTTTCGAAGTATAATGACCTTCATAAATACATGTATTATACTCAAACTTTTACTCCAAATGCCACTTTATGCCGATGCTGTACAATGGATTTTGTTTGCATGGCTTTGTTATTTCCGATTCAGTCACAGTTTGCTACTAGCGACAATACATGGAGATACCGGCCGCGATAATTAGATATAGCGATATTCAACGTATTTATATCATACCATCCATTTGAAATACTTTCGGCATTTGATCTTCAATCTCTAATTATAACATTCAGTTAATATTTACATGTATAAATTACAATAAAATCAACAGAAATGCCCTGCGTCCTAATCTAATAGCGACAAAGTCGGGACAGCAGAGTCAATAACCAATTAAAATGGCGGATGCGAACGTCGGTCTTAAGCGAAGGTAATTTATCTGTCTGTATCAATTTTAATTCCTTTTAAATATGCATGTGATTTGTGTATGCTCTCTATTGTTTTTTTGAAAATTAAATGCATTTAGGTTTGTTTCAACTTGTTTTGAATATACCCAGGCACTAACCCACGTATAAAGCAGTATATTTCCTGAAAGAAATTTATTCCGGACGTCTAGCCTACCCTCACAGTGTATGCTAGCCGTCCGGAACGAAGGGGTATAAAAGCCGGTACCGGCCCGAACTTTGCCGAACCGAAACGTAAATTGCCGTACCGAACATTTTTTGGGAGTTTGAATACAAGCATAAACAATTCTTAAATTTGAAAATTCTGTACGACATATTATTTATATCCTGAATAAATATTATAACCATCAGAAGCATGGGCGTTGAGAAAAAGGTGATTTTGTAATTTCAGGGGGTATAAAAGCCGGTCCCGTATAGATTTCAGTTTATCCTGTTTGTTTCCTTAATTACCGAATTTTATTATGTTACTTGATGATAAACTTTATCAAAATATGTTTTTTGGTATGTTCTTGAAAAATAAGACATGTAATATCAAAATAGCCCTTAAATTTACCGTTGCAGTGATTGCCGAACTGAATATAACAGATTATAACGGTTCCCCGTAATATATTCAGTTCCGTAAGAATTACACAACCTGTATAATCATGCCTATTTTATATGAGAATTAGGCTTAGAATCAACTTTTCACTATATACATGTACAAGGTCAATTAGACTCAACGAATGAGGGTCGGAGCAGATTGTTACATACCACGTGATCCAATGAGGACAATGAATAATAATCATCATTGTCAAAAAATATGTATGATATAAGGCACATAAATTAGTTACTAAGCGACCAGTGAAAATTGTGTATATCGGTATATATACTATGACAGATAGTAGCTGAATGCACGACGTAATTAATGCAGAAATGCCCTGTTGGTTTCTGCATTACTTACGTCGTGCATTAACCTACCAAATGTATGTTCATAGGACACTTTTCTATATACAAAATCAAATGTAATCAAGTAAGGGTGGGTTGTGTGGTTAATGGGCAGAGCACATTGGTATTTATTACTTGGTTTTAGTACAGTCGAACTTCGATATCTCGAAGTCGGTTGTGTCTAATATACCCGTATTTCAAAGTTTCAAACTTTGAAATACGGGTATGCTCGACTTGACCGAGCATGAAATAATGCAGTTCATTTGTCGAACTATAGGATAGTTCGAGTTAAACGACTTCGAGATATCGAAGTTCGAATGTACATGGTAATACTCATGACATATTTACATGTTAATCCTGGTGCGTTTTATTTACAGTGCACAAAATTTACACAACCAAATTAAACTGTCTGTTACGGTGCTAACATTTGCACATTTATAATGGAACCATTTACAGCAGTCTGTGTTCTCACACTGGATCATGTCTTCATAAGTATTTGGAAAACCACAATTAGATTCACAGTCGACAGAGATAGTCAGGTCAATAGGTATGTTTAATTTCTTTTTTCTGAGTGTGTTTCTTTGTTTAATTTTAGGAAATGGCGAAAATTGTAAATTATCAAGACAGGAGAGAAGATGTTGTCTCATTTTTAACTTATCAAATGAAGACTGAATAACGCCTTCTCTCCCGCTGAAGCAAAATTCAGTACAAAATGCAATTGCAAATATTCAACAATCGACACTGTTATCCTGCTGCTGGACTTTTAGAAGAGACACATTAATTTTATTCTTACCATTTCCATATAACTGCAGTAATTGGATTTCTGTAGAAGCGCTTATTTTTTCATTTTTTCTTAACATTGAATCAACAACAAAAACAGTCCCATCGTCCTCATGCTGAAAAGACATGATCCAGTGATCCTCACCTGTATGGTGAATTTGTACACAGGGTGCTGTAAATGATAACAATTTAAGGCCATACTTCCATTTACGCTCTTTTTTAACAGGAACAAGTCCGCAATTTTGAAGTCCGTTTATATTTTTAAATTGAGATTTTAATAGTATTTGAGAAAAGTTTATAACAGCGTCACTTATTTTCCTATCCATCTGTATATCATTTTTATCTACAAAGGTTAAAAGATTGCCACTATTTTTAAAGGACTTCCATATTCTTTTATTTTTATCAAAGTCTTCTTGTTTAAGACAGCTTGAATCACTTACGTATTGAACATTGTTTTGGGTTGATGTTGCGGACATTTCATCTTTATTAAAGTACGGTACAGTTGACTCTTCTATTAGTTCTGCCTGAAATTCAGTTTCAAATTCGTCTCTATTTGTTGTTGTATTTTCACTAAAAATATCGTTTTTTACTGATTTTGTAGATGGCATTGAAAGCGTATTGTTGATTTTATCTGGGGATGAATTTTCATTAAAGTTTAAGCGCATTCTTTTCGCGCTACGCATCATGTCATCATTAAATTTTCAAAAAACAAACGACTGAAAATACAGATTGTGAAACTCTTACGGAAAGGTAAATATTACGGGAGACCGCTATATTCAGGTCCGGCTTTTATAAAAATCACTTCAAATGTGATTTTAAGAGTTATATTCCACCATATATAATAAATTTTTGGTAAATGTAATAAAGAAACACACTTTGATCAAATGTATCAACAGACATAATAATATTATTTTGTAATTAAAGAAAAAAACAGGATAAATACAATATATAAGGGACCGGCTTTTATACCCCCTGAAATTACAAAATCACATTTTTCTCAACGTCCAGCCTTCTGGCGGTTACAATATTTATTCAGAATGTAAATAATATGTTTTAGAACCAATACGTACCAGAATTTTCAAGTTTAAGAATTGTTTTTGCTTGTATTCAAACTCCCAAAATATGTTCGGTACGGCAATTTACGTTTCGGTTCGGCAAAGTTCGGGCCGGTACCGGCTTTTATACCCCTTCGTCCGGAACCGCACGTCTAGCCCGTCCTGTGAGGGTTGGCTAGCCGTCCGGTTCCGGACGTCTAGCCACTGCCTATTTTAGTGGTCGTTATATAAAGGTTTTATACCGGGTATTTTGAAAATCAGTTTGGATCTACTTCATGCCCCAGTTAACCCGGGACCTGATCTGGATCCTTACTGATTATTACTGAGGTCCTATTTCTGTAGATATGAAGAACACGGTGAATAAACGTACACAGGATATAGACACCAAAGTGATCAGGAATTGAAAGCGAAAGTAGCGAGGTGAGTACTTTTATTACGTTTATCTCTAAAACCTTCTTACAAATAAAGTAAACATGAATTGCAAGATAGTCTGTAGACATATGTGACCACACTGATGCCAGGAATATAAATAGATTCACCTGGAAGACTGAATAAAAAGCTTTAATCACTGGCCATAGTCGCATCTTCGTCAACATTTGTCATTATTTTCGCTGTTTATACACGTTGTACAAAAAAGTGAATCGACAGATCTGTTTATTTTTCATTTAAATGTAACTATGCAAAAGCTGCTTAAAAATCGACCAACAATAGCTAAGATATACCATGTAAAACCGACCGCCACATGTACTGGGGATAGTGTCCAACGGTTATTTATTGTACGGGGGATAGTGGAAGGCTGTACTGGGGATAGACTCACGAAAACTTATTGTTTTGTGTCGTAAAATGGTATTATGGTACATTGCGTTTGATTTTTATGGCAAACTACATGCTGTTACGTTTCCAGCATACGAAATAATGGATAATCTTCATTTTTCTAGGAAGTTAAGTCCAAAGCCCCTACATTTATTACATATCATTCTCCCTTCTTACGCCTTAATGCGATGGTAGTAGTTTGTGGTGAAATACATGTCGAATGTATTTAACAGAGTAAACTGTAAATTATCAAAGCATTCTTGAAAGAATCGCTGCTATTTGGACTCGGCTTTTTTGTAGTTACTCATATACCAACAATGCGCAACCTTTCACACAACACTGGTTTTCAAGGTAAAAACATACAACGTGTTCATCTATATATGTATGAGCCAAAATTAGACTTTACCTTTGCGACCAGTGCATATCCGGAGCAGCCTGCACATCCGCATTTTTAATCAGGATCTGCACCGTTCTCCTTTAAGTTTCTAGATGTCGTCATACTACTTCTATTACAATAAGAAACAGCCATTATTAAGCATTGCCAATGCACAGTTTTCTTAGTACTTGCACTTGCCGAACGGATTAAAAGGATTGTTGCCAACGATTTTCTTCTCTGAGACCGGTTTCATTGAACATTGTTGTCAATTAATCTTTGGTTGATGCTGCTTCAATGTATGTGTGTGGGAGGGGGTTGTATCGGTCTACCTGTATTGCTAGCACATAGGGCTCTGCAATATTTTACAAAACAATGCTGTTGCCTATATATGCGATAAAACCAAAAATCTTTTCTAAACTACTGGTCCATTTGCATCAAAATTTACTGTCAGTTATCCTTGGGTAATTTCTTCGTCTATTTTCATAACAAGTCTGATTAGGCTCCACAATGTTTTAAATAGAGATATTTTTGAGAGAAAAATTAAGATCTTCAAGCTCAGAAACTACGGTTCGAGTAGAAACATATACCGTATAGCTGGTATTTTCTATATATACGGGGTAGAAATTTCTGTCATTCTGCGGTTTAATCATCGGATAGCTGAAAAAAAATCGGCAAAATAAAATTACCATACTAATTTATCACGTACAATAATTGATAATCCTTCAGTACGCTAAGACACGATTATAATAAGAAAGGAAGGAAATTTACTTTTGCCTCATTTCGTAAAATCCCAAATTGAATCACATTTACTAGTTAAAATAAAACACTTATTGCTAAAAATCGTTTTGAAACCAATTTCTGACCTCAAGTCAAACTTCAGGTCGCTGTTAATCTAATTTAAAACTTTTCAAAATACTCCTGCAGAGGTTGTTTATATGGTTGTTTACATATTAGATGATATTACACATAGATGATACACACCAGATTTATCTATCGGTTGTCTTATTTTTAAAAACAAGAGCCCCATGGGGCATATTTCGCTCACCTGAGAATAGCTGACAACATGGAGATAATGATTTATGTCCAGGAAGTGTCATTTTTTTTACCCGAGAGGCATAATTAAATTTGAATAATCTTGATAGAGGACTTGTAGATGATACTATGTGCCAAATATCTAAGATCAGGGTACTAGGGTTTTAGACAAGAAGATTTTTCTATGTTTCCATTGAAGAAACATCTATTTTTAGCTCATGTGACCTATATATGCAACAGACTGGAACCATTTTAACAAAATAGGTAAAGGATATCTAGAAGTGTCACCATGCCGAATATCAAAGCTGAGGCAAATGCCATACTAGTTTTAGAGAAGAAGACGTTTGAAAATTTCACTATATAACTCTATGTAAACCTGTGACCCCCGGGGCGAGACTAATTGTGACCCCAGGGGCATAATTTGAACAAACTTGATAGAGGATCTGTTGATGATGATATGTGCCAAATATCTAAGCTCTGGCCCTTATAGTTTTTTACAAGAAGATTTTTTAAGTTTTTATAGAAAAAATTTTTTTTTTAGCTTATGTGACCTAGATATGCAACACACCGGAAACATTTGAACAAATAAGTAAAGGATATTCAGAAGTGTGGCCATACCGAATATCAAAGCTCTGGCCATATTAGTGTCAGAGAAGAAGACGTTTGAAATGTTCACTATATAACTCGATGTAAAACTGTGACCCTGGGGCGGGACTAATTTTGACCCAAGGGACATAATTTGAACAAACTTGATAGAAGACCTGTAGAAGATACTATCTGCCCAATATTTAAGCTCTGGCCCTTGTAGTTTTTGACAAGAAGATATTTTAAGTTTTCATTGAAAACAATCTATTTTTAGCTCCTGCGACCTAGATATGAACCGACCAGAACCATTTGAACAATATTCGTATAGGACATCTAGAAGTGTCACCATTCCAAATATCAAAGCTCTGGCCATATTAGTTTCGGAGAAGAAGACGTTTGAAATTTTCACTACATAACTCCATGTAAAACTGTGACCCCCGGGGCGAGGCCAATTTTGATCCAAGGGGCATAATTTGAACAAACTTGATAGAGGATCTGTTGATGATGATATGTGCCAAATATCTAAGCTCTGTCCCTTAAAGTTTTTTACGAGAATATCTTTTTTAAGTTTTTATAGAAAAACAAATATTTTTAGCTTATGTGACCTAGATATGCAACAGACCGGAACCATTTGAACAAATAAGTAAAGGATATTCAGAAGTGTGGCCATACCGAATATCAAAGCTCTGGCCATATTAGTGTCAGAGAAGAAGACGTTTGAAATGTTCACTATATAACTCGATGTAAAACTGTGACCCTGAGGCGGGACTAATTTTGACCCAAGGGCATAATTTGAACAAACTTGATAGAGGACCTGTAGAAGATACTATCTGCCCAATATTTAAGCTCTGGCCCTTGTAGTTTTTGACAAGAAGATTTTTAAGTTTTCATTGAAACAATCTATTTTTAGCTCCTGCGACCTAGATATGAACCGACCAGAACCATTTGAACAATATTCGTATAGGACATTTTAGAAGTGTCACCATTCCAAATATCAAAGCTCTGGCCATATTAGTTTCAGAGAAGAAGACGTTTGAAAATTTCACTACATAACTCTATGTAAAACTGTGACCCCCGGGGCGGGGCCAATTTTGACACAAAGGGCATAATTTGAACAAACTTGATAGAGGATCTGTTGATGATGATATATGCCAAATATCTAAGATCTGGCCCTTGTAGTTTTAGACAAGAATAATTTTTAAGATTTCCTCATTTTTTCACTTTGGTTGCCATGGCAACCAGAGTTCTACATTGTTTTTTAATTATTTCAAAAAAATACAAAAAGCTTGACCCAAGGAACATTCCTGTAAAGTTTGGTTGAAATATGTCAAGCAGTATAGGAGATGGTGTCATTTAAAGCAATTGTTAACGTCGACGGACGACGCACGACGGACACAGGGCCATCCCAATAGCTCACATTGAGCCTTTGACTCAGGTGAGCTAACAATGCCTAACCTTTTGAGATATTTGATGCCCAGCAAAATCCATCGGGTTTAATAAAACCTAGAGCAAAATATAACCTCTCAATGATGACCCTTAACGCCTGTGTACTGTGAGGGACAGCGCCTGAAGTCTAATATTAGCTCGATGTCCCTAACTGTACACATCTGATGGACTATGAAGATGTGTGTATTGTTTATACACGCTGACTATTATTGCAATACTTCGTACTTCTCGAAAAGTGGCCCTAGTTACAGATTTTATATTCGTCTATCCCCAGTACAGAAATATTTTTGGAAATGCTATCCCCTGTACAGTAATATACTATCCCCAGTACAACGTCCTATCGGTTTGACGTCAACTATCTCAGCTATTGTTGGTCTGATTTTAAGCAGATTTTGCACAATTACTTTGAATTGAAAAATAAATCGAACTGTCGATTCACTTTTTTGTATAACGTGTATAAACAGCGAAAATAATGACAAATGTTGACGAAGATGCGACTATGACCAGTGATTAAAGCTTTTTATTCAGTCTTCCAGGTAAATTTATTTATATTCCTGGCATCAGTGTGGTCACATATGTCTACAGACTATCTTGCAATTCATGTTTACTTTATTTGTAAGAAGATTTTAGAGATAAACGTAATAAAAGTACTCACCTCGCTACTTTCGCTTTCAATTCCTGATCACTTTGGTGTCTATATCCTGTGTACGTTTATTCACCGTGAAGAAGGTAAAACCAAATTCAGAATTTTAGCAGACGGCATCATTATCAGTCGACAGTTAGTCAGTGCTGAAAGAGTTAACCCCGGCTCTGCCTTTCCCCGAGCACCATGGTTATTTGAAAACAGTTTGGATCCTGATCAGACACCGCGTAACGCGGCGTCTGATCAGGATCCAAACTGTTTGACACTCATATCAGCTTTTCGTAAGTCCTAAAATACCTAAATTTTAGATTTGAGAAATAAAAGCAGACGACAATATTGTTCAAAATTGATAACGTCCTGGCATGACTAAAACAGTTTTTACAGTTTAATGCTTTGCCTGCTGGTCGCGACTTTATTGATTTTTGCAAACAGTTTAGATCCAGATCAGACGCCGCGTAAAGCGGCGTCTGATCTGGATCCAAACTGTTTGACACTTGTCTTTAGGTTTCTTTACTTAACGTTAGGCAGAATAGTCACTGGTATACATCGTACAGCGGATGTTGCTCCAAAGTGATACGGAATCCATGGTGAATTGATGTAAACAATGTCAGGCCAGGTACGAAATACGTCGATTACACAATTATTGCAACACATAAGTATTAAACGTTAAATCGTACCGAATCAGAACTAATTTCTGCCAGTCGCAAACAAGCCTCTTCTGTTACAAACGTCGAATGGTCCGTGAATTATGAGAGTTTAGTCTGCCCTATCACTAACAAAGTGTGCCGACTTTACACAAATTGGTCGAATATGTGCATTATATACATGTAAAGTGTAACTGTTTTTCCTCTACAGATAGATAGTAACTGTATGTATTAGGATTTTCTCCTTGTGCTAGCGAAACAGTTGCACGTTTCGTAAATTTGGCCATTTCATTGTACCATCACTGTACCGCGTCTTGCAAGCAGGTGACAGTTTACTGTACCGCATCTTGCATTTCTACTGTACTGCATCTTGGAAAATACATTTAGTAAATCTGAACGAAATGGATCGAAAATTAGACCTGGACCCGTATTCTGAAACATTCTACGTATTTTCGCTAAGTTAAATTAGTATCTAACCTTTCCTGTAGGAAAATACGTTTAGCTGAGGCTTTGGAGCCGACGTTTTTGTATAAGTTGCTTCGTGAAATTGGGTCAACTTCGGAGTGGGGTAACGTCACTACAAACGACTGAGGGTACTGTTTAAGACATTATTACCTACGGTCTTCATCGCAAAAACGTGGAAAACCTTGATATCTATTCAAAATCTATATTTGAGATATACATGATCACTTTACATGTAGGTACCAAAACTAGCGTACATGTAAGTACATAATTAGTTTCACAATTATATAACTAACTAACGAACCGAATTTCAATGAAGTCGCCGTGGCTCAATGGTGAAAGAGTCGGACTAGCATGTCTTGGAAAATGCAATCAGTAATTCTGGTACGATGAAATTGATGTTTGATGTCTCTGGTGCATAACGTTCGGGAGTAGTTTCATTTTGATTTTTTTTCTTTGGGCCAGCCAAACGCCCCTTAAACAATCTTAAGCCTATTACCCAAAATAACTTAAGGGTGTATCAAACTCATGAGATTTTGAAATTTTCAAAGGATATTTAAACACTCTTATGATGATTTTGTATTGAAGAGCTATTTAAGATGAACGAATAAATAGAAAAAGTGTACATTTTTGTGAACAACGTTTGGCTCCACGGCCATGTAAAATTTAACCCCCACCCCATTTTTTCTAATTTCGTCCTTTTCAAACAGCCCGCTTCAATAAAAACCATTTCAAATTAAAACAAACATGACAATTTGGTTTTGTGTTTCATTTTTTTTCATGTCTATGTCTTTTTTCTTCATACAAAAACTAATTTAAGACAAAATATGCACCAAATGTGAAATTTATAAATCGATATGGTACTTATTAAGGGAGATAACTCCTTTTTCTTCCATAACTCAAATTTTTCAGCACTAAACTATCAATTTCTTTTCATATTTTGAATTGCCTTCGTTTTGATTTTTTCATTTGGTAGAATTTAAGAAAAATGAGATACTAGAAATATTATTATTTTTACTATTTCTCATAATTTTTTGTTGTAAAAAAATATCATTACCAATAAAAACCATGTTGACCTGGCCTGACATTGTTTACATCAATTCACCATGGATTCCGTATCACTTTGGAGCAACATCCGCTGTACGATGTATACCAGTGATAGTGGACACCGATAGATTATCGATAAACTGTCTTACGCTAGCTTGCGTGCCCGTCAATGTTCGGCTCTTACCGCTCGGTATTTACGGAAACTCCCGACGACTCTTTGAACATATTAATTTTATTTTCAATTTGAAAAAGGACCAAATTAACATTAACTTACAATTCTTAAATTTATATCAAAAGAAAGAAAAAATAGTCAAGTATACGAGCCCGTTTGCACAGAATTGATATCGATTTGTATAAATGCACAAGGTCGTGTTATATTATCCGCGTCGAGGCTTATTTTCAGCATTTTACTCTTTGTTTAATGTGATTTAGAGGTGTCTTTTTAAACTTAAAAAAGGACCAAAATCTTATTAAAATATTTTTTCAAAACAAATTTCATCATAAAGGAAAATGTTTAAGCTAACACAGGCCGTTTGCACAGGAACGATATCTGTCCAGAAAAAAAAGTTATTACAAGTTATGTAAAAATGCCCTTCTTATTTTAATGCTCGAAAATGAGAGCAAGTGGGCCACCTGCGTGTCCACTATTCTGCGTAACGAAAAATGTATACATCTAAATTTAACAAATTTTGCAAACAGTTTAGATCCAGATCAGACGCCGCGTAACGCGGCGTCTGATCTGGATCCAAACTGTTTGACACAATTGTCTTTAGGTTTCTTTACTTAAAAAATGTATACATCTAAATTTAACAAATTTTGCAGACGACAATTTCGAAGCAGACGACATCAACGCAGAATAAGGGTTAATGCTTTGCAGCTAATTTTGATATATGGTGTCTGCTGTTGTCATTACCAATTTGGATGTAAAATTATCTTTTTTGTATACTTTATTGTTCGTTTTTGTTTCGTTTATTCAATGGAAAACAGTCATATATGCTTCATTTTAGGATGCTTTTAACTTGCATTTTCAAACAGACTTCAATTATGAAACTATTAATCTTAGGCTATTTAAATCTTTCACTGCCAAGTTTTATCGTCTGCTTTAACCCTCTTACCGCCAAAATATCGTCTGCATTGATAATGTCGTCTGGAATATTTGTTTAACGCATTAACCCATAAATACGCCTTTTACGCCTTTAAATTATTCCGCCACTGAAGAAAATAGTTCCACCATTAACAGTTATGAATGGTAGCTTAAAGCAGGCTGAAAGTAAGCCAGAATGTGCATTAAGCCTTAGAGCACATTTTGCTTTACTTTAAACCTGCTTTAGTGGTCGTCTGTCTTTAAAAACTAGAAACTGACTATGGGGTAATCGGTTTTAGTCAGATTAAGGGTTTTGTGACTGACGAAATATCGATACGACTGCCAAACAGTTTGGATCCTGATCAGACGCCGCGTTACGCGGTGTCTGATCAGGGTCCAAACTATTTGCAAAGTTGCCTTTAGGTGCCATTGGCAGTGAAAAAGTTCGCTGAACTCAAAATGTACTTACGATTTCGTTATGCACTGAGCCTCATCCACGAATATTGCCTTCAAATATCTAGTTCTTGCTATAAAACACACACTGTCTCTGGCACTTTGTACAAGCGATTCTGGAGAGGCAAATATCAACTCATATTTTCCATCTTTAATGTCTGTCAAAACATCTTGCTTTTCTTCCCCTTGCAGATAAATTGCCTTAATTCCCTTTTTGTTAAGTTCTTGTACCTGGCTCTTTATTCGTGTACTATGAGGTGACACAACAATACAAGTGCACCTGTCTTGTTTATTCTCAAGATGTTGATATAAAAGAGGTGCTATTTCAAACACCAAACTTTTCCCACTGCCCGGTGGAGCGCAAAATAATACATCATTTCCTTCTATATACTTTGCAATCACACATTCTTGGTGTTCCCGTAAGACTTTGTAGCCAAGCTTTTGCAAAGACGAGTCAATTGCGTGCTGCAGTCTGTCCATGATCTATAAACGACTAAACATTTACTGAGTCTTGAGTAGTCGATCTGTACTGATAAGCCTCGTTGGGCGCTATACTCATGGTCAAGACTCTTGCTCATGAGTATAGCGCCCCACGAGGCTTATCAGTACAGATCGATTACAGCTGGCCAGGGACTGAGCGTTGGACCAATAAACAGTTCACAGTGATTTATAACACCTCCTAACATCAACATGTACAGTGTAGCTCACTTATAACGAAGTCCCCGGGACTATCTTATTTCTTTCGTTAAATCCAAAGTTCATTATATCAGGTCCATTTTACTATAATAAGAGATGGGGAATAATTGTTGTTTTGGTATATCCAATTAATCGTAATATCCAATTCCGTTATAAGCGAGCTTCACTGTAGTAATTTTTCGCATTTGACCAAATAAAAGGGGAAATAATTACAGTGCCCCCTCTCTACAACAAAACCCAATGAGAGACAATGATTATGTGTGTTGTTCAGAGGGGATGTTATTGGGAGGGAAAATGACTTACATTTGCAAACAGATTGAATCCAGATCAGACGCCGCGTGACGCAGCGTCTGGTCTGGATTCAATCTGTTTGTCATTCGTCATTATTTGTTTTCTGTCAAAATTTCAAATATGTAACACAGAAAAAACAGCAGACGACAATTTAAGCAGACGATATTGCCAGGGTGACAATAACTTTGAGACAAAAATCCGCAGATTTCCTTTTTTTTTTCAATCGAAGTGCGCGATTCTGAATATTTTTCATGACTGGCGCTCTTTATTAACCCTTTACACCACCTTTATACGTATGCTCTTCTACTGATAAAAATAGAAACACATAATGAGTCTTCATGCGTAGAACACAGTTCAACTGTACTCGTATGTGAAATAAAAAATACTAATACACTTTTTAGAGGTTTCTGTACTTTTGTTAACACTTGATAATCATTTAAATCAGACCTGATTTAAATGTGCCAATACAGAATCGATCTAACTATCTTTTCATAAAACCAGACTCCACTTGACATGTGTAATCGGCATGGGGTGGTGTGATGTTAATTTTCTTAACCACAGTTTATCGGCAGTGAATTAGCAAGCGATTGCGTAATTGCAGTGGTAGCCAACACAATGAGATACTGGATCGAGCTGTTGTGATTGATCTACCTGAAAAAGAAATTGGCTGAATATTTGTCCAAAACTCCGCAGATGTGAAAATCATTCCGTATATCCGTAAAAGTAAAAAATCCGTATATTCAGGAAAAACCGCAGATATGGTCAGCCTGTTTTGCAGCAGTGAAAGCGTAAGCAATGAATGTCTAGTTATAGCGACAAGCGTTGTTGTTAGGAGATAATCGTTGTTCAGAGGACCGTTGTAGGGTGGGAGCTCTGTATATATAAGATATATTACAGGGACTGAAACTAGTCTACCAATGTTCTAAACCCGCTTGCAATTACAGTGGAGAATCTGTTATTCTTTCCCGATAAACGCATTTACGCGAAAACTATTTTTTCTTTTACAAACAGTTTGGAGCCAGATCAGACGCCGGGTAACCCGGCGTCTGATCAGGCTCCAAACTGTTTGCCACCAAGATAAATATGAAATATCAGAAGTGTCTAAAAGTTGTTCTTTTCTACGTTTTAGTGCTTTGCGTTTGCGTACGTTTGCGTTTATACGGGAAAGAATAACAGATTCTCCACTGTAATGACCTTGTTTGGGGAAACACAGAAGAAAGCTACGGTCGTTGGAACACATGGAGGACGATCATTCACCGTTCAAACTGGTGATAGTGGTAGTTATACTACAGCGCTCCCTCCCTACAAACAATGGCCCTCCCAACAACGATTCCCTCCTTACAACGACGCTTCCCCAAACAAGACAGTTATGTCGGTCCAACCAGACGCCGCGTCTGATCTGGATTCAAGCTGTTTGCAAATGTAAGCCAACTTCCCTTCCTATAACAAGTCAACTACCTCCGACAACCCCCCCCCCCACACACACACACACACTCAATATTTGTATCTCTTCGGGTGTTGTTGTAGAGAGGGAGCACTGTGTTTTTCGCGGGAATAGGCCAGCCCTCCTCAAAACTAATATTAATTTAACCAGCATCAAACCATTTAATCAAAACATTTTTGGAAGACAACAATTTCAAACATTGCCAGAATTCGCCATAGTAACCCCCACACCTGAAAATCTCTACAGATGGCAGTTCAAGTGCTTCTTATGTAACACCGACTAGCAGAGTGATCAAGAAAATGTGCTTCGATAGTAATTAATATACATTTGAACTTCGATATCTCGAACTCGGTTAAGTCGAACATACCCGTATTTCAAAGTTAAAACGTGGCTAAGCCACGTTTTAACTTTAAAATACGGGTATGTTTGGCTTAACCGAGCATGAACTAATGCATTTCTTGTGTCAACAAATCGGATAGTTCGAATTAGCGAGTTCGAGATATCGAAGTTCGACTGTACTGCAAAGACCATATACGCACTGTAAACGTATTTTGATTAAGATATTATGTGAAAATAGAAATAGTTTTATGCATATTCTATGGAATTGTTGTGATTAATATTGTTTGTAAATAATTTCATGCGTCCTGATGGGTTTGTTTAAGTAGAGCAGACCGCGCAGTGTTTGAAGTATCATTAGCGTTAGTCTCATCAAAGTACCCCTGTGACGGCAGGTTAATTTTGTGGCAGGTGTCGTCCTAAGGGATATGGCCAGATCAAAGAACAGTCCATTGTGGACTACAATAACGTAAATATCACGGTAAATTATACCATTAACCTGTATTTGTTATGTTACTTTCATTGGTTTATGATTGTTATGACAATTGTTTATGAAACTTTCATATATGTAACGGAATCGAAAACAAAACCAATTTGCCGCTGAGCTCAAATGTTAAAGCATCCATTTTAAAAGAAGGAAGGGAGATGTTGTAGCAAATAGCAAGTGGCAAGTAGCACATAGTAAGTGGCAACTAAGCAAGTAGCATTTGGCAAGTAGCAACTGGCAAGTAGCAAATAGTAAGTGGCAACTAAGCAAGTAACAACTGGCAAGTAGCAACAAGCAAGTAGCAAGTAGCAACAAGCAAGTAGCAAGTGGCAACTAAGCAGGTAACAACTGGCAAGTAGCAACAAGCAAGTAACAAGTGACAAGTAGCAAATAGTAAGTGGCAACTAAGCAGGTAACAACTGGCAAGTAGCAACAAGCAAGTAACAAGTGACAAGTAGCAAATAGTAAATGGCAACTAAGCAAGTAACAAGTAGCAACTGGCAAGTAGTAAATTATGGAATGCCGGTCGCGACATGCCAATTGCTAGATACTAGATGCTTGTTTGCCAATTGCTTATTTGTAATTTGCTAAATACTTGCCAATATGCCACTTGCAAGTTGCTTAATGCTAATTGCTATTTGTCATTAATCTATTTTATTTTAACTGAGGAGTGTTGTTTCGGGGGTCAAGCTTGTATTGTAACACCGTCTAATTGACAAGACGGTGATCATGAGTGTAAACAATAAACCCATACTACTTTATTTGCTGTTTTGACCAATTATGTCAGTTGATAATGCTAAATGCTTGTTTGCTAATTGCTAATTTACCATTTGCTAAATGCTAATATGTCACTTGCTAGTTCTATAATGCTAATTTGCCAATTGTTAGAAAATAGACTGCCTCTATTGTAAGGGAAAACATGCTACATAGTTCACTTTACCACCACGGAAATGTCTAAGGACATCATCAGGTGAAGCCTAGTGCTGTTGTTTGATTTGACAATTTCATAAAAGTAAGCTATTTTGGATGTATTGGCATTTAGCAACCGGCAAAGCAGCAATTAGCATTTAGCATTTGGCATGTCGTGACCGGCATTCCATAAGTAAATAGTAAGTTGCAAGTAGAAAATAGCAAGTGGCAACTAAGAAAGTAGCAACTGGCAAGTCAAAAATAGCAAGTAGCAACTGGCAAGTAGAAAATAGCAAATGGCAACTAAGAACGTAGCAACTGGCAAGTAGCAACAAGTAAGTGGCAAGTATACATGTAGCAACTGGCAAGTAGCAAATAGTAAGTGGCAACTAAGCAACTAGCAAGTAGCAAATAACAAGTTGCAACTAAGCAACTAGCAACTGGCAAATAGCAACAAGCAAGTAGCAACTGGCAAGTAGCAACAAGCAAGTGACAAGTATAGCAACTGGCAAGTAGAAAATAGCAAGTGGCAACTAAGAAAGTAGCAACTGGCAAGTAGCAACAAGCAAGTGGCAAGTATAGCAACTGGCAAGTAGCAAATAGTAAGTGGCAACTAAGCAGGTAGCAACAAGCAAGTCGCAAATAGCAAGTGACAAGTGGCATGTCACAACCGGCCTTCCATGGTAAAAAGTTAGAGTTTGGTTAGACTTGGGCCAGTCCCTGTAGTTTACCATTTTATGTATTTCCTTTTTGATATTCATACTGGGTGTGTCTTCCTTGCCAGGAATCAGTGCTGGTCTATGCAGCAGGTAAGGCACCAATGACAAACAATTGACAAACGGAATGCATTATGAAAAATAACATATTATCAGACTAGTAGCTAGTCTAGAGTTCGGTATGTGGTACCCTTCATATGTATCATTTAGCTTGCCCCGACTACAATAGGACCATACTCTTATGTTCTTAACCTTCTGACACCTCTCTATTACGACCACCTATTTGTGGTAATTATTAGGGTGTTTACGATAGGTGACCGCTTTAGGAGCTTTCTGTTTTACTGTCACACTGTTTTAAGCTACCACTGTCTATTATACAATCGATTAGCCTTGGTTTTAGTGGTCGTAATAGCGAGGTTTTACTGTATCTATCTTTAGATCTTGATTAGTACCTTAAGTTTTAAGTTTAAAAATATTTTAGTTCCAAAACTTCAACATGGGATTGGGCCACAAGTTCCAAAAACATAACTTACAGCCCTTCACCTAGTTATTGTTTATTTTTACAAAACAAACTAGATCCAGACCCAAGGGCTGCTGGTGTAGTTCTTAAAGTTATAAGCCTATCCTTTTGCTTTGATCTTGATCCACACAAATATATTTCCTCATTTAGTTCATTATAAGAATCTAGACATAAAATGGGTTTACTTCGAGAGAGATATATCAAACACAGAGCAAGAAAGAAAGAGAGAGAGAGAGAGAAGAGAGAGAGAATTAGTGAGGGTTAGAGAGAAAGGGGGGTAGAAAGAGGGGGGAGAGAGAGAGAGAGAGCGAGAGAGTAATGGGGTGGTGGTAGATCTATATTAATTATCTCTTTAGAATATCTATCTATCGCGTGACAGGGCTGCCATTTCTCCGGAATTTTCCGAAATCTTTGGATTTTTATCCTAGCAGATTGATAGTAAGACAGAATGTGCCGTAATGCGAATTCTGCTTTACTTTCAACCTGCTTTAAGTAGGCCTAATCGCGTTTGAAAAATAGAAAATTTGAAATCTTAGGATTTTTCCAAAACAACTAATGGCAGCCCTGCCTTCTACTCCGCTTCATACATCTGGGTGCAAAATGTTTTGAGGTCCTGGTGATATTTGTTATGCTTTTATTTAGAAAATTCTTGAAAATTTGTTGCAGACGTCAAATTGTGTAGAGGACATAGCGTAAAAGTTACTTAGAATCTACTTGGTGTGGCTTGGAGAGAGTGTGAATATTTTCACCTTTTTTCTTAGATCTACATTCTGAAGGAAATCCCAGTAGATCTACACTAATATAACAAGACAAAAAGCATTATGGAATAATGAAAGTAGTAAAATATTGAAATATGCATATGTAGATATTAATTGTTCAGCGGAGCTGCATGATATCTATTTAGACCAACATTTTCAATTCATATTTGATCATAAATTTAGGTTTAAGAGCACCTGTTGAAAACTGAATTGTCTGATTGGATAGTAGCCAGGCTAGTCTATGCAATTTACAGTTTTACCAGATATGAATTGTGAGTTCTAAAATTAAGAGACACAGGCTGATCGATATATAGAACAATAGTTTAATCTGCGGATCTCCTACCAGTTATTACAGTAGGTAGGATCTGGGTTAAATTATTATTTTGCTTTTCTGAACATGATAATATTTTAGTCAGAGTTATGCTATATTTCAAATAAACGTTACTGTTTCCACTGTATACTTGTAGATCTATTATTTTGCTTTTCTATCCAAGATATTACAATTCTTTGAAAACCCCAATTTCATACAATGTTTCGCACCCATCTTCTTCTTTTTCTTCTTTCTATTGTTGTACATGGCCCACTCTGGGGCATTTTCGTACAATGTGTGACAGCATTACATTCACCACCCATTCCGCTGAATATCTTTTTTTAAAGATATTTCTTGTATTTAATGGTGCGGCTCTAATCTGGCCGTCATGTAAATGTTTTAGCCCTACCTCGACCGGTCATCACTTCCTGTTTGCCACATCAACATGGAGGCACTATTCAACGTCCCGTTTAAAGTTCTTGAATGTCCACATCTAAAGATTAAAAAGCCAACATGGGTGAAACAGCCGTCTGCAATGACAATGTTCGCTATCGTTTTAATGTCATACTTCATGGTGACTGGTGGTAAGTACATTCTTAGGACGCATTTTCCCTCGACACGTCAGTGCTCTTCTGCAAACTGATACTTTTCACACAAGCTATGAAACGTTTACATTCTAGATCTTCTCCTGCTAATAGTGTTAATTGGTGTGTTTTTTAAAACGGTGAAGACCTAGATCAGACATCTCTTGAACGAAATGTCTGATAAGGTCTGCACTGTTTTCTTGCAGGATATGCCTTGGAAAAAAATCCAGAAGTTGCAAGAGAAGAAAAAAATATTGAAAGTGATATCTATGCTATCTCTCTATTTCTATTTAGGTAGTGACTAGGGGTACGTGACCGTACCTCTAATATTTGAAATTAGCGGTACGGTCACGTACCCCTAGCGAGCCCTGTGAGGGTTGACTAGGGGTACGTACGTGAGTCCAAAACACTATATAGCAACACTTTATTGTGTCTGCAGATACATTAATATCGGTGCTAATGTTAATAATATCTCATTTCAACCTTCTATTCCGACTGTTTAACGCAGAAAAGCAAAGAAACTTCATTAAAAAAAAAAAATCCAATCGACATTTTTTGCACGGCAGCGAAAACTATATCTATGAAGAAAGAATGTTCACACATTTTTACAAACATGTATAAATATCCAATACCAGCTTTGTTTAGAACAATTGCACCGTTTAATTGCGATCATTTGTCAAACGTGTTTTTCGGGTTGATTTGTGTAGGTCATTAACCAGCAAACTTATATCGGCACTCACATGTTTCGATACTTGATGGGAGCAGAAGCTTCGATAGTTTTTATTTTCTTAGATCTACCCCTTTATATTCAACGCTAAGTTAGGAAGCTACATCAGCAGTGATTTTCAACAAGCTTATTACATTAAGTTACCTTTGAATCAATTTTTTAAGAAAAAAACTTTTTTTTTTTTTTTGATTTTCGGCTGTCAAGCAGCCCATTTATTGTGTCCCCGTCATAGGTGAGGGAAGGTCGGGGACCCATCCTCCTGCCCACCTCACATAAAGACATGTCATTTTATATATTTGTTTTACAGTGAACCTTTATCGACCCTTTTGGCGTTGAATACTGGTCCAGGAAATAGTTTTCGAATATTTGAGATTTTATGAAACACGACTATATTTTTCAGTTTATTACCTCTATCTTTTGATAAAAACAAGTACAAACAGTGAAAGCCCAGAGCCAACTACCACCTCTATGAGCTGTGTACTCACGTTCTGGGACTGCACTGCCTGTCTACATTGTCACCAAAAGGGTCGACACTTCCATGCTACAAACAATAGATACAAAGCTTAATTAAAATGGGGTTTTTAGAATTTTGAAGTTTACTTAGAATAGACTTGCCTGTTAAAAAGATTAAAAGTAAATATTCAAGTTGACAAAAGGTTTATCTGACCTCCAAAGCTCCTTTTAAGTACAATCTCCTGTTTCGTTTGTGTTTTCTTCTTAATATTTTTTTATAGGAATGAAATACAAGTTTTGAATAACATAATTCTTCCAGTAGTTATATTAACTAGATGTGTATTACTTTGAACACATGTGCTCTCTGCCAGCAAGTTTCAGTTGAAAAACAGTTATAGCCAAAATCAAAAGAAGCATTATATCACAATCTATCTGACGGAAAGTAAAGTGCAGAGAGGGGGAGTAACCAATGGTGTTAATGCAAGAGTTATTTGCTATGCCAAAGGCATTTCAAATCATCAAACTTTTCCAATGACATTTCGTGTTAAAGTGTCAATAGAACAGGAGTGACACTATAAAAAGAATTTTAAAATATAGGTGTTTGTGGACCTACATTATATAATTCTGTCGAATTTGATATTTGAAAGCTCCAACGCCCACACTATTAATTTGACTTAACCAGGGTTCCAGATAAGAGATAGTTATTTCAACAAATCCAACATTTTCTCACTCTTTTTAGAACCAAATACCATGGTGTTACCACTCAATAGAGTCGTCTCGAAGAGACGATCCTAATGAGTAATGACACCATAGGGTTTAATTCAGAAATAAAGATCTTAGTATTTGAAAAACTATCCCTATCTGGTGCTCTGTTAACCCACTATTCCACACTAGATACTAATAAGATACACATTTTGTGCATTCAGCCCATTTTTCGAATAAAGAAAAAGGTTGTAATGAAGTCTTTACAGTCGTGAAGATGTATCAGATTCATAAGAGATATTTCCCATATTCTTGTATATAGAATCCCAAATATGGCTGAGAGTAAAGTAGAGTGTGAATCATGTGTCGTACAAAATGAGCATGGAGGTCAGATAAAAAATCAATATAAAGATTTCTGCATATGTTGAAAAAGAAAAGGAAAGGACAAGTGCGCTAGCAAATACTGTTTTCCTTCCAGTTTTAAATCTAGAAGCTAAATGTAACATAATACACAAAAAAAACACAAAAAAAAACAAAGGATAATAACAAAGGTATATATACAAATATAACAAGGAATATCAAGGACACCAATCGTGCAGACAGAGGTGATGTTTGTCTGATAACTCTTATGTCAATCTATTTAAGTTAACCCTTCACTCCATGCATATGTCTTCTAATGCCCCTATTAGTTGCTCCAGTGGACACAAAAAGCTCCACTCTGTGCTTTATAAATATGCACTGTTTGAAACATGTTCTATATCCTAGCATAAAGCAGGTCGAAAGCAAAGCAGAATGCGTCTGAGATGCAACTCTGCTTTACCTCCCACCCACTTCAAGCTGTCACATGACCTGTCTTTAAAACTCAAGAAACAGGCTATTGGGCAAAGGGTCAAGTCTTGACACGAATAAATTTTAAGTTAAAAGCAGTCAGGTCCAGATTAATCAAGACCAGGTCAAAACAGTTTGAATATTTGTGCTTGGTTATATTGTTTCTTATGACTAGTTGTTGGGGTAAGGAGTGAACACCTTTACATAAGATCAACCAATTGAGAGTCTCTGAATCGAGAAAAAATAAAATCTATCCAGCATGGCCACTGAGGAAGGGCTATGAGTTGGCAGTATCAAAGACAGAAGACAGCCCACAGCATAGCGAAAGCAAAGCAGAAAGCCTCTAAATGAGCTTTAGACCCTACCTCAACCCTGACACGAGCGGCCATCTGTCCCGACAACCATACTTCCTCACCCAGTGGTCACTATAGAGAGGATGACTGGGATAATGTCAAGTAATGTTAATGGTTTCAGCACAAGTCTGACACAAGTGATGCATGATCAAGCAGCAATTGTGTCAGAGCCATGCTAAAGACATATTTTAAGAATTATTGAGTTAAATTTTTATATTTTCCCCATGACACTTCAAACTTGTGCAACTGAAAGTTTTGGGTTGCTATATACTTTTCTGAATGGTATCGAGTAATTATTTGTTTCTTGAATTCTTCCAAATTTGGCCTTTGTTTACTCATTTTATTATAGTATAAGAATAATTTGGCTTGCAGCAGCAAAGTGTTCATAGGTTTGTCAATCTTATAACTACCAAATATAAATTCTTTACATGTCCATTCAGTAAAAGTTACACTGCATTTGATCTGTATCCAATTGTAAAGTTCTCGGATGAAGTTTCTGCTGACATTGCAGTTCCAAAAAAGATGAAGTATTGTTTCTGGAGCATTATTACAGAAAGAAAAAAACTTAACATTGGTCACTGATTTCCAGATATCGGGCGTATCTGACGATAATTAACCCTATACATGTATGCGGAATACATCTATTCTCATCGCTGCCGTGAGAACAAGTTGGGTGGGGAATATTTATCGAAGTTTCTTTGTTTTTATCCAATAAATATCCACAATATAAGGTAGAAATGAGATATTATTAATATTAGCATCAATAAAACGTATCTGCAGGCAAAATAATGTGTTGCTACATAGTTTAAATGACTCACGTACCCCTAGTCAACCCTCACAGGGCTCGCTAGGGGTACGTGACCGTACCGCTAATTTCAAATATTAGAGGTACGGTCACGTACCCCTAGTCACTACCTTCTATTTAATATGAAATAGGCACAGCCTACAAGCGAGCGAAGCTGTCAAATAATGGAGCATTTTAACACATTACCCCATAGCCTAATTCTAGTTTTGAAAACAGAATGAAGGGTTATTTAAAGCAAGTTGAAAGTAAAGCAGAATGCGCCTTACGGCGCATTCTGCTTTACTCCCAACCTGCCTTAAGTCAGAATCTGCTAGGATATAGAGTATAATTTTATGGTACAGATTTTGGACTGTATCAAATGGAACTATTTATTTTTTGAACAGTTTGGATCCTGATCAGAAGCCTCGTAATTAGAGACTATATTTTGCATGGGCGCGAAATTTATTTTTCAAGCAGTTTGGATCCTGATCAGGAGCTGCGTACGGCGGCGAATGATCAGGATCTACCGTACACAATTGTTGACATTAATGTTAATATTTCGAAATTTTGAGAACTGAATCTTCAAAGATACTGTGGTGCATGGGTGCACAATTTATTTTCAAGCAGTTTGGATCCTTATTAGAAGATGTGTACGGCGACGCATGGTCAGGATCAACATAATTATTGGCACTAATGTTAATATTAATAATTTTGAAACTTTGAGAACTGATGATCATAATGGCAAATTTGTTCCTAATGACTAAAGTTTCAAAGATACTGTTGTGTCTGGGTAAAAACTATACATCAAGACATATATTTAATACACTAGATCTAATTACGATATTTACGCGAGGTTATATAATGTGCGAAAAACAAATAACTAATAACATATTGAAAATGTTCCCTTTGTATGCTTCGACCAAAAATGGTACGTTTTGACTTGGTACGCTTTGACTATAACCCATTAAGGCGTATTTATTGGGTAATGGGTTAATAAACCAAATGATTTAATAACCTGAGGGCCCTGATATCGCTCAACTGTTGTACTGAAGCTTGAAAGCTTTACCTTTCTGTTTCATCCGTTTTAATCTAAATCCATTCAAATTTGTAGTATACCATGTAAAACTTTTTGGAATACAACCTCATAATTCTAGTATAGTAGAGTACATCAAGGGCAGATAACTAGAGCCTAAACAATACTGAAATGAAGCCTTTTTAGCATTTCAGAGTATATCAAGGGCAGATAACTATTGCCACAATGATTAGATTTCAACAATAATTGCACTCCTTTGAGAACTTATAGCTATAGTTTAAACACTGTTGAACTTGGGTGGATTTGGGTGAATTGATGAATGAGGATAAGTGTATCGTAATTTAAATTTAGTTGGCACTAATATTATTACTTCCATATAGCTGACTGGCATTCAGATAACGAAAACTATTACAGAAAATGACTTTTTTCATGGATATTGGACGGTGGGTTTTAATAGTGGATAGCCCTGGGGTTCTAGGTGTTTCGAAACCGGCTGAAACTGTCAACACTGCCAGACTATCTACGTAAATCTACCCCACCTGGCATGATCGAGCACAGTGTTGAAATCATCTGTGTATTATACACATGCACTTTGATATTGACAAGATTTAGAAACAACAGAAATAAAGATCTAGGCCTAGTCGAAACCGTTCGAATGTGTGTGACTTTTTTCTAATCTTAGGAAGTGACGTCATAAACATCACAACTGATAAACAAAGGGGGGAAACTCAATAAAACAGTTTTGACTGAGGATGGTATTAACGAGCGAGGTTTTTTTATTTAAATTTGATGTGTGATTCTCGCAATTAATTATGTTTTCTTTGGAGATAACCGGAAATGTGCACTTAAAAAATCTCAAATAGACTCGTCCAGAGCTGAGAGGTCAGTCAGAATAGTCGCGCGTGTTAGACAATAACATCCGGGTCAACCTATGGGTAACCGGAAGCAAACATTTTAACGAAACTTTTTTTGTTCAACATATGTTCATAAATAAAACTCGAGCAGGGTCGACCAGTCTGTGAAAAATAGCTGAGAGGTCGCAAGTGATAGACAATAACTTCCGGGTCAACGTATGGGTAACCGGAAGCAAAAATTTTAACGAAACAGGGTCGACCAGTCTGTGAAAAATAATGTAGCAAGTAGATCCGGCGGAAGTACAAAAAACCTGCGAAGAAAAATCTATTCAATGTACATACAGGTCTAACATACAGGTCTAAAAATGTGAATTTTAACTTGAAATTTATTGTATACGTAACTGTAGAAGCTCGCTTCGCTCGTTATTACTTCTACGCCATCAACTCTGATGATTATGAGAAGGGGGCACATTTTAGGTGTATATACTGTACAGACTACAGTTACTATTCTTAACTCTGTATTTATATAAGTCTTTATTTGCAGCCCATCTCATATGATATAGTCAATTTTCATTAAAAACAGCAAGGTTCGCTAATTAATTAAACACGGACTAAAGCTGAAACTTTGTGTCAAGGGGGCGAAAGGGCCGTGTTATATTTTCAGAGTTTGATGTTTATGGATGATTTTTTTTTATCTTTTGTGAAGACAGTAGGCAGACAGTACACTATATTTCGAAAACGCTTTCACTATCATCCATAATATTATGTTCGAGAAAGATAAGCATTTCTTTCTACCATTTTTAGGACAGATTTTAGCGATGCCGTGGTTCGTCCCATTTTCCCACAAAGCAATAAAACCCAATTACTTCGTGAGTTTCGTAACTTGTTTTAGGCAAGCTTTCAGCCTGTTTTCGGTTGTTCTTCCTTAAATGCCTCACCACTCACCAGCCTTCTGTTTATAAACCCAGGACGAGTCGACTGGAAATTGTTGGTATTTGAGTTTAATTTACATCCCCATTCGCAGTTTGCGGTCACTAGCTAATAGACTGCTTCCCCTTTTTCTGATGCTGGTTCGGCGTTGATACGTATGAAGCCGGGCTATCAATCATGCGCATGCGTTATGTGCTGGGTTTCCCGAAGTTATAAATAGCCGAGATATGAAAGAACGAGATGGGCGCCATAAAAAGCGATAATTATTTAAATTACTGCAAGATAAGAAGGGTTAGAGACTGTTGGTCTTTACCAATTTAACCTTACATTTTGGAATGTCTGAACATCAAAATATACACTCGCAGTATTTTTCAAGTGCTGAATTTTTCAGCTCGCTTTTTCAAAATTCCACTCGCATTTTGCGAGTTCGCAAGAGCGAAGTTCGAGCCCTGACCACTGAGCTATACAGGTGGTTCTATACAGTTTCCTGTGGGTCCACTGATGTACAAAACTTCAGCAGCACAGACGTTTTTCTTCAGGGTAAAGTGTTTAAGATACTAAAGTGAAACAGGGAAAAATGTCAGCCCGATGTAGGACTCGAACCCACGACCACCTCAACACTAGTCATGGCCTCTACGGACTGCTTAAGCTAACTGCAATAACTGGGCAGTCTATCGATCCCACCTCTATAGCAACTACACTCCTCCCCCATCGCTTTTCAGAGCTTTACAAGCTCTCACGAAGATAAAATGACAAACACTTCTGACACCATTAAAGTGAAATGAAAAAAATGTCTGCTCGAGGTGGGACTCAAACCCACAACCACCTCAACACTAGTCCAGCGCTCTACCAACTGAGCGGGGCCCTCTGTGGCCTAGTGGTATAGTCACTGTGACTTACATCACTAAGCTCCTCACTGCTGTGAGTTCGAATCCCAGTAGGGTCGTTCAGAGTTTTCATGTGGGGAAGCCTTCCAGCTGGCTTGGGGAAGGTTGGTGGTTCTACCCAGTTGCCGATTTGTGTCTGAAACAGAGCATAAAGGGCTTCTGGGGTCTTCCTCCACCTGTAATTAGCTGGACGTCGCGATATGACTGAAATACTGTTAAAAGCGACGTAAAATCATAACAAATCAAATCTAACGACTGAGCTAACCAGGCAGTCTATCGATCCCACCTCTACAGCAACTACACTCCTGGACCTCCCCGCTTCACTTTTCAGAGCTTTACAAACAGAATGACTCAAGTTGCCTGGGTCATCAAACACTTCTGACAACATTTAAGTGAAACAGGGGGAAAATGTCTATCAGAAGTGGGACTCGAACCCACGACCTGCTCAACACTATTCCGGCACTCAAAGTCATAAAAAGTTTAACTGTTATACTCAGCTTTGTCGAAAAAAAAATGTCAAAGAAAACCATTATGTTTTTCAGGTATTATCTATGATGTAATTGTTGAGCCTCCAAGTATTGGATCAACTACAGATGAAAAGGGAAACTCTAAACCAGTAAGTAGTTGTTCTAAGTTCATTGGTCCATGAAACCAACTGGTGCAAAACTGAGTTACATACTTGAAATTTCATGATTTATGGACAATACAAGTTTCCAATTAGTTTTAGTCCATTTCATAATTTTCCCTATGCATCCCAAGTCCTATACTCATTAAATTTGCTAGGGACTCATTATTTAAAAAGTTGTGAGTCCCATGGACCCATAGCTTTTCTGGCCTTTTAATATTAACCTATTACTCATACTATAAGCAAATAGTAGCTTAAAGCAGGTTGAAAGTAAAGCAGGATGTGCCATAAGGCACATTCTGCTTTACTTTCAACCTTCTTTAAGTGGCCACCTGTCTTCAGAACTAGAAATAAGTTATGGGATATTGTGTTAATTTGTCACCTCAAGGACTCAAAGTTTGTCTATAGGACTCATTGTTTTACAGAATGTGCATCCCAAGGACTCATTCGTCTGATTTCTAAAATTATCACTGTAAATTAAGGGTTGTTTTATGCAATATGTTGCCATCTGATTAACATTGCCTGTAAAAAAGTTGATGTCTCACTTAAAATTGGTGACTACTTAATGCAGGACAAATGTAATATTGGAGCTTTTTGCTTTACTTTGTCTGCTTTATACTGTTTTGCACAGGGTTGAATGCCTTAACTCTTTGAACCCTAGTCACGCATATATGCGTCATTTGCAAAGAGCGTACCTGTGAGGAGTGTACTTGTCCTATGCAAGCAGTATAGACCCTGATCAGAGGGCTTCTAAAGGAGCCCTCTGATCAGGGTCTACACTGTTTGTCATTTTGACATATATTATAAAAATCAACCCTAAAACGTCAAAAATGGACGTGACTAAATTGAAAACTAGAATTGTTAATTTGACGGTTCAGGGAGGAAAGGGTTAACTCGAGTTTGACTACATGTAGTTTCTTAACCTGTTACCCTATATATATTGTTTCTAGTATTAAAGACAGGTGAGCGCTTAGATCAGGTTGAAAGAAAAGACTACATAAATTGGAACTATATTCTTCTGTGGAGGAATAAATTGAATGTGTTAAAATGTATTTCTATGGTAATGTGTAACTGTTGATGTTTCTTGTAGGTGGCGTTTATGCCTTACAGAGTAAATGGCCAGTATATAATGGAGGGGCTGGCCTCGAGCTTTCTGTTTACTCTTGGTGGACTGGGTTTTGTGATACTGGATCAGACCAATGTTCCTGTGATGCCTAAACTGAATAGAGTTCTACTGTTCTGTGTGGGATTCGCCTGTATTATAATATCATTCTTCATGTGCAGAGTATTTATGAGGATGAAGTTACCGTGAGTACCATAGATATCATATAATTATAAGTTCCTTTCAACTTGACCCCTTCCTCTGCATAAGCACAAAAATTGATATTCATTTATGGTTTTAAATTCAGGTTGCAAGCAGCTTAAAGCAAGATGAAAGTAAAGCAGAAAGCTCCTGTAGGAGCTTTCTGCTTTACTTTCATCTTGGTATAAGTAGTAATCTGCCTTAAAATAGTGTATAATATTTAAGCAAATAATAATATTCAAAATATTTGATTTGATTTGATCTAGTTTCTGTGTGTTTTATTTTAAGTTGTACAAAATTGTTTGACATTTACATATATGCTAAAACTTTTCCATTGCAAACAGTTTGGAGCTAAGCAGTCAAAGGCTGTCATTTTCAACATTTTATTGCATTTTATTTAAAACAGGAAAGATTAACATATTCTCCTCTGTACCATAAATTATAACAGGAAATATCAACATATTCTCCACTGTACCATTCATTAAGCTTAGTCTATTTTGGACTACATGTATTTAGAGTTGATTTTAACAATATACCTGTCATGTATTGCAAAATGACAAACAGTGCATACCCTGATCAGAGAGCTCCTGCAGGAGCCCTCTGATCAGCGCCTACACTGTTTGCACAGTAAGTGTACTCGGCACATGTACACCGATCGTTAATGGCAAGTACACTTGTCGCTAGGGTTGAAAGTGTTAATACTCTACAATATTTTGCAACAGCTAAAGATGTTATTTTCTGTTTCAGTGGTTACCTCCAGTCATAACAGACACACTCGACCAACTAGCAGCTGTACAGTCTCCAGCTTTTAAACTCAACTTACATGGGCCTTCATCAACTGATACGATTATTTTCACTGATATATAATCCAGCTCGTTGGACAAAGACTACTGCCTATACCAATTTTAAAATCTCGAGTTGAAATCCAGTATGAACAGCTTGTGCAGTAATTCTTATTTTAGGAAAATGTAGATGTCGTTAACTATTACAGTAAATATCATGATTGGTGAATTTGTGTTTTTCATAAAGCAATAACCTGTTTGTAGGGCCCTCCATGCTGTTTCATTGCACAGCCGTCATATATCTCAACCCTGAAAGTTCCAGTTTCCAATAAAGTCCATATTTTGACTATTTATGGTTGCTTGTTACAATGAAATGGCCAATGACAAATAGTGCAGACCCTGATCAGAGGGTTCCTTTAGGAGTTGTCTAATATGGGTCTACACAGTTTGCATACAACAAGTGTCTTCTTCACAGGGACCTTGCTTGTAAAGGATAAGTATACATGTTGCAATGGGTGAATGGAGATTGGACTTCTTTAGAATACTGAAATTAAATATTGGAGACATGTACATTCATACTTCTATTTTTATATTCAAGGTAAATATTAGGAACTTTTTATATACATCCAAATTTGTATTAAGTGACTATTCAGAAATATAGAAGGATTTCTCTAATTATAGGTGTTTAATGCTGGCCATTAGTAATGCATAGAGCTTCTACAGGAGCTTTCTGAATTACTTTAGTTCCAAAGTAAGTTTTCTGGATTACTTTTGTTCTGTTCTGAATTAAGTTAACTTTCCATAAGACTATCCCAGCTCCTCTTCATTTGAACAGTCACTTAACTCAGTTTGAATGTACTAATTTGTGTCAGGTGTTTTAAGTCGTGTTATAGAAGTAAGGCTGTACTATTTGCAGAGTTGTATCAATGCTGTATTGATTGTTAGTGCCTGTACTGTTTGTTAGTGTCTTGTGTTGTATATTAGGTAGTGTTTGGGCATACTGCAGGGCTCCAGATAAGAGGGAGTCAACTGAACAAATTCAACATTTTCTTACTTATTTTATTAACAAATCCTATGGTGTTACTACTCATTAGAATCGTCTCTTCGAGATGATTCTAATGAGTAGTGACACCATAGGGTTTAAAGCAGAAATAAAGATTTTAGGTTTTGAAATACCCCCCTTATCTGGAGCCCTGATACTACCATAAGCATCCTAAAAACTGGGACACCGTTTGAACTTCTTGCTTTTATCACGCAGTAATTTGTCCAAAAGGTGCAAACAGAATGGCAAACAGTGTAGACCCTGATCAGACTGCTCCCAAGGGAGCAGTCTGATCAGGGTCTACAAGGTTTGCTCAGACCTGTCTGTCTCAATTCTTAGGGTATTTATGGTCCCAGACATCATTCCAGTCTTGTGTGTTTCCGAACACTGAGTGTGTCGATGTAAGCTGTATGCTGAAGTATCTGTGTGATAGTAAAAGAATAATAGAATTAAAAGAGTAATAAAATGTAATAAAAGATTTTTTATGTGAAATTTGTGTTTTCTCTCCACTACTGAGGGTAGGAAATTAACCTTGCATATTGGTAAACTCATTGATCTCCAAAACTTTCAATGTATGATTTCAGTCAAGTCCAGTTCATTTTTAGCTCGCCTATTCGGAGAATGGGGGGGCTTATGGAATCACCCCGGCGTCGGCTTTTCATGGTTAAAGTTTTGGGGTAAGTGTTGTAATGCACTAATACATCATGAAATATTTACATTAGGAAGCTGATATTTGGATTGGAGGTGCCCTGTGGGTTGAACATTGATGTTGTGTAGTTAAAATTTAAAAAAAAGTTTAAAACTTAGTCAAAATTTCACCTTTTGTGGACTTAGGTTCTCATGGTTAAAGTTTTGGGGTAAGTGTTGTAATGCACTAATACTACATGAAATATTTGTATTAGGAAGCTGATATTTGGAATGGAGGTGCCCTGTGGGTTGAACATTGATGTTGCGTAGTTAAAATTTAAAAAAAAAGTTTAAGTTTAGTCAAAATTTCACCTTTTGTGGACTTAGGTTTTTCGGCTGATTTCTCATGGTTAACGTTTTGGGGTAAGTGTTGTTATGCACTTATACTACATGAAATATTTGTAAAAGGAAGCTGATATTTGGCTTGGAGGTGCCCTGTGGGTTGAACATTGATGTTGCGTAGTTAAAATTTAAAAAAAAGTTTAAATTTAGTCAAAATTTCATCTTTTGTGGACTTAGGTTTTTCGGCTGATTTCTCATGGTTAAAGTTTTGGGGTAAGTGTTGTGATGCTCTAATACTACTTGAAATAATTGTATTAAGAAGCTGATATTTAGAATCAAGGTGTCCTGTGGGTTGAACATTGATGTAGCATAGTTAAAATTTAAAAAAAGTTTCAATTTAGTCAAAATTTCACCTGTTGAGGACTTAAGTTTTTCAGCTGATTTCTCATGGTTAAAGTTTTGGGGTAAGAGTTGTAATGCACTAATACTACATGAAATATTTGTATTAGGAAGCTGATATTTGGATTGGAGGTGCCCTGTGGGTTGAACATTGATGTTGCGTAGTTAAATTTAAAAAAAAAAATTAAATTTAGTCAAAATTTCACCTTTTGTGGACTTAGAGTTTTGGGACTGAAATTTCAAAGTTAGTTATGGAGTAAGTGTTGGAATGCACTTATACTACATGACATATTTGCATTAGGAAGTTGATATTTTGAATGGAAGTTCCCTGTGGCTTGAATATCAATGTACTGATACACTTTTCTTTTGATAGTTACCTATTTAAGAAAGGTTTAATTAGGCGAGCTTTGCTGTTCTCCGACAGCTCTTGTTGACTATTACAGGTTGATTTTAAATGGCATACTGTATGATACAGTGCATACCCTATTCAGAGGCCACTAATCAGGGTTTACACTGTTTACATAGGACAAGTGTACTCCTCACAGGTATACTACATATATTTGTAAAAGAGGAGTTAACTTGTGGTTAGGATTCAAAGTGTTGATGTGAATCTGCATATAATTCAGTTCTAATTTTGATGGTAGCATATATAGAAGTTGATCTAGTTTCAAATTTTTCGCCCTTTCCTCCAGAAGTGCATCGAAATGCCTTCACCATTTCCATATATTAGTGCTTTAGAATGCCTTTATTTAAAGCAGGAAGAAAATAAAACAGAAAACTATTTGCTATCAGAAGCCACATTCTTAACCCTTTACTTCATACATGTACTCTGTTTCGAATTTTGAAGACCGGCGACCACTTAAAGCAGGTTGCAAGTAATGCAGAATAAGCCTTTAGGTGCATTCTGCTTTATTTTCAACCTGCTTTTAAGTAAGCTACAATCTGCTAGGATATAGGAAATATTTCTGATGGTTCATAAATCATGACTGTCTATTGAACATATATTTTTTTTTCAGTGGAAGTTTTTATGGAGTAAAGGGTTAAAGCAGTATGAAAGTAAAGCAGAAAGTTCTTTCATCATGATCTAAGAAGCAACATTTTTAAATACTGGAACAACATGCTTTCCTTTGTGTGGTTATATTAGTAGAACTTTCTCATATATGCTGTATCATTTGAATATGGCTTATCTTCTGAATGATAGGATTGAAGTAAAGTAAAAAACCCTCTATAACAACCACTAAATTATGTTAATTATTTTATGTTCAATGCAGGTGGCTGCTTAAATCAAGATTAGAGTAAAACAGAAAGCTCTTGTGGAAGCTTTGTTTCACTTTCATTTTGCTTTAAGCTGCCACCTGCCTTTCATACAATCAATATAGTAGCCTTCTTTTTAGCTCACCTGGCACGAAGTGCCAAGGTGAGCTATTGTGATCGCCCTGTGTCCGTCGTCAAACTTTTTCTTCAAAGATCTTCTTGGAAACCACAGGGCCAATTTCATCAAAACTTCATACGATTGTTCCTTGTAAGGTACTTTCTCAGATTTCTTCAAATATAGGTCATACAATTGAAATTGTGGTTGCCATGGTAACCAATTGAAAAAACTTTAAAAATCTTCTTGTCAAAAACTACTGGTCAGATTTGAAAGTAATTTTATGCAAATGATCCATGGGTGACCCTCTACCAGATTTCTTAAAATTATTTTGATATCTAAAAAAACATGGCCGCCAGTGGGTGTGGCACGTTTTCCTTATGTTACTGTATAGTAAAAACTTTAAAAATCTTCTTCTCTGAAACTACAGATCCAAATTCAAAATAATTTTACGCAAATGGTCAATTGATGACCTTCTACCAGATTTCTTAAAATCATTTTGTTATCTTAAAAAACATGGCCGCCAGTGGGTGGGGTATGTTTTCCTTATGTTGCTGTATAGTAAAAACTTTAAAACTCTTCTCCTCTGAAACTACTGGTCCAAATTCAAAATAATTGTACACAAATGGTCAATTGATGACCAGATCTACCAGATTTCTTAAAATCATTTTGTTATCTTAAAAACATGGCCGCCAGTGGGTGTGGCACGTTTTCCTTATGTTACTGTATAGTAAAAACTTTAAAAATCTTCTTCTCTGAAACTACAGATCCAAATTCAAAATAATTTTACACAAATGGTCAATTGATGACCTTCTACCAGATTTCTTAAAATCATTTTGTTATCTTAAAAAACATGGCCGCCAGTGGGTGGGGTATGTTTTCCTTATGTTGCTGTATAGTAAAAACTTTAAAACTCTTCTCCTCTGAAACTACTGGTCCAAATTCAAAATAATTGTACACAAATGGTCAATTGATGACCAGATCTACCAGATTTCTTAAAATCATTTTGTTATCTTAAAAACATGGCCACCAGTGGGTGGGGCAAGTTTTCCTTATACTTCTGTATAGAAAAACTTTCAAATAATATTTCTCTGAAACTATTGGTCCGATTTAAGAATAATTTACACAAATAATGATTCATGGGTGACTCTTTGCCAGTTTTCTTCAAATAATCTTCCTAGCTCAAACAACATGGCCACCAGTGGGTGGGGTGAATAAGTGAAAACGTAATCATTACTGGTCCATTTACATGACCGCAATCATGGGTACCAGGTGAGCGATTTAGGGCCGCATGCGGCTCTTGTTAGTAGTCATAATAGAGAGGTTTCACTGCAGTTTGTTGCAATGCCCATTAAAGATGACAATTTGTTGGCCAGTAGCTAGAATTAAACAGCTAATGGTTTACCTTTTCCCTGAAATTGTATGTCAATATAATATATATATTTATACTCTATAGACTTGGACTATATAAGGTATTTTGAATTTCATGGAAGTACAACAAGGCTAGACAATTATGGAAAATATATTTATTTCTATTCTCAAATATACAGTACAAATCTCGCAATAAATTAGTGAGATTTTTTGTAAAAACAAGTTACATATACAATGCTAGCCTGTGACTACAGATAAACATGTGCTGAGCCACATGTCAAAGGACCCATGAGCATCTTTAAAGATAGTATAGCTAAACCTCTCTATTACAACCACAAACATCTGTTAATTAATTAATATGTATTTAAGGCAGGTGACTGTTTAAAGTAAGGTGACAGTAAAACAGAAAGCTCCTTTAGGAGCTTTCTGTTTTACTGTTGCCTTGCTTTAATCTGTCACGTGTCTTTTACACAATCAATTAGGCTTTGTTTTAGTCGTCGTAATAGAGGGGTTTCACTGTAGTTGCTTAACTCTTTGATCCCTAATCACGCATATATGCGTCATTTGCAAACAGCGTACCTGTGAGGAGTACACTTGTCCTATGCAAACAGTGTAGACCCTGATCAGAGGGCTCCTTAAGGAGCCCTCTAATCAGGGTCTACACTGTTTGTCATTTAGACATATATTGTAAAAATCAACCCTAAAAAGGCAAAAATGGACTAGACTTATTTGAAAACTAAAATTTTCCATTTGAGGTTTCAGGGAGGAAAGGGTTTATACATGACAAAAGTATTGCAGAAAGCTTGAAAAAGGCTTTTTCTGAACTTTTGATTTGCATTAAGCTACTACAAGTCTTAACCCCTATACTGCCTTACTTCAAGAACACTGGTTATCTGCAAGCAGTTTGGATCATGATCAGGCGTTGTATAATGCGACATCAGATAAGGATTCAAACTGTTTGCATATTGCGGCGTCGGATCAGAATCAAAAGTGTTCGATGTGCATTTCGATATTTCTCAAGTCAAAATAGCTAATATTTTATATTGAGAAATAAATGCAGACACAAACTATTTAAAGCAGATGACGCCATGGCAGAGAAGGGGTTAAAACTCCATGTACCTTTAGAATGGATGCTCGTTTGGGGGAGTAAGTAATGTGGAGAAAAAATCTTTAAATTTTTATGTTAGCGGAAATAAAAGAACTTTCTTGACAAAGTCCATTATTTTCTCAGATCAAAGCTAATTGTTTTATCTACTGTTTGTTATACTTGACAGGGCTGCCATAAGTTGACATGAAAAATCCTGAGATTCCCAAATTTGCATTTTTTTCAAGTGTGATTTACGAATGGTACCTTAATCCCCATCGCCTGTTTCTAGTTTTGCTGACACATAGCTGCTTAAAGCAGACTGGAAGTAAAGCAGAATGTGCCTTAAGGCGCATTCTGCTTTACTTTCAGCCTGCTTTAAGCTATCATGTTCTAGAAAAAAAGTCCGAAGATTTAGGAAAAATCCGGAGCAATAGCAGCCCTGAATTGAAAACTGTACAGGAGACCATGCCTCATCTGATCATTAAAAGGCTCAAAACTTCCTAATTCCAAAACCCCTTATCCAACTAAAACAGAAATAGTCACTGCTAGCAGAACTCGTACAACCATAGCTTTTGATATGGGGAGTATTTCAAATTTCCTTCATGTCTTCAGTTTAAACCCTTTGGTGTGACTACCAAAAAGAATTGTCTTGAAGAGAGAATTCTGAGTAGTTTCAACATTGGTTTGGTTGAGACATAATAAAGGAAAGTTTAGTGTACTCCCTCCTATCCGGAGCCCTGCACAACCTTTGGTGAATACTGTCCAACACATAAGAAGCAGCAACTAATTGTAGAAGCATACAGCTCTCTAAATACAGTAAGCCTCTTAGAAAAAGTCAAAATTTAATGTAAGTTACTCAATGACTATTGAAACTTCAAATTAATTCCAGTTAACAATTAATTCTATTCCAATTTTAAATAATTAAGGTTGAACATAATAACTCACAAGAGTTACTTTGTGTTGTAAGAGTAAATGTGAATAGTTGCTCAACACAAATTTGACTTTAAGATATTACACTATATTTCTTCTCATTCAAAAGCGAAAGTAACAACAAGAGAAGATCACAATTATAATAAAGAAGAGCAATCCCAAGTAAAATCAACTCACTGAACCCTGGCCAAAAGTACGCTCATTCTTTACAAACAGTGTACCTGTGAAGAGTACACTTGTTCTAGGCAAAAAGTGTAGATTTGGATAGTATATGAGCCATCTTATCAGGGTATATACTATATGTAATTTTAAAATACATTAAATAAACAAACCCACTACCCTTAATAGCTAAAAATGGATTAAGACTTTTTGGAAACTGGAATTGTCCATTTACAGTTTCAGTGGTGAATGAGTTAATGGATTACATATTATTGAGAAATTCAAAAACTAAAATTCTAATGCCATGTATATGTTTTATAAACACTTTTCTAGTCTCTTTATGTCGTCACCAAACCCTATGTTGTGAATACTCATTAGAGTACCTAGTCTGAGTACCAGTAGTCACTGCAAAGGGTTGGGAGGAGGTATGAAGAAAAATTGTCCAAAATAAGTTCCTTTCATCTGAACCCCTGAATAATGAGATCAGGCTTTGAGGTTATAAAACGTTTTAGTTGAGTCTTGAGTGTGTTCCCAAGCATTTGATTGGTCAGATTTGAGCCTAGGCTCAAATCTGACCAATCAAATGTTTTGGAACAAGTTTAGACTCAGCTCAGACGCTTTATAACCTTGGACCCAGGTATGTTTTTTAAATGCATGTCAAACATCTAGAATACATCAACATTTGTAAAACACAGATACAAAGGGCAAACTACATAGTTTCTAGGACCTTGGCCTTGTGTCGCCTTACTGGCCCATAACTACTCCGATACAGATCTCCAACTAACAAAAGGGCAGGAAAATTAATATCACAGACAAAAATAATAAAATCATAGCATACAATAAAGGTAGCTGGTCTTAATGTCCCATTGCATGAATGTACCATTGCCCCAATGTACCATTTTCAGTCTGAACGTACCATTTTTAAAAAATCCTATATTACAACCATGATTGACCATTATTAGTTGATGAAAAATGTAAAATACAAATGTAGTACTTTATATATGTTACTTGGATGAAATAAATAATTTTTAAAAATACAATGTTCCTATGTGAGTATTATCCACTTTTTGTAGAAGTTCAATGAGTTTATACAATTCAACATGTATGTATCTTCATTCTTTTTTCCTACAATCAGGTGTGGATTTTTTAACTACAAATATCATAAATCAATCGGGGATAATTATAAACCATTTCTTCATTAAAAAAATAGTATAATAAAATTGTTTTCTATCAATTTTATACAGTGGTACGTTCAGTCTAGGAAAATGGTACATTGAGACTGGTACATTGAGGCATTGGTACGTTAAGACCATAAACCACAATAAATACACCGTGAGACCTACAGAAATGTCCTCTCAGATAAAACCCATGTGTTGAGACATGCCAGTCTGTCTATCAGACAAAATGCTGCATGGTGACATGATTAAAATTGTCTTCTATTGGTGAGCCTATTACCCCATAAATACACCTATAATTGTATTCCTCCACTGAAGAAAATAAGTCCAGTTTATAGTCATGAATATGTATAATCAGAAATATTTTCTATGTTCTAGAAGATCGTAGCTTACAGCAGACTGAAAGTAAAGCAGAATGTGCCTTAACCCTTTACCTGATAGCATTGTTTCTAGTATTGAAGATATGTGACTACTTAAAGCAGGCTGAAAGTAAAGCAGAATGCGCCCTAAGGCGCATTCTGCTTTACTTTCAGCCTGCTTTAAGCTATATACTGCTAGAATAAGGAAAGTATTAAATATGACATATATTCATTACGGTATAATTTGGAACTATTTTCTTCAGCGGATGAATAAAATGAATGCGCTAAAAGTCGCTTCTATAAGGGAAAGGGTTAAGGCACAGAATACATTCTGCTTTACTTTCACTTTGCTTTAAGTGGTCACCTTTCTTCAATACTAAAAATAGGCTATGGGGTAATGGGATGTATGAGCAGCAGTTCCAACATATTAAATGTTTAAAACATAAAACTCCTGCTATTAACCCTTTCCCACATAGCATATCTCTAGTATTGAATATAGGTGTCCACTTAAAGCAGGTTGAAAGTAAAGCAGAATGCGCTTTAAGCGCATTCTGCTTTACTTTCAGCCTGCTTTAAGCTATCATCTGCTAGAATATAGAAAATATTTTGTATTATACATATTTATGAATGTATAAATTGGAACTATTTTCTTCAAGGCAAGAATAAACTGAATGCGCTAAAAGGCGCTTCTATGGGGGAAAGGGTTAAGAACACTAAAACATTTAGTCAATAACTGTCATTTATAATGTGTAGTAGACTGGCAGTAACTTAAAGCAAGAAGGAGCTTTCTGCTTTACTTTTATCTTACTTTAATCAGCAACCTGTCTTTCCTTCATTTCAATTGTAATAAGTGCAAGACTTTGAAGAACATTTATTGATGTCATGTATATAAGTAAAACAACCTGCTAGATCTACAGTGTAAAATACTGGACGGATTTCAAATTAAATAACATTACATCATGCAGAACATGTTGGACTATGTTGAATATGACTTATCGACTAACAAAACTAGTGATCTTAAAAATAAAATGATTAACATTTTCCTATACAGAGTTGCCTTAGGGAGCCTCCACCTACTACTCCACATAAAGTGCCATAAGTTAATATTCACAGATGATGTTGAACACAGGTAGCAGCTTAAAGCAAAATTGAAGTAAAGCAGAAAGCTCCTAAAGGAGCTTTCTGCTTTACTTTCATCTTCCTTTAAGCAGCTACCCGTTTTATACACATAAAAAAAGAATGTGTATTTCTATGTGACATTATGCACAATTACACATGACTTTTTTGCATTCCCTATGGATGAAACTTTTGACACGCTGTATGAAGAGTGTAAGATGTTTCTCCTAAGCCGTCAATGAGTGAGGCCAGTTCATGAAAGGTGCTGCCAAACCTCTGCTAAGCAGCCATTCAATAAAATCAGGACATATAGTCTTACGTAAGCTTAAATATTGGACACTAGCAACAAGTATATGAGCCGTGTCATGACATAACCAGCCTTATTGCATTGCAACATTGTACAGACCAATCATCGTTGTCATTCCAGTATATATTTGTCCTATGCAAACAATGTAGACCTTTTTCTTCACCATTTGCATATGACAAATATGCTCTTCACAGGTGTAGTATTTTAACCCATTACCCAATAGCTTGTTACTTGGATTGAAGAAAAGTGACCAATTAAAGCAGCTTAAAAGTACAGCCTGCTTTAAGCTTTTATCTGCTAGAATATATATACTATTTCATATGATTCTTATGATTATTATTTATGACAATATAAATTGGAACTATCTTCTTCAGTAAAGGAATAAATTAAAGGCGTAAAAAAGCTGTATGTATGGGGTAATGGGTTAACGGATAAGTATACTAGTCACAAGGGCTCAATGGATGAATTGACTGCTGGGCACAGGTAAGAACATATGTTACGCTAGATGACATTGAGCTACATACTTGAGTGTACTGTACAGAGCACCATAACATTAAGAATCAATGCTAGAATCAGGGCAACAGATAAGGATAACTTATATCACCACCAAACCCAATGTTGTGACCACTCATCAGAATCGTCTCGAGATAAGTGGTCACAACATTAGGTTTTGTTGAGACATTTAGGAGAAATTGTTGGAAAAGTTCAGTTTCTCTTCTCTGGAGAATGCTGTCAAGAGTATCAACATAAATAATATACAGTGGTAATAAATCGGACAAAAGCTTTCTGCTTTACTATTGACCTGGAGCCCGTTTCATAAAATTTTGTACGACAAAAACAGTCATAAGTCAAAACTTTAAAATACATTTAATTTCTCCATCTAATCCTGTCTTGTGACATCTCTTTGGAATTGTCTTTTACAAGACAGGATTAGATGGAGAAATAAATAATAATTCATACCTTTATAACCCTACTTTCGACAACATCTGACGTACATGACCCATGAATTAAGCAATCACCCGTCTATTACGTATTGATCAATGGATGGCCATTAAACACAAATTGACTGTATTTAAACATGTGCTTGCTTACCAGGCTGAAGTGTTCCTAGTTAACCCTTTCCCCCATAGAAGCGCCTTTTATCGCATTAAGTTTATTTCACTGCTCAAGAAAATAGTTCCAATTTATACAGTCATAAATATGTTTCATAAGGAATATTTTCTTTATTCTAGCAGGTGTTAGCTTAAAGCAGGCTGAAATTAAAGCAGAATGTGCCTTAGGGCACATTCTGCTTTACTTTCAACCTGCTTTAAGTAGTCACCTATTTTTCAAAACTAGAAACAGGCTATGTGGTAAAGGGTTAAACAGCAATAGAAAAGGTAATCTGAGTTACATTTTATTAACATAATACTATTTTAAAATTGTTTATTACAAAACCACCTTTTACAGCAAATCTATGTTTGTTTCTTTTAAAGCTTTGATCAGAAAACAGACCAACAGTCCAGAGCTCAAGATAAGATGGGTATTTTAAGGAACAAACTTTTTATCTAATCTCTATGCTGCGACCACTCATCTAGACGCTTCTAATAAATGGCCACAGCAAAAAGTTTTAGATGAAGTAGAAAATGTTGGCAAAGTTCAGAATACCCACTCTCACCAGAACACTGTTTCATAAAACTTTGTACATGTACGACAAAAATGGTTGTTTATCAAAACTTTAAAATACATTCAATTTTTGATTTCTCTATCTAATCCTGTCTTGTGACATCTCTTTGGAATCGTCTTTTCAAGACGATTCCAAAAAGATGTCACAAAACAGGATTAGATGGAGAAATAAATAATAATTGAGAACTTTTATAAATTTGACTTACGACGTTTTTGTTATACAAAATTTTATGAAACAGGTCCCAGGAGCCCTACAAAACTTAAACATTGGACAACATAACTGACAGAAGAGAAAAACAAAATCCTAAACTTTCAACAAAGTTTGTATGATGAGAACCTTGACAGAAAAGTTTGTTGATCGTTATAAAAACAAAACCCCTAAATAGATGATACAGGTAAAATAAATACAATCTAGGCATGACTATGTTATTGGGCAGTATCACGGGAATCCCTGTCGTAGAGGCGTCGTTGGCATCATGTTAACGGAGCTGTCACCAAACACGTTAGCGTACGAGTTCTTTAAGAACTGGACATAGTTCTGCATACTTCTGTTGGTGCTGTGGGACTGTTCTAGTCGGTCTTTAAGGTCGTACAGTCGTGAGTTAAACTTCCGTTCAGCCTGAAAATAAGTGTGAAATATATGTTAGCGTGCTAGCGGTGAAACCGTGATAACCTTTGCATCCTGAAGCCGCGTAACGCAACGTCTCATTCAGATCCAAACTGTTTGACAATCTGTCCCTGTTTTCAAAGAAAAATTTGGGGTTTTATTTTTAGAACAGTAGCAGACAAGAACAAGAATTGCTGCACATGAAAATTATTACCGAGCATGCAAGGAGTATAGGGTAAATTAACTCTTTGCATGCTAGCGGTGGATATATGTGCCACAGTGATAACCTTTGCAAACAGTTTGAATTCAGATGAGATGCCGCGTTACGCGGTATCTCATCAGGATCGAAACTGTTTGACTCTCTGATCCCTTTTTGAAAAGAAAAATAGACAATACCTATTTTTAGAACATCAGCAGACGACAAATTGTTGCAGACAAAATAATTATCCAGCATGGAAAGATTTAAAGAGACTGAACAGAGAGTATATAACCCTTCTTATGCTGCATTAGTGCTAAATCAAACAAGCTCAAAGAGTTTTGGCCAAGAAAATTCTTTTACGCAAATCTCTTTTAACATACAATTTTGTTTGAAGTTTGGCATAAGTGTAAGTAAACCAAACTGGTTTGTGTTGCCATGGATACTCACCTCCTCTTTTTCTCGTTTAAGTCGAGCCACTTCAGCTCGAGTCTGACTCAACTGAGCTTCCAGGTCCACAATACGGGTCTGGAGAGTTCGCTCCTAGGAAAAAAGACAAACAAAAACATGTAAGCACACAAGCAAAAACTTGTATTGCAACTCATGGTTTTTTATTCTTTTTTTTTTAACTTTGTTAATTTTCTTCTAAATAATCAGACATAGCTTTTGTAAAAAAGATTTTAAATTCCCATTTCAAAATTTCATTAAATTTTCAATTAACCCTTTCCTCCAGATAACTGCCTTTCACCCTTCCTTGGCATTAGAAACATAAATGATATTTAACCCATTTCCCCACAAATACACATATTTACGCCTTCAATTTATTCCTCTGATATAGCAAATTATTCCAATTTATAGTCATAAATATGCACCATAAGAAATATTTACATATTCTTACAGATGGTAGCTTAAAGAAGGTTGAAAGTAAAGCAGAATGCGCCCTATGGCGCATTCTGCTTTACTTTTAACCTGCTATAAGTGATCACCTGTTTTCAAAACTAGAAACAGATTATGGGGTAATGGGTTAAATACTATGTTGAATATAGGTTGCAGTTTGAACCATGAGGTGCATTCTGCTTTACTTTCAACCTGGAACTACTTTCTTTAGCACAGAAATAAATTTAAGGCATTAAAGTTGTATTTATCTATGGGTAATGGGTTATAAGTAAGAGTTATGTTACCTTGGAAGCCTGTTTGTCTCTGTTCTGTTCCTGCTGTCTACGAAGATCTGTCAGTGCATTTTCCAGCTGTCTGGTAAGACTGGCGTTCTCTCTCTCACGATCCTCCAGACGTAACTACAACAGATACGATATACAGTACATACTACACAGGCTCTAAACCCTTTGCATCTTTTGTTAATTGACGTAACTACAATCAATAGGATATATTATATACTACAGAGGCTCTTTGCATGCTTAGTTGATTGTTTTACTTTTCAGGGATGTTCTTACAACATATTAATTCTTTCAACACCATCCACCAATTTAAAATATACTCATTTTATTTGCAAACAGTGTAGACCCAGATCAGATGGCTCCTACATGAGCCCTCATAACAGGGTCTACACTGATGCTAATTTAGAGCAGTATTTATTACACTACCCAGAATTCCAAGTAGACTTGTTCATGATTTGGTAGCTAAAATTATCCAAAAGGGAACCTTATTTACTTAGTGTCGAAAGAGTTAACTCTGAAAATAGGGTTCTGATAGGCATGTTAACTGCTTGTAGATGTTGCATAATTATATGCATCAACAGTCCATTTGAAAATTTGATAAGGGTTAAGTTATTAATTCTATTACAACCACTAAATTGTGTTTATTATTAGGTGTTTAAGGCAGGTGACTGCTTAAAGCAAGTTCAAAATAAAACAGAAAGCTCCTTTAGGTATGTTCTGTTTTACTTTCACCTTGCTTTAAGCTGTCACCTTTAGAAATTTTCTGTTTTACGTTTCGCCTTGCTTTTAGCTGTCACCTGTCTTTCATACAATCAATAAGCTTTCTTTTTAGTGGCTGTAATACATGTGTTTTACTGTACATATCTTGCAGCACTTAATCTAGACCAGTTAATGTTTACAGCTATAAGTAGGGGTAAGTTAGTGAAGGCTATCTGGTAACACTCACATTATTCTGGTGTAAGCCCTCTTCTCTCCTCGCCACTGTTGTCAGCATCTCTCTATTCTTCTCCTCCTCCTCATGTAGGCGCCTGCAGTAATAGATATGGTTATTATACACCAGTATACAAGCAATGTTTCAAAAACTTTTACAGACTAACTCACTATTTGATTACTGCCTTAGTTACCTTCAGTACAATGGCTATATGCAAACAATTTGGATTCTGATCAGACGCCGCGTTACGCGGCGTCTGATCAGGATCCAAATTGTTTGAGACTCATTAAGATATCACTTAAATTTATTTTCCTAAACGTTAAATGTGAGAAACCTAAACAGACAACAGTTGTAGCTGATGATACCATGCCAGTGAAGGGACCAATTACCAGCTTACCTCTCTAGACCTAGGACTCTGTCATTCATGCCATGGTTCTCGGCCTGGGAGCCCTGTAATCTGTCCTTCATCTTTTCCATGGCGTCGGACAGTGCCTCCACCTATAAACATACCACTTACATAATAAACCAGTACCAACTTAATCTAATACAGTCTAACCTACATTTTTCACTCATTTCACCTATCACTCTTTAAATATGTCTTTAATTTATTTTTCCACTACAGAAAATAGTTCACTTAATACATTTATGAATATGCAACATAAGAAATATTTTCTGTATCCTTACAGATGGTTACTAAGCTTAAAGCATTCTACTTTCCTTTCAACCTGCTTTAAGTGGTGACCTGTCTTCAATACTTGTAACAGTCTGTGGGGTTATGGGTTAAGTGGAATTAACCTGAATGTCGATAGCATATTTTCATTAATTTAAACTCCTTCAAGTCAAACATGTCCTTATTTCAAAGTCAAAACATGGCTTAGTCACGTTTTAACTTTGAAATACAGCTATTTTCAAGTTAATGCAATTGCAGGTTCCAGATATCAAAGTTACTCTTTTAACACCATAGACCTGTTTAAAATATACTCATTACATTTTCAAACAGTGTAGACCCAGATCAGAGGGTCTACACTGCTTGCTAATTTTGACCAGTAGTTATTAAACTACTCAGAATTCCAAGTAGACTGGTTCATGTTTTGTAACTAAAATGATCCACAGGGGAACCTTATAACCCACAAGAGTTACTTAGTGTTGAAACAGTTAATAAACTGTATTATCAAGCTGTCTTTAACCATAATTTTCACTGGAGCAGACAATAAGATGGAAGCATTTGAAATGTCTCCCCTTATGTGAATCTATGAAACATTTATACACCTATCCTGTATGTCATTATTGTAACCAACCGTTTTTTCATCTTTTACCGTAACAACCCTAAGCATTGGGACAGAGAGTCCTTAGCAAAAAGTGTAGACCCTGATCAGACTGCTCCTCCAGGAGCAGTCTGATCAGGGTCTACACTGTTTGCCATTCAGTTTGTATCTTTTAGGCAATTTACTTGTGATAATTAATGCAATTATGTAGTTAAAAATTTAGGATAAATACAGAATTTACACAGGGTGTCCCAATTTTTAGGATTGTTATGTTGTACAGCCATATAAAGGATCTCAACCATACAGCTAACAGTAATCTCTAAATCCCTGCCCTCTTGTCTTACCTTGGATGTGAGTTCTGATATTACATGGGAGTTTTCTCCTTTCTTCCTCTCAGACTCCAGTAATTTCTCCTCAGTCTCATGGAGTCGTAGCTCAGTGTTCTTCAGCATCTCCGGCAAGGGCTGTAACTCCTGTAGCCTACTGGATAACTGGTTCTTAACCTATCAGAGAAATACAGTTGAGTGAGACTCTATAATTCGAACTAGCTTGACCCCAACTTATCCCTTTTTCTTCATGTAAATTTTGATAACCTAAACTCTCTTAAATCGAACATACAAATGTACTCTTATTTCAAAGTAAAAACCTGGCTAAGCCACATTTTAACTTTGAAATAGGAGTATTTTTGACTTTAGTGATTTCAAACAATCGAGTTTCGACTGTAACTACATAATCATCTCTTTCAAAATTAAGTAACAGCCATCTGCTAAAAATGATGTTTGGTCTTCTGAAATTTTACAGAAACTAGATCCCAGTGAAAAATGGTTCGGATCAAGTTATCATGAAAATGATTGATTTGAACATGCGACACATGGACAGTAAATTCTAAACCAAAGAAAAACATTCAAGATAAATGAAGGGCTAACATCATGTAGTGTTTCATGTGGATGATTGCTTTAAAAGTTCTCATTTCTTTTCTTTAAAAGGTATTTAAGTTTTGTGATGTTCAGTTGTTTATAGATCTCAGACTTTTACTGACTGAGTTGAAGGCACTCAACTCAACCTGCCTTATACACATGTACATTGTAACAAGTCTCCTTGTGAGTGGTTGTATTACTAACTCATTTGTGCATCCCATAGAAAGGTCATAGGCAAATAGTGCAGACTCAGATCAGATGCCGCATAATGCGGCATCTGTTCTGAGTCGGCACTGTTTGCTTTCAGAAATTTCTAACAAGAATGAAAAAAAAATGGGAAAAATCGACCAGACACCCCTTGAATTAAAAGTGCCCTCATCCAATAAAGAAGCATAATGGAAGAATCCACTGGGCATAAATGGGTAAATATTGTATTACTTTTTTGTTTGTTTTATATAATTTAAAGGACAAGTATACTGGTCACCAAGGGTCAATGAATTAATGTTAATGTTCAAGTATCAAAGACAGTTAAGAGTTAAGACAGTTAACAAATGAGGAAGGTGCAGTGATCTGTCAGTCTCAGAGAGCTGGTATCCGCCCGGTGGTAGAGCAGGAATGGGAATGTTATAGTGAAAACTGAAAAGCATTAGAAATGTGAAACAGATAGAGATGGAAACAATACAGTGAGAAATGACACTTGCTTCGATGCATCTCATCATATGTGGACTTGCAAAGTAATAACAACAGAAAGAAGCAATACATTAATACCCTACCCGCTGCAAAAATAAGGCCTTTTGACATCTTTACACATTCCTCATTAACCCATTACCTCTTAGCCTATTTCTTGCTTCGAAAACAGGTGACCACTCAAAGCAGGTTGAAAGTAAAGCAGAATGTGCCTTAAGGCACATTCTGCTTTACTTTCAGCCTGCTTTAAGCTACCATCTTCTAGGATATGGAAAATATTTCTTTTGGTACATATTCTTTGCTGTATAAACTGGAACTTTTTTCTTCAGTGGAGGAATAAGTAAGAGGCGTAAAAAGGCGTTTTTAAGGGGTAATGGGTTAAGACACCATTTCATGCTTCTTCCAAAATTAACTATACAGCGGTAGTAGTCCAGTGGTAACACTGTTGGACTACGGTACCAGGGGTCGTGAGTTCCATCCCCCGCCGGACCAGCGGTCTGACTAGGGGATTTTTTCCGAATCCCTGATGATGTACAGGAATGTCCTTGAGCAAGACATGTACCGCGAATTGCTCCTCTCCACCCAGGGGTTAAAATGGGTACCTGTGAGGGTCTGAGCCGGTTCTGCGGCTGCTTCAGCGCCATATGTTAGCAGTGCTCAATATTGTAGGCAAGATGGCTCAATGATCAGGGGGTAAATGTACAGTCGCCTGAGCGGTCATTCGAACTGAAAGTAGATGCTCTTTTTTACTTTTTTTTTTTTTTACTTAGATATATGTCTGCTTAAAATAGGCTGAATGTAAAGCAGAAAGCTCCTAAGAGAGCCTTCTGGGTTTTTTTCATTCTGCTTTATGCAACCACCTGTCTTAACCCATTACCCCATAAATACGCCTTTTTACACTTATACTTTATTCCTCCACTGAATAAAATACATGTACATCTAGTTCCTTTTTATACAGTCATGAATATGTATCATAAGAAATATTTTCTATATCCTAGCAGATAATAGCTTAAAGCAGGCTGAAAGTAAAGCAGAATGCGCCTTAAGGCTCATTCTGCTTTACTTTCAACCTGCTTTAAGTGGTCACATATCTTCAATACTAGAAACAGGCCACGGAGTAACGGGTTAAATACTTATACTAAGCCAGTGGGAGAAAGCGCTCATATATCCCAATGCAGATTGCTTGAACTCCTCTCACTAGATGTGGATATTAAGAACAAACATAAGAGAAACAATACAAAGTGGCAGATATCCCCTCAAAACTAACTCATTCCTTTTTTAACCATTTCCCCTTTAACCATAATTATGTGAAAATACTGTGTTTAAGGTAGGTAATTGCTCAAAGTCAAAAGAAAATCAAGCAAAAGCTCTCGAAGGAGCTCTCTGTTTTATTTTCTTCTTGTTTTAAACTATCATCAATTTTCAACACCACCAATTTATAATCATGTCCGAATAACTGATGTTTACGATTCCTATACGTATACAGTAAAAACCCTGAGAATAGGACAGCTCAATTGATCATGAATGACATTTCAAGTATTTTTCCAGATATCTAAAGCTTAACCCTTTCCTCCCTGAAACTTTAAATGGAAAATTCCAGATTCCATTTTAGTCTTGTCCATTTCTGACTTTTAAGGGTTGTTTTTGTCAATGTTTGGCATTGTGACAAACAGTGAAGAACCTGATCAGAGGGCTCCTTTCGGAGCCCTCTGATCAGGGTCTTCATTGTTTGCATAGGACAAGTGTACTATTCACATGTACACTGTTTGAAAAGCACGCCTATATGCGGGACTAGGGCAAAAAGAGTTAAAGCAGGCTGAAAGTACAGCAAAATGCTCCTGAAGGAGCTTTCTGCTTTACTTTCAACCTACTCTATGTGATAACCTGTCTTAAAACCAGAACCAGGCTATGAAGTAATGGAATAATAAGTTAGGGGTTCCTGTACATGCATATTCAGATACCTAAGTGAATAAACTTTACTTTAGCAGAGGTGTGAATATGCTTCTTGCATGCTGTAAACCCTAAAGCTTACAGTGAGTACAACATTGAACCATACCTGACTCTGAGCTTCACTTGGCTGTGAAACACACAATGCACTTAATGTTATATTGTATGGCAGACACAACACTGAACACTCCTAGTCCAGCGCTTATAAAGCTTTTGAGTTGAGTCTAAGTACGTTTTCAAGCATTTGATTGGTCAAATTTGAGCCTAGGCTCAAATCTGACCAATCAAATGCTTGAAAATGCACTTAGACTCAACTCAAACGTTTTATAAGCATGGACCTTAGTCAAATCCATTACAGTACATAAATGGGTCATGCTTACATCTGACTTTGAAAGCGCTTGGAATCTGATCAAAACCATGATGCAAATACATGTAAATTTCATATCTTCACAAATATACAGCACAATTACACACCATGTCCTGGTAATCAGTTTCTATTCTGAACACTGATGACTCATGCCTGACATGACTCAAAGACATCACAAAACAATATGATGGCACAGCCCTAAATGATGTCATAAAACCCTAAATCTCTGCTCTATGTCATTCTATAACATCCCCTGAAGATCTGCAGTAGCAGAGAAATGCTTTGGAATGTGTCTTATTTAAACAGTAGAACTTTACAAAACAAAAACATCCTGATCTTGGCACTTCAGACTTTTCATGTTAGGCAGCCTTCCAGCTGGCTTGCAGAAGGTCGGTGGTTCTACCCAGGTGCCGATATGTGCCTGAAACAGTGTATAAAGAGCTTCTTGGGTCTTCCTGCACCTGTAATAAGCTGGACGTCGTGATGACTGAAATACTCCTAAAGCAGCGTAAAATCATAACAAATCCAAATCCCAAAACAAAAACATGTAAATTTGTCAACTGGCATGCCTTCCCAATACTCCTCCTCATATATTAAGTGTGCTAGTTAACAGCAAACCATTGCAATGCCCTTTTCCCAGTGCCACTCTGTGTGTGAAGGTAACCCTTTACCCCCTAGCCTGATTCTAAGTTTGAGGATATATGTGACCACTTAAAGCAGGTTACATATTCATGACTGTATAAATTGAAACTATTTACATTAAAGACATTGAAATGTGTATCTATGGAGTAATGGGTTAAGACTAACTTCACACTGTGCAAGATCGTATGCTGTTACCCTACATGTGCTCTGAAATAACCCTCCCATTGTTTGAAATTACCCTCCTAGGAATGACCCTACCTCTGTTCTGATATAACCCTCTAATTGTTCTGAAATTACTCTCCTAGGAATTACCCAGCCTGTGCTCTGAAATAACCCTCCCATTGTTCTGAAATTACCCTCCTAGGAATTACCCAGCCTGTGCTCTGAAATAACCCTCCCATTGTTCTGAAATTACCCTCCTAGGAATGACCCTACCTGTGTTCTGAAATAACCCTCCCATTGTTCTGAAATTACCCTCCTAGGAATGACCCTACCTCTGTTCTGAAATAACCCTCCCATTGTTCTGAAATTACCCTCCTAGGAATGACCCTACCTGTGTTCTGAAATAACCCTCCCATTGTTCTGAAATTACCCTCCTAGGAATGACCCTACCTGTGCTCTGAAATAACCCTCCCATTGTTCTGAAATTACCCTCCTAGGAATGACCCTACCTGTGCTCAGAAATAACCCTCCCATTGTTCTGAAATTACCCTCCTAGGAATGACCCTACCTGTGCTCTGAAATAACCCTCCCATTGTTCTGAAATTACCCTCCTAGGAATGACCCTACCTGTGTTCTGAAATAACCCTCCCATTGTTCTGAAATTACCCTCCTAGGAATGACCCTACCTGTGCTCTGAAATAACCCTCCCATTGTTCTGAAATTACCCTCCTAGGAATGGCCCTACCTCTGTTCTGAAATAACTCTCCCATTGTTCTGAAATTACCCTCCTAGGAATGACCCTACCTGTGTTCTGAAACAAGAGCACCGCAGTGCGGAAAAATACGCCCGACATGGCCAGCGGCTGTCAAAGTCGTCCGGACTCAGGCCGACTGGAAAAAGTCGCCCGGAGTGTAGGCCCGACTATTGATCTCAAAAAGACTATGCTGTAGTATTGCGATAGCTCAAGTACTATCCCGATAGTATTGCGATAGTCAAGAAACTATTGCAATACTATCACGATAGTTTTTCTACCAAATGTTTTCTCATAAACAAAATTTTAATGCTCTTTGGGCGTATTTACATACTTTGGATATATCACGGAATTTTGACAATAAAGGGGGCATAACTCTGCTAAAAATATTTGCCAACATCTGAAATTTAACAGGAACCAAAATATTCACAGGTGCCTTCCCTGTATGATGAGAAAGCTAAATATGAAATTTGGTTACAATAGACAAAATGTAAGTAAAATCATTATCAGGAAACAATATATTGTGAAAAAAATTGTGTGAAAGGGCATAACTCTGAAAATACGGAGTCCAACCAAAAACTCGTAATATATATTAAGTCACTTCATTCATTGTATCACCGTATAAAATTTGAAATAAATTGAATAAAAGATAAAAAAGTTCTGTTTTTTTTTTTAAAATGCCCATTTTTGACAATAAAGGGGCATAACTCTGCAAAATATAGTCGCCAACGTCTGAAACGCGAACTCGTCTGAGCAATTGTAGTATGGAATATTTGTAGGAAGTTTAATCAAAATCGGTCAATAAATGAAGGTGAGAGATCGCTAAGAAGAAAAGTTAACGGCATAAGTGTGGCTTATTTTAAATTTTAAGTATGTAAAGGGGCATAACTCATAGAAAAATAATTTAACAGGAACCAAAATTATCAGGTGCCTTCCCTGCATGATGAGAAAGCTAAATATGAAATTTGGTTACAATAGAAAAAATGTAATTTAAATTATGATCAGGAAACAATATATTGTTAAAAAAATTATGTGAAGGGGCATAACTCTGAAAATACGGAGTCAAACCAAAAACCCGTAATATATGTTAAGTAACTTCATTCAGTGTATCACCATATCAAATTTGAAATCAATTGAATAAAAAATAAAAAGTTCTGTTTTTTTTTAAAATGCCCATTTTTGACAATAAAGGGGCATAACTCTGCTAAAAATACCCGCCAACGTCTGAAACGCGAACTCGTCCGAGCTATTGTGGTATGGAATATTTGTAGGAAGTTTAATTAAAATTGGTAAATAAATGAAGGTGAGAGAGCGCTAACAAGAAAAGTTAACGGACGGACGGACGGACGGACGTGCCACCGAAATGGGTTAGAGGGCCTTTTCTTTTGTTATTTTCTTTTGTTTGAATAACGGGCCATGGCCCCTTATTCTATTGTTACGGAATGAACTCTATTGTCTTCTTTTGTTATGTTTACCGTTATCTGGCCAGAAAAGGCCCTCTAACCCATTTCGGTTGTGCGGACGGACGCACGTTCTCACAGTTGGACATTTGTTGGGTATTTTTTTTGTTTAAAAATACCCAACAGTACACTAAAATACCCAACAATAACAATAGGGCAATCACGGAATGAATGGAATCTATTGTTCTCCCTACCCAACAAAGGACCTTTCGTGCGCTCGTACGGACGGACGGACAGCGCTGGGTATACCATAATACGACCGTCGATGACGGGCGTATAATAACCCTCCCATTGTTCTGAAATTACCCTCCTAGGAATGGCCCTACCTCTGTTCTGAAATAACCCTCCCATTGTTCTGAAATTACCCTCCTAGGAATGACCCTACCTCTGTTCTGAAATAACCCTCCCATTGTTCTGAAATTACCCTCCTAGGAATGGCCCTACCTCTGTTCTGAAATAACCCTCCCATTGTTCTGAAATTACCCTCCTAGGAATGGCCCTACCTCTGTTCTGAAATAACCCTTCCATTGTTCTGAAATTACCCTCCTAGGAATGACCCTACCTCTGTTCTGAAATAACCCTCCCATTGTTCTGAAATTACCCTCCTAGGAATGGCCCTACCTCTGTTCTGAAATAACCCTCCCATTGTTCTGAAATTACCCTCCTAGGAATGGCCCTACCTCTGTTCTGAAATAACCCTCCCATTGTTCTGAAATTACCCTCCTAGGAATGACCCTACCTCTGTTCTGAAATAACCCTCCCATTGTTCTGAAATTTTCCTCCTAGGAATGGCCCTACCTCTGTTCTGAAATAACCCTCCCATTGTTCTGAAATTACCCTCCTAGGAATGGCCCTACCTCTGTTCTGAAATAACCCTCCCACTATTCAGAAATTACCCTGCTGGGAATTACACTAAGTTACCATTGAAATTACTTTCCTTGTGCATTTACATTACCCATCCTTTCCAGTGAAAATTGACATCCTTAAAATAATTTTCCTGTGCACTGAAAATAATTTATCTTTAAACCGGTGTCCATCTCCAAGTGACTCAAACTACATGTACCGTCCCTGTCTGAAGACTGATATCAGCATTATGAAGCCCCTCTCTCTGTAAACTAACACCCATTACCCACAGTGCCTCCACTTTACACCCACTATGCACAGACACTAGCCTCACTGTGCAATAACACTACACACCCAGTGCACTGTATACCTGGGCATAGGTGCCTGTCTTTCTCTTTGTCTTCACACTAGAACTTATAACCTGTCACAGAACAACCACATCAGCAATTATATATCAGCATAGTCTATCCACTGATACCAATAATACATAATTATACAGTGTTCCCTCCCCACAACGGCCCTCCCAATAACGACTCCCTCCTTACAACGACCCTTGCATCTGTTCCCTAAACAAGACAATTATGTCCGACCTATTCACTACTGCAATGTTGTCTGTTTGAAATTGTCGTCTGCTGTTTTTCTCAAAGTTACATAATGAACGTTTTGACAAAAAAAAACTTAATGACAATGACAAACAGCTTGAATCCAGATCAGCGCTGCATTACGCGGCATTTGATCTGGATTCAAACTGTTCGCAAATGTCCCTCCCTATAACGACTCCCTCAGAACAACGCACACAATTTTTGTATCCCGTTGGATGTCGTTGTAGAGAGGGAACGCTGTACAGTAAAATGGCAGTAATTAGAGTGTATGGTCTTAAAATTATGAGGGAATTGTTATGGTCCGATCTTGAAATAAGCTATAAAGAAAAGGGTTAAATGTATTTAAATAAACAATTAATGACAAACACAACTCTTCCGAAAGAACTAAACTTAAAAGTGACCAAAAACCCAAGCACATGAAAGGCTTTATCTTAAAATCAGACCAACACTATTTCACACACTGTGACACATGAATACTATCATTTATCAACACACAAAACATAATATATCAACACATAAACATAATATAAGAAAGAAACATCAGATCCAATAAACAAAATTAACAAACAACATAAATTGTACAGATAATGCACCAACAATGAACATTCAGTTCAGTGAGATCACTTGACACTCAAAGTTGCACCCCAAGTCCCTATTGCAGTGAAAGAGATGATCTAGAATGATGATGTAGAAAGAGGGGATGGTCATAATGTACGGTAAAATATGTGTACAGAAACCAATCAAGAAAGGATGAGCTTACAGTTTTATGTAAAGGTGGTAGCTTAATTAATGCATGACAAAAGTGAGAGAGATGTACAATATCTGAGATTCTTATTTGTGTTAAGTGTGGACAATCTTTACTGTTTCGGTGCAGATTTTGTGGATCGTAAAGCCAAGAAATAGTTTGTTTCTTTGTGTCTATAGCTATAGTGTAGTGGGCCTAGTTGAATCTATAAGCTTATGTGTGAAAAGTTAAACCTAAATCAAGCAAGCATTCAATAATAAAGAATGATGAAGATTCTTTAGTCTGAAAGAATATCTATGCATCTTCTCATTCCGGTTAGCTTAACTCTTTCCTCCCTAATACTTCAAATGAACAAATCCAGTCTCCAATTAAAGTCTATTCCATTTTTTACTGTTTTTGTTTTTATTGTATTATAATAAGACAAACAGTACAGACTCAGATCAGAGGAGCCCTCTGATCTGGGTCTGCACTGTTTGCATAGGACAAATGTACTCTTCGCAGGTACGCTGTTTGCAATATGCATGACTAGGGTTGAAAGCGTTAACAAAGATTTGACTACAGTACATGATTCAGTGCTGCTGTTCTACTGGTGCCAGAAGGTGCTGTGTGCAATGACTGCTGTGCTGGGATGGGAGGTATGAGCCGGGAACATAATGTTCATTTCTAGTATGTTGGCTTACTGATCTACAGTTTCTCATACAGGCACATAGCCCCAGGTATGGAAAGTATTCCAAACACAGAAAAACCTCTCGATTACAACTGCTATTTGAGGTTAAATTTTCAATGTTAATAGCAGGTTACTGCTATAGGAGCTTTCTGTTTCACTTTCATCTTGCTTCAAGCTGTCACCTGTCTTGAATATCATCATCTAGTCTTATTTTATGTCGTTATAGAGAGGTTTTGCTGTTATTAAATTCTAATATCTCAACTTAACCCTTGATTGTGACTACTCATTAGAATCGTCTCAAAGAGACAATGTACGGTTTGGTTGAGAAACAATGAAAATACAATTTCAATGTCTGGAGCCCTGTAAAGGATTAGATCTATCTGGTACAAGACTGATTTCTATCTGTATCTAGCCTTAACATAGCCTATTAGAAACCTCTACTACCACTGTTGGGTTGGGATATATTTCTATATGAAATTTCACAACTACAATAATACAGCAATTACAACCACTTAAAAGAAGTCTCTTTTTTGAAGACAGATGACTGCATAAAGCAAGGATGAAAGTAAAGCAGAACTCTCACAAGGGATCTTTCTGCTTTACTTTCATCATGCTTTCAGCAGTCGTCCACCTCAAACAATAATAACAACTAGAGAAAGTAAACTGAATATATCCAATATTTTCTCACTCATTTCAGCACCAAATCCTATGGTGTTACTTATCATTAGAATCGTCTCTTCGAGACAATCTAATGAATAGTGACACCATAGGGTTTAATGCAGAAATAAAACTTTTAGTCTTAGAAAATACGCCCCTTATCTTGAGCTCTGAAAAACAAAACCTTCTAGAGTGGCTGTAACAACCAGACCTTACTGCATTATGATATTGTTTCAAAATATTACAATGTAAAGATAAATCTGTGAATTATTGTTTTATAACAAATTGTTAATAATGGCTGTGTGTTAAACAGTTAAAACTATTGTGTTATTGTACATTCACATTTAGCTGTTAAAGTTTAATTAAACAACATGCAATTTTAGCAGGACAAACAGTTACTGAGATTTTGTTACAGAAACGTCCAACAGACTGGACTATGACAGTCCATAGCAATGATTCAAGAGAAGACCTTGTTTTAAAATATTACAATGTAAAGATTAATCCATGAATTATTGTTTTATAACAAATTTAACTAGAACTATCACTAAAGGTGATTGATACCCCCACAGGAAACCTCCCTGTCACAAGGCGCCAATATAACGTAATATAATGTTTTGTTTGTTTAATTGATATTACTAATATATCGTTAATTCCAAGACAATGCTCGTGGAAAAATACGAGACTTCATATAACGTAAGAAAGTGACATACCAGATCGTGGAAAAGAACACTGAACTAATCCAGAGAAAATCATATAATCACATTTTATAATCGAGACAATACTACTCTCAACGGAAAAAACATTCACAACAGAAAAGGGAAATCACTCTACAAAGCTAAACCGGAAGTTATTTATTCGTCCCATTACCTGAACGTAACTACCACCCGGTTACGTAGAATGAGTTATCTCCCTTCCTACTCACTTCTTAGTCACTGGAAATAATATAGGATGAGTTATCTCCCTTTCCACCAGAGTAACCGCTAAATGACCACTAAATGACCTTTACCTTTGTCGGACATGACTCAAATTGTACTGAACTCAAGAGCTTCTTGAGGTGAATGCACATACCAAATATAAAGTCTCTATCTTAAGTAATCAAAAAGTTATGGCCAAGGTGTCACAGAAAGTGACAAATGCCCCGAGGTGTTTTGTCACTGCAGTGTATTCATTTGGTTTTCAAGTAAAATCATACTGCAGGTTATAATTATACTCCTTGTTGTTGTTGTGATGGAAATGTACAAAGAAACAAGCTTTTTCTAGATTTTTCAAATGCATCATCACCATAGCATCATGATGTCATCATGACGTCATGATGACGTCGTTGTCATAACAAGGTTTGTCATATGTCATATTGAGGAATTATTTCTAAATTTAGAAATGATCACATGATCAGAGTGTTATGGCAAATTGGGATGAGTTATCACCCTTCCTATTCACTTCTTAGTCACTTGACATAATATAGGATGAGTTATCTCCCTTTCCACCAGATGTGCATATTAAAGAAAAAATGTAAAGTTATAAAGGGGCATAATTTTGTCAAATTTTGTGCGAGAGTTATGAAACCTGTCACTGAGTGTCCCCATATAACACTGATAATATATACCAAGTTTGAAAATGGTATTGTATATAGTTTTCAAGAAAAAGGCAAATGTCCCTTGTTGTTGTGATGGAAAAGCTTTTTCTAGATTTTTCAAATGCATCATCACCATAGCATCATGATGTCATGATGACGTCGTTGTCATAACAAGGTTTGTCATATGTCATATTGAGGAATTATTTCTAAATTTAGAAATGATCACATGATCAGAGTGTTATGGCCAGTTGGGATGAGTTATCTCCCTTCCTATTCACTTCTTAGTCACTTGACATAATATAGGATGAGTTATCTCCCTTTCCACCAGATGTGCATATTAAGGAACAAAATGTAAAGTTATAAAGGGGCATTATTTTGTCAAATTGTGTGCAAGAGTTATGAAACCTGTCACTGAGTGTCCCCATATAACACTGATAATATATACCAAGTTTGAAAATGGTATTGTATATAGTTTTCAAGAAAAAGGCAAATGTCCCGAAAAAACGTGACGGACCGATGGACGGACCGATGGACGGACAAGGCATTTCCTATATAGCCCCCACCACACAGTGTTGGGGGTATAATAATGGCTGTGTGTTAAACAGTTAAAACTATTGTGTTATTGTACATTCACATTTAGCTGTTAAAGTTTAATTGAACAACATGCAGTTTTAGCAGGACAAACAGTTACTGAGATTTTGTTACAAAAACGTCCAACAGACTGGACTATGACAGTCCATAGCAATGATTCAAGAGAAGACCTTGTTTTAAAATATTACAATGTAAAGATTAATCCATGAATTATTGTTTTATAACAAATTGTTAATAATGGCTGTGTGTTAAACAGTTAAAACTATTGTGTTATTGTACATTCACATTTAGCTGTTAAAGTTTAATTAAACAACATGCAGTTTTAGCAGGACAAACAGTTACTGAGATTTTGTTACAGAAACGTCCACGGACTGGACCAATTGACAGTCTATAGCAATGATTCAGGGCCGCCATTTCTCCGGATTTTTCCTAAATCTTCGGATTTTTTCCCAGTACATGATAGCTTAAAGCAGGCTGAAAGTAAAGCAGAATGCGCCTTAAGGCGCATTCTGCTTTACTTCCAGCCTGCTTTAAGCAGCCACATGTCATCAAAACTAGAAAACAGGCGATGGGGTAAAGGTACGATTCGAAAAATAACACTTGAAAAATGCAAGTTTGGAAATCTTAGGATTTTTCATGTCAACTTATAGCAGCCCTGATGATTCAAGACAAGTCAGAGCATTGAATTTATTTTTCTAGGTTTTCCCTATACTGTGTCTGTATATAGTTAGTTTAAACTTGAGACTCAAAATCTCAAGCTGAAAGGCATGTATTTACTGCAAATGTCAGATTAATTTACCGCCAAACCTGTATTTAGAGAACATGTATTTGTTAAGGACAGGTTGCTGCTAAATACAGGACAAAAGTAATGCAGAAAAGTGACAAAAGTCTGCATATCACTAAGTTTGACTGTGAAAGTTCACATAAAACTGGCACACTTATCTTTATCTTGTGTTTAGCTTAAAGATTACCTAAGGTTGTAAGATAGTTCGGGTCTCGCACATGCAACCCTAGCATTATTACTAGCCTGCTTACAATGTCAACTTTTAAATAACAACAAACATGCAGTACAGTAAACCATGTAACAACCATTCATCTGAAGATTTACTTGCAGTCCTTATGATGGGCAGCTGCCTAAGCTCATGACAAACATAATTAAAAAAGCTCCCTTATAGACCCTTAAAACTTCAAACGGGCATTTTCAGTTTCGAAAAATTCAGTCTAGTCCATTTGACTATGTCTTGTGTGTTTGCACTAAATTGCAAAATGACACAAGTGAGGACCATGGGTCTACACTATTTGCAATGGACATATGTACTCTTTGCAGGTACACTTCACTGCATAGAACATTTATATGCCACTTAGAGGGTTAAGGCAGAATCTTAACCCATTACCCCATAATAACACCTTTCTACGCCTTTTACTTATTCCTCAACATTAGAAAATACAGTAGAACCTCTCTATTACGACCACTCAAAGAAGGCTTATTGTCTGTATTAAAAGACAGGTGGCAGCTTAAAGCAATGTGAAAGTGAAACAGAAAGCTCCTGTAGGAGCTTTCTGTTTCAATTTCACATTGCTTTAAGCAGTCACCTGTCTTAAGCAACTAATATTTGACACAATTTAGTGGTCGTAATAGAGAGGTTCTACTGTAGTTCCATTTTATACTGTCATGAATATGCACCTAAGAAATATTTTGTTTTCTTAGCAGCTTAAAGCAGGTTGAAAGTAAAGTAGAATGTGCATTAAGGTGCATTCTGCTTTACTCTCAACCTGCTTTAAGTGACCACCTGTCTTCAAAACTAGTAACAGGATATGGAGTAAAGGGTTAAAGTACTATTACATCAGGGCTGCCATTTCTCCGGATTTTTCCTAAATATCCGGATTTTTCCCCAGTACATAGTAGTTTAAAGCAGACTGAAAGTAAAGAAGAATGCGCCCTCAGGCGCATTCTGCTTTACTTACAGCCTGCTTTAAGAAGCCGCATGTCAACAAAACAAGAAAAAGGCAAATAGGTAAAGGTACGATTCGTTAAATCGCACTTGAAAAATGCAAGTTTGGAAATCTTAGGATTTTTCATGTCAACTTATGGCAGCCCTGCTACATATTTTGTCATGAGTTTAGTGGCTTCCCATCCCTCGAGTTATCTGTCCTTCTTCATGGAATGGCTGTTGAACAATGTTTTACAGTATTTTCACATGCAATTAAGAACACATCATGCAAACTTGGCCTATACATATCAAACAGGGGAGTTAACTCTTAACAGCAAAATAACATTAACATGAAAGTTACTCAGAGTTGCTTGCCTTTTCCAATTCATAAGTGTTGTCTTCTTTGAGGCGTACATTATCTTTTTTAGTTTCCTTCAGTTCCAACACTGTCTCGTCTGCCTCGCGCCGTGATTGGTTCATCTGTGAAGAGTTAGTTACACACATCTAGGCTGGACAAGAACTCAGACAACTAACATTTGAATTGTACCTGTATTTATCTAACATTAGGAATGAAGGTTTTCTAACAACTCATGCAATTTTTTCTAGTTCGCAAAGACGGAAAATGTGGGACATCTATATTGGGAGAAAGCAAAGGAGTTGGAATGTAAATATGTGAGGTCAGGCAGTTCTCTCTAACTGAGAGACTGCACTTGTGGTAAGTTGGTACAATATCCAGAAGAAAACAGGAAATAAGCCTGTGCAAAATTGTCGGATAAAATTGACTTAAACTATCAATTGTAAAACTTTTCTGAGGGAAAATTCTAGCAATTATATACTGCAAGGTGACCATTTCCCAAAGAGAACCATGTAGTCTAATAGAATGAATTGTTTACCAATTCTATTTTTAATTCATTTCCATATTGAATTGTCCTTGACACCTCCTATGCTTGATAAAAGATAAAGTGAGAACTTTATTCCCTCTTATCCTGTGGTACAATGGAGTAGATGTTGACGTTATTCTGACCCAATAAACACATACTAAATCTATTGTGTCCATTGTGTCTAATCAGGCTCCAAACTTTTTGCCATTCAGATCAACACAAATCAGCAGATTTTTCTACATTTTATTACACTGCTTTTTTTATTCAATTAGTTTAATTTAAATGTGAAAGAATAATGTCTTCTCCACTGTAACTAACAAAGGAAGGTTTTGATAGGACAGTTCTACACGGACAAGATTCATTATTGTCATACTGCATGAAGAGTGGAGCTGCTTATATACTGCAAGCTTAAAGTTAGTATACTGGAAACCCATGTTTAGCAACCAATCAATATCTAACTCTTTTAACACCATGTACCTGTTTAAAATATACTGATTACATTTGCAAACAGTGTAGACCCAGATCAGAGGGATCCTTTTGGAACTCTCTTATCAGGGTCTACACTGTTTGCTAATTTAAAGCAGTATTTATTAAACTATCCAGAATTCTAAGTAGACTGATTCATGTTTTGGTAACTAAAAAGACCCACAAGGGAACAGAATAACCCATACGACTTACTTAGTGTTGAAAGAGTTAACTACAGTAGAACCTGTGTAAGTGGCCACTTAACCCATTACCCCATAAATACGCCTTAATTTATTCCTGCACTGGAGAAAATAGTTCCAATTTATACAATTATGATTCTGTATCATAATAACTTTTTTATATATTTTAGCAAATGGTAGCTTAAAGCAGGCTGAAAGTAAAGCAGAATGCGCCATAAGGCGCATTCTGCTTTACTTTCAACCTGCTTCAAGTAGTCCCTTATTTTCGAAACTAGAAACAGGCTATGGCGTAAAGGGTTAAAACATGATTTATTCACAATAAACAAGTCTATATACGGTATAGCTTACAGTTTAATGCATGACAAAAGAGATGCAGAAAATATTCTTCCCTACTTTTGCCTTGCATTAAGCGCTATCTTGTCTATGTAAATCCCCATACATCATTATTGAGTGGCCGTCTTATTGAATTCATATGCTTCTTTATTGAATAGTTACTGAACACGGGTCAAGATGTATCTCGGATAATTAAGTCTCTAGTCCGGTGAAAGTCTGATGAAGCCATAAAGGTCTAAAGAGAGAGAGGACTAACTACTGCTGTAGAAATAAGCTATTTATGTTCAATATTGCGATATTGTTTTAAAATGTTAAATAATTCAATATACGTTTTCAGTAATTTACTAAAATATGACAAACAGTGCAGACCCTGATCAGAGGGCTCCTTTAGGGTCTTCACAGTTTGCATAGGACAAGTGTACTGTTCACAAGTACACTGTTTGCAAAGCATGTGTATTTGCGTGACTAGGATTCAAAGTGTTAAGCAAGACGTAGAATGCACTACAGAGTATTCAATGGTATATGAAAACCCTCAGGTAGTCTATAATGAACATAGAGTAAGTAGTATAAGTAGTTTTATGTTATTTGAAATTGCCCAGTGATACTTGTTATGTTCAGTTTACACTAAGTATTAAGATTTCAGAGAAATGTGAAAAGAAAGTTAGCACTTTAACGGTCAAAGAAACCGCAATGCATTGGAGAAAATGTGAATGATCAGTTTAGGTAAAAGAGGTATTCAATAAAGGAAACTTAATCTCATAAGAATAAAGCTTTTGCGTGAAATGCACAGGTTGTTGGATAAGAAAGGAATATCAAGGTGATGAATTGGTATGTTAAATAGCCATGCTAGTATCTAATACTACTATAACTACATGTACCAGGGGTGTGATTAGCCTGACAGCTGAGGGGCTGAAAATAATTTGGCCGGGGGTTTTGGGGGCCGCCAAGGCCCCCAATGGGTTCCAAGGGCAATGCCCTGGTGGGGGTAACAGGGGGCAAAGCCCCCTTAAAAAAATGGCATTTTCAGCATTTCTGAAGGTATTTTGTTGGCTCTCCTGTGATTAATTTAAGAGCTCTAAAGGATGCAAAAGTGAAGATTAAAAAGCAAAATTAGAATTTTTATAAGAACAATTTCATAATTTAACTAGGGTGATGAATGACTGACTAAATTTTAATCATGAAACAGTAAAGATGTCTGTAGTAACACATTACTGACTATACAGGCATGCATCTTCTTTTCTGTTTCATGATTAAATTTCAATCTGATCTTTTTAGTGTCAATGCCATGAAGTCAATAGCTGTTGGCCATCCTGACTATTATAAGTTTGTCTTGTGTCTCAACTTTTAACAACTCTACGCATTTTGAAGGTCTGAAACTGTGCTCATATGAATAACTGGAAGTGACAAGCAACATTTTCTTGGTTACAATGTTGTCCAATAATTGAAGAAAAACAGCATAGCCATTATTTCAATTTGATGTTATTGAACAGATGATGCAACAGGCTTTGAGCAAACTCTTTTCAAACTAAAAGATAAAGCATTTTGCTTTTCCATTAAGACTGCAAGGCCTCCAAAAATGTGTGTTCTTGTTAGATCCATGGATGAGTTAGATCCAAGGGTGAAAAATATGGGATGGGATGTATATTATTATTATTGTCTTATACAGCTGTATATATAAGATCGAGTTTGTATCATTGAAGTTGACACTTAAAGATTATTATTATTATTACTATTATCATTAATATTGTCTCATAAAGCCATATACATGTATATAAGATAGAGTTTGTATCATTGAATTTGACACTTAAAAATTATAACAAATATTTCTCATAAAAATGTTTATAATATACTCTACTTGCAATGAAGCATTACCATAGAGATTAATACCTAGGAGTAGGAGTAGTTTTATTCTTTTACACAGATACTGTATTGATAATGTGACATACATGCCATGGTCCCTGGTTATAGTAAAGTATTGACAGTATATAGGCCTACTATGATCATACAGATACTTAAAGCCATTTTCACTGAATACAACCAAAGCAGTCCTGTCCAATTCTGTTTCGACACCTGTTTCAAAATAATTATAGACCTTTACGAGTATGTGGGTCAATGAATACAATCCGATGCTTCCCTTCCTTGTGACAATATCATATTGTAAAGGGGAAGGTGGAATTGGCATAGGTTACTCTATATATAAGAAAAATTATTAAAATTATTATAATTATAATGCCAAATGTGAACAGGCCATTTTCAAAAATTTTAACAATTAAAGGCATGAAGTGTGAAAGGGTGGGGATAGGCATTTCATTTATCCTAATGAAAATAGCCCCCCCTCTCAGCTCGATAGATTTACTCATAAAGTAAAGCACTCACCTGTCCATGTCCTATAAATGATTTCTAACTAGATTTATAGTTCTTTTTATTACAAATGCATTGTTAGTTTGTTACATTGATATAGCCACTACTCAACACATGGGTCTATGATTATAATTCAAAGTTCCCCTTCCTTATGGCATTATTGTGAAGGGGAAGGGGGACAGACACCATTGCCCCTCTTCCCAAAATATGTTGACATGGGTTACCCTATATACTCAGTGATCATTCTGGATTGGATGACTGGTGGGCCATTGGCCCACCAGTCATCAGAGAAGTGGGCCATTTGGCAGTTTTGGTGGGCCGAGCTTAAAACACCTTAAATATCTGAAAACACATGCAGAACAGAAACTGTAACATGCATCAAGAACTGAAATAAACCAATGTGGAAATAAAACAACTTGTTCCTACCTATTGTTGTCTCTTATAGTGATAACCATGCAGTATACACTGTCTATTTGATAATTTCATGAATATCAGGTGTATTCCTGACACAAGAAATTCATACTTGCTTAGTGAAAGGTCTGTTGTACCCAAATAGAGAGCTGTCTTCATGCAATTGATAATGGCTTTTTCTTTGCCGACTTTTAATACAGAACTAGCGTTCGCTACTCTAAGCATGTGTTATCAAAGTGTTTGTCCTAAAATTTAAACAGCCGTTAACAAAAATGGTTAGCCGAGTGTTCTCTTTGCATAGTTCACAAATTCACTATTTTTTACCACTGTTGTAGCGTAGCCATTTGAATTTAACTAGGCTTTGTGATCGTCGGCCATTTTTTCGAGTTCGATTTAGTCGGGGTGCGAGTGGTAACCATTCAGACGCATTCTCGATCTGTGTAGGGACATTATAATTTGTTTTCAGCTGTGTAATAAAGAAATGCAATTTAGAGTTTTACCCTCGCATCCATTTTTGGTTCGTTTCGACATACTTTGCTTTTCAAAACAACACTGACATGTGATTCAATCGCAGACCGGAAACCGACCACAAGATATCAACAACCAATCAACGTTATCAATACTTATCACCGGAGGCTGTAACTAAGCAACATGCAATCGCAGCTACTCGGGCATGTACAGATCAAACGGAAGTCGAAGAGAGATCTCGATTGAGCACCCCATTACCGGGAAGCGTGATATATTAATAAACCAATCAAATTGGGTCTAGTATTCGCTGCTGTCTTCACGGAAATTTCGACACGAAAGTGAAACTAGACAAATCTAATGGCCCTTCAAGTAAGATTTCGTTGCGGGATTACGGATTTCTGTGCGCCGATATGGCCCACATACAATATTCTCTTTGCGCCATTTGTGATTTTTATGCGTGAATCCCGCAAGGGGGCATCCCAGAATGAACACTGTATACTATATGCAAAAGGATTTCTTTATTATTATGTGTACAGGCCATTCTAAAGTTTGGGATACTTAATAATGGCATGAAATTTGATAGGGGTGGTGATAGGTATTTCATTTATCCTAATGAAAATACCTCCCCTCTCTGCTCAAAAGGTTTGTTAAATAAAGCACTCACCTCTGTGTCAAGTCTGTGTCATTAATTATACATGAGTTCTGGATAAATTAGTTCTAACTAGATCTATATATTTTTATGAAACCCATGAAAAGTTCTTCCTATTGCTGGCCAAAATCAACAAACTGATTATTTTGCCTGGGGAATGGTGTCTTCTTCTCCAAAATTTTGCATTGTTTAGACCATGTAGATTGATCTCGCCGCTACCATGGTTATTCAATGTTGAATACATTTCAGACATTCATGTATTTTTACTTTCAATTAGTCTATTTGTATAAAAAGTATAGGTGGGCCGTTTTGATCCGGGGTCGTTTTGACCCGAGGGCGTTACGATCTGGTACCGAATTCTCGACTCGCTTGCCGTTGGTCTTAACGGGGGAAAAATCAATATCATAATCAAACCCCTTTTAAATTTGCTAACCTTGATATTTTAGGAAGCTGTCATATTACTGACAATCTATTAACATCGTTCAAACATCAAAACACGAAAAATATTTTGGTCTCGAAAAGCGGTGTTGTCGCGAAGACTGGTTTCCGAGTTTTCAATAGTGTAAGTGCACGCGCAGCCACTAATGCGGTAACCAGTTAAATTGATGTGGAACACTCGGACTTTTCCGTTACCGTTAATGTACGACGATTTCCGGGTCAGACTAAAACACGTCCGCGGACGCGACCGACTTTCAGACCTCACCCCCCTTATAGTCGTCAGATTTTCTCAACGAATCTGGACGAATCTCAGAAATGATCTCGGCGGCAATCCAATTCGCGGAAATCCGCGGATCCGCGGAAAAATCACAGGCCTGATGTACATGTATTTGATGGAAAGTTTCTGTTGTACATTAGGGGAGAATTATAATATAACACCTAGAAGAAGATATTCCATACATCAGAAATACTGTGCATAATAATATATTCGGAATACAGTAGAGACTGAAAACCAGATCGAGGGCTTGGTGCAAAACTATTGTAACTCCCTCACAATTGTGAGGGAGTTACAATAGTTTTGCACCAAGCCCTCGAGATGGAAACTTGAGATTTGTTTAGACAAAAGATCGGGATAAAAGAAAATTATGATATTGTGCATGGGTCATTAAAATTTAACTGTTGACCTAAAACTTAGCCTGAGGAACATCACTGAGATGCAATTATATTGACATCTAAATCACGTATTATTACTCCATCTGTGTGCAAGGCCATATGGTAATGAATAAAGCTGAGGTCAAGGTCATATGGTAATGAATAAAGCTGAGGTCAAGGTTATATGGTAATGAATAAAGCTGAGGTCAAGGTCATATGGTAATGAATAAAGCTAAGGTCATGGTCATATGGTAGAAGTAATGAATAGAGTGGAAGCCAAATTAATAAATATGTGGAGGTCAAGGTCATATGGTAATGAAAGGAGCTGAAGTCAAGGTAATAAATTAAGTGCAGGTCAAGGTCATATGGTAATGAACAGAGCTGAAGTCAAGGTAATAAAAATTAAGTGGAGGTCAAGGTCATATGGTAATGAACAGAGTTGAAGTTAAGGTAATAAATGAAGAAGAGGTCAAGGTCATATGGTAATGAACAGACTTGAAGTCAAGGTAATAAATGAAGAGGAGGTCAAGGTCATATGGTAATGAACAGACTTGAAGTCAAGGTAATAAATGAAGAGGAGGTCAAGGTCATATGGTAATGAACAGACTTGAATTAATAGTAATAAACAAAGTGGTGGTCAAGGTCATATGGTAATGAAGATGAAGTTCTGGTGGGGGTCAGTGCACAGAACCAAACACCTTGCTTATCTAGTGAAAAGCACAGGAAAAATAAACCCAAGACAAAGCCAAGGACAGTAAATATACAAACAGCTGAATAATAAACAGTCAAACCTGTGTTAAGCAACAACGGGAAGCTGAGACCCTTATCAGAAGGTTCCTTCAGGAGCCCTCTTATCTTGGTCTACACTGTTTACAAAATGTATATACTAATGATAAATAATATTTGGCTTGCAAAGGATGTATGTATATACTCAGTTCCGCACATTTAAGGTAAAGCTGGTTGCTTAGTACACGTTTGACTGTACTAGATAAGGATGAATATTCCCATACCCTATACTGTTTGTTGGACACAATTAGTAACCTGTATTACTATTAGTAGGTTCAGATTTAAGTAGACTTAAGTTTCTTAAGCATTCTTTTTTAACCTAAGATTTAAGTTTCTCGAGTAAAAACATTCCTGCGTCCTAGTTCACATAAAACTAGTACATGTATGTAGCATTCTACCTCAAAATGAGAATTTGGAATTGGGTCTACACAGTTTACAAATTGAACAGCTGTTGTTTTATATAATAGGATAATTCTTATGTATGGATATAACAAGTTCAGGTTAATTTTTCTTATTGGCAATTGTAAAGGATCAGCCATTTCGTGACACAAGGTGCCATTATATTACATATCCACAATTTTTGCACAAAAAATTAAAAAGAAATGAAGCTTTGAAATTATCACAGATAATCAAACTAAAATTCAAGGAGAATGTAGGATAAAACCTCTCTATTACGACCACTAAAACAACGGCGAATTGATTGAATAAAAGACAGGTAACAGCTTAAAGCAAGGTGACAGTAAAACAGAAAGGTCCTTTAGAAGCTTTCTGTTTTACTGTCACCTTGCTTTAAGCAGTCACCTGTTGTAAACACCTAATAATTAACCCATTACCCCATAAGCCTTTTTATGACAAACTTATTCCTACACTAATGAAAATAGTTTTAATTTATACAGTCATGAATATATATCATAAGAAATATTTTCTATATTCTTGCAAGTGGTAGCTTAAAGCAGGCTGAAAGAAAAGCAGAATGCACCTTAAGGTGCATTCTGCTTTACTTTCAACCTGCTTTAAGAGGTCACCTATCTTCAAAACTGAAAACATCCTATGGGGTAATGGGTTAATACAATCTAGTGTTCATAATAGAGAGGTCCTACTGAATAAGGAAGTGTAACTCTTCCAGCCTTACAACACACTGGTAGATTCCCCTTGGTGCTGTCTGTGCAGACTGTGTGACATACTCACCTGTGACTTATACTCGTCTACGAGGTTCTCGTAGTGTTTCAGGTTAGATCTCAACTGTAGCAGCTCCTCGTCTGCCTGGGCAAACTTGGTCTCTATTGTGGCTATAGACGACTAATGGTGCAGAGAAAATACATCAAGTCCAGTGAAAACAAACAAATAAGGCTTTGTACAGAGCTCCAGGCGAGGAGTATTTCTATTTCAAAATCTAAAATCTTTATTTCTGTATTAAACCCTATGGTGTCACTACTCATTAGAATCATCTCTTTGAGACGATTCTAATGAGTAGTAACACCATAGGATTTGGTGCTGAAATAAGTGAGAAAATTAATGTTGTATTTGTTCAGTTTACTCCCCATTATCTGAAGCCCTGTAGACAAGAACAGAACATGTGTCACATAGAAAACTATCATGCACAGTCGATAATTCTGATTCCAAATAAACTTACAGCAATACCTGTGTTAATTGGCCATTCAATCAGGAAGCATGGAGACAGGTGACGGCATAATGCAAGTCCCAAAGTACTGTAAAACCGGTTTTATTCGCGAGAATATAATTTACCCGTTAATTCCCGAATGTGTTGCCTCACGTCTCTAGTTTCGAAAATAGGTGACTTCTTAAAGCAGGTTGAAAGTAAAGCAGAATGAGCCTTAAGGCACATTTTGCTTTACTTTCAGCCTGCTTTAAGCGACCACCTGCTAGAAATATTGCATGATGTCGCGAATTTTTACAAAATCACATTACGCGAAATATTCATGACACGAAAAATACCTGTTTTACAGTAATTCAGATGGCTCCTAAAGGAACTATCTGCATTACTCTTGATCTACATTAAGATAGTACATGTATATGTCATAATCCTTTCTTCTGCATAAGCACTGTAAGATGCCATCCCTCATTCATCTTAGGGATAAAAGTGCCAAACATTAATATTCATTGATGTTAAATATAGAACTGGTGGTAGCTTAAAGAATCATTAAAAACTTTTGAACATGTGGTAGCATAAAGCATAATGAAAAACTTTTTTTTCAAGACTTTCTTCTTGCTTAAAGCAATCACCTGCCTTATACAAATATAAGAGATGAGCCCTTTTGGCTATGAAGGAAAGGGTTAAAGACTGTTCATAAATGTTATTTAGTATTTACTATTCACTTAACAAGAGGTATGGCTGTAGCCGCTGTACACATATCTCCAAAATGCTTCCAGACCTTTTTATTCTGTGAGGACTTCACATTCTAACATTGACAGACATATATGCAGCCAAGATGCCAAACCAACAGGTCTACTGTTGACAAGATGCCAAACCGCCAGGTCTACTGTCGACAAGATGCCAAACCGACAGGTCTACTGTTGACAAGATGCCAAACTTACATATCTACTGATTGTGAAAATATCTGCTTTGACATTGCTGTCCGTAATTTTTTTTCAAATTTTCTTATTTTGAAATTGCAGAAACTGAAAAATAGTTTCAAACAGATTGGATCCTGATCAGATCCAATTGAATCTGATCTGGATCTAATCTGTTTGCAAATGAAAATTACCCATGGCACACTATGGTAAAAAATAAATGCAGCATTCTTGGTTAAAATCAAAGTGAGTAACATGCCTATAATGCAATAGAAACTGAATGTTTAAAGGTGGCAGGAGAATTGGAATATATATTTTCACCTGTATGTATCAACGCTGTGTATCAAAATAATTTCAAAACATGGACTGATTAGTGTTCCAGTCTAGCAGAGCACAGGCAGCCTGTAACCTTTATCCTAATTAACTCATAGCCAGGACTCCAGATAAGAGGGGGTAATCTAGAGATTTTCAGCAATTTCTCCTTTATATTTAAGCCAAAGAGACGGTTCTATAATGAGTAGTCACACCAAAGGGTTTTGAGCAGGCATTAAGATTTAGTTTTCAAAATACTCCCCTTATCTGGAGCCCTGCTAGCAACAAGTATACTCATCCTTTAAAACCAGTGTAGAGTACACTTGCACTATCGATCTAGGCAAACAGTGTAGACCATGATTAAATGGCTCCTTTAATCTAGGTTTTCACTGTTTGTCATTTTGCAATTTATTGTAATAATCATCTCTGAATAGCCAAAACCAGACTAGTCTTAATTTGAAACAAGAAATGTTCATTTGAAGTTTCAGAGGTGAATCATCACTTCAAATTTACTTTCATAAAGACAGCAATCTTCAGATAATTTCAAAACTCAGGGTTTTGACAATCAAGTTCTGTCTAATTATCACAAAAAGAACCAGAGTTCCTACTTATAACAGAAGGGGCCATAACTCTGGTGAGACTGGAGCACTGATGTTACCATGACAACAGCTATGTACCTTATGTAATTCTTTCTGTATAATTTTCTTACTCTAAACATGACAAAACATCAAGTCTTGATCAGTCACTATTTAAGCAAAGATTCTTGAGTTAACTTCTTACCCCCAGATCTAGTTGTCTTACAAATGGTTCATAGAAGTGAAATCATACAAGTCAAGACTTATTACCAGAAATTGAGAGATATTGAATTGCAAACAGTGTAGAACCTGACCAGCTGCTGTGCCATAGACACAACATCTGATCAGGGTCAATACTTTGTTGCATGACTTTACCACCAGTGTAGAACTTGATCAGAGATTATGGTTCGGTTAGTCTACACTATTTTGCAATGCAATCAGTCTGATTTTCTCACAGCACGGCGCATACAGTGTTACTGAACTTTGAGTTTAGGGATAGTTCCATGAAGAAACAAGATTGTATTGCTCAGTCCGGAGGAAGCTGTCTATAGACATCTTATCATTTCTCTTATTTCTTTGCATGCAATCCGCGTAACTGTGATTACCTTGGCAAACAGTTTGGATCCTGATGAGAATCATGAGACCCCATGAATCACAGGGTCTCATCAGAATCTATACTGTTTGACAATCTACCCTATTTTGAAATCTTTTTTTTTTTCTTCAGAAAATTCTAATTTAAGAGCAGAAAAAGGCAACAATTATTTGAAGACTACAATATTACTTAATGCTCAAAATGTTAAATATAGTATAATAATTTCCTTTCACTTAAACCTCTTACTTAAATATCCGAGTCTGAAGAGACAAATACAGTCTTACAAGTGTTGATCCATCATTCTAAGAAAATGCAAGGAAAGCCTGATAACTGGCAGTCAATTAGTACAGGATAAAAGTAACGCAGAAAGCTCCCAAAGGAGCTTTCTGCATTACTTTAATCCTGCATTAAGCAGCCTACTGTCTGCTCAGATCTCCTTGCACCTATATTAAATGAAAGCGCAACACTAATTGGACTGTTAATTGATCCCTCAATATTGTCCTTTAAACACTTTTGACAAATGTCAGGCTCAGCCAATACCACTACTGTCAAGACCATTAAAATTCTAATTCAATCCTCTCTTAACAAGCATAACAACACCTGATCATGAATACAAAATCATTACACTGAAAGCCACGACTCAAGCGCTACCCTAGCCAACCCCTACAGGCCCTGTACAACCTACCTTCAGTCGCTCATTTTCCAGACTTAAACCTGACACCTCGGAAGTTTTGCCGTGCAGCTTCATGGTGAGTTCTTCCAGCTGATATTTTGAGTTATGGTCCACTCTCTCTAGTAGAGATTCCAACTCCTCCAGACGACTGAAAGTACACATAGTAACAGTCAAAAAGAGAATCACAGTCAAACCTGTCAAACTAAATTAATAAAGCTTAGCCATGTTTAAACTTTAAATTCAAGTATGTTTGACTTAAGCCAGCTTTGATTGGCTGGGCCAATATAAAGGTTCAGTTTCCTTTGTTCAGGATCTACTTTAGGCTCTTTCAGAACTGTGGCAATTGGATATACTTTGGCTTTAGCGAATATTAAGGATCATTGGAAATAATCAGTAGGAAAAGCAAGGAAGTAGCAATTAAAATAAAAAAATTGTCGAGAAGAAATTACACTCAATCTGTCAATTCAAGAATTAAGAAATTTCCACTAAAAAAGGCTAAGTCCAAATTTATCTTAACCATACTATTACTAAATTTGAAAGCCTTTACCACTAACAGACAAACACATTTCACAGACTAGAATTGTAAAGTCTTCATCAAACACGACACCCTAGATTGTGTCTTACCGGTATTATTAGATTTGTTTCAAGGAGACGAATCTGCATACATATATAGCTTGTATCAGTAGAAGTCATACTTTAAGTGTTTCACAGATCTAATGCATGTAAATTATGTTCTAAGCAGCAGGCACTGCTGATGTGAAGCACTGTCTTAACCCATTACTCCATAGATACACATTTTTATTTAATTTATTGTACTAATTTACTGCACTAAAGAAAATAGTTCCAATTTATAGTATTGAATATGTAAATTAAGAAATATATTCTATATCCTAGCCAAACTAACTTAAAGCATGCTGAAAGTAAAGCAGAATGTGCTTTACTTTCAGCCTGCTTTAATTGTTGACCAATGATGGCAATCATCAATACCAGAAACAGGATATGGAGTAAAGGGTTAAAATAATGTTGGTTTGGTTAGTAGCTCTTGATCTAGTTCAAAGCTAGGCAATTCATTGGCAGATGGGACTGAGTAAACTTGATGTCCAACACCCAAACATGAAAAACAACCCTTGCCCTTCCGTAGATAATGTCAACTACAAACTTGTCTTCAAAACATCAAATATAGTTTTCCTGTTTTAATCCTGATCAGATCCAAAGTTAACACAGTACTCCATAAATGTCTTTTACTGAAGTAAATAGTTCTATTTGATACAATTATCAATTTGCACTGTAAGAAATATTTTCTATATCTTAGCAGATGGTAGCTTAAAGCAGGTTTGAGGCACATTCTACAGTACTTTAAACTGCTTTAAAGTGATCACATGTTTTCAAAACTAGAAACAGGCTATGGGTAAATGGGTTAATTGGCCCCTCATCTGGATCCAAGTTGTTTGCCAATGTCAACCATGTTTTCTTTCTAACTGTGCAAATATCAAAAACTTTGGATTCAGCTCAGATGCTGAGTTATTTATTGATTTGATCTATTTTGAAAACTAAAGTCAAGGTATGATTGGTAGAACTAGGTTTGGGAGGTATTTCTGGTACATGTAGTTACATGGGGTGTTGTATATAAACCATGCAGGTAGGGTTAGTAAATACACACAAACATGCAAGTAATAAACACACATTTCACGATGTTAGATTAATACCATTGACATTGTAAAACTTTGCTATTATGAACAATGCACAGAAGGCTTGGTTTTGGTGCTTTAACAGCTGGCTGCTTAACTAATTGAACCCTAGTGATGAGTATACACATCTTTTACAAACATTAAACCTGTAAAGAGTACACTTGTTCTATCCAAACAATGTAGACCCTGACAAGATGGCTGGAGTCCTTTGACCAGGGTCTGCACTGTTTGTCATTAGGCAATATATAGATCTGAAGCTTTATCCTGATGGAACTTCCTGCTTTACTTTCATCCTGCTTTAATATAGTCAAGTTTGCTTTTGATTAAAGGCAGGTAGCTGAGTAGGTAAAGAAAAAATTATCTGCAGAAAGCAAATTCAAAGTAGAACGGAGGATTCTGCTTTATTTCTATCCTGCTTTAAGTTGTCCCCTGGCTTTAAAAACCATCAACAAATCCTTCTTGTTTGTGTCCTTATATAGCAAAATCTTACTGCACATTGAGTGATAATCTTACAATAAACTGAAACTGATCAATCATAATATTTTCATCTATGACAATACCCAACATAGCAACATTTTGGGTGGGGAAACTTACGTTTTTAAGGCCGTGTTTTCAGCCGTACACTGAGACCTTTCTTTTAGAGATTTCTCGAGGCGTAATGTTGCTTCTTCCATTTGAATGCGTATCTCCTCCATTCTGGCGTCTTTTTCAAGGCTTTCTGCAGTCAGCTGTTCCGCCCTGTCCTCGCTCTGGGCTGCTCGCTGTTTTTGTATTCTGATGATGATGGAAATATCCTTACAGTGTGGGGCACTACTGATTCTTATTAACAAACTAAACCTGTCCCTGACCATCTATTTAAGCATAGGCTAACTTTAGAAACACATAGTCCATTAATACAGCCTGTTTTAAACCTTTTACATGTATAGTACTAGAAGTAGATACCCCTTTCACTCATAGAAGTGCCTTTTAGCGCATTCAATTCATTCATTCACGGAAGAAAATACTTCAAATTTATAAAATCATGAACGTGTAACATAAGAAATATTTTCTATATCATAGCAGACCGTAGCTTAAAGCAGGCTGAAAGTAAAGCAGAATGTGCCTCAAGGCACATTCTGCTTTACTTTCAACCTGCTTTAATTAGGCACCTGTCTTCAAAACTAGAATCAGGCTATGGAGTAATGGTTCAATCATGGGCTAACTTAAGAAACATACTATTTTTGCAGATCATTAAATAAAGTCCACCTATACAGAAACTTTATAAACATTTTATAGTTCTGAAATTAGATGTGCACGTTCTTTGCAAACAGCGTAAACCTGGATCAGTGGTAGCTGAAGGAGTCCTCTGATCAGGGTCTGCACTATTTGCCAAACCTTTAGACTGCAGGGAAAACAACTAACCCTGAACCCCCATGTCATGACTACTCATTAAATTTGTCTGGAAGAGATTATTCTAGTGAGAAGTCTAAACATAAATTTGGAGGAGACAAAAATGAGAAAAATTCTGTTGTGTCCCTTTTTATCCCATACTCTATAAAGGATTTTCTGGGGCCTAGTAAATTGCTATATACATGTTTATCTTTCTCTGACTGTCAGCCTACTTTAGAAAGCATCGCTGGGTATGTAAGCAGCCTGCAACTACTATAATTACCAGGGAAAAACTGGAACCAAACTGTATTATACAGGGCTCCAGATAAGAGGGAGTAAACTGAACAAATCCAGCAGTTTCTCACTCATTTCAGCACTAAATCCTATGGTGTAACCACTCATTAGAATCGTCTCGAAGAGACAATTCAAATAAGTAGTAACACCATAGGGTTAAATGCAGAAATAAAAAATTTAGTTTTTGTAATACTCTTCTTATCTGGAGGCCTGCTGTATATAGGTCTGTTTATTCTATATTACTCGTTTAGGAAACTGTAAAATTGTGTATATTCAACTACATGTACATACATGTACATTGTATCACTCTTCCTGACACATCAAAGAACAATTTTTTGTTCCATCAAATTTGCTCTGAGCAACCACTCTATTAAAGAGTCATGGTCAGTGTTAAAGGCAGACAGAAGGTTAATGCAGGATGAAAGCAATGCAGAAACGTCCTATATGAGCTTTCTACATAACTTTCAATATGCTTTAATCCTTTGAACACTAATCACCTACAAAAGTATCCTTTGTAAACAGTGTACCTGTGAGCAGTACACTTGTCCTATAAAGGCAGTGAAGACAGAGTCTATACTGTTTGTCATATTGCAATACATTGACCAAAAAAACCCTTAAAGAGTCAAAAATAAACTAGACTAAATTGGAATCAGAATTTGTCCGTATGAAGTTTCAGGGAGGAAAGGGTTTAAAAGCAACTACAGCCGAACTTTGATATCTCGAACTAGCTTAACTCAAAATTATTCAATAGTTAGACACATGATCTGCATTATTTCATGCTCGGTTAAGTCGAACATACCCATATTTCAAAGTTAAAACGTGGCTAAGCCATGTTTTAGCTTTAAAATTTGGGTATGATCGATTTAACCAAGTTCGAGATATCAAAATTCGACAGTACATCTATAGATTTCAACGCTTTTTAATTAACCATTGCCTAACATGAACTTAATTGTAATTTTTAATTTAAGCAGTCAAGCAAACCAGCAAACTGAAGGGTTAAGAGTTAGCCCTTTATGACATAATGTATGAACAGTTTACATGTGGGATGATCATTAAACCGTGCCAGGCTGGCGTTATCATAAGCACCAGGATTCCAATGTACGAAGGCATGCAGTCAATACAGTCTCAATGAAAAATCAAATAAGTTAAAGCAAAATGACAACTCTGATTAAGGCAAATCCAAAATTCAAAGTGAAAAACTCAGTTTGAATTAGCAAAATGTCAAAGTGAAAAACTCTGTTTGAATTAGCAAAATGAATGAAACATCAATCATAAACTGAGGGAGGAATAAGAAAGAAGAAACCCTATTCCTAAAATATACTTCTCCAGGGCTCCAGATCAGAGGAAGTTATTTGAACAAATTTTTAAGCAAGTTCTCACTCATTTCAGCACCAAACCCTATGCTGTGACTACTTATTAGAATTGTCTCAAAGAGACAATTCTAATGAGTAGTCACACCATAGGGTTTAATTCAGAAAAAAAGATTTTAGTTTTGAAAATACCCCAATGATCTGTAGCCCTGCTTCTCTATATATAAACTACTCCCTACTATAATTATACAAAAGTAAGAAATTCTTGATATGGTATATGTGTTGACCAACCTTTCCAAAAAAGATACATGTCTTGTGACTTGTCTCTTAGACAGATGGAAGCAAAATGCAGGTCAATAGTACTACATAAAGCAACCATCTGCCTTAACCTATTACTCCATAGATATAGCTTTTCATGCCTTTTATTTATTCCTCCACTGAAGTAAATAGTTCCACTATATTGCCATGAATATTGCACCATAGGAAATAGTTTTAATATCCATGCAGATGGTACACAATGTAGCTTAAGGCAGTCTAAAAATAATGCAGAATGTACCTTTATGCACATTTTGCTTTACTTTCAACCTGCTTTAAGTGGTCATCAGTCTTCGAAACTAGAAAACAGGTTATGGGGTAAATGGCCATTAAATGATTGGTACACATATATACACTTTTACAGATGTCATGCATAAACTGCTTGCATTAAAATTGCTACTAGATAAAATAGGGATAATGTTGATATTATACTACAAGAGTACTTAGCTCTTGTATTATACATTGGCTCAGGATTTATACTATACCTTGTAGCTTTTTTCAAGGCCTCCTTGTCTCTTTCTGCTCTCTCCTTAGCATTGGCTACAATGTCCCTCAAGTGATCAATCTCAATCTTGTTCTGGGCATTATCACTCTCAAACGTCTGAAGGCAGAAACATGCAGAGTTCACAATGCAATTCACTTACTTATACAACCCTTTCCTCTACTGAGATTCTTCACAATCTCTGCCTACAACTCCTTAGAGAGGCGACAATTAAATACAGTGTTCCCTCCCTACAACGACCCTCCGAACAAAGATTCCCTCCTAACATCGACCCTTGCTGCAGTTCCCTAAACAGGACAATTATGTCTAATGCTTTTACTGCTGCAATATCGTCTGCTTAAAATTGTCGTCTGCTGTTTTTCTCAAAGAGACAAAATGGACATTTTGACAGAAAAAAATTAATGACAAGTGACATTCAGCTTGAATCCAGATCAGATCTGGATTCAAGCTGTTTGTAAATGTAAGCTATTTCCCTCCTTATAATGACTCCCTTCCAACTACGCACAAAATGTTTGTCTCCCATTGGGTGTCGTTGTAGAGAGGGAGCACTGTATTTACTGATGGTGTTGTTTAACTTATTACTGTTGTATACAAGCAGCAGCTTTATACTGCAGGATGGAGCCAAAGCAGAAAGCCTCTATGGGAGCTTTCTGCTTTAATTGCATCCTGCTAATAACTGCTACCGGTTTTCAATGCTGATTCTTATGAGAGGTTGTAATCCCAGATTTTTACTCTAAGCCGAGACTGTCTATAAAGAATATTCAGCATGATTGGGTACAAAGTCTAGATGTTTGTCCTCATGTCCACCACCATATCTTTAAAAGCTATGCTTTACAAGGAGTATGCAGATATGTAAGCAAAGACAAACCATTTGTTAGTTATAAACCACAGCCCTCGGCAGACAAACAAACCCACACAATATGCAACATTAATACCACACAATATGTAATATCAATATTACACAATAAATAATATCAATATGTAACAATGATACATACTATGCAATATCAAATTACACAATAGACTAGTGTATCAATATTACACAATATAATCATGTGTATGTACAATCAATACACAATATGTAATATAATAAACATTAGAACAATGTGTAACAGCAATACACAATATGTAACATTAATATTACACAATATGCAACATAAAATTTAATACACAGTATGTAATATAAAGTTACACAATATGTGACATCAACATTGCACAATAGGTAACATAATTACATTACATACATAGAATTTAATATTCAAACATAATTTATAGTTCCAAGAACAGTACCCTCAATTTGACCGGTACACGAATTTCCTACATCAAAACACGACAAATGAAACTCTATGAAATGAAATGATCCTTCAAAATGTTGAACGATGCAGAATGTGATAACTTTTTTCTTTCAATTTTCATTAACTTTTCTAAATGACGAAATGTGTCACTTCTGCCTTCTGATAGTTCTTTGAGAAGGTAAATACACACTCTATATTGCTTGTGTCAAAATTAATTTAACTCATTTTTCATATTTTCCTATCAGTAAAGGTTCAAATAGGAAAATACCAAATGGGTAATTTGGACCTAAATTCCAATCTTACCTGACTTATATTCCTGCAAAAGCAGATGCAAGAGAAATCACTGAGACAGGCAGCTACTTAATATATGACAAAGCATTGCAGAAAGCTCCCATAGAGAGCTTTCTGCAATGCTTTTGTCATGCATTAAGCAGAGACATGTCTATAGATATTTCCACACTCCTTCTAATACTAGTCACATTAACAAAGAGTTTACATCATAGAGATAAACTACAATGACCTTGTGCTTTGCATACTCCAAGACCACCCACTACTACAACCCTTAGGTCCAAGATTATAAAGCGTTTGAGTCGAGTCTGAGATTGTTCTCAAGCTTTTGATTGGTCTGATTGGAGCAGAATGCTCCAATCTAACCAATCAAAAAGGTTGAGAAAGATCTCATACTCAACTCAAACGCTTTCTAAGCATATGCCCTGCAGAAACTAATCTAGATACCTATTGAAGCTGTTTGTGCCTTATTTAAGTACAGTAAAACACTGCTACAATTGTCACTCTTGAATTCCTGGTTATGACAACTACTTAAAGCAATATTAAAGCAAATCAGAAAGCTCTTGCGAGAGATTTCTGCTTTACTTCAATCCCTGATTTCTGCTGCCAAAGTTCTTTTGCTTATACATGTAAAGCATTTGAGATGAGTCGAGATTTTTCTCAAAGCTTTTGATTCGTCAGATTGGAGCAGAATTATGAGACTCAAACTCAACTCGAGCCCAGTGCTTCTGTATTCTACTATGGTGGTAGTAATAGCAGTGTTTATTGTACAATACTTGTAATGAAAGATTCTGAAGTTCTAAACAACAGTTAACCAGTACCAGTGAAGTTGAACTCTACATATCTACCAAAACATCTGTGCTATAACAGCATGACTCTCTATACTCGGCCTATTTCTAGAGCTTCATTCAGTATTGTGTTAAGCAACTTAAATATAATTATTCTGTATCTTTGAAGGCATGTTAACTGTTCCATCTTATACAGTCATGAATATGTACCATAAAAATATTTTCTATATCCTAGAAGATGGTAGCTTAAAGCAGGCTGAAAGTAAAGCAGAATGTGCCTTAATGCACATTCTGCTTTACTTTCAACCCGCTTTAAGTGGCTACCTGTCTTTAAAACTAGAAACAGGCTATGGGGTTATGGGTTAATGCAGAAAAAAGTAAAGTAAAGATCTTATATGCTTTACTTTTTGTCTGCATTAGCTGTCATTAAATTTTGTATCAAGTACTGCCAATTCATCTTTTCTAATTATACAAGTAGTAGTTGCTTAACACAAGTTTGACATTAAACCCTTCACTGCATTTCCTAGGGTAAAATGGTTATTAGCAAATAGTTCGGACCCTGGTCAGATGTAGTGTAGTATTGTGTCTGATCCGATCAGAATCCAAACTTCATGATACCGTACTCATTTCAATATTTATTAATTCAAAATACCTAAAATTTACCGGTAAAGAGAAATGAAATCACACAAGTGTTTAACCCATTACCCCATAATTACGCCTTTTGACGCCTTTAATTTATTTCTCCACTAAAGATAGTAGTTCCAATTTACAGTCATGGATATTTTTCTGAAGAAATACTTTTTCTATTCTGGTAGATGGTAGCTTAAAGCAGGCTGAAAGTAAAGCAGAATGTGCCTTAAGGCACATTCTGCTTTACTTTCAACCTGCTTTAAGTGGTCACCTATCTTCAAAACTAGAAACAATCTATGGAGTAATGGGTTAAAGCAGGCGATGATATGGCAGTGAAGAGATTAATATAATTATGTAAATGTAGTTTTAATCTGCAAATCTCACGGAAACATTCGGAATATTTCAAACAAATGATGTAAAGTCGCATTAATAAAGACAATGGTTTTTTATGGGAAACAATTCTTTCTGAATGAGTCAATTAAGTTGGGGGGTAGGTGAGAGGTGAATTGTGTGAAATGAACGCACCCGTATTTGTACGGCCATTCTGTTGCAGTCTGACTCCTTGGTCCGCAGCTCTTTCTGGAGGTGTGCACGTGTGGACTCTAGTGAACTTTGAAGGTTAGTCAGTGCTAAAGCCTCTTCCTGTTGGTAATGACATCACACAAATGACATCATTATTGTTCTAGCCAATCACAGCAAATACTCAACATTCAAATTTACACATAATCCAGAGAGATGTTCTTTTGTCGTCAGCTGGTCATAACTCCAGGTATTGGAAGTACAGCAAAACCTCTCCATTACGACCACTTATACGAAGTCTAATTGATTGTATAAAAGACAGGTGACAGCTTAAAGCAAGGTGACAGTAAAACAGAAAGCTCCTGGGGGAGCTTTCTGTTTTACTGTCACCTTGCTTTAAGCAGTCACTTGCCTTTAACACATAATAATTAACACAATTTAGTGGTCGCAATAGAGAGGTTTTACTGTATTTAGAAAAACATCATCGCAGAGCTCCAGATAAGGTATTTCAGAAACTAAAATCCTTATTGCTCAACAAAACCCTATTAGGTGACTACACATTAGAATCATCTCTTTAGGACAATTCATATGAGTAGTCATAACGTACGGTTTTGTTGAGACATATAGGAGAAACAATGTTGGAAAAATAATTGTCAGGGCTCCAGATAAGGAGAGTATTTCAAAAACCTAAAACTTTCATTTCTGCATTAAACCCTATGGTATCACTACTCATTAGAATCGTCTCTTCGATATGATTCTAATGAGTAGTCACACAATAGGATTTGGTGCTGAAAGAACTGTTGGATTTGTTCAGTTTACCCCCACTTTTCTGGAGCCCTGAATTGTCTCACCTAGAACACTGACTGATGACATTATATAGTGTATATTGGATATGGATTAAGACCTGGACATTTTACTGTACTACTGTCAAATAGAACTTTCACTGTAACTGTAAACTAATAACATATGAAAATGCTATTCAATTTCTGATTGGAGTCACTATGACTCTTAACTCTTTGCATGCTGGGTAATTTGTTTCGTCTGCAACATGTGTCGTCTGCTATTGTTCTAAAAAATGAATTTTCTAAATTTGTTTTCAAAACATGATCAGAGTGTCAAACAGTTTGGATCTTGATGAGATGCTACATTATGTGGCGTCTCATCTGGATCCAAACTGTTAGCAAAGGCAATCACTGTAGTGGTGACGGATATATCAGCGCTAGCATGCAAAGAGTTAAAACTTTGAAAGATCTTATTTCAAGTTTAGGTCGCGTGCTACTAATATGAAATAAATGTGCAATACTGTAATTCCGAACTCTAAAAAGCCAAATCATTTCACCAGCTAAAGCATAATCATTCTAGTTTAATTGTCGTTGTAGTGTTATTTCTGTACTACTCATGCAGTTAAGGTAAAACTATATAGGCAAAGCTATGCAGAACATCTCTCAAAATTGATTACAGTCAATCTTGTATTAAGGGACCATTGAAAAGACGATGTACAACCCCTTTTTTCCAGAGCATGTTTTCAGAAAAGGAGATAGGTGGTTGCCCAAAGCAGGTTGAAATTAAAGCAGAATGTGCCTTAAGGCACATTCTGCTTTACTTTCAACCTACTTTAAGTGGTCACTGATCTTCAAAACTAGAAACAGGCTATATAGTAATGGGTTAATAATTGGCTACATTGCATCTTCCTTTCTACTAGAGTGAGTGTTCAACACAGGTTTGACTGTAACCAAAAGCCCCTAGCTGTTAGACCCCGTAAACATCGCAGCTATATGAGCCTCAGCTGTATCAGCGTTAGAAGGCTAAATAAAACATAATATGGTTAAACCACTCAAAAGAAAATTCTGTTTAATGCTGGTGATTGCTTAATGCAAAAGTAAGTAATGCTCCTTTGTTTAAAAGCAAGATGAAAGTAAAGCAGAATGCTCCATTGCTTAACCTATAACTCCATAGATATGTGTTTTTAATACATTTAAGTTAATCCTCCACTGACGAAAATAGTTCCAATCTATACAGACATGAATATGCACCACCAGAAATATTTTCTTCACACTAGCGGATGATAGCTTAAAGCAGGCTGAAAGTAAACTGAAGGCACATTCTGCTTTACGTTCTTCCTGTTTAAGTGGTCACATCTCTTCATAAGTAGAAACAGGCTATGGAGTAAAGGGTTAAAGCAAGATGAAAGTAAAACGAAACACTCCCAAAGGGAGCTTTCTGTTTTACTTTCATCTTGCTTTACGCTTCTATCTGTCTCTTAACACTTTCCTCGATTATTCTTTTGGGTGGTTGTAATAATTGAGTTTTGTTGTATTTAAAAACCCTCACAAAATCTATGTACTATACTATTTATCTACACATATACACTGTAAACACATCGATAGTGAAAATTGTATTTGTGTACACAATCAAGATGCTTTGAATTATGCGCGCAATTCATATGATGTTGAATGTTAAAACAATTATGATACTGATAGACATTAATGTAACTTAATCAAGCTGACGTTATGACCTATCACACCGTGAGGTGAAATAATCTACAAAGAAGGCTATATACATGTTCTGATCTTCGATTCAGTGTGAACATTTACCATATTTTAACATCTATGAGTAGTTTTGTTTCTCGTATAGTAAATCTTGTGTCCAGCAATTACTAAAATGTCTCATGACACGAGAAAAGCAGACAGAAAAACAGTGTAGACCAGTTCTAGCCTTCATTGCAGACACAGCAATTGATCTGCATCTATGTTGTCTAACAAATAAGATCACAAAAGGCTGTTTATGTTTGAAAGTGTCAATTGGTGTTGATGCAGAACAAATGCCATCAAAGACATGGTGATTAATCTGTGTCTACATTGTTTGGAATGCAATAAGTCTGTTTTCTAATGGCAAAGCACATTTATATTTCATCTTTGAATGCTTCATGCAGGACAAAATCCATGCAGAAGTCTAACATTATTTTGTCCTCCTTTTAACAGCCACTTGTGTTAAGAGACTTGCTCTTCATTTAACTCTTTCCTCCCTGAAACTTTAAATGGACAATTCCAATTTCGATTTTAGTCTAGTTCATTTCTGGCTTTTAAGGGTTGGTTTTGTCCATTTTTGGCCTTATGACAAACAGTGAAGACCCTGATCAGAGGGCTCCTTTCGAAGCCCTCTGATCTGGGTCTTCACTGTTTGCACAGGACAAGTGTACTATTCACATGTACACTGTTTGAAAAGGACACCTATATGCAGCACTAGGGTTCAAAGGGTTAATGGCTGCCCACAGATCTACATGTACTTAAAACACAACATAAAGACAACATCTTAAATTCTATTTAAAAATGAACAAAAAACCACAATGTCATATACATTCGTACATTGAAAACACAGTAAAACTAGTGTTCAGAAATAAACTGTTTGGTGCCTTTAATTTACTCATTCTCTAAGAAAAAAAGTTCCACTTTATACAGTCATTAATATGTATCATAAGAATACTTTTTATATTCTAACAGATTTTTGCTTAAAGCAGGCTGAAAGTCAAGCAAAATGTGCAATAAAGCCCATTCTGCTTTACTTTCAACCTGTTTCAAGTGTTAAAGATTACCCATAAATCTCCTTTTGACTAGCCAATCAACACAGGTTTGACTGTACAATATTACATAACGTGGACTGGTTTTAGGTTTGGACACTTTTACATAAATGTTGACTGGTTTGTGGTTTGGGACCAGTGTGAATTGGGAACATTTATCTAGGTATATTTACTGCTGACTGTTCTTGTCTCTGACTGAATAAGTTATGAGTCTTTGAAAGACACCAGACATGGCATAATGTACAAGTCGACTAATCTCATCTGTACCAATCAAATGCATGATTTACGCAATATTTGTGAAATTACCTACTATTTTGTCATTTAAAACATACCAGTTTAATAAGACATCCTATGTATATCCTTAACTCATTCACCCTTGAAACTTTAAATGGACAATTCCAGTTTACAATTAAATTTAATTAGTCCATTTTTTAATAATTATTGAGGTTTTTGACAATATTTTATAAAATGACAAACAGTGAAGACCCTGATCAGAGGGCTCATTAAGCCCTCTGATCAGGATCTACACTGTTTGCATAGGACAAGTGTACTCTTGACAGGTAAATGATTTGTTCATGACCAGTATACTTGTCGCTAGGGGTCAATGTGTTAAAACAAGCACAATGGTAGAATCCATAGAAAATATTCAGGAATGGTTCAAATGAATTTAATGTTTGAACCTAATCTTCCTAACCAGTCAATAAGTTTCTAAATATCAATTATAAACCTATTTAGATTAATCCTGAAAGTGCAGTGTCCGAGTACATAAACCATTTAGAAACGGTGTACACCCACATCAGAGGGTTCCTGAACATTGCATGTAATCCTTCTAACATAAATTAGTCTTTACAAGAAAATGGAAGAGATCAGTTGATAATAAAGCAAATTAATATTGTATGGGTTAAGGAGCTGCATGCGCTACAACTTGCTGTAATTGGAACCCTTTTTTTTTTTTTTTTTTTTTTAAATATATGCTCAAACATTGTCCCTTTGATATTTTTTATAAAACATAATAGTATAGTATCATAACCATATTGCTTTTAATTTTGACCTGAGGATATAAAGCTTTTGAGTTTAGTTTTGAAATCATTTTCAAGCATTTGATTGGTCAGATTTGAGTTTTTGCACAGCAAAAACTCAAATCTGACCAATCAAATGCTTGAGAATGATTTCACACTCAACTCAAAAGCTTTATGACCTTGGGGCCAGGTGTTGGTCTATCCCTATTCCTTCTTAGATAAGTTAAAACACCATTCAATATAAAAGCATAGAGATTTTAAAATACAAGTGGCTAATACATGCAGATGTTGACATGCATTAATTTTAATATGGCCCCATTTTAATGTAGCCTCTAATATGGTCCAAGGTCATAAAGAGTTTGTGTTTAGTTTGAGACCATTCTCAAGCATTTGATAAGTCAGATTTGAGCAATACCGGTAGCTCAAATCTGACCAATCAAATGCTTGAGAACGATCTCAGATTCAAATCAGACTCTTTGTAACCTTGGACAATGGAATAAGCTGTTGGCTGTCTCAACCCTTTCCCTGATAGAAGCGCCTTTTAGCGCACATTATTTTTATTCCTCCCAAAAGAAAATAGTTCCAATTCATATAATCATTAACATATTCCAGCAGAAATATTTTCTATATCCTGAGAGATGGTAGCTTAAAGAGGCTGAAAGTAAAGCAGAATGCGCTCAGGCGCATTCTGCTTTACTTTCAACCTGCTTTCAGTGGTCACCTTTTTTCAAAACTAAAAACAGGTTATGAAGTAAAGGGTTCAGAAGACAAATACATTTCTTATGAATAGGTGTTCAATTGAGGATGAACTGAAAACATGTCCTATTGATAAGCATTTAGGATTTATATAACAGATTCAGCTTATCAGAAAATCTCATCTCTACATAGACTGTATCACAGATTTATCTGTTTCAAAGCTTATTACAGTTTCTAGCCACTGAAACCAGTCTATTTTACACATATAAGTGACAAACTAGTAAAGCAGTCTACAGGATGTCACCATGTGGTACTCACTCTGTTGGCATTAATCTGGACCCGAAGCTCTGAAATCATTCGATCCCTGTCTAGTAGTTCTGCTCGAAGTCTCTGAAGAAAGAAAAGACATTCAAGATTGTTCATACCTATGATATTACAAGACAATAACCCCTTCACTGCCATGACTTCATCTGCTTTCAACCAGAGCTCCAGATAAGGGGGTATTTCAAAGACTAAAATCTTTATTTCTACTTGAAACCCTATGGTGTCACTACTCATTAGAATCGTCTCAAAGAGACGATTCTAATGAGTAGTAACATCATAGGATTTGATGCTAAAATAAGTGAGAAACTGTTGAATTTGTGCAGTTTACTCCCTCTTATCTGGAGCTCTGCTTTCAACAATTGTCATCTGCTTTTATTTCTTAATATCAAAATTTAGGTAAATCCACTAAAGTAATGTAAACAAGACTGGGCGTTCAATAAACGCTTATGCCCCCGGTGGCATCCTTGACAATATATTCTGAATCTTTTCTATGTCCAAATTAGGTCAAGGTCAAGGTTAAACTGCGCTTGGGTATTATTGGTGAGTTGGGAATGGTCCAAGGCAATAACTGTTTAAGTATCGAAACATTGCAGTAAACAGTGTTGATGCTAGACGAAACGGTAAAATCTAGTTAACCGAGAAAGAGCCCATTTAAAATATTCAAATAAGGTCAAAATCAAAGTTTGGTGATATTGGTGGATAAGGAATGGTCCAAGGCAACAAATGTATAAGTATCAAAGCATTGTTGTCAGTTGTGTTGATGCTAGACGAAACGGTAAAATCTAGTTAACCAAGAAATAGCCTATTTAAAATATTCTAAGTCCAAATTAGGTCAAGGTCAAGGTCAAAATCAACGTTTGGTGATATTGGTGGATAGGGAACGGTCCAAGGCAACAACTGTATAAGTATCCTGTCGATGCCGGGGGCATAATTAATAAGTACCAAACAGTTTGGAGCCTGATCAGATAGAGTTACTCGCATCTGATCTGGATCTAAACCGTTTTGCAAATACCCATTGTACTCAGGGTTACGGCAGTGAAAAGGTTAATAAGGGTAATTCCTTCATCCATAGAAAATTTGAAAGTTTTCAAAAGTGATTATACAGTTTAATTCTTTCAACACTAAGTAAGTGGGTTATCATTTTCCCTTGTGGATCTTTTTTTGTTTGGCAAATCTGTTGTCAAGCAACACTGACAAAAATAACAGTGACATACATACAATTCCATTAAACTTATGTTCAGGATCCACTCCAAATAATTAATGCAAGTGGAAGCTTAAAGCATTCTTTAATCCATTACCCCATAAATACACCTTTAATTCATTCCTCCACTGAAGAAAATAGTTCCACTTTATACAGTCATGAACATGTACCATAAGAAATATTTTCTATATCCTAGAAGATGGTACTTTAAGCCAACTGAACGTAAAGCAGCGTGCACCTTTAAGCACATTCTGCTTTATTTTCAACCTGCTTAAGTGATCAACTGTCTTCAAAACTAGATACAAGCTATTGAGTAATGGGTTTAACCGAATTAAACCAAATTCTAAACTTGTAACTGGTCAAGTTGAACCATTTTTGATAGAGGGTTATAGCCATTGACAGGTAATTTCAGGAAATAAGTAAAGCAGAAAGTTCCAATAAAACTGCTTTAACTTTATCCTTCACCAAACAATAACCTTTCTCTTAAGACCTCAATACCTTTCAAAGAGCGGATTCTAAAAACAAGTTTGGAAATACACTATACTGCAAAAACACACAAATCTGTGACAACCAAAACACATGTGGGACAACTGACACGCTGAATTTCATTCATTTTTTTTAACCCTTTACAAAACAGAAATGCCTTTTAGCGCATTAAATTTATTCCTCCACTGAAGAAAATAGTTTCAATTCATACAGTCATGGATATGTATTATAAGAAATATTTTCTATATTCTAGCAGATAACAGCTGAAACCAGGCTGAAAGTAAAGAAGAATGCAGCGCATTCTGCTTAACTTTACACCTGCTTTAAGTGATCACCAATTTTCAATACTAGAAACAGAGTATGGGGTAAAGGGTTAAAATTCATTCACAGATAAACATACTAAACAGGGGAGTTAACACTTCAGAGTTATCTTTCTTGTTCAGCATCAATTAAATAACCCATTACTTCATAAATAAGCCTTTTTACATCCTTAATGCATTCCTCCACTGAAGAAAATAGTTCCACTTTATACAATAACAAATATGTACCATAAGAAGTATTTTCTATGTCCTCGCAGATAACAGCTTAAAGCTGATTGAAAGTAAAGCAATAAAGCAAAAGGTGCCTTAAGCCACATTTTGCTTTACTTTCAGCCTGCTTTAAGTAGTAACCTGTCTTCAAAACTAGTAACGTGCAATAGGGTAACGGTTTAAAAGAATGAATGAATATGATACCCTCTGGTTGCAGTATTTAAGAAACAGGGGCCTGTTTCATAAAACTTTGTTTGACAAAAACGATCGTAAGTCAAAACTTTAAAACACATTTAATTTCTGATTTCTCTATCTAATCGTGTCTTGTGACATCTCTATGGTATCGTCTTGAAAAGACGATTCCAAAGAGATGTCACAAGACACGATTAGATGGAGAAATAAATATTCATTGAGACTTTTACTATCTGACTTACTACAACATTTATCGTACGAAGTTTTATGAAACGGGCCCCAGAGTAGTAACCCTAGGAAGCATCAGGATATCAAATCAAAAAGACACATAATGTGACAAATATACATGGATCACCATTCAGACACTGGGTCAACTTTCATTTTATCATGCAGGGACTGGGAGATGGTATTCCTTCCATGGCATGCCATTACAATGATACATACTTACCGAAAACCAGAACTAATAATTAGAAAATATGATTGTCTTGGTTTGTTGAATAATTGGAAAAGCTTCCTCAGACAGACTAAGAAATTTTAACAGCTTGAACATAATGATAAGATCAAACTTGTAAATCAATTTTTTTCAGAAAGTGTACAATTAACCAATGACAGGTGACTACTAAATGCAGGACAAAATAATGCAGAAAGCTCCTACAGGACCTTTTTGCATTAGTTTTATTCTGCATTTAGTAACTACTTATACAAGAGACTGCTAATGGGCATTGTACTGAATGGTGGCTTAATTTAGTGCACGGTACTGAAAACAAACAAACTTGGCCACTGCAACTATACATGTGTGATAGTTAGTGGTGTACCAATTAATCAATTCTATTGACAAATGAGTGTTTCCTCTTTTCAATCAACAGATCGATCACAATGGGTATAATTGATTTTCAACAGAAAAGTTACCCCCCATAGTTTTTAGGAAATAAAGGATGCTAGATATTTTCATAAACTCCACAAAAATGATCATTTTTGTTGACCTTTACCTAACATCCAAACCACTCATGTAACTGTTTCATAAAACAAAGTGCCATTACAGCGACTTAGACTGTCAATAACACAATAGGCAAAGGAAAGTTACACAAACTATGTTTTTTCAATGATATCTGTGTCCATGGCCCCGATTGTGTAACAACAAGTTGATAAGCAGGATAATACCAAGGAATTAGGCCTATCCTACAAACAATGCTTAGTTGTCTAATCGATGATGGATCAGTTTAGGGCCACCTTTGATCAATCCTGATTCCTACCACTAGTGCTAGTAGTCAATCGTTACTCCACCCATTGAACCTTTGTGATGTATATATGCAACCTTAACAAACAGTGTACCTGTGAAGAGTCAGCATGTCCTATGCAAAAAGTGTAGACTTAGACCTGAATGCATCAACAAGAGTCCTCTGATCAAGGTCTGCATTTTAATCATTTTTCCATCTACCGGTATTGCATGGCACATTAATATAGTCAAAATCGACTAGACTTAATTGGAAACTGGAACTGCCCATTTGAGGTGTCAAAAGTAAATCACATCTATTCCGTATCATTGATGATTCTGAACAGTTTCAGTATATACTCTGTTATATTTTAGCAAAAGTTTTTTTTTCTCTTCTGTGCTCAAGTTCGATAAAAAAAAACTATGTTTCCAGATTATTCAAGGAGATTTTTCACAACCCAACAAAAAGACCTACCTTGTAATAATTCAAAAGGCTCTAATTCATGATGCTACAGACAGCAGATGGTAGCTTAAAGCAGGCTGAAAGTAAAGCAGAATGTGCTTAAGGCACATTCTGCTTTACTTTCAACCTGCTTTATCAATTAAGTGGTCACCTTTCGTCAAAACTAGAAACAGGCTATGTAGTAATGGGTTAAAAGTAACCTGCCTGAAATATTGAAATCAAGAGTTCCCTTGAGAAGGTGTTACTATTTTCTTCTTGTTATGATAGAGGGGCCCGTTTCATAAATGTTCATACGACAAAAATGGTTGTTAGTCAAAACTTTAGAATACATTTAATTTCTGATTTCTCTATCTAATTTTGTCTTCTGACAACACTTTAGAATCGTCTTTTCAAGACGATTCCAAAGAGATGTCACAAGACAGGATTAGATGAAGAAATAAATAATAATTGAGACTTTTAAAATCTGTCTTACGACAACATTTATCGTACGAAGTTTTATGAAAGGGGCCCCAGGTCCTGAGACTTCTGACTCTACGACAAGGGTTCTAACAATTTCCAATCTAGTTCTAGTGCACCCAGTACCAGAGTCTTCCCTTGTGTGCATGGCTTACCTTTACTCTCTGTGTTATGGTGACAATGGTAACATAAAACAGCCAAGAGATGTATTAAGATTACCATGACAATGGTTCATATGAAAATCATTGATAATATTTGCTCAGTTTGGATCCAGATCAGGCCACACTTATGTCAGTTATATGGGACCTGATCTGGTTATTACATTTGTATTATTACTTTTGTTGAAATTCAGATGCAATTTCTACAAACGAAAGCAATTCATTTTTTTTTCTTCAAAATATCAAAACTGCAGAAAAACGCTTGAAAATTACTTAACCCATTCCCCCCTAAATACACCTTTTTACGCCTTTTTTTATTTCTCCACTAAAGAAAATAATTCCAATTCATACAGTTGTGACTATTTATAAAAAGAAATATTTTCTATATTCTAGAAGATGATAGCTTAAAGCAGGCTGAAAGTAAAGCAGAATGTGCCATAAGGCGCATTCTGCTTTACTTTCAACCTGCTTTAAGTGGTCACCTGTCTTCAAAGCTAGAAACAGGCTATGGGGTAATGGATTTATATACAAAGATCTTCCCTACTTCAGGACAAATGTATAGACAGCTCAGGAAGAAACTATCTGAATTACTTTTGTTTTGCATTAACCCCTTACTCCATAACCTAGTTCTAATCTTGAAGAAAGGTTACCACTTAAATCAAGTTGAAAGTAAAGCTAGATGCACATTCTGTTTTACTTTCAGGCTGATTTAAGCTTAAATCTACTATCTGCTAGAATTATTTATTTCATTTAATAAAGAAAGCAATGCAGATCCTAATCAGACAGCTCCTATAGGAACAGACTCAGAACTGTCTGATTTGTGTTTACACTCTTTGCAAAAAGCGTCAATAAATGCAAATAGCAGGAGAGAGTTTAACATCCAGTATTGCTAAAATGCTTCACTAAAATATAAAAGTAATTATCTACCATTTTGATTAATTTTTATGCAGACATTATGAGATTATTCTTACCTCATTTGACACATCAGAGTCAGCGAGTTTTTTGATAAGCATGTCTCGCTGTTCACTCAGTCTCATGGCTGCAGATTCTTGTTTATGTTGTTCTCGAAGTAAGCGCCGAAGTGTACGATTCGTGGCCTCAAAATCTGCCAACTTTTCCAGGAGAAGTTCCTTCTGTTTGCCCAGTTTGGCGCTGTCTTGCTGGGATATTCTGGAATCCTGTAGATGGAGAAAAGATAAAGTGAACTAATACTTCGATTAAGCATTCATTCTTCCAGATAAGAAGACATTTCATTGTTCCAGATAAGAAGAGTATTTAAAATATTTCTAACTCTTTGCATTCTGGGTATTTTTTCATCTGCAAGAATTGTCATCTGCTATTGTTCTGAAAACAGAATTTTCAAAATTTCTATTCAAACCAGTGTCAGAGTGTCAAACAGATTGGATTCTGATGAGATGCCACATTTCGTGGCATCTCATCAGGATCCAAACTGTTTGCAAAGATTACATGTCCATAATTGTTTCACTGCTAGATGCTAAGAGTTAATCATCCCTAATTTTATCATGAAAATTTGATAGAAACTGACCAGCAAACATTAAATGCACTTTCTTTCACAACCTCATCACCATGCAACCATCACAACGTCATCTGATGTCATAATGACGTCACATTGCCATCATGACGTCATAGTGACATCATATTGCCAACATGACGTCAACGTCATAGTTACTGTTTGTGATACCTATATTTAGAAATACCACATAACTAAACACATCAAAAGTATTTAAAATCACTCTAGTACTCAAGTGCAGTGATAATTTTACCTGTGCATCCTGAGTCCTATACTCATTAAATTTGCCAGGGACTCATATGAATAGTTGTGAGTCCCATGGAACCATAGCTTTTCTGACCTTTATTCACCATTCTAACACGACTCGAAACCTACGGCATATAGACAAAGAATACCGAGAAACGTATATTACGCCGCGATAATGAACTGCACGCGTGGCGTGTCCATCCGCTGTTACATTTGCCCCATACGCGTAATACATAAATAGTATTTTTTTAAATAAAAGTTGCGTTAGAATTAAAATAACAAATTCGTAGGTGTCCATTACCGTGCATTAGATCACAGTTAGTCGTTGAGATGTGGGTAATTAGATCACTCGGCCTAAAGGCCTCGTGATCTAATAACTCCACATCTCAACTCCTAACTGTGATCTAATGCACGGTAATGAACACCTACGAGTTTGTTATTTCTTAAATGGTGTATATTCTTAGAATCCACTGAAGTGAATAGTTCCACTTACATAATATGCAACATCAGAGATACTTTCTATATTCTAGCAGATAAGAGCTTAAAGCATGTTGAAAGTAAAGCAGAATGTGCCTTAAGGCACATTCTGCTTTACTTTCAACTGCTTTAAGTGATCAACTGTCTTAGTTTAAACATATTCTATTTCATAATATATACAACTTTTATGAACAAAACATGGATATACATTAGGATGAGAATGGAAGCAAAAGCTTAATTGGTTCTTCTCCTAGGATCACCTGTCTTCAAAACTAGAAACAAGTTGTGGGATATTGGGTTAATTTTTCACATCAAGGAGTCAATGTTGTCTCAAGGACTCATTGTTTTACAGAATTAGCATCCCGAGGACTCATTCATCTGATTTCTAAAAATTATCACTGCAAGTGTCTTAATATTTGGGTTAAATTTTGTTTTCATTCAGTACCAGGCGGCACCCTGATGGAGGTCTCTGTAAGGCCAAAATGTCAGTGAATAAAATCCAGTCAAAACAACATTGCCATAAATTATATTGTTTGTTCCACATATTTTGATATTCTTATTGTAATCATCATTTTGTAAGCAGCAACCTGTCTTTAAGCCATTAATGATACTCCACAGATTTACCTTTAATTCATTCCTCCACTGAAGAAAATAGTTCCACTTTATACAGTCATGAATATGTACCATAAGAAAAACTTTCTATATCCTTGCAGATGGTAGCTTAAAGCACGATGAAAGTAAAGCAGACTGTGCCTAACCTAGAGGTGCATTCTGCTTTACTTTCAACCTGCTTTAAGTGGTCACTTATCTTCAAACCAGAAAGTTAGAAACAGGCTATGGGGTAAAGACTTGAAGATGTGATTGTATCTTTGTCATCAAAAGGTCAACCTCCTAATCATTTCCCCTATAGCTTGTTTTCAGTATTTTAACCCATAGCCCGCCAAATAAATTGTCGTCTGCTATATTTCTCGTCTGCTTCAAGTTTCAAAGTGCTTCAAAGTTGCTCAAAATTGCTGAAAATGTTGTCCGAGTGTCAAACAGCTTGGATCCGGATGAGACGCCGAGTTACTCGGCGTCTCATCCGGATCCAAGCTGTTTGCATATGGAGCTATAGTCATGACTGGCAGGCTAAGGGTTAATAACAGATTGAAGCAGGCTGAATGTATAGCTGGAAGCTTTTAGTGTCTGGTTGTCAAAATGCAGGAAAACTTTTCTATGTCCTTTTAACCAATTACTCAATAGATATGCCGACTGACATGCCTTTTGACAAATTTAATCTATTCCTCCATATGGTAGCTTAAAGCAGGCTGACAGTAAAGCAGAATGCGCCTTAAATGGTAACATGTTCTTCAATACAAGAAACAGGCTTAAAGGGTTAAGCATCCACATGTCATGATGCCTGGAATCCTTTCTACGATAAAAGCATACAAAGATATCGCTATGAAAATTTAGTACATGCTCTAAAAGGAGGAGAAATGTTAATTGAAAATTGACTGAATACTTATTTAACTATGCTGTATATTATAGTAATAAAACCAAGAAAATTGCTTACAAGCCTCCGCTTCTCTACAAATATATGCATTTTTATTCCACCACTGCACAGAACTGAATCCTTATCTGCCCCATGTATCACTAAGAAGTATTACTTGATAGTCAATTTTATTACCCCCATCTGTCCGATAGCCTTATCTATTATTCAAAGCATTATTAATTATTAAACCCCCTTCACTGCCAGGATGTCATCAGCTTAAAAAATTGCCTTATGGTTTTTTATTTCTCAAATTAAGTTAACAGGCATTTTGACTACAGAAATGTTTGATATGAGTTTAAAACAGTTTGGATCCTGATCTGATGCTGAGGAACTCCGCATCTAATCAGGGTTCAAACTGTTTGCAAGTACATGTATAAAGAGTACACAAGGTTGAGCAGTGAAGGTGTTAACAATACAATCAATCAGGGCTCCAGATAAGAGGGAGTAAACTGAACAAATCCAACAATTTCTCGCTCATTTCAGCACCAAATCCTATGGTGTTACTACTCATTAGAATTGTCTCGCAGAGACGATTCTAATGAGTAGTGACACCATAGGATTTAAGGCAGAAACAAAGATTTTAGTTTTTGAAATACCGGTACTCCCCTTTTCTGGAGCCCTGTCAATGCCCACTTTATGATCAACTCAAAATGTAACTCATACATAATACAAGTGGCTGCATAAAGCAGGATGAAAGAAAAGCAGAAAGCTCCTGAATGAGCTTTCTGCTCTACTTTAATCCTGCTTTAAGCAGCCATCTGTATTAACACCTGGAATGATTTTTGTTTGAGTACATACATGTAGTTATTATGTGGTGATATTGGTAGCAGCGTTTGCTGTATTGGCTATGATAATCCATTTCCAATAGTAATCATCTATCTGTGATCAATGTTAAACATTTCTCATGCTAACAGTGTTTGGTGATGTCTTTTTCACACAGCTTGTAAATACAGGCAAACCTGAATAAACCCTTTATTCCATAGCCTGTTTCTTATATTGAAGATGGGTGACCACTTTTAGAAGGTTGAAAGTAAAGCAGAATGTGCCTTGAGGCTCATTCTGCTTTACTTTCAGCCTGCTTTATACTACAATCTACTAGTAAAATAGAAAATAATTCTTATGAAATATATTGGCTATATAAATTGGAACTATTTTCTTTAATGGAGGAATAAACAATTAATTAGAGGCATATTTATGGGGTAATGGGCCAAGTTCCTTTGGAAATAGCCAATAAGGTCACATATATGATCCAGTCATGACCAAACAGGTTTGTAAATGGCTTGGATCCAGATAAGATGCCAAGTATAAAGACCATGTAGACCTGTAGTAAGCTAGGTTACCTGTCTGAACTTTCTGACAATGTCTCTGAGGTTGGAGACATGTTTGCCTGCTGCCTGTCCGTCCATCTCCACCTCAATCAGCTTCTTCATCAGTTTCTCCCTCTCTCTATTCAGTAAGTCTGCCTCAACCCTGATATACACGTACACAAAATGTCTGAGTCACCAAGTAAACATCAACATCAACATCAGATATATCAGTATACTCCCAAACAATCAAGACTGATTATAATTGGGAGGCAGTATACATTATCAAGTCATCAGAATGTCTGCCTCAAATATTAGCATCACTATGTATTAACAGAGCTCCAGATAAGGGTAGTATTTCAAAATTTAAATCTTTATTTCTGAACTAAACCCTATGGTGTCACTACTCATTAAAATCGTCTCTTAGAGACGATTCTACTGAGCAGTAACATAATAGGTTTTGGTGCTAAATTGAATGAGAAAATGTTGGATTTGTTCAGTTTACTCCCTCTTATCTGGAGCCCGAAATGTAAACATCATAAAGTCATCAGGCTCTTAGGTTACCAAGCGTTTGAGTTGAGTCTGAGATTGTTCTCAAGCAAAAGCTCAAATCTGACCAATTAAATGCTTGAGACTGATTTCATTCAGACTCAACTCAAATGCTTTATAAATATATCTTTGGATCCAGACATCATCATATTATGTGGTGTTTTATCATGATCCAAAATGTTTGCAAATAACCATTTTACTCCAATAAGGCAGTCATGGGGTTCAATACGGGTACATGTAGGTGTGAACATTTTCAGCCCACTTTGTATCACCTGGGTCCAAGGTTAAGATTTGAGCTTTTGTTCAGCAAAAGCTCAAATCTGACCAATCCAAAGCTTGAGAACAATCTCAGACTCAACTTAAAAGCTTTATTACCTCGGGCCTGAGTCTATTGAACCCCGAGTTTTTCCTTTGACTCAGTTTGACTCCCATCAATAATCAATAATCTTAAAACTTATAGTCATATACAAGTTGATCAAAATCCGTTCCAGGTTTTAGATTCTTGCGTTAACATTGTTAAAATCTTGCTTTTGCAAACATACCTGAGTGCATCAAAGGTGGATAACTCTAGACAAAAAGACTCCATTTCACCCAAATCTCATCCAACAGAGAAACTACCTAGCTATCTATCTTCCATTTCAGTTGATTGTGACCCTTTGCAGGGACTTAATCTGAACTTACAGTAACCCCATCACCATGCAACAATCATGACGTCATTAGATGTCATAATGATGTCATCAGATTGTCATCATGACGTCAACGTCATAGTTACTCTTTGTTAGTTACATGTAATCAAATCCATTCAAAACTGTAGTTGCTAGAGAAAGTGTAAACACTTATAATTTTGGCATTTTAAACACATCAAGGGCAGATAACTCAATATATGGCAGTATAATGACACTTAACCGTAATTTTGATAGATAAACAGTAAAACCTCTCTTTAATGACCACTAAATTGTGTTAATTATTAGGTGTTTAAGAAAAGTGAATGCTTAAAGCAAGGTGACAATAAAACAGAAAGCTCCTTGCTATAAGCCGTCACCTGTATTTGATACAATCAATTAGCCTTCCTTTTAATGGTCTTAGTAGAGAAGTTTTACTGTATATGTCAAACTTATCATTAAGGTTAAGTGCCATTTGTTTAATTATCTGCCCTTGATGTGTTGAAAATGTCATATTTATCAGTGGTTATATTATATACCTACCTATTGATGATTTAAAGAGATTTCTCAGTTAGATCAATTTCATATCGGCACAGTTGATATCACTTTTTCAGTGACGATATCATTTTTGTGACGTCATGTCACAATAACTTTTGTGACGTCGCGCGTAAATAATTAATTTTGTGGGGTTTTTTCTTTAAAAATGTAATTGGAATTTATATAATAAATAGAATAATCAATTGCTTTGAATAGATATGAAAAATATATCACGAGAATGGGTTGTTATCTGGTTAAAAAACTCGTCCTTTGGTGATCACTGTATATAATATTTTTTATGTACCTGGCAGCATCTGTCTCCTCTCTCAGAATGCCCCAACTCTGTTTCAGTATTCTGTTCTCTCGTTCGGTGGCTGTCAGCTCGTCGCGGTATGTCTCCAGCGCCTCTTCCTGCTCCACCAGTAGATGGCGTGATGAGTTCAACGCCTCCTCCTGACGCTCATTATCTCGCTTAGACTTCTGTAACTCAACCTGTACAGAAAAACACTTTGTTAGATAGACCTGTAGCAGTATGACAATGTTGGCATCAGTTTAACCCATTACTTCATGTATATGCCTTTTTTGGCCTTTAAATATTCCTCCAAAATAGTTCCATTTTATACAGTCATCAGTATATGCCATAAGAAATGTTTTATATATATCCTAGCTAAAAGCAGTTTGAAAGTAAAGCAGAATGTGTCTTAAAGCGCAGTCTGCTTTACTTTCAAACTGCTTTAAGTGGTCACATGATGTGATGTCTTCAAAACTAGAAACAGGCAATGGAGTAAAGGGTTAATAAGAGTACAGTCCAACTCTGATAGCTCGAAAATTACCTGTATTTTTAAGTTTCATATTTAAACTCTTTCAACACCATGGACCTGTTTCATAATATACTCATTATATTTGCAAACAGTGTATGCCCAGATCAGAGGGCTCCTATAGGAGCCCTCTGATCTGGGTCTGCACTGTTTGCTAATTTAGAATAGTATTTATTAAACTAATCATAATGCCAGGTAGACTGGTTCTTGTTTTGGACACTTTAAATGTCAAAAAGGACACCTAATAACCACAATAGCTACTTAGTGTTGACAGCATCAACGACAAAATATTATTAAGTTTGACTAAGTAAACTGCATGGAGTTATCAAGTGAAACGTCTGTAAATTGGACATAAGCAAGTTTGAGTTATTGGTGTTGGACTGTAAATGACCACATGACAATCAGTCTATATACAGATAAAGTTCTGAATAATTTGGATGTTTTTATCAGGATCCATACTGTTTGACACTAGGATTGTAGTTTTACAGGAATAAAGGAGAAAGATACTCCTGGTTGACAACATTATTCTTCATCGAAGGCTATTGTGATAACCCTTCCCCACTGAATATTCATATTTAAAGCTCCACCCACTATTCAATATCTGTCTATATGAACTATTACAATGGCTAATAAAATAAAGAATCATTTCACCCAGAAAAGAGGGTAGACAGATATTTTTGCAAATGACAATTTTAAGGAGTAAATATTAAAGCGAAATAAGATTACCGGTTTCTAGCTATCACCAATTTAAGACACTTCAAACAAACTTGATTGTCATTTGGTTTGAATTTAATGAGATAACCAGCCCTAAAATACCCTTTTAACAAAGATACAGTAAAACCTCTCTATTAATACCACTAAATTGTGTTAATTATCAGGTGTTTAATGAGGCAGGTGACTGCTTAAAGAAAGGTGACAGTAAAACAGAAAGCTCCTTCAGGAGCTTTCTATTTTACATTCACCTTGCTTTAAGCTGTCACCTATCTTTTATACAATCAATTAGCATTCATTTTCTTGGTCATAAAAAAGAGGTTTTACTGTATAAAACACTACATAAACCAACACATCAAACACTAGCAATGACAACATAAATCTCTTTAACCCTTTCCCCCATAGAAGCGACTTTTAGCGTATTTAATTTATTCCTCCGCTGAAGAAAATAGTTCCAGTTTATACCCTCATGAACAATTTCAAGAACAAATAATTTATATAGCCTAGCATGTGGAAGTTTAAAGCAGGCTGAAAGTAAAGCAGAATGTGCCTTAAGGCACATTCTGCTTTACTTTCAACCTGCTTTAAGTGATCACTTATCTTTCATATCATTAATAGAATATTGGGTAAAGGGTTAATCCTGTTATACTGAATTTTTCACATTTTTAAAAACACACAAAACCCCAAGAAAGACTTATCTAGTTTAGTTTTAGGGCTATTTTCACTAAAAAATATTTCAGATTTTTTTTAACAACAAACATTTCTAGCAGACCCTTTTTAGCTAGCTCCTTTAAGAAGTCCTCTGATCAGGGTCTGCATTGTTAGCAAAATATTAATACTGGTTTCAAGTACAGAAAGCATTTAACAACTTTTACTGGAGAAATTAAAACTTAGATCCCAATTCTAATAACATGGATTTTGATTTTAAAAACATAGATTAAAATACATGTATTAATCATATCAAATAGAACAAACCAATATTCTACATCTTCTCATCAGAACTTCGTAGAATCCTATAAAGGGTTTTAAACACAAAGGGATAATTGATATGCGTATATTAAATGGAGATGTACAATATGGCACATTTGTACATGTGTATCCATATTTTTGGGTGAGTTAAAACTTATAAGCATTTCCAACATGTTCTCTTTAACATCTTTACCAAACCCTATGTTGTTGCTATTCAGTGGCTGTCTCTTCAAAACAAATGGCCCCTTCAAGATGATTCTAGTCACGGCTCCAGATAAGAGGGAGTAAACTGAACAAAACCAGCATTTTCTCAATCATTTCAGCAACAAATCCTATGGTGTGACTACTCATTAGAATCGTCTTGAAGAGACGATTCTAATGAGTAGTCACATCATAGGGTTCAGTTCAGAAATAAAGATTTTAAATTTCTAAAATATTCGCCTTATCTGGAGCCCTGGATTCTAATGAATATGGGTAGTCACAAGACAGGGTTTGGTAGAAACATGAGAGTGTTTGTATTAGAAATGCTCCCAGTTATGAAGAGCTACGGAGGTGTGTGCAGGTAATTGAAATGTTGATAAAGACAGAGGGTATTAGTTTTAGTATCAGTATTAGTTACTATATAACTATCACAATTATTATGATGGACATGAATAGTAGAAATAACTAGAGTCAATCCTGTGTAAAGAGACCTTCAATGAAAAAGTATGATATGGGATCTTGAAAAAATTTGCTACAGCTTAATCCATTACCCCATAAATATGCCTTTTTACGCCTCTGATTTATTCCTCTACTGACGAAAGTATTTCCATTTTTTACAGTCATGAATATGCATCACAAGAAATATTTTCAATATCTTAGCAGATTGTAGCTTAAAGCAGGTTGAAAGTAAAGCAGAATGTGCCTGAAGGCATATTATGCTTTCCTTTTTACCTGCTTTAAGTAGTCACCTGTCATAAAACTAGAAATGGGCTATGGGGTAATGAGTTAACGGAGATAAAAAATAATGAAGAATCTAAGCTCCAATGGAACTTTCTACGTAATTTTTGTTCTGTCTTGAGCTGTCTTTCAGGCTATCATTACAATTTTTTTCCTAAATGGTCACTTAACACAGATTTAACTTCAGAGTGTAGTTCTAAGGAATTCTAATCTTCTAGATAGCTTTTCAACATATTAAAATGTAACTAAAAAGCATGCAAGCAAAATAATAAACATATAAAATAAGAGTAAAGAACCATGCACCAAGCATTATAATACATTATATTATAGTACATGTAACTACACAAAAAATTCAATGAACGATCACATAGCTAGAGACCCAGCCTATAAGTTTATATGGCAAGAGAGTACTGAGTATTTTCAGAGCAATGAATGCTATATTTGAGAACCTCGGGGAAAGGCTAGCATAGATATTCCCGAGATAATATTGTATACATTGATGATTGTAAAAATGGGTGGATTTTTATTATTTGATGGGTTACAGTCAAAATCTTACGATGCTTTGTAAACAAAGATTGGATTGGATTTGTTATGAATTTACATATTTTTTAAAAATATTTCAGTCATATGGCGACGCCCAACTAATTACAGGTGGAGGAAGACCCCAGAAGCCCTTTATGCACTGTCTCAGGCACAAATCAGCAACTGGGTAGAACCACAGACCTTCTGCAAGTCAGCTGGAAGTCGGCCCCATATGGTAATTTAAAGCACCCAGTGAATTCAGATGCATGGTTCTCTATAGACAGGTGACTTCTTAAAGCAGGGTAAAAGTAATGTAGAATCTCCTACAGAAGCTTTCTGCATACCTTTTGTTCTGTTTTAAGCTGGTCCTTCATAATCAAAAGTCTGACTGAATTTACACATCTTTACATCATAGGGTTCCTATATGGGCTGGGAAAGTTAAAGCATGCAGAGGACAGGGGTACAGTCACAGGACATGTTGATTACATTGTTTTATACATGTACACTGTTACCACATCTAGGACATGTGGACATGTCAGTACCTCATTCTTAAGGCAGCCAACTTCCGACATGAGGTTGTCTATTTTGTGTTCGTAGTTGCGCATTTCATTGTGTACGCGGTCTTCCTCGTCTGTACTCAGGTCTTCCATTCTGAGGGGATCGTCTGGGGCATGGATCTCGAGGCGATGGGTTGGACCCTGTGTCAGGATAAGGCACTTGTGTGTCAGTCAAGTGAGTATTGATATTTATTATTATAAATAGAGCTAACATTAAATGTTGATATTACCCTCTCAACCTTTCTTCTACATTTAACAATGCTTGAAAAATTCCATAGCAACAGAAAGTACTATAATTACTCCATTGCTGGTCATGTGATCATGTCTAGAATAATTGCTGTAGATCTATACATTGGTTCCGACGTTGAGAAACAAGTTGAGAGAGATGAAAGATGTGTTTCAAAACTCTGTGAAACACTTATGATGTCCCCTTGATGGCAAAGGTCAGGGCTGCCATAAGTTTATCATAAAAATCCTAAGATTTCAAATTTTCAGACACAATTTTACTAATCGTACCTTTACCCCTTAGTCTGTTTCTTGTTTTGAAGACACATGACTGCTCAAAACAGGTTGAAAGTAAAGCAGAATGCGCCTTAAGGCGCATTCTGCTTTACTTTCAGCCTGTTTTAAGCTACCATCTGCTAGGATAAAAGATCCGAAGAGAAATGGCAGCCCTGAAAGGTTAAATTCAATATATTTGACCTCTAAAGGGCATTGACCTCTGTCTGTAACATTAAACTGGTTATTTTTGCATTTACAATGTAGTAGAAAGTGGGCAAATCAAAATAAAGAATTCAGCATAGCTTCTTTGCTTTATTCGTTTTTACGTCTCTTTCCCGGGGTACTCTATTAAAGATCTTACCCATGGTCGGGGGAGCATAAAAATTCAGCATAAAAAGGGTAAAGTATCTCTCATTTATCAGCCAATGTTTTACAATCATCAACTACTTGCCAATAATTGATTCCTGCTATCGGTTACCATGGTAACTAACACTAACTATTAATAACATGTTGTGATTATTACAGTTATCATGATGTTTTTAGGAATCAAATTGTACATCCAATTTGTGATGTCTATAGTGGTAAACTACAAAAAGCTTTATTTAAAAACTAGCTGCAATGTAGAGTTCACAAATAATAATGTAATTACTCTCACATATTGAGACAGACAGACCTGACAGCAAACAGTGTAGATCTGATCAAACTGCTCCCTCTGGTGCAGTCTGATCAGCATCTATACTGTTTTCCATTGAGTTTGAACCCTTTTGATAAATTACTGTGTGATAAAGAAATTAGTTCAAATTTTAGTCTGCCTTATACGTAAAACCAATCCATTTGACTTCAATGATAAACCAATCCAAATGACACATTTAGAACAAGCTCAAGATAAATGTGTTTCCAATGAAACCTATGCTTTGTCTACTAAGAACAGTCCCAAAGAGATGATGGATATTTAAATGCATGATTCTGTAACATTTAACATTGCAATGCCATGCAGCATGACAGTCTAGCAACTCTTCACATCAACATTACCATAAAAACATTCAAATCTGTAATCAGTTACCACTACAATAAGAAGAGGCATGTGTGATCATTTGTCATATCAGCTTAATGCAGGACAGAAGTAAAGCAGAATGCTCCTTTAGGAGCTTTCTGCACTACTCATGTCCTGCATTATGCAGCGACCTGTCTCTAATTTGTTAAATTTATATCTTCACACATCTTCTTTGTCTGTAGTAACTGAAGACATTTTAGAACTGTAAGGGACGTGAACAGTGTCTACCTTGAAGTCAACCAAGGGGATCTACAAACATGTAAAGTATTCCAATATAATAACTTCTGCCTAGGAAACAATAATCACACGAGATAATATTTACACTTATTACACATGAGATAATAACACTAATTAGTGGGTCCTTATACTATGATTTCTGGCCTCATCTCAAGTCCTAGTTTAGCTCCTTATTTCATAGTTTTCTACTTTAATTTTAGTTTGTTTTAACCCATTACCCCCTAGACTGTTTCTAGTATTAAAGATGGAGACCACTTAACCCTTTGAACCCTAGTCCCGCATATAGGCGTTCTTTTCAAACAGTGTACATGTGAATAGTACACTTGTCTTGTGCAAACAGTGAAGATCCAGATCAGAGGGCTCCGAAAGGAGCCCTCTGATCAGGGTCTTCACTGTTTGTCACAATGCCAAACATTGTCAAAAACAACCCTTAAAAGTCAGAAATGGACTAGACGAAAATGGAAACTGGAATTGTCCATTTAAAGTTTCAGGGAGGAAAGAGTTAAAGGAGGTTGAATTAGCAAAGCAGAATGTGCCTTGAGGTGCATTCTGCTTTACTTCCAGTTTGTTTTATACTACCAAAAATAATTTTTATAGAACATGTTCATAACTGTATAAATTGGAACTATTTTCTTCAGTGGAGGAATAAATGAAAGGCGTAAAAAGGTGTACTTATGGGGTACTGTTAGGATGAATAACAGATTTCCAGGGGCTCTTTATCAGAACATGGTAGAAGAATGATGAAGGCATGATTGAAAAGCATTTCTAGAGGGGGAAAGGGTTAAATATTTGTCAGGTAACAGTGGTGTAATGTTAAGTGTTGACATTATATTGATTTATCAGGAAGGGGGTGATGCTGGCTCGACACTTGGCTGTACCAGAGTCACTGTGTAACTCAACATGTCATTAAACTGAGGTATGGTATCAATAATTCAGGCATCAATACACTCAGTCCATCTGTTCTCCCTACTAATCCATTACAATATGCTGTACCATTTTGTATAAGATCATGTTATATATTTACACCTAAAACTTACTGTTTGCTTCAACTGTTTAACCCATAATACCGATAGAAGTGCCTTTTAGCGCATTTGATTTATTTCTCCACTGAAGAAAATAGTTCCAATTTATACAGTTATGGATATGCACCAAACAAAACTATCATTTGCTATTATCTAGCAGATTGTAGCTTAAAGCAGTCTGAAAGTAAAGCAGAATATATGCCTGGAAAGCTGGAAATCAGTATCTTGGTATGTAAACATGGCAAACAGTGTAGATCCAGATTAAAGGACTCCATAATGAGGTCTCTTATCAGAAATGCAGAATATGCACTGTTTGTTTATGGCAAATCTTATATTTCTATTACTTTTTCTAAAGTCACCCCTTTAAAATTAACATACACTGGTCTGTCTGTCATTTTTCAAAAGTGAAATAGTCCACTATATGAAAGTGCAGTCTAAGAAGGATTTAAATTAATCGTACAGTAAAATCTTCCTTCATGTGTGAAGACTTATATACAGCTGAACTTCGCTATCTCGAACTCGGTTAGGTCGACATACCCGTCTTTCAAAGTTAAAACGTGGCTAAGCCACGTTTTAACTTTGAAATACGGGTATGCGCGTCTTAACCCAGCATGAAATAATGCAATTCATGTGTCGACAACTCGGATAGTTCGAATTAAGCGAGTTCGAGATATCTAAGTTCGACTGTACTTCTACTATGACAAGGTTTCATTGACAACCACATCAAGAAGATGCATTAACAGTTGTTAACCCATTACCCCATAAATTCGTCTTTTTACGCCTCTAATCATTCCTCCGCTGAAAAAACAATCTACTTTACATAGTCATGAATATTCAGCACAAGAAGTATTTTCTAGATCCACGTAGATAGTAGCTTTATCAGGCTGAAAGTAATGCAGAATGTGCCATAAGGTGCATTTTGCTTTACTTTCAACCTGCTTTAAGTGGCCACCTGTCTTCAAAATTATAAAGCAGTTATGGGGTAATTGGTTAACATAGGTGATAGCATCACGAAAGTGGGTTTTTCCCCACTACATGTATTTGTTTTCTGCCTAATCCGCCTTTGTAGATACATTTACTACTTTTCTTTGAATAACCCCTAAAAATTACATTGTATTCAACAGAGAATTTATTTGCCAGTTATCATGATCTGCATACACCATGAATATCAGGTGTATTGTTTATTTTCAAACCATCCAATACCTGTCATATCAATATCATTGTAACACTGGAATATCTGCAATATCTTGATAGATGTCTTGTATTTAGTTACACATGAGGTAATTCAATCCTGTACATTTTGTAAATGTGTGCAAGCAGAAAGGTTAGTCTGAACAGACATTGCACAAAGTATGAGCAGTGCTTTAACACATTACCCCATTGCCTGTTTCTAGTTTTGAAGACAGATGAATACTTAAAGCAGGTTGAAAGTAAAGCAGAATGTGCATTCTGCTTTACTCTCAACCTGCTTTAAGCTTCCATCTACTAGGATAAAGAAAATATTTTTTACGAAACATATTCCTAACTGTATAATAAGGAACTATTTCTTCATTGAAGGAATAAAATAATGGCGTAAAAAAACGTATTTATTGTATAACTCCTTGTATGCTAGCAGCAAAGTCCTGATTATCTTTACAAACAGTTTAGATCCAGATGAGAAATCGTGTAATGTGGCATCTCATCAGGATACAAATTGTTTGACACTCTGTCTGACCTTGTTTTATTTCAACCCGCTTTAATGTACCGATGATTTGTTTTCAAAACTAGAAACAGGCTAAGAGGTAAATTAATTCGCTATTTACCAAGTAATGAGTTGAATATGACAAATAGAGAATTAATTAAGACACTGACAAGTGACCAGAGAACTTTCTTCTTTAGACCCCCTCTGATCTAGATCTACACTGCTTGCAATGTATGGATACATCCTGTTCCAGCACTACAAGGGTTTTTAATTTAGATACAAAATTAATGTACTAGATTTCCCCTATGCTGTGATTAAACCCTTTCCCCCATAGATTTAATTTATTCATCCACTGTTTAGAAAATAGTTCCAATTAATACAGTCATGAATAGGTATTATAAGAAATATTTTCTATGTTCTAGCAGATACTAGCTTAAAGCAGGATGAAAGTAAAGCAGAATGTGCCTTAAGGCACATTCTGCTTTACTTTCAACCTGCTTTAAGTGAACACCTGTCTTCAATACCAGAAATCTGCTATGGGGTAAAGGGTTAACTCTTTCAACTCCATGGACCTATTCAAAATATACTCATTACATTTGCAAACAGTGTAGATCTGAGTATGACACCCTGGTCAAAATGTAAAAGAATTTTTGATTAACCCTTTAAGCCATAGCCTGTTTCTAATTTTGAAGACATGCAACCACTTAAACCAGATTGAAAGTAAAGCTGAATGTGCTTTAAGGCACATTCTGCTTTACTTTAAGCCTGCTTTAAGCTACCATTTGATTTGCTAGAGTATGTGAATGTTTATGTTGCATATAATTCCTGACTGTATAAACTATAAAGACTTAAGGTACTTCGCATATGCGCGTAGTTTCCATACGATTGTTATGAAACTTTTCATGAAGAATGATAATAGCCTAAGAAACAATGTGTGTAAATATAGGCAAAATTTATCGTGTGGTTTGTCTTTAAGGTCTTTTTTCTGACAAAAACCTAGAATTTTGATGATTTTATTTTTCTTAAAAATGAATAAAGCTAATGACTATAATTCTCACCCAATAAGTAGTCCACAACATTCATTACAAGAAAAGCTTAAAACATTTTGAATAAAGGTGTTCAGAAAGATGTTATTAGCTATTTAAATTTTGCAAAATGCTAAAAAATTGAATTACAAAAAACTGACTCATTCAATGTATATTTGTTTTCATTTTATTCAAATATATGGTTGATGAAGTAGTCAGTCTGAAAAAATTAGAAAATATTACAGTCAGGAGTTGTTGTAATAACATATTTTCTTATTAAAATGTGGGATATTTGTTGTTTAGATACAGTTACCTACCTTAGAGTTAAAACTTTGTCATTAAAATGCATTATTATTTATTCATGGACTTGCATACAAGGTTTATTATATTGTTTAACATAATTATAATGGGCAATATCGATCTTGAAAAGGTTAGCGTATTGATAAGCTTCAATGTGTGGCTTTATAGTTCGATCAAATCGTTTACATGTATACCGATTTAATTGACTTGTAAGTCATTAAACTAAAACGTACAGGTAAGTGGACATATACTTGGACCGTAAACATCACTAGTTCTAATCAACGAAGACTAAACATAACATGTCTCTTGATTACTGCGTTATGGATTGACAAGCCAATAAATCGGACACTAAAAAAAATATTTGGATCGGATGGGTCTCGAACCTATGACCTTTTGATTGCTAGTCAACCACTATACTAACTGTGCTATGAAGGATTATACTAATTCGTATCAACATTTCCTTTATATAAATTTTCTAGTATAAACACGTACGAAAACAGTCTGTGTCGTCAAGACACATATCCGCTCGCCCGCAAGACCGACTTCCGGTAGCCAAAGGCCTTAAAGTGGAACTTTTTTCCTCAGTGGAGGAAACAATTAAAGGTATAATATGAAGAAAGGACATTATGTTGGAAGAAAAGACACCGCCTGTTGAACTTTGAAGCGAGGACAATAATTACGTTAGAAGAAAGATACTGTATGTTGGAAGAGATGACAATTATATGTTGGCAGAAAATACATTTTGAGAGACAAGAGAATCAAATAATAATTATGTTGGAAGAAAGACACAGTATATTTGAAGCTGATTACAATTTCTTTGGAGTTATCATGTATATTTGATTAACAGTTTATATATGCCATATAACGAAGTTCGATTTGATTTGGTTTGTTTTGATTTTTACGTCGCTTTCAACAGTATTTCAGTCATATCGCGACGTCCAGCTAATCATAAGTGGAGGAAGATCCCAGAAGTCCTTTATGCACTGTTTAGGCACAAATCGGCAACTGGGTAGAACCACCGACCTTCCGCAATGGTCATAAATGCAAATGATACATGTATAATAATAGCCAACTATGTTTAAAGTTTGCTGAAGACTTAAAGCACTGTGAAACACTGAAAACAAGGTCTGTAGAAAGGGTAAAATAAAATGTGCTGATTTTAAGCTATTAAGTGATATCTGCAGACACTAACAAAATATTACAGTAAAATCTCACTAACATGACCATTCCATAGATGTCTTGATTTAACACCATCAAATAAACTTCTGCTGAAAGGTTAAACCAAGTAACACATGCCATTGACCGAAATGCTAGCGTGCAATATGTCTTCAATCAAATGCCACAAGCTCCAATACAGAATTGACCCACCGAACCTATAGTATGATACAGACCAGGGGACATTTAAGAGACAGACATGAAAACACAAGTGCCACTATTAGTACAGTTCAACTTTTGTTCAGTAGCCATCCAAAAGAGAATCATTAAGATCTCTAAATCCTTACTTTCATAGCTTTGTTTCAGTTTTTATAGATTGGCGGTGGCTTAAAACAAACTAAAAGTAAAGTATAAAATTCCTTTAAGAAATTAGTAGCTCTCTGCTTTACTTTTAGTCTGCTTTTAGCAGCTACCATTCATGATAAGAGAGTTTTCTATTGCTCTTATCCAGACTTGGTACTCACTTACTTCCTTACTTAACCCATTACCTCTTAGCCTATTTCTAGCTTTAAAAACAGGTGACCACTTAAAGCAGGTTGAAAGTAAAGCAGAATGTGCCTTAAGGCACATTCTGCTTTACTTTCAGCCTGCTTTAAGCTACCATCTGCAAGGATATAGAAAATGTTTCTTCTGATACATATTCTTGGCTGTATAAATTGGAACTATTTTCTTCAGTGGAGGAATAAATAGAGGTGTAAAAACGCGTTTTTAAGGGGTAATGGGTTAATCCTGATTTTATTTGACATCTCATTCTGCTGAAGCATATAAAGGTGTCTCTGTGAAGAATAGGTAAACTTTAAACCCATTACTCCATAGATACACATTTTGACAACTTTAATTTATTCCTCCACTGAAGAAAATACTTCAAATTTATACAGTCATGAATGTGCACCATAACAAATGTTTTCTTTATAAAAGCTGTTGGTTGCTTAAAGCAGGCTGAAAGTAAAATAAAGTGTGCCTACTTTAAGTGGTCATCTGTCTTTAAACCTAGAAAAAAGCTATGCAGTAAAGGGTTTGAAGGTATGGAAAGACATAACGTTTTGGAAAAGGTCACAACAGATTTGCAACTTCATGCATGTGTTGTCAAAAGTATCACAGAAAGCTCTGATACTTTTGTAAAATATTTAGTGGTCATCTGTCTAAGAAATAACCACTGTATATTTAAATGACAACTTAAACAATACCAGTGAATTGAGTAAGTCATGCATGACAATTAAGGGCTTATGGCTGAGTGTATTTCAGCCAAACCATGCCAACATAATATTACACAAATCTTACAAATGATTCACAATCTGAGAAAGGTACAGCACATTTACCAGTTTTACCACCATCATGCATGGCATAATCTCATTCTGAACATCCAGTGATTCAAATGATATAAAATAGAACCTAATATCTTAGAAATAATGTGTTCATGGCAAATATGGTCAATAGACCTTAATCATTCATTGCCCTTCCCTCATAAATCCCTTTTTACGCCTATAATTTATCCTGCACTGAAGAAAATAGTTCCCATTTATACAGTCATGAATGTGTATACAGTCATGAATATGTAAAATAAGCAACATTTTCTATAACCTAGCAGATAATTACTAAGCTTCAAGCAGGTTGAAAGTAAAGCAGAATGCGCCTTTAGGCGCATTCTGCTTTACTTTCAACCTGCTTTAAGTGATCTTATTTCTTTAAAACTAGAAACAGGCTATAGGGTAATGGGTTAAACAAACAAAAATCTTTATAAATATTTCCACAAAACCCTATGTTATGACAACTCATTAGAATCGTCTTGAAGAACAACTTATTAGAATCGTCTCAAAGAGACAATCTAATTTGTAGTCACAACATGGGTTCAATGGGGTTATCAAAATTCAAATAAGTGAATATTGGAAATGTGTACATTACTGCTCCTTATCTGGAGCCCTGCAATGATGTCATATACATAGAAGCATACATAGGGCATGCAGGCATGCACAGAGCCTGTTACCAGGCTAATGCTGCCATACGTACGCTACACACTTTCTGTCGTCTAAACCTGCTCTTGTGAGGCCGTGAGCTCGGCGCTCTTTTAGCAACTGGGATCTGTCGTACCCACTATCATAACAAGCACACAAGCATGAAACATGTTTGATAAATATGATAAATGTAATATTACATAATTAGGGATACAGTAAATCTTGTATTAATCCTTTCCGTCGTAGCCTGTTTCTAGTTTTGAAGGCAGGTGACCACTCAAAGAAGGTTGAAAGTAAAGCAAAATGCGCCTTAGGCCCATTCTGTTTTTCTTTAAACCTGCTTAATGCTACCATCTGCTAGGATATAGGAAATATTTGTTACCATATATAGCATGAAAATCTCTCTACAATGCAAGAAAAAGATAATGCAGAAAGCTCCTACAGGAGCTTTCTGCATTACCAGTATCTATACATTGCATTAAGCAACCGCTTGTATTTAAGGTAACCTAAGGGTGTTCTATTGAGTAATTTGCGCTTACAAAATTGACTGTAGATCTATCATCAATAAATAATTAATATGTAAGCCATGCCATGGAAAAATAGCACTCAGGTATTACAAGCAATGTAGATCAAGATCAGCCAAAAGTTGATACACAGTGTAGACCCTATCAATCTCGTTATTCTCGGTCTACATAGTTTCTGATGTCAAAAGTGCACGTTTTTCAATGACATGGCTCACAAGTCACATGACAAGTCACGAAAAAGTTGTTTTGCAAATCAAAGCTCTGTTAATATTAAAGAAATGAAAAAACTTTGACTATGGCTTTCAGAGAAAATGAAGCATTCTGAGAAATGAGAGACAAAAATAGGCATGTTTGTATTCTACATAGGCAGAGTAATATGGGAATAAACAGCTCTAACAGGAATACATCAAAGCTCCAGATAACAGGCAATAAACCACAGGTACTTGACACATACTTTATTATCTATTAACACCACATCCCTTTTTTAAAAAAAAATAAAAAATTTTTTTATTTTTTTACTATACGTACTTCTATTATAGATACAAGGTAAACAGCGCAATTCATCACCTAGTCTTTACTATCGACTTAAGCTGATGCTAAAATAGACTCGATCGCCGATATTCTCTTGTGGTACCCTCAGGAAATGATTAATTTATCAATATCTACTTTTTATTTCATCAAATTCCGTCAAATAACGCCACAGTACGTGAATTATAACGAAAATGTGCATCAAAAAGTCTTTATTACGACCACTAAAAAGAAAGCTAATTGTTTGTATAAAAGACAGGTGACAGCTTAAAGCAATCTGAAAGTGAAACAGAAAGCTCCTGTAGGAGCTTTCTGTTTCACTTTCATATTCTTTTAAGCAGTCACCTGTCAACGACTAATATTTGACACACTTTAGTGGTCATAAGAGAGAGGTTCTACTGTATATCTATTATATATTATTGAATACAGATGGCAGCTTAAAGCAAGTTGAAAATATTGCAGAAAGCTCCTTAGTAGAATATTATAACTCAACAAGAGTTGCCGAGTACAAACATAAGGAGTTACGGTACTGCCAGTATCTCACCGGTATCTGGAGCTATGATTGGTTACAAGGGTTTAGAAATATGGAGAAAAACATAGAAAGGAATGTATGGCAGTTTTCACTATTTGTGCACAAATATAGAACACAGGTTTCTTGTTCTTCCCCTCTGAATTAACAATAAAAATATCTGTTTCCTATGTTGATTGTTGAAGGCAGAGGTGTGCTTAAAACAAAATGGAAATAATGTCAAAAGTCAAAAGCTCCTTATTAGCTTTCTGCTTTACTCTAATCCAGTCATGAGTGTTAAGTTACCAACTGTCTTAAAACAATCAGAGAATCTTCTTTTGAGCAGTGACAATAGTGGGACTAATATGCAACTTCGAAATACATGTACAGTTTACCAATTAACCAATTGAAACCTAGCGACAAGTATACTCCTCATTTACAAACTGTGTATCTGTGAAGAGAATACTAGTCCTAGGCAAACCGTGTAGACCCTGATCAGAGGGCACTATTTGTCACTTTGCAAAATAGCGAAAATCAACACTAAATGGTAAACATTATTAAAAGAATGGATTTAACTTAATTGCACACTGGAGTCTTCTGCTTGAAGTTTCAGGGATCAAAGAGTTAACCCTTAGCCTGCAACTCACGACTATAGCTCCATATGCAAACAGCTTGGATCCGGATGAGACGCCGAGTAACTCGGCGTCTCATCCGGATCCAAGCTGTTTGACACTCGGACAACATTTTCAGCAATTTTGAGCAACTTTGAAACTTGAAGCAGACGAGAAATATAGCAGACGACAATTTATTTGGCGGGCTAAGTATTAAGTATTATAAGTGGGAGAGCTTGAAGAGATAGAGATGATAATGAGGCTGTTTGATAACTATTAACATAAGCCCAATCATAGGAAGATAGACATTCTGATATAACAAACTGTTGTACACCCAGATTAGCAACTGTTCAAATGATGTATTTCAATAGAATCAACACAATTTCCAACTTGTCAGAATCAATTACATCATTCAAATTTCAAAAGTGCAGACAATGAAAAGATCTATATCAATTCTTCTGCCATTATCTAGGTCAGTCTAGTTTGCAATGTCGTATTGTTTATCTTACCATAACATAACTGGACTATGATTTATAAAGGGTGTCAGTTAGACAATTGTTAAGGATTTTTTGTGGTCAATGACAATAAATGTAGATGAGAAACTTGTATCAGTTTATGTGTATGGCTTCTTAGCTCTTGGACCAGTATACAGTCTCTATTTCTTATAATTAAATTTCACAATACATGTACATGTACTTAAGTAGAGTAAAACATCTCTATCATGACCACTAAAAAGAACGCTAATTGATTGTATAAAGGACATATGACAGCTTAAAGCAAGGTGAAAGTAAAACAGAAAGCTCCTACAAGGAGCTTTCTGTTTTACTTTCATCTTGCTTTAAGCTGTCACATATCTTAGACAATTTTTAACTAACACAATTGAGTGGTCATGAAAGATCTAGGTTTTACTGCACAGGCGATGGTAGATGATTTAGTAACAATCAAGGTCTTGTGATTATTCTGTTGCACTTCAACCAGGTGCACAAACCCTCACATCTCTATACATGAGCATACAGCAATCTGCATATAGTAGTAAAGTCAAGTCTGAGTTAGGCAACTTTTCAACAAATTCTGAAAAGCACTGTGAATGAAAGGGTAAGTGACAACTAACTGCATAATAAAGGAAATGTAGAAAGCTATCAGAGGGGCTTTTTTGCATTACTTTTAATTCTGCATTAAGCATGATCCCGTGTTAACCCTTTTATCCCTAGTCCTGCATATTGGCGTCCTTTGCAAACAGTAGATATGTGAATAGTACACTTGTCCTATGCAAACAGTGAAGACCTAGATCAGAGGGCTCCTAAAGGAGCCCTCTGATCAAGGTCTTCACTGTTTGTCATAATGCCAAACATTAACAAAAACAACCCTTAAAAGTCAGAAATGGACTAGACTTAAATGGAAACAGGTATTGTCCTTTTAAAGTTTCACGGAGGAAAGAGTTAAGAGCTCTCTATGATTTTTGGCGACATAGTTGATTGTTGCTGAACAAAGGATTGACTGTTTGTGCTTATAAATCAAGACTTCCAGAGAGGGAGAATCATCAAAAACAATGAAATCTTTATGTCTCCACCAAACCCTATGGTGTGATTACTCATTAGAATTGTCGCACTTATCACATTATAAGGCTTGATTTGAGCATACAGTAGTAAATATTAGAAATACATGTAATTTGGTTTACTGCCTCTTTATCTTGAGCCCTGGTAAATGTTTGACTGTGTTGGTGTTATCTGTAGCTAATAGGGAGCCTTGAAGTTGATGACACCTACCTGCCACTGGACCTTGTTGCCCTTTGAGGCCCTTGCTGGTGGTGGTACCCATAGCCCTGATGAAGGACTTTTACTCCTTGCTCTTGAAGAGACGGTGCTTCTAGAGATTTTCTTCAGGCCATTAGTCTAAAAATATAACAACCAATTTAATATAAATTTACAAGACGCTTTTACCATTAACTGGATAAGCTATACCATCACATATTTAGATGGGCCAGGATCCAAGGTTATAAAGTGTTTGAGTTGAGTCTGAAGTCGTTCTCAAGCATTTGAATGGTCAGATTTGAGGCTAGGCTTGAGAAAAAACTCAGACTCATGAAACTCAAACGCTTTATAACCTTGGAGCCAGGTCTACATCCAGACTTGAAAAGCCACCTGTCAAGACATTGGGGAAATTTCCATTGACATTCAGTACAGGTGACACCGTGACAGCTTAAGTAACCCTTTACTAAACAACACCTTTTGTAATAATATATAACAGAGCTCCAGATAAGGGGAGTATTTTAAAAACTAAAATCTTTATTTCTGTATTAACCTTTTCCTCCCTGAAACCTCAAATGGACAATTCTAGTTTTCAATTTAGTCTTGTCCACTTTTGACTTTTTAGGGTTGATTTTTACAATACATGTCAAAATGACACACAGTGTAGACCCTGATCAGAGGGCTCCTAAAGGAGCCCTCTGATCAGGGTCTACATTGTTTGCATTTGAAAAGTGTACTCCTCACATGTACCCTGTTTGCAAATGATGCATATATGCATGATGACTAGGGTTCAAAGAGTTAAACCCAATTGTTTCACTACTCATTAAAATATTCTCTTCCAGATGATTCTAATGAGAAGTAGCACTGTAGGATTCGTTTGCATGAGTGAAGAAATGTTGAATTTGTTTGGTTTACTCCCTCTTATCTGGAGCCTTGTATCCAAGTCATACTTACCCCTGACTTTTTCTTTTTTGGCTGTTTGACATGTACATGTACTGGAACATCATCATCCACATGAACATGGACAGGGGATGTGGCTCTGAGGCCTTTACTCCCAGGCATCTGGAGGAATACAAAAGAAGGGTCCTTTATAAAGAGCAATACATCAAGTGACTTATAGTTTTACCAATCTGTTATATTTTATAATATTTTCGTATTGTTACATTTTATTCATGAATGTAGATCGACTTGAAACTACTCTTGAAACTTGTTCCTTTCAAGGTACACATTATTCGTGTTAACAACCTCTAATATGGATTAAAGTTTAGGAAGTGGATAGACGTCCGGTTCCGGATGGCTAGCCTACCCTGTGAGGGTAGGCTAGACGTCCGGAATAGATTTTCTTCAGAGCATAAAATGCATATTTTTTTTAAAGTTAGTGCCTGGATATATATGGCAAACAACCTTAAATGCAATTTTGAACATCAGAAAATCAGTTACATCAGAATCAAGCCACACTTTTGTCTTTAAGGAATTAATTTACCGTCACCATTAGCTACGTTCGCATCTGCCATTGTTGTTGTTGTCGCTGTATTCTTTTCCCACCTAGTAGGAGAACCGCACTCTCACAAGCATTTTTAATTAATGATTGAATACCTGTACGTTTCGCTAAACTGCCACTTTTCGAGCATGTACATGATGTCTATGTTAGAAAATAGAATGTTTCCGTTTTTAATTGACTTCCTTAATGTCAGAGAAATATCTCCGACTTAGAATATCACAGCGAACTTTGGTATTGAACAGGTCTTCTTTTTTCGAAGTATAATGGCCTTCATAAATACATGTATTACTCAAACTTTTACTCCAAATGCCACTTTATGCCGATGCTTAACAATGAATTTTGTTTGCATGGCTTTGTTAATTCCGATGCATTCACAGTTTGCTGCTAGCGACAATACATGGAGATACCGGCTGCCATAATAAGACATGGCGATAATTTACGTATTTATATCATATACTCCATTTGAAATACTTTCTGCATTTGATCTTCAATCTCTAATTATAACATTCAGTTGATATTTACATACATAAATTACGACAAAACCAACAGAATTGTCCTGCGTCCTAATCTAATAGCGACAAAGTCAGGGCAGCAGGGTCTATTAAAATGGCGGATGCGAACGTCGGTCTTAAGTGAAGGTAATTAAATTCCTTTATATGCATGTGATTTGTTTATACTCTCTATTGATTTTTGGAAAATTAAATGCATTTAGGTTTGTTTCAACTTGTTTTAAATATACCCAGACACTATCCCACGTATAAAGCAGTTTATTTCCTGAAAGAAATTTATTCCGGATGGTAGTCCTGTGAGGGTTGGCTAGCCGTCCGGTTCCGGACGTCTAGCCACTGCCTAAAGTTTAAACATACATGCGTACTAATAAAATGTTCATAAGACATTAGAAATTAAAGCAAATATAATCATTATATTTAATTTGAACTGTTATCACTGGAAGGTGTATTGGTTTGAACTGACATGTCCGAATTCTGTTGAACATCCGAATTAATCATTAGTTATCGGCGGTAAATTTAAGCAAGTTGGTGCAAGTTTGTGAATTCAATGTCAGTTTAGAATCGAGACACAAATTAAGATTGAGACACGTATTTTAAATAAAGCTGTCAATTTAATGGAGATTTATGAAAACCACTCATGGAAAAGTAATAACAAGACCTATAAACTATTAGAAACATGCGTTATATTGGATAAATGACCATCGATTATCGGTTTGGACATGTTTGTTGCTCAAGGTGTGAACTTTCGGAATACAACCACAAACACATGTTATAAATATGCTGGACTCGCCTTACCGTGGACAGTTTTATGATTTATGTTTTTCTCACTATTGGTCAAATAATTAATTCCAAAAGTCCAAATGCATGTTCAAATAATCACGAAAAAATCATCTTTGAAATGACAGATATTTGTTGTTGTTCCTGTCCTAAAATGCTGCACGCTGATTGGTTAAAGATGAAAATTATTTTCAACAGAAGAGATACACGAAGGGAAATAACTATGTTGTAAATAAATTTTGGTTCCTAAACATATGTAGCTGTGAAAATCGAGTACCAGCCGGTAAAAAAAAGAACCAACCTTACTCGTTGTTGTGAAAGTCGTTTTATATTGAGTCTCAATTTATTAATCAAGGTTTCCAACGTTTAGGTAAGTATGAAAACATAAGGCATATACCATAGTGAAAGAGTTTTCTTACAATTTGTGCCACCAACTTTAGCCAGTAATTGGGAACGTTTCGGACCCCATCCATTTCGCACCACACGTTTTGTAGTAAGTTCAGCTTGGCTATTTTGAGCAAAGAACTGTAGATAATTCCATGGTTTTCACTTTTTTAAGCATTTGACAAATCAGGTTTACAGTATAATTCAAGCATTGTGTTACTTTTTTTTGGCCGGGGACATGGTCCAGTGGTAACACATTCAACTATGATGCCAGTGGTCGTGAGTTTGTTCCCTAGCCAGACCAAGTCCTTCCGATGAGACTTTATAAAAACAGAGGTCCGATGTATCAGTGCTTTACACTGGGCATATAAACGAACCAGAGTCGATAATATATGAGTAGGGCATCGCGTCCGGGTTTTCTGTATCCGCTCCCCTCTCTCTGGGGCCCCTAGATGGCATAAACAGACATTTACAAACAAACCCTGAAGTTGTTTGCCCACATGGTGGTTGAGTATGCAATTTCTTATTTTCAACTGGATAACATGGTTCCAGTTTGGCACTGTGTCAAACTGTCAACAAAGAATATCAATGTCTATAATATAATATTTGTTTGTTTGTGTTGATACTTATACTGCTTTACACCCCTTCTAGGTATTACTAGCAGGGGCACTTATGAGGTGCACCAGGGATGAACCCGCCGATCACTTTATCCTGACACCAACGAACCAGAAATCCTTAGCGCCAAGGAGGGAAACCATTATACTACTAATTTTTAGCTCACCTGAGCCTTCGGCTCAGGATGAGCTATTTTGAACACTCTTCGTCCACCGTCCGGCGTCCGTCTGCCGTCGTCAGTCCACATTTTCAAACAACATCTCCTCAGAAACCACTGACCCGATTTCAACCAAACTTTGTCAGAAGCATCAGTGACAAGGGGGAACCAAATCTTGTTGAAAGTTTTTGGCTAGAGTTATTCCCCTTGCTGTGGGACCTGATTTCTAACATGACCGTAGGCAGACAACTTTTAATGCATAAGAAACTCTTAAAACTCTTCTTTTCTGAAGCCAAAAGGCCCAGACCTTTGATATTTGGTATGTATCATGACCTTATGGTTTTCTACCAGGAATGTTCAAATTTTGACCCTGGGGCCAAAAATGGCCCCACCCTGGGGCTTATCAGTTTTTCTTAGGAAAACCTTTGAAAATCTTCTTCTCTGAAACTGTATGGCCTAGATCATAAATATTTGACATGTAGCTTTGCCTTATGGTTCTTTACCTAGACTGTTCAAATTATGATCCCTGTGTCAAAATTGGCCCCGCCCCGGGGCTTATCAGTTTTACATAGATTTATTAAGGAAAACCTTTAAAAGTCTTCTTCTCTGAAACTGTAAGATCTTTAAAATTTGACATATAGCTTCGCCTAATGATCCTTTACCAAGATTGTTCAAATTATGACCCCAAAAATGGCCACACCCCGCCCTTTGGCTTATCAGTTTTTAAATGGAAAACCTTTAAAAATCTTCTTCTCTAAAACTGTAAGGCCGTTTTGTTTTTTTTAAACATTTGTCACATAGCTTTGCCTTGTGATCCTCTACCAAGATTGTTCAAAATATGACCCTCGGGCCAAAAATAGCCCCACCTTTGGGATTATTAGTTTTTCATAGGAAAACCTTTAAAAATCTTCTCAGAAACTGTAAGCAGCTTATAAGGCCCAGATCATTTCTATTTGACATGTAGCTTTGCCTTATGGTCCTCTACCAAGATTGTTCAAATTATGACCCATTGATCAAATTTGGCCCAGCCCGGGGCTTATCAGTTTTATATAGACTTATACAGGAAAACCTTTAAAAATCTTTTTATAGCTATATATATCACAATATTGTCTTGCCCAGGTCAGCTTAGGTACAATGTTCTCAGGTGAGCGACTTGTGGGCCATGGCCCTCTTGTTAAGTCTTTTGTTTGACCCGGCCAGGGATTGCACCTGCAACCTCTCACACTGCAAGGGGACACTCGACCACTGAGCCATGCAGCCAGTGGTTTTTACTTTTTGGGATTTTACATAGCAGAACACTTGATTGTAAAGTCATGTTTTTAACTCATATAATTATATTTCTTTTGGGTTGGACCAGAATGATAAAGTCTGTCATGATGTGCTGGTAGCGCACCAACCCCTCAACCATTCTAGTAGAGGAATACATTAAAGGCGTAAAAAGGTATATTTATGGGCTTATGAGTTATTATGTGGAGGAATTTCCAAAAGCCTAAGGATAAAGGCATCCTATGAGGTTTATTTTAACAGTTGACTGTTGAGGAAAGTGTGTAAGTCCTTGTTTGTGTTTGATATTTCAGCATCATGGAGTGTGACATGAATGAGGTGAGGACTGGGATATATGTAGGGAGTATATCAGCTATCAGCAATGGAGAAGAATTGAACAGATGTGGCATCACACACATACTGACAGTCCATGCTACACCGCCAGAGTCTCAGGTATCAATCATGGGTTATCCCAATACCCCATAGCCTGCTTCTACTGTTGAATATAGATGACTTAAAGCAGACTGAAAGTAAATCAGAATATGCCTTAAGGCACATTCTGCTTTACCTTCAGTCTGCTTTAAGCTACCATCTGCTAGGATATAGAAAATATTTCTGATGGTGCATAATCATGACTGTATAAAGTGGAACTCTTTTTTTTTTTCTGTAAAAAAAATAATTAGAAGCATAAAAAGGCATATTTATGGAGTAATGGGTTAATCAGTCTCCTGCTAATACTAAGTGTATGTTTGGTGTTCCTGGCATCTATTGGTGTATGACTCACCTGTCTATCTGTGTTTGTACAAGGTTACGGTAAGCCGGTAACCAGACTTCGCCCCGTACTAGAATGCTTGGATACTTATAAAGTTGTTGCCTTGTACCATTCCCAATCCACCCATATCACCCAACCTTGATATAACCTTAATCTAATTTAACCGATGGGCATGGTCCAGTGGTAGTGAACATGACTGCGGTTCCAGGGGTCGTGAGTTCGATCCCCCATCGGACCAAGTCCTTCTGATGAGTCTTTATAAACGGAGGTCAGATGTATCGGTGCTTTACACTGGGCAGCCAAAAACCCAGAGAACTCTGTCGATAATAAGAGTAGGGCATCGCACCCGTGTTTTCTGTCTCTGCTCCTTTCTCATAATCTGGTGCGTCGAATTAGCCCATAGATGGGTAACTGTGTAAAGCATGATGACAATAAGACAGAAAGCTCCTTTAGGAGCTTTCTGTTTTACTGTCACCTTGTTTTAAAGCGACTCGCAACCAGATGGCGTATTTGCAAAAATAAAAGAAAATACACAAATAAAACCAAATGTGAAGCATTATGTGCATCTGGCATTAGAAAAATATATTCAGTCTAAAAACACCCTCAAGAAAAGTCTTCAAATCTTAATCTTTAGCTCAGCTGGCACGAAGTGCCAAGGTGAGCTTTTAGGATCGCTGGATGTCCGTCGTCTGTCTGTCCGTCTGTCTGTCTGTTCACAATTGGTTCGTTAACACTCTAGCGGCTACAAATTGCATCCGATCTTCATGAAACTTGATGACAATGTTTGTCTTGATGAAAGCTAGGCCAAGTTCGAATGTGGGTAAAAAACTAGGTCACTAGGTCAAATCATAGAAAAATCTTGTTAACACTCTAGAGGCTTCAAATCTTATTGGATCTTAATGAAACTAAGTCAATATGTTTGCCTCATTGATATCTAGGTCAAGTTCGAATATAGGTCATGCTCGGTCAAAAACTAGGTCACTAGGTCAAATCATAGAAAAACCTTGTTAACACTCTAGAGGCTACAAATCTCATTGGATTTTAATGCATCCTTGTCAGAATGTTTGTCTCATTGATATCTAGGTCAAGTTCGAATATGGGTCATGTCCGGTCAAAAACTAGGTCACTAGGTCAAATCATAGGAAAACCTTATTTACACTTTATAGGCTACAAATCTCACTTTATCTTCATGAAACTGGGTCAAAATGTTTGCCTCATTCATATCTAGGTCAAGTTTGAATATGGGTCATGTCCGGTCAAAACTAGGTCACTAGGTCAAATCATCGAAAAACCTTGTTAACACTCTAGTGATTTTAATGAAACTTGGTCAAAATGTTTGCCTAATTAATATCTAGGTCAAGTTCGAATATGGGTCATGTCGGATTAAAATATAGGTCACTAGGTCAAATCAAAGAAAAACCATTGTTACCCTCTAGAGGCTACAAATCTCATTAGATCTGAATGAAATATTGCCAGAATGTTTGCCTACATCAAATCTAGGTCAAAATCAAATGTGGATTGTGTCTGGTCAGAAACTAGGCCAAATTATAGAAAAACCTTGTTAACATTCTAAAGGTTGATTGTGGATCATGTCCAGTCGTAATCTAGGTCACTATGGATCATGTTTTACATCGTGTACCAGGTGAGCGATTTAGGGCCATGGTGGCCCTTGTTTAGATATATCCATCACTTTATCCATTGCTTCAGCTGACGCAACAGAAATTCAATGACTAGACTTAATAAAACTGGAATTGTCCATTTAAAGTTTCAGGGATGAATGAGTTAAAATCTACTTGTTTTATTTAAAATATGATTTTTGTATGTCGTTTTCTTGTCTAGATTGTTGGTATAACTTACAAGTATGTGTGTAAACTTGACATGCCGGAGGTGGATCTTCTGTCACACTTTATGGAGTGCTTTGAGTTCATTGATGAAGCCTTTAGTAAGAATGTCAAAGTTCTGATACATTGGTAAGACCCTCTTGACCCTCTTTGAATCCCAAGTGGTCCTTAACGCAAGTGTACCTATGTAGAGTACACTCGTCTCATGCAAACAGGGTGGACTCATATCAGAGGACTCCTAAGGATTTTGCAACATTTTGTAAAAAAAAAACCAGCCCTAAATTCTTGATTTTACTTACTTGGATTCTGGAATACATGTACACGTGTATTCCTTTTGATATTTAACATATTACCCCATAGCCTGTTTCCAAAATTGAAGACACATGACTACTTGAAGCAGGTTGGTAGTAAAGCAGAATGTGCGTTAAGGCACATTCTGCTTTAGTTTCAACCTGCTGTAAGCTACCCATCTGCTAGAATTAAGTAAATATTTCTTATGCTACATATTCATGTCTGTATGGAACTTTTGTTTTAAGTGGAGAAATAAATTTAATGTGTGAAAATGAGTATCTGTGCAGTAAAGGGTTAAGGGGTCAAAGTTCGAAAACAGGTGGCTACTCACATTCTGTTTTACTTTCAGCTTGCTTTAAGCTATCTTCTGCTAGGATATACAACTATTTCTCATGGTGTATATTCATACTATATAAAGTAGAACTATTTTCTTCAGTGGAGGAATAAATTCAACTCGTAAAAAGGTGTGTTTATGGAGAATGGGTTAAGCCTTTCCTACACATAAGGGCCATAAGACGCCTGAGTTTATACACCTCCTCCAAATAAGCATCAAGCATGATTGCTTATTGATTGTATTTGATTCTAAAGGAGCTTTCTGCTTTACTTTCACCATTCTTAAAGCAGTCGCTTGCCTTAATAACAGCTTGATTTAGGTGATTTGCCCTATTGGCTACATAGGAAAGGGCTAAATACTGAAAAGGGCTGTAAAAGAAACCCTTTACTCCAAACCCTGTTTATAGTTTTGAAGATAGGTGACCACTTAAAGCAGGTTGAAAGTAAAGCAGAATGTGCCTTTAAGCCACCATCTGCTTGAATATAGAAAATATTTCTTACAATAATTATTCATGGCTGTATAAATTGGAACTATTCTCTCCAGCGGAGAAATAAACTAGATGCGTGAAAAAGTGTATTTATGAAGTAAAGGATTAAGCTTTGACACATCACTCTAAATGTGTATCTATTACATTTTCATAGTTTGGCTGGGGCATCCCGCAGTGCAACTATAGCAGTAGCCTACATTATGTACCGAGACAAGATGTCACTGACAGATGCTATCACTATGGTGAAAAAACACAGGCCTAGAATACGGTACAGTACAACATAATACAGTTAAACCTCTCTATTACGGCCACTAAAACGAAGGCTTATTGATTGTATTAAAGACAGGTGACCGCTTATTGGAGCTTTCTGTTTTACTGTCACCTTGCTTTAAGCAGTCACCTGTCGTCAGGGCTGCCATAAGTTGATCATGAAAAATCCTAAGATTTCCAAATTTTCTATTTTTCAAGCGCGATTACTTAAAGCAGATTGAAAGTAAAGCAGAATGCGCCAAATGGCGCATTCTGCTTTACTTTCAGCCTGCTTTAAACTACCATCTGCTAGGGAAAAATCCGAAGATATCGGGAATGTGCGGAGAAATGGCAGCCCTGTGGCGTAAACACCTAATAATTAATATATATCCTGCATTACAAAGATATCCTTGTTAGTGGCTGCTAATTACAGGTATGACTATGTGTACAATTTGATTTTCTGTTTTTACCAGTCCTAATGTTGGCTTTATGGAACAGTTGGAGTTGTTTGATCAAATGGGTGGGGTAATAGATGCTAACAGCGCCCTCTACAGGAAGTACAAGCTGAGTGTGCTGGCCCAGCGTGTCCAATCAGGTAGGAACTTTTACTACTTAAATCTTTCACCATAGAAGCCTTTTAGCACATTTTCATTTCAATTCATTCCTCCATTGAAAAAAATATAATTCCAATTTGTACAGTCATAAATATGTTGATTATGTTCCATGAGATATATTTGTTATTTTCTGGCAGAAGGTAGCTTTAAGTAGGCTGAAACTGTTTTGAAAAGGGCCACAACTCTGTGAATAACAGGCAGAAAATTGTGGTTATCAAAATTGTTCAAGCCCATCATGGCAATAAAATTTCCTACGAAGTTTTAAAGTAATCCATGATAAATTACTCAAGTTATTAAGCAGAAACTGATGTGTGCCAGCCCACCCATGTGAACACATATTAAGTCTGGTATAAAAAAATTGCTAAACCATTTGCTGTCTGTTTAAGAAACTTCTTGTCTGTTGTATATTGGAACAGTATAATTACTTTCAGGCAGCCTAGAGGAAGTGAAAGCCACAGATTTAGGCAACACAAACATTGACAAAACCCAGAGTTTCTACAGGTGTAGGAAATGCAGGTAAGATTGTTCTTCTTTAAGGTAGTATGCCCCTAATAAATTGGACCAATGTCATATATTATCGGTATTCTACGTAGAATAATTAGCCATTCTTATCAAGACATCAACTTACTGAATCATGCTAACCGTAGGGCTGACTGTTGCGTCCAAAATTGCTATCACGATAGCTATCGATATTTGAAAACACTATCAAGATAGACTATCGATAGTTGGAATCACTATTGCAATACTTTTACACACTCTACTATTACAATGTATGGACATACCATAAGAAATGCTTCCTTTATCCTAGCAGATGGTGTCTTAAAGCAGGCTGAAAGAAAAGCAGAACATGCTTTAAGGCGCATTCTGCTTTACAATCAACTTTAATAGCAATTTTGTGTTGTAAATTCTGTACCTGCCCTATTTCGGTGCAGTTTGATTTTTCTGAGTGACAACTGACATGAGGAAATTGGTTCAAATTGTTATGCTGTATCAAATATACCCTGAAAGGTATTCATCAGGATAGCATATCATTCAATAATTTATAAGTTCTAGTCACATATCAATTAATTTTGTTACCTTGTGACAATTTCGGTTCACCTTTGGTGGACCTTCCTCAGGCTGAAGGTAACTCAATAAATGGACATGCACTTATAAAATTATTACATGTATATCAAAATTAATGATGAAGACCCGTTGAAGGTCGAAACGTTGAATGTGAATAAAAAACGGTTAACACCATATTGCCTCGGTTGTGAGTGTACTACTGTACTTGCCTCTCCTTCCAAAATTAATATAGTAAATAATTTACCAATAACATTGCATTTTGGATATTTTCTGGACAGGGATGACAGGTATTGTTTACTTGCAGTTGATTGCAAATAGTTATGTTATCTTGTAGAACTGAAACAAACACAGACATCTGTATCATTTCAGACAAACCTTATTTAAGTCTACCAGTCTACTTACACACAATCTTGGTGAGGGAGAAGCTGCCTTTGACTGGAGATGTAAAGCTCCTGGTGCACCCAGACCAGCAGAAGATATACTCATGAACCAGCCTGAAGAAGACACAGTCTGTGATAAGTCCTTGTTTATAGAACCAGTCCAGTGGATGGCAGATGTGGTAAACCAGTTGGAGGGAAAGGTAGGCTGCATAGGGCTGTTACACATCCAGTGTTTCAGGGGCCCGTTTCATAAAACTTCGTACGACAAAAACGATCGTAAGTCAGATTATAAAAGTCTCAATAATTATTTATTTCTCTATCTAATCCTGTCTTGTCACATCTTTTTGGAATCCAAGACAGGATTAGATAAAGAAATCAGAAATTAAATGTATTTAAAAGTTTTGACGTACGACCGTTTTGTCATACAAAGTTTTATGAAACGGGCCCCAGAACTCTAAATAAGAGGAGTGTTTCAAATACAGTGAAACCCCTCTAAACCGGAACCTCTAAATACTGGAATTCTCTTTAAACCGGACAAAACCTTTGGTCCCGTTTCCAACCCTTCTTTATTTTAACCCATTACACCATAAATATGCCTTTTTACGCTTTTGATTTATTCATACACTTAAGAAAATACATTCATGAATATGTATCATCAGAAATATTTTCTATATTCTAGCAGATAATAGCTTATAGCAGGTTGAAAGTAAAGCAGAATGCGCCTTAATTCACTTTCAACCTGCTTTAAGTGATCAGCTATCTTCCATACTAGAAACAAGATATGGGGTAAACCCCCTTTAAACCGAAAACCCCTCTAAACCGGACATTTATTTTGTACCCACACATGTCCGGTTTAGAGGGGTTTTACTGTAGTAAATTTTTACATCTCACCAAACTGTATGTTCTGAATACTCATCAACCCATTACCACATAGCCTATTTCTAGTTTTGAAAACATGTGACCACTTAAAGCAGGTTGAAAGTAAAGCAGAATGTGCCTTAAGGCACATTCTGCTTTACTTTCAGCCTGCTTTAAGCTACAATTTTCAAGATATAGAAACTTTTCTTATTTTTCATAATCATGACTTTATAATTTGGACCTATTTTCTTCTGTGGAGGAATAAATTAAAGGCGTAAAAAGGTGTATAGATGGGGTAATGGATTGACAATCATATCAAAGAGTTTGGTGGAGACATAAGGGAAATGTTCATTTTACTTATCTGGATAGCTGTGGCTATGTTTTCCAATCCAGTGTGACTGTTAAAGTAGAAATGGTGGGACATCATTTTCTGTAGAATGTTTTGTTTGGAAACATTTGGTACTGGTTGAACAAGAATATAAATTGACAATTTATAATATAACTTATGATTAAAGTTTATTTCAGATCATTTCTGTTACAGTTGTCAAATTTTCAAATCATTCTTGCTGAACATTGTCAAAATTAGATTTCCATAAAAGGGAAATGAAAATTCCGTTGAATTGTTTCTATGTACAGTTATGTTTTTAGAGGGCCTTATTATTCACACATTCCTTCTGTCTAGGTTGAGTATGGTTGGGTGCAAGGACTTGGTGCAAAAATAAATAAGTCTCATACCCTGTAGCTCAATAGCTCAGTGGTTAGAGTGCTTGCACAGAATGCCAGAGACCTTCCGCTCAAGTCAAAGTCAGGCTATGGGTTTTCTCCAGTTTTGTTGCAGTTGCCTCCAACATAAATAAGAATGTGTACATGCTGTGCTTCCTTGTCAGATTCTAGGCGAACCCCAGGAGATAGTGGTAGTAGTGGCTGGATTGAGTATAGTGAAAAATTGTAAAAATATGCATTTATAGGGTAATGTGTTAACCCTTTACCCCATAGCCTGTTTCTAGTTTTGAATAAAAGTGACCACTTCATCATCATCATCATCATCATCAACGGATTTTTGATTAACGTGCAGGTTAATAACTTAAAGCAGGTTGAAAATTAAAGCAGAATACGCCTAAAGGCGCATTCTGCTTTAATTTCAGCCTGCTTTAAGCTCCCATCTGCTAGGATTTAGACAAATTTATTTTGGTACATGTTCATGACTGTAAAAATAGGAACTATTTTCTTCAGTGATGAATAAATTAAATGTGCTCAAAGGGGGAAAGGGTTAAGGAAAATTAGTGACTCAGGTTTCAGGTGATATATCTGATGTGTTTTGTGTTTTTATTCCACAGTTGCAATGTCCAAAGTGTCAAATCAAACTAGGATCCTTTGTATGGTACGGTAAGTAGACTTCAATGATGACAAAGAAACAATAGCAAGACTAGAGCAGGGCTCCAGATAAGGGGAGTTTTTCAAAAACTAAAGTCTTTATTTCTTTTCTGCATTAAACCCTCTTGTCACTACTCATTAGACTCGTCTGGAAGAGACAATTCTAATGAGTAGTAACACCATAGGATTTGGTGCTGAAATGAGTGAGAAAATGTTGAATTTGTGCAGTTTACTCCATCTTAACTGGAGCTCTGCTAGAGTAACTGTTGTCAGATAAGTGGAGTGTTTCAGTTCAAGCTAAAATCCCTATCCCCTTACTCCATTAATACACCTTGTCACGCCTTTAATTTATACCTCTACTGAAGAAAAAAGGATCACATTTTACTAAATATGAATAAGAAGCTCAAGAAATATTTTCTAATATCCTAGCAATACGGTGTTTTCTTCTTATCATTCAACCTGTTTTAAGTGATCTTCATAACCAGAAACAGGCTATGGGGGTAAAATACATAAAATGGAAAGTGTTAGCCAATGTTATAAAAAGTATAGTCCAGGGGCTCCAGATAAAGGAAGTATTTCAAAAACTAAAATCTTTATTTCTGAATTAAACCCTATGCTGTTACTACCCACAAGAATCGTCTTTTTGAGACAATTTTAATGAGTAGTGACACCATAGGATTTGGTGCTGAAATGAGTGAGAAATATAGGATCTGTCATGAGTCGATGTTTAAGACAAGCTGATCTCAAATGAGTCTAGAATTGAAATGTTATTAAGCGAGCCTTGGCGAGCTTAATAACTTTTCTATTCTAGACTCATTTGAGATCAGCTTGTCTTAAACATCGACTCATGACAGATTCTTTTTCTCACATTACCAACGATTTAAGCTGTTTTTTAAGCAATATGCATTTTTTTTACCCCGGTGACGTCAAAACGCCATTATGGGGGCCTCCGTGGCCTAGTGGTATAGTCACTGTGACTTACATCACTAAGCTCCTCACCGCTGTGAGTTCGAATCCCAGTACGTTCGTTCAGATTTTTCATGTGGGGAAGCCTTCCAGCTGGCTTGCGGAAGGTTGGTGGTTCTACCCAGTTGTCGATTTGTGCCTGAAACAGTGCATAAAGGACTTCTGGGGTCTTCCTCCACCTATAATTAGCTGGACGTCGCGATATGACTGAAATACTGTTGAAAGCGACGTAAAATCAAAACAAATCAAATCAAATCAAAACGCCATTATAAATAATGACGTTATAGTGACGTCATCAAAGTGATATTACACATGTTGGAGATAAGGATATTAGTCATTGGTGTTCGCTATAGAAAACAGGGGTAGTTATGTGAAAAAATATAATTCAGTTTACTCCCTCTTCTCTGGAGCACTAAGATTACTCCCTCTTATCTGGAGCACTAAGAAATATAGTTCAGTTTACTCCCTCTTATCTGGAGCACTAAGAAATATACGGTAGTTCAGTTTACTCCCTCTTATCTGGAGCCATGGGATACTCTTAAAAACATGTACATATTTTTTCTTGTATATTGTATCTAGGTGAAAAATGCCCCTGTGGTACCTGGGTTGCTCCGGCCTTCCATATCCAGACCTCAAAGGTAGACCACATAAAGCCGGTGCCCACTCTTAGTTCCCAGTGTCTGGGCCCAGCTGTGGCCCTCATGCAGATGGGAACCAAACCAGACTAGACAACCACCCACTTCACTGACAGAACTAAATGCTGCTCTTGGCTAGACAATGACGAGCCCACTTGGATGAATTAATTCCCAGCCAAATCTTAAATTTTGGGGCCAGCAACAAAAATGCAATTACAGTAAAACCCCTCTCATTACAAACACTAAAAAGGAGGCTAATTGTTTGTATAAAAGACAGGTGAGAACTTTAAAGCAAGGTGAACGTAAAACAGAAAGCTCCTAAGGAGCTTTCTGTTTTACGTTCACCTTGCTTTAAGCAGTCACCTGCCTCAAACACATACTATAGTTAACAAAATTTAGTGGCCGTAAAAGAGAGGTTTTAGTGTACCCTCAATTCAGTGTTTAACGAGGACAGTCTTCAATTCAGGTGGCTGTTGAATGCATGGACAAAAGTAATGCATAAAGCTTTCTGCCCTACATTTGTATTACATGAAGGTCACCTGTCCTAAACAAACACATTTAAAAGTGTTGGTGTGTTTCTTGGTAATACAAGAATTGGTATATAAATTGTACTGTTGATGAAATTTATGAAATTTTTATTGATTGCAAAAAAAAAGATATATGGGTATTAAACAGTAAAATTAAATGTTTTTGTCTTTTTATTTATGGTTTTTGTCTTGCCGTGATGAAGGAGCAAAAGCTAGTCTTAATAATCGCTCTTCTGGCTGTGGCGGCTCCAAAGATCTGCATTGAGCTCCAACATTAGGTTATCACCCATAGGTTAGCTTTGCATTCAACAACGGTATTTAGTTGCTGATATTTTGCTTGAAGGTTCTAATAGAGTGTATCATGGATGCTGTAGGGTGGAACTGGGAAAAAAAAATATTTTCATTTTTCCCATGTATTGGACTTAGACAGTACCTCAGTTTCTTGTGAAAGTAACTTTAAAAGTATGCAGCATGTGGCATAGCCATCTGATTCAGTCCAGAGACGCCCTGGCATACTCATTGGAGTTTTTCAATAGGTTTTTCTAACCAAGCTATTAATATGAGAGACTGGCCTCACATGAAACGCTTCACTGAATTGTTTTAAAAGACAGTATTACGGGTATGAGCACAAGTTGCATGACTCTTGCCAGACAAAGTGAAATCACTGAAACAAGGTCAGGAAATGTCTTTTAAGTTTTTAACATTTTTTTCTCAAATTTTAAAATTACATTTTTTTTGCATTTAGGTCAGTTATGGACAGAGTGCAGGAGCTACGGTCACATAACTTCAAACGCTTATGAACCTTGATGAGTAAAGAATATTGCATTGCAATTAGTGACCTTGACCTCTGTGACCTAGACTAAATATGTGTGCTTAGGTCAGTTGTGGACTGAGCACTGCAGCTAGGGTCATACAATTCAGATGATGATGCAAAAGTTGCATTTCAGTTTGATGGCATTGACTTTTGATCTTGGTGACCTAGATTAAGAGTTTGCTTATGAAGCTATGGACTAAGAACTGAAGCTATAGTCTGGCAAATTATCATACTGATGCACCTCATAGTACAGCATATTGCATTGCATTTTGTTGACCTTGACATTTGACCTTGATTTCCATGACCTAGATTAAGTTTTTCCATACCGTACTTGTATCCTGCAAAACTAGTCTCCTTACTTTTGTAAGTTACCTTCTTTTCTACACAGAGTGTCAGGTTTTAATGTATGAGTCGGTAAGGAATAATGTTATAACTAAGTACAGATTCAGCTGTTATTGATTTTATTATTGCAAGGACAAGCACGCTAACTTAATTTCTAAACTGATGCAAGAATAAATGTATACCAACAATAGAACTTTAAATGATAAAAGTTATACCCATGAAATACAAACACACACTTGTTTATGCCATTCAAAGAAACAGTAAAATTCTACTACAGTCAAACCTGTATTAAGCGACCACTAGAAGACAATACATTTGTTGTATTCATGACAGGTGGCAGCTTTAAAGTAATGCAGAAGGTTCCTATAGGAGCTTTCTGCATGACTTTTACGCTGTATTAGTTTAAACATAATGTATTTCTCAATAAATCATTTCTATGAACAATTACATACATCAATGTCAACAAGAGGCCCATGCGGGCCTAAATATCGCTCACCTGGAAAAAACTAACACAAGGGTCACACGACCCCTGGGGTGGGATCATTTTTTACCCCAGAGACATAATTTCAAAAATATTGCTGATGAACTTGAAAATTAAGTGTGCTGTCAAATATTTTGTACATGGATGGTTTCAGACAGGAAGACTTTTCATTGAAAAAAATCTATTTTTAGCTAATATGACCCAGATATGCAACAGACCCGAACCATGTCAGCAATATTGGTAAAGAACATCTAAAGGTGTCACTATGCTAAATATCAAAGCTCTTGCCATAGTAGTTTCAGAGATGAATAATTCACTACATAACTCTTATGTAAAACTGCAACCCCTAGGGCCTTGGCAGTTTTAACCCAAGGGGCATAATTTGAACAATCTTGATAGAGGACCTAAAGATGATGCTTTGTGCCAAATATGTAAGCTCAGGGTACTGGGGTTTCAGACAAGAAGATATTTTAAGTTTTCATTGAAAAAGTCTATTTTTAGCTCCTGTGACCTAGATATGCAACTGGCCAGAACCATATTAACAATATTGGGTAAGGGCTTCTAGAAGTGTCATCATGCCAAATATCAAAGCTCTGGCCATATTAGTTTTCAGAGATAAAGATGTTTGACGATTTCACTATACATGTATAACTATATCTAAAATTACGACCCCCGGGGTGGTGTCATTTTTTTCCCCAGGGACATAATTTGAACAATCTTGATAGAGGACCTGTAGATGATGCTTTGTGCCAAATATCTAAGCTGAAGGTACTGGTTTCAGACAAGAAGATTTTTTAAGATTTCATTGAAAAAATCTATTTTAAGCTCCTGTGACCTAGATATGCAACGGACCTGAACCATATTTACAATATTGGTTAAAGGCTTCTAGAAATGTCATATCATGGTAAATATCAAAGCTCTGGCCTTATTAGTTTTAGAGAAAAAGATGTTTGAAGATTTCACTATATAACTATGTAAAATTACGAGGTCATTTAACATAGGGGTCATTTTTTCCCAAGGGACATAATTTGAACAATCTTGATAGAGGACCTAAAGATGATGCTTTGTGCCAAATATCTAAGCTCAGGGTACTGTGGTTTCAGACAAGAAGATTTTTTAAGTTTTCATTGAAAAAATCTATTTTTAGCTCCTCTGACCTAGATATGCAACGGACCGGAAATGTTTGAACTTTGAAAGAGGATCATTCAGGCCAAGTTTGGTAAAAATCTATCCAGTAGTTTAAAGAAATTGTTGACGACGAACGAACGACGACGACAGACAGAGGACGATCAAAATAGCTCACCTTGGCACTACTTGCCAGGTGAGCTAAAAAGGATGAGATTGACAGCACAAGCTTATTTAAGAACCTCTCCTACCCTGCATTAGCGTCACCTGTCTTAAAAGATCACCATGCATCTTCATTCAGTGGTCGCTTAACACAGGTTTTACCGAACACTTCAATAATCTTTGCATCTGATCTGTCCAAACAGTTTGACATTCATAGTGATGTTTATTTAGCAAACATCCACAGTAAAAACTCTGTTCAGCAACCACTCAATAAAGAAGTGGAGAAATTAATTAATACAGGCTTCTTATATAACCCTTTGCATGCTGAATAAGACTCCGCCCACAATGAATGTCTATCATCAGAACTATTACATTGGCTAATAAAGTATGGAAAAAATCATCAAGAAAGAGTGCAGACTTACGACAGAGGATCCATGCAAAATCAGTGCAGACCCTAATCAGACAGCTCCTTAACCCATAACCCCATAAATATGCCTTTTTACGCCTTTAATTTATTCCTCTACTGAAGAAAGTAGTTCCAATTTACAATGTCAAAAATAAGAATCATAAATATTTTCTATATTCTAACAAAAAATGGGCTGAAAGTAAAGCAGAATGGGCCTTAAGTCGCATTCGGCTTTCCTTTCAACCTGCTTTAAGGTGGTTCGACAGCGGGCGGCCCGCATCTCGAGTTCCGGAAATGCTGATGACTTTCACCTGATCTTTGCGGCACGTGCTTATAGTAGAAAATTTAGATAAAGAAAAGTTTGATCTTACTCAGTGTCTGCTCTGTTGGCGCAGTGGATACGGTGATTGACTTGCAATCCAAAGGTTCTGGGTTCGATTCCGACTCAATTCAAAACTTTTTTTTTAACAAATTGTCTGATTTTAGTGACTAGTCATTTCATAACGCAGTGATCAAAGGACAGGCTATGTTTAGTGACGTAATAATGAATAATATCAGATGCAAGTATAGTCAAGTGACAGCTAAACTTGTGAGTATTTATAGCCTATATGACAGATGGCAGCTTAACACAGGACAAAAATAATGCTAAAAGATAGATCCTAAAGGAGCTTTTATGCATTACTTTTGTTATGCATAAAGCAGTCACTTGCCTTTAAAGATCTACAGGCTACCGTTTTCAATGGTACCTTATTACAGGTTTGACTTATGGTAATATTTAGAGCTGACGGCATTTTAAAGTTGAACTCAAGGGGGGTTACTCGTTTTGTGTTTACATTTTGTCAGAATTTCAGGAAATCATGTATAAAATGTAAATTCCACTGTAGATTTTCATTAATTTTTTGTGACTAGTAGAATTAAGTTATATCTATCCAATAAGAGTAAAATAAGTGTACGTTAAACAGCTAGATTTTTTGTAATTTGAGATTTTTAGAATTTGACTTTTTTTAAATATTGATATTTCCAACAAATATGTCATGAAATACTTTTGTTTGCCCAATATCTTATAGTCTATGTACAGTTTACTTGAATGTACAGAAATTATTGAGTTATATCATTTTATAAAGAAAATATTCCTGTTTATCAAAAAAGGAGCTTTTCTCGACAAAAGGTCCTGTCAGAAAAAAACGGCACTGTAACTTTTTTTTATTTTAACGATTTTTCACTCTCCATATGGTATATTTCAATTTAATCAAGGTTTCAAAGAATTCTGACACAGAATAAGCTGACCCGCAAACCACCTTAAGTGGGCACCTGTCTTCAAAACTAGAAAATGGCTATGGGTAAAGGGTTAAGGAGCTGTCTGCAGAAAACTTATAGCATGAATAGGGTTCATGCAGGACAGAAGTGGTGCAGAATGCTCATGTAGCGGCTTTCTGCATTTCTTTTGTCCTGCATTAAGCCGTCATCTCTATTGCATACAACAATTTTAATCTTCTTTGAGTGGCCGCCTTACACAGGTTAAAGCTCATGGTACTTTGAAAAGAAAAATGCAGATATTAATGGTTAACCTGCACTTTAAAGGGACACTTCCATTTTCTAAATAATAATCTACATTGGCTCTTGAGGGGTTTGTTCCTAATATACAGTAAAACCTCTCTATTACGACCACTAAAATGGTGGTTAATTGCTGGTATAATAGTCAAGTGACAGCTTAAAGCAAGGTGACAGTGGGACAGAAAGCTCCAGAAGGAGCTTTCTGTTTCACTGTCACCTTGCTTTAAGCAGTCGCCTGCCTTAAACACCCAAAATTGAAAACAAAATTAGTGGTCGTAATAGAGAGGTTTTACTGTAGCTATAATAATGATAAACCTTGCAGACCCCGATTAAAGCCTTCCACTCAAGGAAACCAATACTGTTATTGTAAACAGGGTTGACTGTATTTAGTTCAGTCTTGTTCATAACCAGTGTACTGATGCATCATTAGTTCAGTCTTGTACATAACCAGTGTACTGATGCATCATTAGTTCAGTCTTGTTCATAACCAGTGTACTGATGCATCATTAGTTCAGTCTTGTTCATAACCAGTGTACTGATGCATCATTAGTTCAGTCTTGTACATAACCAGTGTACTGATGCATCATTAGTTCAGTCTTGTTCATAACCAGTGTACTGATGCATCATTAGTTCAGTCTTGTACATAACCAGTGTACTGATGCATCATTAGTTCAGTCTTGTACATAACCAGTGTACTGATGCATCATTAGTTCAGTCTTGTTCATAACCAGTGTACTGATGCATCATTAGTTCAGTCTTGTACATAACCAGTGTACTGATGCATCATTAGTTCAGTCTTGTTCATAACCAGTGTACTGATGCATCATTAGTTCAGTCTTGTACATAACCAGTGTACTGATGCATCATTAGTTCAGTCTTGTACATAACCAGTGTACTGATGCATCATTAGTTCAGTCTTGTACATAACCAGATGTACTGATGTATCAGTCCTTTAACCCATTACTCCCGAGATGCACCGGTTTACACACATTAATCTATTCCTCCACTGAAGAAAACAGTTCCACTTTATGCAGTCATGAATGTGTATCATAAGAAATATTTTCTACATCCTAGCAGATGATAGTTTAAAGTAGACTTACAGCAAGACTTCAGTCACATTCTGCATTACTTTCAACCTGCTTTAACTGGTCACTTATCTTCAATATTAGACAAATATTGTCAGAAGTCAGATTATAAAAGTCTCAATTATTATTTATTTCTCCATCTAATCCTGTCTTGTGATATCTCTTTGGAGAAGACGATTCCAAGAGGTGTCACAAGACAGGGTTAGATGGAGAAATAAGAAGTTTGATGTATTTTTTTAGTTTTGACTTACGACCGTTTTTGTGGTACAACGGTTCGTAAGACGGACCCCTGGTCATTTGGCACATACAATGCTCCCTCTTTCCAATAACACCCAATGGGAGACAAAGATTGTTTGAAGGGAGTTGTTAAAGGGGGAGGGGGGGATCAGCTTACTTTTGCAAACAGCTTGAATCCAGATCAGATTAATAGTTTTGCGGCATCTGATCTGGATGAAGCTCGTTATCTTTTTTTCTATCAAAATGTCCATTATGTGACTTCTGAAAACAAGGGCCACTATGGCCCTAAATCGCTCACCTGGTAAACATGTAACCATGTACACTGTGTGACCTAGTTTTTGACCGGGCATGACCGTCATTCTAACTTGACCTCGATTTCAATGAGACAAACATTTTGTTCAAGTTTTATGAAGATTTAATGAATTTTGTAGTCTCTAGAGTGTTAACGAGGTTTTTCGATAATTTGACCTAGTGACCTAGTTTTTGACCGGACATAACCCACATTCGAACTTGACCTAGATTTCATTAAGGCAAACATTTTGATGAAGTTTCATGAAGATCCAATGAAATTTGTAGTCTCTAGAGTGCTAACAAGGTTTTTCGAAGATTTGACCTAGTGACCTAGTTTTTGACCGGACATGACCCACATTCGAACTTGGCCTAGATTTCATTGAGGCAATCATATTGATGAAGTTTCATGAAGATCCAATGAAATTTGTAGCCTCTAGAGTGTAACAAGGTTTTTCGATAATTTGACCTAGTGACCTAGTGTTTGACCGGACATGACCCAAATTCGAACTTGACCTAGATTTCATTAAGGCAAACATTTTGATGAAGTTTCATGAAGATCCAATGAAATTTGTAGTCTCTAGAGTGTTAACAAGGTTTTTCGAAGATTTGACCTAGTGACCTAGTTTTTGACCGGACATGACCCACATTCGAACTTGGCCTAGATTTCATTGAGGCAATTATATTGATGAAGTTTTATGAAGATCAAATGAAATTTGTAGCCTCTAGAGTGTAAACAAGGTTTTTCAATAATTTGACCTAGTGACCTAGTTTTTGACCGGACATGACCCACATTCGAACTTGACCTTGATTTCATTGAGGCAAACATTGTGACCAAGTTTCATCAAGATCCAATGAGATTTGAACCTGCTAGAGTGTTAACGAACAATTGTGAACGGACGGACATCTAGCGATCCTAAAAGCTCACCATGGCACTACGTGCCAGGTGAGCTAAAAACATCAGACGAAAATTTTAAGGATACGATATTGCAGCCGTGAAAAGGTAACACAATTGTATTGATTGGGAAACAGTGGCAATCGTTGTTGTAAGGAGGGAGCACTGTATAGGATTACAATCAAACTTGTATTTCAATAACTCTTTCACTGACTAAACGACAGTAGAACCTCTCTATTACGACCACTAAATTGTGTTAATTATATGTTTACGACAGGTGACTGCTTAAAGCAAGGTGACAGTAAAACAGAAAGCTCCTACAAGCTGTCACCTGTCTTTTATCCAATAAATATGCCTTCGTTTTAGTAGTCGTAATAGAGAGGTTGTACTGTAATGTCCAAGTACTAACAATAAAACAAGAACACAAATCTTTGTAAATAAATGATCAACAAGATATGTTTGTAAATAACTATGCCCTCTGATGTGAGCATGACCTCTAAATGACCTTTGTCTAACATGACATAATTCATACTGAGCTCAATGGGCTTCTTGAGTGGAGTTTACATGCCTATTATCAAGTCTCTATCACAGATAGAGTTATGCCCAATATTTAAATTCAGCCTATTTGACCTCTAAATGACTCTGACCTTTGTCTGGCATAACCAAGGTCGTACTGAGCTCAGTATTCTTAAGTTAAGTATTTACACATACCAAATGGAGTCTCCATCACATGTAGCTAACACAGATAAACAAGACTGCGCATTCAATAAACGCTTATGCCCCCGGTGGCATCCTTGACAGTGTATTTTGAATTTTTCCTAAGACCAGATTAGGTCAAAGTCAACCTGAGCTTGGGTAATATGGGTCAGTTTGTAATGGTCAAAGGCAATAACTGTAAAAGTACTGAAGCATTGTAGTAAACAGTGTTGATGCTAAGACGAAACTGTATAATCTAGTTAACCAAGAAATAACCTATTCAAAATATTCTAAGTCATAATTAGGTCAAGGTCAAAATCAAGGTTGGGTATTATTGGTGGCTAGGGAATGGTCCAAGGCAACAACTGTATACGGTAAGTATCCAAGCATTGGAGTAAGCGTTGTTGATGCTAGACGAAACGGTAAAATCTAGTTAACCAAGAAATAGCCCATTCAAAATATTCTAAGTCCAAATTAGGTCAAGGTCAAAATCAAGGTTGGGTATTATTGGTGGCTAGGGAATGGTCCAAGGCAACAACTGTATAAGTATCCAAGCATTTGAATAAGTGATGTTGATGCTAGATGAAACGGTAAAATCTACTTAACCTGGTTAAGGACGGACAGGACGATTACTATATGCTCCCGCATCTGTCGATGCCGGGGGCATAAAAACGATATGCCCTCTGACTGTGTGGAGTGAGGGCATGGAAAGTAACACAGAGATAATGAAATTTCTGCATGATTTATATTTTTTTCTACGAGACATAGCTTGTGTATACACAGAGCTGATACAGAGGGTGAACATGTGCATTTAGCTGTAAACTATGTATTCATAAACATCAACCAATTCAACAACAGAACAATAGAAATGGTTATCAAGATTAGATGTATAAGAAATAAATAACTGTCAATTTGTCAAACTAAGTCCAGTAAACACCAACATGAAGAATCAATTGTTTAACCCATTACTCCATAGCCTGTTTCTAGAAGTGGTGTAACGATTTCTAGTGTTGATGTTGAAGACGGGCAACCTCTTAAAGCAGGTTGAGAAACACATTCTGCTTTACTTTCAGCCTGTTTTAAGCTACCTTTTACTAGAAAATATAAAACTTTTCTTATGATACGTTTTCATGACTGTGTAAAGTTGAACTATATTCCTCAATGGAGGAATGAATTTAAGGCGTAAAAAGCATACTGATGGGGTAATGGGTTAAAATCATTTTCTCTTACTGAGTCACTTTCAATTAAAATGAGCATGCAACATTTTATTGCTTCAGACAAATAACTATTATGGATGTTTGACCAGGATACATGTATACACTAATGTCGGGTTCCTTGAAATTATATTTTGACGAAACAAAAATAGAACAGATCCACTGACAATTGTAACAGATAGAGTTTACAATATGCTTAACCCTTTCCCCCATAGCCTCTTTCTAGTTTTGAAAATAAGTGACTACTTAACTCTTTCCTCCCTGAAACTTTAAATGGACAATTCTAGTTTCCATTTTAGTCTAGTCTTTTTCTGACTTTTAAGGGTTGATTTTGTCAATGTTTGGTATTATGACAAACAGTGAAGACCCTGATCAGAGGGCTCCTTTCGGAGCCCTCTGATCTGGGTCTTTACTGTTTGCATAGGACAAGTGTACTATCCACATGTGCACTGTTTGAAAAAGACGCCTATATATGGGACTAGGATTCAAAGGGTTAAAGCATGTTGAAAGTAAAGCAGAATGCTCCTTAAGGCGCATTCTGCTTAACTTTCAGCCTGCTTTAAGCTACCCCCTGCTAGAAAAAGAAAATATTCCTTATGATACATTTTCATGACTGTATAAATTGGAACTATTTTCTTCAGCATAGGAATAAACTGAATGCGCTAAAAGGCGCTTCTATGGGGGAAAGGGTTGAACTCTTCACTGCCATGACACCATGAGGTTTAAATATTTGTAGCCTTGTTTTTATTTCACAAATTTAAATTTAAAATTTAGGTAACTTCAATTAAGTAACACTTTAACGAGTGTTAAACAGTTTAGGCCCTGATCAGATGCTGAGTTACACTGTGTCTGATCTGGATCCACACTGTTTGCAAATAACTTGGGGTAAGACAGTGAATGGGATAAACTGAAACCTGTACCGCACATAGTTTGAACATACAGGGCTCCAGATAAGAGGGAGTAAGCTGAACAAATCCAACATTTTCTCCCTCATTTTAGTACCAAATCCTATGGTGTTACTACTCATAAGAATAATATTTTTGAGACGATCCTAATGAGTAGTGACACCATAGGGTTTAAAGCAGAAATAAAGATTTTAGTTTCCAAAATATTTTCCTTATCTGGAGCTCTGATGTCATATATCCGTGACTGGTGAACACAATCTAGATGATTATTGTGATAGTCTGGTGCAACTCCCAGTTAACAGGTTGCAGGTAAAGCAGAAAACATCTTCAGGAGGTTTCTGCTTTACTCAGCCTACAAAGGGCTCCGGATAAGAGGAAGTAAACCCTTTCAACACTAAGTAACTCTTATGGGTTATTAGGATCCGTTGTGGATCTTTTTAGTTACCAAAACATGTAAACCAGTCTACTTGGAATTCTAGATAGTTTAAATAAATACTGGTAAATAAATAAGCAAACAGTGCAGACCCAGATCAGAGGGCTCCTATAGGAGCCCTCTGATCTGGGTCTACACTGTTTGCAAATGTAATGAGTAATTCTAAACAGGTCCACGGTGTTGAAAAAGTTAACTGAACTAAATTTCAGCATTTTCTACTCTGTCTGCATCAATCCACACAGTGTGGCTACCCATTGGAATCCCCTCTTGGAAATAATCCCAAAGAGTGATCACACCATAGGATTTTGAACACACAGACTTTAGTTTTTGAATAATAGTGTTCCCTCCCTATAACGGTCCTCCCAACAAAGACCCCCTCCTTACAACGAACCTTGTTGCAGTTCCCTAAACAGGAAAATTATGTCTACCGCTTTTACTACTGCAATATTGTCTGCTTAAATTGTCGTCTGCTGTTTTTTCTTAAAGTTACATATAAATGGATATTTTGATAGAATAAGTATAATGACGAGTGAAAAACAGATTAAATCCAGATCAGACGCCACATTACGCGGATTCTGATCTTGACTCAAGCTGTTTGCAAATGTAAGCCAAGTCTTAATTTCCCTCACTATTACAAGTTCCTGTGAACAACACACACAATCTGTGTCTCTCCCTGGGTGTCGTTGTAGAGAGGGAGCACTGTATTCCCAGGGCTCCAGATAAGAAGGAGTAAACTGAGCAAATCCTTCATTGTCTCACTTGTTTCAGCACCAAATCCTATGGTGTGACTACTCATTAGAATTGTCTCGAAGAGACGATTCTAATAAGTAGTGACACCATAGGGTTTAATTCAGAAATGAAAATTTTAGTTTTTAAAATACTCCCATTATCTGTAGCCCTGTATTCCGCTTATCTGGACCCAGCTATTGTTAGGATGTAGGAAACGCATATTTTGTCACAGTGATTGGTTGTCAACTAGACGGCCATTCTGGCTGAAAATGGATATTCAAATTACACCTTGGTTGTCTTGGACAACTTGTAAGTTTGCAGACGGAGCCACAATTTATTGCAGCTGAAAAAAATTATTGGCACGTAGCCAGGTTTTAATAACATAATCTTCAGAGTGCCTTCTTTTGGGAAAAGTTTGATTCAAAGTTTGTCTTCGGTGCTGGTGCTATACCCAACGCTGTGGCTATCCCATCTCTGAACTTTGGCCGTAGAGAATCTGCCTCTGCCTTTTGTATGGGCAACAGCTGGAAAAAAAGACACACGCACATTTTAATTGTTTCAACACCATGGACCTGTTTCAAATATACTTAATACATTTGGAAACAGGGTAAACCCAGATCAGAGGGCTCCTAAGAGCCCTCTGATCTGGGTCTACACTGTTTGCTAATTGACACCAGTATTTTTTAAACTACCCAAAATTCCAATTAGACTGGTTCATGTTTTGGTAATTAGTGTTGAAAGAGTTACTGTATCTGCCTCTACCTTTTGTATGGGCAACAGCTAGAAAAAGACACACACACGTTTTTAATTGTTTCAACACCATGGACCTGTTTAAAATATACTTATTACATTTGCAAACAGTGTGGGAATAGGAGCCCTCTGATGTGAGTCAACACCGTTTGCAAATTTAACCCTTTCCCTTATATAAGCACCTTTTAGCACATCGTATTTATTCCTACACTGAAGAAAATAGTTCCAATTGTTACGGTCATTAATATGTATCATAAATTAGAAACAGGCTATGGAGTAAAGGGTTAATGAGTATATTTTAAATGGGTCCACGGTGTTGAAAGAGTTAATCAAGGAAAACTCGCCACAATTAAGAAGAAGAAGATGTAGGATGGTGTCGATAAACTGAACCAAAACACAATAAGTTTCATTAGGTAGGGACGCATATCCCGGTATATTTCTGCGGAGAAGTAATGCAAACACACAAACGCACAATGCAGGACAGACACAGGGCCATCCCAAAGTTTTGGCTTAACACAATAAATTTCACTTGGTAGGGACACTTTCTGCGGAGAAGTAGTGCAGACACACAAAGCAAGACAGACACAGGGCCATCCCATAACTTAGACTTAGGTGAGCTAACAAGCTAGGTGGGAAATATAGAGCTCCAGATTTAGTCAGTATTTCAGTGTTTTATTGAGGCATTAGCTCAGTGTGGGACAAGTAATACTGTCATCTGCACTAATTGTTGTCTGCTACTGTTCTAAAAGCAGAATTTTTGAAATTTTCTGTTCAAAATGCCATCAGTGTCAAACAGTTTGGATCCTGATCCTGCTTTATGTGGGGTCTCATCTGGATCCAAACTGTTTTCAAAGGTAATCAAGATTTCATCAGTAGCTTACAAAGACTTTTATCTCTTTCCCCATTGAAGCACCTTTTAGCGCACTTAAATTATTCATCAGCTGAAGAAAATAATTCCAATTTATACCACATGAACATGACTTGTATTGTAAGAACTATTTTCTATATCCAAGTGTATGGTACCTTAAGCAGGCTTCAGGCACGTTCTGCTTTACTTTCAACCCGCTTTAACCCTTTCCTCCCTGAAACCTCAAATGTTCAATTCTAGGTTTCAATTTAGTCTAGTCCATTTTTTACTTTTTAGGCTTGATTTTTACAATATATGTCAAAATGACAAACAGTGTATACCCTGATCAGAGGACTCCTTAAGGAGTCCTCTGATCAGGGTATACAGTGAAACCCCTCTAAACCGGAACCTCTAAATACCGGAATTCTCTCTAAACCGGACAAAAACTTTGGTCCCGTTTCCAACCCTTCTTTATTTTAACCCATTACACCATAAATGTATGCTTTTGATTAATTCCTTCACTGAAGAAAATGCATTCATGAATATGTACCATCAGAAATATTTTCTATAGTCTAGCAGATGATAGCTTAAAGCAGGTTGAAAGTAAACCAGAATGCGCCTTCAGGCGCATTCTGCTTTACTTTCAACCTGCTTTAAGTGATCAGATATCTTCCATACTAGAAACAAGCGTTGGGTTAAAACCCCTCTAAACCGGAAACCCCACTAAACCGGACATTTTGTTTGTCCACACACATGTCCGGTTTAGAGGGGTTTCACTGTACACTGTTTGCATATGACAAGTGTTCTCCTCACAGGTACCCTGTTTGTAAATGACGCATATATGCGTTACTAGGGTTATTCTGGCTTATCTGGACCACTGGGAATATGAGTATAGATACTGTAGACTTACCCTGTCCACTTGATGCTTTATAATCACCCCATCTTTGTTCAAAACAAAAGTTGATATGCCATCTGTGGTACTGAAAGTGAATAAAGTGTAAAAAGCTATTTAACCCATTACCTCATAAATACGCCTTGTTACGCCTCTAATTTACCCCTCCACTGAAGAAAAGAGCTCCAATTTATACAGAAATGGAAATTTAATATTAGAAATATTTTTTATATTCTAGCAGCTGGTAGCTTAAAGCAGGCTGAAAGTAAAGCAGAATGCGCCTTATGGCGCATTCTGCTTTACTTTCAACCTGCTTTAAGTGGTCACCTATCTCCAGTATTAGAAACAGGCTATGGGGTAATGGGTTAAGAAATAATAAATTCATACCAGTGTTTTATCAGGGCAATAAACACGGGTAGGAGTTGAGATGGGTCGTAATTAAATCACGAGGCCAAAGGCCAAGTGATTTAATTGCCAGCATCTCAAAGACTATCCGTGTTATATTGCATGATAAAACACTGGTATGAATTAATTATTTCGATTCTAACATTTCAATTTAACCAGGTTAACCACAATTTGCACCAATGCAACAGCGCTACATTTCTTGGTGTACGCATTTTCGAAGGCATATGACGTCATGTTAAGACGTTATAGCGCATGAGTGTTTTATTGAGATTTTAAACACAATTACATTCCTTCTTTGTTTATATAGAGACATGCAAGAAGTGTGTTAGAATCCTTCAGCATCCATCATATACATTTGTACTCTAATGATAATGCATTAGTACTCTTGCAATACTGAAATCCTTGTTTTGTGTTTTACCAAAAATTGTGTAGACCCAGATCAGACAGCTTCTTAAGGGTATGTACAGGTTTTTTTTATATGATATGTCTGACATTAGTCTAAACTCTTTCTTACGGAACTTTTTTCGTCATTTTACTATTAAATGTACAGTATAACCTGGCTTATCTGACATCCTTCCGTACCAACTGATGATGTCAGATTAAGTAGTGTGCCGGTTAAAGAAGGTTTTAGAAATACAGTCGATATTCATTGAAATTTCATACTCGCTTAAGTGGAACATACCTGTATTTCAAAGTTAAAAAAGCCACATTTTAATTTTGAATACGGGTACCGTATGCTCCACTTAAGCAAGCTGAAGGTTAAGAAATTCATCAAAAAAATACGGGTTAACTCGACTTGCACGTATTCAAGACAGAGAATTCGACATTTGGGTCCGAAATCATTGTCAGCTAAAGCAGGATCTGGATTAACCAGGTGTCAGATTAGCCAGGTTTTTCTTTATTAGTAAATATGGGATCTGTCATGAGTAGATGTTTAAGACAAGCTGATCTCATACGAGTCTAGAATTGAAATGTTATTAAGCGAGCCTTGGCAAGCTTAATTACTTTTCTATTCTAGACAAGTTTGAGATCAACTTGTCTAAACATCGACGAGTGACAGATTCTTTTATCACATAACCAAGGGTTTTAAGTGTTGTTGGTTTTTTTAAGCAATTGGCTATTTTTTAATCTCAGTGACGCAATAATGCCTTTATAAATAGTGACGTTAGAGGGACGTCATCAAATTTAACTCACATGTTAGAGAAATGGATATTCGTGATCATTGTTTGCAGAGGTGGTTATGTGAGAAAGATGATATATGTGATTTTATAGTAGGTGGAGTTTAATATATGACTACAGTGAAACCCCTCCAAACCAGAACCGCAAGAACATACCCATAATACGAGTTTGTTTGATTTAAGCAAGATTGAGTTATCAAAATTCTACTTATAAAATACTGGTAAGTTTGATTTAAGAGTGTTCAGAGTATCAAGTTTCAACTGTACTACAGTAAATGCTAATGTAGTGAGTGATGGCGGAAACATGTAAGCAGGACTCCAGATAAGAGGGGGTAAACTGAAAAAATCCAACATTTTCTCACTTATTTCAGCACCAAATCCTATGGTGATACTACTCATTAGAATCGTCTCTTCAAGACGATTCTAATGAGTAGTGACACCATAGGGTTTAATGCAGTAATAAAGATTTTAATTTTTTGAAATACTCTCCTTATCTGGAGCCCTGATGTAAGTATTTGTAGTTTGTAAATATGATGTTGTCACTTACTTCAGGCATTCCAACGAGGACACACCCTTGGTACGCCTAAACAAGTATTTAGTTAAATATTCCCAATTGCCTAAATAGTAGAAACGCCAGTGGACCTTTACACAGCTCTCATCCAGGTGTGTTGTTGCAGCAACAGTCTGAAAACAAACATGTAAATAGTCATGTGCTTAGTGACAAATACACACAGTCTTTAACCCATTATCCCATAAATACGCCTTTTTACACCTTTAATTTATTCTTCCACTGAAGAAAATAGTTCTTCTTTATACAGTCATAAAGGTGAACCATTAGAAATATTTTCAGTATCCTAGAAGGTATAAGCTTAAAGCAGGCTGAAAGTAAAGCAGAATGCGCCTAAGGCGCATTCTGCTTTACTTTCAACCTGCTTTAAGTGGGCACATACCTTCTAAACTAGAAATAGGCTATGGGTTAAGTGCTTTTGAATGCACAACTCCTGTGTCAAAAGAGTGCCATATAAATAATATGGTATCATAATACAGTCGAAACTAACATTTAAACTAACATTAGTTCGAACATACCCATATTTCAGTTAAAACATGGCTTAGCCACGTTTTAACTTTGAAATACAGGGTATGTTTAACTTAAGCGAGATTATTAAGTATGTTCAACTTAAGCGATTCTAATGTCAGATTAGTAACACCTTAAAGGCATACTCGCCTATATTAAAAATGTTGAAAAATAAACTTCTTAAATACCTTGATTACTATATATTTTCTGATTTGCAATACATTTATTACCATAAAAATGAATTTTGAAAAGTTCTCATTGGTAAATTATGTAAAATATAGTCCTTTCCGTACAGGCACTGTTTCAAGATTTGAAAAAACTGTCCCGAGTAGCAGTTCTTGTAGAAATTATGTTTATGTTTTTATCAGCAGCACTGTAAATGCTTTAAGTAACTAAAGCTTTATTACACATACACTCATATATTTATCAATTTAAGCAAATATTGGATGAATATTTCTCATTTTTAGGCCAACAAAGACCCAATTTGGCTATTGGGGGAGGTATATTTTCTGCATAAAATCTAAGGGGGTAGGGTTAGAATTTTGACCATATTTCATAAATGAATATGGCAACACCTAGGTTTCTTTACACCATTTGATAAGAAATTCTTTAACCTAGATGCCTAGAAAGTTTAAAGAATTTTTGTTGGATTTTTTTTACATAATTGATGTATTTGTGAGACATTGGCAAGAAAAAATGTCTTATTTTTCCGGTTTTCAGCATTCATTTTAGCCCAAAAGATCATTAAAAACACAAGAAAGAGCTTTAAAAAGTTTATTTCACACTTGCTTGTGATGAATGAATGCTAGAAAATTAAAAAGTGTACTAGAAATATGTTATTGTGTAGTAATATAAGTGCATTTGTCCCTTATGACGTTTTCTGCTCTGACAATGAGAAAATGCGGCAAACATCACACTTTTCAAAGCCAGCTAGAGCTGAAAAAACATGGCAACCCCCAATTTTTATTTTAGCAATTTGCTTATATAGACCTTAATTCAACTTGTAGAACTTTTCATGAGATTCTGTCGAATTTTTCAAATACGCAAGTATCCCTTTAAGATTTTGTGCTGAGATGAGTGAGAAAATGTTGGATTTGTTCCGTTTACTCACTCTTATCTAAAGCCCTGATATACACTGGCAGTGAATTCCATATAGGACGAGAGCAAAGCTGGAGTCCCATATGGAATTTACTGGCAGTGTATATTCCATATTAGGTGTTCTGAACACTGTGTAAAGTTTTTATCCTGCAAACTACCATTTACCTTTGAAGAAATAGATTAACCCTTAGCCTGCCACTCACGACTATAGCTCCATATGCAAACAGCTTGGATCCGGATGAGACGCCGAGTAACTCGGCGTCTCATCCGGATCCAAGCTGTTTGACACTCGAACAACATTTTCAGCAATTTTGAGCAACTTTGAAGCACTTTGAAACTTGAAGCAGACGAGAAATATAGCAGACGACAATTTATTTGGCGGGCTAAGGGTTAATAGTAAAGTCAATTTAACCCAGAGGGTAAAACTAACTTCAACAGAAACATTGTATGAAGGTGAACCCTGTCATTGAAGATATAACATGTCATAATTTATGGCAACATGACATCGTCATTATACAGTGTCCCCTCCCTACAACAGCCCTCCCAACAACGACTTCCTCCTTACAATGACCCTTGCCGTTGTTCCCAAAATAGGAAATGTATGTCTAACACTTTCACTGCTGCAATATCGTCTGCTTTAAAATTGTCGTCTGCTGTTTATTGTCAAGGTTACATATTTGACATTTTGACAGAAAAAACTTAATGACGAGTGACAAACAGCTTTAATCCAGATCAGACGCCCAATACGCGGTGTCTGGTTTTGATTCATGCCGTTTGCCAACGTAAGCCTACTTCCCTTCCTAAAACTACTCCCTCAGAACAACGCACATAATTTTTGTCTCCCATTGAGTGTCATTGTACAGAGGGAACGCTATATAAGATTGCTGAGGACAATGGATGGAAATTACACCGCTTTCATGAGACCACATTTAACCCATTACCCCATTGACTGTTTCTAGTTTTGAAGAAAGGTGACCACTTAAAGCTTTAAGCTACACTCCGTAAGGATATAGAATATATTTCTTATGGGACTTATTTCCGTTGGGTGTTATTGTAGAGAGGGAGCACTGTAGTTGGTTTCTCCCTCTTCATCTTATCTGGAATCCTGACAGTACGCTTCGGTCATGAACAGAGCGCCAGATTAGGGGAGTATTTCTAAAACTAAACTCTATTTTTCTACATTAAACCCTATGGTCTCTTTGAGACGATTCTAATGAGTAGTAACACCATAGGATTTGGTGCTGTAGTGAGCAAGAAAACTTTGAATTTTTACAGTTTACTCCCTCATATCTGGAGCCCTGAATGAACATAATAACTTCAGATAGCCCGTCCCAGACCACTTACCTGGAAGAAGAAGGTGGGAAATCTAAAATTTGCACTGATGCGCATTTTATTCTGCTCCGTACGATACCATGGAATTCCGCTATAGTGGTAGGAATAAAAAAGAATAATGACATAAGTGTTATACAGTGAAAACTCTCTATTACGATCACTTGAATCTGTTAATTATTAGATGTTTACGACAGGTGACTGCTTAACCCTTTACCCAATAGAAGCGACTTTTAGCGTATTTAATTTATTCCTCCGCTGAAGAAAATAGTTCCAGTTTATACCATCATGAATAATTATCATAACAAATATTTTTATATAGCCAAGTAGATGGTGGTTTAAAGCAGGTTGAAAGTAAAGCAGAATGTGCCTTAAGGCACATTCTGCTTTACTTTCAACCTGCTTTAAGTGATCACTTGTATTTAATGTTGTAAACGGGTTATTGGGTAAAGGGTTAAAGCAAGGTGGCAGTGAAACAGAAAGTTCCATAGGGTGCTTTCTGTGTCACTGTCACTTTGCTTTAAGCTGTCACCTGTCTTTTAAACAATCAAATAGCCTTTGTTTTAGTGGTCGTAATAGAAAGGTTTTACTGTACATTCAAAAGTCGATACTGCAAACATGCTTAAATCAAGCTTACCAATAAGTTGAATTTTGACAACTCGGTCTTGCTTAAGTCGAACGTATCAGTATTTCAATGTTAAAACATGGCATAGCTGTGACTCAATCAGTACTCGATCGGGGCATTTAGATTTCTATGCCAATACTCTGAATTCTGAGCTAACTAGCCAAACAGTGAAGCCTATCAACTTATTCACCTCAATATTTACTCGGCTAGGTACATATTAATAGTATCATGTATGGGTTATTTACATAGTGAGCCAAATGTAACATGGTGAACAAATTGTGACTAAACTGGGACTCTATTATACAGTTTCTTCACAGTGTACATGAAGATTAATTCCCGGCTGGGGTAGATCATGTTGCCCAAGCCGTTAGGCAAGGGTTACATGGTTTTACCAGCCAGGAAGAAATCCTCATGTACACTGTGAAGAAACTTTATAATGAATTTATTATACTGCAAAGTTTTCACTGTTCAAACAAAATATTTCGGAATTTGTCGTGTACAGCGCTCATAGTAAATAGTAACAAAATTGTGCCAAAACAGATGACGAGCGAAAATGACATAATGTTTCTGACAGTTGTTATTTATAAGAAAGATGGGCATGCTCGTAGACGTCGGCGCGAAACATTCCAAGAAAAAAGCGCTTGTTGAAAGATCCAACCCCCGATTCGTTCTTAGTTGAAATGAACTTAAAATGGAGGATGCATGATTGAATGCACTCAATCTTGTCGAGCAGTCAGCCATATTTTTTTTCTGCAAAGCAAGGCTCAGGGACCTGTCAGCCAATGAAAATATCTGCATTTCTACGTACCCTGTCAGCTCACAGGGTACTTGGTATCGGTACTCAATCAGAAGCAAGAAATTCACTTTGCAGTATGATAATGTGGGTTACATGTACAGTGCTCCCTCTCAACAATGACTCCCTCCTTACAACGACCCTTGCCGAAATTCCCCAAACAGGACAATTATATCTCAAGATTTTATTGATGCAATAGCGTCTGCTTAAAATTGTGGTCTGCTGTTTTTCTGAAAGTGACATAATGGACATTTTGACAGAAAATAAATTAATGACGAGTGGCAAACAGCTTACGCGGCGTCTGATCTGGATTTAAGCTGTTTGCAAATGTAAGTTAAGTTCCATCTCTACAACGACTCCCTCCGAACAACAAACATATATCTTGTCTCCCATTGGATGTCGTTGTAGAGAGGGAGCGCTGTATTTACTTTGTGAGCCAAATGTAACATGGTGAACAAATTGTGACTAAACTGGGACTCAGACCCAGGGCCTTGGCTTACTATGCCAGTATTCTAACCACTAAGCTATCAAGTCACTCAGTGAACCCTATAAACTTTTTCACCACAATCACTACTGTGCTACAGAATACAGATACATATTTTCTAACTACATCAAGTATTTTAACCCACAACCCCATAAATACACCTTTTTACACCTCTATTCTATTCTTCTACTAAAGAAAATAGTTCCAATTTATTCAGTTATAAATACATATCATAAGAATCATTTCATATATTCTAACATAGTAGCTTCAACCCGCTCTAAGAAGTCATATATAATGAAAACTAGAAACAGGCTATGGGGTAATGGGTTAACCCATTATTGCTTCTAACCCATAACAGATGATAACAGATTCTAATTATGAAGACAGGTGACTACTTTATAATTGAAACAGGTTGAAAGTAAAGCAGAATGCACCTGCTAAAACTCATTCACCCCTGAAAACTTTAAATGAACAATTCCAGTTTACAATTAAATTTAGTCAATTTTTGAATAATTGGAGTTGTTTTTAAAATAATTTTACAGAATGACAAACAGTGTACTCCCTGATCAGAGGGCTCCTTAATGAGCCCTCTGATCAGTGTCTACACTGTTTGTATAGGACATGTGTACTCTTGATAGGTATGATTTGTTCATGATGAGTATACTTGTCACTAGGGCTCAATGTCAGGGATCCAGATAAGAGGTAGTTTTTTTCAACAAATTCAACATTTTCTCACTCTTTTTAGCACCAAATCCTATGGTGTTACTACTCATTAGAATCGTCACCATAGGGTTTAATTCAGAAATAAAGATTTTAGTTTTTGAAAAACTACCCTTATCTGGAGCCCTGCAATGTGTTAAGATACCACAACATTTTAACAAAAGTTTGTTCTCAAACCCTACTGATGCTTCTCATGAAGTTTGGTTGCATTTAGGCCAATGGTTTCAGGAGAAATGAGGTATGGACGTCAGACAGTCTAGATGATTACAATAGCTCACCCTGAGCCTTCAGCCCAGGTGAGCTAAAAATGCATACTTACTCAGGTGAGCTAAAATGCATACTTACTGAATTCGTTTTGGTTTGTCAAAATAGTTGTTTTGAAAGACTATATCTTTATGGTGAAGGTTTAGTGACATGTCTTCATTAATCTTGTAGAGTTTTGGTATCTGAAAGTAAAACAAAACTCATGCAAGACTCTACGGGCCCATTCACAGACAAAACTAAGCTAAAGTAATACAGTAACAGGGCTGCCATAAGTGGATAATGAAAAATCCTAAGTTTTCCAATGTTTATAATTTTCAATCGTGATTACTTAAAGCAGGTTGAAAGTTAAGCAGAATGTGCCTTAAGGTGCATTCTGCTTTATTTTCAGCTGCTTTAAGCTACCATCTTCTAAGATAAAAATCCGAAATTTTTGGAAAATTCCAAAGAAATGGCAGCCCTGCTGTAACACTCTTATAGCAACCATGGAACAAACAACTTGTTAGAATGCTCCAAGTCTTGAAGACAAATGACCACTTACAGCAAGTTGAAAGAAAGCAGAATGCACCTTAAGGTGCATTCTGCTTTAATTTCAGTCTGCTTTAAGCTACCATAGGCTAGGATATTATAGAAAATATTTCTTTTTGTGCAAATTCATGACTGTATAAAGTTGAACTATTCCTGTTTTCATGAACCATTCCCAATCCATCAATATCACCCAACCGTGATTTTGACCTTGACCTAATTTGGATTTAGAATAGTGTAATTGGCTATTTTTTGGTTAACTAGATTTTACCGTTTCTTCTAGCGTCAACACAACTGACTACAATGCTTTAATACTTATACAATTGTTAAGGGTAGGGTTAGCCTCCAAATCATTTTATTCCAAAAATATATTTTGCTTTTGAAATATTGAAGAAAAGTTAAAAGGAAAAAGTCACATAATGTACCATTCGTAAGAACAGAAGGACGGACAGGACAGGACAATTGCTATTTGCCTCCACATCTTCAGATGCCGGGGGCATAAAAATAACAACAATGAAACTGATTTACTTTGAAATTTGCCGCACAGGATGATGCAAAGGGCCCTGTGTAAGGCGTCACAATATTAATGCCTGGCCTTTTTACACATCTAAAGCCCTGATTGAATGAATGAATGGTGTTAAATGGCCCATCGACACAAGATGGTCATTCAGAAACGTTGAGCAGCGATAGAAGTGTCTTTGTGTGCCTCTTCCTACACCTCCTCAAAATTGAATATTTATTTATCTACATGTATTTATTGAATACAGAGTGCAGCCTAAAGCAAAATGAAAGTAAAGCAGAAATCTTCTAAAGGAGCTTTCTGCTTTACTTTTGTCTTGTTTTCATCAGTCACCTACCTCGAACCATTCCTCCATAAATATGCCTTTTTACAGCTTTATTTATTATTCAACTGAAGAAAATAGTTAAAATTTATACCATTATCAATATGCATTTATAAGAAATAGTTTCTACATCCCAGCAGATGGTGGCTTAAAGCAGCCTTAAAGTAAAGAAGAATGTGCCTGAAGACACATCCTGGCAATTTTTGCTTTACTTTCAACCTGCTTTAAGTGGTCACTTCACTCACTTGTCTTCAAAACTAGAAACAGGTAATGGGTAAAAGTTTGAATTCATTTTGAAATAGGTGATTTGCATGGATGACTGAAGAGGAAAACATTAAGATTAGCAGATAAGCTTACTATTTCAATATAGTAATCCTTCACTCGCTCTAGATCTTGCTGGTCTGGCTTTGTTTTTTCCGACTTCTTCTCATCAGGATCTCCAGGACTATTGTTTGTTGTTTCAGCGTTCCATTTCCGTTCGGGTTGTGACGAACGCTGCACAAAGGTTTTTTCGCTCACACTGCACGCTTGTTGAGTAGTATCAAGATTACCCAATGAATTTTTAACCCTAGTATCACAAGAGTCAAACTTAAAAATCGGTCTTCCTTCTTCGTTCCAAAATTTACTAGTATCAAGTTGTGGCTCTGAATGTTTTTGCCATTTTCCTTGGCTAACAGTTTTTCCATTACTTGAGTTATCTCCCTTGATATTCAGCACATTGGTAAATTGTGTTAAAAGTTCTTTGTAGGTTGATGTAGCTGAGTTCTCTCTACATCTTGACAAAACTGGGTCTCCCTCACTCACTGATGGATACTGGGAGTTTCCAGGAGGAGTTTCAATACTCAAGTGTGAAAATTTTCTCAACGAACCACATCCTATAACCTTCAAAGAAAAACAACAAGACATGTTAGTCAGAGCACCAGATAAGGGTAGTTTTTCAAAAACTTAAATCTTTATTTCTGAATTAAACCCTATGGTGTCACTACTCATTAGAATTGTCTCTTTGAGACGATTCTAATGCGTAGTAACACCATAGGATTTGGTGCTAAAAAGAGTGAGAAAATGTTGGATTTGTTGAAATAACTACCTCTTATCTGGAGCCCTGTCAGTACAACACGAATCCCCCCTGATGTTACAATTAATAACCTCTAAATGACTTTGACCTTCTTCTGAACTGAGTCAGCTTGTACTGAGGTCAAGAGCTTCTTGAGTTGAGTATACATGTACATGCTACAATTGTCTTTTATAAACAGTGAGGATCCTGATTAATTAATTTCTTGGATGCCAGACGTTGAAAACAATAAAACTATAAATGCCCAGGTCTTTACTCTTTACAGAATGTGCTTCTTGAGGACTTGTTCATCTAATTTCTAAAATTATAAAACTAGCACTGACTGTTTCAGAGGTCAAGGAGTAAACATTCTATTTCATAGTTAGAGGAGTGAATGAATGGACAATATTGTATGAAGTTGAACCCTAATTGGGGAATGCATCAAAAGGAAAACCATATGCATGTGTGTGACTGAAGAATGAATAATCTGTTTAAGAGTTGAAAGAAATGCAGTTCGTTTAAGATCTTTGAACAAGTAACATCTAAAATTTAAGTTTGAATCAGGGCTTTTTTACCTTCTATAATAGAGGCCGACTTTCAGTGACTTCCCAAATGCAGAAAGCCTCTTTTTCCCCAATTTTGGTGGAGAATTTCCCAAAAAGATTAAAAAAAAACTAAATTTTTTTTTCACAATTTGGTTCCATTCAATTACCAGTGCCTCTTTAGTGTTAAATATTTTTATTTTCTGGTTTTAAATTAATGAAACTTTCTATTTCCTGTAAGTAAGTAGACTTCCATTCAGTTTTTATGTATTTTGGAATTCAGTCTACTTTTCACAACTTTGTAGAAAATTGCGCTTGAATTTCCCAAATGGAAAGGCCAAGGCCCCTTCCCAAATTTTTGGAAAAAAGGCCCTGTGAATAAATTCTTGGTATTAAAAAAGAAACTGACTTATTTGTTAATTTAAATACCTCACACCAAGTGAGTGAAAAATAGTAAACTTAAACATTTAGGGTATTACAATTATTACATGGTGGAGAATCCGGGTATGTTTTGTTTATCACTGACTGGATTGATTATTTTCTACTTTAGTAATTTATTTAACTGATGATTTTTCTGTTGAAATCGTAACCGAAATCTACTTTGTACAGTGTTATTCTCACATTTGTGTAATTCTCACATGATACCTTAAAGAGAAACCGCCAATGTCGGTATGGCCGGATTGTCTGCACTTTTGCTTTGTATATATATATATAATATAGTTACCCAAGGCATGTGATGATGACCTCACTACAACTGCACATGCCAAATTTGGTTGCTGTAGGACTTAAATTTGACTAAAACTGACACTAACAAAAAGGTAAACCAAGACGCAAACGAAAAGGTTAATCAAGAATTCTCTAAGTCCTCTAAGTCATTCAACCTTGAAATCTAGGTCACAGTGACCTAGTTACCCATGACATGTGATGATGACCTCACTACAACTGTACATGCCACATTTGGTTGCTGTAGGACTTAAACTTTGACTAAAACTGACACTTACAAAAAGGTAAACCAAGACGCAAACGAATAACCAAGAATTCTCTAAGTCATTGGACCATGAAATCTAGGCCACAGTGACCTTGTTACCCACAGCATGTGATGATGACCTCACTAAACTGTACATGCCAAATTTGGTTGCTGTAGGACTTAATCTTTGGCTAAAACTGACACTAACAAAAAGGTCAACCAAAGTGAGGACAGACAGACTGACTGACATGACAGACGGACGGCATTCGCCAATCTATAGAACGCATTTTCAATCCGGCCAAAAAGTATATTTCTGTTACAATTTCAACAGAAAAAACATTTATAACCCACAAATTGCATATTTTCTTTGCAAATTTAATAAATTAGTACACAAAATGTGTATCCCTTTACAACCGTTATTCGAACACAACCAAAAATGACATCTATGGTTACAAACAAATTTGCATAACCGCGCGTGACATTTTGACAGTAACACCGGTAGAAATGTCAAGAACACAAAATCGGCAAAAAAGATCAGTAATTAAGTAAAAGGGCATTTGTTGAACTTATCTGAGTATAAATATTGCATTTACATCTAATCCCAAATTTCCCAATGCATAATTTTGCCACAAGCTACATTTTCTGTCATCAAAAATGACCAGTGGTGTATCGGCTGCAAAACTTTTCCCATTTACCTCATTCCTAATGGTCCGGACAAATAATATTGAGGGTTCAGATCACTAAATTTGATCAAATATCGAACAAGGTGTCCTTATCACTTTTTTTCACTTTTTTATTTCCTAATTGTGTTTCATATAAGAAGTAACAGGGAATAAACAAAATATTTGTTTATCTTACAGGTTCCAGTACATTAGTTTTATTTTAGAAAAATATATTCAACAACTTTAAGAAATTTCTTCTTTGTTTTAGATGCATTTCACATCAAGATGGAGACCCCTTCTAATGCCTTGTCTGTAGCCATTAACAATTGATACTGTAAATTACATGTAAAGAAGTTGACTTTTTACTTTTTTTACTTTTTATGAAGTTACAGACTCTTGTTTTATGTTTTGTCTGACAATTTATGAACAAACACTTACCCTGGGCAGGGTTCACCCTGGCTTAAAAGTTTTTTGCGCCAGCACTTGCGGCAAATGAAAAAAGTTTGCGCCAAAATAATATTTTAAAGCCAAATTTTTCGCCATTCTTTTATGTATGTTATACATACATGTGATATTTTCTTGGACCCAAATAGGGAGATTTGGTAATTTTAATAGGGAGATTGGGGTGCCAAATAGTAATCAGTGAATAGATAAGTCTATAGACCACTAAGAGTAAGACACTTAGACAGAGACAATTTTCACCCAGAGATATACTTTTTATAATACTGACATGGGCCTATTATTCTAGCATCTAGGCTGAAAGTTAAGCAGAATACTCTTTAGGAGCATTCTGTTTTAGTAAAAGTTTAAGCCTGCATTAAGCTAGATCTAACATCTGCTAGGATATAAGAACTATTTCTTATGGTTCTTATATATATTTAATTATTCATTCATGACTGAGAATGAATGAAGTAGTTCAAATGGTCTAGATTTCTATCTATGGAGTAGATCTAGAAAGAGTAAGCAACTTAACAATCTGTTATTCATTAAATTATGCAAACAGTATGGATCAAGATGAGACGTGCATCATCTTATATAGATACAAACTGTTTGACACTGATATTATCTGAAAAAAAATGCACAAAAATTAACTCAGAGAATTGTTGCAGATGACAAATTCTGCAGACGATATTTACTAGCGCCATAAAGTGGGTGTGGTTTTAACAACGAAATAACGCGTCTTAATTTTCTACCGCGAAAACTGATTGCAACTCAATTTTACGAGCGTAATTGGTTGTAAAACCTAACTTAATAATTATACATTTGCACAAATCGTATGTAACAAACAGAAGAATTTAGGTCCAATGTTTAATTTTAATTGATTGTTAGAAAACGTCGCTGGGGAATACTTTTTAGACTAACAAAATATACGTAGTTCTCGTAGCAAATGTTATGGCGCCCCGTCATTTTGTAACGGTATCATTTTCGAAGTATTTTTCTGTTACGTAAATATACAAAGTTTTTTGTGGTGGAAATCAATTCATGAATGATAAATTCTGATCAGCTTTAATGTGTGTTTGTCCAGAACTTACGGATAATTATCTGATTTAATCCGAACCGTATTGGCGACATAAATTTTTATCCTTCGCATCACCGCTTCTAAAAATTGTCGTTGAAAAGGTCTCCGATTCGGGGCGAACCTGACAATCACTTTTTTTGATAACCAATTAGATAGCAATCTCGGCGCGTGTGGTCAAACATTGTTTGGCAGCCTGCTATTACACATGCCGTTATCGACGATTGCGTAACGTGTTAACACGCATCAGTAGCGTTTGGTGATAGGCTAAGCGTGTGTATGGATTAGCCGAACTCTGAAGCCAATTTTAAGATTTTACGGCGACAATTCCGAAATTTCTCGGCGCCAGACACTTTCGCCGATTCGAAATTTCTGTCGCCAGAATTATTTTTTTTGCGCAAATGGCGCCGTTGGCGATGCCCAGCGGGAATCCTGCTGGGCTACATATAGTAAACAATTTGTGGTGTCAAACCTGCTGTTCGAATTTAGGTTGGCATCCCACTGAGAATGAGGTTTACAAGCGGGCCACTGTGCTTTGTTTACATTGTTAGAGAACCGATTTTAGCTGCAATAACTTACCCATCGTATTATAAGCTGAAAATAACCAGTATATCCAGTATCTATTTAATAAATAACTTTTATTCATATAGAAATTTGTAATTGACTCGAAGATGCTTAGGTGTTCGAATAATGGTGGTACCGGGATATATCATCATCATCATCATGGATTCTGCACTCCTTCACTAAAATTGAAGTATATGTGCAACATCTGAAACTGTTTTATGATCCATAATAGGTATATTTAGGTGTATTCTAGTAACCGCTGATTCTATGTCTGTTATAGTGGGACACCGGGGACCCTGTCTAGCAAAGACTTAGCAGAGTTCCCATTCACGTACAGATGTACGTGATTCACGTATAATTTCAAAAAATCACGCATAAAATCAATGCCCTGAACGTGCATGCACGTACAGATTTATGTTGCAGATAATGCCGAAATCGGATGTAAGAAGACCAGTTTTATTAACAATCAACAAAATACAAGTTAAACGTCAAAGTCTGGCGTGTCAGTTTGGATTTGTTTTCATTTTCCTTATAGTGTCTGTCAGGCGCTTGACAATTCTTATCATTCTTATTACGTAAAGCGCCTGGTTCACACGCATCGCGAATATGACAATTAAGCGGTTTAAAATAGATTTTGGGATTTCCCGTCTCTGTGCCTAATAAAGTCGCTATTTTTTCTATCAATTTTTGTTTTTATAAGAGTTCAATACTAATTTAGAGGAATACGTGTTTGAAAAATGCTGACAAATTATTAAAACAAAAAGTCCGGTCATAGGTCTAATTCTGGTCACTTTCGATTTCAAAACAGCGACGCCATTTTTATGCGAAATCCGAACAACACAGTCGAAAACTGGACGGGTTATCAGATGTATTTTATCCCGTCTATTAACAATGTTGAGGAAAATGCCTGATTTAGTGAGACACAGTCTTAGCATAGGCCTACGCATTCGTGTAGTCTGCAAATATGTCGGGTAAGTCCCAATTGACGGCCTGGTTAAGAAATAATGTGAGAGATACGAACAGTACACATCCAAACAAATGATATAAAAATTTAGCGGTGGAACCACAAATTTCCAAAGATCATCCCTGGTGCGTATCCATTTGTTTGAATACAGATTGCTACTTTGTTATGGGACCACTCGTCGTAGATACGTCATAAGCCTTTTGGCCCTGGCCTCATCGTACTTTGTCCCTGGCGTCTTCGCATCAGAAGAAACAGAAAAACATTTTATATGCACCCTCTGAAATTTGTCTGCATCCCCAAAAAATAGCCCTAGAGGGTGCATGTGCATCCTCAAAATTAAAAGCCTGTGGAACCCTGACTTAGAGAAGAGATTTCCCCCTTGACAGCGATGAAATGAGCATCCATCAGGATACATGCAAAGTTTCATATGGCTCTTTATTAGTAGAAGCAGGAAAATATATGTCAATAAGGCACAGGGGATGTCTCTGAGGAAAGCTGAATCTGTTACTTAACATGCTTAAGATGCCGGTAAGTGACTGTGTTTACGAAATATTGACCTTCAGAGTACAAGTATTAAAGGAGGAGTCAGTCTTCAATGAGCAACACTCACATTAAAGTGGCAGCCTGTAATTGCTTCATATGCCAGACTTTTGATGTAGTAGTAACTGGCAACAGTTTTGTGCTTAAACCTTCCGACTCGCAGGGTCATCCTGTCTCGGCAGAGTTGCATAAACCGGAAATCATGCAAGCTAAATAAGTCGGGATTGGTATAAAACGCATACCGCATTGAACGGCGGGTTGAGCTGACACACCCTGAAAGCGGTCCATCTGAAAAGCCACATACGACTGGCACACTACTGGTATACTGCCGAGGTCCTAACCAACGGCCACAAACGGATTGGATCTATACTATAGGATCATTTTATGGATACTATTCTATCATAAACATTAAATATGATCATTATGAAGATATTCCATGGCGTGTTTTTATTTAAATCCCATTATTTGTCCTATATGCCTGGTGCACAGTAAACGGGCCAATTACCCAAAAATCAATGTACATGCATTTTTTTGCCGAAGGTATGATATCATAACCAGCAAATAACACCAGGGAAAGTTGTGTGCGCAAATACAGTGCAGAGCTTTAAGACAGCTTTGAAGTACGACTAGTGTACTTCCAACGCTCTCTCTTCCGCTGCGCATATGCCTAAAAAGCTCTGCAGTGTATATATCCAGATCCAGATCCAGAACACCCATACTAACCGCAGAGGTGTCGGAAGAAACCATTAGGAAGGAAATAAAGGACATAAATCCATCAAAATCTGTAGAACCAGATAAAATACATCCTAAAATGCTAAAGGAATGCTCAACAACAGTAATTAAAGCTATTCATACAATCTTTGCAAAATCAATCCTAGAAGGGCAACTGCCAAATGAATGGAAAGAAGCCAATGTGACGGCAAATTTCAAAGCCGGAAACAGGAATAAAGCGGAAAATTATAGACCCATCAGTATAACATCAATATGTTGCAGAATAATGGAAAAAATCTTACGAAATTACATTGTACAACATTTAGAAACAAACAATATTATATCCAGCACCAACATGGATTTAGAAAAGGATATTCTTGTACGTCACAACTACTAGAATGGAAGATAATTGGTCGCAGTCGATAGACGAAGGAAAACAAGTAGACGTCATATATCTAGATTCCAAGGCTGCTTTCGACAAAGTTCCACACCATAGATTACTGATAGGAAACAAAGAGTCTTGGTAAACGGACAGATGTTGGGGTGTGCACCGGTCAGGAGTGGTGTCCCCCAGGGTAGTGTTCTGGGGGCCTGTACTGTTCCTTATATACATTAATGATCTCCCTGAAGCTATCAACTGCGTAACACGGTTGTTCACAGATGATACCAAAATATACAAAGAACTGGGTACACCAACTGATGCTATAGAACTACAAGATAACATTTTCAATGCATGTACATGGTCAAATAAATGGCAACTGCTTTTCAATATAAAAATGTAAACATATGCGAATAGGAACCACAAATTGTAACCAGGTTGAAAAATATTATATCAAAGACGGAAACAGCAATATACATGAAATTTCAGATGTAGAATCTGAGAAAGATCTTGGGGTTCATTTCGACCCCAAACTGTCCTTTTCAAAACATATAAATGAAAAAATAAAGATTGCTAACAGAAATCTAGGATTAATCATAAGATCATTCACTTACATGTCACAAGAAATGTTCCTAATCTTGTACAAATCTCTAGTGAGACCACAATTGGAATATGCTTCCACAGTTTGGTCTCCTAGATTTAAAAAAGATCAGAAAGCAATAGAAAACGTACAACGTAGGGCAACCCGCATGGTTGGAAACATTACCAATCTTAGTTATCCAGAGAGGCTGAGAACTCTAGGTATACCCAGTCTTGAGTATAGAAGAACCAGGGCTGATCTTTTAGAAACATAATTATAAAATAATGAATGGACACGTACACTTGTGTAAGGAGAGGTTCTAAAGCCACCCATCTAAGAAATAATTCTAGAGCAGTTTATAAGCAGTGGTCACGCACTGAAACCAGAAGATGCTCTTTTAGCCTTAGGGTTGTTGATCAATGGAACAGATTGTCTGAAGAAATTGTAAGGGCACCCTCAGTCAATCAACTCATTTAAGAATAGGCTAAATACGAACTGGGTTGGGGGACCTGACAAGTTTAGCCCAAATTGTCTTGTTTGACAAAACTGTCTTATTTGATCAAACCAATGAACAATAAGTAAAAGATGCCAGTAGGCAGGACTCAATAAACTAAGTGCAGTGAGTGAATCCCGTTGTCTTTAAAGAAGTGTTTTAAGCCATTAGTTGTAGAGTAATGTAATGCATATAAGTATCTTACTAAGTAAGAACTCAAAAGAAAGTCATTAGTGTATATACGCGCATATTAAAGAAGACTGATGTGTGATTCGTTATGGAATCGGACAGCTGAAAAAGCTACAACCAGAACAGCAAAACGCAGACATTAAAACAGCCTAAGAAACCACGTGTTAATATGGGCAGGAGCCAATATCCGGCTGAAAAACTATGTGAACTATGTGACCACAAACGGATTGGATCTATACTATAGGACCATTTTATGGATAATATTCTATCATAAACATTAAATATGATCATTATGAAGATATTCCATGACGTGTTTTTATTTAAATCCAATTATTTGTCCTATATAGTATTTTCAAAAAAGTCTGAAATTCCCATACGAGTAGTACCATATATGCACTCTATATCCATGCAGATGATAGCTTAAAGTAGGTTGAAAGTAAAGCAAATTGAGCATTCAACCTGCTTTAAGTGGCCATCTATATTAAATACTAGACACATGCTATTATAAAAAGTAATGGGTTAAGGCGCATTCTGCTTTACTTTCAACCTACTTTTTTAAAGTGATCACCTATATTAAATACTAGAAACAGGCTAAGGGGTAATGGGTAAAGGCGCATTCTGCTTTACTTTCAACCTGCTTTAAGTGGTCACCTATATTGAATACTAGAAACAGGCTAAGGGGTAATGGGTTAAGACACACTCTGTTTGACTTTCAACCTGCCTGACGGGGTCACCTATAGGCAACATTAGAAAATAGCTCTGAAGTGATATCTGTATCTGTATCAATACGTCGTAGAATCCTAAAAAGGCTTTTGCACGACGGGTGATGAGTTAAAGTCGATTCCGCAGCTATATAAACTTATATAAATTTAAGAATTACAGACTTGTCTGGACTGGACTCATTTTAATCATTTCACTCTCAAAGACGCCAAAGGGCGCGCTTGCAAACAGTTTGGATCAGGATCCAAACTGTTTGACACTCGTATCAATATTATTTATGTCATAATACATTGAATCTTACTTTGAACCGATCTTGCAAACGACAAAATTGAAGCAGACGACAATGAAACAGTGAAAGGGTAACAATCTCACGAAACATTTAGGAGTGAAAGGGTTAATAGTTGTAAATGGGATAGACTGATTTTGAAACAAGAATTTCAGAAAGTAAAGAAACTTGCGCATAACACTGTCATTGCCGGGAAAAATGTCTGCTTAAATTATAAAACGGGGTTACTTATTTTTTAGGCGACTGCAGGAGGTTTCTCCAGTCTGGCTGAAGGATTTGAGCGGGAAAAGCTGTTTTTAAAGAATGTCCCCATGGTAAAAAAAACTGCATAAAATATCAATCAACATTGACAGGATACTGTAGCAAAGAGATAAAAGAGCATTTCCATACTGCTTTGAACAGTTCACCGGACAGTAGTCTCATTAATGAACCCCTTGGACGATAGGATATGGCCAATACGAGAAATAGCTTCATATCATAAACTGTACACACGTGGACTAACCGGACAGTGACTGTGTGTTCAACTGTTTGTCACTGTTATTGTCAGGGGGGGGGGGGGGGGGGGGGTCAAGAAGTGTATAATTAAGGCTAAGATGTTGTACAAAACAAACAGAGAATCCTTCTCCATCCCCAATTTAAACGTTTGACCCTGATCAGCCGCCGTATGAGGAGGACTGTATCGCTTGTGCCAGACAAAGGGCGTTTTCAACAATGCATATGGATACTGCTATGTCCCGGTAACTGAATATTCCCACCAAAGGTGTAATGCCTCTGGTCAATGATAGGCTACTAGCAACAACTATCACTTTTTTAATCTAACACGTAAATGGCTGTGCACATCTAATGAAAAATCAAGCACTTGGTGGTACAAGCGTCAAATTTGGCATGTATACTGGCATGACCACACTTTAAACAAAAAACCGTTAGTCACGTGAATAACCTAAATACCCCAGTTTTCTCAAGGCCGCCAATTTCGGTTTTCGCTGACCAGTTTTTTTCTAACACTTGACATGTTTGGCCAAATTTCACATTTTTGATGTCAAAATATATGTTTTTAAGCATAAGAAACTTTTTATTCAGTCAACCTCAAACTAAATTTGAAGCTTACTTTTATGCCAAAATGACCAATTTTTGACAAAGATACAGAGTTTGTTTCAAAATGGCTGACATTTTATAGTGGTTAAATCAAAACCCTATTATCAATTTTCATGATTTTTGTGTCAACATAGCTGATATAAAGTATAAGTGAGCTAATTCAGACAACTTCAATCTGAATTGAACTTCTTTAATAGCACAATTACCAATCTAGACAGAATAAGCGTATTTTTTTCGAAGATGATGGATACCTTTTGTGATTAAGTTACTTTCTTATATTTTCCATATGCTTCTGACCATTTGTCATAAATTTGGTGTCCAAGTATTTGTTTAAAAGCACACAAAGGCCAATTATGTGATTATATATTTATTAAAAATGTGTTTAAAGGGGTAATGACTTATTTTTATAGCATATAATATGGTTAATGTTAGCTAGTAATTTCTTAGTGTATAGAAAATAAATGGTATATAATGGTATATGCTGGCGCTGTTGTACAATTGCTTATGAAGTATTTATGTGTCCATTTTCACATTTGCAAATACATATGAAGAAGAAAGGCCACATCTACTATACATAATACATGTACTTGCATCTGTCTCTGCAATCAGTTTACTTTTGTATCTATGTTAAATCGGGTCTTTGCAACTATTTTAATAGGTAACAGTGTTGTCCAATTTATCAGCAATGTTTCCTTAATACCCGCTAATGGATACTTCCACCATGACACAAGTTATTTGGTATGCAGAACATTTGGCACGTTCAAACAGAGCTGTTTGGCCTTTAGGAACTGCGCCATAAGATATCTGCCACCAGGCACACATGTCCAGTCTAACACAATAATTGTATTAAGTAGAACTTATCTCATGACTTGGAAAAAACAGTGATGCAATGGTTTGGAGAATGATTTTATTGTTTATACCGTTAGATTAATGACAAATATACACTGGACTTTGCACATACATCATATACATGTATATGCATTTCTAAGTCGTCCATGCAGCCATTTCTCTTTCCATGTGGGAATTTGGCGGAAAACCACCTCATGTTTGATCGTTGACCAAATGCAACCAGCACTTTCTGTAGACCAATATCGATTAGCATTTGAAATTCACTGAATGCACCAATATGAAATTTTAGGTCATTAGCTTTCAACACGGGAGTGGTGTTGTCTTCTGTTGCAGCATGCACTTCATGCATAAACAAATTTTGTGCACCCATTTTTTCATGTTTACAATGTATCATGTCTTAAGATATTGATGCGGATTACACAGAGCTCATTCCCAAAGATAATAATAACAGTATTACATGTATAAGTAAACAACGAGCAGTGAACCATAATATTTAGCGCAGTCCACTTTATGGGGGAATCGGCATGCTGTCAGCATATCGATAGCTTAGTTAGATGGACTGCAGCAATACAAACACCCCTAAATCGTGGAAAGTGCCAAGTTGTAAAGTACATTCACGGTTCACTGCTCGTTGTTTACCTATAGGTGTTCGCACCAAATAGCTTTACTAAGCAAACAGCTGAAAAGTTCCGTCTTAGGGCATTGTCCCTCTGAAACTTCTGTTATCCGTGCCTATGTATCACGTCTTTTAAATTTGAAAGACTGATATCAGAATAGATGGACTGTAAATTCGCCCTCTGTATACAAAACGGGAACATTACGCCTTGTACACTGCACTCAGGAATGAGTATTCTTCAAACAGGTTCGTGCACGGTTTAAAGGGTAATACTCTCGACTTATTACATGTAATGAATTTGGAGGCGAGAGGCAAGACAACAGTCTTCTTGTAAAGTGTATTTCTTAACATCTGCATTCATCTTTGATAGTGGTTTTGGTTTACTTATTTGATTGGTCAAGTACCATATACACGTAACGAATCTTCTAACTGTGCACATTTCTTTTCGCTATATATCTGTTATTTGTAAGAATTTATACACAATTTTTGCGTGTTGGCTATTGACGGACATTGAAATGTCATATCGTTATCAAATTAAAGAAAAAATTGTTTGAAGACACAGTGAACCATGAAACGACAAAATACTTAATTTGCACGAGAAAATCGTGAACTGTTGAGAAATTGTTTCGATATTTTTCTCTTGCATTCGCTATCAAGCCGCACATTAGGAAAACATGTTATTGGACGAATATCTTGATCGAGCGACGTTGAATAGCCGTTCAACTATGCGTAACGTCGATATGACGTCGACGTCAGGCTGTTATAAACGGTGCTGGACAAAGGCGTTACTAAAAGCGTTAGTTTGTCTAAATTGACAAAATACTGTTTTATTGACATTTTGTTACACTAACCGTCGGACGTGGTCGAAGAGTAACGCGCTCGACTACGATACCAGGGGTCATGAAATCGATCTCCCGCCCGACCAATTCCTTCAGATAAGACTTTATAAAAACCGAAGCCCAAATGTATTGATCAGTACTTTACACTGGGTATCTAAAATAACCAGCGAATAAGAGTAGGGAATCGCACCTGAGGTTTCTGTATACCACCCCTCTCTCTTTTTGAGAAACCAACTTTTTTTACTCACTCATATTTTTCGTTCCAATTTATATATTTTTTGTTTTGTATAAAATAAAGTACACATATTACCATCAGAAATATGTCTTCTTGATTTCTGCAAAGTTTTAACACAATCTGGTCATTAGCGCCGGAGATATGATACCATAATAAGTGCACAGTTAGAAGATGCGTTAAGTCTATAAGAACTGTTTCCTTACGTAGTTCTAAGACAACACAATACCCATACGGGATCTACTTTTGCTCCATATTGTTTTCATGAAATGAAACTCTGAGCGTGTCTTCATGCTCAATGTCATTCGTGTTTTTCTTACAATATCTTAACCCATTTGCACCCAGTAGATTATTCCATGTTTTATATTGGATTAGTCCATTTTTTATCAAAGGGATGTCTGGTTTTTCATTTTGTTTTATATTGAAATTCCTAACAGCAAACGGTGTAGACTCTGATCAGACGCCGCAAAATGCGGCATCTGATCAGAGTCTACACTGTTGGCCTATGTCCCATATATGGGATCGTGGGCACAAATGGGTTAACTTCTTTGACAAAAATAGTACACTGTAAACGTCTTCAAGAAACATCCAAAAAACAATTCTTGAGGCATTATTGCTCTAAGATTTGAACAGTGAACATATGATGTGAGTATACCAATATTATTGAAGATACTTATGTGTGCAATAAAACAAGATGTCCAAGATGAAATACCATAGGTTCGTCTTTGCTGTTTTTGTACCTACTATACAGATCAATATCTAAAACAAAAGTGAATGTATTTCTGTTGCATGCAAAAAACGCTTAACCCATGTTTATTGGTCTAAAATGATATATTTCCCTAGTGTGCAAATCAGTGTGATCAGCGTCATGGTACTTTAATTCATGAACTACCGGGTCCCATCAGTCATTCCTGAATGAAGTAATCAACCATTTCAATATTGGGTACATTTGTTTATTTTTTAGGTCAAATTCACATTCTATTGCCATAGCTTTTCTTAATTCGGAATTTCTTTATTACATATAAGAAACACTGGTTTGTCGTCTGATTACTTTTCTCATTTTGAACGATATTAAGCAATTATTTAGATGCTCAATGGTTGATATTTTTATTTACATGATCATGCACCAGCAACACAAATGAATTTATCCATGAGTAATCTATACTCAGCCAAAAAAAGAAAATACCCAATTTTGTATTCTAAATTATCAGCGTCTCATACATAAACTGTATTTAATTTTTGTTTTATAGAAAATGGCAGACGACATGAACTCATTGTGGCTAATTAGCTGGCACATTGTATTGAAAACAAAAGGTCTATCACTCTTTTTACTGAAAACAGCATTTATGCTCTGGAATTTTTCTCATAGAAAAGAAACGATGGCGTTAATATTCAGCAGCTATACCTTTTGCTTAAAGAAAAGAAAATTACACTGGACTTTCATTCATCATAATATTCACGGAGTTATTAAGACTAGAAAGTCTTATAATATCAAATTTACCTCCCTTTGAAATAAGAATGAATTTTAAGTGTTTCATTTTCGTTACACCTGTCGTTTAATCTTAAGGTTATTACCGGAATAAATTGGTGAAAGCATGAGCCTTTAAAATCTCAAACAAAACTTGCGTTGATAGGATATTTTAAAAGACATGGAATTTACTTAATGTATAGTAAATGTAGTGGGTACATGTACTTTTTTTGGCTGAGTAGGAATAATAGGATATGCTAGGTTGTCTTAAGATTTGCTCATATTTATAGAATGTGGCGGAATGAAGATATGTGCGTCTTACACATACTTTTTCTGGAAAGAGGCTACATAGTGGTAACATGCTCTTCAGAATGATGTTTATTGCTGGTTGAATGATTGCTCATTTTGTTGCCATACAATTAAAGAATTATGTTTGTGATCTTAATGCAGAATACGCTACAATGGTATTAAAATGATAAACAAAACAACAAATTCGAGTCTTTACGGAAAGGTAAAGCTATTTTCATATGCAAGTAAAAACAACATCTTTGCCCAAAAGGGTAATTATGCAATAAATTAAATTTTCAAGATTGACTGTCTTTTTGTCTAAAATTTATCATTATGCTCAAAAGCAGTCAGATGTTGAAAACATAGCACCCTTCTGCTCTAAAACATATATTTTTACTCAAAAGGTGTAAAACCACGGCAACGTGTCTCTGTCCCTCTGTCTCTATTTCTCTCGGACTGTCTATTTATGTCTCTGCATGTCTGTCTCTGTCTGTCTCTCTTTGTGTATCTCTCTATGTATCTTTCTCTCTCTTTGCATGTCTGTCTCTTCTTTCATTTGTCTGCTTCTTGGTCTGTCTGTATGTCTCTCGATCGTTCTGTCACTGCGTCCCGGATCTCTCTGGCTCTCTGTCTGTCTTGCTCGCTCGCTCTCTATGTCTGTCTGTCCCATACTTACCGTCACGTTTACTAGATTGATCACTGGTTCCTTATGTATTTCAAGTCTGTAAACCAAGGTCCTGTCACGTTATAAAGGTACTGGAACTACACATAAAAACCGAGCAATACGAAAAACTAGATAAATCAAACAGGGCTGCCATAAGTTGGTCTTGCAAGTCCTAAGATCCCCCCCTCCCAAAAATGGACTTTCGGCACATATTGCTTTACTTTTAGCCCACAAGTATACATGTATTTTGGTAATAGAATAGATATATGTGTCAAGTACCTGTGGAAAAATTATGTATTATACGTAAATAGGCCCGCAAGTATTCCCACCGTTTGAATTGTCTCAGTGGTGGCGTACTTTTAGTCCTTACCTTTGTTTGACAACATGGCAGAAAAGATTTGGTTTTTGCTATTTATTCATAGTTGATCGTTAATTAATCAGTAGATCAAGTCTTTAAAAACAGTTTGTCATGTTGATTATTTCGTTGAAGTAAAAGGCAAATAAATTACCACCATGGAGTCGCGGAAGGCGGCGATACTGCTGACTTTGATGGCGGTTTTGTTGGTCGTTTTGACAGATAATTGCAGCTTTGCTATGGACGCTGAAACAAGGAAGAAAATGAAGTGAGAACTCGTTTTATGCTTTATATTTCTCTTATGTAATGGGAACATTTAATAATTTCGGATGATTTCCCCCATAGAAGCGCCTTTTAACGCATTTAATTTATTCTTCCACTGAAGGATTTTTAAAAAAAACATTTTCTGGGATATTTTGTGTTTATTGGGTACATCTTGACCTAAACATGTATTAAAGAAACAAAAAATGGTTTTAAAGTACAACACTTGAAAAAAAAGGAAAAAAAAAACCGTCACAATTTGTGCCTCAGAAATCGTTTTTTCATTACTCTGTAATGTTGCATTTAACTTTTTTTCCTTTAGTTTTTCAGTATTGAAAACTTCAAGTGGCCACGTAGTAAACTTTTTTCCAGTTATTTAAATCATTTGGAATGCTATTTCTTGTGGTTTGATCCTGATCTCGCTTTAAATAAAGGGGGTTTAAGCGCGTATTGTTGGTTTGCAAGCTATTGAATCATGCATATTTATAAGATCGCCGACGGCCACGCCCCCTTTCCGCGTTTGGCATTGCTACTGAAAAAATAGTTCCAATTTATAAACTCTGACTTTACTTCAAGAAATATTTTCTAAATCATAGCAAATGATAGCGTAAAGCAGACTGAAAGTAAACCAGAATGCACCTTAAACTTAAAGACATCACATGGCCAAGCTTGGGTGGTAACACCTACCCCTGTAGATAGTTTGAGTCAAAGCATGCAGAGCATGCACTAACGCCGAGTAACGGTGGTAGCGTCTAGGCAAAGAATCATTCAGGTGTCTCATGTGAGGCCCGCACCTAATATTTGATAGCTTGGTTAGTAAAACCCATTGAAAAACCTATTGAGATCTATTATGTAAGGGCCTCTTTTCAAAGTTGAGCCATCGCCTGAAAATTTTTCTCATGCTGTATACCGGTATATACCTGTATTTTGACACCTAATGAACAATGGAGGGGGAATCAATGAATGGACTGGCTTAATGTCTTTAAGGCACAAACTGCTTTACTTTAAACCTTCTTTAATTGGCCACCTGTCTACAAACTAGAAACAGTATATGGGTAAAAGGTAGTCCAGATAATGAGGACACATGATGAATCTAGCGTCCAAATTCACTTGCTCAATTCCCGATAGCAATGATATTACGTTAACACTAACAAGGTCAGTCACACTGACTAAAGATCTATTAAGACATTGACTGACTGATCAATTCATCATCCATTATCGTAATTCTTGCATGCATATTGCAATAAAAAAGGTAGTGACTAGGGGTACGTGACCGTACCTCTAATATTTGAAATTAGCGGTACGGTCACGTACCCCTAGCGAGCCCTGTGAGGGTTGACTAGGGGTACGTGAGTCATTTAAACTATGTACAACATATTAATTTTACTGCAGATACGTTTTATTGATGCTAATATTAATAATCTCCCATTTCTACCTTATCTTGTGGATATTTAATGGAGAAAAACAAAGAAACTTTGACAAATATTCCCCACCCAACTTGTTCTCACCGGCAGCGATGAGAATAGATGTATTCAGCATACATGTTTTGGGTTAATTATCGTCAGATACGCCCGATATCTGAAAATCCGTGACCAATGTTAAGTTTTTTTGTTAAAATTTTGATTCAATGGTAACTTAATTAATACAATAAGCTTGTAAGAAACTACTGCTGATGTGCCTTCCTAACTTAGCGATGAATATAAAGTGGTAGATCTAAGAAAATAAAAAATATCGAAGCTTCGGCTCCAATCAAGTATCGAAACATGTAAGTTTGCCGGTACCCAAGTTTGCTGGTTAATGACCTACACAAATCAACTCGTAAAACACGTTTGATAACTGATCGCAATTAAACAGTGCATTTATTCTAAACAAGGCTGGTATTGGATATTTATACATGTTTGTAAAAATGTGTGAACATTCTTTATTCATAGGTATAGCTTTCGCTGCCGTGAAAAAAATGCCGATTGGAAATTATTTTTGGATTATTTTTTTTTGCTTTTCTGCGTTAAACAGTCAGAATAGAAGGTTGAAATGAGATATTATTAACATTAGCATCGATATTAACGTATCTGCAGACACAATAAAGTGTTGCTATATAGTGTTATGGACTCACGTACCCCTAGTCAACCCTCACAGGGCTCGCTAGGGGTACGTGACCGTACCGCTAATTTCAAATATTAGAGGTACGGTCACGTACCCCTAGTCACTACCATAAAAAAATACCTTCACATACTAACGTTCAAGTTTCTCTCAAGAAAATTACTTCCACAAATGCTTTTTTCTCTTTTGGTGCAAAACAAATCACATCTCATGGTTTATTAAAAGTTAAAGCTCTGCAGTTGCAAACTGTTACCCAGGAGCCTCCCTTTGATGTCATAAATCAAGAGTGGTCTGAATCTAACTGGAGCGTTTTAGTGATACAATAAACTAATGCCAGATTTTCAGACGTTGTTCAATTACACAAATTTTAGCGCACAACCAAAAAAAAAAATGTTGTCAAAAGACAAACATTTGATTTATTAACGGCCCAAGGAAACTCTCTGTGACAGGTGGACGCCAAGCTGAGAATATTAGTCACATATATGTAGATAGCTGTACTTAACCCTTTCCCCCACAGAAGCGACTTTTAGCGTATCATAATCTAATTTATTCATCCGCTGAAAAAAATAGTTCCAGTTTATACCCTCATGAACAATCACCATTACAAATATTTTATATAGCCTAGCAGAATTTAGCTTAAAGCAGGCTGAAAGTAAAGCAGAATGTGCCTTTAGGCACATTCTGCTTCACTTTCAACCTGTTTTAAGTGGTCACATGTCTTCAAAACTAGAAATAGGCTATGAGGTAAAGTGTTAACTCTCAAATGATGATCCATTGATAGTGTTAAATTCAGGTATTGGATTAAAACAAGATCTATGGAAGTAAAACATAAAACTCCTATGTACAGAAGGTTTTTGGTTTACTTTCTTCTTACTTTAACCCATTACCCCATAGCCTGTTACTAGTTTTGAAGACAGGTGACCAATTAAAGCAGGTTGAAAGTAAAGCAGAATGTGCCTTAAGGCACATTCTGCTTTACTTTCAGTCTGCTTTAAGCTATTACTTGCTAGGCTGTATAAAATATTTGTTATGGTAATTGTTCATGAGGGTATAAATTGGAACTATTTTCTTCAGCGGAGGAATAAATTAAATACGCTAAAAGTCGCTTCTATAGGGGAAAGGGTTATGGCTTTAAGCAGCCGTCTGCATTAACCCTTTGAGCCCTAGTCCTGCATATAGGCATCCTTTTCAAACAGTGTACATGTGAATAGTACACTAGTCCTGTGCAAACAGTGAAGACCCTGATCAGAGGGCTAAAAAAAGGAGCCTTCTGATCAGGGTCTTCACTGTTTGTCATAATGCTAAACAGGCACAAAAACAACCCTTAAAAGTCAGAAATAGACTAGACTAAAATGTAAACTGGAATTGTCCATTTAAAGTTTTAAGGAGGAAAGAGTTAAACACAAAAGTATTATATATATTCTAATATCAGTTGGCTTGAGATGAATTGCATTGGTGACTGTGATGTGTTAAGAACTTCTGAAGCTGTCTTTTTGCTTTAAAGAGTTTCTTGCATCTTCAATGTCTGCATTTCTTTTCTTTCTTATTTCATATTCCAGATTGAAAGTTTTGGACATGTTTAAACATGCATATGGCGCCTATATGGTAAGTTTGAGATGGTGGATTGGTAAATATACATTGTGTGTGAAATACTTGCTATACAAGTATCTTCTTATTGTTATTTGTTATAAAGCATTTTAAATATTTCAGTACTTGCAATTTTAATGTTGAATTTATTTAACAAAAGATTTACTCTTAATTCTACTACATAAATGCTCACTTAAAAAAAAAAAAAAGTTGTAAGATTCTGAAACTGAAGAAAACTAAGTGAATTTTGATAAAATAAAATTGTCATTACTCACAGACACTAAACTGAAAATTGCAAACAGTTATGCTTTAACCCACTACCCCATAGCCTGTTTCTAGTATTGATGATAGTTAACCACTTAAAACAGGTTGAAGGTAAAGCAGAATGCTCCTGAAGGCGCACTGTGCTCTACTTTCAGCCTACCATCTGCTAGGATATTGAAATATTTCGTTCTGGGAAATTTTCTTGGCTGTATAAATTGGAACTACTTTCCTCAGTGGAGGAATAACTAACAGGCGTAAAAAGGGGTATTTATTGGGTAAAGGTCCTAATGGGTTAAGCTATAGTCAGCTAGGATATATACATGTAAAAACCATTTTTTACTGATCAAGTGGTCATACTCATAAATGTATAAAGTGGAAGTATTTTCTTGAGTGGAGGAACATAGGCATATTAACACTCTCCTCCCTGAAACTTTAAATGGACAATTCCAGTTTTTATTTAATTTTAGTCCATTTCCGACTTTTAAGGGTTGTTTTTGTCAGTGTTTGGCATTATGACAAACAGCGAAGACCCTGATCAGAGGGCTCCTTTAGGAGCCCTCTGATCTGGGTCTTCACTGTTTGCATAGGACACATGTATGTAATATTCACATGTACACTGTTTGCAAAGGACGCCAATATGCGGGACTACAGTTTAAAGAGGTAATGGGTTAAACAGTTTGTTATAGGTAATTGGCACATATGGCTTTACTTACACCATGCTTATTTAGAAAAGTAGGAAGAGGCGCCCAGGGACCCTTAGGCTATTCTTTGGAGGAAATAGTTAAAATAATTGCTTGCTTATTATAATCTCTTTTAGATTATTCTAAGGAGAAGTCACAAAATCAGTCTTACTGGATTTAAGAATTTTAGCATTCCTCTCTTTTTCTCACACATGAGCAGTATGAAATGCTTGAATGAATTAAAATGAGTAGTACTAAATGATCAAACATGTGAATTTACAGAATATGATACTGATCAGTGTAAAATGTTATAATATCATATGTATAACTAATATTGGGTAATATTTAATGTTTGTGTCTGCAATACTGAGCCGTTATAAATTCTTGTGTATTGTGATACTGAGCAATTTTGAATATTTGAATATGTGATGCTGAACAGCAAAAACTGTTTGATTATGTGATACTGAGCAGTTCTGAATGTTTGTTTATGTGATTTCGAGCATTATAAACTGTTGAAATAGTGGAGACTGAGCACTGAACAGTATCAGCTGTTTAACCATTACCCCATAGCCTGTTTCTAGTTTTGAAAACAGGTGACCACTTAAAGCAGGTTGAAAGTAAAACAGAATGTGCCTTACGGCACATTCTGCTTTACTTTCAGCCTGCTTTAAGCTATCATATGCAAGGATAAAGAATTGTTTTCTAATAATACACAATCATAACTCAATAAATTGGAACTATTTTCTTCAGTGTAGGAATAAATTAGAGGCGTAAATAGGCGTGTTTATGGGGTAATGGGTTAAACATGATGTGGCTCTGTACTGGGTGTTTGACTATGTGATATTTAACAGAACTGGATATTTAAGCCTTTGTTTTCAGTATTGAAGACAGATAGTTGCTTAAGTCAAAGCAGGCTGAAAGTAAAGCAGAATAACTTTCAGCCTGCTTTAAGCTGCCATTTGCTTTGAAAGAGGAAATATTTCATATGATGCATACTGCATATTCATGACTGTACAAAGTGGGGCTATTCCTTTTGGAAGAATGTATTAAATGTGTAAAAAAAAAAAGATGTATCTAGGGAGTTATTTGTTAAGGGGGTAGGTGCACCTTTGGAAAGTAATTACCAAATTCTTCAAAATTTGCATACAAACAGTAAAATTAGTTTCTATGACAAAACTGGTGAAAAAAGTGGGGGTACCGGACCTTTCTTTTTCACAATTTGAGATTTTTCAGGGCTACCCCCCTAAAATTGAAACTTCACAAAAACTCCTACTTTTTTGTACAACGGTTTTTCAATCTTTATTTAAACAAACTATTTGTACAAAAAGTATCCTAATTTATATTACCATAGTAAGAATAAACTCTGAAAATAATGTTTTGTCAAGATTCAAAATAAAAATGTTTGATTTCACCGAAAAGGAGTAAAATTTACCCCACCCACTTTTTTATAATGGGAGAATAAGGCACAGTGAAAATTGCCCTACAAATTGTAGCAAACTAATTACCAAATTTTTTATTTGTTGATTTTAGCCTTCCAAACATAAAGTTTTAGTGAAATAGCAAATAAAAACACAGGGTCCCGGATCTTTTAAAAAAGATATAGATCGTTTTATTGAAAAAATCCATTTTTTCTCATTTTTTCACTTTTTGGTGTATTTTTACCAAAACATTTTTTTCTTCAAAAAAATATCATTTGATCTTTTGAATTATCTATAATTTATACTAAAACTGTACTTCCATGAAAATTTCATGCTTATATTCTGAGAAATTGAAATTAAAATCGGATGTAACAAAATGCAACCTACCTATGAAAACGGTGTATGCTGTAAACTACGAATAGGACATAAAACTTAAAAAGTCCCTTCCGGAACGAAAAATCTAATTTTTTCCCGGGAAAATAGTATTTTATGACTGTTTGCATTCACCAAAAATGAGTTCTTAACATTTTTCGGAAAATGAGTTCGTAAAATTTTTCGGAAATTTCATAATGCTCAAAAAGACAGGCCGACATCCTTAAATAATGTGATACTGAGCAGTATTCAATGTTTTAATTTGTAATACTCAACAGTACTGGATGGTTGATATGTGATACTGAACAGTACTTGATGTTTGAGTATGTGATACTGTGCAGTATATTATATGTGAAACTGTGCAGTACAAAATATTTGTATTTAAGAATCATGCGTTTCCTGCTGATGAATTGATGCCCCTGAGTTGTAAGGGGCGATATAGAGGCTCAGAACCTAACAGAGGTGATGTGGACGACAGTCTTGGAAAGTAAGATATAAATACACAGCTTACAGAACTCCCAACAAATGTCCCCATTACTGCTGCATGGGTTTCCACCAAACCCTCTATTACTATAAAATCCTAAATTGGGACACCTTGTGTAAACCTGTAATTATCATACATTTGAACAAATTGCTTTTTTCACACATTAGTTTGTCTGAAAGGTGCAAACTGATTGACAAACAGTGTAGACCCTGTTCAGACTGCTCCTGACGGAGCAGTCTGATCAGGGTCTAGACTGTTTGCCCAGGCCTGTCTGTTCCAATACTTAGAATCATTGAGGCAGGGCAAAATTCATGCAGATGGTATTTTGCATGACTTTTGTGTTTCATTACGCTGATAACCTGTCACGAATACTACAAATATATTGACTTTTTAGTGGTCGCTTAACACAGGGTTGACTGTATAAAATACCACTCACCATGAACATTTAAACTATCTGATTAACTACAGCGCTCCCTCTTAACAACGACACTCAATGGGAGACAAAAATTGTGTGCGTTGTTCGGAGGGAGTCGTTATAGGGGGGGAATTGGCTTACATTTGCAAACAGCTTGAATCCAGATCAGACGCCGCATACCGCGGCGTCTGATCTGGATTCAAGCTGTTTGTCACTCGTCATTATGTTTTTTTCTGTCAAAATGTCCATTATGTTACTTTGAGAAAAACGGCAGACGACAATTTTAAGCAGACAATATTGCAGCAGGAAAAACGTTAGACATAATTTTCTTGTTTGGGGAACCGCAACAAAGGTCGTTGTAAGGAGGTAGTCGTTGTTGGGAGGGCCGTTGAAGAGAGGGAACACTGTATTAGTTATTAGTTGAACTAACAAATTGGCTAATAAAATGGAGAAAATTTCTTTCAGGAAAGATATCGGACTCATGTCAAGAAGATGCTTCAAGAAAATGGTATAGACCCTTATCAGACAGCTCCTACAGGTATTGTCTGATTAGGGTTTACACTGTTTTCAAAAAGCATCGATATAATATTATGCTTATGGTTAGTATAAGATTTTTGTTGAATGGTCATAATAGCAGTATTCTGACTAAAATCATTTTCGTCTTCTACTTTTCAGTTTCACTTTGACCCTGATTGACACACTGGATACTTTAGCCGTAAGTATAAGTCGAGTTTGAGACAATGTACTTTGTTTTGACTTAGTCTCATGACGAATGAATGATTTGTGTTTTACGACCCATCAACACAAATGGTGATTTAGAGCCGATTCATGATGAAGCCAAACTGTCCCAAAGGTTAAAAAGCGTTTGAATTGAGTCTGAGATCATTCTCAAGCATTTGATTGGTCAGAATTTAACAAAACAAATCTTTACCAATCAAATGCTTGAGAACCATCTCAGACAGAGTTGACTCAAAAGCTTTATAACTTTGGGCCAGGGGCCCGTTTTACTAAACTGTTTACGCAAAATTTTTGCGCAAGTCAAAAATTTAAATTTATATCTTTTATTATCACTTGCTACAAACAGCAAATAGCCAGATCAGAGGGTGCGCTTTTAGCGCGTCCTCTGATCTGGCTATTTGCAAACGTTTATGATAGAAAAATAAGAGTTAAACAATTTTGACTTACGCAAAAATTTTGCGTAAATAGTTTAGTGAAACGGGCCCCAGGGCTGCAGATAAGGGGAGTATTTAAAAATCTAAAATCTTTACCTGTGCATTGAGTCCTATGGTGTCACAACTCATAGAGTCATATCTTCAAGAGGATTCTAATGAGTAGTAACATCATAGGATTTGATGCTGAAATGGGTGAGAAAATGTTGGATTTGTACAGTTTAACTCCTTCTTATCTAGAGCCCTGAAGTCGGCATTCTTACTCTGTTGACTGGTCATTTATAGATTTCTGTAGAATTTTAACTCTTTCCTCCCTGAAACTCCAGTTTCCATTTTAGTCTTGGCAATTTCTGACTTTTAAGGGTTAATTGTTTTTGGTCAATGTTTGGCATTATGACAAACAATGAAGACCCTGATCAGAGGGCTCCTTTCGGAGCCCTCTGATCTGGGTCTTCAATGTTTGCACAGGACAAGTGTAATGTTCACATGTTCACTGTTTGAAAAGGACGCCTATATGCGGAACTAGGGTTCAAAGGGTAAAACTTTGCAATGAGTTTCTACAGTGGAGAAGACATTATACTTTGCTGTTTGAACTAACGCAAACACGCTGCAATAAAAATACAACTGTTTGAACATTCAGGAAGTTTCTTTCTTTCTGAGTGGCAAACACTTTGAAGCCTTATCAATTGTCGGGTAATATTGCGTCTGATCAGGCTGCAAATCATTTGCAATGAAAATAATTGTTTAAATGCAAATGTCTTCCCCACTGAAAGATCAGAAAATTCTTGGAGGGTGGTTAAAACTACTCACAATGATAAACAACACGATTATATTTTTAAAAAGTTTTTTCGTAGAAAAGACTTAACCATTTCATCACTGAAAACCTGTTTTGAGCAAACAATGGGACCTGATCAGGTCTGGTGTTGTTTTTCACTCTGACCTTTTTTCCCTGCTTCACTCCAGGTTATGGGAGAGATTCCTGAGTTTGAGAAGGCTGTGAAGTTAGTGATAGAAAATACCAAGTTTGATACAGATGTAGCTGTGTCAGTGTTTGAGACTAACATAAGAGTGTTGGGGTAAGTACACCTAGTTGAATCATGAAATATTTTACGGTTTTTCCCTTTATCTCATAGTTCCTAGATTAAGTATTTCAAGTAAGTTGCAGGGCCTCCGTGGTCAAGTGGTTATAGTCGCTATGACTGACAATCACTAAGCACCTCACCACTGTGAGTTAGAATCCCTGACTTGGAATTTGGATTTTTTTAATGTGGGTAAGCCTTCCAGCTGGCTTGCGGAAGATTGGTCGTTCTATCCAGTTGCAGATTTGTGCATGAAACAGTGCATAATGGGAAACTAGGGTCTTCCTTCAACTTGTAAATAGCTGGACATCTCGGTATGACTGAAATACTGTAAAAGTGAATTAAAATCATAACAAATCCAAATTCAAATCAAGCAAGTTGCTATTTAAAGCAGAAATGAAAGTAAAGCAGAAAGCTCCTTCAGAAACTTTCTGCTTTACTGCAAATCTTCTTTAATTATTTGTCAGTCGGGGGAGGGGGTTGGGGGGGGGAGGCTCCGTGGCCTAGTGGTATAGACACTGTGACTTATATCATTAAGCTCCTCACCGTGGTGAGTTCGAATTCCAGTCTGGTCATTCAGATTTTTCATGTGGGGAAGCCTTCCAGCTGGCTTGTGGAAGGTAGGTGGTTCTACCCAGTTGCCGATTTGTGTCTGAAACAGTGCATAAAGGACTTCTGGCGTCTTCCTCCACCTGTAATAAGCTGCATGTCGCAATATGACTGAAATACTGTTAAAAGGGACATAAAATCATAACAAATCAAATTAAATCATCAGTAGGGATGGTGGGGAAACTTTTTATGCCTCTTTATCAAGATATTGTAGAGCCTTTAAAGAGCATTTTTATGGTTAAGTTTTTTAGTATGTGTTGTATTTTGTAGGGGTCTTCTATTGAGGGGAATGGTGAAGTTATGAGCTATGTGTTGTATTTTGTAGGGGTCTACTAGGTGGCCATGTGTTTGCAGAGTTTCTAAAGCGTAAGAAGCTAGCTATGGACTGGTACAGGAACGAGCTGCTAACTATGGCTAAAGACATTGGAACCAGACTACTGCCAGCCTTTAACACCTCCACAGGCATACCATACCCCAGGGTAAGTCTTTTACACAGAGATTGTATCTATTTTTCTATATTCAAAACTTCTAAAAATAGATTTTACCTATATTTCTATAGTCAAAACTTCTAAAAATAGATAGTATCTATATTTCTGTAGTAAAAACATCTAAAATAGATTTTATCTATATTCCTATTGTTAAAACTTGTAAAAATAAAAGTAATTTGACATAACAAAGTTTGTGAAAGGGTTAAGCCCTTCCCCCATTGATGTGCCTTTATTGCCCTTTAACCCTTTCCCCATAGAAGGGTCTTTTAGCACATTTCATTTATTCACTCACTGAACAAAATAAATCCAATTTATACAGTCATGCAACCGAATCATAAGAAATATTTTCTAAATCCTTGCATATGATAGCATAAAGCAGGCTGAAAGTAAAGCAGAATGCGCCTTAAGGCGCATTCTGCTTTACTTTCAATCTGCTTTAAGTAGTCACCTTTCTTCCAAAGAAGAAACAGGCTATGGGTAAAGGGTTAAGTAGTTTATTTATGCTTCACAGGTATACATGTTCATTCTTTTACCATGCTCTATTAAAGAGCCAAATAAAATTGTCCCTGCATACTGACAGATTGATGTTTAAGCAAATACCCACTAAATATGCCTTTTTACGCCTCTAATTCATTGTTCTGTCTCAAAAAATAGTCCCACTTTATACAATTATGAATATACACAATATCAAATACTTTCTCTATCCAAACAGATGATAGCTTAAAACAGGCTGAAAGTAAAGCAGAATGGGCCTAAGGGCATATTCTGCTTTACTTTCAACCTGCTTTAAGTGGTCTCTTTTCTTCAGGCTAGAAACAGGATATGGGGTAATGGGTTAAAGCAGGCTGAACATAAAGCAGAAAGCTTCTTAATTTTGCCTGCTTTAAGCAATTACCTGTAACAAACACTTGAAAAATGCTATAGGGAAATGCTTAAATCAGATGGTTAATTTTAGATTTGAAAGAGTTAAAATACCTCCTCTCTTTTACTTCAACGAGTTTCCATTTGAGTGATTGTAATAAAAAAATCATTGATGTACATGTAATTAGTCATGTATTGCTAAATCTGTTGTAGATCAACCTTAAGCATGGTATAAATGCAGAGATACCCCAGAACTACAAGGACACATGTATATGATATTATATTCTGGTTAATTCTGTTGTAGATCAACCTTAAGCATGGTATAAATGCAGATATAACCCAGAATTACAAGGACACATGTATATGATATTATATTCTGGTTAATTCTGTTGTAGATCAATCTTAAGCATGGTATAAATGCAGAGATAACCCAGAACTACAAGGACACATGTACCTCATGTGCTGGGACAATGATACTGGAGTTTGCTGCCCTCAGCAGGTTTACTGGGGATACTGTGTTTGAGGTGAGTACATAGCATTATGAATGTACATGTATAGCATTTGATAGTAGAAAATACTTTCCAAATTTATGCATTTTATGCTAAAGCAAAGATTTCCATTACAAACATTTTGGAGTCAGATCAGACGCCAGTAGCCTGGTTTCTGATCAAGCTCCAAACTCCTTGCCACTTAGATTTTCCACCTGTTAGAATAGTGATGTGTTTGTGTGATTACATAGTGCAGTAAAATCTTCTTATTAAGACCACTAGAATTAAGGCTTAACAATAGAATGAAAGACAGGTGGCAGCTTGAAACAAGTTGAAAGTAAAACAGAAAGCCCCTAAAGGAGCTTTCTGTTTTACAATCACCTTGCTTTAAACAAAATATTTAATTGATATCAGTGGTTGATATAGATAGGTTTTACAGTATATGATTTTGTTGAGCAGGAGAAGGCCCATAAAGCCATGGACTATCTGTGGAACCAGAGGCATAGACAGAGTGACCTGGTAGGCACAGTAATCAACATACACAGTGGAGACTGGATCAGACGAGGTACGAACATTTTCCCACTTATTTCAGCACCAAATCCTGTAATGTTACTACTTATTAGAATCGTCTCTTTGAGATGATTCTAATGAGTAGTAACACCTTAGGGTTTAATGCAGAAATAAAGATTTTAGTTTTTGAAATACTCCCCATATCTGGAGCCCTGTGAAATATGAAAAATACAAGCATGACTGTTTAATGCAGAATAATAGCAAAACAGAAATATCTTAGCAATGAGATACCATTTGTCCTAAAAATGTCATGTATTCTATAGGTACAGTATACAATTCAACCCCGGGATACGGCACTCGGATAATACGGCACTCGGATAATACAGCAACTTTCTTTGTTTCAGAGAGTGGTGTTGGGGCTGGAATTGACTCGTACTATGAGTATGTTCTGAAGGCCTACATACTGCTAGGAGATGATACCTACCTCACTAGGTTTAACAAGGTGAGAACAGTGTCTGGGTTGAAAAATCATTAAACTCATTATCCCTAAGTGACAAGTATGTGTGTCATTTACAAACAGTGTACAAGTCAAGAGTACACTTGTCCTATGCAAACAGTGTAGATCCTGATCAGAGGGCTCCTAAAGAAGCCCTCTGATCAGGATTTTCACTGTTCTGTTTGTTAAAGTGCAATATAATTGTGCAAACAACATTACACGTAGTTAGTCAGAAATTGACTTGAATTAATTAAAAATTGCCATTATTGGAATTGTCCATTTGATGTTTCAAGGGACAATGAGTTATTAAATAAGAGTTAAGCAGTTATGATGTATGTGAGACCCTATATGATTGTACATAGTTAATATTTTGTATCTATTTCTCAGCAATTTGAAGCAGATTAAAATTTTGTGTTTATTCCTCAGCATAATGAAGCAGTTTAACATTTTGTGTCTATTTCTCAGCATTATGAAGCAGTTTAACATTTTGTGTCTATTTCTCAGCATTATGAAGCAGATTGATGATATACTGTGTCTATTTCTCAGCACTATGAAGCAGTTTAATATTTTGTGTTTATTTCCCAGCATTATGAAGCAGATTAATATTTTGTGATTATTGCTCAGCATTATGAAGCAGATTAATATTTTGTGTTTATTGGGGGCTGTCTTTTGTATGTTTATTCATGTTTATTTTAGATCTAATTGTAGTTAATTTGTCCTTTCTCGCTTTGTAGGTACATTTATGTAATCTCATATGAAGCGCTTTTGAACGCACTACCTCTGTGTGAAAAAAGCGCTACATAAATCTCGTATAATAATAATAATAAAATAATATTGCTCAGCATTATGAAGCAGATTAATAATTTGTATTTATTTCTCAGTGTGATTTTTTGTGTCTATTTCTCAGCATTATGAAGCAGTCATGAAGTATGTAAGCCAGGGTCCACGATACATTGATGTCCACATGCACAGACCTCAGGCCCCCTCCAGAAACTTCATGGATGCATTACTGGCATTCTGGCCAGGCCTACAGGTAAATATTACCCACCAATTTCTCAATTGACCCTTCTGTAGAAGCGGTGTAGCCACGCCCCCCTTAACAACAGATAAGCGCTGTAGCTAGGTAGGGCACACATCTTTCAAGATGGCGACCGAAGCCAGTGAATGATACCGTTTAAGATATTTATCAGATCATCAGTTTGCCTTTGCCATTTTTATTTATTTATGTTATTTGATTTTGTTTGATTTAGAGCGTGTGTGGGTATGGGTGCATACGATCTGGAGCCGTTCATTTGACTGAGAATGCCTTTCTTGTTCTGTTTTTCCTTTAGCTACCCAGTAACTAACGCAATCGGCAATTAGAACTTGCTACTAAGTTTTGCTGTTAATCCTACAATTGATCACGAACAAATAACTTTTTCTTTCAAGATCTTATATATCCTAACACAGTGATACATATTATGCTTATAAGTGATATCATTGACACGTGTCTTATATCATCGTGTTAATCAGACGCACGTGTCATGCAGCGATAAGCGGTCTGATTTAACCATTTCGCGTTGAAATAATCGTCTTCGTTATTTTCATTGTCTGCATTATTGTTATAAAATCCGATTAGATATACAGAGAGAAATGTTGAGTTGAATGTAAGGCGGTTTGGCTCCTTATAGTGATCATACAACATGTAACACGGCGTCTAATCAGGATACAACCGCCCAGCATGGCAGGCCATGGCGATGAAAGGGTTAATTATTAATTTGCAGCCCGTTAATCACAAATATTTATCGATCGCATTCTAAATAATTATGATTGTAATTGCTAGAGATGGAGAAAGTATGACTAAGGAAGTGTCCATAATTATGAGTGTCAAACGATATGGATACTGATCAGACGCACGAAACGGGGTGTCTGATCAGGACCAACACTAAAACTTACGACTTTCATTAATACGTGGTAGGCTATTGAATTATGATGGAGTCAATATAATTGGATAAGTTTGATAATACCTCCTGTATTTCAATCAGTCTGGATCCAGTTCATTTTATTTTCTACCAAGACTGATCAGACACTTTGATACCCATGGTCTGGCCATGATAGCCTAATTAGACTCTTGAAAAATAATAGTTTGACTAACACCCAATAATATTTTGTAGATACCAAATATATATTGAAAAAATATAATGCCAAATACCCGATAGCGTAAAAGGTTTATCTGTAGCTCTGGAAAAACTGGCCACACCTTTAACCTATTACCCCATAGCCAATTTAGAACTACATGTAGTTTTGAAGACGGATGGCCACTTTAAGCTGGTTGAAAGTAAAGCAGAATGCGCCTTAATGCGCATTGTGCTTAATTTCCAGTCTGCTTTAAGCTCTATTTGAATAAAGTATATACGATCTTATGGTGCATATTCATGACAGTATCAATTGGAACTCTTTTTTGGCATTGCCTGGATAAATAAGAGGCGTAAAATGGTGTGATTGTGGGGTAGTGGGTTTAGAAATATACTTAAAGCAGAGCAGCAGACTGCTGCTGTAGGATAAAATATTCTTAATTGAAAGCAGACTATTTATGAGCGGCCGAGGACGTTACTTGGGTTAAATAATTAGTCACAGAAATCACAAATACGCCCATAGAGTGCAGAAGAAGAAAAATCATCTGGACCCAAACGGTTTGTAAAATCAACGTCATTTAAAAAATTACATATAGGATAAAATGTAAAAAAATGGTTTAATTATCATTTATATATCTTGTCATCGAAACCTCTATATCAATTAAGTTTGACGACGTGTCTATCCATTTTTCACTGTATATAATTTAGATATAATGTACATCAAGGGTTTTAACTTCAAGGTATATTAATTTCAGATATTATATGGAAATAATTATGATATCAGAGCCAAAGCTAAACTATATGAATCCTTAACAGACACCTGGTTTTGGAGTCTGATTGGAATCCATACTGTTTGTAATACGCAGTAGATCTACAGTATACTTGGGACTATCGTTTAAACAATTAGATTGATGTTGTGTGTCTATTTGAATTATTACGTAGAGCTGCATCTTTTTTGTTCAGAACTATTTTCATAGTCATGAATATTAAAGATGTTTAAGTCCATAATATTTCTGTCAACATTGATTTATTCTGTCTTTCTATGTTATGTTTTCACTGTTTGTATTATTATGTAGCTCTCCATCATTGGAGGTATTAAAGATCTACTACTACTACTACAAAAAAAAATGTCAGCTGTTTCCGTAATATTTCGACTCGACATATTTATTTTGGCTAATATAAATTTAAATCGTTAGATACATAGATAGATTCTACACACGCACAGAGAAAAAGATATAAAAAATGAATAAGAAAGCAGAGACTTATAAACTTAACTCTTCCTCTATGTCTCTAGAGCGGTTTGACTAGCAGGATAGGGGCGTTTTGGCTATAATTTTGCACACCTTCGTGCATATGAAAGTGTCCTTCGTGATCCTGTTCACGTTATTTTGACCACATGTTCTTATCTATAGTTTGCATTTTTCAAACTGCGTCATGGGCTTAGGGAACGGTTAACACTTAACACCTCCTTGATACCGTCTGTCACATTTACACATCACATGCATGGAATAATATATATAATTATGTTCATTTCGTGGCCCATGTGTACACTTTTGTTTATCATTGTCAACCAGTGTCGCATTTACTACTTGATTTCAAAAGCGAGCTATAATTCGATAGCTGGTGCTATGCTCGTGTCCGTACAGTTTGCCCGACAAAATGGCGGACGTTTCGGTTTCTAGGAGGTGTGTGCAAATGCGGCGTTCGGATTGGTCGATCGCTATCTGTTCGATCTGTCAGTCAAGGGTTTGCAGAAGGGTCAATTGTTGTCCTCTGCACTGTTAAGAGAAATGATTGTGAAAGAGATACTTTAAGGTACCAAGCATGGAATTGTGGTCTGAACACATTTAACTATGTAATTATTAACCCTTTACCCATAGCCTGTTTCTAGTGTTCTAGACAGGTGACTACTTTAAGCAGGTTGAAAGTAAAGCAGAATGTGCCTTAAGGTACATTCTGCTTTACTTTCAGCCTACTTTAAGCTACCATCTTATAGTACATATTCATGACTGTACAAAGTAGACCTATTTCTTCAATAGATTAATTAATCCAGTGTGTATCTATGAAGAAAAGGGGTTTTAACCTTTAGCCCGCCAAATAAATTGTCGTCTGCTTTATTTCTCGTCTGCTTAGTTTCAAAGTGCTTCAAAGTTGCTCAAAATTGCTGAAAATGTTGTCCGAGTGTCAAACAGCTTGGATCCGGATGAGACGCCGAGTTACTCGGCGTCTCATCCGGATCCAAGCTGTTTGCATATGGAGCTATAGTCGTGAGTGGCAGGCTAAGGGTTAAGTATACAAACAGGTGTATTTATAGGGGAATGGGTTAAGTTAAACTATACACTTCAAGTTACAGACTATACTCATTAAATGCTGTTTGTCAGTTGTCAAATTTGTTAACAGCTAAATACTAAGTGTACTTAGCTTTTAGTTTTGTGAGTTATATCGAAGTTGTTTAGTTTTGATAGGCATAAGCATGATTTATTAAAATAAATTATCTATAAAGTGATTCTATACAGTTTGATTTGCAATTAATGACTTCTCTATCTAAGCATCAGATTCCTAATACTATGAAATCTGCTCCAATACAAATTGTTTGACCTTTGATTTTTCCTCCTTCGAAAAAATAGTTTCAGCATGGATATGTACCATAAAAAATGTTTTCTGTATTCTAGTAGCTGGTAGCTTAAAACAGGCTGAAAGTAAAGCAGAAGGCACATTCTGCCTTACTTTTAATCTGCTTTAAGCAGTCACCTGTCTTCAAAACAAGAAACCGGTTATGGAGTAAAGGTTTAAATTACATGTCTCTATTTGTTGTATGTGTTACAGGTGTTGAAGGGTGACATACAGCCAGCTATTGAGATGCACGAGATGTTGTACCAGGTTATACAGAAACACAACTTTCTTCCAGAGGTAACTGTCCAGAGAGCACTCATGCCTCTGATAATGTTTTCCTTCATACCTTTACTTTCTCTGAAGTCCTCATAGAGATGGGTTAAAGCAGGCTAACAATAAAGTCTGTCTTAAACACAGAAAAAAGCTAGGGATTATTTAAAAAACCAAAATCTTTATTTCTACATTAAACCCTATGGTGTCACTTCTCATTAGAAGTATCATTTAGATTTGTGCCTGAAACGGTGTAAAAGGGCTTCTGGGGTCTTCCTCCACCTTTAATTAGCTGGATGTTGTGATATGACTGAAATATTGTTAAAGCAACGTAAATTCATAACAAATCAAATAAAATGAGTAGTAACACCATATTGGGTGCTGAAATGAGTGAGAAAATGTTGGATTTGTTCAGATAACCCCTCTCTTATATGGAACTTTTGTGAAGAAGCTATTCAGAAGAATACTACGAATAGTCAGTCTTTAATTCTCATATCACACATTGGGATTTGGTTGTTACTGTTTTACCCTTGACCTTCCATTCATTTGTCTGTCCATCCATCTGCATATATGGTAATACTTTGTCCATCCCACTTCTATAGTTTTCTAGCTACAACCTTGTTGAACTAAATCATTTTTAGCTCGCCTGTTCGAAGAACAGCAGAGCTAATGTCATACCCCCGGCGTGGGCGTGAGCGTGGCCAAGGTTAAAGTTTTTTGGACGGGTTGTTTTAAAGCTTAATATTTGTGCTAGGGTGCTGAAATTTTGTATGGAGGTTCATTAGGGGTTGAACATTGATGTTAGGAAGTTGGAGTTTAAAAATAATTTAATTTATGTCAATTTTCAACATGTTTTGGACTTAGGTTTTTCGACTACAAATCACCAGGTTAAAGTTTTTTGGACGGGTTGTTTTAAAGTTTAATACTTGGGCTAGGGGGCTGAAATTTTGTATGGAGGTTCATTGGGGGTTAAACATTGATGTTAGGAAGTTGGAATTAAAAAATAATTTTAATTTATGTCAATTTTCGACAAGTTTTGGACTTAGGTTTTTCGACTTCAAATCACCACATTAAAGTTTTTTGGACGGGTTGTTTTAAAGCTTAATATTTGTGCTAGGCTTATGAAATTTTGTATGGAGGTTCATTGGGGGTTAAACATTGATGTTATGATGTTTGAATTTAAAAATAATTTTAATTTATGTCAATTTTCGATATGTTTTGGACTTAGGTTTTTCGACTTCAAATCACCACGTTAAAGTTTTTTGGACGGGTTGTTTTAAAGCTTAATATTTGTGCTAGGCTTATGAAATTTTGTATGGAGGTTCATTGGGGGTTAAACATTGATGTTATGATGTTGGAATTTAGAAATAATTTTAATTTATGTCAATTTTCGACATGTTTTGGACTTAGGTTTTTCGACTTCAAATCACCACGTTAAAGTTTTTTGGACGGGTTGTTTTAAAGCTTAATATTTGTGCTAGGCTTATGAAATTTTGTATGGAGGTTCATTCGGGGTCAAACATTGATGTAATAAAGTTGAAATTTAAAAATAATTTTAATATTTGTCAATTTTTGACACGATTTGGACTTAGTTGTTTTGACTACAAATCACCAGGTTAAAGGTTGCACGGGTTGTTTAAAGTTTAATAAAACTAGACTAAGACTCAACATTAATTTAATAAAAGTTCTAAACTGAAAATTGATTTTCTTTTGATACAAGATGTTTTTTAGACTTAAACTTTAAACAGGCGAGCATCAGGTGGCTTTGACACCCATTTCTGGTTTGGATATACAGTTCATGCAGCTAGGGGGCATCATATGTGTCCTACAGACAAGCCACATCTTTAGTTTCAGCAATATATTTCCAGTTCCAATGCCTCTACAAACTTTATTACAGCTTTCTCTTCTTTTGAAAAACATTTTCAATTTTCATCAATTGCCCAGTTAGATGTTGGACTCTTTTAAAAATACCAGACAAGTAAAGTTGGTATTTACTAAACCCTCTTTTCAAAATACCATCATAATTCTATTGTTTTATTTATCCGCAGGCATTCACGTCCGACTTCCACATTCACTGGGGCCATCACCCTCTGAGGCCAGAGTTTGTAGAGTCAACATATTTCCTGTACAAGGTAAACCATTTTACAGTCCAAACTTGATACTTTAAACTTCTTTGAGTTGAAGTTATCTGTATTTCTTAAATTAGATTTCTATAACTCAATCTCACTTATTTTTAAGTCAAACTTACCTATATTTCAAAGTTAAAACGTGGCTAAGCAAGTCCAAATTGTAAGTGGTTGACTGTATAAAGTTCCACACACCAACTTTCATTACAGTGCTTCCTCTCTACAACAAGGGAGTTGTTATAGGGATGGAAATTAAGACTTGGATTACATTTGCAATCAGCTTGAATCCAGATTAGGATTCAAGCTGTTTGTCCCTCTTCATTATATTTCTTCTGTCAAAATATCCACAGATATGTAACTTTTAGGAAAACAGCAGACGATATTGCAGCAGTTAAAGAGTAAGATATAATTGTCTTGTTTGGGAAACAGTAGCAATCGTTGTTGAAAGGAGGGAATCATTGTTTGGATGTAAATGCTGTTTAACCTATTATCCTATAAATATGCCCTTTATACCTCTTTATTCTTCCATGAAAGAAAACAGTTCCAGTTTATACAGACATGAAAATGCATCATAAGAAATATTTTCTACATCCTAATCTGATGATAGTTTAAAGCAGGCTGAAAGTAAAGCAGAATGTACCTTGAAGAGCATTCTGCTTCACTTTCATCTTGCTTTAAGTGGTAACCTGTTTTCAAAACAAGAAACAGGCTATGAGGTAACACACATGTTTAGTTACAGTGGAGAATCTGTTATTCTTTCCCAATAAACGCGTTTACGCTTTAACTATTATTTGCAGTGCAAACAGTTTGGAGCCAGATCAGACGCCGGGTAACCCGGCGTCTGATCAGGCTTCAAACTGTTTGCCGCCAAGATAAACAAGAATTATCAGAATTGTCCAAAAGTTGTTCTTATTTACGTTTTAGTGTTTTGCGTTTGCGTACATTTGCGTTTAAACGGGAAAGAATAATAGATTCTCCACTGTAGTATTGAACTCAGCAGTTAATTTGAGTCTACACTTTCTACAATATAAGAGTACTGGCCTGTCTATGATATGGAAGTAGCCACTGGCGTGTTTGTTTGTTGTAGGCCACAGGTGACCCGTATTACATGGAGGTAGGAGCGAAGGTTGTAGAGAATCTTGACAAACTGGCAAGGGTCAGCTGTGGGTTTGCTGCCATCAAAGATGTTACCAAGGGAACCCATGAAGACAGGTGAGGGTAGCTTTCCTTTGTTGTGCCCATTGGTGGAGGGTGGCTTTCCTTGGTTAATATTACCATGAACAACAGATAAGGGGAGTATTTCAAAAACTAAAATCTTTATTTCTGCTTCAAACCCTATTTCATGACTACTCTTTAGAATTGTCCCTTTGAGACGATTTTAATGAGTAGTGAGAAGAGACGATTCTAATGAGTAGTGACATCGTAGGTTTTGGTGCAGAAATGAATTAGAAAATGTTGGATTTGTTTAGTTCACTTCCTCTTATCTGGAGCCCTGCTGTTTCCATGAATTCCTGTCAGTCATATCTATAAAGTGAACTCATGATCTATTGTTTGTTTTACAAGACTCCTGATACGGGGTATAAACTAGACTCAATGAACATTTCTCTTTTTTTTATCTGCTTGGAACTCTATCTCTGAAATGATTCTAATAAGCAGTCACATCAAATTGTTTGCTGCAGTTTTGGATTTTGAAATAGTCACCTTATCTGGAGCCCTTATGTCAAAGGCAAATGGAATAGGTTGAATTTAATATGATAATAAAGTTGCTTTACATTTCTGTTTGCTCTATTTTCAGCATGGACTCGTTTGTGTTGGCCGAGACATTTAAATACCTGTACCTGTTGTACACAGAGAAGTCAGACCTGCCCTTTGACATTGATGACTATATCTTCACCACAGAAGCTCACCTGCTGCCCCTCACATTGTCCAGTTGTAATACCTCAGCACCACCATCTATGGTAAGTCCTGATTTAAAGGTTATTAAACCTGAGCTTTTGCTCAAATCTGGCCAATCAAATGCTTGAGAATAATCTCATACTCTACTTAGAGACCTTGAAGCCTGTACATCCATTTATGATCTTGAAGCCTGTACATCCATTTATGATCTTGAAGCCTGTACATCCATTTATGACCTTGAAGCCTGTACATCCATTTATGATCTTGAAGCCTGTACATCCATTTATGACCTTGAAGCCTGTACATCCATTTATGATCTTGAAGCCTGTACATCCATTTATGACCTTGAAGCCTGTACATCCATTTATGACCTTGAAGCCTGTACATCCATTTATGACCTTGAAGCCTGTACATCCATTTATGATCTTGAAGCCTGTACATCCATTTATGATCTTGAAGCCTGTATATCCATTTATGACCTTGAAGCCTGTACATCCATTTATGATCTTAGCCTGTACATCCATTTATGATTTTGAAGCCTGTACATCCATTTATGATCTTGAAGCCTGTACATCCATTTATGACCTTGAAGCCTGTACATCCATTTATGATCTTGAAGCCTGTACATCCATTTATGATCTTGAAGCCTGTACATCCATTTATGATCTTGAAGCCTGTACATCCATTTATGATCTTGAAGCCTGTACATCCATTTATGATCTTGAAGCCTGTACATCCATTTATGACCTTGAAGCCTGTACATCAATATCAGGTTAACCCATTACTTCATAAATACACATTTTTACGTCATTAATATATTCCTCCACAGAAGAAAACAGTTCCATTTAATACAGTAATGAATATGTATCATAAAAATAGTTTCTATATCCTAGCAGATGGTAGCTTGAAGCAGGCTAAAAGTAAGGCAGAATGCGCCATCAGGCACATTCTGCTTTACTTTTAACCTGCTTTAAGTTAGCACCTGTCTTCAAAACTATAAACAAGCCTTTGGGTAATGTGTTAACCAGATTTTACCATAATGTCTAACATCGACATTGTTAATGAGAACACTTGATGACTGAAACAGCTGTTGCCGTGGAACAAACCCAGGGCTCCAGATAATAGTGAGTAAAATGAACAATCTAACATTTCCCCACTCATTTCAACACCAAATCTTACGGTGTTACTACTCATTAGAATCGTCTCTTCGAGACGATTCTAATGAGTAGTGACACCATAGGGTTTAATGCTTTATCTGTAGCCCTGATATTACCCAATATATTGTCAAACATGCCAGCGAGGGCATTTGTGTTTATTGAGAACAGAGTCTTGTTATCAATACAGCAGAAAACTGTATATAAAAGAGCAAACAATGGACACATATACTCTGATGAGATGTGATAAGTTGCCCTGTCTCATCAGAGTCTACACTGTTTGTCAACATCTATTTCTATGGTCCTAGCATCTATAGATGTAGGGGGCATATAGTGATTGTCCTGTTTGTTTGTGTATGAGGTTAACTGGATTTTACTGTTTCATCTAGCATCAATACTGCACACTAGAAAGCCTGGTTACTTTAACAGTTATCACTTGGAACCATTCCCAATCAACCCATATCACCCAACCTTTATTTGACCTTGGCCTAATTTGGACTTGACTCAGAATATATTGGCAAGGATGCCACGGAGGGCATAAACATTTACTGAGCATAGTTTTGTTGGTGATACATTACATGAATGAATAGGTATTAATTAGTAGGGATGTGCAATAAAACCGGTTTTCCAATATACATGTATTGCAATACGTTCTGAAAACAAAACAATACAATACAGAGGCTAAAAAAACCAGTTTTCCTCAATATTCTTGATTTGTTTTGCTTGAACTAAATAAGCCACTTGCAGGGAAAGGGACGTCCCCCTTGTTCTTTTTAGCACAAGCATGGTATAAGTGGATTGCATACTAATGTGTATCATATACTGACATGTGTCGGTCTTCTTAAAACAAAAGTGGTTAGAACTTTGTCCGAGTCTAAACATAGTTGCCCAAGATACATCGTTTTTAGTTCACTTTGATAACATGCAATATACATGTATTGTCATACATATTGCAATAGAGTAACGGAGTATTGCAATACAACATTTCTGGCAATACCCATCCCTATTTATTAGACACACAATTTGTCCTGTATTTTGCAGCGTCTGAGTCAAGAGATGTTCAGTCACCTACAGGCCTTGGAGGAGGAGAGTGACGTAAAGGATGAGCACGGTGAAAGTAGTCACAACACGTGCCCTAACCCCCAGATCAAGTTCAGACAGTCCATGAACTACGCCCACAATGTCAGAGCTAGCCTGAAGGATATGGTTGACAAGACTAGCCCCCAAACACAGTAAGTACATCACATCTCACTGTTATAAAACATGACTATACAGAAAGAAGGCTAATTGATTGTTTAAATGATAGATGACAGTTTAAAGTAAGGTGATAGTATAACAGAAAGCTCCTACAGGAGCTTTCTGTTTTACTATCACCTTGCTTTAACCCTTTACCTCATAGCCTGTTTCTAGTTTTTAAGACAGGTGACCACCTAAAGCAGGTTGAAAGTAAAGCAGAATGTGCCTTAAGGCACATTCTGCTTTACTTTCAGCCTGCTTTAAGCTAAAATCTGCTAGGCTATATAAAATATTTGTAATGGTTATTGTTCAAGAGGGTATAAATTGGAACTATTTTCTTCAGCGGAGGAATAAATTAAATACGCTAAAAGTCGCTTCTACGGGGGAAGGGTTAAGCAGTTACCTGTATTAAGCATCTATTAATGAACAGGTTTTAGTGGTTGTATTAGAGAGGGTTTACTGCACTTAGTGCCACCACAACTTGGTATGAATACCCTATAGAAATCACCCTGTCAGTCAGTCCATCACACGGTCTTGTCCGATCTCTAGCTCCAACAGTTTTCATCAAGTCATCATCATCATCATCGGAATTTATATTAACGTGCAGGAGTGGGAGTGTTGTCCACATCGGTGGGCCCCCTTCCAGGCAGCTGGCTAACTGCACGCATAGCAGATCTCACATTGGATCTCCACACATCCCTGTCACAAGGGTCGACTTCAGAAAGTTTCCACTCTCGTCTATCTCTCTCTGCTAGAGACTTCCATGTCATCCAGTCTTCACTAAATTTGCTGAAAATGTTCACTGGTATAAAATCTTGGCCAAGATGGATATGTACCAAAATCACATAAGGCTTATCACCTTTTTAGCCCTTTATTAAAAAAAATGATTGTTTCAGATTAGAAATAAAGTCAGGACTCAATATACTGACACAAACCTGCACAACATTATATTAATATATGTCTCTTTGAGACAATTCTGATCTGTGGCCACAACAAACTGTTTAGTAGATACATAAAAAAGCTACTATTTGAAATGTGTATAGTAGAACTTCTGAATTATGACCACTAAAAAGAAAGCTAATTGGTTATATAAAAGACAGGTGACTGCTTAAATCAAGGTGACAGTAAAACAGAAAGCTCCTTTAGGAGCTTTCTGTTTTACTGTCACCTTGCTTTAAGCCATCATCTGTCTTAACCCATTACCTCATAAACACGCCTTTTATACGCCTTTAATTAATTCCTATAATGAAGAAAATAGTTCCAACTTATACTGTCAAAAATAAAAATCATAAGAAATATTTTTTAAATTCTAGCAGATAAAAGCTTAAAGCAGGTTGAAAGTAAAGCAGAATGCTTTAAGTGGTCACATATCTTCAAAACTAGAAACAGGCTATGTGGTAATGGGTTAAGCACCTAATAATTAAAACGACTTAGTGGTCGTAATAGAGAGGTTTTACTGTACCTTATCAAGAGCTCAGTTAGTCTCATAATGTTGGATTCTGGTCCATTTAGGTCAGATCCGATTATCAAATTTCTTAACAGACCGCCTCAGCAGTGTGTTAGAGCAGGTAGTAGTAATCGGCTGAAGGCAGCGGACTTTGTGGCTGGGAACCGGGCACAGCTACAGCAGTTACAGAGCATGGGGATCAAGCTTGTCACCATGACGGATGGGAGGATACAGCTGCTACACTCAGCCTCTGATGCCCTCAGCCCCGAGATGGCGGAGGAAGGACTGCTGTTCATGCAGGAGATGATAGAGTTGTCGAAAAACCAGCCACAAGATAGTAAGTCAGACAATGTATTAATACAGTTCTAGCAACCGTAATAAAGTCATAAAACACTCTCAATTATTGGATATTAACCCGTTACCCCATGGCCTTATTTTAGTTTTGAAAATAGGTGACCACTTAAAGGAGGTTGAAAGTAAAGCAGAATGTGCCTTAAGGCACATTCTGCTTTACTTTCAGCCTTCTTTAAGCTACCATCTGCTAGAATAAAAAAAATATTTCTTATATTTATTATTTTGGAATTAATTTCTTCAGTGGAGGAATAAATTAAAGGCATAAAAAGGTGTATTTATGGGGGAATGGGTTAACTCCATACATGTTTCTAGCAGATGTCTGAACCACAGAATGTATTAACTTTTAGCATGCTAGAGGTGAAATCCTGATAATCTTTGCCAACAGTTTTGATCCGGATGAGAAGCTGCATAATGCAACGTCTCGGTTGTAGTTAAAACCTTGCCGACATAGGTACACCTTTTGTTGCCTTTAATTTATTCCTCCTCTGCCTTAAGCCACACACTGCTTTATTTTTAGCCTGCTTAAAGTGTTCATCTGTCTTCAAAACTAAAATCAGGTGGGGAGGTGGATTATATGCTTTAACCCATTATCTTTTTTCGAAGACATGTGTCAACTTAAAGCAGGTTGAGAGTAAAGAATTCTACTTTACTTTCAGTCTGCTTTAAGCTACCATCTGCTAGAATACCGAAAATATTTCTGATAGAACATATTCTTGACTGTATAAATTGGAACTATTTTCATTAGTGGAGGAATAAATCAAAGGTGTAAAACGGAGTATTTATGGGGTAATGGGTTAAATCAAGTCATCATAAAGAATCATGTTGGTTAACTGACTCAAGTTTTACTTGTCCCAGACAGTCATTTATTTGCATCTTTGTTTTGTTTTGTAGCCACTCACGAGCCACTGCTGATCCAGTTCCTTACAGAGCCCTACATTAATCAGATATTGAAGGCGGGCCCGGCCCAGTTTGGATATGACCTTAAGACCCGTCCACCAGTCCAGGGCATGGTACAGATTGCCTCCCCTTACAGAGTATGTGAGCCGGTGTGGAATGCCCAGTCCATTAACGGCAAGATAGCAATACTGGAGAGAGGCAACTGCATGTTTGTAGACAAGGTATGCCAACTTTACATGATTACTTCAGGGCTGCCATAAGTTGATCATGAAAAATCCTAAATTTCCCAATGTTCATGCGCAATTACTTAAAGCAGGTTGAAAGCCTGCTTTTAGTTACCATCTGCTAGGATAAAAATCTGATGCTTCCGAAAAATCCGGAGCAATGGTGGCCCTGCTTAACTCGTTTGCCCCTGAATCTTAGATAGTAAACATGGTCGATTTTGCGGAATATAACAATAGGTGAAGTCATTGGTTTCATGCATAATTTCTAAAATCTTCATATTCAACTAGATCTAGAAGTGAAGTTGAAACACATCCATATGTTGCTTTACATAAATTCAATGAGCCATAGTTTTTTAAGCTGTCAAAATGGCTTGATTTTCAAGTGATTGCCGATCGTGTGTTTGCTCAGACTTTAGGCTAACAGGGATACGCAATTACTTTTTCTCTCTGCTCCATTTTAGTTGATCATTAGTCGATCATCGATTGTTCACTCAAATGTGATGATCGATCACAAAATATAGAGTGATTCCCAACACTAGTACCAACGCCAAATCCTATGGTTTAACTACTGATTAGAATTGAGACAATTCTAATGAGTAGTAACATCATAGGGTGTAATGAAGACATGGAGATTTTATTTTTTGAAATACTTAACTTATCTGTAGCCCTGTATTTGGATTCAAGCTGTTTACAACAGCTATCACCCATCTGCTCTCAGCATGCAGAAGGTTAATCATTATGTTAAGTCTGTATAAAATGCCATTTGACTTTATTTGACTAAGAGCTAGTTGTGTTTGTATTTTGGCCATGCCATGAGAAAACCTGACTCATTGCAAACAGTGTAGATCAAGGCCAGCTGCCACGCCAAAGACGTGGCAGCTCTTTGGCGCGGCAGCTGGTCTTGATCTACCCTGTTTGACACCCACACGCATCTAAAGCATTTTATGTAGCTGTAAAATATACGGTATTTTGCAGTATTTACTCAGATACGGGATGCCAACATTGCTTGGTCTGTACAGTGTTGCAATTCAATAAGGCTGGTTTTGTCATGGCACAGCTCATTTCTAAGCTTGAGTGTGTTAAAATGCTATTTGCTGTTTACAATTCTAGGCTCGACATCTACAGAAGGCTGGGGCTATAGCTGGTATTGTCATAGGTAAGTATCAACTTTAACCCATTACCCCATAGCCTGTTTCTAGTTTTAAAGAAAGATGATCACTTAAAGCAGGTTGAAAGCAAAGCAGAATGCGTCTTAAGGCGCATTCTGCTTTGCTTTCAGCCTGCTTTAAGCTATTATCTGCTAGGATATAAAAATTATTTCTTACCATCCATCATTATAAAAGTGAACTATTTTCTTCAGTGTAGGAATATATTTAAGGCGTAAAAAGGCGTATTTATGAGGGAACGGGCTAACAGACACTGAACATACCTGTTAGTAATGTGAACTTATTGTTCTTTTTATGACTATCATTGAAACTTCAGATGCAAAAATCCAGTTTCCAATTAAGTTAATCCATTTCTACGCTATTTAGGATTGATTTGAACCATTTGTTATTATACAATGGCAAACAGTGAAGATCCCTAATCAGAGGGCTCCTGCAGAAGCCTTCTGATCAGTGTCCATAATTTTTGCATAGGATATGTGTACTCTTCACTGGTACACTGTTCGGTAATGACAAGTATACTCATTGCTAGGGTTGAATTTGTTAAACCAAATGTCATCAGCTTTTATTTCTGAAATCCAAATTTAACTTAAATTGACTTAAACTCCTAATGAGTGTCAAACAGTTTGGATCCTGATCAGATGCTGATTAATTTAGATCAGGGTCCAATACTGTTTGCGAATGACCATTGTACACAGGGAAAGGCAGTGAATGGGTCAAATCAAAAGTGAATACTGAACTCTCTTTATGTTTGGCATGTGTACTCGACTAAAGAAGCTCTAACGCTTAGTACAACTTTGATCATGTCCGATAAAGGTCAAGGTCTTTTAGAGGTCAAATAGGGTTAATTTAACATTGGCCATAAATCTAAACCAACATGTGATAGACACTTCATATTGGGCACGTGTAACCAACACAAGAAGCTCTTGAGCTCAGTACAAGTTGGGTCATATCTGACAAAGGTCAAGGTCATTTAGAGCCCTACAGAAGACAGACCGACAAATAGTAAAGACAGACAAAAGCATTAACAATAGCTCGCTGTTCCTTCTTAATCAATTAGGATAACAAAACAGACGAGCCATGGCACCTGCTTTCGGTGCTCTCCTTAACTTCTTAGGGTTCTATTTTACAATACGTGTATATTTCAAAATGACTAAACATTACAGACCCACTGAATAATTCACCTATGTATTTATTCACCAGATCACAATGGGGAGAGCTCTTCCAGTACCAACCCTCTGTTTGCCATGTCTGGGGACGGTAAAGATGATGTGTCGATACCTCTAGTGTTCCTGTTCCATGAACAAGGCCGAGCTTTACTGGACATGTGGGGCAAACACCCAGACCTGGTGATACAGCTCACAGCCAAACTCATCGGTAAGTATTGTGTACCCTCCACAGGTACAGTGGAGAATGTGTTATTCTTTCCCAATAAACGCGTTTACGCTAAAACTATTATTTGCGGTGCAAACAGTTTGGAGCCAGATCATACGCTGGGTAACCCGGCGTCTGATCAGGCTCCAAAATGTTTGCCACCAAGATAAACATGATATATCAGAATTGTCAAAAAGTTGTTCTTTTCTACGTTTTAGCGCTTTGCGTTTGAGTACGTTTGCGTTTAAACGGGAAAGAATAACAGATTCTCCACTGTATGCTGTCTGTATATGACAAGTACAGTAGAACCTCTCTATTACGACCACTAATTTGTGCTAAATATCATGTATTTAAGGCAGGTGACCGCGTAAAGCAAGGTGACAGTGAAACAGAAAGCTCCTTTAGGAGCTTTCTGTTTTACTGTCACCTTGCTTTAAGCTGTCGCCTGTCTTTATACAATCAATAAACCATTGTTTTAGCGGTCGTTATAGAGAGGTTCTATTGTATACTTGTCCCTAGGGTTGAATGTGTCGACTCTTTCAACACTAAGTAACTCTTATGGGTTATTACATCCCCTTGTGGATCTTTTTAATTACCAAAATGTGATCCAGTCTACTTGGAATTTTGGGTAGTTTAATAAATACTGCTTTGAATTAGCAAATAGTGTAGACCCTAATCAGAGGGCACCTATAGGACAGCGCTTCAGATAAGAGGGAGTACACGGAACAAATCCAATATTTACTCCTTCATTTCAGCACCTAATCATATGGTGTTACTACTCATTAGAGTTATCTCGAAGAGATGACTCTAATGAGTAGTCTTACTATAGGGTTTAATCCATAAATAAAGATTTTAGGAACATGTTTAACTGTAAATGTGCTTTGAAAAATAATTAGTTGAAAAACATTCTGCTCATACAAACTTTTTTGTTTGACTGGTAACCAAAGATTTTTACAGTTACAGGGACTGAGACGACTGGCCCCTCAGGACCAGGAACCCCGTCTGGTGGAGCTTCCCAAGATGCATCAGTACCACAGAACCAAGATGGCAGTCAGACACAGCAGAGCTCTACCCCAAGCAATCAGCCCACTGTCGAGAGAACAATTGAATTAAATCCTCTTACACCTTTAGAAGACTATAAAATATACGATAAACCTGTGAATTTTATTAACAAAGAAACTGAGAACTTAGAACAAATTGTCTCTGCCTCTGTTAAACACACAGAAACATCCGATGATCAATTAATTCACGTTCAAACACTGCTGGACGATTCTAAACAGTTGTTTTTCAGATTTGATAAAATACCTAACCTAGAATTAAGTGAACCTAACCTATCCAAGGTGTATGAGATAATTAGACATAGCTTGTATAAACATACCAACTTTGCAGATTTATCAAGGCAAAGTGATTATTTAACAGCTGTAATAAGGTTGATAGAGTCTGCATATTTTGGTAAAAATAGTGTTGATGAAAACACACAGGCTTTGTTTGTAGAGCTAGCTTATGAATTAGAAATTATTCCTGATGATGAGACTGGGGATAGTTTTCATGAAAGATGGGAGGAGTCAAGTCAGAAAGTGACGGAGTCAAATATAGAAAGGGAGGGGCTTAAGGAAATGCAGGAACAAGGGTCGGTCCAATCAGACCAGGTTGTGGAATCAGTAAATAAAGAAAATAACGGACAAAAAACTCAGGTAATAAATATGGGCCAAAGTGATGGGATAAAGGTAAAGATCAAGACCAAGGTTGTCACACCTGTAGAGGAAGGCGGAGATAAAACTTTACCGGAGGAAGACCAGTTAGCGGGACAGTCTTACGCCACAGCAGAGGAGTTAGAACCATCTCAGGTTATAGATCAGGAATATCCAAATATAGAACAAGACTCTGCCAGTGACACTCAGAGACAAGATAACAAAGTTAGTGATTCAGACAAAGAGATGTTAGCAACAATGAATGAGGAACTTGCAGAAGGTTTAAAAAGTATTGTTGAAAACAATAATCTAGGAAGTATAGAGAAAGATGATAGTAATGATAAATACACAAGTCCTAAAATACCAAATGCCAAAATTATAACAAGTGCTGATACAGATGTTTTCCATCATAAAACTGAAAGGACAGTAAAAAATTTACACAATTATCAAGCACAAAATATAGGTGAAAGTAGCAATAGACACGACCAAACATCACAATCAGTAGAATCTGAGAAATCCAGGGAGGGATCGGAAACACCATCTGGGGATGCATCCCGGCCCACAGATGAACTTTGACTGTAGCAAAGCTCAAAGATCTGAATACACCATGTGATAAAATGCTCATCAATAAATGTAGGGCTCCTGATATGGGGAATATTTTAACCCATTGCTCAATAGCTATGCCTTTTTACACCTTTAACTTATTCCTCGGCTGAAGAAAGTAATTCCATTTTATACAGTCATGAATATGCACCATAGAAAAACATTTTCCATAACGTAGCAGATGCTAGCTTAAAGCAGACTGAAATTAAAGCAGAATGTGCCTTAAGGCACATTCTGCTTTACTTTCAACCTGCTTTAAGTGGTCACCTGTCTTCAAAACTAGAAAATGCTATAGGATAATCATCTTATTTTGCACTAAACCCTATGTTGTGACAACTCATTTGAATCGCCTCTCTAAGACAATTCTGTTGAGTGGTCTTAAGATAAGGTTTGATGCAGAAACTAACCAGAATAATTTAGAAAAAAAGTACTTTATTCCCTCATATCTGGAGCCCTGAAAATGTAATGAACAGTGAAGGTCATTTAATTGAATTTGTTGTAACAATCACTTAGCATTGTATCATATCAGAAGAAATAAGGTCAGTGATTAAGGTAATGTTTATTGTGATACATGTACATGTGTTTAATGAAAACAGTCAAACCTATGTATAGTGGCATTAACCCTTTGAACCCTAGTCCCGCATATAGGCGTCCTTTTCAAACAGTATACATGTGATATTGCACTTGTCCTATGCAAACAGTGAATACCCAGATCAGAGGGCTCCGTAAAACGGAGCCCTCTGATCTGGATCTTCACTGTTTGTCATAATGCAAAACATTGACAAAAACAACCCTTAAAAGTCAGAAATGGACTAGACTAAAATGGAAACTGGGATTGTCTATTTGAAGTTTTAGGGAGGAAAGAGTTAAGTGACTTTGATAAGAGTGTATGGATCCTGATCAGATTCAGAATTATGTGATGTCTGATCTGGATCCAAACTGTTTGCAAAGTCGACCTATGAAGGTGAAACGGTTAATGCAGAGTGAAAATAGCAGAAAGCTCCTTCAGGTTTATGCATTTCTTTCATTCCTTGCTAGCTTTCATTTCTGTAGGAGCTTTATGCATTTGTTTTTCATTCCACATAAAGTATAGTAAAACCTATCTAACCATTGAAATATAGCCCTGTTGATAGCATCTAAGACAGGTGGTAGCTTAAAGCAAGGTAACAGTAGAGCAGAAAGCTGCTATAGGAGCTTTCTGCTTTACTGTCACCTTGCTTTAAGCAGCCACCTGCCTAAAACTTGGATTTTTATTATCTCGTAATGGAGAGGTTTAACTGCAGTCACCTGTCTTTACAATATTTCTCCATGCCTCTTTGTTGCATCTTCACTAAACACAGGTTTGACTCAACATCATTTTTTGATACAGTAAAACCTGTCTTATTACAACCAATAAAAAGAAGGCTAATTGATTGTAAGCAAGACAGGTGGCAACTTAAGATGAAAATAAAACAGAACGCTTCGTTTAAGTTTCACCTTGCTTTAAGCAGCCACCACTAGACATCAAATACAGTGGAGAATCTGTTATTCTTTCCCAATAAACGCGTTTACGCTAAAACTATTATTTGCAGTGCAAACAGTTTGGAGCCAGATCAGACGCCGGGTAACCCGGCGTCTGATCAGGCTCCAAACGGTTTGCCACCGAGATAAACAAGAATTATCAGAATTGTCCAAAAGTTGTTCTTTTCTACGTTTTAGTGTTTTGAGTTTGCGTACGTTTGCGTTTAAACGGGAAAGAATAACAGATTCTCCACTGTAATGTAAATTATATGGCGTAATAGAGAGGCTTTACTGTATGTTAAGACCAAAACACTGTGTAGCTCTTTTCCATAGCTTGTTTTCAGCATTTACGACTAGAAGTCTCAGACTATTTCACTTTGAAAAATGACCAGTTTATAATGATTTTAAATGATGTTTTATCAAAATATTTCTGGAAAAAGAAAGTCAAACAAACAGTGCAGACCCTGAACAGATTAGTCCTCTGATCAGGGTCTGCACTGTTTGCAAACTACACATACAATAGTATCCAGTATAGAAAGGGTTATTGTATAACTTTGAAAGAGTAAGATGATAGAACTATAAATATATTCCAATGAAGTCTTTCCAAGTTTTCTATGTTGATGTTTGCTGTATGCTCTAATGGTTTTGGCCTGACCTAGCCAGGTAAATAACATATAACTTCAGGTGTAAGACTTTTCCCAACTGTCCTTAATACTTGTTTTCTTAACCCATAACCCCATAGCTTCTTTCTAATATTGCAGATAGGTGACCACTTAAAGAAGGTTGAAAGTAAAGCAGAATGCGCCTCGGGCGCATCCTGCTTCACTTTCAGCCTCCTTTTAAGGTACCATCTGCTAGAAAAAAAGAAAATATTTCTTATGATACATGTACATATTCATATCAGTATAAAATGGAACTATTTTCTATAGTTGAATGGAGGAATAAATCAAATGCTTTACAATGGGTATCTATGGAGTAAAGGGTTAAGAGCAAAGTTTGAGTAAACTATCCTACTACATCAGTCTGTGTTTTATTTTGTGACAGACTATGTGGTATCACATAGTTTTAACCCTTTACCCAATAGAAGCGACTTTTAGCGTACATGTATTTATTTATTCCTCCGCTGAAGAAAATAGTTCAAGTTTATACCCTCAGGAACAATTACCATAAAAAATATCTTTATATAGCCTAGCCGATAGTAGTTTAAAGCTGGCTGAAAGTAAAGCAGAATGTGCTTTAAGGCACATTCTGCTTTACTTTCAACCTGCTTTAAGTGATCACCTGTCTTTATTGTTATAAACAGTTTATTGGGTTGAAGGGTTAAATGAGGGGATATTTCAAGTAATTAAATTCCACTGTCTTCACCAAATCTTACATTTTAAACTGCCCATTAGAATGATACAAGGTAGGGTTTGATGGAGGGAAAAATATTACTTAACCCAATACCCCATAAATACACCCTTTTACGCCTTTAATACATGTATATTCCTCTACTGAAGAAAATAGTTCCAATTTATACAGTCATGAATATGTAAAATAAGAAAAAAATTCTATTTTCTAGCAGATGGTAACTAAATTCAGGCTGAAAGTAAAGCAGTGTGTGCCTTAAGACGCATTCTCCTTTAATTTCAACCTGCTTTAAGTGGCCACCTGACTTCAAAACTAGAAACAGACTATGGGGTAATGCTCAAATATCAGTAACACTGTATTAACCCTTTACCCAATAGCCTGTTTTTAGTATTAAAGATAGGTTACAGTGGAGAATCTGTTATTCTTTCCCGTTTAAACGCAAACGTACGCAAACGCAAAAACGTAGAAAAGAACAACTTTTGGACAATTCTGATATTTCATCTTTATCCTTGTGGCAAACAGTTTGGAGCCTTATCAGACGCCGGGTTACCCGGCGTCTGATCTGGCTCCAAACTGTTTGCAGTGCAAATAATAGTTTTAGCGTAAACGCGTTTATTGGGAAAGAATAACGTTTTCTCCACTGTACCACTTATGGTTGAAAGTAAAGTAGAATGTGCCTTAAGTCGCATTCTGCTTTACTTTCAACCTGCTTTAAGACTATCTGCTGTGATATAGGCAATAATTTTATGCTAAATATTCAAGACTGTTTCAAATGGAACTAGTTTCTTCAGTGGATGAATAAATTAAAGGCATAAAAGCATGTCTATGGAGTAAAGAGTTAAACTTTCCCCTGCTATCAAGTTTAACCCATTACCCCTTAAAAACGCCTTTTTACGCCTCTTACTTATGCCTCCACTGAAGAAAAAAGTTCCAGTTTATACAGCAAAGAATATGTACCAAAAGAAATATTTTCCATATCCTAGAAGATGGTAGCTTAAAGCAGGCTGAAAGTAAAGCAGAATGTGCCTTAAGGCACATTCTGCTTTACTTTCAACCTGCTTTAAGTGGTCACCTGTTTTCGAAGCAAGAAATAGGCTAAGAGGTAATGGGTTAAATATAGATGGCCATAAAATAGATTGTTTTATTATCTAAAACTCTGAAGAAGAGAAAGCAAGATTAAGCAAGACATTTAATTCTTTGTAATTCCATTTTACATGTATTTCTTTTATGAAATATTTAAGAAATCACCTTTGTATGTATACCAGTCCAGAACAATCACAGTCAAACTTCGATCTCTTAAACTCGCTTAAATCAAATTTTTGTGTTTCTGCTGTTGAATTTCTTTATTTCCACTTCACTTAAAAGTCGAAAATACTCCTATTTCAAAGTTAAACGTGGCTTAGCCATGTTTTAACTTTGAAATAAAGATATATTTGACTTAACCCATTTCTCCATAGGTACACATTTAATTGATTCCTCCGCAGAAGAAAATAGTTCCATTTTATATAGTAATATATAAGAAATAGTTCCTATATCCTAGCAGAATGTAGCTTAAAGCAGGCTGAAAGAAAAGCAGAATGGGCCTTAAGGCACATTCTGCTTTACTTTCAACCTGCTTTAAAATGTCACCTATATTCAATACTAGAACCTGGCAACATAATGTAGGGGAAGGAGTTTTAGATATGGAAATTTGACTGTACTGTGTTATTGTACCTTTAACAGATCACACTATTATCACATAGTAGTGGGTAATTGTGTATGGGAAATCAGTCCTATTTGTACTGTGTAATTGTACCTTAAACCCATTACTCCATAGCCAATTTCTAGTTTTGAAGAGAATTGACCACTTAAAGCAGGCTGAAAGTTAAGCAGAATGCGCCTTGAGGCGCATTCTGCTTAACTTTCAGCCTGCTTTAAGCCACCATCTGCTAAAATATAGAAAAAAAATCTTATGCTTCAATCATATCCATGACTGTTTAATGGAGAGCTCTTTTCTTAAGTGGAGTAATAAATCGAAAGCATTAAAATGCATATATATGGAGTAATGGGTTAACAGATCAAGCTATTATCACATAGTAGTCGGTGAAGTATCATTTATCAGTTCTATTTCTGTATATATGGGTACTAGATTTATTTATACATCATCAATCTCGTTATCGGGTCTTCCATGTGTGACTTGCTTGTAAGTGTTCATTTCCCCACAAGTAGATTTCTAGTAGATTCAGGAGGCTTTGACTGCAAGACTTGTGTTTGAATGATGTGATGCTTTTGTTTCTGATAGAAACAGGGCTGCCGTAAGTTGATCTTGAAAAATCCTAAGATTTCCAAATGTTGTTTTTTCAAGAGCGATTACTTAAAGCAGGCTAAAAGTAAAGCAAAATGTGCCTTCAGGGCGCATTCTGCTTTACTTTCATTCTGCTTTCAGCTACCATCTGATAGGATAAAAATTAAGATTTCGAAAAATCCAGCGAAATGGCAGCCCTGTAGAATGCTTTGTGTAATTAAGTAGTCATCTATGTGAGGTGATTATTCAGAAGATACAAGGGCTATTTTTTAGATAGTATCAGCTTAACCCTTTTACTGCGTAAATGTGCCTTTTACACCTTTAATTTATACCTCCACTGAAGATAATAGTAACCTTATATAGTCTTGAAAATCAGGATTGAATATGCAGCATAAGAAATATTTCTTATAACCTAGCAGATGGTAGCTTAAAGTAGGCTGAAAGTAAAGCAGAATGCTCATTAAGAAGCATCCTGCTTTACTTTCTAGTCTTTCTACCTGCTTTAAATGATCATCTGTCTTCAAGTTCAAAACTAGAAACAGGCTGCGCCTTAAGGCACATTCTGCTTCACTTCCAGCCTGCTTTAGGCTACCATTGGCTTGAATATAAGGAATATATTTTGTGTTGCATGTTATAATATTCAATACTGTAAAAATTTAGAACTGCTTTCTTTAGTAGAGTTATAAAATAAAGGCATAAATATGCATATCTATTGAGTAATGGGTTAATAACCAGCTTAAATAATGGCTCTTTTCTATGTACAGCAATGCTGTTTGATTTACTTTCTAGACTGATCAGGTGCAGATGCCTGGTCAGTTTGCGTCTTAACACATTCAATCCTAGCGACTCATCATTATCAAACAGTGAACATGTGAAGGAAAATTTGTCCAATGCAAACAGTGCAGACCCTGATCAGAGGGCTCCTACTCTGATCAGGGTCTGCACTGTTTGTCATTTTGAAATATATTGTTAAAATCAACCCTAACAGTCTAAAATGGACTACTCTTAAGTAAAAATTGGAATTGTTCATTAAAAGTTTCAGGGGTAAATGAGTTAAAAGATGCATCAGAGAAGATTTGGTGTAATATTTATGCCCCAGAGATCAAAGATCTCATGGGCATGTTGTGTTTGGTCTTTCCATCTGTCTGTTGGTTTGTCTGTCTACAACCTTAACATTTGCAATAACATGTGTTAGAGAATTCATATTGACATGTGTTCTCAACTCAAGAAGCCCTTTAGCTCAGTACTGTTCTACACATGTCCCAGGTCTGCCATAAGTTGATCATGAAATATCCTAAGATTTCCAAATTTTCTATTTTTCAAGCGCAATTACTTAAAGCAGGTTGAAAGTAAAGCATTTACATAATTTAGTTACTTTCAGCCTGATTTAAACTACCATCTACATAGATACAAATCCGCTGAAATGGCAGGTCTGAGGTCCTGTCAAACAAAGGTCAAGTTATCCTTTGCCATCAGTGGGGCATAGTGTTTTATAAACATATCTTGTTTTTTTACCAGCATTGGCAATAGAATGTTATAATAATAATTACTACCATAACAATTTTGTGAATAATTAATTATGTAAATAACTCATTGTCGTCGTGCAATAAGTGACAAGTATTTCTATAACCAAGAGCAAATCATTGAAGAAGCATCGAGGATATTTACCGTAATGATCTTACGTATTGTGACAGACTAGCCTAAGGAGACAGTGTAGACCCTGATCAGACTGTCCTTCAGGAGCAGTTTGATCAGGGTCTACACTATTTGCCATCAAGTTTGCACCTTTCGGACAAATTACTGTGTGATAAAAGCATTTTTTCTTTCTAAAGTTTTATAATAATTAAAGCATTTACACAGTGTGTCCCACGTTTAAGGATTGTTATGGTACAGACAGAATGGCTGTATAGCTCTGTATATTCTACCACCTGTCTATGGTGGCATTTGTGCCTCTTCATCGATTTATTGCTGAACTCTGGTTTAAATTTACTTTAGCCCTTACAGTGCTGAAACAGGATATTTAAATCATATGCAAACAGTGTAGATCTAGATTAGAGGGTTTCTAACATATCCCTCTGATCAGGGTCCACACTGTTTGTATTTTTGGGACAAACACTCCGAGTCAATGTTAACTGTCCATGTACCTTAAAATAGTGTAGTCCATTTTAAAATTCAGCACTGTAAGAGCTATTGAAGTCAGAAATGTTTACTTAGAATTTCAAAATTGTATTTTGTATATTTCACTAAGTAACTCTTGACGGTTATTATATTCGCTTGTGGATCATTATAGCTACGAAAAACATGAACCAGTCTACTTGATATTCTGGGTAGTTTAATAAATACATCTCAAAATTAGCAAACAGTGTAGACTCAGATCAGAGGGTTTCTATAGGAGCCCTCTGATCTGGGTCTACACTGTTTCCAAATGTAATGAGTATATTTTAAACAGGTCCATGGTGTTGAAAGAGTTAAAATTTGTTTTTGTATAGGGTACGCTGATGCCATGTAGTTGTTGTCATCATTGTTTTATAAATGCAATTTATTTTTGGAATAATTGAAAGTTCAATTTCCTAGAGTTATACATGCCGGTGTTTGTAATGCGTCTCATCTCTAGTGCTGGTTTTGTAGAAAAAGAAAAGAAAATTGGTAAGGTAAAATTCCACTGTTAGGACCACTGAAAAGACGGTTAACCCATTACCCCATAAATATGTGTTTTAACGCCTCTAATTTATTTATCCATTGAGTAAAATAGTTCCAATTTACACAACTATGGATATGTACCTTCAGAAATATTTTCTATATTCTAGCAGATTTTTGCTTAAAGGTTGAAAGTAAAGCAGAATGCGCCCTAAGGCGCATTCTGCTTTACATTCAACCTGCTTTAAGTAGTAACTTGTTTTAAAAGCTAGAAACAGGCTCTGGGGTAATGGGTTAAAGCTGCATAAATTATAATATGTATAAACTCAGAATTATTTTTGTGTATACAGCAAGAGTTTTACGCCCATTTGATGAAGAAGCATTAATATCGCTACAGACAGGTGGCTTTTTTAATGCAGAATAAAATTAATAGAAATTAAATATAAAAGTAGGAACTTTCGAATAAAAGATGTGTCTTCTTTTGAATTGATTTTTAACACAGGTTTAAATGTACAGCAATGTGTTTATTACATGTGACTGCTTAAAGCAGGGCAACAGTAAAACAGAAAGCTCATTAAGGAGCTATCTGTTTTACTGTCACTTTGTTTCAAGTTGTTAACAATCAGTTAACCTTCGTTTATAGAGAGTTTGTACTATATTAATACTAATAATTTGGGCATATATATATTAGTTTTATTTGAATTAACAGTGGAATCCTGATAATTCAAACACACTTAAATAGTCTAGCTCAACCTAGAAATATGGGAACAATCAACTGAAGCTAGATCATTTTGTGAAGCTTCAACTGAAGAAATGCAGGTACATGTAGGCTTGATTTAACTAATAGCCTGTTTCTATTTTTGAAGACAGGTGACCACTTAATGCAGGATGACAGTAAATCAGAATGTACTTCACTTTCAGCCTGCTTTAACCCATTTCATGCGGGATACACTTTTAGGTGTACCTCTAGGCAAACTGTTTTGATCTGAGATCAAAACTGTTTGCAGCTAATTCAATATTCTATCAGAAACTGCTAAAATCTTTTGCAAATATTTGAGTTATATCCGCTGCAGACGACATTTTAAAATGGCCGCCAAATATTACCCAGCATACAATGGGTTAAACCACCTAGGATATTGATTATTGAATATATCTCTAATGGTACCTATTCATGATTGTGTAAGGTGAAACTGTTTTCTTCAGTGAAAGGAATAAATTAAATGGATAAAAAGAGTTTTAGGGGCAATGGGTTAACCCATTTCCCCATAGCCTGTTTCTAGTATTGAATAAGGCGCATTATGCTTTACTTTCAGCTTCAATCTGCTAGATTATAGATAGTATTTCTTATGGTAAATATTTATGTACAGTATGTATAAATTGGAACTATTTTCTTCAGTGTAGGAATAAATTTAAGGTGTAAAAAGGCGTATTTATGGGGTTATGAGTTAAGCAAGTTTGAGTTATCGACATTTGACTGTAAGTAATATATATGACCCAGTGTAGCAATGTGAATGGTTGCTGTAAACATTGGAATGATTGCTGTGCAACAAAATGAAACAATTTGTTTGTGTATTGCTGTAAAGCCCTTCTAGTATGACCTCTCAAAAGGAATGTTTTTTTGCCATTCAAAGCAGGTGGCTTTTAAAGGCAAATTAGAAATAAAGCAGAAAGTTCATACAGGATTTGTCCACTGAATTTTCATTTTTCTTAACTCTTTGCATGCTGGGTAATTTTTTTTCGTCTGCTATTGTTCTTGAAATAGAACTTTCTAAATGTCTTTTTCAAAACATGTTCAGAGTGCAAAACTGCTTGGATCCTGATGAGACGCAGCGTTACACAGCATCTCATCTGGACCCAAACTGTTTGCAAAGGTATTCACTGTGGCGGACATATCCGCCGCTAACATGCAAAGAGTTAAATACCCCATAGTCTATTTCTAGTTTTGTAGACAGGTTACCGCTTAATGCAGGTTTAAGGTAAAGCACCTTCTGCTTTACTTTCAACCTGCTTTAAGTCACCATATGCTATTATAAGCATACTCATGACTTATAAAGTGGAATTATATTCTTTTATGGAGGAGAAAATTAAAGCCATATTTTAACCCTTAGCCTGCCACTCACGACTATAGCTGCATATGCAAACAGCTTGGATCCGGATGAGACGCCGAGTAACTCGGCGTCTCATCCGGATCCAAGCTGTTTGACACTCGGACAACATTTTCAGCAATTTTGAGCAACTTTGAAGCACTTTGAAACTTGAAGCAGACGAGAAATATAGCAGACGACAATTTATTTGGCGGGCTAAGGGTTAAGCTGAAATGTGTTTTGAACACCATCAACAAGTTTTCTTGTAAGTATTCATTAGCCCATTACCCCATAAATATGCCTTTAATTTATTCCTCCACTAAAGAAAATTGTTCCACTTTATTATTACAGTGGAGAATGTGTTATTCTTTCCTAATAAACGTGTTTACGCTAAATCTATTATTGCCCTTGCAAACAGTTTGGAGCCAGATCAGACGCCGGGTCACCCGGCGTCTGATCAGGCTCCAAACTGTTTGCCACCAAGATAAACATGAAATATCAGAATTGTCCAAAAGTTGTTCTTTTCTACGTTTTAGTGCTTTGCGTTTGCGTTTAAACGGGAAAGAATAACAGATTCTCCACTGTATACAGTAATGAATATGTATCAAAAGAAATATTTTCTATATTCTAGCAGGTGGTAGTTTAAAGCATGCTGAAAGTAAAGCAGAATTTGCATTAAGGCGCATTCTGCTTTACTTACAACATGCTTTAAATAGTCACCTATTTTCAAAACTAGAAACAGGCTATGAGGTTAAAGAAGAGGTGTTTATTGTATCCTGTTTTGTGTTGGAAGAGAGTTACGGTGCGGAAAGTAAATGCAATGCAATCTAGAAAATGGAAATTTCTTGAAAATGTTGATTCCTTTTCACCATATTCCCAATAGAAGCACCATATAAGGCATTGAATTTGTTCCTTCACTGAAGAAAAAAGTTACAATTTATACAGTAATGAATATTTATCATCAGAAATATTTTCTATATCCTAGCATATGATAGCTTAAAGCAGGCTGAAAGTAAGACAGAATGTGCCTTTAGGCACATTTGCTTTACTTTATACCTGATTTAACTCTTTCCTCTCTGAAACTTTAAATGGACAATTCCAGTTTGCATTTTAGTCTAGTCCATTTCTGACTTTTAAGGGATGTTTTTGTCAATGTTTGGCATTATGACAAACAGTGAAGACCCTGATCAGAGGGCTCCTTTTGGAGCCCTCTGATCTGGGCCTTCACTGTTTGCATAGGACAAGTGTACTTTTCACATGTACGCTGTTTGAAAAGGACGCCTATATGCGGGACTAGGGTTCAAAGGGTCTAGTCACGAAACTAGAAACAGGCTTTTGGGTAAAGGGTTAATCCAAGTGGCAAATTTTGGAGCCTCTGATCAGGTGTGCACTGCTTGTCGTTGTGCGATATATTGTAAAATTCAACCCTAAATAGTCAATAGTAGATTATACATCACTAGGAACTGGAATTTTCTTTCTGAAGCTTCAGGGTGGAATGCGTTAAATCAGACTGAGAGTAAAGCAGGCATATTCTACTTTACTTTCAACCTGCTTTACAAGGTGATCACCATTATTCAACACTAGAAACAGGCCATGTGGTAATGGGTTAAGCTATCTTATATCAATTTGGTGTCTTTATAGTGTGTGTAATAGGCAGGATTTTCTCAACATTAAGACATCCTCTAATACGACCATTAAATTATTTAAATTAATCATTGTTAAACAGAGGCTGCTGCTTAAAGCAAGGTGATAGTAAACCAGAAAGCTCGATTAGAAGCTTTCTGCTTTACTTTCATCTTTCTTTAACTGCCACCTGTTTTTCATACAACTCAATTTGTCTTCTTTTAGTGGTTGTAATAGAGGGATTTTACTATATACATGTATATACAAGTTAGATTGAGTCAAACTAGGTTTAGTTTTGAAAACTTGCCTGTACATGTATTTCATTCCCAGTCTTCTCTGCCTGTGACAGATCAAGTATTGTTGAGGTATGTGATGAGCTGTTTGTTTTGTTTTGTTGTAGTATAAATGGATACCCATCTTGTTGACTTTGATGTCCCAGAGACAGAAGATTATACAAACATATCTCAGATAACTGGCTTGATTTTTAATGCATCCCCATATACAAACTTCAATATCTTTGGACTCATTTAAGTCGAATATATCCTTATTTCAAAAGTTAACTTTGAAATAAGGATATGTTGAATTTAACCTTTTCACTCTCAATGACGCTTTAAAGCGCGTTTGCAAACAGTTTGGGTCCTGATCAGACGCCGCATAACATGGCGTCTGATCAGGACCCAAACTGTTTGACACTCTTATTCATATCCATTAATTCATACGACCTTAAATCTAATTTCGAAACGTGTCTTGCAGACAACAATAATGAAGCAGACCACAATAAAGCGGCAAAGGGGTAAAAATCTCCAGACTAATTTGATCATGAAACGGATCTACTGAAGAGAACATTGGCAAACAGTGTAGACCCTGATGAGGCTATGCGGCATCGCATCAAGGTCTGCACGGTTTGCCATGAAGAGTTCTGCTGTATGGAAAAACACAGATGTGTCTTTAGACCACCCATTATTTATCTAAAATGGAATCTTCAAGCAAGTGCCTAGGGAGAGTTTATTGCAATATCCAGGTATAAATGGGTTAAACCAGGCCGAAATATGAAATTCATCTATAGAAATGAGGGTAGACGTCTAGGTTCGAATTTACTTATAAGTTGGAGAGACCAAAGTTTGACTAGTTATACATAGAGTGAATGTTGGAGTAGCAGACTACCTACAGAAAATCAAGAACCCTTATTCTCACTTTGGTTCCTTATCTGCGACAAAAAAACAAACAAGAGCACCGCAAGCCGGGCACATTATAGTATATTTTTCAGCTCAACATCTTGATGCCAAGATGCAAATGCTCTTTGAAGGAAAGATCAGTAAGGCTAATGGTCTTGCTCTGAATTTGTTAGAGACACCAACCACATATCTTAGAGAAGTGACTATGCAGCATGGGCCAGTGATGGGGATGTGAAATTTACATCTAGTTCAACACTATGTACTACAGTAGTACAGTACTTTGAATTTATGTGCTTTGGATTTTTATATGAGTTGTTTGCATTAAATCTGAAATATCGCTCACCTGGAAAAACCAACACAAGGGTCACATGACCCCTGGGGTGGGATCTTTTTTTAGCCCAGAGACATAATTTCAAATATCTTGCTGATGAAACTTGAAAATTAAGTGTTCTGTCAAACATTTTGTAAATGGGTGGTTAAATCTATTTTTAGCTAATGTGACCCAGATATGCAACAGACCCAATCCATTTCAGCATTATTGGTAAAGAACATCTAAAACTGTCACTTCATAATGCTAAATATCAAAGCTCTTGCATTAATAGTTTCAGAGAAGAATATTTCACTATATAACTCTATGTAAAACTGCAACCCCTAGGGCCTTGGCAGTTTTGACCCAAGGGGCATAATTTGATAAATCTTGCTAGAGGACCTGTAGATGATGATTTATGCTAAATATCTAAGCTCAGGGTACTGTAGTTTAAGACAAGAAGATTTTTTAAAACTGCAACCCCTAGGGCCTTGGCAGTTTTGACCCCAGGGACATCATTTGAACAACATTGAAAGAGGACCTGAAGATGATGCTTTGTGCCAAATATCTAAGCTCATTGAAAAAATCTATTTTTAGCTCCTGTGACCTAGATATGCAACACAGCGGAACCATATTTACAATATTGGTTAAGGGCTTCTAGAAGTGTCACCATGCCAAATATCAAAGCTCTGGCCATATTAGTTTCAGAGATAAAGATGTTTGAAAATTTCACAATATAACTCTTTGTAAATTTACGACCCCCGGGGCGGGGTAATTTTTTACCCAAGGGACATAATTTGAACAATTTTAATAGAGGACCTGAAGACGATGCTTTGTGCCAAATATCTAAGCTCAAGGTACTGTGGTTTTAAGCTCCTGTGACCTAGATATGCAACAGACCGGAACCATATTTACAATATTGGTTAAGGGCTTCTAGAAGTGTCATCATGCTAAATATCAAAGCTCTGGACATATTAGTTTCAGAGATGAAGATGTTTGAAGATTTCACTATATAACTCTATGTAAAATTACGACCACTGGGGCGGGGTCATTTTTTACCCAAGGGACATAATTTGAACAATCTTGATAGAGGACCTGAAGACAATGCTTTATGCCAAATATCTAAGCTCAGGGTACTGTGGTTTCAGACAAGAAGATTTTCATTGAAAAAATCTATTTTTAGCTCCTGTGACCTAGATATGCAACGGACCGGAACTGTTTGAACAACTTTGAAAGAGGACCATACAAGGATCATTCCTGCCAAGTTTGGTAAAAATCCATCCAGTAGTTTCGGAGGAGATGTTAACGAATAAATGGGGCATAACTCTTGAATGTCTACGGAAATCTTGCTGGTTATGGAACTTGACCGAGACATTCTGATTAAGCACCGCAAACGGGTGCTGGACGCTGGACTTTCATATACTTGAGACGGCTACATTTTTCAAACTTAAAGAAGGTGTATGGGTGCTTAATGCCCTATTGATCATAGAGGTTTGTAAGCAACAACAACTTAAACATACTTGGACAGTCTACATTCCATTCAAAGTAAACTATAAGTCAAAAGAAGGACAATATCTTTGCCTGTTTTACCTGCCTTGTTGTAATGAGTTGCCCTTTTGAAACTAAACTAGTATTCAAATATATTGGAAGTTTGAAATTAATAAGTTTCTACAGTTACTGAAAAATTTCATATACAAATTCTTAGTCAAGCAAGGGTAATAACTCTGCAATGACAAACCCTAGGTTATCTGCTTTGTTGAAAGGTGATGCCCTTTTGAAACTGAACAAGTATTCAAAGTTTCAAGTTAATACCTATGGTATTTATTAAGCATGAAACTTAATACCTATGGTAATTATTAAGCAATCTAATTAAATTCTAAAAAGTCAAAACAAGGGCAATTACTCTGGAATCACAAAACCAAGGGTTACCTGCCTTCTTGTAATGAGTTGTCCTTTTAATACTTAACAAGTATTTAAAATTTCAATTTACAAGTTTTATGTAAATAAAAACAAGGGCATTAACTCTGGAATGGCACATCCCCGGTCACCTTTCTTGTTTGAATGAGTTGCCCTTTTGATATAACACAAGTACTTAAAGTTTCAAGTTAATACCTTTGACAGTTATTAAGATATTTCAATTTACAAGTTTTAAGTGAATAAATCAAGGGAAATTACTCTGGAATTACAAATCATAGAGTAACCTACCTTGTTGTAATGAGTTGTCCTTTTGATACTTTACAAGTATTCAAAGTTTCAAGTTAATATCTTTCATAGTTATTTAGATATGTTATTTTATAACTTTTAAGTAAACAAGAGGGCCATGGCCCTTAATTCGCTCACCTGAGGTCATTGTGCCTTAGCTTAATAGGCAAGACAACATTTTAATATAGCTGTAAATGGAATTATCTTCCAGACAAAAAAAAACATGACAAATTGGAATAACTTAAAAAAATATTGTTGGCAGAGTTATGGCCCTTATCCATGACACTTCTTCTTATCAAGCTACATGTATTTCCATATGATTATTTATTGCGCACTCTGCTTTACCTTCAACCTGCTTTAAGTTATCATCTACTAAGATATAGATACTATTTCTTATATCTTACATGTTTATGACTATATAAAGTGGAATTATTTTCTTTAGAGGAGGAATACATTAAAGGCGTAAAAAGGCGTATGTATGGGGTAATGGGTTAACATCAGTAGAACTGGAGTTATCTCAAAGACAAGAAAATATGACACTGGGAAATATCTAAAAAATGACATTGACCTTTGTAGGACATGACCCAAGTTATAAAGTTTCTAACTTTAACAAAGTTATGGCTAAGATTAAAGTTGTGGACTGACAGACAAACAAATGGACAAACAGACAAAAAAGCAGACAGACAACAACAATATGCCCCCAACTGCAGGGCATAAAAATATAGCAGACACCACCATATGCAACCTCATCAGCTGACCAGCTGACCTGAGTTCAGTTATGTAACTCTGCCAGTAGGAAATTTGGCTAGGGTCTAACTCTTATAATGCTGAATTGCTGTCTGCTATACATATTTTGAATGTGAATTATGACCTAGATATTTAACCGACCAGAACCATTTGAACAAACTAGGTAAAGGACATTTAGAAGTGTCACCATGCCAAATATCAAAGCTCTGGCCATATCAGTTTCAGTGGAGAAGACGTTTGAAATTTTCACTATATAACTCTATGTAAAACTGTGACCCCCGGGGCGGGGCTAATTTTGACCCCAGGGGCATAATTTGAACAAACTTGATAGAGGACCTGTAGATAATGTTATGTGCCAAATATCTAAGCTCTGGCCCTTGTAGTTTCAGACAAGAAGATTTTTTAAGATTTCCTTATTTTTTCACTTTGGTTGCCATAGCAACCAGAGTTCTATATTGTTTTCAATTCTTTGAACAAATTTGAAAGAGCTTGACCCAAGGAACATTCCTGTAAAGTTTGGTTGAAATCTGTTCAGCCGTTTAGGAGAAGATGTCATTTGAAGCAATTGTTAACGACGACGGACGACGCACGACGGACACAGGGCCATCCCAATAGCTCACCTTGAGCCTTTGGCTCAGGTGAGCTAATAAAACAAGGGCAATAACTCTGGATACACAAACCTCAGGGTTACCTGTCTTATTGTAATGAGTTGCCCTTTTGATACTAAACAAGTATTCCAAGTTTCAAGTTTATATCTTTCATAGTTATTTAGATATGTTAATTTACAATTTTGAAGTTATGGGCAATAACTCTGAAATTACAAATCCCAGGGTTACCTGCCTTGTTGTAATAAGTTGCCTTTTTGATACTGAATAACTATTCCAAGTTTCAACTTTATATCTTTCATAGTTATTTAGATATGTTAATTTACAATTTTGAAGTAAATAAAACAAGGGCAATAACTCTGAAATGACCAATCCCAGGGTTACCTGCCTTGTTGTAATGAGTTGCTCTTTTAATACTGAACAAGTATTCCAAGTTTCAAGTTAATATCTTTCATAGTTATTTAGATATGTTAATTTACAATTTTTAAGTAAATAAAACAAGGGCAACAACTCTAAAATGACAAATCCCAGGGTTACCTGCATTGTTGTTATGAGTTGCCCCTTTTGATACTGAACAACTATTCCAAGTTTCAAATGGATACCTTTGATAGTTATTGAGAAATCAACTCTTACAAAAACCTTAAGCAAACAAGAGACCCAGAGGGTCACATTTCGCTCACCTGAGGAAACTGTACCATAGAATTTGACTGGGCAAGACAACATTTTGATATAGCTATGACCCAGGTGCCATAACTTGATCTTGGTAGAGGACCACAATGCGAAGCTACATGTCAGATATTAATGATCTGGGCCTTACGGTTTAAGAGAAGAAGATTTTTAAAGGTTTTCCTATAAAAACTGATAAGCCCCTGGGTGGGGCCAATTTTGGCCCAGGGGTCATAATTTGAACACACTTGGTAGAGAACCACAAGGCAAAGCTATATGTCAAATATTAAGAATCTGGGCCTTACAATTTCAGAGTAGAAGATTAAAGGTTTTTCTATATAAGTCTATGTAAAACTGATAAGCCCCGGGACGGGGCCAAATTTGATCAACGGTTCATAATTTGAACAATCTTGGTAGAGTACCATAGGGCAAAGCTACATGTCAAATATAAATGATCTTGGCCTTACGGTTTTTTAAAGGTTTTCCTATGAAAAACTAATAGGCCCGAGGGCGTGGCAATTTTTGGCCCGGGGGTCATAATTTGAACAATCTTGGTAGAGGACCACAAGGCAAAGCTATATGTCAAATATTAAAGATCTAGGCCATACAGTTTAATTTTTAAAGGTTTTCCTATATAAGTCTATGTAAAACTGATAAGCCCCGGGGCGGGGCCAATTTTGACCCAGGGGTTATAATTTGACCAACTTTGGTAGAGGACTTTAAGGCAAAGCTACATGTCAAATATAAATGATCTAGGCCTTACAGTTTCAGAGAAGTTCCTATGAAAAACTGATAAGCCCGAGGGTGGGGCCATTTTTAGCCCGGGGGTCATAATTTGAACAATCTTGGTAGAGGACCACAAGGCAAAGCTATATGTCAAATATTAAAGATCTGGACCTTACAGTTTCAGAGAAGAAGATTTTTAAAGGTTTTCCTATATAAGTCTATGTAAAACTGAAAAGCCCCGGAGCGGGGTAAATTTTGACCCGGGGGTCATAATTTGAACACTCTTGGTAGAGGACCATATAGCGAAGCTACATATCAAATATTAATGATCTAGGCCATACAGTTTCTGAGGAGAAGGTTTTTAAAGGTTTTCCTAAGAAAAACTGATAAGCCCCAGGGCGGGGCCATTTTTGGCCCCAGGGTCAAACTTTGAACAATCTTGGTAGAAGATCGGTAGAAGTTCATTAGGTAATGATACATACCAAATATCAAAGGTCTGGGCCTTTCGGTTTCTGAGAAGAAGATTTTTTAAGATTTTCTTATGCATTAAAAGATGACCCATGTTAGAAAATCTGGTCCCACAGCAAGGGGAATAACTCTAGCCAAAATATTTGAACAAGATTTCGTTCCCCCTTGTCACTGATGCTTCTGACAAAGTTTGGTTGAAATAGGTACAGTGGTTTCTGAGGAGATGTTGTTTGAAAATGTGAACGGACGACTGACGACGTACGCCGGACGGAATGGTATCACAATAGCTCATCCTGAGCCTTTGGCTCAGGTGAGCTAAAAACTTAAACGACGCAGACGCTGTCGCAGACGACAGGGTGACGACAATAGCTCGACTTTTCGAAAAAATCAAGCTAAAAATGCCCGTTTTTGACGAAAAAAGGGGCATAACTCTTAAATGTCTGGGGCAATCTTGCTGGTTATGGTACATAACAGAGACATTATTGTAAATCACATGCTGACCAAGTTTTAAAAGGATTGGAATAAATTTGTTTGTGTTAGAGAGCAGACAAACTAAAAAATGCCCGTTTTTGACAAAAAGGGGCATAACTCCTGAATGTCAGGGGCAATATTGCTGGTTATCAAACTTAACCGAGATATTATAGTCATACACATGCTGACCAAGTTTTAAAAGGATTGGAATAAATTTGTTTGAGTTAGAGAGCAGACAAACTAAAATGCCTGTTTTTGATGAAAAAAGGGGCATAACTCCTGAATGTCAGGGGCCATATTGCTGGTTATCAACCTTAACCGAGATATTATAGTCATACACATGCTGACCAAGTTTTAAAAGGATTGGACTAAATTTGTTTGAGTTCGAGAGCAGACAAACTAAAATGCCTGTTTTTGACGAAAAAAGGGGCATAACTCTTGAATATCTGGGGAAATCTTGCTGGTTATTGATCTTGACCGAGATATTATGGTCATACACGTTCTGACCAAGTTTCAAAAGGATTGGACTAAATTTGTTTGAGTTAGAGAGCGGACATGAAAAACTTAACGGGCGGACGGACAGATGGACGGACAGTGCCACGACATAATACGTCTCGTCTAAAGACGGGCGTATAAAAATCAACCAGATAGAAATCCAATTTAGAAGGCATGCCCACTTTGGCTTAACCCTTTCCTCAATAGCCATTGGTCAAAATCATCCATATCTTACTGTGTTAAACCCTTTACACCATAGATACATTTAATTAATTTCTCCAATGAAGAAAGTAGTTCCCTTTTACACAGTAATGAATATGTATCATTAGAAAGATTGTCTACGGTATATTCTAGCAGATGGTAGCACATTCTGCTTTACTTTCAACCTGCTTAACCCTTTACCTGATAGCATTGTTTCTAGTATTGAAGATATGTGACTACTTAAAGCAGGTTGAAAGTAAAGCAGAATGCGCCCTAAGGTGCATTCTGCTTTACTTACAGCCTGCTTTAAGCTATTAACTGCTAGAATAAGGAAAGTATTAAATATGACACATATTCATTACGGTATAATTGGGAACTATTTTCTTCAGCGGATGAATAAATTGAATGTGCTAAAAGTCGCTTCTATAAGGGAAAGGGTTAAAGTGGTCAAATATTTAAACCTAGAAACAGGTTATGGAATCATAGGTTAAGACAAGATAAAGCAAGATGAATGTAAAAGAGCTTTCTATTTTACTTTCATCTCTAAGCTGTCACCTATTCCCAACACCATAACTGAATATTCATTTTTTCGATGAAGAGTAGGTAGAGGGGCTCTAAGACACTTTTGTAGAGAAAAAGATCAAAATGTTTAAACCCGATACTATATACTCTGTTGGGACCTCAAAGCATAATGTATAACTAGAAGATCTGTTTATTGCATTTCTTCTCCTCTTAATCACATTTCTCTGTCAACACCATGGATCTGCTTAAAATATACCCATGACATTTGCAAACTGTGTAGACTCGGTTTATTACACCATGGAACTGTTTAAGATACGTTCACATGTCACATTAATTAAGTGTGACATGTGTGCAAAGTTCTTTACGTAGTTTATCTCGTGTGTGTATCATTAAGTGTTTTAGTAAATTGTTCTTTTCAATAAAGGCCTTTTCACACTGGCCACACTTATACGGTTTCTCTCCTGCGTGTAGTATCATGTGTGCCTCTAAACTGTCGTTCCGAGTAAATGCTTTGTCAATTAGCTCACACTGATACGGTCTTCCTCCTCTGTGTAGACTTTCTTCTGTGTGTAACCTCATGTGTGTCACTAAACTGCCTTTCTGAGAAAAAGACTTTTCACACAGGTCACATTTGTAATGTCTTTCTCCTGTATGTATATTCATGTGTCTTGATAGATAGTAATTTCTAGCAAATGACTTTTTACACAAATCACACTTAAATGGTTTTTCACCTGTATGTAGCATCATGTGTGCCTCTAAACGGTGACTGCGAGTAAATGATTTTTCACACAGATCACACTTATACGGTCTTCCTCCTGTGTGTAGACTCATGTGTTCCACTAAACTGCAATTCTTTGTAAACGACTTTTCACACAAATCACACTTATATGGTTTCCATCCTGTGTGTCGTGTCATGTGTGCCATTAAACTGTCACTCTTAATAAATGACTTTTTACACAGGTCACATTTGTACCCTTTGTCACCTGTGTGAACTGTCATGTGTGTCACTAATTGCCCGTGCTGTGTAAATGACTGTTCTCACATGTCACACTTGTAAGGAGTTTCTCCTGTGTGTAGCCTCATATGTCTCTTTAAACTGCTATTCTGAATGAAGGTTTTTCCACATATCGCACATTTGTAAGTTTTTTGTCTTGTATGGACCCTCATGTGTGATACTAAATTGTCCTTTTCAATAAAGGACTTTCCACACAGGTCAGGCCCTGGTCCAGAAATTTCTGAGTGGGGGGGGGGGGGGGCACACTTGGGGAGGGTATGGGACGGGTGGAACCCCTCGCATAAGGTGGTACGGGGGACCTCCCCCGGAAATTTTTTGAAATTAACATCAAAATGGTGCATGCTGAGGGCATTCTAGAATGATGTAAACATCCCTATGAAACACAAAAAAAAAAGTGGTTTCATAAGTCAGAAAGAAGATTTAAACGTAAACTTGAGAAGAAGAAAAATCAATTCTCAGACAACTATAATTTAGGGTCGGACATTTTTTTAATTAACACCAAAAAGATACATTCTGGGGGCATTCTAAGAAAAAAGTTTACATCAATAGAATGATGTAAATATCCAAACACCACAAAAGTGGTATTATAAGACAGAAAGAAGTTACAATCGTCATAAAGAGGGAAAAAACCCGGAACTTTTTTGAAATTAACATTAAAATGGTGCATTCTGGTGGCATTTGAGAACAATCTTCTAAGAAAGTTTACTTTAAAAGAATGATATAAATATCCTTTATGAAATCCCAAAAATAGTGTCATAAGACAGAAAGAAGATGCATGCAATTTTTTAACGATACTTGACAAAATCAGCACTGCAAACAGTAAATAATACAGCGAAATTTTTTGAAATTAACAATAAAATGGTGCATTCTGGTGGCATTCTGAGCACATTCCTAGAAGAAAGCTTACTTCAAAAAAATGGTTTAAATATCCTAAATAAAACCCTAAAAGTGGTTTCAAAAGACGGAAAGAAGATGAACATTTTTACTTGACAAAACCAGCACTGAAAACAGTACATAATACAGTTCTTTTTTTTTTAAATTAACCTTAAAACGGTGAGTTCTGGTGGCATCTGAGAACATTCATAGAAGAAAGTTTACTTCAAAAGAACGATTGAAATATCCTTTATGAAATGCCAAAAGTGGTTTCATAAGACAGAAAGAAGATGCAACTTTTCTTAACGATACTTGACAAAACCAGCGCTGAAAACAGTACATAATATGGTGAAATCTTTTGAAATTAACAATAAAATGGTGCATTCTGGTGGCATTCTGAGAATATTCTCAGAAGAAAGTTTACTTCAAATGAATGATGTAAATATCCTTTATGAAACCCCAAAAGTGGTTCAGAGATCATGATACTACATGTTTAATATTCATAGTATAAACTGTCCCTGTAATTGGGCATAGCTCATGGGGAAGTTAATAAAATTGCGACAACATGTACACTCAATGCGCAGTTCATCGGCCCTTGATGTACTCGATTATACTAAAATATATGTTGTATTCCAATATTGTTTACAAATTGGGATGGGTTTAGATTAAGCTTTTTAACTTCGATTTTGGGTGAAACTCAAAGGTATACCTATCAGGCTTCATTACAACAGGTGAGCGGTATCAATGCCTTCAATGACAATGCCCTCTTATTTACGATTAAATTCAAGGTTCTACTTTTACAATATATCACAAAATGACATAGTGCACATTGAAACTAACTCTCCCCACAAACATTACATTGACAATTCCAATTAAGACTCGTCCACGTTTTACTTTATTTAAGGTTGTTTTATACAATTTATTACAAAACGTCAACAATGCAGAACCTGAGCGTTTTTGATGAGCCCTCTGACCTGGTCCATATTCGCTGTTTGTACAGAACAAGTTTTCCAGTCACTACTTAACTTTTAACATATTCAATTTATTACAAAAGTACACACAGTGCAGGCCCCAGAAGCTCTTTATGCACTGTTTCAGTGCAGATCGGGATAAGAGGGTTCATTTACAAACCCTCTGGTCTGGGTCAGCATTTCTCGTACAGGACAAGAGTTCTGGTCACTAGTACACTGCAGTTTACTTACAGTTAATTCAAACTTAAATCATTCTCCCTTAACCCTTTGAAACCTAGTCCCACATTTAGGCGTCCTTTTCAAACAGTATACATGTGAAAAGTGCACTTGTCCTATGCAAACAGTGAACACCCAGATCAGAGGGCTCCTTACGGAGCCCTCTGATTTGGGTCTTAACTGTTTGTCATATCGCAAAACATTGACAAAACAACCCTTAAAGGTCAGAAATGGACTATACTTAAATGGAAACTGGGATTGTCCATTTGAAGTTTCAGGGAGGAAAGAGTTAAAACATCAAATGAACAATTCCAGTGACACTAAGAAACGATTTTTACAATACTTTATATAATGACAGACAGTGTAGACCCTGATCGAGGACTTCTGAATGATTACCCCATACATACGCCTCTAATTTATTCATCCACTGAAAAAATTATTTCTTATTTAGACAGTCACGAATATTTACCATAAGAAATACATTTTGTATTTATAGCCTAGTATAATTGTAGATGGTAACTTAAAGTAGGCTGGTAATAAAGCAGAATGTGCCTGAATGCACATTCTGCTTTACTTTTCAATCTGCTTTAAGTAGTCACCTGTCAACTAAAGGCAGGCTCCTATATTCACTTAGCTTTATGTTTGTCTTGCGTGTTGTTTTCTATTTAGTGTGTAGATGAAGGAATGGTATTGCGTGTGTGTGTGTGTGTGTGTGTGTTTGTTATGGTATGGTTGTGTGTGTGTTCTGCTTTAGAGATGGGTGTATTGTTTGTGTTGCGTTTCCTGCTTGAGTCTTCTTTCGTATTTATATGGGGTAAACTGTTAAGTAACTGTCTTTTCTCATCTTTCTGTAACCAGTGTAAACCACAGGGGGCCAGAACGTAGGGGGTGTTTGTGGCCTTAAATGACCAAAAAAAAAAAATGAGTATATAACTATATATATCCACGAATTAATAAGCACCGGATCTGAAACCACCTATAAACCCATGCATTTCCCCCAATAATGGTGTCGTTCATTCGCCGATCGATACCTGTCCGCCGACTCGCGGTTAATCGATCGATGAACACGTCTAAAGTGCGCGCGTTCGCCTGGAACGGCTACCTAGAGTTAATTAAAAGTCCGTTAAAACTTTAATTTTCCTCCGATTTCCAAAATATAGGGCTCAAATGAGAGCTAAGATATTCAGCTTTTATTTGTGAAAATAATAACGTTCTATATTGAGCGAGTAATTGTTAACGACAGGTTAAAGAGTATAAAACTAATGAACCAGCACGCATTTGACCGCAGATTCTCGCACAAGAAAGGGTTATAAAAAAGCCTATAGACAAATCATTTTTCATCCGATTTTTACAATCAATATCTTAAATAAAAGCAGAAATCTGTATCTTTAAACTGTATCAAAACCATGAATTCATATTATTTTAAACCAGAGCAGTCGCGAGTTATATATGAGCCAAAGCAAATAACCCAGACCGGACAGCTGTCGATCAGCGCGCCGCCCGAAAAACGAGACTGAAGCGCTATTTCTGCAAATTTTAATTAAATAGACGTGTTTTAAGGCATTAAATATTTAAAATATTTATGCTATCGGATTCGGTAAGTATCCCCTTTTTCATCTGTGTCGTTTATATAAGTATACGCGCTGTTTTCACCGGTTAAATAAGAAGGAAATTATATGGTCAGAAAACCGTCGTTTGCATCGAGCGGAACAAAAATGGCGGATTTCTATTTGTATACATTTGTGCTTATTAATTCGTGATATATCATGTATGATATATACTCATATATATTTTTTTTTTTTTTGGTCATTTAAGGCCACAAACACCCCCTACGTTCTGGCCCCCTGTGGTGTAAACGATGCGATGGTCGCAGTTTTGGAATGAATCTATTCTTCCCAACTTGCTTTTCATGGTGACAGTAACTGTGCGTGATCTGTATTTTTCGGCGGAGCTGTCTGGTTTCTATTTAGCCACACTTTCTGTTTGGCCACACATTTCAACCAATTATATTTGATCAGAAATTTAGACTTGAGAGCACCTGTTGAAACTGAATAGTCTGATTGGATAGTAGCCAGGGCTCCAGATAAGGGAATTATTTCAAAACTTAAAATCTTTATTTGTGCATTAAACCCTGTGGTGTCACTAAACATTTGAATTGTCTCTTCGAGACAATCAAAATGAGTGGTAACACCATAGGGTTTGGTGCTGAAATGAGTGAATAAATGTGATTTGTTTAGTTTACTCCCTCTTATCTGGAGCCCTGTAGGCTGGTCTATGTCCAATTACAGTTGTCCCAGATATGGCTGTGAGTGTAAAATTTAGAGACACAGACCAGACTGTTTACTACACTGGGGGCTGATGCAATTTAAGATGACATCTGAAATACAGAGGAAGCTAGGTGTTTTGTAATTGTTTACTACCAATTTGTTTTAATTGTTAACTATTTGTACACATTTACCATACATTAAAAGCAATATTAAATATAAATGGCCTCAAGTGAGTTAAACACAATTGTGTGGTTTCATCATTATTTACAGGAGTGAAGTAGAGCAGACTGTTGAATCTGTACATTTGTGTATGCTATAGTTTGTTTCAAGAAACTCTATGAATGAAGTTTGATATATAGAACAATAGATTAATTTGAGGATCTCCTACCAGTAGCTAGGATATGAGTTAAATTATTGTTTTGTTTTGCATTTCTGTACATGATAGTTTTGCATTTTAAATAAAAGTTACTGTTTCAATTGTATACTTTTATTTTTTGCTTTTCAATCCAAGATATTACAATTCTTTGAAAACCTCAATTTCATTCTATTTTGGACACCCATCTATATAGCCTTAGATCAACCACTCATTCCGCCGAATATCTTTTTTAAAGATATTTCTTGTTCCTTATAAGAACTTAACCAGACTTTCATTTCCATAGTAACCAAACTCCTGCTGCCAGGGTCTAATACGGACAATGATGCACCTGTTAACTGTGATCCGAATCACTAAAACGCTTATTAGGTTGAAATAGCTGTAAAACAAAGCGCTTAGAAAACATGATTAAACCAGTGTAAGGGTGTATTGTTCCCACTACCAAACATGTGACCTGTGTGAAAAGTCCTTTACACAGAATTGGCAATTAGAGAGACATATGAGGATACACACAGGAGAAAGACCTTACAAGTGTGACCTGTGTGAAAAGTCATTTACACAGCACGGGCAATTAGAGACATATGATGGTACACACAAGAGAAAGACTGTTCAAGTGTGACCTGTGTGAAAAGTCATTTACTTGGAATAGCAGTTTAGTGGCACACATGAGGATACAATAGTAACATACAGGAGAGAGACCATACAAGCAGTCCCGTATTTACCGGGGAGCACGTGCCCCCCCCCCCCCCTCCCCCCCCCCTCCCCCCCCCCCCCCAGCTGAGCCGGCTTTTTTTTTTAACTTACACTTTTTAACTTCTGAGACACCACTAAGCTCTACTGTATTGGCGTGTGCCCCTTATTTGGCCCCTACATTTAACTGTCTTGACACTGCGGGTGCCTTCTTTATTTAGATAACATTATAGTCACACTTATAAGGTCTCTCTCCTTTATCTACACTCATCATGTGACTTGTAGAAAGTTACCTGTTAACAAATGACTTTTCACACAGGTCACACTAGTATGTGATTGTATATCACCTTCTCCTGTATGTATCCTCGTGTACAAGTACTTAATCAAATAGTAATTGCTATTAAACAACGTTCACATAGGTAATATTTGTATTGTTTCTCATCCGTCTGTTTGATTATGTGTCACAAAACTGCAATTCTGAGCAAGACTTTCTACACAGATAACATTTGTAAAGTCTCTCTCTTGTATGTTCTTTCTTGTGTATATCTAAAGTGGCCCTCCTATTAAGTGAATGTTCACAGGTCACCCTTGTATGGTTTCTCGCCTGTATTTACTATCATGTGATTCACTAAACATGCTGAGTAAAGGACTTTTCACACAAGTCACTTTTGTTGTAGGGCTTCTCTCCTCTGTGTTAATGGAGTTGGAAGTAGTGCACATAAAACAAATGTCCTGGTCCAGTAATACTCTGTACTATCGATAGAAACTCAGATATTATATGGTAAAACTGATGAAAACTGGTCCCTCTGAAACAAATATAAAACAATTATAGAAACCTACATTACTATAAATACATGTACATATAATATATAATCAACAATAACATAACTTGCAACTTCATGTGAAGCAAGAAAGCCATTCGGCTGAGTTTAAAAATTGACCAGTTGATGTCCAACCGTTGGACAGTGGCCGCGTGACTGGTGACCTATGTCAATGGCTAAGACTTTAAAGTCTTAATATTCACTTGAACAGTCCATGATTTTGTTGAAAGTTTTCTGACAAACATTTGCTGATAATCAGCAATTCGCTTTCGCCAAGTGACGACGGAAGCTTTCTTTTTATGACAATGAAAAATATCGGGCTTGTTTATGTTGTAGGAAATTGCTGTCAAATTGACAATTACTGTTTCTGCGCTTGTGACGAGGAAGAACAAGAGCACCGCAAGTCGGGCACATTATACGCCCGTCAAATCGATCTTAGAATGTAGTCATACTAAAACCCTATCAAAGTACAGTGGAAACAAGAACCGCATGCGGCCCTAAATCGCTCACCTGAGGACTATTGTGTTATATATTACTCAATGCAAAATGAAGTTTGTCATTGCATGTATGTGGACTGTTGCATGAAGAAGTAATGGGGGCCTATCGCATTACACAGTTATCCTAATTTTCCTCTAGAGTGAGCTCCCCTGATAACGGTCTGGTTGTTTCCGGTTATAGACCACGCACTATTGACTGTATATAACGATAAGGAAAAGAATATTGAATTCTGTTTAAAATGCTATTTTGCATTATAACAGCTATATATTTCGAAAATCTGGGCCTGTTGCACAGTAAAATGTCCACAACTAGCCTTACATTGACACTTTTTTTTTAACTTCATCTGAAAAATACTGGTTTATATAATTCACAAATGAATGCGATGTTAAATCTTTCAGATGCAGTTGAATTTGTTTTAGTTACCATTTCAAAAGGATTGTGCGCGCGATAAAGATTGAAAAAAGGAAAGCACAAAAGTGCATGTAGATTTTAGTTTTCTTTCGGCTTTACTAATGTCCTAAATAAAGCAGTTAATGTCTTATTTAAGCGATTTATTTTAGTGAATGTTTAATAAACCCTTTGCTTGCTGATCGCGACTTCACACGTGTTTTTTTTTTCTCTTTCAAACAACTTGGATCTAGATCAGACGCCGGGTTACACGGCGTCTGATCTGGATCAAAACTGTTTGACACTCGTCTTAAGGTTCCGTTATTTCCGATCTATAAAACAAAATGATCAAGTTCATGGTATGGTATAATAACAGACTATTAATCTGGATCAAAACTATTTATTCCTGCCAGAAATATTGCAAAAGGTTAACCCGGTAGTTAAGTACAGGTCTGCCATATCACACGTCCCAAAGGAATGTGACATTACGTAACCTTAACCGAACATAGGAGCCGCACTTAGCATGACGATAAGGATTATACAATCACAGCATGATGCACTTCTTCAACAAGCCGACAACTTATGCAATGCATATTTTGGTATTGTTCTCCACAGGGCATATAAAGCTTACTTGAACATGCGTTTTGACTACTGTAACCCGCATGGTATTTTTCGATACAGGTCACAAAAATAACAAGGGCCACTATGGCCCTAAATCGCTCACCTGGTAACCATGTACACCGTGTGACCTAGTTTTTGACCGGGCATGACCCTCATTCTAACTTGACCTCCATTTCAATGAGACAAACATTTTGTTCAAGTTTCATGAAGAGTCAATGAATTTTGTAGTCTCTAGTGTGTTAACAAGGTTTTTGGATGATTTGACCTAGTGACCTAGTTTTTGACAAGACATAAGCCACATTTGAACTTGGCCTAGATTTCATTGAGGCAAACCTTTTCATCAAGTTTTATGAAGATCAAATGAAATTTGTAGTCTCTAGAGTGTTAATAAGGTTTTTCGATGATTCGACCTAGTGACCTAGTTTTTGACTAGACATGACCCACATTTTAACTTGACCTAGATTTCATTGAGGCAAACATTTTGATGAAGTTTCATGCAGATCCAATGAAATTTGTAGCCTCTAGAGTGTTAACAAGGTTTTTCGATAATTTGCCTAGTGACCTAGTTTTTGACCGGACATGACCCACATTCGAACTTGGCCTAGATTTCATCGAGGCAAACATTTTGATGAAGTTTCATGAACATCCAATGAAATTTGTAGTCTCTAGAATGTTAACAAGGTTTTTCGAAGATTTGACCTAGTGACCTAGTTTTTGACCGGACATGACCCACATTCGAACTTGGCCTAGATTTCATTGAGGCAATCATATTGATGAAGTTTCATGAAGATCCAATGAAATTTGTAGCCTCTAGAGTGTTAACAAGGGTTTTCGATAATTTGACCTAGTGACCTAGTTTTTGACCGGACATGACCCACATTCAAACTTGACCTAGATTTCATTGAGGCAAACATTGTGACCAAGTTTCATCAAGATCCAATGAGATTTGAACCTGCTAGAGTGTTAACGAACAATTGTGGACGGACGGACGGACGGACAGACAGACGTTCTCACAGTTGGACATTTGTTGGGTATATTTTTTGTTTAAAAGTACCCAACCGTACACTAAAATACCCAACAATAACAATAGGGCAATCACGGAATGAATGGAATCTATTGTTCTCCCTACCCAACAAAGGACCTTTCGTGCGCTCAGACAGACTGACAGACAGACGACGGACGACGGACATCCAGCGATCCTAAAAGCTCACCTTGGCACTACGTGCCAGGTGAGCTAAAAATTAATAGATATAAATAAAAAATAAAACAAATCACCAGGTTTTGTTGATGACTTTGTATCAACCCTACCAACGCTTAACACCAGTTGTGATGGCTATTGCAAACAGTTTTAATCCAGATCAAGCTGCAAAAACGCAGGATTCTATTGCAAAATGAAAGTAAAGCATGTGACCTACGGTTCTGTTAGGTGTTTGAAACTCAAAACTTTATTAGTTTAACTTTTACCCGTTCAATCATTTAAAAAAAAGTTTGAATCTAGACCAGATGCAGCATTAAACTCTGGCTGGTCTGTAGCATAACTGTTTGACGCTTATATACATGTTTTAAATCAAAATGCATCAGGTTCTGAACTTACGAAATGAAACAGGCAGTAGTTGATCCTTTTTACAATACCATCGTGTTACCCTTTCAGGTGTTAACCCTTATTCTGTTATTTGCATAATTGAGACATTTTGAAAACAGTGTGGACTCAGATCAGACGGCTTCTGTCAGAAGGAGTTTACACCGTGTTTATATATATTTAAACACGTTTGTTCCAGGAAGGCTACAAACTGTCCTTTTTTTATAAGCCAGTGTAATAGTTTAAATGGTAGATATTCATAAAAGGATAGGGTTTATTAATAAATATTCTTCAGGAGAAGGGTTAACCACGGAATTATACACAAATGTATAATTCCACCATGGGTTAACCAATTGCTCCATAAGTAAACTTTTTACACATTTAACCCATTCCTCCACTAAAGAAAATTGTTTCATTTTAAACAGCCACGATATTGACCATTAGAAATATTTACTATCCCGTATCAGTTGACAGATTAAAGCAGGATGAAAGTAAAGCAGAATGTGCCTTAAAGAATATTCCGCTTTACTTTTCAGTCTGCTTGAAAAGTCACCTGTTTTCAAAACTAAGGAACAGGCTATGGGGTAATGAGCTAAGACAGATGATGAAGTCGTGACGTCAGTGAAAGAGTTAAAACTTTAATTACAAAAAAGTCACAGTTATGTGTATCAGGAACAAGAAATATCTTTAAAAAAGATATTCGGCGGAATGAGTGGTTGAACTAAGGCTATATAGATGGGTGTGCAAAATTGAATTAAATTGAGGTTTTCAAAGACTATTTATCTTGGATTGAAAAGCAAAAAATACAAGTATTCAATTGAAACAGTAACTTTTATTTAAAATGCCAAACTATCATGTACAGAAATGCAAAACAAAAGAATAATTTAACTCATATCCTAGCTACTGGTAGGAGATCCTCACATTAATCTATTGTTCCATTCATAGAGTTTCTTGAAACAAACTATAGCATACACAAATGTACAGATACAACAATCTACTGTACTTCACTCTTGTAAATAATGATGAAACAACACAATTGTGTTTAACTCACTTGAGACTATTCATTTATAAAATATTGCTTTTAATGTATGGCAAATGTGTACAAATAGTTAACAATTAAAACAAATTGGTTGTAAAGAATTACCAAACACCTTAGCTTCCTCTGTATTTCAGATCATATCTTAAAATAGAAGCATAAGGAAACTAAGAATCTGTGGCCTAATTATCAGACCAGTGTAGTAAACAGCCAGCCTGTATCTCTAAATTTTACACCCACAGTCCACATCATGTAAAACTGTAATGGGACATAAACCAGCCTACAGGGCTCCAGATAAGAGTGAGTAAACTAAACAAATCACATTTTTTCACCTCTTTTAGCACCAAACCCTATGGTATTACCACTCATTTTGATTGTCTTAAAGAGACAATTCATATTTATAGTGACACCACAGGGTTTAATGCACAAATAAAGATTTTAAGTTTTGAAACAATTCCCTTATCTGGAGCCCTGGCTACTATCCAATCAGACTATTCAGTTTCAACAGGTGCTCTTAATTCTAAATTTCTGATCAAATATTATTGGTTGAAATGTGTGGCCAAATATAAAGTGTGTCTAAATAGAAAACAGTCAGCTCCGCCGAAAAACAATGTTGCTATGACGTCCATGTAAATGGTTTTTTTTTTAAATTAAATAACAAATGCAAACTTTTAGAAGTTTTATTGTAGACATTTTATAAAAAGTCTAAAACAAGAGCCCCATGGGGCATATGTCGCTCACCTGAGAATAGCTGTACATCAAAATGGAGATAATGATTTATGTCCAGGACGGGGTCATTTTTTACACGAGGGGCATAATTTGAACAATCTTGATAGAGGACCTGTAGATGATGCTATGTTCCAAATATCTAAGATCATGGTACTAGGGTTCTAGACAAGAAGACTTTTTTTAAGTTTCCATTGAAAAAATCTATTTTTAGCTCCTGTGACCTACATATGCAACAGACTGGAACCATTTGAACAAAATAGATAAAGGACATCTAGAAGTAACACCATGCCGAATATCAAAGCTCTGGCTATATTAGCTTCAGAAAAGAAGACGTTTGAAAACTGTGACCCCCGGGGTGGGGCTAATTTTGACCCCAGGGGCATAATTTGTACAAACTTGATAGAGGACCTGTAGATGATATGCAATCGACCAGAACCATTTGAACCTTATTGGTATAGGACATCTAAAAGTGTCACCATGCCAGATATCAAAGCTCTGGCCATATTAGTTTCAGAGGAGAAGACGTTTGAAAATTTCACTATATAAATCTATGTAAAACTTTGAACCCCCCCGGGCGGGGCCAATTTTGACCACAGGGGCATAGTTTGTACAAACTTGATAGAGGACCTGTAGATGATGCTATGTGACAAATGTCTAAGATCTGGCCCTTGTAGTTTCAGACAAGAAGATTTTTTAAGATTTCCTTATTTTATCACTTGGTTGCCATGGCAACCAGAGTTCTACATTGTTTTTAATTCTTTGAACAATTTTGAAAGAACTTGACCCAAGGAACATTCGTGTAAAGTTTGGTTGAAATCTTTTCAGCTGTATATGAGGAGATGTCATTTGAAGCAATTGTTAAAGACAACAATGACTGTATAAAGTGAAATTATTTTCTTCTGTGGAAGAATAAATGAAAGACATAAAAAGGAATATGTATGGGTTAATAGGTTAATAAATATCATTATTTACATTTTCTAAATATAAGAAACTATATGTAAATGAGTGGCAAATAGTTTGGATCCAGATTAGATGCAGCATTATGTGGCATCTGACCTGGATCCATACTGTTTATGGCCAAGAATTAATCGTGGACTGATAGACAGAAAGATAAACAAACAAACAAAATACAAACAAACAAACAGACAGACCAAAAGCAATGTGCCTCGAACTAAGTTGTACTTGAGCATAAAATAGCAGACATCATCATTTCTGTTATGTATCTCAGTGACCTGAGTTCAGAGCTAGCTATGGGTCAATTATGCAATAACAGACGGTCCCTCAGAGAAATTGCTATTATCATGCTGAACTGTTGTCTGCTCCAAATGTTTGTATGTGAAATATGTAAAAAAAATAACTTATATTTTCTAAATATAAGAAAATATGTAAATGAGTGGCAAAGAGTTTAGATCCAGATTAGATGCAGCATTATGTGGCACCTGACCTTGATCCAAACTGTTTGCAAAAATGTTGCATTTAGTATAAGGATAGCTTCTTAGCCTGGAAGATACAATGGGTCTGTATAAAAACGGATCATTAGAGAGTTTTTACTGTCAGACCTGCATCAAATTGCACTGATATGACAAGGGTTGAGTCAAATTCGACCCTAGGGTTTTGATTTTTTACAATTTTGAAAGTGATTTAGTGGAAGATACTATTTATGCAATATCTAAGGTGTGGGAACAGTGGTTTTTTACAAAAAACTTGTTTAAAGTTTTTCACTTTTTTTAATAAATTTCAATTAGTAGTCCACATTTGAGTTTTATTTTAACAATTTCTGTAGATAAGCATCCAAGGAACACCGTGAGCATGTTAGTTTTTCCCTCAAACTCGCGGTTTCAGAGGAGATGTCGCTTGAAGTAAATTTGAACGGACGGACAGACAGACGGCGGGCGATCACAACAGCTCACCTTGAGCCTTCGGCTCAGGTGAGCTAATAAATGCATGTCTTAATTCCAGGGCGCCGGATAAGGGAATATTTCAAAATAAAAATCTTTATTTCTGAATTAAACCCTATGGTGTCGCTAGATCTACTCATTGGCATCGTCTCTTCCAGGTATTTTCATCCAGGAGAATGTTCTCTCCATAGTCAGATTCATCCTTCATATTATTCATGAAAGAAGAAAGTAAAACTCAATATCTAACCTTACAGCTTATAAAAGAGGGAGTTGATGAGATAATGGGGTAGAAAATATTACGATAGGCCAATGCCTACACACCAGAAGCCGTTTTCCATAGGCGATGTTTAACACAGAAACATGTGCGGTACCGTACCTTATATCTCTAGACCAAAGGTCTATACTAGAATGTATCCGCAATACAGTTACGATATCGCAACTAGTCATTGCTTAGATCATCAGAATCGGCGATAAATGAGGTCTAATAGCAAATGTGAACAAGAGGGCCATGGCCCTAAATTCGCTCACCTGAGGACATTGAAGTTTGTACCTAAGTTGACTGGGCAAGACAACATTTTAATATAGCTATAAATGGAGTTATCTTCCGGACAAGAAAACATGACAAAAGTGAATTTTGTTGCCAAGCTTATGACCCTTATCCATGACACATCCTCTTATCAAGCTATTTCCATTTCCGGTAAATGATAATTATTTCACTAGCGTCAGCAGAACTGGAGTTATTTTCCTGACAATAAAATATGACAAAGGGGAAAACAAAATATTGCTGCCCTTATGCATGGCATTTTCTCTCATCAGTTTCTTTCCATACATAAAATTTCATTACAATAGCATCAGTAGAACTGGAGTTGTCTTCTTGACAAGAAAATATGACAAAGGGAAATAACTAAAAAAACAATGATGTCAGAGTTATGGCCTTTGCAAATGGCACTTCCTCTCATTAGGCTCTTTCCAAATAGGCAATTTCATTTTACCCATTACCCCATAGCCTGTTTCTAGTTTTGAAAATAGGTGGCCACCTAAAGCAGGTTGAAAGTAAAGCAGAATGGGTCTTAATGCACACTTTGCTTTACTTTCAAACTGCTTTAAGCTACCATCTACTAGGATATAGAAACTTATTTCACATCTTACATTTTCATGACTGTTTAACCCTTTCCCCCATAGAAGCGCCTTTTAGCGCATTCAGTTTATTCTTGCTCTGAAGAAAATAGTTCCAATTTATACATTCATAAATATGTATAATACAAAATATTTTCTATATTCTAGCAGATGATAGCTTAAAGCAGGCTGAAAGTAAAGCAGAATGCGCTTAAAGCATATTCTGCTTTACTTTCAACCTGTTTTAAGTGGACACCTACATTCAATACTAGAGATATGCTATGGGGGAAAGGGTTAAAGGGGAATTATTTTCTTAAGTGGAGGAATAAATCAAAGGCCTAAAAATGCACATTTATGGGGTAATGGGTTAACAAACATCAGTATTTATTGGGTGAAAGGGTTGAATCCTGGACAAGAAAAAATGACAAAACATGCAGATAACTGTGACAAAACCAATATTAAACATATGTATAAATATGGCATAAGACATAATTACATAACTGTCAGTGGATCACTTCCAGATCCTGTTTCTCTAAGTATGAAGAAGACTGAACCATTTCTAAACTTTAGCAGACAACATGTTCAGTTCTGTTGGCCTGATCACTGAGGTCAACTATTATGCAAGAGTACTGTAGCATTAGCAGCACTGCTGATGGTGGCTTACCCTTACCAGACTGAAATGATGTCTGCTAAATACCTTCTGTGTGTAAAAAATGTACTTTTTTTTTTTTTAGAAAATGTTAAGTTGGTAAATGAGTGGCAAATAGTTTGGATCCAGATTAGATGCAGCATTATGTTGCATCTGATCTGGATCCAAACTGTTTGCAAATATTGGTTATTTGCCCATAGTATATTAAGGGTAACTCGGTAAATACAGTTCTGCCTAAATCAAAAATACTGTAAAACCTGCCTAGAGCAGCACTTAAACTGTGCAGGGTGGTGTCAAATGTGACCCTAGGGATTTCATTTTAACAAACTATAGAGGGATCCACCAGGAGATTCTACTGTACAAATATCAAAGCTTAGGGCCTAGTAGTTTTGGGCAAGAAGATTTTTTAAAGATTTTTGCTTTTTTGCTTTTTCAAGCAGAGTTTGTGCTTTTTTTTCATTTTCTTTTAACAACTTCTGTAGAGAAGCATCCAAGGAACATCATGAGCAGTTTGAACTCTCCCTACAATCGGCGGGTTTCAGAGGAGATGTCGTTTGAAGTAAATGTGAACGGACAGACGGACAGACGTACTACGGACGGTGAGCGGTCACAATAGCTCACCTTGAGCCTTTGGCTCAGGTGAGCAAAAAAGTGAAAATGTATTTGTAACTGAAATGCCGTCTAAACGCTGTAGGAATGGCTAACATACCATTTATGAATCTGAATCATGACGAGAGATATGATTTGTACGAATGTTTAATATAATCTATAACCAAGCACGAGGACATTAAATAGAAACAAGAGCCCCATATGGGGCATAATTCGCTCACCTGAGAATAACTGACAAAATGGAGATAATTATTTATGTCCAGGAAGGGGTCATTTTTTACCCGAGGGGCATAATTTAAACAATCTTGTAAGAGGACCTGTAGATAATGCTATGTGCCAAATATCTAAGATCAGGGTAGTAGGGTTTTAGACAAGAAGATTTTTTTAAGTTTCCATTGAAAAAAAAATCTATTTGAACTCCTGTGACCTACATATGCAACAGACTGAAACCAAATGAACAAAATAGGTAAAGGATATCTAGAAGTGTCACCATGCTGAATATCAAAGCTCTGGCCATATTAGTTTCAGAGAAGAAGACGTTTGAAAATTTCACTATATAACTCTTATGTAAAACTGTGAACCCCGGGGCGGGGCCAATTTTGACTCAAGGGGCATAACTTGAATAAACCTGATAGAGAATCTGTATGTGATGCTATGTGTCAAATATCTAAGCTATGGCCCTTGTAGTTTCAGAGAAGAAGATTTTTAAAGTTTCATTGAAAAAAATCTATTTTTAGCTCCTGTGACCTAGTTATGCAACCGACCATAACCATTTGAAAATTTTTTGCATAGGTTATCTAGAAATGTCACCATGCTGAATATCAAAGCTCTGGCCATATTAGTTTCAGAGAAAAAGACATTTGAAAATTTCACACAATAACTCTATGTAAAACAGTGACCCCCGGGGCGGGGCCAATTTTGACCCCAGGGGCATAATTTGAACAAACTTGATAAAGGACCTGTAGGCAATGCTATGTGCCAAATATCTAAGCTCTGACCCTTGCAGTTTCAGAGAAGAAGATTTTTTAAGTTTTCATTGAAAAAATCTATTTTTAGCTCCTGTGACCTAGTTATGCAAACGACCAGAACCATTTGAACAATTTTGGTATAGGACATCTAGAAGTGTAACCATGCCAAATATCAAGGCTCTGGCCATATTAGTTCCAGAGAAGAAGACGTTTGAAAATTTCACTATATAACTCTATGTAAAACTGTGACCCCCAGGGCGGGGCCAATTTTGACCCCAGGAGCATAATTTGAACAAACTTGATAGAGGACCTATAGATGATGCTATGTGCCAAATATCTAAGATCTGGCCCTTGTAGTTTCAGACAAGAAGATTTTTTTAAGATTTCCTTATTTTTTCACTTTGGTTGCCATGGCAACCAGAGTTCTACATTGTTTTTTATTCTTTGAACAAATTTGAAAGAGCTTGACCCAAGGAACATTCGTGTAATGTTTGGTTGAAATCTGTCAAGGGGTATAGGAGGAGATGTCATTTGAAGCAATTGTTAACGACGACGGACGACGCACGACGACGGACACAGGGCCATCCCAATAGCTCACCTTGAGCCTTGAGCTAAAAACGTTCGTTAAATGTTTTTTGTGTGTTTTTTTCGATTATATTTCCATAGAATACTTACGTGTTTTGTGTTTGCGCACGCAAACAAGCCGAATATGTCAAAATTCACGGTAGAAGATAAAGGATTAACGATACCTTCTTTAACCGGAAACGACTGCTCATCAAAGGGGCGCTACTCTTAGCAGTCTCGCCATGCGGAGTAACTCTGTATATCGGTAGGGCCCCATTCGTAATCTGTTTGTCCAAAATGGGAAAATATGGCAATGATATAAAAAGTGCTAACAAAGGGTCACTTAAACAATTTTCATTAAAAATATTATTGAATTCTGACAATGGTTTCAGAGAAGCAATTATTTTTTAAAAAATTCCATCATAAGTCTATGTAAAAGTGATAAGCCCCGGGACAGGGCCATTTTTGACCATGGGGACATGATTTGATCAATTTTGGTAGAGGACCATAAGGCAAAGCTAGATGCCAAATATAAAAGGCCTTACCATTTCAGAGAAGAAGATTTTTAAAGGTTTTCCTATATAAGTCTATGTAAAACTGATGATGTAAGTACGGAAATTGACCACGCCCTTTGGTGGCCATGTTTTTTGACAGATCAAAATTCTTTGAACAATTTTGAAAGTATATTAATTGAGAAACATTTTGGTGAAAACCAAGTTGAAATCGGACAAGTCGTTCTTGAGAAGAAGATTTTTTAAGATATTGTGCATGGTTGCCATGGCAACAAGACCGATTGCCCCACCCACTTTTTTTAACAAGTTTTAAAGCTCACAACTACAGTATGTATTTGACCAAGTTTGGTTAAAATTGGGCCATTGGTTTCAGAGAAGAAGTTGTTTGAAACAAAATGTGAACGGACGACACCGACACCGACGTACGACGGACGGCGACCGATCATAATAGCTCACCTTGAGCACTTTGTGCTCAGGTGAGCTAAAAAGGGGAAGAACCCTGAAAGTAAGGGGTCATATGCTGACCAAGTTTCAAAAGGATTGGAATAAATTTGTTTGAGTAAGAGAGCGGACAAACTAAACAAGAGCCGTATACGGCCCTAAATCGCTCACATGGAACCGTTGATGTAAATGTAACATATCTTGAAAAGCGGAGAAATTATGACAATACGATTGTGCCAATTGCTGATTGGATGATGCTGAGTGCAAAATATCTAAGCTCAGGGTACTGTGGTTTCAGACAAGAAGATTTTTTAAGTTTTTATTGAAACAATCTATTTTTAGCTCCTGTGAATTAGATATGCAAAGGACCGTGAACATTTGAACAATATTGGTAAAGTATACCTCTAGAAGTTACACCATGCCAAATATCAAAGCTCTAGCTATATTAGTTTCAGAGAAGAAGAGGTTTGAAGATTTCACTTTATAACTCTATGTAAATTTGTGACCCCAGGGGCGGGGTCATTTTTGACCAAAGGGACATAATTTGAACAATCTTGATAGAGGACCTGAAGATGATGATTGTGCCAAATATCTAAGCTCAGGGTACTGTGGTTTCAGAGAAGAAGATTTTTTAAGTTTTTATTGAAAAAATCTATTTTTAGCTCCTGTGACCTAGATATGCAACAGACTGGAACCATTTGAACAATATTGGTAGAGTACCTCTAGAAGTTACACCATGCCAAATATCAAAGCTCTAGCTATATTAGTTTCAGAGAAGAAGAGGTTTGAAGATTTTACTATATAACTCTTTGTAAATTTGTGACCCCCGGGGCGGGGTCATTTTTGACCCCAGGGACACAATTTGAACAATCTTGATAGAGGACCTGTAGATGATGCTTTGTGCAAAATATCTAAGCTCAGGATACTGTGGTTTCAGAGAAGAAGATTTTTTAAGTTTTACTTTAAAAAATCTATTTTTAGCTCATGTGACCTAGATATGCAACGGACCGGAAACATTTGAACAATATTGGTAAAGTACCTCTAGAAGTTACACCATGCCAAATATTAAAGCTCTAGCTATATTAGTTTCAGAGAAGAAGAGGTTTAAAGAGTTCACTATATAACTCTATGTAAATTTGTGACCCCTGGGGCGGGGCCATTTTTGACCCAAGGGACATAATTTGAACATTCTTGATAGAGGACCTATAGATGATGCTTTGTGCCAAATATCTAAGCTCAGGGTATTGTGGTTTCAGAGAAGAAGATTTTTAAAGTTTTTATTGAAACAATCTATTTTTAGCTCCTGTGACCTAGATATGCAACGGATCGGAAACATTTGAACAATTTTCAAAGAGGACCATATAAGGATCATTTCTGCCAAGTTTGGTTAATATCCATCCAGTAGTTTAGGAGGAGATGTCATTTAAAGAAATTGTTGACGACGGACGGACATAGCACGATCAGAATAGCTCACCTTGGCACTTTGTGCCAGGTGAGATAAAAACAAGAATATCGTTCCCAACAATGGATGCTCCCCACAAAGAAAACCCCCAAGGTATAGCATGTTTAGTAGGTGAACACATTATCAAGATTCATCAACTTATGATATTACTTTCAGGAGATATGCTTCAGACAAAAATGAGTTTTTTATGAAACAAGAGCCGCATGCGGCCCTAAATCGCTCAGCTGGTACCCATGTTTACGGTCATGGTAATGGACCAGTAATGATAAAATAGCCATCACCGTTAAATTAACCCCCATCCACAGGCAGCCATGTTGTTTGAACTAGGAAGATTCTTTGAAGAAAACTGGCAAAGGGTCACCCATCATTACTTTTTTTATAAAAATATTCTTAAATCAGACCAATAGTTTCAGAGAAAAAGATTTTTGAAAAATTTCTAAACAGAAATATAGGGAAAACTTGCCCCACCCACTGGCGGCCATGATTTTTAAGATGTCAAAATTATTTAAAGAAATCTGTTAGAGGGTCACCCATGGATCATTTGAATAAACTTATTTTCAATTTGGACCAGCAGTTTCACAGAAGAAGATTTTTAAAGTTTTAACTATACAGTGTCATAAGGAAAACATGCCCCACCCACTGGCGGCCATGTTTTTTTAGATATCAAAATTATTTTAAGAAATCTGGAAGAGGGTCACCCATGGATCATTTGTGTGAAATTATTTTCAATTTGGACAAGCAGTTTCACAGAAGAAGATTTTTAAAGTTTTAACTATACAGTGTCATAAGGAAAACATGCCCCACCCACTGGCGGCCATGTTTTTTAAGATATCAAAATTATTTTAAGAAATCTGGAAGAGGGTCACCCATGGATCATTTGTGTAAGCTTATTTTCAATTTGGACCAGCAGTTTCACAGAAGAAGATTTTTAAAGTTTTAACTATACAGTCATACTGTATATCATAAGGAAAACATCCCCCACCCACTGGCGGCCATGTTTTTTAAGATATCAAATTTTTTTAAGAAATCTAGTAAAGGGTCACAAATGGGTCATTTGTGTAAAATTATTTTCAATTTGGACCAGTAGTTTCCCAGAAGATTTTTAAAGTTTTTACTATACAGTATCATAAGGAAAACGTGCCCCACCCACTGGCGGCCATGTTTTTCAAAATATCAAAATTATTTTAAGAAATCTGGTAGAGGGTCACCCATGGATCATTTGTGTGAAATTATTTTCAAATTGGATCAGCGGTTTCAGACGAGAAGATTTTTAAAGTTTTCACTATATAAAAGCCATATAAGGAAAATTTGCCCCACCCACTGGCGGCCATGTTTTTTAAGATATCAAAATTATTTTAAGAAATCTGATAGAGGGTCAACAATGGCACATTTGGGTAAAATTGTTTTCAATTCAGACCAGTAGTTTTTGACAAGAAGATTTTTAAAGTTTTTTCAATTGGTTGCCATGGCAACCACAATTTCAACTGGATGACCTATATTTCATGAATCTGAGAGAGTACCCTACAAGGAACAATCCTATGAAGTTTTAATGAAATTGACCCAGTAGTTTTCAAGAAGAAGATTTTTAAAGACAAGAGGGCCAGAATGGCCCTTGATCGCTCACCTGACAATGGTGACACTAGGATGGGTCACGTGATTTCAGAAAAGAAGATTTGTAAAAGGTGACCCCAATGGGCGGGGCCAATTTTGACCCCAGGGGCAAAATTTGAACAACTAAGATAGAGGACCTGTAAACGATGATATGTGCAAAATATCTTAACTCAGTGTACTATGGTTTCAGACAAGAAGATTTTTGAAGTTTTCATTGAAAAAATCTATTTTTAGCTCCGGTGACCCAGATATGCAACAGACCAGAACCAATTCATCCATATATGTGAAGGACCTCTAAAAGTTACATCATGCCAAATATCAAAGCTCTGGTCATATTGGTTCCAGAGAAAAAGATGTTTGAACATTTCACTATATAACTCTATGTAAAACTGTGACCCCCGGGACAAAATTTGAACAACTTTGATAGAGGATCTGTTGACGATGCTATGTGCAAAATATCTAAGCTAAGTGTACTATGGTTTCAGACAAGAAGATTTTTTAAGTTCTCATGGAAAAAAAATCTATTTTTAGCTTCGGTGACCCAGATATGCAACGGACCGGAACCGATTCAACAACATAAGTCAAATACCTCTAGAAGTAATACCATGCTAAATATCAAAGCTCTGGACATATTGGTTTCAGAGAAAAAGATGTTTGAACATTTCACTATATAACTCTATGTAAAACTGTGATCCCCGGGGCGGGGCCAATTTTGACCCCAGGGACAAAATTTGAACAACTTTGATAGAGGATCTGTTGACGATGCTATGTGCAAAATATCTAAGCTAAGTGTACTATGGTTTCAGACAAGAAGATTTTTTAAGTTCTCATGGAGAAAAAAATCTATTTTTAGCTTCGGTGACCCAGATATGCAACGGACCGGGTTATAAGGAGTCTGATCTGGCCCCATATAGGCCGTGAGCCGGAGGGGTTGGTTGGTACCAATCGGGTGAATAAGGTTCACTATGATTTTCGGAAAGATCAATGTGTGACTAGTTAAGAAATGTATGATAGCAGTAAAATCATGGCAGCTTTGTTGACTTTTTAGGCATTTTTGTTACCCCACCCACCAAGTTTAACATTGCAAAAGAACCATCATTATCACAATCATACTTTTGGTAATGCATGAATTTTTATTGAAGCATCATATTGAAAATGTATTGTAAAATGCCACTTGACATTATTGGAATTGTTTAAGTAATTTACTTTGGCAAAAAGGCATATTTGTTACCCCACCCACCAAGTTTAACATTGTAAAAGGACCATCATTATAACAATCATACTTTTGGTAATGCATGCAATTTTATTGAAGTATCATATTGAAAATGTTTTGAAACATGTCATTAGACATTATTAGAATTGTTGAAGTAATTTACTCTAGCAAACAAAAAAAATTGTTACCCCACCCAACAAGTTTAATATTGTGAAAGGACCATCATAATCACAATCATGCTCTTGGTAGCGCATGCATTTTTATTGAAGCATCATTATAAAAATGTATTGTAACATGCAATTAGACATCATTGGAATTGTTGAAGTAATTTACTCTAGCAAAAAATGCATTTTTGTTACCCCACCCACCAAGTTTAACATTGTAAAAGGACCATCATTATCACACTCATACATTTGATCATGCATACGTTTTTTGAAGCATCACATTAAAAAAGTATTGTAACGTGCCATTAGGCATTATTGGAATTGTTTAAGTAATTTACTTAAGCGAAAACAATAAATTACGTCATCCTTTTCATAACGAAAAATCCCTGTTTTGGCTCCTGGAATCTATTGATGCAGGTGGCATAATTAAAGTAATCGCCCTGTTCGTTCGTACGAAGTCAACCATATCTTAACATTTTATCTAGCATGAAAACAGCTCACTAGAATGATTTTAAACTTCTACAGTTGTTGCCTTGAACCATTTCCAGCTATGTTTGAGCTATTTTTTGGCAAAATAGATTTTACCTTTTCTCCAGAGTTATTACTTCTTTCTGGAATGATTTGATCATTGCATACTGAATACATTGAACCTTTCGAAATCCAGGAATATCACCAAAGCTCGGTTTTGCCTTGGACTTGACCTAATTTGGACCTTGAAAAAAAATCAGAATAAACAGTACTGCTAAGGGTGCCTCCGGGGTTCACTTAAAGCAGTAATGTTCTAAGACATTGTTACTCTCCTCTTATGCTAAGGCTAATATTGTACAAATCCTTGACTCTGCAATTTTCAAATATACCTACTAGCACATAACAGATGAAAAACATATATTTCGGGTCAAAGGATTTAAGTTTAAAGGCAATCTATTGGCGTTAACTTACAAACCATTGACCACAGTGTTATGAAAATGTCTAAACATCTAGTCGGCATTGACGAATATTCAATGCATTACAACCACTGACGTGTAGGTTGTAATTCTTATGTAAGAATACTAATTCTCACATCTCCTTCACTCTCAATGTTTTCAGTCTCTTCCAGTGGATGTTCTTCATCATCTGATTCTGTACTAGTTGCCTGGTTATCACAGTTAGGGAGTTTGCACATGTTCGTACTATTCAAACCATAAGAAATGCATACACATTTAGGCAAAGTACATTTACTAGCACAGCTCCCCGCTAGTAGGTCAAGCATCTACGTCGGACCTGTTTTCTATCTCACCCTCTTTCACAACTTTCCATCCTCTTCCTACAGGACTTGGAATATCATCGACTCCAAATAGTAGCCTTGAGGTTAGCTCTTAAAGTGTGCTTATCTAAAACAGTCCAGACATTCCTATCTTGCTATCTTGTTGTATTGTTGTGGGTTAATTGTCATACGGAATTGTTTCTCTTTGTTAGAACGAGATTACCCCCTCTTCTAAGAACTAAAATGAAGGAAGACGGGTAGTTGGTTTTGATCTTATTTGCTGTTTTGCAAAGGACGAAATTAGTCAAAATCATCTGCGCAAAGTCATCGTCATCATCGCGTCTCATCATTTCCCCATCATTCACTGGCGCTTTATGACCCAATTTGTGGCGCAGTGCCGTAAACCAAAATAATTTATCCATCCATCCAGGCATGAGTTGTAGCTGGTGGCGCTCTATCTTACCCTATGTGGTACATAATAAGCCGTACCGCTGATCATTCACTTTTGCTGATGACGCTTACAGGGCATAGAGCTGACGTTTATATCTCAAGTCTGTATAATTATCAAAGCAGGAGGGGTACCCCTTTCCTATTCAAATTCTGGGAACATTTTTGAGCGCGTGTTTTATTCTTACCAGCAAATGCGCTGACCGTGTCACAACATGTTAAACCAAACATTCAATTCAGTGACTTGCAAACATCAGTGTCAATCGCGTCCTCAATTTTCAGGATATCATATATAACTTGTGCGTGTCTTTGTCCAGCATTTCTTAAATACGTTCATTTGCTTCTTCTTGGCTGCTTCAAAGACCCTGTACCTCCTCGCACCCATTGTTTTTTTTATTTTGAAGCATTTGATTTCAACGTAAGGTGCGATATTTCCCTCTGTAACCTAGGGGCCTCCGTGGCCTAGTGGTATAGTCACTGTGACTTACATCACTAAGCTCCCCACCGCTGTGAGTTCGAATCCCAGTAGGGTCGTTCGGATTTCTCATGTTGGGAAGCCTTCCAGCTGGCTTACGGAAGGTCGATGGTTCTACCCAGTTGTCGATTTGTGCCTGAAACAGTGCATAAAGGACTTCTGGGGTCTTCCTCCACCTATAATTAGCTGGACGTCGCGATATGACTGAAATACTGTTGAAAGCGACGTAAATAAAAAATTCAAATCAAATCCTCTGTAACCTTTGACTGTGCTCAGTTTTCATCCATTGATGCACCAGGAATGCTATAAGAATATTATTATTGACCATATTGCTAAAGAAGCGTCTCCCCTGTATATATCTATTCTATCACTGTCACTGCCGCCTCGAGTACCATCGATATAATAGTGCTTGCGCAGCCACAAAAATGCATTGGTATCTTTTGACTCTCTATACGAGGTTCATTCCGTCAATCACAGAGACAGTTTTTTTCGGGACACCTTCAGCTAAGCCAAGCGTTTTCTGTTAGCTCAATGCAAATGCAGCATTGTTGGATTTCTTAGCAAACCATTTGATGTTGAGAAAGACTATTGCCAAAGAGCAATAAGTAAAATAATGAAATTTATCCGGAGATTGCGTGTGTGTGCCATAACTATGATGCGACCGAACAAAAGCATTATCAGCTATAAGAACTGCCAGTCTTCCACTGGATTTCACTTTCATGCTGCTTGAGGTCTAAACTTTGTTGCTCTTCATTCCATCATGGTTGTTCTCCTTTAAATTGTGCATACGAGCATTGACCAATAGCATCATTTACCAATCGCATGCGCACTCAGAAGGTCTTTTGCGATGCCTCAAGGTACTGCATTAACGGTGGATATGCTAATCAGATCTTGATTTATTTCAAATGGGTTGAACCAGCCTCTTATAAGATATGTTAATTTAGTAACGTTTTCCTCGTATTTCTGCATTTGTGACCTTTTCAGCTGTGTGTGAGAGTTCTCGTGTTTCGTATCTTCAAGAATGTCTCTAAATTGGCTGATAGATGCACTGTTATATAGTAACGCTTGGTGGCACCAATGTTCAAGCGGAAGTGTATGGTCCCAATGCGAGTTTGTGTGTCCTCATTGACAGTGATCTCTGTGGTATTATCAAGGTAAACACAAGGTTGGGTGATATGGATAGATTATGAATGGTACAAGGCGACAACTGTATATGTATCCAAGTATTTGATTAAGCGGTGCTAGACGAAAAGATAAAATCTATTTAACCTTGACATAGCACATAAAACATATTCTTAGTCCACAATAAGGTCAAGGTCAATGCCAAGTTTTGTTGATACTCGTTGATTGGGAATTATCGAATGTAACAATTGTGCAAGTCTCAAAGCATTCTAATAAAAGTTGTTAAGGCTAGATGAAACGGTAAAATCTAGTTAACCAATAAACATCCCTTATAACAAGTCCGAATCCAGTCACGGTCAAGGTCAAAATGGAGGTTGGGTGATATGGGTGAACTGAGAATGATTCTAAGCCATAACTGTGAAAGTTTCATAGCATTCTAGTAAGCGGTAATAATGCTAGACGATGCGGTAAAATCTAGTTAACCAATAAAACAGCCCTTATAACATATTTTAGTTTCAAATTCGGTGAAGGTCAAGGTCAAAACTGAGGTAAGGTGATATGGTTGAATTGGCAATGATCAAAAGCAGCAAGTATCAAATCATTCTTATATGCGGTATTGATGCTAGACGAAACAGTAAAATCTAGTTAACCAATAAACAACCCTAATAACATATTCGTAGACAAAATTCGGTCAAGGTCAATGTCAAACTGAGGTTGGATGACATGGTTGTATTGGGAATTACCCTAACCAACAACTGTTTAAGTACCAAAGCATTTTATTACACGGTGTTATTGCTACAAGAATCGGTAAAATCTGTTTAACTCGTACGCACCGTCAGTAGGATCACCATATGCCATCCACATCAAAAGACATTTGTCTAAAGGCATAAAAAGGTGATTTTTTCGTTTAAAAAGGTGATAAAAATTTGGTTTTAACCAAATTTAAAACCTTTAATAATGTCAATAACATTTAATGGCATGTTGCAATACCCGTTTTGATATTAGGCACCAATAAAAATGCATGCAGTACAAAAAGTACGATTGTGATAACAATGATCCTTTTACAACGTTAACTCGGTGGGTGGGGTAACAAAAATGCCTCAAAATCCAACAAAGCTGCCATGAATTTACTGCTATCATACATTTCCTAAAAGCAGAGGGTTTGGGCTTCCTGAAAATCATAGTGAACCTTATTCACCCGAATGGTACCCGTACCTCAAATTTCAGGTGCCTGGCTCACGGCCTAATATATACTGTTTGCAATGAAAATTAGGAAAATGTTTTAGCACAAATGCATTTATTGGGGAAACTTAACATCTCAACTCTCCCCTAACCCATTACCCGATTGCCTGCTTCTAGTTTTGAAGATATGTGACTACTTAAAGCAGGTTGAAAGTAAAGCAGAATGTGTATTAAGGCACATTCTTCTTTACTTTCAGCCTGTTTTAAGCTTCTATTTTACCAGGCTACAGAAAATATTTCATATGGCACATATTCATGACTCTTTAAAACGAAACTATTTTCTTCAGAGGAGGAATGAATTAGAGATGTAAAAAGGCGTCTTTATGTTTTAAGCTTCTTTTTTACCAGGCTATAGAAAATATTTCATATGGCAAATATTCATGACTATTTAAAACGGAACTATTTTCTTCAGAAGAGGAATGAATTAGAGATGTAAAAAAACGTCTTTATTGAGTAATGGGGTTAACCTCTTAGGTCTTAACCAAATCTGCAATGCCTCTACCTATAAATGATAATGATAAATGAGCCAAAGAGAACTGATACTACAGCATGCCAGCTGGCTGCTTAACACATTTAACCCTTGCGACGAATATACTCGTCATTTCTAAACAGTATACCTGTGAAGAGTATACCTGTCCTATGCAAACTGTGTAGACCCTGATCAGAGGGCTCTTGGAGGAGCCCTCTGATCAGGGCCTTCACTGTTTGTCGTTTTGAAATATATTGTTAAAATATATATTAAATACATGTAGTATAGAAATGGAAGAGATTGGATTTTTCCATTTGAAGATTCAGGGGTGAATGAGACAAAAGGAAAGTAAGGCAGACGTGTTAAAAGGGAGAGTTATGCTTTACTTTCACTCTGCCGTTTGGAGCAATCGGTCATATTCTGAAGAGGGGGTGCTATTTATGCTTCAAATACTGTAAGGTGTGGAGCTAGACCATGCTGTCCGCGTATGACCGGGCTCCCAAGTGTTTGCCACTCAGATTAAAATCAATGGTCTGCGTTTAAGGGTGTATCAATGTCATGAATTTGGTAAATGTTCAAAGTATATGAAAACACTCTATGATGGTTTTGTATTGAAGAGCTATTTAAGATGAATGAAAAAATAGAAAAAGTGTACATTTTGGTGAACAACAGTTGGCTCTACGGCCATGTACAATTTACCCCACCTACTTTCTCTTATTTTGTCCTTTTCAAACAGCCCGCTTCAATTAAATCCATTTTAAATGAAAACAAATATGATAATTTGGTTTTGTGTTATTTATTTCCTATCTATGGTAGTATTTATTCATACAAAAACTAATTTAAGAACAAGAGCCCCATGGGGCATATTTCGCTCACCTGAGAATAACTGACAAAATGGAGAAAAAGATTTATGTCCAGGACAGAGTCATTTTTTACTCGATTGGCATAATTTGAACAATCTTGAAAGAGGACCTGTAGATGATGCTATGTGCCAAATATCTAAGATCAGGGTACAAGTGTTTTAGACAAAAAGATTTTTTTAAGTTTCCATTGAATTTTTTTTTTTTTAGCTCCTGTGACCTACTAATGCAACAGACTGGAACCATTTGAACAAAATACGTAAAGGACATCTAGAAGTGTCACCATGATGAATATCAAAGCTCTGGCCGTATTAGTTTCAGAGAAGAAAACGTTTGAAAATTTCACTATATAACTCTATGTAAAACTGTGACCCCTGGGGCGGGGCCAATTTTGACCCTAGGGACATAATTTGAACAAACTTGATAGAGGACCTGTAGATGATGCTATGTGCAAAATATCTAAGCTCTGGCTCTTGTGGTTTGTGACAAGAAGATTTTTTAAGATTTCCTTATTTTTTCACTTTGGTTGCCATAGCAACCAGAGTTCTGCATGGTTTCAAATTCTTTGAACAACGTTGAAAGAGCTTGACCCAAGGAACATTCCTGTGAAGTTTGGTTGCAATCAAGCAAGTGGTTTTGGAGAAGAAGATGTTTGAAGAAATTGTTGACACACGACGCACAACGCTCGATAACGGACAAAGACCGACCACAAAAGGTCACCTTGAGCACTTTGTGCTCAGGTGAGCTAAAAAAGTTGACGACACACGACGAACAACGACGATGACGGACACAGGGCGATCACAATAGCTCACCTTGACACTTCGTGCCAGGTGAGTTAAAAAGGGAGGCAATTTAATATTTGGAGATGACAGTGTTACAATTCTTGTGTACTACACTTCTTTTTGTCATCCGCTAACACATAATCAAGTTTCATCAAGTTACAATGTGGCAGAAAATTTGTTTTTTTTTAATTTTTATGTAGAAAAAGGGAGATAATTCAATATTGGGAGATGGCAGAGTTATGGTTCTTGAGTAAACCACTCCTTATTTCATCCTGTATAACTGTATCAACTTTCATCAACTTACAATGCAATGCTCAGGAGATATGCTCCAGACAATATTAGATTTTTTTTAAATAGAAAAGGGGAGATTAAACATTGGGAGATAACAGAGTCATGGTTCTTGTGTACTGTACCTCCTTATGTCACCATCTATCACTGTATCAAGTTCCACTAACTTACCATGTAGCAGTCAAGAGAGATACTCCGGACAAAATTGTTTTGCATTTTTAGAAAAAGGGAGATAATTCAAAATTGGGAGATGACAGAGTTACGGTTCTTGTGTACTGCACCTCCTACTGTCATTCTCTATCACTGTAGCAAGTTTCTTCAAGTTAGGGTGTACCGTTAAGGAGATATGCTCCTGACAAAAAAGCGTGACAGACAGACGTTCATACGGGAGGATACTTAAGTGGCTATTTTCTATTGTTTTCTTTTGCGTGGCTAGCCACACAACCGACAATTTCTTTTTGCTCTAACTTGAAAAATAATGATCTGGAGGTTAATCCTACCCCTAACCCTATGTCCAACAACTGGCCAGGTTAATGTCACAATAAATGGCCAGGTTAATGTCACAAGAGAAGGCCAGGTTGTTTTTCAATTATGGCGCTAAGAATTTTAGCCACGTAAGTACCCTCTCGTAAGCACGGACAGACAGACAGACAGACGGATACACGGACGGACAGACAAAGCGGCGACTATATGCTCCCCCCTAAAGGGGAGAATAAAAATATTTTTAGCTAATGTGAACCAGATATGCAACAGACCCTAACTATTTCAGCAATATTGGTAAAGAATATTTAAAAGTGTCACTTTCATAATGCTAAATATCAAAGCTTTTGCCATAAAAGTTTCAGAGAAGAATATTTCACTATAACTCTATGTAAAACTGCGACCCCTAGGGCATTGGCAGTTTTTACCCCAGGGGCATGATTTGAACAATCTTGATAGAGGACATGTAGATGGTGCAATGCATGATGCCAAATATCTAAGCTCAGGGTACTCACAGCGTTTTCAGACAAGAAGATTTTTCAAGTTTTCATTGAAAATCTATTTTTAGCTCCTGTGACCTAGATATGCAACAGACGGGAACCATATTTACAATATTGGTTAAGGGCTTCTAGATGTGTCACCATGCCAAAAATAAAATCTCTGGCCATATAAGTTTCAGAGATAAAGATGTTTGAGCATTTCACTATATATTACGACCCCCGGGGCGGGGACATTTTTTACCCCAGGGACATAATTTGAACAATATTGATAGAAGACCTAAAGACGATGCTTTGTGCCAATTATCTAAGCTCAAGGTAGTACTGTGGATTCAGACAAGAAGATTTTTTTAATTTTCATTGAAAAATCTATTTTTAGCTCCTGTGACCTAGATATGCAATGGACCGGAACCATATTTACAATATATGTTGAAGGCTTCTAGAAGAGTCACCATGTCAAATATCAAAGCTCTTGCCATATTAGTTTCAGAGATAAAGATGTTTGAAGATTTCAAAATATAACTCTATGTAAAATTGCGACCCCTGGGGCGGGGTCATTTTTTACCCCAGAGACATAATTTGAACACTCTTGATAGAGGACCTGAAGATGATGCTTTGTGCCAAATATCTAAGCTAAGGGTACTGTGGTTTCAGACAAGATTTTTTAAGTTTTCATTGAAAAAATCTATTTTTAGCTCCTGTGACCTAGATATGCAACGGACCAAAACTATTTGAACAACTTTGAAAAAGGACCATACAAGGATCATTCCTGCCTAGTTTGGTAAAAATCCATCCAGTAGTCTCGGAGGAGATGTCGTTTAAAGAAATTGTTGATGACGAACGACGGACAGACGAACGAACGACGACGGACGACAGACACAGAACTATCAAAATAGCTCACCTGGCACCTGCCCGTTTTTTTACGAAACAAGAGCCCCATGGGGCATATTTCGCTCACCTGAGAATAGCTCAAAACGGAGATAATGATTTATGTCCAGGATTGACCTAGATATGCAACAGACCCGAACCATTTGAACAAAATATGTAAAGGATATTTAAAAGTGTCACCATACCGATTTTTTTTGCGAATATAAAAGCTCCGGCCATATTTAAATGTCAGAGAAGAAGACGTTTGAAATTTTCTCTATATAACTCTTTGTAAAACTGTGACCCCCCGGCACGTGGCCAATTTTGACCCCAGGGGCATAATTTGAACAAACTTGATAGAGTTATGCAACCAACCAGAACCATTTGAACAATTTTGGTATAGGACATCTAGAAGCGTCACCAAGCCAAATATCAAAGCTCTGGCCATATAAGTTTCAGAGAAGAAGACCGTTGAAAATTTCACAATATAACTCTATGTAAAACGGTGACCCCGGGGCGAGGCCAATTTTGAACAAACTTGATAGAGGACCTGTAGGCAATGCTATGTGCCAAATATCTAAGCTCTGACCCTTGCAGTTTCAGAGAGAAGATTTTTTAAGTTTTCATTGAAAAAATCTATTTTTAGCTCCTGTGACCTAGATATGCAACCGACCAGAACCATTTGAACAAAATAGGTAAAGTACATCTAGAAGTGTCACCATGCCAAATATCTAAGCTCTGGCCAAATTAGTTTCAGAGGAGAAGACGTTTGAAAATTTCACTATATAACTCTATGTAAAACTGTGAATCCCCGGGGCGGGGCCAATTTTTACGCCAGGGGCATAATTTCAACATGCTTGATAGAGGACCTGTAGATAATGCTATGTGCCCAATATCTAAGCTATGGCCCTTGTAGTTTCAGACAAGAAGATTTTTTAAGTTTTCATTGAAAAAAATCTATGTTTAGCTCCGGTGACCTAGATATGAAACCGACCAGAACCATTTGAACAAAATAGGTAAAGTACATCTAGAAGTGTCACCATGCCAAATATCTAAGCTCTGGCCATATTAGTTTCAGAGGAGAAGACGTTTGAAAATTTCACTATATAACTCTATGTAAAACTGTGAATCCCCGGGGCGGGGCCAATTTTGACCCCAGGGGCATAATTTGAACAAACTTGATAGAGGACCTGTAGATAATGCTATGTGCCAAATATCTAAGCTCTGGCCCCTGTAGTTTCAGACAAGAAGATTTTTTAAGATTTCCTTTTTGGCAACCAGAGTAAATTCTACATTGTTTTTTATTCTTTGAACAAATTTGAAAGAGCTTGACCCAAGGAACATTCCTGTAAAGTTTGGTTGATATCTGTTAGGCGGTATAGGAGGAGATGTCATTTGAATCAATTGTTCACGACGACGGACAAAGGCTCAGGTGAGCTAAAAATACATTTATTTTCTGATTTCTCTCTCTAATCCTGCCTTGTGACACCTCTTTGGAATCGTCTTTTCAAGACGATTCCAAAGAGGTGTCACAAGACAGGATTAGATAGAGAAATAAGTAATAATTGAGACTTTTATAATCCCACTTATGGCAACATTTGTCGTAAGAAGTTTTATGAAACAGGTCCCTGGTGTATACAGCATCCCGTCTCTACAACGCCACCCAACTTGTACAGACTGTCTCCTGTGTGTATTCTCATATATTTAATTAAATCATTCTTATAAATAAAGAACTTTGCACACATGTCACACTTAATTTAATTAAGTGTGACATGTGTGCAAAGTTTTTTACGTAGTTTATCTCCTGTGTGTATCATTAAGTGTTTTAGTAAATTGTTCTTTTCAATAAAGGACTTTTCACACTGGCCACACTTATACGGTTTCTCTCCTGCGTGTAGTATCATGTGTGCCTCTAAACTGTCACTCCGAGTAAATGCTTTGTCACACAGATCACACTTGTAAGGTCTTTCTCCTATGTGTAGCCTTTCTTCTGTGTGTAACCTCATGTGTGTCACTAAACTGCCTTTCTGAGCAAAAGACTTTTCACACAGGTCACATTTGTAAAGTCTTTCTCCTGTATGTATTCTCATGTGTCTTGATAGACTGTCATTCCTAGCATATGATTTTTCACATAGGTCACACTTATACGGTCTTCCTCCTGTGTGTATCCTCATGTGTGCTATTAAACTGTTCCTTTCAATAAAGGAGTTTCCACACTGGCCACACTTGTGTGGTCCCTCTCTTATATGTATCCTCATGTGTGCAACTAAACTGCTATTCCAAGTAAAGGTCTTTTCACACAGGTCACATTTGTAGGGTTTCTCTCCTGTGTGTATCCTCATGTGTGTCAGTAAAGTGCTATTCTGAGAGAAGGTCTTTCCACACATTGCACATTTGTAAGGGCTTTCTCCTGTATGTATCCTCATATGTGCTACTAAACTGTTCTTTTCAATAAAGGACTTTCCACACAGGTCACACTTGTATGATCTCTCTCCTGTATGTATCCTCATGTGTGCCACTAACCTGCAATTCCAAGTAAATGACTTTCCACACAGGTCACACTTGTATGATCTCTCTCCTGTATGTATCCTCATGTGTGCCACTAACCTGCAATTCCAAGTAAATGACTTTTCACACAGGTCACACTTGAAAGGTCTTTCTCCTGTGTGTACCATCATATGTCTCTCTAATTGTCTGTGCTGTGTAAATGACTTTTCACACAGGTCACACTTGAAAGGTTTTTCTCCTGTATGTATCCTCATATGTCTCTCTAATTGCCCATTCCAAGTAAATGACATTTCACACACATCACACTTGAAAGGTCTTTCTCCTGTGTGTACCATCATATGTCTGTCTAATGTCCCGTGCTGTGTAAATGACTTTTCACACAGATCACACTTGAAAGGTTTTTCTCCTGTGTGTACCATCATATGTCTCTCTAATTGCCAATTCTGTGCAAGTGACTTTTCACACAGGTCACACTTGAAAGGTCTTTCTCCTGTGTGTACCATCATATGTCTCTGTAATTGCCCATTCTGTGTAAAGGACTTTTCACACAGGTCACACTTGTAAGGTTTTTCTCCTGTGTGTACCATCATATGTCTCTCTAATTGCCCATTCTGTGTAAATGATTTCTCACACAGGCCACACTTGTAAGGTCTTTCTCCTGTGTGTACCATCATATGTCTCTCTAATTGCCCATTCTGTGTAAATGAATGTTCACACAAGTCAAACTTGTAAGGGTTTTCTCCTGTGTGTATCCTCATGTGTACCTTTAAATGCTGCTTACGATTAAATGACTTTTCACACAGGCCACACTTGTAAGGTCTTTCTCCTGAGTGTACCATCATATGTCTCTCTAATTGCCCATTCTGTGTAAATGAATTTTCACACAAGTCAAACTTGTAAGGGTTTTCTCCTGTGTGTATCCTCACGTGTACCTTTAAATGCTGCTTACGATTAAAGGACTTTTTACACAGGTCACAGTTGTATATGATCGTATATCACCTTCTCCTGTATGTGTCCTCATGAACTAAATTAAATAGTAATTCCTATTAACCCATTACCCCATAGCCTGGTTTTAGTATTGAAGATAGTTAACCACTTAAAACAGGTTGAAAGTAAAGCAGAATGCGCCCTTAGGCGCATTCTGCTTTACTTTCAGCCTGCTTTAAGCTAATACATACTAGAATATAGAAATAACTTCTTAGAATATATATTTATGACTGTATAAATTGGAACTATTTTATTCAGTGGATGAATATATTTAATGAGCTAAAAGGCGCTCCTATGAGGAAAAGGGTTAAACAACTTCGGCGCCATATGACCATTTCATGTGTCGCGGTGCCGTAAAACCCAACTCAATGAATAAACAACTTTTCACATAGGTCATATTTGTACTGTTTCTCATCCGTCTGTTTGATTATGTGTCACCAAACTGCAAATCTGAGCAAGACTTTCTATACAGATAACATTTGTAACATCTCTCTCCTGTATATTCTTTCTTGTGTATATCTAAAGTGGCCCACCGATTAAAAAACTTTCGCCAGTTCACCCTTGTATGGTTTCTCCCCTGTATTTACTATCATGTGATTCACTAAACATGCTGAGTAAAGGACTTTTCACACAAGTCACTTTTGTTGTAGGGCTTCTTTCCTCTGTGTTTATGGAGTTGGAAGTAGTCCACATAAAACAAATGTCCAGGTCCAGTAATACTCTGTACTATCGTTAGAAAACTCAGATATTATATGGTAAAACTGATGAAAACTGGTCACTCTGAAAAAATATAAAACCATTATAGAAGCCTTCATAACTCTAAATACATGTACATATAATATATAATCAACATTAACATACCTTGCAACTTCATGTGAAGCAAGAAAGCCATTTGGCTGAGCTTAAAAGTTGACCAGTTGATGTCCAACCGTTAGACAGTGGCCGCGTGACTGGTGACCTATGTCAATGGCTAAGACCTAAAAGTCTTAATATTCACTTGAACAGCCCATGATTTTCTTGGAAGTTTTCTGACAAACATTTGCTGATAATCAGCAATTCGCTTTCACCAAGTGATGACGGAAGCTTTCTTTTTATGACAATGAAAAATATCAGGCTTGTTTATGTTGTACGAAATTGCTGTCAAATTGACAATTACTGTTTCTGCGCTTGCGGCGAGGAAGAACAAGAGCACCGCAAGCCGGGCACATTATACGCCCGCCAAATCGATCTTAGAATGTAGTCATACTAAAACCCTATCAAAGTAAAGTATACAAGAGCCCCGTGGGGCATAATTCGCTCACCTGAGAATAGCTGAAAAATGGAGATATTAATTTTTGTCCATGACTGACCTAAATATGCAACAGACCGGAACAATTTGAACAAAATATGTAAAGTATATTTAAAAATGTCACCATACAGAATATAAAAGCTCTGGCCATATTAGAGTTCTCATTGAAAAAAATCTATTTTTAGATCCTGTGTAGTGTGACTTAGTTATGCAACGGACCAGAACCATTTGTACAACATCTAGAAGTGTCACTCTGCCAAATATCAAAGCTCTGGCCATATTAGTTTCAGAGAAGAAGACGTTTAAAAATTTCACTATATAACTCATTGTAAAACTGTGACCCCGGGGCGGGACCAATTTTAACAAACTTGATAGAGGACCTGTAGGCGATTCTATGTGCCAAATATCTAAGGTTGGGCCCTGGTAGTTTCAGACAAGAAGATTTTTTAAGTTTTCATTGAAAAAATCTATTTTAGCTCCTGTGACCTAGTTATGCAATCGACCAAAACCATTGAACAATATTGGTAAAGGACATCTAGAAGTGTCACCATGCCAAATATCAAAGCTCTGGACCTCCGGGGCGGGGCCAATTTTGACCCCTGGGGCATAATTTGAACAAACTTGATAGAGGACCTGTAGATGATGCTATGTGCCAAATATCTAAGCTCTGGCCCTTGCAGTTTTTGACAAGAAGATTTTTTAAGATTTCCTTATTTTTTCAATTTGGATGGCAACCAGAGTTCTGCATTGTTTTTAATTCTTTGAACAAATTTGAAAGAGCTTGACCCAAGGAACATTTCTGTAAAGTTTGGTTGAATTCTGTCAAGGGGTATAGGAGGAGATGTCATTTGAAGCAATTGTTAACGACGACGCACGTACGCACGACGGACACAGGGCCATCCCAATAGCTCACCTTGAGCCTTTGGCTCAGGTGAGCTAAAAAAGGGGAAGAACCCTGAAAGTTAGGGGTCATATGCTGACCAAGTTTCAAAAGGATTTGAATAAATTTGTTTGAGTAAGAGAGCGGACAAACTAAAAAATGACCGATTTTTGACAATAAAAGGGACAGAACTCTTGGATGTCTGAGGGAATCTTGCTGGTTATCAAACTCGACCGAGACATTATGATCATACACATGCTGGCAAAGTTTCAAAAGGATTGGAATAAATTTGTTTGAGTAAGAGCGCGGACAAACTAAACAATGCCCGTTTTTGACAATAAAAGGGGCGTAACTCTTGAATGTCTAGGGCAATCTTGCTGGTTATCAAACTTGCCTGAGATATTATGGTCATACACCTGCTGACCAAGTTTCAAAAGGATTGGAATAAATTTATTTGAGTTACAGAGCGGACAAACTAAAAAATTCCCGTTTTTGACGAAAAAAGGGCATAACTCTTGAATGTCTGCAGCAATCTTGCTGGTTATTAAAGTTAACCGAGAAATCATGGTCATACACATGCTGACCAAGTTTAAAATGGATTGGAATAAATTTGTTTGAGTAACAGAGCGGACAAACTAAAAATTCCCGTTTTTGACGAAAAAAGGGGCATTACTCTTGTATGTCAAGGGCAATCTTCCTTGTTATCAAACTCGACCGATACATTATGATCATACACATGCTGAGTCTTTGCTGACCAAGTTTCAAAAGGATTGGAATAAATTTGTTTGAGTAAGAGAGCGGACAAACTAGACAATGCCCGTTTTTGATGATAAAAGGGGCATAACTCTTGAATGTCTGAGGAAATCTTGCTTGTTATCAAAATTGACCAAGACATTATGGTCATACACCTGCTGACCAAGTTTCAAAAGGATTGGAATAAATTTGTTTGAGTTACAGAGCGGACAAACTAAAAAATGCCCGTTTTTTACGAAAAAAAGGGCATATCTCTTGAATGTCTGCGGCAATCTTGCTGGTTATTAACGTTAACCGAGATATTATGGTCATACACATGCTGACCAAGTTTAAAATGGATTGGAATAAATTTGTTTGAGTAACAGAGCGGACAAACTAAAAATTCCCGTTTTTGACGAAAAAAGGGGCATTACTCTTGTATGTCAAGGGCAATCTTCCTTGTTATCAAACTTGACCGATACATTATGATCATACACATGCTGAGTCTTTGCTGACCAAGTTTCAAAAGGATTGGAATAAATTTGTTTGAGTAAGAGAGCGGACAAACTAGACAATGCCCGTTTTTGATGATAAAAGGGGCATAACTCTTGAATGTCTGAGGAAATCTTGCTGGTTATCAAACTTGCCTGAGATATTATGGTCATACACCTGCTGACCAAGTTTCAAAAGGATTGGAATAAATTTATTTGAGTTACAGAGCGGACAAACTAAAAAATTCCCGTTTTTGACGAAAAAAGGGCATAACTCTTGAATGTCTGCAGCAATCTTGCTGGTTATTAAAGTTAACCGAGAAATCATGGTCATACACATGCTGACCAAGTTTAAAATGGATTGGAATAAATTTGTTTGAGTAACAGAGCGGACAAACTAAAAATTCCCGTTTTTGACGAAAAAAGGGGCATTACTCTTGTATGTCAAGGGCAATCTTCCTTGTTATCAAACTCGACCGATACATTATGATCATACACATGCTGAGTCTTTGCTGACCAAGTTTCAAAAGGATTGGAATAAATTTGTTTGAGTAAGAGAGCGGACAAACTAGACAATGCCCGTTTTTGATGATAAAAGGGGCATAACTCTTGAATGTCTGAGGAAATCTTGCTTGTTATCAAAATTGACCAAGACATTATGGTCATACACCTGCTGACCAAGTTTCAAAAGGATTGGAATAAATTTGTTTGAGTTACAGAGCGGACAAACTAAAAAATGCCCGTTTTTTACGAAAAAAAGGGCATATCTCTTGAATGTCTGCGGCAATCTTGCTGGTTATTAACGTTAACCGAGATATTATGGTCATACACATGCTGACCAAGTTTAAAATGGATTGGAATAAATTTGTTTGAGTAACAGAGCGGACAAACTAAAAATTCCCGTTTTTGACGAAAAAAGGGGCATTACTCTTGTATGTCAAGGGCAATCTTCCTTGTTATCAAACTCGACCGATACATTATGATCATACACATGCTGAGTCTTTGCTGACCAAGTTTCAAAAGGATTGGAATAAATTTGTTTGAGTAAGAGAGCGGACAAACTAGACAATGCCCGTTTTTGATGATAAAAGGGGCATAACTCTTGAATGTCTGAGGAAATCTTGCTTGTTATCAAAATTGACCAAGACATTATGGTCATACACCTGCTGACCAAGTTTCAAAAGGATTGGAATAAATTTGTTTGAGTTACAGAGCGGACAAACTAAAAAATGCCCGTTTTTTACGAAAAAAAGGGCATATCTCTTGAATGTCTGCGGCAATCTTGCTGGTTATTAACGTTAACCGAGATATTATGGTCATACACATGCTGACCAAGTTTAAAATGGATTGGAATAAATTTGTTTGAGTAAGAGAGCGGACAAACTAAAAAATGCCCCAGTTTTTTACGAAAAAAGGGACATTACTCTTGAATGTCTAGGGCAATCTTGCTGGTTATCAACCTTGACCGAGATATTTTGGTCATACAGATGCTGACCAAGTTTTAAAAGGATTGGTATAAATTAGTTTGAGTTACAGAGCAGACAAACTAAAGAATGCCCGTTTTTGACAAAAAAGGGCATAACTCTTGAATGTCTGCGGCAATCTTGCTGGTTATCGAACTTGACCGAGATATAATGGTCATACCATTCTGACCAAGTTTCAAAAGGATTGGACTAAATTTGTTTGAGTTAGAGAGCGGACATGAAAAAGTTAACGGACGGACGGATGGACAGCTCCACGACATAATACGTCCCGTCTGAAGACGGGCGTATAAAAAGTGAAAGGGAAAGGTATAGAAATAGACAGCTGAAAGCCAGATTATAAATTGATATTTAATCAAATAAATCCCAAAAACATTAATGTTTAAATTTAACTCGAAATTTATAGTTAATCCAAATCCCTATGTTAATGATATAAATAGTCTGTGAAATTTCATCAAAGTTTTGAAATGGTAGAACGAATGGGTGCCGGACGTTTCGGTAAATGACCAGTTCGATTATTTGATTTTATATGGTGAAAGGTCTGGACGTTTCGTAAAAAGGTAAATTATAATAATTAAAGGTTTATGTTCCTGTATATCACACCTTTTGCTTGATCGATAACCGAATCGGAGCAATTATAAAAGACGGTAATGAAGTCGGTAATGGAAAACGGAAAAAATCTTAAGTGAACTTCTAGTGTCCTTTGAAAGTATATGCAACCTCGATTACCGGTAGAATCAGTTCTATGATCAGGATCTAGTATGTAGATGTAGTGATTTTTTTTTGATTTTTTTAGATCTAGTTTGGTTGGGGAAGGTAGAATGCTGGAATCTGCTTGAAGTTAAGCGAGTATATAATTATTGCGTTTCATCAAATAAAGAAAAAAAATCTATTACGATCGGGATCTACTTGGCAGACAAGCTGTAGTTAATTCTTTCGCTGCCAAATTAATCGTGAGGATTTTACCCCTTCACCGTTTCATTGTCGTCTGCTTTAATTTTGTTGTTTGCAAGATCGTTTCAAAGTACAACTCAATGTAGAATGACTTAAAGCAAATCGATACGAGTGTCAAACAGTTTGGATCCTGATCAGACACCGCGTTACGCGGCGTCTGATCAGGATCCAAACTGTTTGCAAACGCTTTTTGGCGTCATTAAGAGGGAAATGGTTAAAAGGCAGCACAATGTTTTCTGAGTATTTTTATCTGAACTTGTTGCAGAATTGAATAAATCTTGAGATATGGTCTTTCTATTCTAATTTTCTTCAAAAAAAAGGTTTCTTAATCTGCGCCTGAGCACGATGTGAGTTTCTTTTTGCACTGAGTCAGTGTGACCATACCACGTGGTATGTGACGTCATTTTACGGTACCACTGTCAGCCAAAATGACAACAAATCCGCTCGATTCAACATTTGAAACAGCTGTAAGTATTATATTTTCCAGTCGATTTTTACAAAACATAGCGTATGCTTTGGGGGGAAATTGTCTTCTTTACAATGGTGTTAATAGATTTGTCACCAGATCAATACCTATTGCCTGAAACTGTCCAGAAAATGTGAAAATCACTGTGCGACCACGGCAAACCCTTCCAAAATATTGCCGAGAAATGAATGTAGTCGTTTATTACAGTTTGGTAATGTTAACCGGAGGTTCCGGCAATCAAGTAATATACAAGAGGGCCTGAAGGCCCTGATATCGCTCACCTCTTGTACTGAAGCCTGATAGTTTTACCTTTCTGTTCCACCCATTTTAATCTAAATCCATTCAAATTTGTATTATAGCATGTAAACAATTTTGGAATACAATCTCATAATTCTAGTCTAGTATAATACATCAAGGGCTGGTAACTTGAGCCTAAACAATACTGAAATGATGTCTTTTCTAGCATTTCAAAGTATATCAAGGGCAGATAACTATTGCCACAATCATTAGATTTCAGCAATAATTGCACTGCTTCGAGAACTTATAGCTATATATTTTGTGTTCAAGTATAATCAAAATCCATTGAAAACTGTAGTTGCAAGAGTGTTTATGCTGTTAGAAATGGCATTTTCAGCTGTTCAATGCTAGATAACTCTTGACCTATTGGTCTGATTTCAACCATAATCAAACTTATACGAACTCTTATGGTAATATACAATCTGAGGAAGTTTGAAAAAGACTGGATAAAAATTGAGGGCACTAGAGTGTAACAAGAGGGCCTGAAGGCCCTGATATCGCTCACCATTTGTAATGAAGCCTGATAGCTTTACCTTTGAATTTCACCTGTTTTATTTTAAATCCATTCAAGTTTGTCGACCTACTCGGTACTGTAGTATAGTAGAGTACATCAAAGGCAGATAACTAGAGCCTAAACAATACTGAAATGAAGACTTTTTCTAGCATTTCAAAGTATATCAAGGGCAGGTAACTATTGCCACAATGATTACATTTCAACAATAATTGCACAATATACTGGTTCTGGGCAAAAGAAGATGAAAGACACAGAAAATGCAAAATATCTCACAAAAAGGAAATGTTTTAACGAACTGGATTCAAACAGAGGACGAAATATTCAACAGAATTACATTCAAGACATCTTCAAGGCAACCATTTTCACCACGTATTCAAACATTCAAAATATTCAGTCCAGTTCATTTGACTTCGCTTTTTAAAACAACAACACCAAAACAATTAAAAAGAGTAACACCATTCACAAGAGCAGTCAAATCAAGTACCAAAACTGACAAACCAACTCCATCAAAGTCTCCACTTCCCAAAAAGGTTCGGAGGTCGCTATATGTTACAAAGCATGATCTACTAGACTTGAAAAAGTGACATCTGTCAATGACTGTCGGATGGAGTCGTTGTTTGGAGGACCGTTGTAGGGAAGAAACACTGTACCTTTCTTTGACAGTTTTTATCCCATACAGGGCTCCAGATAAGAGGTAGTTTTTTCAACAAATCCCACATTTTCTCACTATTTTTAGCACCAAATCCTATGGTGTTACTACTCATTAGAATCGTCTCGAAGAGACGATTCTAATGAGTAGTGACACCATAGGGTTTAATTCAGAAATAAAGATTTTAGTATTTGAAAAACTACCCTTATCTGGTGCTCTGCCATAGCATTACCACATCGTCAAAAAGCATGCGCTCTTTGAACACCGGAACGTTGTTCCCATAATATGGCTTGCGGTGTTATCATATAACCGCAAATGACAAGACATACAGATAAATCTGACAAAACCAATATTAAACATATGTATAAATGTGGCATAAGACATAATTACATAACTGTCAGTGGATCACTTCCAGATCCTGTTTCTCTAAGTATGAAGCAGACTGAACCATTTCTAAACTTTAGCAGACAACATGTTCAGCTGACACCACCAGTTCTGTTGGTCAATCACTGAGGTCACATATTATGCAATAATTGGGGAGTATGGTAGAGCTGCTGGGGCTTACCCTTACCAGATTGAAATGATGTCTGCTTAAAACCTACTGAATGTGAACAAGAGGCCCATGCAGGCCTAAATATCGCTCACCTGGAAAAACCAACACAAGGGTCACATAACCCCGGGTATGGGATCACTTTTCACCCCAGAGACATAGTTTTCATTGAAAAAATCTATTTTTAGCTCCTGTGACCTAGATATGCAACGGACCCGAACCATATTAACAATATTGGTTAAGGGCTTCTAGGTGTGTAATCATGCCAAATATCAAAGCTCTGACCATATTAGTTTCAGAGGTAAAGATGTTTGAAGATTTCATTATATAACTCTATGTAAAATTACGACCCCCAGGGCGTGGTCATTTTTTACCCCAGGGACATAATTTGAACAATCTTGATAGAGGACCTGTAGACGATGCTTTGTGCCAAATATCTAAGCTAAGGGTACTGTGGTTTCAGACAAGAAGATTTTTTAAGTTTTCATTGAAAAAATCTATTTTTAGCTCCTGTGACCTAGATATGCAACGGACCAAAAATGTTTGAACAACTTTGAAAGAGGACCATATAAGGATCATTCAGGCCAAGTTTGGTAAAAATCTATCCAGTAGTTTCGGAGGAGATGTCGTTTAAAAATTGTTGACGACGAACGGACGGACTGACGAACGAACGACGACGGACAGAGGACGATCAAAATAGCTCACCATGGCACTACGTGCCAGGTGAGCTAAAAATGTACAAAAATACAATTTAGAAAATGTTAAGTTGGTAAATGTGTGGCAAATAGTTTGGATCCAGAGTAGATGCAGCATTATGTTGCATCTGATCTGGATCCAAACTGTTTGCAAGTATTGGCTATTTGCCCTTAGTATATTAAGGGTAACTCAGGTTAAATCAAAAATACTGTGAAACCTGCCTAGAGCAGCACTTAAACTGCGTAGGATGGTGTCAAGTGCGACCCATGGGATTTCATTTTAACAAACTATAGAGGGATCCACCAGGAGATACTACTGTAAAAATATCAAAGCTTAGGGCCTAGTAGTTTTTGACAAGAAGATTTTTTAAAGTTTTTTGCTTTTTCAAGCAGAGATTGTGCTTTTTCTCTTTCATTTGAACAACTTCTGTAGAGAAGCATCCAAGGAACATCATGAGCAGTTTGAACTCTCCCTACAATCGTCGGGTTCAGAGGAGATGTCGTTTGAAGTAAATGTGAATGGACAGACGGACAGACGTACGACGGACAGTGAGCGGTCGCAATAGCTCACCTTGAGCCTTTGGCTCAGGTGAGCTAATAAAACTTGAATATGGCCATAAACTCAGACTATAGTACTCTTTTATCGTTATAAATGCCTAAAATTAGTACATGTATATTCAACTCGATTTGCGTTCATGGCCACAACTGAAAAGTTTTGTTGGGTGAATTCCAGATTTAGAGCATTTTTGTTTTGACTGTCATAAATGCATATAACGATCGATTTTTTTAAAAAATAAATGATACATGAAACTTAAATACGGCCATAAACTTTGATTATAATACTACCGTCTGTACAGCTCAGTGGTAGAGCGTCCACTTGCAGTGCGGGAGGTTGCGGGTTCAATCCCCGACCGGGTCAAACAAAAGACTTAAATTGGTAGTAATGGCTTCCATCCTTGGTGCTCAGGATTTCGGGTTAGCATTACGACTGGTTCGTCGGTGTCAGGATAAAGTGACTGGCCGGGTAACAATTTTAATAATGCTGAAATCCTTCCAGTTAATATACCTCAAGAACACAGGTACCAGATATTCGGTAAAGACCGCAAGGACCTAGTTAACAAAGGTGGTGGTGGTGTTTTAATTATGATTCGCCCAGAGCTTTCCGCGGAGAAGTGTTTAGACCTAGATACAGACTGTGAAATTAAGTGGGTCAAAGTTTTGTTATCCAAGCAAGAAAATATCCTGATTGGACTTTGGTTCTCGGTAAAAGGATCCAAAAATGATATCCTAGACAAACTTGAAAAATCTTTAATAAAGATAAACAATAACAATTCATATAACATGAAAACTTTTCTTGGAGGGGACTTCAACCTAGGCGACATAGATTGGGATCATTATGGTGCATCTAAAAAGTGCCCATTCTCATAATCATCAGTACTTTTTGTTATTTGTACTAAATAAACGCTTCTTAGACGTTGTTTTTACGCAAAATTTAGCGCACAACCAAAAAAAAAAAAACCTTGTCAAAAAAAAAAAAAAAGGTGGTGCACCCCCATGTAGAGTGCCAAATCAGGGATAATAAATAGACTATTTATTATCCCTGGCCAAATATAAGGAAGAAGTGTGCACTACCCTCATAATGCCGAGCGTCAGGCAAGGGAGCTACTAGTACCGTTTTTATAATGGTCTTTGGTATGACCCGGCTGGGGATCGAACCCACAACCTCCCGCCTCGAAAGCGGACGCTCTACCAATGAGCTAACCTGTGGTTACTGGTAGGAGTCTGAAGATGTCGACATGGTTCTGTAAGAATGGTTGCGATTATTTAGAATATTTACCATTATTCGTCTAAGCATGCGCTTACCATCGTTGAATAATACATAGTTTACATACAGTCCATCTGCTATAAATTACACGGCAAATGGCGTATTTGTGAAAAAGGTAAGTAACTCAGCAAACCCATTCTGTTGGGCAAGGACTAAAACTTCGGATGCGGGTCAACTCGGCCAATAAATGTCGTTATAAGGAAATACATGTTCAGTGAACATATGGTTGTTGTTAGTTTACGCAAGGAATAATACTTATTACAATGTATATGATAACATAATATTATACAATTGCTTGTTGTTTGTTATATTTTAACCCTTTGCCTGCTGATCGCGATTTACTGATTTTGCAAACAGTTTAGATCCAGATCAGAGTCCGCATAATGCGGCGTCTGATCTGCATCCTACCTGTTTGACACTCGTCTTTGGCTTCTTTACTTAAAAATAAACAAATCTAAATTTAACAGATTTTGCAGACGAAGGTTTTGGACCAGACAATATTACCGCAGGATAAGGGTTAACCTCATGTTGGTTTATGACCAAAAAGGTGACAGGTAGTACCAATCCCAATTTTATTTTCAGCCTATTCATCTACAGCCAAAATGTGTTTGCTTGAATATAACCTACCGAGCTACCTGCATGGTTTCAAAACATGGGCCACCATGGCCCTAAATCGCTCACCTGGTACACCATGTAAACTTAACCTATAGTGGCCCAGATTATGACTGGACATGACCCACAATCAACCTTTAGAGTGTTAACAGATTTTTCTATAATTTGACCTAGTGACCTAGTTTTTGACCAGACACAATCCACATTTAAATTTGACCTAGATTTGATGTAGGCAAACATTCTGATAATATTTCATTCAGATCTAAAGAGATTTGTAGCCTCTAGAGGGTTAACACTGTTTTTCTTTGATTTCACCAAGTGACCTAGTTTTTGACCCGGCATGACCCATATTCGAACTTGACCTAGATATCAATAGGGCAAACATTTTAACCAAGTTTCATAAAGATCCATTGAGATTAGTAGCATCTAGAGTGTAAACAAGGTTTTTCTATGATTTGACCTAGTGACCTAGTATTTGATAGGACATGACCCAAATTCAAACTTGACCTAGATATATATGAGGCAAACATTCTGACCAATTTTCATGAAGATCCATTGAGATTTGTAGCCTCTAGAGTGTTAACAAGGTTTTTCTATGATTTGACCTAGTGACCTTGTTGTTGACCTGACCCACATTCGACTGTGACCTAGATATCAATGAGGCAAACATTTTGACTAAGTTTCATAAAGATCCATTGAAATTTGTAGCCTCTAGAGGGTTAACAAGGTTTTTCTGATTTGACCTAGTGACCTAGTTTTTGACCGGACATGACCCACATTCAAACTTGACCTAGATATCAATTAGGCAAAAAATCTGGCCAAGTTTCATTAAGATCCATTGAGATTTGTAGCCTCTTGAGTGTTAACAAGGTTTTTCTATGATTTGACCTAGTGACCTAGTTTTGAACGGACATGAACCACCTTCGAACTTGACCTAGATATCAATGAGGCAAACATTTTGACTAAATTTCATAAAGATCCATTGAGATTTGTAGCCTCTAGAGTGTTAACAAGGTTTTCCTATGATTTGACCTAGTGACCTAGTTTTTGACCGGACATGACCCACATTCAAACTTGGCCTAGATTTCATCAAGACAAACATTGTCATGAAGTTTCATGAAGATCGGATGAAATTTGTAGGGGCTAGAGTGTAAACGAACAATTGTGGACTGACGGACGGACGGACACATTTGATTTTGACCTAGATTTGATGTAGGCAATTTCATTCAGATCTAACGAGATTTGTAGCCTCTAGAGGGTTAACACTGTTTTTCTTTGATTTGGCCTAGTGACCTAGTTTTGACCCGAAATGACCCATATTCGAACTTGACCTAGATATCAAATGGGCAAACATTCCAACTAAGTTGCGTTAAAATCCAATATGATTTGTAGCCTCTAGAGTGTTAAAAATGTTTTTCAAACATTTGCCCTAGTGACTTAGTTTTTGACCGGACATGACCCACATTCAAACTTGACCTGGATTTCATCAAGACAAACATTTTGATCAAGTTTCATAAAGATCCATTGAGATTTGTAGCCTCTAGAGTGTTAACAACGTTTTTCTATGATTTGACCCAGTGACCTAGTTTTTGACCATACATGACCCACATTCGAACTTGACCTAGATATCAGTGAGGCAAACATTCTGACCAAGTTTCATTAAGATCCATTGAGATTTGTAGTCTCTAGAGTGTTAACAAGGTTTTTCTATGATTTGACCTAGTGACCTAGTTTTTGACCGGACATGACCCACATTCGAACTTGACCTAGATTTCATCAAGACAAACATTGTCATGAAGTTTCATGAAGATCGGATGAAATTTGTAGGCGTTAGAGTGTTAACGAACAATTGTGAATGGACGGACAGACGACGGACATTCAGCGATCCTAAAAGCTCACCTTGGCACTTCGTGCCAGGTGAGCTAAAAATCCATTGAAAACTGTAGTTGCAAAAGTGTGAAAAAAGTGTTAGATATGGCATTTTCAGCAATTCAAGGGCAGATAACTCTTGACATATTTGGTTGATTTCATCCATAATCGAACTCATCTGAACTATTATGGTCATGTACAATCTGAATAAGTTTAAGAAAGATTGGATTAAAATTGTGGCCTCTCGAGTGTAAACACTGATAAATATGGCATTTTCAGCAATTCAAAGGTAGATAACTCTTGATCTATTAGTTCTATTTCAACCATAATCAAACTCATTCGAACAGTTATGGTAATAAACAATCTGAGCAAGTTTGAGAAAGATTGGATAAAAAGTGTGGCCTCTAGAGTGTAAACACTGTTAAATATGGCATTTTCAGCAATTCAAAGGTACATAACTATTGACCTATTGGTCATATTTCAACCATAATCGAACTCATCTGAACTCGTATGGTAATATACAATCTGAGCAAGTTACAGAAAGATTGGATTAAAATTGTGGCCTCTAGAGTGTAAACACTAAAATTGTTGACGACTAACAACGGACATTCAAGGATTGCAAAAGCTCACCCTGAGCTAAAAAAGGGCAATAACTCCAAAAATTCTGATGACAGAGTAACAGTTCTTGTGCACTGCACCCCTAGTCAATGAGATCTAACTGAATATGAAGCTTGAAGTCAATAGCTCTTATACTTTGGAAGTTATGCTCCGGACAAGCCTACATTGGGTAAAAATATAACAACAAAGGGCAATTACTCCAAAATACTGATGAAAGAGTTATGGTTCTTATGCACTGCACTCCAAGTCAATCAGATCCATCTGTATATGAAGTTTGAAGTCAATAACTCTTATACCGGTACTTTGGAAGTTATGCTCCGGACAAGCCTAAATTTGATAACAAGAGGTCCATGGGCCTAAATTCGCTCACCTGAGGACATTGTAGTTTGTACCTAAGTTGACTGGGCAAGACAACATTTTAATATAACTATAAATGGAGTTATCTTCCGGACAAGAAAACATGACAAAAGGGAATTTTGTTGCCAAGCTTATGACCCTTATCCATGACACATCCTCTTATCAAGCTAATTCCATTACCGGTAAATGATATTTATTTCACTAGCTTCAGCAGAACTGGAGTTATTTTCCTGACAATAAAATATGACAAAGGTAAAAACAAAATATTGCTGCCCTTGTGCATGGCATTTCTCTCATCAGTTTCTTTCCATACATAAAATGTCATTACAATAGCATCAGTAGAACTGGAGTTGTCTTCTGGACAAGAAAATATCACAAAGGGAAATAATTCCAAACAAGAGGGCCATGGCCCTTAATTCGCTCACCTGAGGTCATTGTGCCTTAGCTTAATAGGCAAGACAACATTTTAATATAGCTGTAAATGGAATTATCTTCCAGACAAAAAAACATGACAAATTGGAATAACTTAAAAAAATATTGTTGGCAGAGTTATGGCCCTTATCCATGACACTTCTTCTTATCAAGCTACATGTATTTCCATATGATTATTTATTGCGCACTCTGCTTTACTTTCAACCTGCTTTAAGTTATCATCTACTAAGATATAGATACTATTTCTTATATCTTACATGTTTATGACTATATAAAGTGGAATTATTTTCTTTAGAGGAGGAATAAATTAAAGGCGTAAAAAGGCATATGTATGGGGTAATGGGTTAACATCAGTAGAACTGGAGTTATCTCCAAAGACAAGAAAATATGACACTGGGAAATATCTCAAAATTGACATTGACCTTTGTACGACATGACCCAAGTTATAAAGTTTCTAACTTTAACAAAGTTATGGCTAAGATTAAAGTTGTGGACTGACAGACAAACAAATGGACAAACAGACAAAAAAGCAGACAGACAAAAACAATATGCCCCCAACTGCAGGGGCATAAAAAATGTAGCAGACAACTCCATATGCTACTGTTATAGTGAACCTCAGCTGACCTGAGTTCAGTTATGTAACTCTGCCAGTAGGAAATTTGGCTAGGGTCTAACTCTTATTATGCTGAATTGCTGTCTGCTATACATATTTTGAATATTAAACATATGTATAAATATGGCAAAAGACATAATTACATAACTGTCAGTGGATCACTTCCAGACCCTGTTTCTCTAAGTATGAAACAGACTAAACCATTTATAAACTTTAGCAGACAACATGTTCAGCTAAGACCATCAGTTCAGTGGCTGAGGTCAAATACTGGGTAGAATTAGCAACTGCTCTGAAGGCTTACCCTTACCAGACTGAAATGATATCTGCTTAAAACCTACTGTATGCGAAAAGTGACAAAAAAAAGAATTTAGAACATGTTCAGTTGGTAAATGAGTACCAATAGTTTGGATCCAAATTAGATGCAGCATTATGTTGCATCTGATCTGGATCCAAAATGTTTGCAAATATTGGCTATTTGCCCTTAGTATATTAAGAGTAACTCAGGTAAAATACAGTTCTGCTTTTGCTTCATCAAAAATACTGTAAAACCTGCCTAGAGCAGCACTTAAACTGCGCAGGGTGGCGTCAAGTGTGACCCTAGGGATTTCATTTTAACAAACTATAGAAAGATCGACCAGGAGATTCTACTGTAAAAATATCAAAGCTTAGGGCCTAGTAGTTTTTAGCAAGAAGATTTTTTAAAATTTTTTGCTTTTTTGCTTTTTCAAGCAGAGTTTTTGCTTTATCTCTTTCATTTAGACAACTTCTGTAGAGAAGCATCCAAGGAACATCATGAGCAGTTTGAATCCGCCCTACAATCCCCGGGTTCAGAGGAGATGTCGTTTGAAGTAAAAGTGAACGGACAGACGGACAGACGGACAGACGTACTACGGACAATGAGCGGTCACAATAGCTCACCTTGAGCCTTCGGCTCAGGTGAGCTAAAAAACCAATGATGTCAGAGTTATGGCCTTTGCAAATGGCACTTCCTCTCATTAGGCTCTTTCCAAATATGCAATTTCATTTTACCCATTACCCCATAGCCTGTTTGTAGTTTTGAAAATAGGTGGCCACCTAAAGCAGGTTGAAAGTAAAGGCACACTCTGCTTTACTTTCAAACTGCTTTAAGCTACCATCTACTAGGATATAGAAACTTATTTCTATCTTACATTTTCATGACTGTATAAAGTGGAATTATTTTCTTCAGTGGAGGAATAAATTAAAGGCCTAAAAATGCACATTTATGGGGTAATGGGTTCACACACATCAGTATTTATGGGGGAATGGGTTGAATTGGAATTATCTCCTGGACAAGAAAAAATGACAAGACATACAGATAACTCTGGCAAAACCAATATTAAACATATGTATAAATATGGCATAAGACATAATTACATAACTGTCAGTGGATCACTTCCAGATCCTGTTTCTCTAAGTATGAAGCAGGCTGAACCATTTCTAAACTTTAGCAGACAACATGTTCAGCAGACACCACCAGTTCTGTTGGTCAGTCACTGAGGTCAAATATTATGCAATAGTTGGGGAGTAGCATCTAGGAGCTGCTGGCTAATACCCTTATCATACTGAAATGATGTCTGCTTAAAACCTACTGTATGAGAAAAATGTACAAAAAACCCAATTTAGAAAATGTAAAGTAGGTAAATGAATGGCAAATAGTTTGGATACAGATTAGATGCAGCATTATATTGCATCTGATCTGGATCCAAACAGTTTGCAAATATTGGCTATTTGCCCTTAGTATATTAAGGGCCTCAGGTAAGTACAGTTCTGCATAAATCGAAATACCATGAGACCTGCCTAGAGCAGCACTTAAACTGCTTAGGGTGGGGTCAAGTTTGACCCTAGGGATTTCACTTGAACAAACTTTATAGGGATCCACCAGGAGATACTATTGTAAAAATATCAAAGCTGATGGCCTAGTAGTTTTTGACAAGAAGATTTTTTAAAGTTTTGTGCTTTTTAGCTTTTGCAAGCAGAGTCATTTGAGGGGGTATAATGATCCACACGGAAACATTATAACCCACAAGAGTTACTTGGTGTTGAAAGAGTTAAACTTACCATAAAGTTTAGAAAAGAAGTATTTATTAGAAATTCCATACATGTATTTGGTTTGTATTTAAGAAATAATAAATTCATACCAGTGTTTTATCGTGCAATCGAACACTGGTAGGAGTTTAGATGCGTAGTAATTTAATCACAAGGCCTTTAGGCCGAGTGGTTTAATTACAAGCATCTCAATGACTACCCGTGTTCGATTGTTAGATAAAACACGGGTATTAATTTATTATTTCAATCTAACACATAATTTAACCTTAATTTGCATCGAAGCAACGGCGCTACATATTTTCAAAGTCATATGACGTCACATTAGAACGTTACAGCGTGTGAGTGTTTTATTGAGAATCCTTTTTTGGTTGATATAGGGGTGTGCGCAAAGTGTGTTAGAATTATAATTTGTTGAAACTATCATTGATACTTTAAGTAGCAAATGTTCTATTTGGTTTAAAATGAATCATTCCTTGTTGTTTTGTCTGCATCTATTCAATACATCATCAAGTGAGCTTTCTTATGGGTTTTCCTAACATGGGACATTGAAAACTGGGTAGATATAGATTATATGCTAAATTGACTATGTTGCACCTGATTAGGGGCTACATCGTGTGCACAGGGCTGCCATTTCTCTGGATTTTTCCTAAATCTTTTCCAATTTATAGTAGCTTAAAGCACACTGGTTAGGAACTTGGTAACAGTGGGGCGAGGGTCCTCGCGAAAGGTGGTATCGGAGTCCTGACTATACATGTTTCAGAGTCTCGACGTGAAACAAAACTTGGCACGCTGAAGTGAACGCAAATGAGGTAATTAAAGGTCAAATTGACATAAACACTGGAAATCGTTATTGTCACCATATAGACGGATGTTTTTCTAAGCGTCGTGCATGCTTAATTCGTTCCATTTATGGAATTTATGCTTGAAATAGTTAATAAAACGACGCGGTAATCAAGATTTTTGTTCACAACGAATTCTTATAAATGACTGCATAATCTCGCCTGCAATAAATGTTTCTGGCAAGATTAATACTTAAATTGCATCTTTGCAACAGAATCACATTAAATAATATCGTATATCAATGAAATTTTCTGGATTTCAAGTGGTTAATAAGGTTACAGAGTCTAACAGAGAGTGTTACAGGTTCTCTATCGACATGTTATAAAAGGTTACAGAGTATTATCGACATTTTTGCTTGTTTCAGAGAGAATGCATCTGAAGTGTACATATTGCAAGTCGCCATTTACCCTTGAAAATGTAGTTGTGATATCACCTATTTGAATAAGTGATATAACCTATTCGAATTGTTGATATCACAAAGTGAGAATAAAAGTAAAACGGTTGCCCATAATGAACCAAGCTGTGTGTCTCCGATGTGAAAGCTACACATTTACACGTGGATTATTAGGAATTAAAAATAGACGGAATATAATGACGCAGATGGCAGATGATGTTATTCTATATTTCCCGACTTAGCACGAAATTTACCGACTGAGTGGAATGACACATAACTGCCAATATATTTTATGCCCGGCATTGAAAGGGTTACATTAAATTTTCGCACAGTACTGACTAATTATACTTCTTGATAACTAACGTACAAGAAAAAAAGATAAAATACAAATAAAATCATAAATGTTTACAATGATTGGCGTCACATGTAAAGACACTAAGGGAAAAGGGGTCTAATAGCCATATATTCATATTGGAGACGTTCATCATGCATTAAATGTTATCTCAAATAAACTTTGTGACATAAAGACATTCAAAAATAAGAATAGATCACCCAAAGTTATTTGAGTTTTTGTATACAGTTTGGAGCAAATATGTCTTTAGGTTAAGTCTGTAGGAAAAACATACTTTTGATCATAACAGGCTGAATCTGGTTGTCATGACAATCCTTATGTTAGAAAGTTAACTATACCGTTTATAAACGATATCGAATTGTGAACACGGAAAAAAGACATTAAAGATCTCTTTTAGTTTTCAGGGGAGATTACTGAGGAATACTAAATCATAAAATAGGCTATCAACCGATTGTCTGCCACTTTTTCAGTTGTCATTTTGCCAAAAGAATATTTCCCTCTACGTCGCTATTCAAAAGCTAACATTGTTCAAATAAACATGTCAAAATAAACATGTATGTATTTTCTGAGGAGTTGATGGCTATTAGACCGATTTTATCTTTTAAATGGAACTAAAATTTACTGTCGTTGTCCGACTGGACCAGTTTCGCAAAATATAAGCGTCTATCATACTGTAAAACACCGTTCTGGCTACAGTAAAATATACTGCATGCACCCCAAATTCACCTTTAATTTGGCATTATGGTTTTGAAGGTAAAACCTCCATACTAGCCATGTCTCACCTCTTGCCACTGATGAACTCTTTTCTAGATTTCCACTATTTGTGCACTTTCTGAATGCAAGTTTAGCCATAAGTTGCTCAATTTTCTGTGTCTAACTAATAAACTTTTCAACTATTTCTCAAACAAATAAATCACACATGTATGTACAGAACGACCCGTCATATATCTCATATAGTATTAACCCGTTCACTGCTTTATCCCGACCGTAAGAGCACAGGCAAACAGCTTGGATCCGAATGAGACGCCGATTAAATATGTGTCTGAATCGGATCAAAGCTGTTTGACTATTGGCTAATGTTTCATTAAAGGTTAAGGAAGTGTCTTAAGTGGAAGAAGACAAAACATGCCCATGATCAAAACTGAAACTTGCAGTGAAAAGATTAGAATATCTAACATTTACATGTCCCATAACCAAGCTTCAAACTGTCCATATTGCTAATACAACGATAAAAAACCTTAAGTATTGACATTTAACCCATTGCCCCAGAGTCTGTTTTAGTATTAAAGACGGGACCACTTGAAGCAGGTTGAAATTAAAGCAGAATGAACTCCTTGAACCCTATCACGCATATATGCGTCATTTGCGAACAGCATACCTGTGATGATTACACTTGTCCTATATGCAATCAGTGTATACCTTGATCAGAGGGCACCTTAAAGGAGCCATCTGATCAGGCTCTACACTGTTTGTCATTTTGACTTATATTGCAAAAACCAACCCTATAAAGTAAAATATCGACTAAATTGAAAATGAGAATTGTCCATTTGAGGTTTTAGGGAGGAAAGGGTTAAGGTTCATTTGCTCTACTTTTATCCTGCTTAAGTTAAATTTTGCTAGGATATGGGAAATACATCTTGATGTAAACGTTCAGTACTCGTATAAAGTGGGACACTTTTCTTGAGTTGAGAACGTTAAAAGAGTAAAAAGGCACTTCTATGAGGGGTTGGGTTCTTTACATTATACATGTAAACCCCCTTTACTTTATACATGTAAATAAAAAAAATACAACCGTGATGTTTATAAATTATTATCAAACAAAGTAGAGTAAGTCTTAGACAGTTTGATCCTGATGGGGCATCGAGAAGTCGGCTCCTCAACAGGATCTAACCTGTTTGCAAATACAACTGTTAGTATTACATGTATAAAATAGAGTGGGTTATAGATCTTCAGCACTTTCTTTGACCAAAACCCGGATAGAATCGCACTGATACCCGCGCAAATTATCACTTTTATAACGTTTTATAAGCAATTTCAATTCTCATGGGTTGGCAAACTTGCACTGTTTCTTGTGTCGTCCGAACGACGGCCTCCATGAGAACGATTTTCCACAGACACATGTCAGAGTATTTGGTCCATGCTTGCCTTTGATGTGTTCATTGAGTGAGGCTTTGGAGTTTACTTTTGCTCCGCACATGTCACATTTAAGGGGCCTCTTTCCTGTGCGGGTTGGACATGTTTGCAAATGTCGTCTAAGATTGTTCTTAAATCTAAACGTACGTTCACAGGTAGTGCATGCGAATGGCCTAGACCCTATATGTTTATTCATGTGGCCTATATAGACTGCCCGTTCAAAGTACTGCTTTCCACATTTGTCACAGATAAACCTGTTTTGCCCAGAATGATGTATACGCCGATGTCTGGCAAGAGTTGTCCTTTTATTAAATCGTCCAATAATTCACAAAGCAGTTTTGTTTGGTTGTGATGTGCTCTGATGTGTTGATTAAGGTCATAGGCTGAGCTGTAAGATTTATTGCACAAAGTGCAGTTTACATTTTCTTTCCGGTGAACACTACGTTTATGTCGCGAAAGATTGCCTGAGCTGGTAGTAATATATTGACATTCTTTACACGCAAAGTGTTTTGTCTTCGGCGTTGACGACATAGGCAAAGGAGTCTGGCTACTGGAAGTCCCACTTCTGTTATTATTGTCAGTTACTTCGACATTCAGGCTGATATCCAGTATACTTGAGTCGTCAAATGAGATTTCGTCCATTTCTAGATCTGCGTTGCTTTTGTTAAGACTCTGTAACACTGTGAAGAAGAACCTGTAACCGTTATTATGCAGTCGTCAGGGACCTGTAACCTCTACATCGCATTTGTAAGAAACACTAAACTTCTGATTACTTTGAAAATCGGAAATACGCAAATGTCATATCTTATAAAATGCTTCAATATTAGAAAAACACTAACAAACAGGTTATCTAATTGGTTTAATAGCTGATGTTTCTTATGTAAATTCAACTTATAACAAAACTATGTGCATCGTACATATAGGCAGTGTGAAACACTCGCTTTTATTTCCTCTATTCGCCTGAATTCTAAAGCGGGCGACATTTAATTACTTATTAAAACAAAACCAAAACCTCTTACCATGTTTTGGTGAATAATTCGTGTGATGCTGCTGTGTAAACTCGCTGGACAGTGGCGTGTTTACATTGTACGCGCGATGAGTTAGTCATGACTCTGAAACATTGTCGACGGGACCCCTATACCACCTTTCGCGAGGACCCTCGCCCCACTGTAACCAAGTTCCTAACCAGTGAAGCAGGCTGAAAGTAAAGCAGAATGCGCCTTTAGGTGCATTTTGCTTTACTTACAGCCTGCTTTAAGTAGTCCCATGTCAACAAAACTAGAAACAGGCTATGGGGTAAAGGTACGATTCGTAAAATCGCACTTGAAAAATGCAAATTTGGAAATCTTAGGATTTTTCATGTCAACTTATGGCAGCCCTGGTGTGCAACTCACCAGAGTCACTCTGACTTTGTTAGAAACTGCTGAACAATGCAGACTATTCAACAGCCATACATTTTCATTGTGTCCCCTGATCTTGGGTTACCTGATTTCAGTTAATCTCATTTTGCATTATCTTTTCATTTGAACGCCCATAGCAGAGCTCAAAATGTAAATATTTATAGGTTGGCCATTTATGCTTCCCCCCCATCCCAAGATATACGTCAGGAGCCACCATTTCAGTCAAAATATAAAAAAAAATCTGGGGGAAGCCCCAAAGACCCACCCTACTGATATGGGTAAACCCTCTCCGGTAACCTCCCCCTGGTGCCCCCACCTGCCACAATTTTCTGGATCCTGCCCTGAATACGCTCCTTATACTACCAATGTGAAAAAGCAAATTTGATCCTTCTTAGTAACAACCCATGTTAACTTTGGCTTACTAGGAGCAAACCAACCTGCACATTATTTATGGAGCTGATCGGACCGTGTGAACAAAACTTAGTATGCAGAAACGAAATACAAGACATTTTGATCAGCTAACTTGAAATATACTTCCAAGTAAGGCCTTCTAAAGTAATATGTACATTAATTATGGAGATGGTCTGTTAATGAAAACAAAATTTAGTGTCGGAAACAAAAATCTGTTTTTAGAAGAAGCATCATTTGACCTTTGACCTACTTGCCTGAAATGCAAGTTGGATATTGAGATTTGAAATGCCTTAACCCTTTCCTCCTTGAAACCTCAAATAGACAATTCTAGTTTTCAATTTAGTCTAGTCCATTTTTTATTTTTTAGGGTTGATTTTTACAATATAATGTAAAAAACAACAACAGTGTAGACCCTGATCAGAGGGCTCCTTAAAGAGCCCTCTGATCAGGGTCTACATTGTTTGCATAGGACAAGTGTACTCCTCACAGGTACACTGTTTTCAAAGGACGCTTATATGCATGACTAGGGTTCAAAGAGTTTAGTGATGTTTCTCTCTGACACATAGCCGAATTCATGATTTAGTATGGCCTGGTAGTATGTGGCGTCCTTCACTCTCAGAAATGCCTCCATTGACTGTAACATTATACTTGTACATGCTTGGCACTATGACAATGGATTCCAGCTTATTTGACATGCCCAGTATGCTGCCCTACACTGTTCAAATGTTAGTAAAACTCTAATCAATTTGGCCGAGCCCATCACTAAACCAGTTGAGATACTATCTACGTTAACCAATAGCCTGTTTCTAGTTTTGAAGACTCGCGACCACTTAAAGCAAGTTGAAAGTAAAGCAGAAAGGTGCATTCTGCTTTACTTTCAGCCTGCTTTAAGCTAACATCTGCTAGGAAATATAAAATGTTTTGAAAATAGTATAAATTCTGATTCACCACTGTATAAATTGGAACTATTCTTTGGAAGAATAAATAAATTTATAGCCATTAAAAAGGCATAGCCCATAGCCCGTTTCTAGTTTTGAAGACTGGCAACCACTAGAAGCAAGTTGAAAGTAAAGCAGAATGCTCCTTTATACACATTCTGCTTTACTTTCAGCCTGCTTTAATCTACCATCTGCTAGGAATTATAAAATATTTGAAAACAGTTCTGATTCAAGACTGTATAAATTGGAACTATTCTTTGGAAGAATAAATAAATTTATAGCCATAAAAAGGCATAACCCATAGCCTGTTTCTAGTTTTGAAGACTGGCGACCACTTAAAGCAAGTTGAAAGTAAAGCAGAATGCACCTCAAGGCGCATTCTGTTTCACTTTCAGCCTGCTTTAATCTACCATCTGCTAGGAATTATAAACTATTTGAAAACAATTCTGATTCAAGACTGTATAAATTGGAACTATTCTTTGGAAGAATAAATAAATTTATAGCCATAAAAAGGCATAACCCATAGCCTGTTTCTAGTTTTGAAGACTGGCGACCACTTAAAGCAAGTTGAAAGTAAAGCAGAATGCACCTCAAGGCGCATTCTGTTTCACTTTCAGCCTGCTTTAATCTACCATCTGCTAGGAATTATAAAATATTTGAAAACAGTTCTGATTCAAGACTGTATAAATTGGAACTATTCTTTGGAAGAATAAATAAATTAAGAGGCATTAACTCATTGAGCCCTAGTGACGCATATTTGCGTCTTTTACCGGATATGTACCTGTGAAGAATACGCTTGTCCTATGCAAACAGTGAAGGCCCTGATCAGAGGGCTCCTGCAGGAGCCCTCTGATCAGGGACTTCACTGTTTGGCATTTTGCAATTTATTGCAAAAAACAACCCTAGATAGTCTAAAATGGACCAGCCTTTATTGCAAACTGGACTTTTCCATTAGAAGTTCCAGGGCATAATGGGTTAAATAGCATATTTATAGAGTAATGAGTTAAATACACGGCTGATATCATAACACATTAACTGCCATCTGACTGAGTGTTGGATATTGAGAGTCTAACTGTCTGAACTGATGAGCACACTTATTTCTCTCAGACACATAGCCGAGTTCATGATATAGTCTGGCCTGGTAGTATGTGGCATCCTTCACTCTCAGAAATGCTTCCACTGACTGGAACAGTTCTATCACAGTGTTCAGTAGATTCACGCTTGATAAAAGAGCTGGAATAAAACAGAGAGGGATACAGTAAAACATGGGTACATAGTCTGCTCATTGGTAAAGCATAGAGATCTCTCAAAAACAGCTTAACCCATTACTCCATAAATATGTTTTTTACGCCTTTTATTTATACATTCACTGAAGAAATTGGTTCCACTGTATACAGTAATGGATATGGACAAAGAAAAAAAGTTTCTATATCATAGCAGAAGGTAGCTAAAAGCAGGGTGAAAGTAAAACAGAATGTGCCCTAAAGCACTTTCAACCTGCTTTAAGCAGTAACCTATTTTCAAAATTACAAACAGGCTATAGGGTAAGAGGTTAATGCATGATAAGGAGTTTTCTGCATTACTTACAGCCAAGGTACAATTCAGCCTCTAAATGATCTTGACCTTAACCCTTTCCCTTATAGAAGCGACTTTTAGCACATTCATTTTATTCATCCGCTGAAGAAAATAGTTCAAAATTATACCGTAATGAATATGTGTCATATTTAATACTTTCCTTATTCTAGCAGTTAATAGCTTAAAGTAGTCACATATCTTCAATACTAGAAACAATGCTATCAGGTAAAGGGTTAATCAGACATAACACAAGTTGTACTGTGCAAAAGAATTTCTTGACAAATATGAAGCCTCTATAAAATGTAATTCTAAAGTTATGGTCAAGGTTAAAGTTGCAGATAGATGACAATCTTGACAATTTTGTTTCACCGAACCCTACTTGTTGGTTTTACAATATAAATGTATATTGTTAAATGACAAACAGTGCAGACCTTGAACAGAGGGCTTCTGTGGCAGCTCTTTGGTCTGGGCCTACACCGACTGCATGGGATAATAACCTACAGTTAAACCTCTGGATTACAACTATTAACAAGACTGCGCGTTCAATAAGCGCTTATGCCCCTGGTGGCAGCCTTGACAATATATTCTTAACCCTTTCCCACATAGCATATCTCTAGTATTGAATATAGGTGTCCACTTAAAGCAGGTTGAAAGTAAAGCAGAATGCGCCAAAAGCGCATTCTGCTTTACTTTCAGCCTGCTTTAAGCTATCATCTGCTAGAATATAGAAAATATTTTGTATTATACATGTTTATGAATGTATAAATTGGAACTATTTTCTTCAGGGCAAGAATAAACTGAATGCGCTAAAAGGCGCTTCTATGGCAACTGTATATGTATAAAAGCATTGTACATGTAATCAGTAGTATTGACACAAGATGAAATGGTAAAATCTAGTTAACCAATAATAATCTAGTTAACCAATAATATTTTAAGTCCAAATTAGTTTTCAATATAGGTGGCGATTTAAAGCAGAGTGGAAGTAAAGCAGAATTCGCCTTAAGGCGCATTCTGCTTTTCTTTAAGCCTGCTTTAAACCTATCATCTGCATGGAAACTGAAAATGCACGTATTCATGACTAGAAATTTGAACTATTTTCTTCAGTGGAGGCATAAAAATGTGTAGTCATTGTTTAACAACCATTTTACCTTCTTTTTAGTGGTAGTAATAGAGAGGATTTACTGCATTCTAATTCATAGGTGCACTGTAACTAGGGTTCAATGGGTTAACTACACACCTGCTTTTTTCTCCTCACTGCCTTTCTTTGCTGCCATGGCAACTTGACATTTTGCATAGCAGTAGAGTAGTCTCCCCTGGTCCAGTTTGGAACCATGTGACAGGATGTTGAGCATATTCTGGGTCAGCAGGGTCAGTCCCTGACTGGGCAGCTGCATTTGAAACTAAAAATAGAAATTATGTAATAACTACCAATTACCAATTTACTGTGTAAATGATACTGATTTTATTTTGTCAGGCTTTCATTCAGGCTTTACTTCATATAAATACACTGTTTTATGCCTTCAATTTATTCTTCTACTGAAGAAAACAGTTCCACTTTATCCAGAGATGAATATGCCCAATAAGTTTTTTCCCTGAGCAGAAGGTAGCTTAAGGCAAGCTGAAAATAAAGTAGAACTAATTTTAAGGCATGTTCTGCAGCTTCTGGTTTACTTTCAACCTACTTTATGGGGTAACCTGTCTTTAAAATAAAACAAAAAGCTATGGGGAAATGGGCTCTTTTATCTCATTTTACCCAAGTAAAAAATAATATATGCATTAGAAAGTTAATGTGTACTTGTTACATGATACATTAACTCAATCACCCATGAAACTTTTAATGGACAATTCGGATTTCAAAAAATGTCTAGTCCATTCTTGACTATTTGGTGATGATTTTAACAATAGATTTCAAAACGACAAACATTGTAGACCCTGATCAGAGAGCTCCTTAAGGAGCCCTCTGATCAGGGTCTACACTGTTTGCATAGGACAAGTGTAATCCTCACAGGTACACTGTTTGTAAATTATGGCTATACACGTCGCTAGGGTTGAATGTGTTGAAGGTTATCAGGGTAAGTACAGGGCTCCAGATAAGGGGAGTATTTAACAAGACTGCGCGTTCAATAAACGCTTATGCCCCCGGTGGCATCCTTGACAATATATTCAGATTTTTTTCTAAGTCTAAATTAGGTCAAGGTCAAATTGAGCTTGGGTATTATTGGTGAGTTGGTAATGGTCCAAGGCAATTACTGTATAAGTATCAAAGCATTGTAGTAAACAGTGTTGATGCTAGACGAAACGGTAAAATCTAGTTAACAGAGAAAGAGCCCATTTAAAATATTCTAAGTTAAAATTAGGTCACGGTCAAGGTAAAAATCAAAGTTTGGTGATATTGGTGGATAGGGAATGGTCAAAGGCAACAACTGTATAAGTATCAAAGCATTGTAGTCAGATGTGTTGATGCTAGACGAAACGGTAAAATCTAGTTAACCAAGAAAGAGCCCATTTAAAATATTCTAAGTTAAAATTAGGTCAAGGTCAAGGTCAAAATCAAAGTTTGGTGATATTGGTGGATAGGGAATGGTCCAAGGCAACAACTGTATAAGTATCCAAGCATTTGGGTAAGCGGTGTTGATGCTAGATGAAACGGTAAATTCTACTTAACCTTGTTACGGACACACGGACGGACGGTCTACTAACTTAGGTCTAAGGGCCAGCCTGCTAAGGGGCCAAATTTAAAGGGCCAACTGTCCAAGTTAAAGGGCAACTAAAATGGCCCTTTAAAGTCACCACCCTACATATGGACAGATTATGGACAATTGTGGTAAAGGGCCTTAATTTGAAAACTTATTTTTTACCTCCCTTGAGGCCCCCTGATACCATTTTTGCAATTTTTAGAACCAGTTAAGGGGCCATGGCCCTTTAACTGCAAATAGCCCTATATTTGTTCACAGTCCACTAAAATGGCCCCTTACTCTAAGTTAGCTGCACGGACGTTCTCACAGTTGGACATTTGTTGGGTATATTTTTTGTTTAAAAGTACCCAACAGTACACTAAAATACCCAACAATAACAATAGGGCAATCACGGAATGAATGGAATCTATTGTTCTCCCTACCCAACAAAGGACCTTTCGTGCGCTCGGACGGACTGACGGACGGACAGGATGATTACTATATGCCTCCGCATCTGTCGATGCCGGGGGCATAAAAAATTACAAGACTGCGCGTTCAATAAACGCTTATGCCCCCGGTGGCATCCTTGACAATATATCCTGAATCTTTTCTAAGTCCAAATTAGGTCAAGGTCAAATTGAGCTTGGGTATTACTGGTGGATAGGGAATGATCCAAGGCAACAACTGTATAAGTATCCAAGCATTGGGGTAAGCGGTGTTGATGCTAGATGAAACAGTAAAATCTACTTAACCTGGTTATGGACGGACGGACATTCTAACGGGAGGATACTTATGTGGCTATTTTCTATGCATTTCTTTTGGGTGGCTAGCCACACAAGCGACAATTTATTTTTGCTCTAACTTGGAAAAAAATGATCTGGAGGCTAACCCTACCCCTAACCCTAGGTCCCACAACTGGCCAGGTTAATGTCACAAGAAATGGCCAGGTTAATGTCACAAGAGACGGCCAGGTTAATGTTTTTCAAATATGGGGCTAAGAATTTTAGACACGTAAGTACCCTCCCGTAAGCACGGAAGGACGGACGGACGGACAGGACGATAACTATATGCTCCCGCATCTGTCGATGCCGGGGGCATAAAAATCTTTATTTCTGCATGAAACCCTATGGTGTCACTACTCATTAGAATCATCTCTTCCAGACGATTCTAATGAGTAATCGATTCTAATGAGTAGTAACACCATAGTATGGTGCGGAAATGAGTGAGAAAACGAATTTGTTCAGTTCACTCCCTCTTATCTGGAGCCCTGTAAGTATAGTTATTACTTTTATATAAGCGAGCTGCATCATGGCTAGTGAAGCCAGGTACCCCAGGTGATGTTAGGAAAGATATAATTTAAGCGTTTTAGAGTATGAATTGAACTGTTTTAAGCTTTATCCTTTGGAGGAAAACATTAGTAAAAGTGGTTGTTGTGGGTTATTCACGTTTAAAATGGAAATGAGCTGTTCAAAGTTTATCAACACCAGTAGCGCGTTCAAGTACCGTATCGATGCAATCGATTGCAACGGAAAACGGTAACAATTCACCTTTAACGACCGTTACGCTGTTACCGATTGCGAACGACACGAACGGTCTCAGAGGTAGTTCGCCATCCCCAACAAGGAAAACAAAATGGCTACCAAATGAATTTAATAAAACCAGCGAACAGTCCCGACTTAATTTCTCATCAATAAACCAACATTTTCCGATACTTAATGTATCAAACAAAGCAGCTTACATCTGAGCAGCTAAATCTTATTTTTATATGCGGTAAAATTGATAATGCATTTCAGTTGATGAGTGCACTATTGCTTGTGTTATTTAGATTCGAACATAAATCGTTCGTACCCTTGAAAAGTTAATAAACATTAGGGCGCAATGAGTTATTATTGAAGAGTATTGGTGAACGCTAGATGTCGTACTATATGGGTTGTTTGCATCGGTTAACGTTACTGTTCGCTGATACGGTACTTGAACGCCCTATTGGTTTCAACTTTTTTTAACAAATAGCATTGGACCCTGGAATTCCGAAACTTCACACAAACAGCTTCTTTATATAAATAGATCGTGTTCAACTTGTGTTGCATAAAAGCAGTGACGTCAACATTGTGTAGCATATACACCCATCTGATATGGAAAATGATTGTTGGGCCTGTATTTGCTTGTTTTTAGAATAGGTATATAATAAACTAGAACGGCTATCACTAAAGGTGATAAATACCCCCACTATGCAGCACTCTGTCACACTCTGCAGACGTTTTCAATGAGGTTTGACAATGGCAGGGTGCTGCCACCATCATAAAAACTTGGAAAATTTATGGCAAGTATCAAGTAAATCAGGTTGAAAGTGAAGGAGTTCGCCGTACAAGATTTTGCCTGCCAATTTCAAGACCAATTTCAAGGCCAAAGGTCAAGGTCACAGAGATTTGAAATGTGTGTCTTGCACATCTACTACTCCTGAGTAACATTTATGCAAAGTATCAAGTGAATCAGGTTGAAAGTGAAGGAGGAGTTGAAAGTACAAGATTTTGCCTACCAATTTCAAGGCCAAACTTCAAGGTCAAGGTCACAGAGACCTGAAAATTGTGTCTTGCACATCTACTACACCTGAGTAACATCTATGCCAAGTATCAAATGAATCGGGTTGAAAATGAAGGAGGAGTTGAAAGTACAAGATTTTGCCTGCCAATTTCAAGACCAAATTTAAGGCCAAAGGTCAAGGTCACAGAAACCTGAAATTGTGTCTTGCACATCTAGTACACCTAAGTAACATTTATGCCAAGTATCAAATGAATCGGGTTGAAACTGAAAGAGGAGTTGAAAGTACAAGATTTTGCCTACCAATTTCAAGGCCAAAGGTCAAGGTCAAAGTCACAGAGACCTGGAATTTGTGTCTTGCACATCTACTACACCTGAGTAACATCTATGCCAAGTATCAAATGAATCGGGTTGAAACTGAAGGAGGAGTTGAAAGTACAAGATTTTGCCTACCAATTTCAATACTAATTTCAAGGCCAAAGGTCAAGGTCAAGGTCACAGAGACCTGAAATTTGTGTCTTGCACATCTACTACTCCTGAGTAACATTTATGCCAAGTATCAAGTGAATCGGGTTGAAAGTGAAGGAGGAGTTCAAAGTACAAGATTTTACCTGCAAATTTCAAGACCAATTTCAAGGCCAAAGGTCAAGGTCAAGGAGACCTAAAATTTGTGTCTTGCACATCTACTATACCTGAGTAACATTTATGCCAAGTATCAAATGAATCGGTCTAAAAGTGAAGGAGGAGTTGAAAGTACAAGATTTTGCAGACAGACCGACTATTTCAAGGTCAAAGGTCAAGGTCAAGGTCATAGAGACCTAAAATTTGTGTCTTGCACATCTACTATACCTGAGTAACATTCATGCAAAGTATCAAATGAATCGGGTTAAAAGTGAAGGAGGAGTTGAAAGTACAAGATTTTGCAGACAGACCGACGGCCAACCAACCGACCGACGGCCAACCAACCAACCAACCAACCAACCAACCGACCGACCGACAGGCTGATTCCAGTATACCCCCCTCAAACTCTGTGATTACCTGTACATAAGCAAGCTGCATCATGGCTAGTGAAGCGAGGTACTCGAGGTGATGTTTCCTGGCCTCTGTGACACACTCCAGGACGTAAGACAGGGCGTTGGTAGGATTGCCAGTCTGACTATACACCTCCCCCAACACCAGCAGAACCCTGACATGTCAAACACAAACTTACATTATTTGAATTTGGCATAAAGTTGCACATGATAAATTTTAGCAGATGATCTTTTGTTTGTGAAAGGGTTAAATGCCAATAAGACTTTCAGCCTGCTTGAAGCAAATATTGAGTTAAAAAGCCACAGAAGCAAATATGTGAAGAACCACAGAAAACTTAGTCTGCCTCCTGACAGGCAGATGCTTAAAACAGGCTGAAAGAAATGCAGACAGATCTTAACTCTTTCCTCCCTGAAACTTTAAATGGACAATTCCAGTTTCCATCTAAGTCTGGTCTATTTCTGACTTTAAAGGGTTGTTTTTGTCAATGTTTGGCATTGTGACAAACAGTGAAGACCCTGATCAGAGGGCTCCTTTCGGAGCCCTCTGATCTGGGTCTTCAATGTTTGTACAGGACAAGTGTACTATTCACATGTACACTGTTTGAAAAGCACGCCTATATGCGGGACTAGGGTTCAAAGAGTTAAAGGACTTTCAGCTTGCTTGAAGCAAATACCTGTCTGAAACAAGACTGCGCATTCAATAAACGCTTATGCCCCCGGTGGCATCCTTGACAATATATTCTAAATCTTTTCTAAGTCCAAATTATGTCAAGGTCAAGGTCAAACTGAGCTTGGTGAGTTGGTAATGGTCCAAGGCAACAACTGTATAAGTATCAAAGAATTGTAGTTAACAGTGTTGATGCTAGATGAAACGGTAAAATCTAGTTAACCGAGAAAGAGCCCATTTAAAGTATTCTAAGTTCAAAATAGGTCAAGGTTAAAATCAAAGTCTGGTGATGTAGGTGGATAGGGAATGGTCAAAGGCAACAACTGTATAAGTATCAAAACATTGTAGTCAGTTGTGTTGATGCTAGACCAAACGGTAAAATCTAGTTAACCAAGAAATAGTCTGTTTAAAATAATATAAGTCCAAACTAGGTCAAGGCCAAAATCAAAGTTTGGTGATATTGGTGGGTAGGGAATGGTCCAAGGCAACAACTGTATAAGTATCCAAGCATTTGGGTAAGGGGTGTTGATGCTAGACGAAACGGTAAATTCTACTTAACCTTGTTACGGACGGACGGACTGACGGAAGGACTGACGGACGGACGTCCTTACATTTGGGCACTTGTTGGGTTTTTCTTTTGTTTAAAAGTACCCAATAGCAACAAAAAAACCCAACAATAACAATAGGGCAATCACGGAATGAATGGAATCTATTGTTCTCCATACCCAACAAAGGACCTTTCGTGCGTGCGGACTGACTGACTGACAGGACGATTACTATATGCCTCCGTATCTATCGATGCCGGGGGCATAAAAACAAACAAAGAGTCACTATGGCCCTAAATCGCTCACCTGTTACATGTTAAGCTTGACCTATAGTGACATAGATTATGACTGAAAATGACCCACAATCAACCTCTAGAGTGTTAACAAGATCTTTCTATGATTTGACCCAGTGACCTAGATTTTAACAGGACACAATTCATATTTGAATTTGACCTAGTCACTTCTCAACTCCAGAAGACCCTCGATGGCTGCTACACTAGGATGCTAAGACAAGTTCTGAACATCAACCCAGGCCACTCAAGAATGACGCCCTCTATCAGGACATTCCTAGAGTGACAGACAAGATTGCCTGCCGAAGAATGGGGCTAGCCGGCCACTGCTACAGACACAAGGAGCTGCCAGCTAGTAACGTGATGCTGTGGACCCCTAAACATGGGAAAAGGAAACGAGGGCATCCAGGCTTATCCATGGTTAATGTCCTGATGTAGGATGCAGGAGCAGCAACCCCAGAGGAACTTGCCCAATGCATGACAGAAAGGAAAGATTGGAGGTGCCGGCAACGTGTCCATCTGCGGACGACCCGATAGATTTGATGTAGGCAAACATTCTGACAATATTTCATTCAGATCTAATGAGATTTGTAGCCTCTAGAAGGTCAACACTGTTTATCTTTGATTTGACCTAATGACCTAGTTTTTGACCTCACAAAGTCACATGACCCACATTCAAACCTGAGTTAGATACAAATGAGGTAATCATGTTGAGCAAGATTCATTAAAATCTAATGAGATTTGTAGCCTATAGAGTGTTAACAAGGTTTTCCTAAGATTTGACTCAGTGACCTGGTTTTTGACCAAACATGACCCATATTTAAACTTGACTTGGATATCAATCGGGCAAACATTCTGACCAAGTTGCATTAAAATCCAATCAGATTTGTAGCTTCTAAACAGATTTGACCTAGTGACATAGTTTTCACCATACTTGACCCCCAAATACAAACTTGACCTAGATATCAATGAGACAAAAAGTTTGAACACAAAAATCCCCATGTTTAGAGTATGAATGCTCCTGCCATTACCTGCAGATGAAGTCTGGTGACTTGTGGTCGCCGTCAGTTTTACCATACATGTCTACCAGACTGTGCAGCTGCTTCAAGGCTGTGTCAACATCTCCCTTCTCCTTGTTCAATATGGCAGACCTGTAAAAACTACAGCTGTTTTAACCCATTACCCCATAAATACAATTTTTTACACATTTAATTTATTCCTCCACTGAGGACAATAGTTCCAATTTATACAGTTATGAATATGTATCATAAGAAATATTTTCTATATTCTAGCAGATGGTAGCTTAATGCAGGCTGAAAGTAAAGCAGAATGTGCCTTAAGGTCCACTTCTTTACTGTCATCTTGCTTTAAGCTTTCATCTATCTTTAATACAATCAATTAGGCTTTGTTAAAGTGGTCGTAATAGAGAGGTTTTACTGTATTTGTCATGTTCCCCACCCACCTGAGTTCTGATTCAGTCTTATCCAGGGCCTGTAGGTTCAGCACGGCTTGTTCTGCCACTCCCAGTTTCTTGTTGAGTATAGTCCTGTCAAACAGAATCTCCTGCTCCACCTTCATCCATATATGGGAATGCTGTGAGTTCTTGGGAAACCGCTTCTTGGCATTGTTTATCAGATCTATGGCTAACCCGTACTGGCCCTGCAGAGAGAGTGAGAGATATAACGCTTTACTCATTCACAAAGGAATTACTGCTTCTAATATTAACCTTTTCATGATCAAATTCATTGTGAGATTTTTACCCCTTAACCTCAATTGTTATCTGCAATATTGTTTCAAAGTCAGATTTATGGCAGTTTAACCCTTTCCCCCATAGAAGCGCCTTTTAGCGCATTCAGTTTATTCTTGCCCTGAAGAAAATAGTTCCAATTTATACATTTCATAAATATGTATAATACAAAATATTTTCTATATTCTAGCAGATGATAGCTTAAAGCAGGCTGAAAGTAAAGCATTCTGCTTTACTTTCAACCTGCTTTAAGTGGACACCTATATTCAATACTAGAGATATGCTATGTGGGAAAGGGTTAACTGAAGTTATTTCAAAACAAGTGGCAAACATTTTTGATCCTGATCAGACGCCTCTGATCAGGATCAAACCTGTTTGCAAATGCACTTTATGATGTCATTGAGAATTAAAGGGTTTAACTCTTTCCTCCCTGAAACATAAAATGGAAAATTCTAGTTTCTATTTTAGTCTAGTCCATTTCTGACTTTTAAGGGTTGTTTTTGTCATGTTTGGCATTATGACAAACAGTGAAGACCCTTTCGGAGCCCTCTGATCTGGGTCTTTACTGTTTGCACAGGACAAGTGTACTATTCACAAGTACACTGTTTGAAAAGGACGCCTATAAGCGGGACTAGGGCTCAAAGAGTTAAGACCTTGATGTGTCACGCCTGGAAATTGAACCTGGAACCTCCCTTGCCAGAAGCTGACACTCTACCAACAGTTGAACCTCAATATATCTCAATCTCACTGAAGTCAAACTTACCCGAATATCTGTGGATGAATTTCATTATTTCCATCTCGCTAAATTCAAACAGACCTGTATTTCAAAATTAAAACTAAGCCACATTTTTACTTTGAAATAAGGGTAAAATTGACTAAAGCGAATTTGAGATATAGGATCTGTCACTTGATGATGGTGGAGACAAGCTGATCTCAAGCGAGTCTAAGGCAAGCTTAATAACTTTTCTATTCTAGACTAGGTTAAGATCAGCTTGTCTCTACCATCGATGAGTGACAATTCTTTTTCTCACATAACCAAAGATTTTAATCTGTTCTTTAAAGCAATTGGCCTTTTTTGTATTAATCCCCGTTTAATACGTACTACACCTTTATAAATAGTGACGTAATAGTGATGTCATCAAATTGATCTGACATATGTTGAAGACAAGGATATTTGTGATTGTTGTCTGCTACTGAAAACAGGGGTTTATGTGAGATACCAAAGTTTGGCTGTACTTAACTAGCCATTGCCTGTCAAGAAAGTCAACTTATGCATCCTACTTTGAATGGCCATTTAACTCAAATTTAACTGTACAGCAAATTAAGCTAGAAAGTACTTACGTTATCAGCATGCAATCTAGATATGTTACACAGGGCAACACACACAGATTCTCCGTTATAATACACTCCGCTCTCAGATGTGTCTAAATTCAGTATCAGTTGACTCATCATTGATGTACATTCTCTGTAAATGACAGAATTATTGGGCTCCGGATAAATCTGAATCTGAACAAATTCAAAATCTTCTCGCTCATTTCAGCACTAAATCATATGGTATTTCTACTCATTAGAATCGTCTCGAAGAGATGATTCTAATGAGTAGTAACACCATAGGGTATAATGCAGAAATAAAGATTTTAGTTTTTGAAAGAATCTCCTTATCTGGAGCTCTGAGAAAGACACACAAAAAACCATGAGTTGTGATAACTTAAGGCATATTCTGCTTTACTCTCAGCCTGCTTGAAGCTTCCATATACATGTATGGATATAAAAAATTTGTTATGGAAATATTCATGACTGTATAAAATGAAACTATTTTTTGAGTGAGGAAATCAATTAACAAGTAAAAAGGCGTATTTATGGCACAATGGGTTAAGAAGTATATAATGAAGAAGAAAATTGAAATAACCATGGATGTCTATCCTACCTTTTGCCATAGACATGCCAGAGAGCGGCCTTGTTGGTATAACTGGTACACATAAAGCCTGACTGAGAGTGTTGACAATTGAGGACATCACTTCTCTGTAAGTACTCAAACACCCTGAAAAATCACCCAATCAACCATTCTGAATTATCATCCAATCAAATACAAATGTATCCTGAATTATCAACCAATCAAACACACTGAATCATCAATCAATCAAACACCCTGAAAGATCAACAAATCAAACACCCTGAAAAAAGCAAATATCATAAAAATCATTTTCTTAATTATTTTTTAGCGTAAAACAGGCTCAAAGAAAAGCAGAAATTTCCTAAAGGTGTGAAATCAATTTCTGCTTTACTTTCTGCCTGCTCTAAACCACTCTGTTTAACTCACTAAAATAAGCTATGGACTAATGGGTTAAAAGATTTAATCTACAGTAAAACCTCTCTATAACAGCCACTAAAGTGTGATAATTTATTAGGTGTTTTCGACAGGTGACTGCTTAAAGCATGGTGACAGTAAAACAGAAAGCTCCTGTAGGAGCTTTCTGTTTTACTGTCACCTTGCTTTAACCTGTCACCTGTCATTTATACAATCAATTAGACCTCGTTTTAGTGGCCGTTATAGAGAGGTTTTACTGTACATCCTTCTTTTATCTTACTACAGTGCTCCCTCCCAACGATTCCCTCCTTACAACAATGCTTGCCCCTGTTCCCCAAACAAGATTTATGTCTAACATTTTCAATGCTGCAATATCGTCTGCCTAAAATTAACGTCTGCTGTTTTTTCTAAACGTTACATATCAATAAACATTTGTCAGAAAAGTATAATGATGAGTGACAAACAGCTTGAATCCACATCAGACCCCACGTTACACAGCATCTGATCTGGATTCAAGCTGTTTGCAAATGACTATTTAGGGTAAATTTTAACATTTTTTTTTCAAATAGAAAAACAATATAGACCCTGATCAGAGGGCTCCTTACTGTTTGCATAGGAAAAGTGTAATCCTAACAGGTATACTGTTTGTAAATGACGAGTATATTCCCTGGCTATTAAGAGGTAAAGCTTACTTACTGTGCTGGTTTAGCTGCAGCAAATGCGTTGTGTCTTGAGAAAGCCTGTATGCTGATAGACGTCAGGTTCTGTTATGAAAATTGAAACAAACTCAGTCAGTATCATTGTACCTTTCAGTCTTTCTGGTTTGGTGACAGTTAATGTGGAATGATAGAACATTAGAATCTCATCATTATGACAACTCAAATGAGTTCTTCTTTTCATTTTAACCTCACCCCATACCTTAATTTAAATTTGCAAACAAAAGGAATTTTCTGATTTACTTTAAGCCTGCTTTAACCCTTTATCCTTTAGCCTTTTTTCTAGTAATGAAGACAGGTAGTCACTTAAAGCAAATTGAAAGTTAATCAGAATGCTCTAATCCACTGTTTGCAATTTAGGGTTGATTGTTACAATATATTGCCAATTGATCCTTAACCCATTACCCCATAAATACACCTTTTTACGCTTTTAATTTATACCTGCACTGAAGAAAATAATTCCAATTTAAATTGTTACAAAAAACAATCATAAGAAATAATTTCTATATTCTAGCAGATAATAGCTTAAAGCAGGCTGAAAATAAAGCAGAATGTGCCTTAAGGCACATTCTGCTTTACTTTCAACCTGCTTTAAGTGGTCACCTATCTACAAAACTAGAAATAGGCTATGGGGTAATGGGTTAAGGAGCCCTCTGATCTTGGTCTGCTGTGTTTGCATTGGAAACGTGTCCTCCTACCAGGTTCGAGGTTTGAAATTGACAAGTATACTCGTTGACAGGGCTAAATACAACAGTTTGAGTCCTTACCGGCAGATTGAGTTCCGAGCTCTTTGCTACAGCTCTCTCAAGCAGGTTTTCTGTCCTGGCTGTCCCCTGCTCTCCAAGTCTGTGTAGCCAACCCTGATGGCAATGGCAAATAAGAAAGCTTGAGCACAAGATAAACCTGTCATGGAGCACAACTCCACCAAAAGTTGTCAAAATGACACAATCTATAAATAGGGCCTCAGATAAGACGGAGTAAACCAAACAAGTCTAACACTCTCTCACTTATTTCAGCACCAAATCCTATGGTGTAACTAATAATTAGAATTGTCTCAATGAGATGATTCTACTGAGTAGTAACATCATAGGGTTTAATGCAGAAATTAAAGATTTTAGTCTTTTAAATACTCCCCTTATCTGAAGATCTGCTTGAACACAAGAGCATACTAGTAACTCGACCAAAAGTAGTCATAATGTTACAATCTATAAACTCATCTAAATAACCAAAGTATCCTACCAACAATGATGAAAATGGGACAAAGTTAACTTATTAGTGAGAGTTTTACCCCCTTCACTGTTTCATTGTCGTCTGCTTCAATTTTGTTACTTGCAAGATCATTTCAAAGTCAGATTCAATGTATTTTGACTTTAAACATGTATCAATACGAGTGTCAAACAGTTTGGATCCTGATCAGATGCCGCGTTACGCAGCATCTGATCATGATCCAAACTGTTTGATACAGTATAACCTCTGTTATCCGACACCCCTTGGTTCCACGTTTATAAGTCGGTTAAGAGAGGTTATCGGTTAACGGAATTATGCCTAAGTTCACAAGTTTACACACCCAAAGTTTCAGTCCATTTTTAGCTGCGAGGGGAATTCCTCGATGCCAATTGACATATTAAATATATATGACTGCAGCATACATCCTGATCAGATCATTCTAGATTAAAATGGGAGTCCCCTGGTCCGAATCTACACTGTTTTTCCAATTATTCCTTTAAACTACAGTAGGCATAAAACGTGAATAGTGTACAATCGGAAGTAAAAACACGCATTTGTTACATATCAAGGGCTCGACGAAAACATCGGCACATTCGTATTTACATTTTATGTACAAGTACAGTCCATTCACGTTATGTCGAACTCGCGGGAATTTAACAAAAACTTCAAACCGTGTGAATGTATTTTATTTTATTTTCTCTCAATATAACTTTCTCATAAATTTTTACGCCTGTGAATAGTGATATAGACTTGACTTATGCGGAGGGCGCATCAGACATAAATTCGTACTTCTCATTTTGACAGTGAGGATGATTGCCAGCCATTGTTGGAAAGGATGGGATGAGTTGGGTTTTCGGCACTGCGACACTGAATGGATTGCTTACATTTGTTGACTTAAGTTATCATATTAACCCTCACATCATTCACTCACTCTTAAAACCACACACTTTGTTTTACACGGCCATCTGAGCATTATGTGTCATTATCACCTGCGCGTGCATAGTCGCTTTCAATGATCAGAGGTCAGCATACCGTCAGATGACGAGGTGTGAAAACCCTCTTATTTGCCTTTATTGGTCCGTCAAGGTGTGTCGGATAACAGTTAACAGAGGATCCCAAGAGAGTTTGGTTACATAAAACAAATAGGGAAACTGCCAGGACCAAACAGCAGGGTCGGATAACAGGTTTCCGGCCAAGAGAGGTGTCGATCGACAGTGGTTATACTGTAACTCTTTTTAGCGCAATTAAGAGTGACAGGTTTAACAATTGTTTGTGATAGGAAACAGGAGGGATCAGTAAGACCATTCATTTTTAAAACTACAGCAAAACCTCTCTATAATGACCGCTATCTTATTTTAATTTTGTGTTTAAGGCAGGTACCTGCTTATAGCAAGGTGAAAGTAAAAAAGAAAGCTCCCTTAGCCCCAATCTGTCTTTTATACAATCAATTTGCTTTCGTTAAATGCAGGGCTCCAGAATAAGGGGAGTATTTCAAAAATAAAATCTTTTTTTCTGCATTAAACCATATGGTGTCACTACTCATTAAAATTGTTACAACATAGGGTTTGGTGCAGAAATAAGCAAAATTATGTACGATTTTTTTCAGTTTACTCCTTCTAATCTTTTAACTCATCCTCCCTTTTTTTGCCTTTAATCTATTGCTCCACTGAAGAAAATAGTTTTATACCGTCATGAATATGCTACGTAAGAAATATGAATATGCTACGTAAGAAGTATTTTCCATATCCTAGAGGATTGTAACTTAAAGCAGGCTGAAAGTAAAGCAGAATGCGCTTAAAGGCGCATTCTGCTTTACTTTCAACCTGCTTTAAATGGTCATCTATCTTCAATACTAGAAACAGACTATGGGGAAATGGGTTAAAGGTCACAAAAGAGAGGTTTTACAGGGCTCCAGATAAGAGGGAGTAAACTGAACAAAATCAACATTTTCTCACTCATTTTAGTATCAAATCCTATGGTGTTACTACTCATTAGAATCGTCTCTTCGAGACGATTCTAATGAGTAGTGACACCATAGGGTTTAATCTAGAAATAAAGATTTTAGATTATGAAATACCCCCCTTTTCTGGAGCTCTGGTTTTACTGTAGTGCATCCCATTTCCAGGTGCTATGTATTATAGTGAGACTTACCAGTAGATGTTGTAGACAGATTAGGTCACTCATTTCCTGGGCCATGGAGATAGCATCAGTCAGAGCAGTAAAAGCCTCCGCTCTGTAACACAACCACAGCCAATATCACACAACAAGACTGCATTCAATAAACATGCATGCCCCCCCAGTGGCATCCTTGACAATAAATTCTAAATCTTTTCTAAAATAAGGTCCTGGTCAAATTGAGGTTTGGTAATATGGGTAAACTAATAATGGTCCAAGATAACAATTGTATAAATATCAAAGCATTGAAGCCAGTAGTGATGATGCTAGACAAAACGGTAAAATCTAGTAAAATCTAGTTAACCAAGAAATAGCCTTTTAAAAAGTCCAAATTAGGTCAAGGTCAAGATCAATATAGAGTTTAGGTAATAAGGGAGGTAGGTAGTGGCAGTAAAAAGTCCAATGATTCTCTATGGTATAATAATTACGTGTTGCCAAATCTGAAGTGGAAAGCAGCCAGGTTGAGGGCGGCATATCTATGGGGTACAGTCTCCTCCTTCACCTTTGACCCTTGACCTGCAGCGGGCTCTTTGAAGGAGGTCTTCCTGTCGAAGTAGTGGATGAGATTGTGGAGGGCAGTACAGTACTCCTTCACTCGCATGTTGTTCAGGAACGACAGGAAGTGCTGTGAAAATATACGACAAGTTACACAGCTCCAGATAGAATTTGTTAATCCATTAGGCAATTACTCATGACTAAATATGCCTTAAACTCTTTGAACCCTAGTCACGCCTATTTGCGTCATTTGCAAACAGTGTATGTGTGAGGAGAACACTTTTCCTATGCAAACAGTGTTGACCCTGATCAGAGGACTCCTTAAGGAGCCCTCTGATCAGGGTCTACACTGTTTGTCATTTTTGACATTTCTTGTAAAAATCAATACTTAAAATTCAAAAATGGACTAGACTAAATTGAAAACTAGAATTGTTCATTTGAGGTCTCAGGGAGGAAAGGGTTAATGGTTATATGTATTCTTCCACTGAAGAAAATAGTTTCATTTTATAGTCTATACAGTCATGAATATGCACAGAAAGTAATATTTTCTATATCCTAGCAGAAGGTGGCTTAAAGCAGGCTGAAATAAAGCAGAATGCCCCTTATGGCCCATTCAGCTTTACTTTCAACCTATTTCACGTAATCACCGATCTTCAAACCTGGAAAGAGTTAAAAGGGTTAACACGTTTTATGCAGGATACACTTTTATGTGTACCTCTAGGCAAACAGTTTTGATCTGAGATCAGGCCCCACATTGTGGGGCCTGATCTCAGATCAAAACTGTTTGCAGCTAAGTCAATATTCTATCAGAAATTGCTAAAATCTTTTGCAAATATTTATGTTATACCTGCTGCAGACAACATTTTAAAATGGCCGCCAAATACTACCCAGCATACAATGGGTTAAGCAGCAATCTATGTGTAACACTGATAACAAGGCTTGTTTTAAGCCGTTTACATAGCAGGGGCCCGTTTCATAAAACTTCATTTGACAAAAGATGTCGTAAGTCAGATTATAAAAGTCTCAATTATTATTTATTTCTCCCTTTAATCCTGTCGTGTGACATCTCTTTGGAATCATCTTGAAAAGATGATTCCAAAGAGATGTCACAAGACATGATTTGATACAGAAATCAGAAATTAAATGTATTGTAATGTTTTGACATACGACCGTTTTTGTCGTACAAAGTTTTATGAAACGGGCCCCTGGACTATACTGTAGAGGTTCAATGCCTCTACTGGCTTGTAGTAACGTACAGCCTCTGCCATGTTAGGGTTGGCTCTGAGCATGTCTGTGATCTTGTCCTGGAGCTCTGCTGGTGGTAGTGCCTCGTTCTCATTGTGCTGTAACATGAACACCTACAACACAGCAAAAGACATATCTCACATTTCATAATAAATAGTATCCAGTAGTTATATACAGTAAAACCTCTCTATTACAACCGCTAAAGTTTGTTAATTATAAGGTGTTTAAGGCAGGTGGCTGTTTAAAGCAAGGTGACAGTAAAATAGAAAGCTCCTTCAGGAGCTTTCTGTTTCACTGTTAACCACTGAGAAATGTTTGGTGAAAACAAAATTAAAATTGGACCAGTAGTTTTGAAGAAAAGTATTTGTCTAGATTTTGTGCATGGTTGCCATGGCAACAAGTAAAAAATACCCCACCCACACAACTTTTAACTATGCTTCATTCCCCACCCTACTGATGCTTCTGATGAAGTTTGTTTGAAATTAGGCCAATGGTTTCAGAGATGTTGTTTAAAGAATGTTGAAGGATGATAGATGGCAGAGTGTGGGCGATGCCAATAGCTGCCTTCTGCTCAGGTGAGCTAAAAAAGTAAGGTGTATTAACCAAATATATACCAACTGATGTTTTATAATATACAGTAGAACCTCTCTATTACGACCACTAAAAAGACGGCTAATTGTCCATATAAAAGACAGGTGACAGCTTAAAGCAATGTGACAGTAAAACAGAAAGCTCCTACAGGAGCTTTCTGTTTTACTGTCACCTTGCTTTAAGCAGTCACCTGTCAGAAACACCTAATAATCAACACAATTTAGTGGTCGTAATAGCAAGGTTCTACTGTACATCTTTCTTTGTAATAGTAGTTTTTGCATAAATCAATCATCTGTAAATGCTGTTACCTGTTGCAGTATGAAGTATTCGGCCTGGCGTTGTGAGTTAAAACCTCCGGATTCTTCACAGAACTTTCTACAAAACATCCATGGAAAATTTATAGACACAGATTCATGTCAAAACAGTGGAACTTGAGTCTCACACATTATAACTACCATATGAAACTTTGCTGGATACTTTTAGACATCTATGATACGAGTCAAAAGTTCATCAAAATGAAATTTGAACAATCTTAGCAGCAATCCACTCTGTAATGCTACATACCAAATATCTAAGCTTTATGTGTCACTGTTTGGCACAAGAATGTTTTTGTTATTTTTCAATATTTTCCCTCTTAGTTGCCACTGTAACCACAGTTCAAAATGGAATCAAATTATTTTAACAACTTTTGAAGAGCTTCACCAAAAGAACTATTCTTTCAAGCAGTATAGGAGAAGAAATTGTTAATGACAATGCTAGGCGCACATCACAGGACTGACGACAGACACTGGCCTGGGGCCCGTTTTACTAAACTACTTACGCAAAAATTGCGTAAGTCAAAATTTTTATTTTTATTTTTTATTATCACTTGCTACAAACAGCAAATAGCCAGATCAGAGGACGCGCTTTTAGCGCGTCCTCTGATCTGGCTATTTGCTGTTTGCAAACGTTTATGATCGAAAAATAAGAGTAAAACGATTTTGACTTGCGCAAAAATTTTGCGTAAGTTGTTTAGTAAAACGGGCCCCTGGACACTAAAGCAATCTTCTCACTAAAAGGCCCTCCTATGTTGGAAAGTGTTAACACATTCAACCCTAGCAAGGAGTATATTTGTCAGTTACAAACAGTGTACCTGTGAGGATTACACTTGTTCTACACTGTTTGTCATTGTGAAATAAATTGTTAAAATCACCCCTAAATAGTAAAAAAATGGACTAGATTTATTTTGATATTGGACTTTCTCCATTTAAAAGTTTCAGAGGTGAATGAGTTAAGCATCAAACACTTACTTGTCTGTAGTAAGCTGGAATGGATCCAGAGATCGTCCCATCCTGCTAAAGCGGACTCCTGACAGACTCATGGCAGAGTCTGTGAGAGAGCCACCAAAGTTCTGGCTTTCCTCGTAGTCTGCCTGCAGATGGGAAGCACTGTAGTAGCTCTGGAACTTGGTATACAACTCCGTCATCTGACTGAACGACAGCTTTTCAAAGGCCAGGATCATACGTCGAATAAACAAACCTACAAAAACATACATACTCATTGACCCCTGCAACTTCAGATGGACAATTCCAGTCTCCAATTACAGTGAAACCCCTCTAAACCGGAACCCCTAAGTACCGGCATTCTCTCTAAACAGGACAACAAGAAGGCCAGAATGGCCCTTGATCGCTCACCTGTCCATGGTGACACTAGGATGGGTCACTTGATTTCAGAAAAGAAGATTTGTAAAAGGTGACCCCAAGGGCGGGGCAAAATTTGAACAACTTTGATAGAGGACCTGTAGATGATGTTATGTGCAAAATATCTAAACTCAGTGTACTATGGTTTCAGACAAGAAGATTTTTGAAGTTTTCATTGAAAAAATCTATTTTTAGCTCCGGTGACCCAGATATGCAACAGACCAGAACCAATTCATCAATATATGTGAAGGACCTCTAGAAGTTACACCATGCCAAGTATCAAAGCTCTGGCCATATTGGTTTCTGAGTAAAAGATGTTTGAACATTTCACTATGTAACTCTATGTAAAACGGTGACCCCCGGGGTGGGGCCAATTTTGACCCCAGGGGTAAAATTTGAACACTTTTGATAGAGGACCTGTAGACGATGCTATGTGCAAAATATCTAAACTCAGTGTACTATGGTTTCAGACAAGAAGATTTTTGAAGTTATCTTTGAAAAAAATCTATTTTTAGCTCCGGTGACCCAGATATGCAACAGACCGAAACCAATTCAACAGTTTATGTGAAGGATTTCTAGAAGTTATACCATGCCAAATATCAAAGCTCTGGTCATATTGGTTTCAGAGAAAAAGATGTTTGAACATTTCACTATATAACTCTATGTAAAACTGTGACCCCCGGGGCGGGCCAATTTTGACCCCAGGGACAAAATTTGAACAACTTTGATAGAGGACCTGTAGACGATGCTATGTGCAAAATATCTAAGCTTAGTGTACTATGGTTTCAGACAAGAAGATTTTTTAAGTTTTCATTGAAAAATTTATTTTTAGCTCTTGTGACCTAGATATACAACAGACCGGAACCAATTCAACAATATATGTCAAATACCTCTAGAAGTTATACCATGCCAAATATCAAAGCTCTGGCCATATTGGTTTCAGAGAAAAAGATGTTTGAACTTTTCACTATATAACTCTATGTAAAACGGTGACCCCCGGGGCGGGTTCAATTTTGACCCCAGGGGCAAAATTTGAACAACTTTGATAGAGGACCTGTAGATGATGCTATGTGCCAAGTATCTAAGCTCTGGCCCTTTTGGTTTTTGACAAGAAGATTTTTTAAGATTTCCTCATTTTTTCACTTTGGTTGCCATGGCAACCAGAGTTCTGCATGGTTTCAAATTCTTTGAACAACTTTGAAAGAGCTTGACCCAAGGAACATTCCTGTGAATTTTAGTTGCAATCCAGCCAGTGGTTTTGGAGAAGAAGATGTTTGAAGAAATTGTTGACGCACAACGCACGACGCCGGACAAAGACCGACCACAAAAGCTCACCTTGAGCACTTTGTGCTCAGGTGAGCTAAAAAATGTTGGTCCCGTTTCCAACCCTTCTTTATTTTAACCTATTATACCATAACTAGGCCTTTTTACGCCTTTGATTCATTCCTTCACTGAAGAAAATACATTCATGACTATGAATCATCAGAAATATTTTCTATATTCTAGCGATGATTGCTTAAAGCAGATTGAAAGTACTTTCAACCTCTTTTAAGTGGTCAGCTATCTTCAATACTAGAAACAAGCTATGGGTTAAAACACCTCTAAACCGGAAACCCCTCTAAACTGGAAATGTTGTCCCCACACATGTGCGGTGTAGAGGGGTTTCACTGTAAATTCAATTTTGGCTATTTTAACAATATACATGTACATGTATTGCCAAATGATAAACAGTGCAAATTTTGTTTTCAGCTGCCATCTGTGAATTATTACTGACTTGTCATATGACATTTATAAGGGTGTACCCTTATAATGCTGAATTAAGAAAGAGGCTCTTTCATTTTCTGATAACTATATAGTTTATATTGACTAGAAGGGTTAGTTACAAAACCATTTGAAACAGACAAGCAGTGCAGACTCCTTCAAGCTAACATCTGCTAGGGTATAGCAAATATTTCTTATGTTGCATACTCATTTCTGTATTAAAAAGAACCATTTTCTTCATTGGAGGAATAAATCAAAGGTGTAAAATGTGTATCAATGGAGTAATGGGTTAACCCTTTCCTCCCTGAATCTCAAATTGACAATTCTAGTTTTCTACTAAGTCTAGTTATTTTTTACTTTTTAGGGTTGATTTTTACAATATATGTCAAAATGACAAACAGTGTAGACACTGATCAGAGGGCTCCTTAAGGAGCCCTCTGATCAGGGTATAAACTGTTTGCATAGGACACATGTACTCATCACATATACACTGTTTGCAAATGAAGCATATATGCATGACTAGGGTTCAAAGAGTTAAACTGACCTAGGACACTAGACTTGGTGATAATAGGCTGGTCCTGGTTATCTGGCATCAGGAGGAATGTGATGTTCTGGAAGTAGTCCTTTATCGCCCCCACACCTTCATCCATAAACTCCTCCAACCTGCAATGTAGAGACTAGATTCAGACTTTGAGACGTAAAGTTCTTACCCAATGTTAGTAAAATCTCTCTATTACGACCACTAAGTTATGTTTAATATTAAGTGTTTACGACAGGCCACTGCTTAAAGCAAAGTGGCAGTAAAGCAGAAAGCTCCTAAAGTAGCTTTCTGCTTTACTTCCACTTTGCTTTAAGCTGTCACCTGTCTTTTATACAATCAAAAAGCCTTCGTTTAAGTGGTCATGAAAGAGAGGTTTTTCTGTATTACATTATCCTCCCAGAACTAATAGGCTTAAATGTTTCCTCCCTGAAACTTCAAACGAACAATTCAAGTTTCCAGTTTAGTCTAGTCCCTTTTTTACTATTAGGGTTGTTTTTGTCAATGTGTTGCAATATAACAAACAGTGCATACCCTGATCAGAGGATCTGGGTCTTCACTGCTTTCATAGGTCAAAATGTATTTTTTTTCATATATACACTATTTCAGTCTGTTTGCAAAGGAAAGATATATGCTTATCTACTATCTAGTATCTAGGGTTCAAAGGGTTACCAGTAACTCTTTAAAGCTTTCACACCAAATTTAAACGGACAGAGGGGCCTCTGTGGCCTAGTGGTATAGTCGCTGTGAGTTACATCACTGAGCTCTTCACCACTGTGGGTTCGAATCCCCGTCTGGGCATTCAGATTTTTCATGTGGGAAAGCCTTCCAGCTGGCTTGCGGAAAGTCGGTGGTTCTACCCAGTTGTCGATTTGTGCCTGAAACAGTGCATAAAGGACTTCTGGGGTCTTCCTCCACCTCTAATTAGCTGGACATCGTGATATGACTGAAATACTGTTAAAAGAGACGAAAATCATAACAAATACAAATCCATACAATATGACAGTGACGGTGTCATAATGGCAGTTAAAGGGTTAATACAAGATTGACTGTAAATGTATGTATGATAAAATCATTTTACCTTTTCAAGAAGAAGGTATATAGTTCTGCTTTCATCTTGTCTTTCACTTTTCCACACAAATCCCCCAAGGACAGGTTAGAGGTCTGCAAGAGGAAGTCAAAATAAAGTTCAATCTCAACAGTAAAAGGGATTAACAACAACCAGAGCTCCAGGAAAGGAGAGTATTTCAAAACCTAAAATCTTTATTTCTGCATTAAACCCTATTTCTGCATTGAACCCTATGGTGCTACTACTCATTAGAACCGTCTTTTCAAGTAGTAACACCATAGGCTTTGAGAGGGGTGTAACAATACGGCAATATAGTTATATTGCAATATGCCTCTTAGCAATACATATTGCAAATTTGCAATACGGTTGCCCTGCTAATATGGCAATTATAACATTCACAGCAAATGTTTATTTTAATTTGGACCCTCCCTTGTATTTAACTCTTTCCTCCCTGAAACTTAAAATGGACAATCTCAGTTTCCATTTGAGTCTAGTCCATTTCTGACTATTAAAGGTTGTTTTTGTCAATGTTTTGCATTATGACAAACAGTGAAGACCCAGATCAGAGGGCTCCTTTCGGAGCCCTCTGATCTGGGTCTTCACTGTTTGCATAGGACAAGTGTACTATTTACATGTACACTGTTTGAAAAGGATGTCTATATGCGGGACTAGGGTTCAAAGAGTTAAAGCACTCCTTTTATCCTTTCAATGCTATAAATAAGTTTTCAAGATTAATTTCTAACCACATTTTTGTACTTACAAGTTGCCACAATATATTACACTATATTGCAATACAGTGCCTCTGTATTGCAAAATATTTAATTTGGTTTTCACAGTATTGGTACACCCCTATAAATCTTTAACTCTCAATATCTTTTTACGCCTTCAATTCATTCCTCCACTGAAGAAAAAAGTTTTATTTCATATAGTTATAATGAATATATTATAATGAAGCAATATAAGAAATATTTCCATACTAAGACATATCACCTAACAGATTGTAGCTTAAAGCTGGGTGAAAGTAAAGCAGAATGCAACCTAAGTAGTGTTCAGCTTTTCTTTTAGCCTGCTTTAAGCAACCATTGGCCTTCAATACTAAAAATTCAGCTATGGGACAAATAGTTATACCTGCAACAGCTGAAGAATGGATACCATGAAGTTTCTCTTCTCTTTTTCTGTGAACTTCACATCAGTTGGCCTTGCATTATCTATGAATGACATGTCTGCAGAGTCGTCCTTTATACCAATGGCAGGGGAGGTGGCTGTATCGGATTTCTTCATGTTACAATACTCCTGTACCAGTACAATCACAGACATCTTGTGTGGAGTCACCTGCAAATATTAAAATATATACAGTCAAACTTCCATATCTCAAACTCGCTTAATTCAAACTATCCGATTTGTAGACACATAAATTGCATTATTTCATGCTCGGTTAATTCCAACATACAGGTATTTCAAAGTTAAAACGTGGCTTAGCCACGTTTTAACTTTGAAATACGGGTATGTTCGACCTAACCTAGTTCGAGATATCGAAATTCAAATGTAAATCATTTGATTTGATCAGACCATATATGTTGATTTTGAAAAAAAAAAATATTTAAAAAAATGGTTAAATAGCAAGTTGCTTTAACTCTTTTCAACACTAAGTAGCTCTTGTGCGTTATGAGTTATTAGGTTTCCTTGTGGATCTTTTTATTTAGTGACCAAAACATGAACCAGTGTACATGGAATTCTGTTTGTTCTAATAAACGCCGGTCTAAATTAGCAAACAGTATTGACCCTCTGATCTGGGTAGTGGGTATATACTGTTTCTAAATGTAATGCGTAAAATTTTAAACAGGTCCATGGACAGTGTTGAAAGAGTTAAAGCACTTTAGCAGGATGACAATGATACGTTTGTCCTGTACATTTAAACTGTATTGAACACTCATTTATTAGGACAGACGGGTTTATTTGTTAATGTCTGTTTCTTCCATGTATATGGGTTAACTTATTAACCCCTGAAACTTTTAATGGGCAATTCCAATTTCAAAATAAGTCTAATTTATTGTGGACTATTTCAGGTTGATTTTTACAATATAATTCAAAATGACAAACAGTGTAGACCCTGATCAGAGGTCTACACTGTTGCATGGGACAAGTGTAATCCTCACAGGTACTGGTACACTGTTTGTAAATGACAGGTATACTCGTCACTAGGGTTGTATGTTAATGAGACGCCCCAGAGAGAGGAAAGTGGATACCAGGGGAGCTGACACTGAAAACTCAAGCACCATGCCCTACTCTAATTATCAATAGAGTTCTGTGGTTCTTTCAGATGTCCAGTGCAAAACACTAATACATTGGACCTGGGTTTTACAAAGTTTCATATGCAGAACTAAGTCCACTGGAAGATCGAACTCACGACCACTGGTATCGTAGTCAAGCAGACTACCACTCGACCTCATCTGCCTGTACTCATGCCAAGAATGGGGTTAAAGCTTACTATGGATAAGGGACAGAAAGGATTTAAACTTACCTGCTCTTTCAAAGGTTTACCACCAAATGGACCAAAGGAGAAAAGATCAGCTTTAGCAGCCATATTTGAGGTTTATCAACTGAAATACAAAATATACCGATTGAACAGAACTGACAGACTATGACTGGTAAGTAAGTAAATACTACATTAGCCAGTTAGTAAATTTTCAACGATAAAGAATACAGTTGCCTCTAGATGTCACTCTCTTTCACTTCCGATTCACGCACTTATCTCTGTCGCAGGCTATCATGGATCCAAAACTATTTTCCAACCAAATTTGTCCTCAATGGCCTGCAAGACGGGACAAGTGGCTTCTGAAATCAACTTATAAGGCTTATATCGTATGGAATGTTACTCGTCCTGCAATTTGACGATTGAAATTTATTGGGAAAATACAAGAAAAGTGTCTATTTGATGTGGATGTATGTCATACTTTTTCTTTGATTCATTCCTCTACTTCACATGTGTATCCTCTCTTTTAGATGTTCTATCTTTTTCTCTACTCTCTGCACCCCACTCACCTAACACTATTTAAATTTTGATCATTTTTTCATGTTGTCGAAACTACAGGCAACGTTTTGGAACAATACATTTGGATATTGGATTATCAGTGAGTTGTAATATATCGACTCAGCCTCCAGTTGGCTTGATCTACTGGGTCATGTTGACAAAAATAAACTTACTAAGTAATAACAAAAAAACGACCTGTTCGTTTTGAAGAACCATTCACCGGCTTGTATTTTAGTTTAAACTATGATATCAGCATCTTTTTTCTTAACTTAAAAGATGATATCTAATCAGTGTTCAACATTTCAATAGTAGCGAAGAACAAGCTGACTCACGGCCGAATTAGTTCGAATACAGGGTAACTGGGTTTCTTAACTTCAGAGTTAATTAGTTATATAATTCCACTCCAGGAATAGATGGGAGTTTTTATCAATACTCCTCAGAATTTCTCCTTGACCTCATCCAGTCGGACGAGCAGACAGCAATTTAACTCGTCTGGCAGTCTGTCTCACTCAAGATTGACATTTGGAGATGAAGCCTGCGACAGAGATGTTTGTTCAGGAATGTGTAGCGGGATTGAGTGTGGGCGGGTAAAGGTACTTGGTGGATAATCAGCAAGTCCCGGACCGGGTGGCTTGGTAGCACATTGATTAGAGTGATAGCAGGTTAAGCCAGAGACCCTGGGTTCAAGTCCCGGTCAGGCAACGATTTTTTTCACCAGTCGTTACATTTGGCGCCCAATGTTAATCGGACCATGTACATGCTCTGATTCCTTGTGAGATTCGGGGCGAATCTCAGTGGAAAAGGGTGGGGGGTGGGGTAGTGAAGTGGGATTGAGTGTGGTCGGATAATCAATTCTCTTTTCCAGTCATCCAGGTATTTTATGTCATACGCAAACTCTCGGTCCTACTTAAGAAAAATTTGCATGTAGATTTCGGGTTTGTTTTCAAACTGAGGGATGCCGAATGAAGGGTGTATGACGTAGCACTTGAAAAGAGAATAAATCCTAGACCGGGTGGTTGGTAGCTCAGTGTTTAGTGCTGGCATATGAGCCGAAGACCTTGGGTTCGAGTACCGGTCGAGGTATGATTTTAACCACTACTGTTACAAAGAAAGAATACACTCTGTGAAGGATATTCATAATTAGCCTAGATTTAAATGCAAGTTTAGGGCGAACTGATCATAGGCCGTAATGTGATAAGTGATCACTGTCAATCTATGCAATCCATTTTTTAAAATCTTAGACGTGCATTTCATCTGGACAAAAGCAAAAAAAAAATCTAAAAACATGAAAATGTCATTCGTTTAAAATGATGAAGGTGATTACTTAATTACTATTCAGTTTTCTATGTCACATTTTTTCTTATTTTATTTTTTCTCCCGGGGTTAGAAATTGTCCGATGATGACCGAATGATAGGATAAGATAAAACCGGTTCGCTGAAACCGAAATTAGCATTTTTAAAAGCACCCTTATAACTTGTAGAAACGATGGACATCAATTTATCTGTCAATTTTAGTATTGTTTTTTAAACAAATATTTGTTTTGTTTAAAATAAAATACCAGTTTGTTATTTTTAAGATAGGCCGTGGTTTGCGTTTTATATTCACTTCCGTCGTCGTGTCAAAATGCGCACGCATGATCTGTCAAAAATGGCCGACAGTGCAAAGAAGGAGAAGATCGCAGCAGCTCGGAAGAAAGTATGTGATAACTCCTCACTCGACCTATATATTTCTTATCTTATCAGTTACTCAACTATTTCATATACACGTTGTCAATATTCTTACACAAATCATAGCGCTATACCAATCGTTTATGTAATCTGCAATATTTTCCCTGGAAGCCGGTTGAACTCGTGAAACTTGATTACCGCTAGCAGTCTGTCACAGACGGCCACATCGGTCTGGGATACGTCGATCGTCATGGTATCATGCAGGGCTCAAGATAAGAGTGTGTAAACATTTATTTCCAAGATTTGTGCCTTATGCTTCCACCAAACCCTATGCTGTTACAACTCATTAGAATCACCACAAGGGGACAAATTTCCAGTGAGCAGTCACATCATGGACTTGGTTGGTGTGGTTAATGGTTGAAAGGTACCTTGATCAAAGTAGTCAAAATAATGAGGATGCATAAGGCAAAATAAAAAAGTACCTGTGTTTCCGGTAACCCAACCTACCCTAGTTTTTCCCCCGACCCTAAACTTTTTTTTCACAAAAGGCCCAGGAGTTTGTTGGTCTTTCTCTTCGAAGTGGTATAAAAGCCACTACCCGGACCGAACTTTGCCGAACCAAACCTAAATTTGCCGGACCACTATAAGCATAAAAATAATTTATATTGGTAAATGTTGGTACGTATACGATAAATAACCTATTATTTACACACTGTAAAAGTTTTATAAACATCGGAAATCTAAATGTTGAAAAAAAATGCGATTTTGTAATTTTTGGGGGTATAAAGCCACTACCTATCAAATTTCAGTTAATAGGTTATTAATCGTATACGTACCAAAATTTTCCAATTTAAATTATTTTTATGCTTATAGTGGAACTCCGAATATTTTTCGGTCAGGCAAATTTAGGTTCAGTTCGACTCCGAGAAAGTTCGGTCCGGGCAGTGGCTTTTATACCCCTTCTTTCTCTTCGTCTGCAAGTGCCTTTAGGGTTCCAATTTAGTGCCTGTCTTGCTATGTTGGGCTGTGGTCTGCGCAGCGTATGGCTGATCCATCTCCATTAGAACTGTTGTCCAATGGAGTCTGTGACTGGTTGCTTTCCTGTCATGTCCCATATCTCCTGGTTTGAGATCCTGTCTTGCCTCCGTATCTGCAGAATCTGTCTCAAGCATGTGTTGATAAAGGGGAGGGCCTTTACTAATGTTGATAGAACTTGTGGCCCAACCCATTTACTTATATTCATACTTTGTGGTGTTACACGTTTTGTAAATATGTCAACTGTATTACATGTATATATGAGTAATAAAATATGTTTAAACTGTTGATAAAGACTTGTAGGCGCTGATCCAGGCATAAAATTTGGTCTAAATCTTATTCTAGAGGCTATCTATCTATCTATCTTCCTTTTAGTCAAACCCCTTGTGGGGACCTAGACTTTGACGCGCGTCAACTGCCGAGAAAATTAATAAGAAAACATAAAAGGAGTGTTTAAAAGATAAGAAAGTAGTTTGTTAAAATATAGATAAAAACAGGACAGGCTTCTGACCTAATCTAATTTAATTATTCATCAATGAATTACATGTTCTACTGTGTTGTCTACAATCAAGATTAAACTATAAGTAAATTACTGTAATGTATGATTCCTCCATATTTAATTGAAGTATTATAATTTATATTTCAAAAGTAAACAATCCCCCCTGCACCCACCCAGTCCGGGTGAGTTGCAACTTTTACCAGCATTGGAGTCCTGAACTGCAACTCTCAAAACCCTAATGAGAACCTTGACCATAGGATTTGGTGTGGAAATAGTGAGAAAATGTTGGCTTTGTTCAGTTTACTCCCTTTTATCTGGAGTCCTGTGAACAAATGGCATATTTGTACAATTTAAGTCCCATTGCCAGTCATGAGCAAAAACCAGGGTACATGTATTTGTGAAGGTGGCCAATGTCAAACTCCATGATTTTTCATCAAACTTTAGTTTTAATCAAATTAATGTCTGAAAGATGTGCACTTACTGCACTATGACTTTGTAATTTTGTTCGGCTTTGGTTAATCAGTACCTTAGTTTCACTCTTGCTTCTTCTCATCTTGCTCGTGTTATTGAAGGTAGGCGAAAACCCAAAGCACGTTGAAAATATAGCAGAGTTTACCTTGAGCTACCATCTGCTAGACTAACAAATATATTTTTAAATGTGCATATTCGACAAGACTTAGACTTTAGATATCAGAACTGTTTTGTTCATCGCAGGAATAAATTAAATTATAAATGCGTAAAAATGTGGATCTTGTATGAAATTATGGGTTAGTTTCACTTTGGCTTCTTCTTGTCTTGATTTCCTAATTGTTACTCATGATTTTCTTATGCTTCCTTTGCAGCTAAAACAATTCCAGAAAACAGGCAAAGGATCAAAATCACGAGAGAGTACAGCCAGTCCAAAAGTTAAGAGTCATAAAAATAATAAAGGAAGTGCAGATAAAATCACTGACAGTTTTGAACCCAAAAACTCTGTTCCAGAATCAGAGATTGCTGCTGTTGAAGAAACGTTCAATAACACAAGCACTAGCAGGCATTCAGAAGGATTAGAAGCAAGCTTACACACTGAGAACCAGAGGAATAAAGAGAACTTACCCGGAACTACATCTGCCACTCCACCTGTCACTCCAGAACAAACATCTCCTCAGGTTTGTTCTTCTGCTTGTTACCTTTTTACAGGTCTCCAGGGGCCCGATTTACTAAACAACTTACGCAAACTCTTATTTTTCGATCATAAAACGTTTGCAAACAGCAAATAGTCAGATCAGAGGACACGCTAAAAGCGCGTCCCCTGATCTGGCTATTTGCTGTTTGTAGCAAGTGATAATAAAAAATATAAATTTTGCGTAAGTAGTTTAGTAAAACGGACCCCAGATGAGAGGGAGTAAACTGAACAAATCCAATATTTTGTTACTCATTTCAGCCACCAAATCCTATGGCGTTACTTATACTACTCATTAGAATTGTCTGGAAGAGATGATTCTAGAGTAGTAACATCATAGGGTTTAATGCAGAAATAAAGATTTTAGCTTTTTAAATACTCCCCTTATCTTGAGCCCTGTAACAGTATTTAAGCCAAAACCACCAACTTTGTATATCACTTGCATAAATTTTACCAGTAGTTCCTAAACACATTTCACAATATATGTATTTTTTTACACCTTTAATTTCTTACTCCACTGAAGGAAATTGTTCTTGTACACTTTTTACAGTCATGAATATGTTGCAAGTGGTCATCAGATCTGTTTTCAAAACTGGGATAAGGGGTCCGTTTTACTAAACTACTTACGCAAATTTTTTGCGTAAGTCAAAATTTTAAATTTTAATTTAAATTTTTTCATTATCACTTGCTACAAACAGCAAATAGCCAGATCAGAGGACGCGCTTTTAGCGCGTCCTCTGATCTTGCTATTTGCTGTTTGCAAACGTTTATGATCGAAAAACGAGAGTAAAACGATTTTGACTTACGCAAACAATTTGCGTAAGTAGTTTAGTAAAACAGTCCCAAGGAGTGTAAGCTCATCCTCACAGCTATTTTAAAAGTAACTTCTGTTTAAAAGTGAAGTTGAAAATTGAAATTGAATTTTTATTATAACAGTAGCAGAAGACAACAGGCTCCGAGGTTATAAAGCGTTATAGTTGAGTCTGAGTGTGTTCCCAAGCATTTGATTGGTCAGATTTGAGCCTAGGCTCAAATCTGACCAATCAAATGCTTGGGAACGAGTTTAGACTCAAGTAAAAAGCTTTATAACCTCGGAGCCTGTATTTAGGATTTAAATGGTTAATTGATCTGTCATCCTGTGACCTCAAATTACATTGATCAATGATCATACATTTGAGTCTCTAAGCTCAAGATTGTTATAGTCAAGCTCATCTTTATTTCAAAATTAAAACATGGCTACACATTTTTCATCAAAATATGTGAAAGATCAAATGATTTTAAGTTTATATCAGTAATCAAAAGTCGAGTGTACAATTTTGGTTCTACTGTAAGCAAGTTTGAAATTTCCGGACTGGACAGTATAATTTCTAATTTTCTTTTTCTTCATCTTCCAGGACGTGAACCAGGTTCCACCATTTCGGTAAGTTAACCAATGTAATGAATGTTCACATCACACAGTATGGTCATACGTGTGTCAGGACCCCAGATAAGAGGGAGTAAACAGAACAGATCCAACATTTTCTCACTAATTTCAGCACCAAATCCTATGGTGTTACTACCCATTAAAGTCATCTTGAACAGGCGATTCTAATGAGTAGTAACACCATAAGGTTTAATGCAGAAATAAAGATTTTAGTTTTTGAAATATATTCCTTATCTGGAATTCTGTTGTGTTGACCCCTATCCTGCCATATAATAAATTATTTTCTGCAGCAATGGTCAAAATACTAAGGATTGAAGCATTTTTTTTAAAATGAAGAGACGTAAACATGGATGTCAAACAGTTTGGATTCAGATGCAGTGTCTGATCTAGATCTAAACTGTTTGCAAATACAAGCCAAGTCATAATCAGCAGGAAAAAGGTTTAACCCTTTCCCCCATAGAAGCACCTTTTAGCACATTTAATTGATTCATCCACTGAAGAAAATAGTTCCAATTTATACAGTTATAAACATGTACCGTTAGAAATATTTTCTCTATCATAGTAAATGGTAGCTTAAAGCAGGCTCAAAGTTAAGCATAATGTGCCTTAAGGCACATTCTGCTTAACTTTCAACCTGCTTTAAGTTTAAGTGATCACTTGTCTTCAAAATTTGATAAAAGGCTATGGGGGAAAGGGTTAAATAATGATACATTGCAGTCTTGAATTAAAATAAGTGATATCTTATTGTAGAACAAAAGTAAGAGCTTTCAGCTTTACTGTTGTCTCATATTTAGCAGCCACATTTCTTACAGGAGCTTTTAGCTCTATATCGAGACGACCTGTCCATTTAGCACCATTTTGGCTGTTCATGGCAGTCCTGTTGTTATAAAGTAGAAGATGAAAGTGTTGTTAGCAGGATTAGAAATGTTGGGTTGTTTTACACCAGAAGAATTAAAGCTTCAAGTTTGTTTATCAGAAGGATTTAAGCTTTAAGTCTTAGCATGCTAGTGGTGAAACTGTGATAAACTTTTCAAACAGTTTGGATCCTGATAAGACGCCATGTACAGGGCTCCAGATAAGAGGGGTATTTCAAAAACTAAAATCTTTATTTCTCAAATAAACCCTTTGGTGTCACTACTCATTAGAATCGTCTCTTCGAGACGATTCTAATGAGTAGTAACACCATAGGATTTGGTGGTAAAATGAGTGAGAAAGGGTTGGATTTGTTCAATTTACGCCCTCTTATCTGGAGCCCTGCATGTAAAACAGTGTCTGATAAGGTTCCAAACTGTTTGACACTCTGATCCTGTTTTTAAATTTTTCTGCATTACCTTTTCACTGCAATAAGCAATAAGAATTTCAATAACATGTCTTCAAAAATCATCTTTTTTCTCCCATTCAGTGATTGTTTTTAAACTCTTTCAATCCTAAGTAACTCTTGCAGGTTATTAAGTTCCCTTGTGGACCTTTTTAGGTACCAAACATGAACCAGTCTACTTTGAATAAATACTGGTTTTGATTAGCAAACAGTGTAGACCCAGATCAGAGGGCTCCTCTAAGAGCCCTCTGATATTGGTCTACACTGTTTTCAAATGAAATTAGTATATTTTAAACAGGTCCATGCTGTTGAAAGAGTTTACCCTTTTCTCCATAGAAGAACGTGCAAATAAGCATCTATATCCAGCTGTGTTATTGCTAACGGCAAGATAAAAATTGAGCTGGTTCATGTTTTGGTAACTAAAAAGATCCACAAGGGAACCTTAAAAGTTAAACCCACAATAGTTTCTTAGTGTTGAAAGGGTAGGTAGGTTTTGAAGTTGTGTATCATATTATGGTGGTATTCCGATGTATTCAGTTATTGACTCTATGTGTTGTAGGGGCCGTCAGGGATATTATACAAACATGACCACAAGGTATTTCAGAGCCAGTCTGCATGACTAGTCTCGGTAGTCTATACTTCAACCTATAGTGCCTGAAACCGTTTTCGTTTTGAATTTCTAAAATGAACAGGGGTCCGTTTATCGGAACTTTGTACGAAGTCCAACTTTGTCGTAAGTCAGAATATAAAATTCTCAATTATTATTTATTTCTCCATCTAATCCTGTCTTGTGATATCTCTTTGGAATCGTCTTGAAAAGACGATTCTAAAGAGATATCATAGGGCAGGATTAGATGGAGAAATCAGAATTTAAATGTATTTTAAAGTTTTAATTTACGACCATTTTTGTTGTACGATGTTTCGTAAAACGTGCTCTAGGGCTCCAGTCAGAGGGAGTAAACTGAATGATTTCAGTATTTTCGCCGTCATGATTGCACCAAACCCTATAATGTAACTAATTGTCAAAATTGTTTCTTCGAGACAATTCTGGTGAGTATTAACATCATAGGGTTTTGTGCAGACACAAAACTTTTTTTACCCATTACCCCATAACCTGTTTCTAGCTTTAAAGAAAGATGATCACTTAAAGCAGGTTGAAAGTAAAGCAGAATGCGCCTTAAGGTGCATTCTGCTTTACTTTCAGCCTGCTTTAAGCAATTATCTGCTAGAATATAGAAAATATTTCTTATGATACATATTCATGACTGTATAAAGTGGAGCTACTTTCTACACTGGATGGATGAATCAAAGGTGTAAAAAGGCGTATTTATAGGGTAATGGGTTAAATACTTGGAACCCTTGTCTGGAGCCCGGAATAAACAGGACTATTTTTCTGCCTTGCCATGACCAAAGAGCAACTGTGAGATCCCCATGGTGTCAAATATTTGCATTTGTGTTTTGATTGAACTTTTAACTCTTCACTCCATAGCCTGCTTGTAGTATTGAAGATAGGTGACCACTGAAAGCAGGTTGAAAGTAAAGCAGGTGAATTCTGTTTTATTTTCAGTCTGCTTTAAACTACAATCTACTAGAACATAGAAAAGAATCTTTTCATTCATATTCATGATTGTATAAATTCAAACTATTTTCCTCAGTGGAGGAATGAATTAAATGTGTTTCTATGGAGCAATGTGTTAAGTCTTTGTTTTCAACACTATTCCTCATTACTATGTATATTTAAGTCTTGCATTTGCTCTTTTGTAGCAGGGAAACATAATACATGTACCTCAAAATTCTTGTTCTATCAAGTTCTGTCCATTATTCCTAAAAAGACTAGTTTGAAGGGGTACATCCTATTGCAAATATTGCAGACCATGATCATAGGTATCCTCCAAGAGACTTCTGATGTTGGTCTACACTGTTTGTTGAAGCAGAGATCCAGATTAGGAGGTTTTTCAAAAATTAAATCTTTACCTCTGCTTTAAACCCTACGGTGTCACTACTCATCAGAATCGTCTCTTCGAGACGATTCTGATGAGTAGAAACACCATAGGATTTGGTGCTGTAATGAGTGAAAAAATGTTTGATTTGCTGGTCCACTTGTTTTGCAGTGTTGATAGTTACTCTGATCCCAGCTGATGCATGCAGTATAGAATCATTATTAATTTTTGGGTCGAAAAAGTGTTGTTTTCTGTTTTTAACTGCATGGCAAATTTGCAGTAATTATTTTCCCTTTGCTTGTTGGAGTTTTAAGTTTGTCTACGTATATTTTGTTTGACCATTGCATTGTTTGGGTTTCTCTACCAACCAAACAGTTTTCTTCTTCTTTTTATCTTTCTAAAATTGTTTCATCAATAACAGTCCATGAAAGTACTATTTAATTATTCCTTTTTATGAACGGTGAAAATGTTTTCATAAATGCTACACGAACAGTCTTGAGTCACCAACAAGTAAAAGAATAGAGGCCATATTTTAAAAGCTTTCTGTATATCTGTTGTCCATTGTTAAGTAGGCAATATCTGCATGTATCAGGGCTCCAGATAAGAGGGAGTAAACTGTACAAATCCAACATTTTCTCATTCATTTTAGCACCAAATCCTATGGTTGACAACTTATTAGAATCCTCTCTTTGAGACGATTTTAACAAGTAGTGACACCATAGGGTTTAAAGCAGAAATAAAGATTTTAGTTTTTGCAATATTCCCCTAATTGCCCTGATGTCTAACTTTCACGAGTCTCAAGTAAATTTGATCAGAAGCTGGGTTACCTGGGTCCTGTCTGCAATGATATGGCATAAACATGCTCCCTGGGAAAGAATAACGTCTTCTTCATTGTGCATGTATTTGACACATTACCTACCATGAGCATCTATGATATGAATTATTACATTGGCTAATAAAGTAAGGAACAATTTCTGCGTATACACTGTTTTCAAAAAGTCAATCGATACATGTACCGATGAAAACAGGAGGATTATTATTCATTCTTTTCTTTACAAAAAACGTATTCATTTGATAATGTATTTGAAAAAGATTTTGGGGTTTTTTTTTTTTTTCTCTCTCCCATTTTGTGTAATAAGTGTTCTTTGTGGCATGATTACGAAGGGTAAATACTAAATGAAATTGTCTTTAATATTATTTTACAGGGCTCCTGATAAGAGCAGTATTTTAAAAAATATAATCTATTCTTTATTTCTGAATTAAACCCTATAGTGTCACTACTCTTTAGAATTGTCTTGAAGAGACAATTCTAACGAGTAGGTAACATACATGCAATAGGATTTGGAGGTGAAATGAGTGAGAAAATGTTGGAATTGTTCAGTTAACTCCCTGTTATCTGGAACCCTGATTTAATGTGCCATGTTTGTGTTTACACAGGCCGACTGCCTCTACAGAGAGTCTCCAGCAGCTGTCTAGACAGATCAATGGTATTCTGGCAGAGGTATGTTGTCAGCTAAACACACATCTAAAGTTTCTAAACCCAGGGCTGCCATAAGTTGTCATAAAAATTCCTAAGATTTCCAAATTTGCATTTTTCAAGTGCGATTTTATGAATCGTACCTTTTCCCCATCGCCTGTTTCTAGTTTTGTTGACACATGGCCTCTTTAAGCTGACTGAAAGTAAAGCAGAATGTGCCTAAGGCGCATTCTGCTTTACTTTCAGCCTACTTTAAACTACCATGTACTAGAAAAAAATCCGGAGATTTAGGAAATATCCGGAGAAATGGCAGCCCTGTAAACCTTATTATAATATTACATATTACAAATTTCATTTATTCCTCTTTATACAGTCATGAATATGCAACATAAGAAATATGTTCTATATCCTAACAGATGGTAGCTTAAGGCAGACTGAAAGTAAAGCAGAATGCGCCTTACTTTAACCCTGCTTTAATTGATTGTGCTGGTTTTAACTTAATCGCGATAGAATCTTAAGAAATATGTTCTATACCCTAACAGATGGTAGCTTAAAGCAAACTGAAAGTAAAGCAGAATGTGCCTTAAGGCGCATTCTGCACTACTTTCAACCTGCTTTAATTGATTGTGCTGATTTAAACTTAAATCGTAACAGAATCTTTCCAGCCATTAATTTATATTATAAACTTTGAACAAACTATATTTTTAAAATGTTATTTTGATTATAATGGGGATTATGTTCTGTCCATATTTTGTTTTCTTTCACATTGAATGGGACTGACATTGACGTAATCAAGTACCGTATAAGTGGTTTTTTTCGCGAGAAGGAAATTTTCGCTATTTTCGCGTGTGTATCAAACTCGCGAAAATCTAATCCGCCAAATATTCATAACTTACTTCATTTCATTTTCGGCAGCAAAGTCCACTCGAGGTTGTTTGTCGTCTAAAATTCTATTCACTTTGTGTACTATGTAGACATACTGGTATCAATGCATTGCTTGACAGTATAGTTCCAGATTAATCACAAGGCTATTCCGTACTGAACCAGAATTAAAGAAACAATATATAAGAAAACACAACTTGGCTTATTTCATAAAACAAAACACCAGTATTTCGTTCCCGTGTTCTTATTTCGGATGGCATGCTTGTTTACGTAATAGAGAGACGGCTATGAAAAACACCAGAATGTTCTTGTATTTTAATCGAGTGTCCACAGGTATTGTTACCTTTTTCATTTGTGATTACTTTTGAAAATATCGAGGTTTGGAACCATATGAAACCTACTGGAAAACTTGCTGAAAAAACTCAATACCCACACAGCTCGTATTTAACTGGGACCGACAGATTTGTCGTGTTGCTTTGTGCCTTATCTTTACTCCAACTGTTTGCCAATGCAAATCAAGTTGTGATCGGCAGACAAAGGGTTAATCGCTTTCACAGTTTGACATATGTAATTCACTCTTAAATGTCAGCTCGTCTGCTTGCAATAAAAAGACAGTGTTTATCCATTGTTTACACGTACATGTATATACAGGTAAATCGAGTGTGAAAAACGTTTGGATCCTTGGGAAACATCGATTTACACGATGTCTCATCTGGATACAGTTGTGAGCTTCTGCCGCTTTAGTTCATTAACGAAGTAAAGACGGAAATTGCATCCGGTCATATTGTAAACAAATGCGCCATATACTTTATGAAGGAATGACAGATATCCGTTGCCGTTAAAATAGTTACTTCCCTTAGTTTTGAATGCGCCACTTACTTATGAGGATTTATTGGCAAGATACAACCTAAAACGGTAAAATAAAACAGACTTCAATATCATATCCGTGAAAAATAGATTTTGAATACGTTTACGCGAAAAATGAACACGCTAAAAATTCATTTACGGCTGAATCGCTAAATTTGCGTCTCGCGTAAAAAACCACTTATACGGTAGTTGATACTGTTTTAAATTTGATATTGTCATTGTTTATTCGGTTCTAAATTACCTTTTTGTGTCAAAGGGCCGTAAAACACTATTCATTTATTTATTCAAAACCAGAAACAACTATGGGGTAATGGGTTAAAGGAAATGTTAGACAATTCTTATATCATTCTTATCTAGGGCCCTAGCTAGCTGTTCAGATGACAACCGTCAGCTGAATTGGGCCCAAGTAAGAGTAATCTAAGAATTTTCAAACATAGCTTAAAGCAGGCTGAAAGTAAAGCTTTGCTTTCAGTCTGCTTTAAGCTACCTTCTGCTTGGATAAAGAAACTATTTCTTATGGTGCATATTCATGACTTTATAAGGACTACTCGATAAATATGCCATTTTGTGCTTTTAACTAATTTCTCTACAGAAGAAAATAGTTCCACCTAAGATAGGCATAGAGTAAGTGGTTAAATAAGATCAATGAGCTTGGATACATTGGGTAGTCTTTAACCCTTAGGGCGCATTCTGCTTTACTTTCAACCTGCATTAAGTGGTCATCTGTCTTCAAAACTAGAAATAGGATATGAGATAATGGGTTAAACAGTAGAATAGAGCATTTATTAGTTTGTAAAGAGGGTCGACATATCCTCCATTGAAAGTTACTTCATGTATTGTACTGCTTTTCTTTACAAAAGTTTGTTTTCTGTCTTAAATTTGACTTTGTCTTTGTTTCCAGTCACCTATTGGGTTTGAAGCAGAGCAGAATCATTCCGACATCCTGGAGCTGGAGACCAGGAACCGAGAGCTAGCTGCATTATTGGCCCAGCACGCTCAGGTCAATGAACAACTCACCCTCCAGAATGAACAGATTGTGAGTATATTGTTTATCTCCACACAGGGCACAGATAGGGGGAGTATTTCACAAACTAAGATCTTTATGTCTGCATTAAACCCTTATAGTGTCACCACACATTAGAATAGTCAAGACAAGTCTAATTAGAAGTAGTACCATAGGATTTGATGCTGAAATTATGAGTGAGAAAATGTGGGATTTGTTCAGTTTACTCCCTCTTATCTCGAAGAAAGGCCTTTTACCTGGTACTCTGTAGCAAGTTTCTAGTATTGAGAGAAGATTACCACTTAAAGCAGGTTGAAAGTAAAGCAGATCAGGATCTGCACCTTTTGTCAATTTGATTTTCAATATATAAATACAAAACAACTGTAAAAAGTCTATAAAAACTTGCCTAGACTAAAGTAGAAACTGGAATTGTCACAGTGTGCATTTAACTAAGAATTTGTCTTGTATAATTCTTGTATAGAGGGGGTGCATGTATCTGGGTTTAATTCTTGTACAGGGCTTGAACTTTAGATTTTTTCCCACTTGCATTTTTTTGCAAGTGCCCATACTTTCTACTTGCAAAACCAGGTTCCAACTTGCCGGTTACCCGAATAACCGAAAACAGCTGTTTTCGCGAAAACAGGCGAAAACAGGCTGATCTTACGAAAACAGGCTAGAAAAAAGGTTTTATGTACTGGAAACGTATTTAAAAGGATATAATTCAATAATTTGAACTAATAACAGTCATTTAGGCTAAAAAAGTTGCCTTTCATGACCTACAATCGCCAATAAAATTGACCCGAATCGGCGAAGCTATGAAAAATATCGGTCCGTAATAACTAATGTCACACGAAAACAGTAGAGAAAGTATGATTTGTGTACTAATATCATACGTTGAGAAAACGTATTTTAAAGCATATATTCCAATTAAATGTTTTATAATGATTTAATAATGGCCCCTTTCCGATAAAAATGCTTTTTATTGACCAAAATTGGCGACGGTATGAAAAATGTTGGTCTGTAATAGCATACGGAAACAGCATAGGAAATATGTTTTTTGTATTAATATCGCATTCAAAGACATAAACACTGTTTAATAATAATAATTTGAACTAATAAATGTTATTTAGGCTAAAAAAGTTGCCTTTGTTGACCTACAATCGACAATAAAATTGACCAAAATCGACGACGCAATGAAAAATATCGGTGCGTAATATCACATGTTTGTTGTTTGCAATGTAATTTCTAAGTTAATTAAAAAAAATGCAGTATGACTAAGGGCATTTCAAAACGAGTATCAAACAGTTTCGATCCTGATCAGACGCCGCATGACGCGGCTTCGGATCAGGATCCATACTTTTTGCAACGCGCTTATAAGCGTTATTGAGAGTGAAAGCGTTAAAGAATAGCTCGCACATAAAGCTTAGCTGATGTCCGCTTATAGCAGGCAGAAAGTAAAGCAGAACGCGCCAACCGCGAATTCTGCTTCACTTTCAACCTGCTTTAAGCGGGAACCTCATTTGAAAAATTTACTTAAAAGGTCAATAATTAAAAACAATGTTCTAAACATGTCTGAAATAAGTTGGAATTAGTTAAGAAATCCGAATATGAGTAAATTGTACATAATTACCAAAACGATAGAATAATCCAATAACGAATAACTGTAACAATTTTTTCCTGTTTGGATTCCACACATACAGCAAACACGTTAGGACGAGTAATTTACAGGACCAGGTTGTATGAAGTGTGTCAGTACCACCGCTGACACGCGTCCACCGATGACACGCGTTGCTCAAACAAACACGACCATTCTCTGATGGCTGGCACGTGCAAGGATAGCCTTTGATGTAGCCGTCACATTCTTCATAATTTCACATAGGTGTAAAATCTTAAAATTTATGAAAACAAAGGATGGGTCTGCTGTGTCATTCTTAGTTTGGTTTTGGTTAGATACGTTACAGTCTAAATTAGCAATGGAAAACACCAAGCTTCATTGTTTCTTCTGTAAGTCGTCGTCTGGTCAAGTAATGTTCGACGAAGATGCCAGTGCTGCCCTGGTTAGGTACGTACTACTCATATAATACTTTTATCCTGTCCCGTTTCCTTCTTGTCAAATCAACTATCGATTTAGCCATTTCCTTATTTACCATATGGCATTTGTCTATTGAAAAGAAGTGACCACTTATAGCAGGTTGAAAGTAAAGAAGAACGTATCCTAAGGCGTATATTCTGTTAACTTTCAGATTGTTTTAAGTTACTATCTGCTAGGGATAATGAATTATGTCTATATGGTCTAAGCACGGATGAATATTGTATTGTATATTGAATAACACATCTGTTATTCATTCGTGGTCTAAGTCGTTGAATTTATTGTCGTCTGCTGAATTGCCATAGCTGAAAAGTACATGAATGTACGTTGTCGTCCGTTTCATCCTTTTACTCCATGATCTTTGACTATTTTTGAAGAACATCATATCATGTTGAAAGTAAAGCAGAAAGCACCCAATCTATAATGCTTTATTTTTCTGTTCTGCTTTAATGTACCATCTCGTATGATAAAGAATAATATTTATTATGGTGGACATTATAAACAGATATAGTTTTCGTCCATGGCAAATTAAATGCGTGAAATGAGCCTGATGTATACTGTGTATGCAGAGGATTAACCCATTCCTGTTTCTAGTTTTGAGTTCAATACAAAGTTTAATTGAAGTTGGTGCATATATAACATTTAACATTTGCTATGAATATAGCTTTTTACCGACACAGGCCTTTAATTTGATCACAGGTGACCACTGACCACTTAAAGCTGGTTGAAAGTAAATCAAAATCTGATTTGCTTTCAGCCTGCTTTAAGTTTATGGTGCATATTGAAGACTGTATTAAGAAGGATTAATTTCAAAAAGTTTTTCTAATAATTTTGTTTTCAAGCTATTTATTGGCTACGGAGTAATTAGACCGCTCTAATTACTCGGTGCTATTGCCCAAGGAATAATGAATTAAATCAGTATTTTCGTAAAAGTGTCGTCGGCAAAAAGTATTTAACTAAGGTTTATGCATACTTTATTTAAGAAAAGTCTAAGACAATTGTACAACAGTTTGGCCCCAGATCAGACGAGACATTATGCAGCATAATGCTGTTTGCGCGCCTATGCCAGACCACTACTAGTAATATAATTGTCTCATGTATTTACATATATGTATGTAAACTGAGATTTGAAATAAAGCAATTTGAAAATATAATCTTGGTTATAATCCCCAATATTTGTCTATCAATTAGTACCCTAATGTGTTAATTGGTTAAAAAATCGAGCTTATCACCGGGTATCAAACTGTGTGTTGGTTGTTGACAGTTATGATTATGGACGAACATGATAGATCCTTAAAGCATGTTGAAAGTAAAGCAGAAGTAGCATTCTGCTTTACATTCAACATTCTTTAAGCTTCAATTTGCCTATATAAAGAAACAATTTCTTATGGTACATAGTACTACATATTCATCCGAGGGACGAGTATACTCGTCATAAACAAACAGTCGAAACAAACATTGCAGATCCTGATCAGAGGATTTTTCGGAAAAGTATAGGTTAACCATTGAAAAACTGACAAGAAGAGGAAATGCCCTCCAGAAGCAGGCTGAGACAGAGATGGAGCTGCTGAATATGTACGGAGTAAGTCAGCGCTGGAGCTTCCATTCACAGATTTTAGTTTCAATATTTAATGTTGTACACATATTGTAAACATATTAATTTAAACTATGATATTTTTTTTTTTCATGTCGCCGGACCCCTCCTGTACAGCATTTGAGCTGTGGATTACGTGAATTCTATCAACACTTGATTCAATTGGATTATTATATGAATGTGTGTTTTGTGTTTTATCTGTGTGATGACACGTGAGCATGTAATTCGCAATGCTGGATTATATAAGTGAAAGTGCTTGTGTAATGTTTTCACTCGGATTTATTAAGTGCTACCGGATTTGACAGTGGTTTAGATCTGCAGGAAACCCTCTATATAACAACCCTAAACTGTGTATGTTCATTGGGACTGCTTAAAGTATAGCGAAAGTCAAACTGGAGCATTCTATTTTACTTTCACCATGCTTTAAGCTGCCACATATCTTACATAGTACATGCTGACTGAGAATTAATTAACATTCTTTTTAGAGTCCGTAATATGGATGCTTTATCAAATGCTATTTATTAACTCACACAGGGCTGCCATCTCCGCATGTTTCCGATTTTTTGTGTTGGTAATATATGTGCTCGTGATTTTTATTCAATCTAATATATATCTTGCATTTTAATGTGCTACATTTAACCCATTCACCGCCTGACCTGTTCTAAATAAGCCTCGTGATTTTTATTCAATCTAATATATATCTTGCATTAAATGTGCTACAGTTAACCCCTTCACCGCCTGACCTGTTCTTATCATTTATCTAATTAATTTCTTTGGCAAACCACCTGCAAAATTATCTCTACATCTTATTGCACATCAAGTCAAGTAGTAAACAGGTTAAACGAATGATGAATATACTCGTATACTAAGCTAACAGCGTAGATGTTTCTCATAGTGCTCAGAAGGATCCAGTTTTTAACCAGGGCTCCAGATTAGATGAAGTAAACTGAAAAATCCACTAAAATTTCAACACTATATGTCAACACTAAATCCTTTGATGGTACTAATTATCCGAATCGTCTCTTCGACACGATTATAATGAGTGACACCATATGGGTTAGTGCATATTTAATTTTCTTTAATATTCACATTCCCTTCTCTGGAAACCTGTTAAAATAAAAACGGAATATTGGGAAACGACAGGAAACGATCATATTTATTATTTTGGAAATCAGAAATGAAATATACTTTTAGTTACAACATGCGTTTATTTAGCTAGCCTTCTATTCGATACCTACAGTAGAAAATCTTGTTACATTGTAATACAAAAAATTCAAGTCCAAACCATCTTTGATCCATCCGTCAAAGCTTGCCGACTGTCGGTACCCTCGACTGTCACACACCCGAATTCATATAATTTTAGATAACTTACAGATTCTGCCCCTGGATAAGAACCACACATATTCAATGAAACATAGGTATTTGTATATACAATTTTAATTCTGGATAAAAGCAATGCATAAATATTTCTTCAATATACCATATAATGAGATTCGAATATAACAAATATGACATGGATCCAGATAATAGATTTACAGGGCCGCGATATGGCTTTGAAATGTATTTGAGAATGACAAAGTGTGAACGATAAGAATAATTAGTAGTGAGCACAGTTAAGAGTTTCGCTAATTATGATTAAAACCACTCATGCTGACATGTTTGAAAAGTTCATGAGTGTCGCTAATTAGTATTAAAGCCACTCGTGCTGACATGTTTGAGAACTTAATTGATTTTCATCTCGCTCGATCCCTATAAAATCTGACCGTTCTCCGTAGTTTCATTATTCACTTCTTGAACATTAGCCAGACAAATTATATTACCAACTCTATTTCATTTTTCTTTGCATGCCATAACGATATTTGTACAGCATATCTGTTTCAAATGGTGTTTTCAGGCTGTTTTCGTAAGATAAGGCAGGTCAGCATTTTTCCATATTGCGACGATTGCTAGCCATCAAAAGCATCTTTTTTGATAATTTGTTAAAATATATTGGTGAATAAACAATATTAATACCGTATTAACGATATAAAAAATATGAATACCGTATAATACGATATCGGTACAACATACATATAGCTTCTAAGTGGTGTGTTCGGTTGTTTTCGTATGTCATGTTGGACCGGCACTTTTCATATTGACGCCGATTTTGGGGCAATAAAAGCACCTTTTTGAGTAGGAATGACGATTATTATTTTATAATAGACTAATAAACTGTTATTGATGGCTTTAAATATACTTTCACAACATAAAACCTTTTTTCTAGCCTGTTTTCGTAAGCTCAGCCTGTTTTCGCGAAAACAGGCTGTTTTCGGTTTTTCGGGTGACCCCCAACTTGCTTTTTCAATACGATTTTCTACAAATTGATGTTTCACATCATTTTGATCAAAATTATAAGATAAACATTACTTTGTTGAACTTTGATTCTGTATCTCATTCTGTGCTAGATTACTCATGTAAATAAAGTTTAAAAATAATAACAAGAGTGTGTGTCTTTTTGTGTATGTACAGTACTGTACAGTTACTATTCTTAACTTTAAATAAGTCTTTATTTGCAGTCCATCCAATATATTCAATTTTCATTCAAACAGCAAGATTTGCAGATTAATTAAATACGGACTATAGCTTAAACTTTGTAACTGGGTCGTTTTGTCAAGGGGGCGAAAGGACCGTGTTATATTTTCAGAGTTCGATGTTTATGGATGATTTTTTTTTTTATCTTCGGTGAAAACAGTTGGCAGACAGTACACTATATTTCGAAAACGCTTTCACTATCATCCATAATATTATGTTCGAGAAAGATGTGCATTTCTTTCTACCATTTTAGGACAGATTTTAGCGATTCCGTGGTTCGTCCCATTTTCACACAAAGCAATAAAACCCAATTACTTCGTGAGTTTCGTAACTTGGTTTGGGAAAGCTTTCAGCCTGTGTTCGGCGGTTCTTCCTTAAATGTCTTGTCAGCCTTCCGTTTATAAACGCTAGAAGGACGAGTCGACTGGAAAACGTTGATATTTGAGTTCGCCATTAGCAGTTTGTGGTCACTAGCTAATAGACTGGTTCCCCCTTTTCTGATGCTGATTTGGCGTTGGTACGTTTGAAGCCGGGCTATCAATCATGCGCATGCGTTAAGTGCTGGGTTTCCCGAAGTTATAAATAGCCGAGATATGAAAAGAACAGGATGGGCGAAAGGCGATAATTATTTAAAAGAAGGTTTAGACACTGTGTTCGTCTTTACCAATTTAACCTTACATTTTGGAACGTCTGAACATCAAAATATACACTCGCAATTTTTTTCAAGTGCTGAATTTTTCAGCTCGCATTTTCAAAATTCCACTCGCATTTTGCGAGTTCGCAAGAACGAAGTTCGAGCCCTGTTGTATAAAGGGGATGCATTTATCTGGGTTGAGATTGTGGTGAAAAAGGTTGATTGGCTTCACTGTACGGCTTGATAGCTCAGTGGTTATAGTGTTGGCATAGAGAGCCAAAGACCCTGGGTTGAGTCCACAGTTGAGTTGCACAACTTTTTCACCAGGTTACATAAATTATTTTCAACATGAGCAGGTTCTATACAGTAAAACCTCCATATTACGACCACTAAAAGAATGCGTATTGATTATACCAAAGACAGGTGGCAGCTGAAAGCAAGGTGAAAGTAAAACAGAAAGCTCCTTAAGGAGCTTTCTGTTTTACTTTCACCTTGCTTTAGGCTGCCACCTGTCCTTAACACTGAATAATTTAGTGGCCATGCCGTGATCTGTATAGTTGATTGGTTTGTCATTTAACTATTGTAGTTACAATAATTTCAGTGATCATGCAGTGATCTGTATTTGATGGGTTCGTCATTGAACTATTGTAGAGACAACATGCACTATCAGTACAGTCTCAGCTAGAGCAGGAGAGAAACCAGAGCTCACAGAGACTGAGCAAAGAGATAGGAAACAAATATTCTGTACATGTATAATGTTTATTTGATGAGTTTGTCATTTAACTATTGTAGAGACAACATGCACTGTCGGTACAGTCTCAGCTAGAGCAGGAGAGAAACCAGAGCTCGCAGAAACTGAGCAAAGAGATAGGACCACTGAAAGAGCAGTTACAGGTAACTAGAATACACCTCTACACTTAACCCATTATACCATAGATAAAACGTAAACTAGAATACACTTAAACTTTTCCTCCATGTGCCTTAACCCTTTCCCCCATAGAAGCGCCTTTTAGCACATTTAATTTGTTCATCCACTGCTGAAAATAGTTCCAATTTATACAGTCATGAATGGGTATTATAAGAAATATTTTTTATATTCTAGCAGATTCTAGCTTAAAACAGGCTGAAAGTAAAGCAGAATGCGCCTTAAGGTGCATTCTGCTTTACTTTCAACTTGCTTTAAGTAGTCACCTATATTAAATAGCAGAAATCCCCTATGGGGTAAAGAGTTAAGTGCCATAGGACACATTTGCCTACTGTTCTAGTTAACCCATACTCCACAGCCTGTTTCTAGTTTTGAAAACAGGTGATGGCTTAAGGGTGTTTCAATGTCATGGTTTTAAGAAATTTTCAAAGTATATGAAAATACTTTATGATGGTTTTGTATTGAAGAGCTATTTAAGATGAGTAAAAAAATAGAAAAAGTGTACATTTTGGTGAACAACAGTTGACTCCATGGCCATGTAAAATTTACCCCACCCACTTCCTCTTATTTTGTCCTTTTCAAACAGCCCGCTTCAATAAAATCCATTTTAAATGACAACAAATGTGATAATTTGGTTTTGTGTTATTTATTTCCTGTCCATGGTAGTATTTCTTCATACAAAAAATAATTTAAGAAAAAAAAGGCACCAAATGTGAAATTTTTAAAGCTCTAAATATCATGGATATGGTACTTTTTTGTAAAATTTGTAAGGGGAGATAACTCTTTTTACTTTAATTACTCAAAATTTTCAACACTGACCTTTCAATTTCTTTTCATATTTTGAACTGCCTTAGCATTGGCTGTCATTTGGTAGAATATAAGAAAAAGTTTAATACTAGAACTATTTCATTTTCAAAGTTTTTTACTTTTTTTCATAATATAAAAAATCTAATAAAATCATGCCCTATAAAAAGCATATTTGTGATATTCGAGGATCCATATTGTTCAAACCTAGAGTCTGTTTTGTCTAAATTTGGTTTCTATATGTGAAAATAACACCATAGACATGAAATAAATAATGAAAACCCAAATTACCATGTTTGTTTTGTTTTGAAAAAGATTTTACTGAAGCTTGTACTCTGAATGGGTAAAATTTGAGAGAAAAAGCCCAAATTTGACATACCTTTTTCAAATCGCTGTAGCTCAAAAAAAAGGACACCACCATATATATTTTTTTCCATTTTTTCATTCATCATAAATAGCTCTTCCAAAATATCAATGATAGAAAAAAAGTTTAATACTTTGAAAAAATCGCTTATGACATTGATACACCCTTAAAGCAGAATAAAAGTAAAGAAAATGTGCCTAAACCCTTTACCCCATAGCTTGTTTCTAGTTTTGAAATTAGGTGACCACTTATAGCAGGTTGAAAGTAAAGCAGAATATGCATTCAGGGGTATTCTGCTTTACTTTCAACCTGCTTTAAGCTACCATCTGCTAGAATATACAAAATAGTTCTTATCATAAATATTCATTATACTGTATAAATTCGAACTATTTTCTTCAGTGGAGAAATAAATCAAAGGCATAAAATGGTGTATTTATTCCTCAACTGAAGAAATCAGTTCCATTTTATACAGTAATGAATCTATATTTGCAACATAAGAAGTTTTTCCTATATTCCAGCATATTGTAGCTTATACAGGGTCTACGCTGTTTGTTATTTCCCTGATGAAGACCTGTTGAGAACTCGAAAAGTTGAAATAAATAAAGACAGAAAACACCATATTGCCTTGGTCATGTGTGTACTACTTACAACTTTTCACCTTACAATACAGCTCAGATAAAAGTCATAAATGGACTAGACTATACTGGATACTGAAATTGTCCATATGTAGGCTCGACTGCATTAGGACAAGTCTTTGTGAAATAGACAGACGGAGCATTAGCAGAGCCTGTCTGTTTCATGAAGACTTGTCCTTTGCAGTCTAACCGATTGAGACTGCCCTTAAATCCAAATAAGGAATATTGTTTACAAATCTGTGATGTGCAATTGGTGGTTGCTATTCTTTACACATGCCTGAGTCAACTGTTTTAAGCTGCCAGCAAGGATAATCTGCAAATCAAGTTTTCCTCACAAGAGTTTCATTTTGGCGGAAATAACCCAGTCTTCATGAATAAAAGAAGAACTGGATATCCGACTGGCCAACGGCACAGAATTTCACCAAAAGGTGGTCTAATTAAAGTTTCAGATAGGAGAAGTTTAAAAGTCAATGCACCTTGTTTATTTGTAGGTTCATATACAGACTATTGGTATTCTGGTGGCTGAAAAGACAGAGTTACAGTCGCAGCACGCCCAGTCACAGAAAATAGGAGAACAGAGACTGGGTAAGTTTAACATTAAAGGCTGGCTGTCCCTCAAACATTGCTTGATGTTCTTGTGATTTAACTCATTACCCAATAAGTAAGTAGTAGCCTTTTATCAGAGATCTCCAAGCTGTTTCAATTAGTGGTCTCTTAACCCGTTAACCAATAAATACACCTTTGTACACCTGTAATTTATTCTTCCACTGAAGAAAGTAATTCCAATTTATACAGCCATGAATATGAATCAGAAGAAATTTTTCCAATATCCTAGCAGATGATACATGTAGCTTTAAGCAGACTGAAAGAAAAGCAGAATGCGCCTTAAGGCGCATTCTGCTTTACTTTCAACCTGCTTTAAGTGGTCACTTTATTTCAAAACTAGACATAGGACATAGGGTTAAGGCATGGAACCCTAGCAATGAGTATACTGGTCATTTACTGTGCATGTGAAGAATTCACGTGTCATATGTCACATGCAAACAGTTAAGACACAGATCAGAGCCCTCTGATCAGGGTCTGCACTGTTTGCCATATTGCAATACATGTATATTGCAAAAAACAGCCTTAATTAGTCAAAAATGGACAAGACTTCATTGGATACTGGATCTGTCCATTAAATGTTACAGGGAGGAAAGGATTGATACAAGGGTTAACTGTAAATCTTTAATGAGTTTTTGTCTTTACAAAATTAAGTTCTAGCCAGACTTAACAATTTGTCTGTGTTTTTAGGAGAAGTGGAGGATTTGACTGGTCGCTTGAAGACGTCTAGACAGAGAGTAGGTGATCTAGAGAGAGCCCTATCAACAGCCAACAACTCCGGCAGCAAATTAGAACAGGTCAGATATAAATATGTAGCTAAATGGTGAAGTATTGAGATCACTTAAATCTTATCCTCAAGAGCCAAAGTTGGAAACCACATACGCTTAACTGTATTTAAGGCAGGTGACCACTGAAGCCATTTACCCATAAATGCACATTTTTATGCCTTTAATTTAATCCTCCATTGAAGAATATAGTTCCATTTTATACAGCCATGAATATGTATTATAGCAAATAATTTCTAAATTCCAGCAGATGGTAGCTAAAAGCAGGCTGAAAGTAAAGCGAAATGGGCCTCAATGCGCATTTTGCTTTTCTTTCAACCTTCTTTAACCCTTTACCTCATAGGCTGTTTCTAGTTTTGAAAATAGGCGACTACTTAAAGCAGGTTGAAAGTAAAGCAGAATGCGCCTGAGGGCGCATTCTGCTTTACTTTCAGCCTGCTTTAAGCTATCACCTATCAGGATATAGAAAATATTTCTGTTGGAACATGTTTACGACTATATAAATTGGAACTACTTTCTTGTGCGGAGGAATAAATCAAATGCGCTAAAAGGCGCTTCTATTGGTTAAAGGGTTAAGTACTTACCCATCTTCAAAATTGGAAACAGGCTTTGGGGTAATGGGTTCAAGCAAGATTAAAGTAAAGAAGAAATCTCTTTCAGAGGTGGCTTCAGACAAGGGGAGTGTATCAAAAACTAAAATCTAAATGTCTGCACTTAACCCTATGATGTGACAATTCATTAGAATCATATTCTCCGATTCTAATGAGTAGTTACACCATGGAATTTGATGCTGACATGAAGGAGAATCTGTAGAATGTGTTAAGTTCACTCCCTCTTACCTTGAGTTCTGAATTAACTTCACCTTTTTTCTACTTTGTCAATAAGTATATTCTATTTTTTTTCTTCAGACGAGTAAAGAAAGTGCGAAGGAGGTGGACAGACTGAGATTGGAGCTGTATAAACTAAAGTAAGTGCCTTATATTGCAAAAGACAACATTGGTAGATCTTGTTGTGAATTTTTGTGACATATATCAGTGTTCACATTAGCTATTAATTGGACTCGGGGCATCAGTAAAAGTTGAGTTCCATGCAAGTTCCACACGCAAGCTGTGCTGAAAATCTTTAAATCAAGCTGCAAGTTAAATTGAAATTTCTAATTGGAGATTGCTGCTTTATAAAGTTTGCTGAAAGCAGCCTCTGTCAGTAAGTGGAGACTGTACCTGGACTCTTTATCAAGACAGGGTAACCAACCATAAATATAGCCCAACTTTGCAGGGCTCAAGATAAGAGGGAGTAAACTTAATAAATCCAACACTCTCTCCTTCATTTCAGCACCAAATTCTATGGTGCTACTACTCTTTATAATTGTCTCAAAGAGACGATTCTAGAGAGTAGTAATACCATAGGGTTTAATGCAGAAATAAAGATTTTAAATTGAGGTCTGATCCCAAGTATTTTCTTTGCAATGGTCACCGAATAAAGGATATAGAGGATAATTGTTTTTTTCAGTATAAGATAGAAATTTAATCCATTGAGTGAACATCAGACTGTTATATTTTCACGAGTGGCGAACGAAATGGATTAAATTTGATATTATACTGAAACAATACAATTATTCTATTTATTTATGCTTTTAAGCCACTTTTTAAACGAAATTGTTCGACAATTACATGATTTACCCCGTGTTGAGCCCCAAGTTTACATCGAACACATTAACGAAACAGTTTCCCGTACGATGACGTCACTTATTTATTGATTTGACGTCATCCGAATTACGTCTTTGCTCCCGATTTTGGATTCGTGTTTTACCGTTGAGTGGTTCGCGACAAATCGGACTGCCGGAATTTAACGATAAGACACGATTGACTACGATTTTTGGGGAGCCCTACGGGGAAATCGGCGATTGGTGATAATCCACTGCAGTGGATTACCAAGTGATAATCCACTGCTATTTTCCGGTAATCCACCGAAAAGCATAAATAAAATCAATATAAATATATAGGCAATGTGTGGTGCAACAAAACAAGACTTTGAAGTAAAATAACCCGCTTTGTTTTTTCCAGTAAATCAACAGAAGAACTAAAGCAAAATAGTTCAGAAGTTCAAGAAAAATTGAAGGCAAAGGTAGGAATTTTTTTTAGATTTTAATGCGTAAATATTTTAGTTAGGGGCCTGACAACCAGACAGGTTGATGATATTTCTATGCAATGAGAATCAATATGTTAATAAATACCTCAAGAAACATCATTGAATAAGATTTAATATTTGAAGACATTTATTGACTTAGTTTCTGGGATAACACCTAGTCAAATGGTTCCCACGCAGAACTCGTGCATCTTGTGCATAAACATTATTACTTGCAGCAAAGAATCAGTAAGGCATCTCATGTGAGGCTCATCTCTTATATTTGATTGGTTAGAAATATCCATTAAAACCCGCCTAGAGTATGAGTATGTCGGGCCTCTCTAGGCAGAATGAGATAGTTATGCCGCATGCTTTTACAGTTACTTTCACACCTATTGAGAACAATGAGGGGAGAGTCATTCAAAGGACCAAGGAAATGCCTTTGAGAGTTTGCCAATATAGTCCTCACTCTTGTAAGGGGCTTTCTATATTACTTAACTCTTTGAACCCTAGTCACGCATATATGCGTCATTTGCAAACAGTGTAATTGTGAGGAGTACACTTGTCCTATGCAAACAGTGTTGACCCTGATCAGAGGGCTCCTTAAGGAGCCCTCTGATCAGGGTCTACACTGTTTGTCATTTTGACATAAATTGTAAAAATCAACCCTTAAATGTCAAAAATGGAATAGACTAAATTCAAAACTAGAAGTGTCCATTTGAGGTTTCAGGGAGGAAATAGTTAAGTTCTACATTAACAGTTTCATGATCAAATTATTCAGATTTTTACCCCTTCAGTGAAGGAATTTACTATTTTCTTCAGTGGGGGAATGAATTGAATTTGTAAAAATGAGTGTCTATGGAGTAAAAAGGCTAAGTGATAACCTGTCTTCAAACTAGAAACAGGCTATGGGGTAAAAGGTTAAGCACTGCTGTTTCATCTGATTGAGAGTGACCATTAAATACAAGTTTGACTAGTAAAGTTATGTAATATGTTAACAGTCTTCCGAGTGTAGTGGTCATCAGCACTCTGTAGAGGAACTGAAGCGACAACTAGAGATGGCCCAACTCTACACCCAACAGCTATCAGGTCAGAATGACACCGGCCATGAGTCACTACAGATGGTAGAACAGTTACAAAAAGAGAGAGATGCTCTGGCTGCACAGGTGCAACAGGTTAGTGAAGCTTGAGTATTGGCAGGCTTACAGCAAAACTGTGCTTACCTTTGCAAACAGCTTAAATCCAGATCTGGTCAGGATCAAAGCTGTTTGACACGCTGACCCTGTTTTGAAAAGAAATTATGAAAATTCTACCGTATAAGTGGGTTTTTTCGCGAGAAGGAATTTTTTGCTATTTTCGCGTGTGTATCAAACTCACGTAAATCTAATCCGCCAAATATTCCTACCTTTCTCTAGGCCTTTCTCGGCAGCAAAGTCCACTCGAGGCAGTTTGTCGTCTAAAATTTGTTTACACTATTTCAAGTAGAAATACTAGTATCAATACATTGCCTGACACTCTATGTCTAGATTAATCACAATGCTTTTCTGTGCTGGACCAGAATTAAAAAATAACCCACACAACTTGGTTAATTTCAAAAAACAAAAAAACCATTTCTTCGTTCCCGTGTTCTTATTCTGGACGGCATGCTTGTTTACGTAATACAGAAACGGCTATGAAAAACACCAGAATGTTCTTGTATTTTAACCGAGTGTCAACAGGTACTGTTACCTTTTTCATTTGTGATTACTTTTGAAAATATCGAAGTTAGGGCCCAGATCAGACCTGTTGGAAAACTTGTGGGAAAAAACTCATAACCCACAAAGCTCGTCTTTAATTTGAACCAGGCCTAAATTCACATTCAATTTAATGCATTTTTATTAAAGAGATCTAAAGACAGATGTCAAACAATTTGGATCCAGATTTGTTGTGTTGTTCGGTGCCTTATCTTTACTCAAACTGTTTGCCAATGCCAATCAAGTTGTGATAGGCAGACAAAGGGTTTAATAATCGCTTTTACAGTTTGACCTATGTAATTCACTCGTGAATGACAGCTCGTCAGGTTGAAATTAAAAGGCAACATTCTCCATTGTCAACACGTATATACAGGTAAATCAAGTGTGAAAAGTGTTGGATACTTGAGAGACATTGATTTACGCGGCGTCTCATCTGGATCCAGTGGCGACTTTTTGCCGCTTCACTTCATTTCAGACGAAATACGGATATTGCATCCGATCATATAGTAAACAAGTGCGCCATATACTGTATGAAGGGAAGATAGATATCTGTCGCCGTGAATGTTTAAATAGTTACTTCCCTTAGTTTTGAATGCGCCACTTAGGTATGAGGATTTATTGACAAGATAAAACACAAAACGGTAAAATAAAATATGCTTTAATATCATAACCGCGAAAAATAGATTTTCAATATACGTTTGCGCGAAAAATGAATACGCTAAAAATTCATTTAGGGTAGAATCGCTAAATTTGCTTCTAGCGTAAAAAAACACTTATACGGTATTTTAAGAACAGTGGCAGGCAACAATTGTTGCAGCAACAGTATTACTATGTGTTAAAATAGTTTATGCAGATTATTCATTGATTTTATTACCATTTTCTAGTTGTGAAGACAGGTGATCAACTAAATCAGATTGAAAGAAAAGCAGAAACACCTTATGGAAAATTCTGCATTACTTTTAGTTTGTTATCCCCTGCCGAAAGGCAGAGGGATACTGTTTTAGGTCTGTCCGTCCGGCTGTGCGTGCGTGCGTGCGTCACGTTTTCCGTCCGCAACTGTATCTCCGAAACCGATAAACAGATTTGGATGAAACTTGGTATACTTATTTGTCATCATAGGAGCACCGTGGGAAATCAATTTTTTTTCAGAAAATTTTAGGAATTTATGAGTTATCTGCCCTTTTTGTGTTAAAAATGTCCGTCCGTGCATCCGTCACGTTTTCCGTCCGCAACTGTATCTCCGAAACCGATAAACAGATTTGGATGAATCTTGGTATACTTATTAGTCATCATAGGAGCACCGTGGGAAATCAATTTTTTTTTCAGAAAATTATAGGAATTTATGAGTTATCTGCCCTTTTTGTGTTAAAAATGCCATATTTAACAGTTTTTACACTCTAGCAACTACAGTATTCAACATATTTTGTTTATACTTGCACACAATGTCTATAAGTACAAGTTCTTGCAGGTGTGCAATTATTGTAAATAAAGGATACTTGTGACAAGAGTTATCTGCCCTTGAAGTACTTAAAAATGCTTTATTTTGATATTTTTTACATACTAGAGCCTATAAATATGCATGGATTTTGAAAAAACTTTCTTGAATTATGTATGGCTATTAGTTTTCAAATGAATTTGATTATTGTTGAAAACGGAGAAATGAGTCATGAGTTATCTACCCTTGATAAGTAAAAAATGCCATATTTAACTGTTTTTACTCTCTGGCAACTACAATTATGAATGGATTTAAATGATACTTGCACACAATGTCTATAAGTAAAAGTACTTGTAGGTGTGCTATTATTGTCAAAAAAGGATACTTGTGGCAAGAGTTATCTGCCCTTGATGTACTTAGAAATGCTAGAAAATGCTTTATTTTAATATTGTTTACATCCTAGTATCTATAAATATGCTTTATTTTAATATTGTTTACATCCTAGTATCTATAAATATGCATGGATTTTGATAAAAAAAAATCTTAAACTATGTATGGCTATTAGTTTTCAAATAATTGTTATCATTTTTGAAAACGGAGAAACTAGTCAACAGTTATCTGCCCTTGATGAGTCGAAAAACCATATTTAACAGTTTTTACCATCGATGTATATAAATATAAGGGTTGCAATTATTGTCAAAAAAGGATACTTTGTGGCAAGAGTTATCTGCCCTTTATGTACTTAGTAATGCTCAACATGGCTTTATTGTTTACATGCTATTGTGTACAAATGTGAATGGATTTTGAAAAAAAAAAATTAAATCATATATTGCTATTATTTATAGAATGAGTTCAATTATTGTCGAAAATGTGCAAATTAGTCAAGAATACTCTACCCTTGAAGAGTTGAAAATGTGTTTACACTCTAGTAAATTCTACAGTTCTGAATTTTTTTTAATAATACTTGCACACAATTATAAGTTCTTGAAAGTGTATAATTACTGTTGAATTTGAATCAAGAGTTACCTGCCCCTGTCATACTTAGATTTATAATGCTACAAACGGCTTTATTTTTTGTATTGTTTCGGCTTTAACATGTACAAAATTGAATGGATTTTATAAAACTTTGTAAAAAGCTTTTGAATGTTGATCTTTAAAGACACTTAAGACAGGTGATCACCATTTGCCCCTTCCTCCCACATTAAAGTTTGCCACTTTCTTCTGGACAATCGCTGCGGCAGGGGATATCAGCTCTAAGGTGCTTGTTTTAAGCTATCATCTGCTAGGATATGAAAAATATTCATGAATGTTTAAAGTGGAACTGTTTTCTTCTGTTGAGGAATAAATTAAAGGCATAGAAATGCATGTGTATGGATTAATGGTTTAACTCTTTCCTCCCTGAAACTTTAAATGGACAATCCCAGTTTCCATTTAAGTATAGTCCATTTCTGACTTTTAAGGGTTTGTTTTGTCAATGTTTTGCATTATGACAAACAGTGAAGATCCAGATCAGAGGGCTCCGTAAGGAGCCCTCTGATCTGGGTATTCACTGTTTGCATAGGACAAGTGCACTTTTCACATGTTTACGGTTTGAAAAGGACGCCTAAATGCGGGACTAGGGTTCAAAGGGTTAAAAAGTGTATTTCAGTTCAGAAAATACTTTATCATGACAAGTTTAATTCTATCTAATGTGATTGTTTGGTTATCAGTTCACAGAATCATTCCAGAAGGTTTCGGCCGAGAGGGACCAGATAACAGAACAGTACAAACAATACATGGAACAGTTACAGAACCAAAACAGCCAGCTGTCTGTACAGGTAAGACACAGGCAGAAACAGACAGACACACAGACAGATAACAGAGCAGTATAGGTTGTTTGCAGTTAAAAAAACCACGATAATTTTCAAATATCTCCATAACAAGACAACGGAGACAAATGGAATTTTGCATAGATTTATGATATACCTATACCAACTCTGACAAAAAAAACAACAATTTTTTTCTCCTCGTAATAAAAAAGTTTTATTCATAACTTCTATATAAAGTTTACACTCCTAAGGGACACTTTTCCGAAGGGTGATTTCAAGTTATTCAACAGCCTATATTTCTCGACCCGGTAACGCCTCACCGTTAAGACATTGCATACCATAGCATTTTACAACTACCCGAACGAGGCCCTGACTGGGGTACGTTAAACGTATTAACCGACCATAGTGTTATTTGCGAACACGTTAGATCCTAATCGGACAACGGGGCCATTTCGTATCTGAATAGGATTCCAACCATGTGCCTATCAAACGAAAGTTTTATCAACAAAACGCAAAATAACTAAATGTGATAAATAGCAGAAGAGACATGTTCATACCAGACGATCTACACCAACTTACCATTATCAAATTTTCAACAGAATATTTCCAGAGCAGTTCGAAAACCTTTTATTATTTTATCGTTTAAAGGAAACGTAACGTACATGTAAACGTACTGCAATGCATCTCGAACACTGATACATATTAAGCTCCAGATAAGGGGAGTATTTCCAAAACTAAAATCTTTATTTCTGAATTAAGCCCTATGATGTGACTACTCATTAGAGCCGTCTCTCTTCGAGACGATTCTAATGAGTAGTCACACTATAGGATTTGGTGCTGAAATGAGTGAGAAAATGTTATATTTGTTCAATTCACTCTCTCTTGTCTGGAACTCTGTAATTATTTAGAAATGTTAGAGCTGCGGTTTGAAAAGTAATTGCAATTCTCTTTATTCCTGGTGAAGAGTTCGTGGTTTAGGCATAGTAAAAATGTAATGGATTATGGGGCCTCAAAATTAATTTTGTACAACTAAACAACCAATATCAGCACGGGATCCACCTTTCAGACAGAAGCAACTTGCACGGGATTTTACCTAGGGGTATTCTCCAATATAAACAAAAGTGATCAAGGTAATAGCCTATAACACCCCACGTAATTGACCATTTTCAGCGACACAAAATTTATATAAAACAAAGAAGAAAAGTTTTTTGTCAGACTATCAAAAATTCTGAATTTCCTTTTCAGAGTTGGTATAGGCACATCATAAGTGTATGCAAAATTTAATATAAATACGTCCATTAGTTTTAAAATTATCTAAGATTTATCGTGTTTTTTTGAACTGCAAACGACCTATACAAACAATACATGGAACAGTTACAGAACCAAAACACCCAACTGTCTGTACAGGTAAGACATGGTCAGAAACACAGTCAGACACACAGACAAACACGCAGTTAAACATTGTCAGAAACACACAGACAGACAGACAGACAGTTAAACATTGTCAGAAACACACGGACAGACACACAGACAAACACACAGTTAAACATTGTCAGAAACACACAGACAGACACACAGTTAAACATTGTCAGAAACACACAGACAGACACACAGACAAACACACAGTTAAACATTGTAAACATTGACAGAAACACACAGACAGACACACAGACAAACACACAGTTAAACATTGTCAGAAACACACAGACAGACACACAGACAAATACATAGTTAAACATTGTCAGAAACACACAGACAAACACACAGACAAACACACAGTGAAACATTGTCAGAAACACACAGACAAACACACAGTTAAACATTGTCAGAAACACACAGACACACACACAGACAAACACAGAATTAAACGTTGTCTGAAACACACAGACAGACACACAGACAAACACAGTTAAACATTGTCAGAAACACACAGACAAATGCACAGTTAAACATTGTCATAAACACACAGACAAACATACAGACAGACACACAGAGAAACACACAGACAGACATACATACAGACACATAGACAATCACACAGACAAACAGGCAGACAGATAAATAGAAATATCACAGAAGGTATAACAACAATATAAACCAAAACGCACAGCTTTAAGTTACAATAACAGACAGGTGAGTAAACTAATTAATAGGTGGCAAAGTAGTTAAACTTTGTGCATTGCTTTTGACATGCAGTACCTCTTTCTCTGATATAAATGTCCTTTCATGCATTTGCCTATTCTTCATAAAAATGCATTAGCTGAATAACACGTTTTGATGCTTATATCCCATCTTCATAAGCACTGATTATGTTATATATAAATGACAGACTAAAGCAATATGAAAGTAAAGAAGAAAGTTCCTTAAGTATATTTTGGCTTTACTTTCTTCTTGCTTTAAGCACCTGCCTTTCCTAATTCCGCTCCCATCTCTGGGGCGTCCAATTAGCAGATAGATTGCAGAAACTGACGTTAATAAACAAACAAATTCTAGCGATGAGTATAATCATCATTAACAAACAGTGTACCTGTGAAAAGTACACATGTCCTATGAAAAAAGTGAAGATTCCGATCAGAGGGCTCCTTCAGGAGCCCTCTGATCAGGGTCTGAAGTCTGCACTGTATTTCATGTTGCAACATATTGTTAAAGTCAACCGTTTATAGTCACAAATGGAGTAGTCTTAATTGGAAACTGGAATCGTCCATTAAAAGTTATAGGGGTGATTGAGTTAAAAGAGTTATTCAGTGTTGAAAGAGTAGTATTCTGTTGCAGATCACGAGTCTGACGGAGGATCGAGAGAGGCTTGTAACTCACGGCCATGATCTAGAGGCTGCTGTGGTAGAGCTGCAGAGAAAGCTAGGTAAACACACAAACCATAAAACCTCTCTAGCATAGTAGCATGCCCATTGTTTTAGGTAAAATGTTCAATGTTTCACCAATTACCCCATAATTACGCTTTTATAATACAGTTAAACCTCTATGTATCGAACTTCGATAAATCAAATACCCCGTTGTGTCGAAGTTTTTTTGAAGTCCCGATCTTTTCCACTATATATTCCTTGTAAAAACACATCCATGAATCGAAGTTATGTGTATCGAATTCCCCGTTGTATCCAAGTTTTTTTTCCAGTCCTTTTCATATAAATCCAACATAAAATACCACAAATGTATCGAACATCGATTACCTGTCAACTAACATGGATCAACGGATTACATGACTCGCTAGACTGACGCTAATTTTTCACACCTTCGCGTGAAAACACGCTGGGGTGCTCTTTTAATTCTGCATGCACAACCTGTGTTATCAGTAATAATTGGGTAAGTTAATCATTTAATTGTTTCACAGTTTTCGTTAATGATATTGACAACGCCGCCATATTTAAAGGCTTATCCAAATGAGTAAATAAACCGCAAGGACTGTTTTGGACCGACAATTAACGAAAAAGCCAAACTTTGTGAGAAGTTTAATAATGCTGATAAACCAGTGGTCGGCATTCTATTATCAGAGCCACAACATGGCAGATGCGCTCCGATCATGGTCTGTCCGGTGAAAGACCCGGTAAACAATCCGTGGGGATAGCTGGGCAGACCCATCTCACAACGAACGACAACTCTGTTAAGATATCGATAACGATATTACTGAATGTTCGTATTTATGCACCTGCAATCTTGACAACCTCGAAGTCGAAAATTAATCTTTAAAATTATTATTATTTAATCAAATGTTTATTTCAATCTAGAAGCTAAATTGATTGACAGTTACACTGTACATAGTACGATTTTCGGCATTTCCGCCGTAGTTTCGCATCTTGGTGTAATTGACAGCATCTAAGTTGAAAGTAAGAAACATGTAAGTTTTTTTTCTATGTTTTAATGCGTATAACTATGAATTCTGCTACCTTTGTACATGTTATTTATGCCGTTGTTTTTATAAATGATAAAGAACACGTCGGATTTATGTTTTATTTCAATATACCAAAAAGTACACATAGACGTGAGAACATTACACGCCGGGAACGATAGTTCTTATAGATCTTATATGCATTGAAATTCAATATTCAAATCGCAACCCATTTATGATTGGAAGCCCCGATGTTTCGAAGTTTTTTTCACAGTCCCTTGAAGTTCGATACATCGAGGTTTAACTGTACCTTTCATTCATTCCACCACTGAAGAAAATAGTTCCTTTTAGTTCAGTAATGAATTTGCTACTTTAGAAATATTTTCTATATCCTAGCAAATGGAAGCTTAAAGCAGGCTGAAAGTAAAGCAGAATGCGCCTTAAGGCGCATTCTGCTTTACTTTCAACCTGCTTTAAGTGGTCACCTGTTTTCAAACTAAGAAACAGGCTATGGGGTAATGGGTTAAGCAGGTGAATGCTTAAAGCAAGATGAAAGTAAAGCAGAAAGCCCTCTGCTATACTTTTATCCTGCTTTAAGCTGTATTATTTCTCTGAAATCATCAATTACTATTTGTAATAGAGAGGTTTTACTATATTGTCAGAAATTTGTCTACAAACTAGTACTAGAGCTATGGAAGAAGCTAGGTATCTGTAAGTTTTTGAAGATTTTAGATTTAGAAAAAAAGCAGATGACAATTATTGCAGAGGACTACATTACTGTGAATTAACACATTGAACCCTAGCAACGACTATACTTGTCATTTATAAATCATATACCTGTCAAGAGTACACTTGTCCTGCGCAAACAGTGTAGACCCTTAAGGAGCCCTCTGATTAGGGTCTACACTGTTTGTCATTTTGTAAAACATTGTTAAAAACCACCCTAAATGGTAAAATATGTACTAGACTTATATTGAAATTGGAATTGTCTATTCAAAGTTTTTGTGGTGAATGAGTTAATCTTCTATAGAGTGCTGTTGTTATTGAGAGGTTTCGCTAAGTCCTGTGTGTTTTGTTACTCCAGAAGATGTGGCCAGTCAGCCATCAGGTATAGATACCAGTGTTCATGCAGAGCTGACCCAGGAACTGACCAAACTACAGACAGAACATTCAGATCTAAGACAGAGACATGATGGTCAGATACGGGACAATGCGCAACTCAGTCGGTAAGATACACAACACTGCTTCTTATGCTCTACCTTAACTTGGTGTGGGGCAAAAAAATTATAGTGTTACCCTTGTATGTATATTTATGAGTCTTGTCATGACAAAACATAACTTATTGCATTGCAAACAGTGTAGATCAATGCCAGTTGCTGCGTCATAGACACAGCAGTTGGTCTTGATATACTGTTTGACACCCACATGAATCTAAAGCATGTTATGTAGCTGTATTATATACAGTATTTGGCAGTGTAGATGTAGCTGTATTATATACAGTATTTGGCAGTGTAGATGTAGCTGTATTATATCATGGAGGAAGTATACCCTGGAGAAGAATCATATACACAAATCTGCATTTTCCCGAAAATGTTGTCGTCCAATACCTGTATGCGCGATAACGCTTAATCGATCGATAATTCAACTGCACCGGTACGCCGATAGCGGGCTATCGCGTTTTTTATCGTGTTGAATGGTTACCTACTGTTGGTTTAAGTTACATAAACTCCTTAATTTTTACCCGATTTTCATTATAATGATCTTAAAAGAAGGCTAAGATATTTATCTTTCACTTGTGAAAATAACATAATCTAATTTTTACATTGATCATTTTTATGGCGAGTTAAAGAGCGGTTACCAAATGAATTTGCCGATTAAAGGGAGCAAGCGCTCGCGCAAAAATATATCACGCCCTGTTACAAAACCTTTCATAAAATCCTCAATTTTAGGCCGATTTCCATAACAATGGTCTTAAAGGACAGCTAAGATATTTTTCTTTCAGTTGTAGAAAATGCCAGTGTTTATTTTTGAAATCAACAAATTTTATGGCGAGTCAAAGAGCGATTGCCAAATGAAATAGTCGATAAACGAGAGCAGGCGATCGCGAAATAAATACAACGTCCCGTTTCAAAAACTTGAATTTAATCCATAATTTCCGTCCGATATATATATATATAAATATATATTAAAAAAAGGTCTTGATATAAAGCCGTGACACTTATCTTTCGGTTGTAAAAATACTAGGGGTTTTCTTGAAGTGAAAAAAGTAATGATGACTTACAAAGGTAATAGACGTTTATTTAAGAATAAAATCATCAAGAAATTGTGGTTAAATAATGAACTAGGGCTATTCATCTGTAAACTACATGTCTACCATATTACACATCACAAAGGAATGTGACACATTACGTAACCGTACACAATTAGCAGGCCATTTATAAGCGTCATAAAACTCTCCCAGCATGAAGTCCATGCTTCTTGAACATGCCGATTATCTAGGAAGTGCTTGTTAGGGAACTGGACACCAGGGGGGTTCCTCTTTAATAAAAAAGATCAATGCTACCCGTGCGTGTAACTTGAACATGTGTTTTTGACTTCTGTAACCGCATGATTTTTATATATTATACAAATCACAAAAAATAAAGATAATAGAATTGAATTGAAAAAAAGAAAAAGAAAAAAAAGACCAACATCAATGCACCTGGTTTGGTTGATGACTGGATTAACCCTCTCTCATTACTGAATACCAGTAACATGATGACTATTGCAATTGCAAACAGTTGTAATCCAGACCAGGCTGCAAAAATGTCGGATTCATAGAGTATGTCTCTTGAAATATAGTTTACCCCTTTTTCAAATTAAGCTCTTTATGACACATTTTATCTTTTCTCCGCATGAGGATCATCAGAGAGAGAGACAGACAGACAGACAGACATTCATACAGAAAGATGGAGACAGAAAAGAAGAAGCAAGAGACTGACAGACAGAGATAAGAGAAAAACAGACAGACAGAGAGACAGACAAGAGGCAAACAGACAGTGGCAGAGAAATATAGACACACACAAGCTTCGTAGGTAAACGAAAAAATACGTTTTTCTCTCATTTTCAAAACCTCACTATACTAACAATTTATAAGCTATCGCCTCAAATTTTGTACTACGCGTAAGATCATGGTCTAATAAAACATCTGTATTAAAATTTATAACGAAAAGATGAAATTAAAAGCATTTCTATTAACACCAAACTTCGTAGGTAAACGAAAAAATACGTTTTTCTCTCATTTTCAAAACCTCACTATACTAACAATTTATAAGCTATCGCCTCAAATTTTGTACTACGCGTAAGATCATTGTTTAATAAAACATCTGTATTAAAATTTATAATGAAAATATGACATTAAAAGCATTTCTATTAAACACCAAACTTCGTAGGTAAACGAAAAAATACGTTTTTCTCTCATTTTCAAAACCTCACTAAACTAACAATTTATAAGCTATCGCCTCAAATTTTGTACTACGCGTAAGATTATTGTCTAATAAAACATCTGTATTAAAATTTATAACGAAAAGATGACATTAAAAGCATTTCTATTAACACCTAACTTTCGGAAAAACGTTGTTTTCTAGCGGCCAGCGAGCGCCGCTGATTGACCGATTTTGGACGACAAGATAAATCGCGAGCCGGCCGGATACTTCTCCAGGTATACTTCCTCCATGATTATATACAGTATTTGGCAGTGTAGATGTAGCTGTATTATATACAGTATTTGGCAGTGTAGATGCAGCTGTATTATATACAGTATTTGGCAGTGTAGATGCAGCTGTATTATATACAGTATTTGGCAGTGTAGATGCAGCTGTATTATATACAGTATTTGGCAGTGTAGATGCAGCTGTATTATATACAGTATTTGGCAGTGTAGATGCAGCTGTATTATATACAGTATTTGGCAGTGTAGATGTAGCTGTATTATATACAGTATTTGGCAGTGTAGATGCAGCTGTATTATATACAGTATTTGGCAGTGTAGATGTAGCTGTATTATATACAGTATTTGGCAGTGTAGATGCAGCTGTATTATATACAGTATTTGGCAGTGTAGATGCAGCTGTATTATATACAGTATTTGGCAGTGTAGATGTAGCTGTATTATATACAGTATTTGGCAGTGTAGATGCAGCTGTATTATATACAGTATTTGGCAGTGTAGATGTAGCTGTATTATCAGGCCTGTGATTTTTCCGCGGATCCGCGGATTTCCGCGGATTGGATTGCCGCCGAGACCATTTCTGAGATTCGTCCAGATTCGTTGAGAAAATCTGACGACTATAAGGGGGGTGAGGTCTGAAAGTCGGTCGCGTCCGCGGACGTGTTTTAGTCTGACCCGGAAATCGTCGTACATTAACGGTAACGGAAAAGTCCGAGTGTTCCACATCAATTTAACTGGTTACCGCATTAGCGGCTGCGCGTGCACTTACACTACTGAAAACTCGGAAACCAGTCTTCGCGACAACACCGCTTTTCGAGACCAAAATATTTTTCGTGTTTTGATGTTTGAACGATGTTAATAGATTGTCAGTAATATGACAGCTTCCTAAAATAACAAGGTTAGCAAATTTAAAAGGGGTTTGATTATGATATTGATTTTCCCCCCGTTAAGACCAACGGCAAGCTAGTCGAGAATTCGGTACCAGATCGTAACGCCCTCGGGTCAAAACGACCCCGGATCAAAACGGCCCACCTATACTTTTTATACAAATAGACTAATTGAAGGTAAAAATACATGAATGTCTGAAATGTATTCAACATTGAATAACCATGGTAGCGGCGAGATCAATATACATGGTCTAAACAATGCAAAATTTTGGAGAAGAAGACACCAAACCCCAGGCAAAATAATCAGTCTGTTGATTTTAACCAGCAATAGGAAGAACTTTTCATGGGTTTCATAAAAATAAATAGATCTAGTTAGAACTAATTTATCCAGAACTCATGTAATATAACTATAGGTAAAACCTATATACGGCCAAAACTTGTTTCTATAAAGTATAGGAAATAAGGTTATTTAATTTTTCGAGGGTACGAAATGACAAAAAATAGGGTGCGAAAAGGCGAGGGTACGAAATGGCCCGTTGCCGCGAGAACAATACTGATGGCCATTTTGGAATCGCCAGCCGGACTACTAAGGGGCGTGTTCGTTTATCAGTCCGGAATCTTCCGGATTGACGGAATCGAAATCGAATGGTCCGGAATTCAATTCCAGAACTGTTCTATCAATTCTGCCCGAGGAGGTGGTGTGAGCAGAATTGTGACGTATCATCATGGTTCCCGGCACAATTTACGAACGCCTCGACAGCAAAGTTGTAATAAGTAGGGAACCAGTCTACCATATTTGCAAGGATTCAATTCCGTTTTTATTTGATTTACTAATTCCATGGAATCGTTCCAAACAGTTCTGGAACTGATAATCGAACACGCCCCTTGTAAAGCGTCCAGCCGTCCGTCGTTTCCGTAAAAGATCGATTTTGCCAATATGAAGTTGTTTGGAAATGGAAATAGAAAAGAAAAATGATAATTAAAATTGCTGTTTTATTTCTTAAGAGTAGAGCCTGATAAGCCGCCGCTAAACGGCGTCATATCAGGTTCTACTCTATAGAAAAACATTCGGAAATAACCGCACGCTCTGTTGGTTGGCGATTTAGGTATTGCCTGCTTTCCGGAAGTGACGTCAATGTCAAATAACAATGGCGGCGCCCACAAACTGTGCGATAATATTTTGGGATCATAGGATCAGGAATTATTTTTCTTTATTTCTTGTTTTATTCACGCAACGCGTACACATTGTCTAAAGGCGACCAGCGCAAAAAGCTGGCCTACGGCCAGCTTTTTGTTTTGGCCGTATAATTAATGACACAGACTTGACACAGAGGTGAGTGCTTTATTTAACAAACCTTTTGAGCAGAGAGGGGAGGTATTTTCATTAGGATAAATGAAATACCTATCCCCACCCCTCTCAAATTTCATGCCATTATTAAGTATCCCAAACTTTAGAATGGCATGTACACATAATAATAAAGAAATCCCTTTGCATATAGTATATAGGGTAACCCATGTCAACATATTTTGGGAAGAGGGGCAATGGTGTCTGTCCCCCTTCCCCTTCACAATAATGCCATAAGGAAGGGGAACTTTGAATTATAATCATAGACCCATGTGTTGAGTAGTGGCTATATCAATGTAACAAACTAACAATGCATTTGTAATAAAAGAACTATAAATCTAGTTAGAAATCATTTATAGGACATGGACAGGTGAGTGCTTTACTTTATGAGTAAATCTATCGAGCTGAGAGGGGGAGCTATTTTCATTAGGATAAATGAAATGCCTATCACCACCCTTTCCCACTTCATGCCTTTAATTGTCAAAATTTGTGAAAATGGCCTGTTCACATTTGGCATTATAATTATAATAATTTTAATAATTTTAATAATTTTTCTTATATATAGAGTAACCTATGCCAATTTTTTGTTCAGTGGGTTAGAAAAGTTAGGGGATCAGTCCACCTTCCCCTTTACAATATGATATTGTCACAAGGAAGGGAAGCATCGGATTGTATTCATAGACCCACATACTCGTAAAGGTCTATAATAATTTTGAAACGGGTGTCGAAACAGAATTGGACAGGACTGCTTTGGTTGTATTCAGTGAAAATGGCTTTAAGTATCTGTATGATCATAGTAGGCCTATATACTGTCAATACTTTACTATAACCAGGGACCATGTATGTCACATTATCAATACAGTATCCTTGTAAAAGAATAAAACTACTCCTACTCCTAGGTATTAATCTCTATGGTAATGCTTCATTGCAAGTAGAGTATATTATAAACATTTTTTATGAGAAATATTTGTTATAATTTTTAAGTGTCAAATTCAATGATACAAACTCTATCTTATATACATGTATATGGCTTTATGAGACAATATTATAATAATAATAATGATAATAATAATAATAATCTTTAAGTGTCAACTTCAATGATACAAACTCGATCTTATATATACAGCTGTATAAGACAATAATAATAATAATCTATTCTACATCCCATCCCATATTTTTCACCCTTGGATCTAACTCATCCATGGATCTAACAAGAACACACATTTTTGGAGGCCTTGCAGTCTTAATGGTAAAAGCAAAATGCTTTATCTTTTAGTTTGAAAAGAGTTTGCTCAAAGCCTGTTGCATCATCTGTTCAATAACATCAAATTGAAATAATAGCTATGCTGTTTTTCTTCAATTATTGGACAATATTGTAACCAAGAAAATGTTGCTTGTCACTTCCAAACAGTTATTCATATGAGCACAGTTTCAGACCTTCAAAATGCGTAGAGTTGTTAAGAGTTGAGACACAAGACAAACTTATAATAGTCTGGATGGCCAACAGCTATTGACTTCATGGCATTGACACTAAAAAGATCAGATTGAAATTTAATCATGAAACAGAAAAGAAGATGCATGCCTGTAGTCAGTAATGTGTTACTACAGACATCTTTACTGTTTCATGATTAAAATTTAGTCAGTCATTCCTCACCCTAGTTATATTATGAAATTGTTCTTATAAAAGTTCTAATTTTGCTGTTTAATCTTCACTTTTGCATCCTTTAGAGCTCTTAAATTAATCACAGGAGAGCCAACAAAATACCTTCAGAAATGCTGAAAATGCCATTTTTTTAAGGGGGCTTTGCCCCCTGTTACCCCCACCAGGGCGTTGCCCTTGGAACCCATTCGGGGCCTTGGCGGCCCCTGAACCCCCCGGCCAAATTATTTTCAGCCCCTCAGCTGTCAGGCTAATCACACCCCTGATTATATACAGTATTTGGCAGTGTAGATGCAGCTGTATTATATACAGTATTTGGCAGTGTAGATGTAGCTGTATTATATACAGTATTTGGCAGTGTAGATGTAGCTGTATTATATACAGTATTTGGCAGTGTAGACGAAACTCAAATACAGCAACTTGGATAACATCAGTGCTTTGTCTGTACAATATTGCAGTCCAATAAGGTAGGTTTTGTCATGGCATGGCTCATCTATATGTATTTATGTATGTATGTACATACGTACGGCCATAATAACCAAAGTTAAGTGTTTGCATTTAAGTCTGTTATGGATAAAAACTAGAGCCAGGGTCACACAACTTCACATTTTACACAGAATGTGATTTTATATTTTGATATAATTTTTAACCTTGACCTCAGTAACTAAGGTTAAGCTTTTGCATGACAACTGCATAAACAGTCAATAGTATCTTAATCCTTTACCTTATAGTCTGTTTCTAGATTTGAAGGTATTTGACCACTTAAAGCAGGTTGAATGTAAAGCAAAATGAGCCTCAAGGCGCATTCTGCTCTACTTTCAGCCTGCTTTAAGCTACCATCTGCTAGAATATAGAAAATAGTTCTTATGGTAACTGTTTATTATTGTACAAATTGAAATCTACAGTAGAACCTCTCTATTACGACCACTAAATTGTGTTAAATATTAGGGGTGAAGAACAGGTGACTGCTTAAATCAAGGTGACAGTAAAACAGTAGAACCTCTCTATTACGACCACTAAATTGTGTTAAATATTAGGGGTGAAGAACAGGTGACTGCTTAAATCAAGGTGACAGTAAAACAGAAAGCTTCCGTAGGAGCTTTCTGTTTAACTGTCACCTTGCTTTAAGCTGTCACCTCGCTTTTATATAACCAATTAACCTTACTTTTAGTGGTCGTAATAGAGAGGTTTTACTGCATTTTCTTCAGTGGATGAATAAATTAAATGCGCTGAAAGGCACTTCTATTTGGGAAAGGTTTAAAGACTGTGTGTGTGTTTATTGTAGGTATTTAGAGGAGAAGGAAGGGCGTATACAGGAGCTAGAGATGAGGCTTGAGGAGATAGGAGAGATGGAGGGAGACAAAGCAGAGCTGCTGGAAAACATCCAGAGTGATAAGACTGCCCTCTCTAGAGCTCTTACACAAAACAAGGAGCTGAAGACCCAGCTAGCAGAGCTGCAGAACGGCTTTGTCAAATTGGTAAATTCTAATTATTTTCTGGATGATTATTTATCCACAAAAATCTTTAGTGCTTTTAAAATACTCACCTTATCTGAAGCTATAAATGGCTTGTGGTAGGAATATAGATATTTTAGTACAGTAAAACCTATCTATTACGACTACTGAAAATGAGTCTTAAAGATTGATATAAGATGGATATAGGAGCTTTCTGCTTCACTTTTTTTTTCCTTTAAGCAACCACCTGCTTAAACACTCAAAAATTTAGGTCATTTAGTGTAATAGAGATTTGCTACTGTATTTGTAACACTTCCCTTGGTCCAAGGTTATAAAGCTGTTAAGTTGAGTTTAAGATCATTTGATTGGTCAGATTTTAGCTTTTGCTGTCAGAGCAATCAAATCCTTTAGAATGACCTCAAACTCTTTATAACCTTGGGACCTTATCTAAAACTATATCAGTCTATGATTGATGTATTGTTTGTTGTAGAGTAATGATAACATGGAAATGTTGAGTCAGCTACAGTCAGAGCAGCATGTGTGTGGGGATGTCAAGGCCAAAATGTCACAACAAGAAGAGGAGGTCACACAGCTCAGGGAACTGGTATGTTTACTCTTTAACCCCTTCACTCCCTGAGACTTGAAATAGACAGTTCCCGTTTCCAATTTAGTCTAGATTTTTTTTTACTATTTAGGGTTGTTTTTGTCAATGTATTACAATATAACAAACAGTGAAGACCCTGATCAGAGGGCTCTTCCAGGAGCTCTCTGATTCAGGGTCTACACTGTTTGCATAAGACAAGTATACTCTTCACATTTACACTGTTTGCAGAGGACACATATATGTGTGACTAGGGTTCAAAGAGTTAACCCTTTATGCCATAGCCTGTTCCTAGTTTAGAAGACAGCTGAGGACTTAAAGCAGGTTGAAAGGTAAAGCAGAATAAGGTGAATTCTACTTTACTTTTAGCTTACTTTAAATTACCATCTGCTTATAGATAGAAATATTAATAATGATACATATTCATGACTGTATAAGGTCGAACTGTTTTCTTCAGGGTATGAATAAATTAAATGTGTAAATATTTGTGTTGATGGAGTTAAGGGTTAAGATAAGAAAATATTTCAAAGTTGTACTATAAAACAAGTAAGTTTGACATAAGCCAGTTTGTGTTCTTTAGGGTTTTCTGCATTTTAAGTATACACTAAAACCTCTCTATTACGACCACTAAAATGAAGGCTAATTGATTGTAAAAAGACATGTGACAGCTTAAAGCAAGGTGACAGTAAAATAGAAAGCTCCTGAAAGAGCTTTCTCTACTGTCAACTTACTTTAACTCTTTGAACCCTAGTCACCCATATATGCGTCATTTGCATACAATGTACCTGTGAGGAGTACACTTTTCCTATGCAAACAGTGCAGACCTTGATCAGAGGGCTACCTAAGGAGCCCTCTGATCAAGGTCTACACTGTTTGTCATTATGAAATATATTGTAAAAATCAACCGTTAAAATTTAAAAATGGTTTGAACTAAATTGAAAACTAGAATTGTCCATTTGAGGTTTCAGGGAGAAAAAGGTTAACCCTTTCCCTTATAGAAGCAACTTTTAGCACATTCATTTTATTCATCCGCTGAAGAAAATAGTTCCAAATTATACCGTAATGAATATGTGTCATATTTAATACTTTCCTTATTCTAGCAGTTAATAGCTTAAAGCAGGTTGAAAGTAAAGCAGAATGCGCCTTAGGGCGCATTCTGCTTTACTTTCAACCTGCTTTAAGTAGTCACATATCTTCAATACTAGAAACAGGCTATCAGGTAAAGGGTTAAACAGTCACCTTTTGTAAATCACACAATTTAATGCCTATAATAGAGAGGTTATACTGTAACTGTATGTGTTGTTTCAGATGTCTCAGAAGGAGGTGGCATTACAGCAAGCTCTGGAGAACTCTGTAGAGGCCAACAAGGTTAAACTGTTACATGAGCAGATACAGGACAGACTGCGACACTACGAGGCACAGGCACAAATGGTAGAGACACTGAGGAAAGAACTACACTCATCACAGGTAAGCCAATAACAGCACTCAACCCTAGTGATGTTGATACTCGTCATTTCCAAATTAAGTATGTGTAAAGATTACACTTGTCCTATACAAACAATGTAGACCCTGATCAGAGGGTTCTTGCAGGAGCCCTCTTATCAGGGTCTGCACTGTTTGTCATTTTGTAGTATATTGTTAAAATCAATCCTAAATAGTCAAAAATAAACCAAACGTAATTAGAAATTTGAATTGTTCATGGAATATTTCAGGGTTGAATGGATTCCAGGAAATCTAGCATGAATGTGTCTTAATTCACAATAGCCAGTTTCTCCTTTTGAAGACAGGTGACCACTTAAAGCAGGTTGAAAGTAAAGCAAAATGTGCCTTTAGACCCATTCTGCTTTACATTCATCCTTCTTTTAGCTGCCTCTGTTAGGATATAGAAACGTTTTGTTTTGTTGCATTCATTACTGCATAAAATAGGACTATTTTCTTCTGTGAAGGAATGAGTTTAATGTGTAAACAGTCATAATTATGGAGTGTAATTTCTACCTTTTTACAGGATATGGTTGATGCCTTGACCACACAGAACAGTGAGCTACGATCTATGCTGATCAAGGCAACAGAAACTAAAGCCCTCAACCCAGACATCAACGTTGAGAATGCACAGCGAGAGGATGTGGTAGGTTTACTTTTGCCTATTCTTTATGTTATTGCATACATCAGCATCAACCAAAAATGGTGAATGATCTTAGTCTACTCTGTTTGTCAGTAACAGTCAAGATTCCATATAAGACGGAGTAAACTGAACAAATACAACAACTTCTCAGCCATTAAAGCACAAAATCCTATGGTGTTACTACTCATTAGAATCGTCTCAAAGAGACGATTCTAATGAGTATTGACAACATAGGGTTTAATGCTGAAATAAAGAAATCATTTTTTTCAAATACTCCCGTTAGCTGGAGCCCTGAACCTGATAGTCTCTAGTTCTTGTGACACTGGTCACATCACAATACTTTTTTTCCCCCATAGCTTCAGTATGTCATGACCTGTATCTGTGTGTATGTGTTCCAGATTGACTCACTGCAGGCCACTATACATCAGCTAGAAGCAGAGAGAAATCAGTATATACAGAATCTCAACAGTCAGATAGACCTGACAGACCACCTCAGTGTTAGAGTGTCCGACATGGAGGAGGAACGAATACACACAAGTAAGATACCAACAGTCTGTTTCATGAAACTTCGCACCACAAATATTGCCGTAAATCAGATTTTAAAAGTTTCAATTATTATTTATTTCTCCATCTAATCCTGTCTTGTGACATCTCTTTGGAATCGTCTTTTCAAGACGATTCCAAAGAGATGTCAAAGACAGGATTAGATAAATAAATAAATAATAATTGAGAATTTTAGAATCTGACTTATGACTATTTGTCGTACAACTTTCATAAAAAGGGCCCCAGTAGTCTTTTGCTTGTACAGTCTGGTTTAGTTTCAACATATATTGTTTCATATTCATGATTGGAATGGGGTTGGGCTGCAACGTTAGAGATGGTCCTCCCAAGTCAATTGTTTGACTCCTTACCACATATATACACTTTATTACACTTCTAGATATTCAGACCCTAATTAAAATTAGTCCCTAGCTTGAAGTCCTGATAATGAAAATATCAAAGGAATTTTTAGAATTTTTTCAGAAGGGCCTAAAGCAGGATGAAAGTAAAGCAAAATGCTTTAAGTTGTATTCTTGTAAGTTGTTATCTATTTTCAGCAATTACATAGTACAGTAAAACCCCTCTATTACCACCACTTAAAATAGAGGATAATTGTTTGTTTCAGTGTAAGATGGGAATTTCTTTCATCGAGTGAAAAGCAAGGTTATATTTTCACGAGTGGCGAAGCCACGAGTGAAAATATAATCCTTGCTTTTCACAAGATGAAAGAAAACCCCATCCTACACTGAAACAAACAATTATTCTATTTCTTTTTGCTTTTAATAGAGAAATATTAATATAATGCCGCCGATTAATCACTTGGGCCATGTCAAATACCCCATATGGAGCCTCTCAATATCAAAGTGCTCCAGACTTAGAATCATTTTGATGGCGTTGTAATCTGAACGTGCGACACCAAAATAATAGTGTATGTCATATTCAAATTAAAAGGAGGTAATAGCATTAAAAAAAATCCCGGCCAAAAAAAAATTCGAAAAAGTTATAATTCACTGTAGATTATAACATTATAATCTACGGAGAAAACTCTATAATTCACTGCTTAGCATAAAAGAAAGAAGGCTAATTGACCACATAAAAGATAAATGGCAGCTTAAAGAAAAAAAGCTCCTGAGAGAGATTTCTGTTTTACTTTCACCTTGCTTTAAGCAGCCACCTGCCTTAGACACTTAATAATTAACACAATTAAGTGGTCATGATAGAGAGGTTTTACTGTAGTAAAACACAACAGTCAGGTTGCTTTCTATTTAAAAATAGGGAATGATCAACATCTGACAGATGTAACTGCTATTTATAAACTGTTTTACATACAGTAAAACCTCCCTTATCTCTTTCCTCCCTGAAACTTTAAATGGACAATTCCAGTTTCCATTTTAGTCTAGTCCATTTTTTATTTTTAAGGGTTGTTTTGTCAATGTTTGGCTTTATGACAAACAGTGAAGACCCTGATCAGAGGGCTCCTTTCGGAGCCCTCTGATCTGGGTCTTCACTGTTTGCATGGGACAAGTGTACTATTCACATGTCCATTGTTTGAAAAGGACGCCTATATGCGGGACTAGGGTTCAAAGGGTTAAACCACCACTGATTGATGTTAACTATTTGGTGTATGAAAGACAGATGTCTGCTTAAAACAAGGTGATAGTAAAACAGAAAGCTCCTTTAGGAGCTTTCTGTTTTAATTTGACCTTGCTGTAAGCTGACACCTGTCTTTTATACTACCAATTAGCCTTCTTTTCATAGGTCAAATGTAGTAAGCTCATAATAAAGAGATTTGTAGAGGCATCTGTTGTGACCCTCCCTATCTTTACAAATTATGATTATATATATGTCACATGTATAAAATAATGTTACCATGGTTTCAGGTGCTTCCAATACAGAGAACGATAAAGTGCCACAGAAGGAGTATGCTAAAGTGAAGTATGCCCTTGATATGATACAGGTAACTAGAACAACGGGACTTTAAAACTGAGTGATGTCCAAAGTTGTGTAGTAGTTATTTTACAGCGTGAGATATATGTTCATTGTTTTAGATACTAAAATTCCTATATCTCTTCCACATCGTGTTTTGAAGGCAGCGTCTTGTTTGCTGAATTATAGATATTTTTAATTACAGTAAAACCTCTCTATTATGACCAATAAATCGAAGGATATTTGATTGGATAAAAGACAGGTGACAGCTTAAATAAGGTGACAGCAAAAGAGAAAGTCTTTCGTTTTACTATCACCTTGCTTTAAGCAGTCACCTTCGTAAACACCTAGTAATCAACACACTTTTATGGTTGTAATAGAGAGGATTTACTGTTTTTCATTTCTTTCCAAACTCATTAATTTTAGCTATGTCAATGATGTGTTTTTCAAATATACTTAAACTAATGTATATAAAGTGGTTTTGCTGATTAAAACTTAATAGTGGACTGGACAAACTTGAGGATGTTCAATTGTTATATGTATTGCTCCAGGACAAGTATAACCGTGTGATGCGGGACAAGGCAGACTTGTCAGACAAGGCTGATGAGTTAGAACATCTGGTGCTACAACTACAGGGAGAAACAGACACAATAGGTCAGCACAACATTCTATAGAATAGAGCTCCAGATAAAGGGGAGTAATTCAAAATTTAAAACCTTTATTTCTGCGTTAAACCCTGTGGTGTTACTTCTCATTAGAATTGTCTCCTCGAGACGATTCTAATGAGTAGTAACACCATAGGATTTTGTGCTGAAATATGTGAGAAAATGTTTTATTTGTTCAGTTCACTCCCTCTTATCTGGACCCCTGATAGAAGTACAGTAAAACCTCTATGAAAATCGCTAGATTATGTTAATTTTTAGGTAATTTAGTACAGGTTGCTGCTTAAAGCAAGGTGAAAGTATAACAGGAGCTTTCTGTTTTACTTTCTCCTTGCTTTAAGCTGTCACCTATCTTTTATACAATTATTTAGCCTTCTGGTTGTAATAGAGGAGTTTTACTGTATTTTTCTTTGCTAATCCCTTTCATTGCCCTGATGTCATCTGTTTAAACCCATGATTCCATAGATACGCCTTTAACCCTTTACCCTATAGAAGTGACTTTTAGCGTATTTAATTTATTCCTCCGCTGAAGAAAATAGTTCCAGTTTATACCCTCATAAACAATTACCATTACAAATATTTTATTTAGCCTAGCAGATTTTAGCTTAAAGCAGGCTGAAAGTAAAGCAGAATGTGCCTTAACCTGCTTTAAGTTGTCACCTGTCTTCCAAACTAGAAACAGGCTATGAGGTAAAGGGTTAATTAATTGCTCTCCATTGAAGAAAATATTTCCAATTTATACAGTCATGAATATGTATCATAAAAAAATGTTTTGTATATTCTAGCAGCTGGTAGCTGAAAGTAAAGCAGAATGTGCCCTAAAGGGTATCCTGCTTTACTTTCAATCTGCTTTAAGTGGTTACTTATCTACAATACTATAGAAAAAATACAATGGAGTGAAGGGGTATAATAATGGTTGTCTGCCATTATTTCTTAAATCTAAATTTTAGGTCAATTGACTTAACCATTATTGTATAAGAAAATTTACACAAATGTATGGAGATATTTTTAAAGTATTTGCAATAATGTTACAAGTCACTCAAGTGTATCATTTTTGGTTGTGAAAGCAGCTAACATAAACTTCACTCTACATGTTACAATAACTGTTCTTCCATGTCTGTCTTCAATAAATCTCTCTGCACCTCTTAGTGACACATGTATTCCAAAGAATATGGCCAGCTGATATCCAAACCTAATGTAATTTGAAAGGACAGGGTGTTATAAGACGTTATCTATAGAAGTACCAACCCCTAATCAAACTTTGTAATATCTTAATCTCATCATTTACACTTTGAAATGCTTGTATAATGATATGTGGAACATTATTGTTTTCCATAAATTAGCCATTTTGTTTATGTCACAGGGGAGTATATATCTCTGTACCACCACCAGAGGGCATTGTTACAACAGCGAGAGTTACAGAAGAATGAGTACATTGCTCAGTTGGCCAGAGATAGGGAGGAGTTACAGGTAAACCTTTAAATTCTAGTCTCTCATTGGCCAATATACTCTAGACTTTTTTTGGCCAATATACCAGTTCTCAAATAGTCTCTGATTTACTGTTATACTCTAGTCTCTGATTGATCAATAAACTCATTATAATGATGTTTTCAAGGAAGGTTTTATATTCACTGAAAGCCATATAACGATGCCAATATACTATAGTCTCTGATTAAATAAATTAAATATACTTTAGTCTCTAAATGGTCATTACACTCTAGTCTCTGATTGGCTAATATATTTTAGTCTGTCATTTGCTAATATACTATAGTCTCTAATTGGCTAATGTATTTTAGTCTCTGAAAATCTATTATACTCTTGTCTCAGATGCATACAATTCTTGTATTTCTCTGTTTTGCCTGAACAATCTATCTGTCTTTCTATCTTAGTAAGAAACACTATGGATATTTTTTAATCTTTCTCCTACTGAATATTCATGTATAAAACTCCACATACTATGTACATCTGTCACCTGAACTATTACATTTGCCTAAAGATTGGGTAAACTTCCCCCAAGAAAGAGTATAAACTCATACAAGACAAATCATGTACAAGAAAACAATATCAACCCAAATGAAACAGATCCTTTAACACATTGAACCCTAGTGACAAGTTGACTTGTCATTTACAAACAGTATACCTGCTAGGAGTACACATGGCCTATGCATACAGTGTAGACCCTGATCAGAGGGCTCCTGAAGGAGCCCTCTGATCAGGTTCTGCACTGTTTGAAATTTGGAAATATATTGTTAAAATCAACCCTAAATAGTAAAAAATGGACAAGACTTATTTTGAAATTGGAATTATTCATAAAAAGATTCAGGGGTGAATGAGTTCAGGGAGTTTGACTGTAATTTCTGTTCTGAACCTGAACTTGAATATTTGCTGGATGTAAAGCCCTTTCTATTAGCCTCAGCTGTTGTGTGTTGTGTTACAGGACAAGCTGGGAGAGTTACAGGCCTTGGTCATGCAGTTAATGGGAGAGAAGAACATGCTGAACAGTTATAACGAGGAGAGTAAGCGGCCTGTGTCTCCCGCTGTACACCCACACACACATCATACACACAACGGGCACAATGAAGGTGAGAACCACAGCTTTAACTCATTATTCCATAGGCTGGTTACTATATTGAAGACAGAGAAGTTTAAGGAGCATTCTGCTTTACTTTCAGCCTGTTTTACCCCATCTGTGTCTTTCTCGATGTCGCATAGGTCACACTTATGTAAGTCATTTGTACATGTTGAAACGAGAAATTCAGCCAGAATGTGCTTTCTGCATGGAGCCATACTCTGTTAAACACTTCTTATTAGATTGTGTTGATCTTTCTATCATAAGAAAAAGATATTTTGAAGCTCGTTCTATGAAAGAACTTTTCAGTGCCATATGACAATACAATTAATTTTCTTAAGGAGACTGGTCTATACAGCAAGATATAGTTTTTAAGAGGCTTTTATTATTACTTAATTGTATGTATGTTTCTGTCCTTTTAGTTTTCCTTTTTCTTTCCGTGCTTTTACACTCTCGTTGATCAAGATATTTTAGTGTTTTTACATATAATCGTCTTAGTGTGACGTTTGTCGGCGCCATATGACCATTTCATGTGTTGTGGTGCCGTAAAACCCAACTCAATCAATCAATCAATACCATCTGCTGGGATATAGGAAATATTTCATATGTTAATTTTTATAAGCCCACCTCTTAATGTGTGGCCCCGTTTGTCCGTCAAGATTTGGTTTGTCTGGAGTTTTTCCGGAAAGCTATTGGAAGGATATTAATGAAACTTCACACAATAGTTATTTGCATAAAGATCTGAAACTGAATCTATTTTCAGATTCATTCAATTTGTTTTTACAGAGTTATCTGCCCTTGATGTACTCAAAAATGCTATAAAAGGCTGCAGGTGGGCATATTATGTACTGTTTGCTTTGCTCTCATTACACAATCAAATTAGCTTTCTCTTTAGTGGTCATAATAGAGAGCTTTTACTGTAGTTGTTTTGATTTCAGACTGGCCGGATTATACGAGTTCAGAGTCGGACACAGAGAGTGAAGTGGAGACTATAGTAGGGGGTAAGGATGATGTGAACTTGAATCAGGAATCTGTGATAGACAATGTGGCCACGCCCACACACAAACATTTGGACGTAACCAATCAGCAATCACTTACACCGGATAGTCAACAGGACGGGGAGATACCCCGCCCACGAACACATTCCAAAACTAGTGTGACAGAGGAACATACCGCTAGCAAGATTCTGAACTTACTGTCAGAAATAGGGCATTCCAATCTAGTGGACAGTCTTAGTTTTATGGAGAAACAATTTCACCCCTGTAAATACTGTAAAGGTCGATTACAGATACTTTAGTAGGGCATAAAACAGTAAAGTTAAAACTGTTATGGGTACTCAAAAGAAGGTTTGTTGTTTTGTTAAAGTCAGGTGGCTGCCGAAACATTTCTTTGTAAAAATACCTTTACAAGCATTAACCTTTTGTTTGTAAAAATGATTTTTACTAATATTATAAAAGGGAAACATTTACTACACAATGACAGGTGGTTTGCTAAAAGCAAGTTTAAAATAAAGAAGAAAGTTCCTATGTGAACTTTACTTCCAGTCTTGATTTTAGCAAGCACTTGTCATGCATACTTAACAGATCTATGAAAGAAAGGACTAAAGCCGGCGGGGAGTAAAGCATAAAGCTCCTATAGGAGCATTCTGCTTTACTTCCATCCTGCTTTAACTTACCCGTCTTTTACGCCATAAATGAGTCTTGGTTTGAGTGGCCATAATAGTGGGGCTTAACTGTAGATATTTTATATTTTATTGTTATCATAGGAACTAATTGTGGAAAATCAGTTGCAATTACATCAAAAATCATTTATGTTGGTGTTACATGTGTATTTCTGGCCAAACGTGTTGTCAGCTTATTGAATCATGCATTGCTGAGTATTTTAAAATAACTGTCTTGGTAACGCTTTACTCCATAGATACTCATTTACTGTTTTTTTCCACTGAAGAAATTAATTTTTCTCAATACAATCATGAATATGCCCCATACAAAGTAATTTCTATATCCTAAAAGATGCAAGCTTAAAACAGGTTAAAAATAAAGCAGAATGTGCCTTAAGGTGCATTCTGCTTTATGTTAAACCTGCTTTAAGTGGTGACCTGTTTTCAAAACTAGAAACAGGCTATGGAGTAAATTTCTTAACCCTTTACCCCATAGCATGTTTATTGTTTTAAAGAAAGGTGATCACTTAAGCAGGTGGAAAGTAAAGCAGAATGTAATATCTGCTTGGATATAGAACATATTTCTTATGGTACATGTTCATGGCTGTATATTTTCTTTAGTAGAGGAATAAATTATAGGTGTATTTATGGGGGAATGGGTTAAACATGGGTCAGTGTTTTGTGTTTTAGAGTTTATAGGCTGTGGTCTAAACTACTGGTAGTCGAATCTGTAATTATCATTTCCTTTCATACAGTCGAACTTCGATATCTCGAACTCTCTTAACTCAAATTATCCGATAGTTCGACACATTAACTGCATTTTTTTGTGCTCGGATAAGTCGAACATACCAATATTTCAAAGTTAAAACCTGGCTTAGGTATGTTTGACAAAACCGACTTTGAGATATCGAAGTTCGACTGTACCTGTCCATGCAAACACTAATAGCAAACTGATAGGGAGCTTTAGATCTTCAGTGTTTAAGGTTGTTTAAAGCAGGATGACAGAAGAGCAGGAGCTTTCTGCTTGATGTTCATGCTGCTTTAAATTGCAACTCATATTCAACTCCATCTATGGTTAGAGGAGTTTTAACCCATTACCTCATAGCCTGCTTCTAGTTTGAAGACAAGTAATCAGCCTGCTTCTAGTTTTGAAGACAAGTAATCAGCCTGCTTCTAGTTTTGAAGACAAATAATCAGCCTGCTTCTAGTTTTGAAGACAATTAATCAGCCTGCTTCTAGTTTTGAAGACAAGTAATAAGCCTGCTTCTAGTTTTGAAGACAAGTAATCAGTTAAAGGAGGTTGAAAGTAAAGCAGAATGTGCCATAAGGCACATTCTGCTTCACTTTCAACCTGCTTTTACGTAAAGCGGCGTCTCATCAGAATCTAAACTGTTTGCAAAGGTTATCGTTTTACCGCTGCATGCAAAAAGTTAAGTTTAAATGTGGTCATCAGGCAATAGTAAAGCAATCTGAAAATTGGGGTTTTAATGTTATTTATGTATAGCATAAGGATATTGTAATATTGAGCTTGGTTTTAAAATTTCTTATTTTAAAATCCTGTATGGAATAATTTATATAGAGAATTAAGCCCAAATACTTTCATGATTCTTTTTTATTCCTGAGCATAAAGTGATGCGGGGCATAAAGTGTTACCTATGTCCGTGCATCCATTTGGTGCTATTGTTTAACGTGTACTGGGGGTAGGGACAGAGTAAACATCCTTTGGAAACAGGGTAAACTTAGATCTGAATTCTCCTGGAGAATCCTACTGGTCTTCTATAGTCTTTATCTTTCAGTAACTCTTTCAACACTAAGTATTTCTTGTTGGTTATTAGGTTCCCATTTGGATCATTTTAGTTACCAAAACATGAACCAGTCACCTTGGAATTCTGGGTAGTTTGACAAATATTGTTGTAAACTAGCAAACAGTGTAGAGCCAGATCAGAGGGCTCCTATAGGAGCCCTCTGATCTGGCTCTGCACTGTTTGCAAATGTAATGAGTATATTGTAAACATGTCCATGGTGCTGAAAGAATTAAGCCTCCACACAATAGAAAACAAATACACAGATGATTGCTTAATGGCAGAATAGAAACAATACCAAAATCTCCTGCCGAATTTTTCTGCATTATTTATATCCTCCATCTGCATGCTATTTTGTGGTCGCTTATTGAATTCTAATCTACATTAATTATACCCCCAACAAAGTGTGTGGGGGTAGGGGAGGAGGCTGGGACCACGGGATGGATACTGGAAATACCCAGTTGGTCCTTCTCTTTAGCGAAAACCATGTCAGACAATTAATTAATATTTGTCTACCTCGTTTGCAATGCACAAACTACCTGTTACTCAAGCATAAGGACCATGACATGTGGTGTTATATCAGAAGAGATATGGTTAAACTCTTTCAACACCATGAACCCTGTTTAAAATATACTCAAAACATTTGAAAACTGTGTAGACCCAGATCAAAGGGCTCCTAGAGGAGCCCTCTGATCAGGGTCTACACTGTTTGCTAATTTAGACCGGTATTTATTAAACTACCTGGAATTCCAAGCAGACTGGTTCATGTTTTGGTAATGAGCCTTGCCGTGAGAAAACCAGACCAAGTGTATTGCAAACAGTGTAGATCCAGACCAATAGCAGTGTCTCTGATGACTGTAGAGACTGCTGATCTTTGTCGACTACACTGTGTTACGTTCCTAAGCATAGCTTACTAGTTAACACATTCAACCCTGGCAACAAGTAAACTCATCATTTACAAACAGTGTACCTGTGAGGATTACACTTGGCCCATGCAAATAGTGTAGATCCTGATCAGAGGGCTCCTTAATAAGCCCTCTGGTCAGGGTCTACACTGTTTGTAATCTTATAATATATCAACCCCTTATAGTAAAATATGGACTAGACTTTATTTGAAATTGGAATTGTCCATTAAAAGTTTCAGGAGTGAATGAGTTAAACAGTGTAGACCATGGTCAGATTCTGACTTTGTGAAGATGACTTGGCTTGGTCTGTATTGTCTGAAGCGCAATAAATCTGTTGTCTTCATTGCATGGTTCAAATATTGTCCAATCTTCCTCAAACTTAGCATGTACAGTATAACCTATGTTCAGCTACCAATCAGTAAAGAACCATGAGGCTTTCAAAAGGCATTTTACTGCCTTAACCCTTTCCCCCATAGAAGCGACTTTAAGCGTATTTAATTTATTCCTCCGCTGAAGAAAATAGTTCCAGTTTATACCCTCATGAACAATAACCATTACAAATATTTTATATAGCCTAGCAGATTTTAGCTTAAAGCAGGCTGAAAGTAAAGCAGAATGTGCCTTAAGGCACATTCTGCTTTACTTTCAACCTGCTTTTAGTGGGCATTTAATCTATTACCCCATAGTTAGTTTCTAGTATTGAAAATAAGTGACCACTTAAAACAGGTTGAAAGTAAAGCAGAATGCGCCTAATGCACATTCTGCTTTACTTTCAGCCTGCTTTAAGCTAGCATCTACTAGATAGTAAAATAAAATCCTACATGTCATATGAATAAATGTTTAAACTGGAGCTATTTTCCTAAGTGGAGCAATAAATAAAAGGCGTAAAAGGTTAAATGAGTATTCAGCAAAGGTTTTGACCACAGGTGGCAGGTTGAAGCAAGAAGGAAGTCAATCAAAAAGAAAACAGACGTCTTACTTTTCTTACTTTTAGGTCGGTGGTTCTACCCAGTTGCCGATTTGTGCCTGAAACAGTGCATAAAGGGCTTCTGGGGTCTTCCTCCACCTGTAAATTAGCTGGACGTCGCGATATGACTGAAATACTGTTGAAAGTTTCGTAAAATCAAAACAAAAAAAAACTTACTTTTACTCAGTTTGAGATAGGTGTTTTGGTCATAGTGGGAGGGTTAACACAGGTTTTTACTGAATATGAACTTACAATAAAACCTCTCCATTACAACCACTGAATTGTGTTAATTATTAAGTGTTAATGACAGGTGACTGCTTAAAGCAAGGTGACAGTGAAACAGAAAAGCGTATTTCTGTCACATTGATTTCAGCTGTCACCTGTCTATTATACAACCAATTAGCCTTCATTTTAGTGGTCGTAATAGAGAGGTTGCACTATATGTCCTAGGTCAAACTCATTAAAATGAACTGTTCAAGCATAAATTTTATAAATGTGCTTTAGCTTCAAAAGCTCTCATCTAATTATCACCAAACTTAGTCACAATATTTTCTGGGCAAGTTTGATAATCAGTTAAATTGCTCTATAACATTTGAGTTATATCCCTTTTGTCAAAATTCCCAAACTTGCACCTCAGGCTCCTTGCTACGAGTTTACTGGTCATTTACAAACAGTGTACCTGTGCGTAATACACTTAACCTATGCAAACAGTGTAGACTTTGATCAGAGGGCTCCATACGGAGCCCTCTGATCAGGGTCTGCACTATTTGTCAGTTCATCTTATATTGTTAAAGTTACTCATGAATATTCGAAAATGGGCTTTATTTGAAACAGGAATTGTCTATTTAATCTTTCAGGGGTGAATGAGTTAATCTTGGACAAAATGTTTTTTCCAATATTCCTCAAACTTAAGGCACATATATATTGGGCTGTAAACATTTTTGCCAGTGATAATTTATAAAGTACCATTGTTCATCTTTGCTCATGAAAAATGAAATGAATATGCATATATTTATTATAATATAATAAAAACAGTAAATTAATGTTGTTCATTGTTCTTTTCTCTCTCACACATACATGCATATTAAAACTAGCTTTTGCTAATTGGGAACACTGTTTCAACACCATGGACCTGTTTGAAATATACGCAACACAATTGAAAACAGTGTAGACCCAGATCAGAGGAGCTATAGGAGCCCTCGGATTCAGTTCTACACTGTTTGCTAATTCAGAGCAGTATTTATTAAACTACCCAGAATTCCAAGAAGACTGGTTCATATTTTAATAACTAAAAAGATCCACAATGGAGTTACCAGAAAAATGATATGTCGATTGATACAAGAAGATTGTAATGATAACAATGATAACAATTGACCTTTGATGACTCTTGGGAAACTGCTGCAGTTCTAGAAAACCACTCTTGTTGCATTAACTACAGTCGAACTTCGATATCTCAAACTCGCCTAACTCAAACTATTTGATAGTTCGAAATATGAAATACATTATTTCATGTTGTGTTAGGTCGTACATACCCATATTTCAAAGTTAGGATAGAATTTACTTTGCCGGTCCCCACGCTCTACCTTACTAACAGGTTGCCATGCAAGATTAAAAACACCACCATTTTGTCTTTCATTTCGAAGAGACCATGGGGGGGGGGGGGGGGGGGGCGCTAGCCCCTGATTAGTCTGTTGTAAAAGGTATGCACCGTCTGACTTTGAGGTCAAAATCCCATTATATTGCAAGATCGCATATTTCTTTCGGGGTTCTATAAAAACAATAAAATGTTATTATTTCCCGAGCTTTTTTGGGACCGGCAAAGTGAAGGCGTTCCCAAAGTTAAAACGTGGCTGAGCCACGTTTTAACTTTGAAATACGGGTAAGTTCGATTTAACCGAGGTCGAGATATCGAAGTTCGACTGTACATGACTAATAGTGTTACAGTGTAGACCAAGAGCATAAGAAAAAAATTAGGCACATATACATATATGCCTTTTTATACATGCATACAGTTGGGAGATGTTATTCTTTCTCAGTGTACATGTTTATGCTTACACTCAAATGTCATTTGCAAACAGTTGGGTAGCCCGGCGTCTGCGCATGCTCCAAACTGTTTGCCACTCAGATCAAAATTTAGTAGAATTTTCAAAAAAGTTGTCATTTTCTACATTTACTGTTTTGCGATGCACTTCACCTACTGACTGAGTCACGTAAGTTGAAAAGGTCACATGCCCTCTTGTCTCTACTTCATACTGCACTTGAGATCACAGAGTAGTGCCATGAAAAAAACACCCAGACAAAGCAAATAGTGCAGGGCTGCCATTTCTCCGGATTTTTCCCAAGTTTATGGTAGCTTAAAGCAGGCTGAAAGTAAAGCAGAATGCGCCATAATGCGCATTCTGCTAAATACTTACAGCCTGCTTTAAGCAGTCATGTGTCTTCAAAACAAGAAACATACTATGGGGTAAAGGTACGATTAGTAATATTGCGTCTGAAAAATTGAAAATCTTAGGATTTTTATGATCAACTTATGGCAGCCCTGATAGTGTTAACCTCACCAAGAGCGTTTATATGTTGAAAAACTTAAGGCATATGCAGTAAAACCTTTCTATTACGACTACTAGAACGTATATAGTTCAAATTGATTGTATAAGACAGATGCATGTTAAAAGCAATGTGACGGTAAAACAGAAAGCTCTTGTTACCTTGCATTAAACAGTCACCTATCGTAAACACCTTATAATTATTACAATTTAGTGGACGTAATAGAGAGGTTTTTTTTCTGTAATTAAAAGTATGATGTACCTACTAACCTTAATTGTCTGTTAGTAGGAGGTGGGCTGAGTTTTAAGTACCATAATGATATGGCGATACCGGAAGTTTAAACTTTGGTGACATTTTGGGATGTTCGGTAAAACCAGAAGTAATTAAGTCTGGTAGCAGCCCAATGCTTTTTTAAGTCTTCCAACATTTGCAAGCAGTGTGGATCCAGGTGAGACGCCGGGTAACGCGGCGTCTGACCAGGATCCAAACTGTTCATCACACGTGACGATGTATCATCGGTCAAAATTCCTTAAGTCTATGTTCAATAAATTGAGAAGACCTTTCGCTATGTAGGCGATAACCTGCTACATACGAGGGGCGTTCATTTAATTTTGTCACCGGGATCCTTATAGGCGCAGTATGAGATTCATGCATATTTCGTTCTGTCCAACCCTTAGATACATTTCTCTTTGACAGAAATATGTTATTTTAGAATTCAAATTTGAATTTAAAAAGTGGAAAAATAACCTTTTTTAGGTGTACTCCGCAAACACTGTAAAACGTCACGGTCCTGCTTACATTGAGAGATGGCTCGGCATAAAAAGTTAACTTTTTTTCGATAAATGGAACAAACATCAAGTATAAGAACCATATTGCGGTGAATAATACAGGCGGGGTAGCTGGGTTATCGTTTAATATTCCAGGAAATCATTTACCATTATACAGGTGGGGAAAATCTTCAATTTCAGTTATGAGGCATATCTTTAAATTCGGATTGCAAGTTTATAATTTGCATAATAATTCTTCTTTTATTCAGTATAGTGACTTCATAAACCCTCCCCAGAACTTTTCGGTTGACTGGTTTCTAAATTTAGGTAAAGCCTGATCGGATTTCGAACGTGATTGCATTTAAAACTTTTTCCCGCGCATTTTAGAATTTCGCAATAACCAATCTAAATCGTTCTTTACACATCATCTGGCGATAAAATGATTAATGACTATTATGTGTGTAGCTTATAATTATAAATCACGTTTACGGCAACTCAGAAATGTGTTATTTACATATATATTTCTGCTTTTCGACAAGGATTTTACAACGTTTTTCATGAGTATGTAGCATTATTCTCGATAAAAAAGATAAGGAGCCCACCACACAAACCAATTTCTAACTTGACACTCCCGTATCTAAAGCATATGATCTGAACCCGATATTTTACCAACACCGTCAGTTATATTTTTGAATCATTGTCTTGCGCGCTGTTTTAGTAGAGTAACCACAGCAGCAGCTTTAACTTTGGCACCCGCCAAATTGAATAATGGCCGTCCATAAGTAAAATAAGTAATCTTCAAACTGTTTGTTTTGATTAGAAAAAGACATTCATGACACTGCAAATCTTCAATTTATCAAATAAAGATCAAAGTATAACAATAAAATCGAAATTTTCAAAATTATTCAACCTTTACCGTAAGCCCGTATTTCACCGTACGTCATTGCATACACTACAATACCCAGTGTCTATGAATGGACCAACTTAAATCTTCAAAAATATATAAACTGCTTGACGGATTCCAACGAAATTTTCAGTCAATATTTAAAATCATTTTATTATGGCGCATACAAAGTTTCAATGCGCTGGTATTAGTATGAGGGTAGAAAAACGCAAAAGTGACAGAATTAAATGAACGGCCCTCGTAATTCTAAGGTATAATCAAAACAGTACAGAAACTAATACTTGAGTAATTGCTCCTGTCTTCAATTAAACAACCGACTGATTAACTCCGTCATGGTCAAATTTAGTAACTCGGCGTTTGATTTGGATCAAAACTGTTTGGCCCTTGTCTTGAGATGCCTTTATTCTAAATGCATTCATAACATATTTTTAGATATATCATCAAGCATTTTTGTAGCAGACGATACTTAACCCCTTTACTGACGTGACGTCATCAGTTTTAACCAATTGTCGTCTGCTTTTATTTTACAATTCTAAATTTAAGCTTTTTTGATTTCAGGAATATAAAATTGAGTGTCAAACAGTATTGATCCTGATCACTGATCAGTATCCAAACTGTTTGCAATTAAATCATTTTACTCGGGAATACGGCTTTGTGAAGGGGTTCAAAGGTTAGCGTTAAGTGTCCATTAAGTATGGATGTAAGTAATTCGGCCTTCAGCTGCGGTCACAGAACAGACATGTGAAACCTCTTCTTATCGTTTGTTGTTGTTCTAAAATCAGGATCCCGTTTCATAAATAACAAATGTTGAAGTGATGTATACAGAAAATAACCCGGGGTTTTCAGACACGACAACAGTATTGACACACTGAGCTCTAGTAACGAGTATACTCGTCTTTTACAAACGGTGTACACGTGAAGAGTTAATCTGTTTATATGCAAACCTCGAAGACCCTGGTCAGATGGCCCATACATGAGTCGACCTTCCTACCTTTTCGAGGTTCAGGGGCTTAATTGTCATAGAGGGAATGTTTCTGGGGTTTTCGGGCTCCAGATAAGAGGGAGTAAACCGAACAAATCCAACAATTTCTAACTTATTTCAGCACTTATTTCGAGACGATTCTAATGAGTATTAACACCATAGGGTTTAAATTTAATGCAGAAATAAAGATTTTAGTTTTTGAAATACTTCCCTTTTCTGGAGCTCTGGGTTTTTTTACCGAGACTATCCCCTCTGCCAAAAATTAAAAGGAAGGCATGTCGGTGATTTTGAACCCATGCGCTACTTCACAGCGAATGAGAATAGCCAAAATCAACTTCCTGAAATCATCATCATCATCTCTTCTCATCATTCGTCGGCGCTATATTGTAACACGAGCGATACTTCTGGCCTGTGTTGTTGTTGTTTTCTTTACTTCCCCTAGTTACGCATCATAACGACGGATCCAGGACATAGAGACTGAGTACGGGGACGGGTGGGGTTGGCAAACCGATCAGGACAACACTTGCTGAACAAGTTTAACTTTTAATAAAGGGTTAAATAAATTATGCAGATCTATATCAAAAGTAATAAGTGCTAGGGACGCTTTGTTATATATATATATACAGACTTCACTATAGAGTCTTAACAGAGTCAGGTTAAATGTCCGAGTTGCGTCTATAGAGTCCTTGATGTTGCGTCTATAGAGTCCTTGATAAACGCCAGAGTTAATCTCGTTATAAATATCAATAAGGGCGTCTATTTATTATATTGATACTGTTTATGGATTTCTTCTTTGTAAAGTTTATAATTACATTTCTGCGGGGCGGCTAATGGTAGTCATCTTAATATTCCTGTTTGGATATTAGAGTTCTTGGTTTGGTAAGTTTACTAGTACTGTTTACAGTAACGATAGTTGGTAGCTGACATTATGAGGTTTGCCGCGCTCTTATATAGACTGTTGCGTCATGAAATTTGTTGGTTGCATCACAGCGGTAATTCGCCTCACCATCCAATGAGAATGCGGTGTTAGCCCATTCCGTCATCCTCGTCCAATCGGCTGCAGTGCGACCAAATCCGTACGGAATACCCCTCCGCCGCATCAGATATAGCTCTCCGATTATCTCTAGTTAAAATGGACTAACAGTCTAACACTGTCCGAAGTCAATATTAAACACATACTAAGAATTCATTATACAAGAGCAATGTAGTTTAGACCGCTACAGTGTAATAAACATACAAAATCCTGAGTAAGGAAGGCGCCAATAGTTGAACGTGAATTATCGGTGCCCCGCTTACCAACAGGAAATGGCGGTTTCTGAGTGTAAACAAGCTGCAGATTCTCGGAGTTATTATGGTAATTCAATACATACTAAGGTAAGACCGAGATACGCATTGAAGTACCCAATATATCCAAATCATATAAATATCTACAAGTGTCTTAAATACTCGTAAAACGAGCAATGGTCAGTAGTTTTGGTTCAGAGTAGAAGTGTCAACGCGAGGTTCTTGTATGTTAACCCTTAGCCCGCCAAATAAATTGTCGTCTGCTATATTTCTCGTCTGCTTCAAGTTTCAAAGTGCTTCAAAGTTGCTCAAAATTGCTGAAAATGTTGTCCGAGTGTCAAACAGCTCGGCGTCTCATCCGGATCCAAGCTGTTTGCATATGGAGCTATAGTCGTGAGTGGCAGGCTAAGGGTTAACACACCCTTCAAATGATCAACTCTTATGCATGTACGCCGATATTCTGCAACGGAATACCCCTGTACACATACGGCACACAAGTGTTTATCTTTATTCAACTTCACAATGGTGTGGCATAAGGGTACCTTTCATTACAATATGACCTATTCTGTGTCGCAGTGCCGTAAAACCAAACTTATCCACCCTATATATACTCACGGAATTTAAATACCTGTGCATGGTTGAAATTTGTTTTAAATGTACACTTTTTCAAATAGCTCAAGTAACTACGGTTTATACAGTTGAATAAAGTCTGTAGACAGTATTGGTTACCCTTTTCGTGTGTTTTATGTTAATTTTGCGTGTCAAAAGATGTTTGATTTTTTTGGCATCAACTAGTCAGTACACTCATGTGTACGGTACATGCAACACGTTTTCAATGTACATGTAAACTGGTTGTTTTAGCAGTTAATCATAGGAAAAACAAGTAAAATTTGTTTTATCAACCATTACGTCTATGTCACGGCTGTCTGAAAACGCGCGTTTAAGTTCACTCAGCATATTAGCAGGAACGTATATACGTTCCTGATATTAGAGACTAGAATGAAGGAAAAATGATGGCGCAGGCCGATTTGGCCTTCATCGTAGCATCATGTTGTCATTATGGAGACGTATCGACGAATTGGCAATGCTTGCGAGAACCTGCGACCAGGGATACCGCCATTAATTCTTTGCACGCTAGTGGTGGATATACCTGCCATAGTGATTTCCTCTGCAAACAGATTGGATCCAGATGAGACGCCGCGTAACGCCATTCTGATCCTGAATTTAAACGAAATTTTGAAAATTCTTATTTTAGAACGATACCAGACGACAAATTGTTGCAGACATAAAAATACCCAGCATGCAAAGAGTTGACGTAACGTCGACAGGATACGTAGTTTTCAGTTACGTGATCGATTCCAGTCTTTAACCCTTTCCCCCATAGAAGCGACTTTTAGCGTATTTAATTTATTCCTCCGCTGATAAAAGTAGTTCTAGTTTATACCCTCATGAACAATAACCATTACAAATATTTTAAATAGCCTAGCAGATTTTATATTAAAGCAGGCTGAAAGTAAAGCAGAATGTGCCTTAGGGCACATTCTGCTTTACTTTCAACCTGCTTTAAGTGGTCACCTGTCTTCAAAACTAGAAACAGGCTATGAGGCAAAGGGTTAATTTTTACGGCTAGGAACACTTGAGGACTTCCTCTAATCAGCCGGACGACTACGCTAATTTTGAATTCGGGTCCGCGACGTCCTACTGTACGTACCAATATGACGTCTGTAGCGGCCCTATATGTAACTAGGCCCCAAATGTAACTACGCGGGCCTACTTGTAACTAAACGTCGAAATGACGTCGAAAAAGTGGCCCTACTTGTAACAAAAAACGGCCCTATTTGTAACTCCGACCCTATATGTAACTACGCGGACCTAAATGTAACTAGGACCAATGACAGCAAGTATAAAATACTAAAGGTGATTTTTTTTTGTATATCATCATCACCAACATCATCATAACAAACACCATATTTCCGTCCATCTGTCCATCTGTCTGTCCGTCAAAACTTTTGATATGTCACGACTACTCAACTTCTTTACATATTAAGTATGCATATTTTGTATCTTGAGTGAAACAAACTTATAGCTTTTGGATTGAATCTGATCAATATGTCAACAGTTACTTGTCCATGCAATACTTAACCATGATTACACTCTAGCAACCTGATTTAAACATAAATCAGCATAATACTTTGAAAGAAAGTATACCAGTATAAATATTGACCACGTTTGATAATGTCCCAAACCGAAATAGACCGTGTAGAGTTACTATCCCTGATTTATTACAAATGCTTTATAAGAGCTTGTTAACATTATAATTAGGGGGCCTCCGTGGCCTAGTGGTATAGTCACTGTGACTTACATCACTAAGCTCCTCACCGCTGTGAGTTCGAATCCCAGTAGGGTCGTTCGGATTTTTCATGTGGCGAAGCCTTCCAGCTGGCTTGCGGAAGGTCGGTGGTTCTACCCAGTTGCCGATTTGTGCCTGAAACAGTGCATAAAGGACTTCTGGGGTCTTCCTCCACCTATAATTAGCTGGACGTCGCGATATGACTGAAATACTGTTTAAAGCGACGTAAAATCAAAAACAAAAACAAACAAAAAACATTATAATTATGATTTCGCAGATTTCCCCTATTATTTTGTACTAAATAGTGAAAACAGGCTTTGGATTTGGCCCCCGATGAGTCCAGTTTGAGCAGACCGGCAGTCACCGGGAGTACAACCTTAGCGGAACGGGGACGACCGGAAGTATATGGGATGAACCCTCTTCATCCGGCTCGCACCGGAAAGCAGCCCCGAATTCTTTAAAATGTTTAATACCACAGGGGGTCATCGGGCATCACCGTGACAGATAACCATAAACGGTTTTATCCGGGGAATGTCGACGCAATGTCAGAGTAATACCGGAGTTTTACCGGTACAACCGGAGCAGGTCCGGGTCTCTACCGTGATCAACCCGGGTCTTGGCGAGCATAGACATTGATAAACGTTTTTTTTAAAAATGCATTTTTTACACTTTATTTTAAGCGTTTGCGTTTCGTCTGCGTTTGAATAGGAAACAATAACGTTTCTCTATTGTTTAACTAATACATTAAAAAGAGGCTATTCTTTCTAAATAAATGGCTTCATTTGAAAGTCTTTATGTCCACTACAAACAGTATGGAACCAGACCCGACGCCAGACACACTGTTTGCCATTCAAATTAAAATGAAGTTTCAACAGTCAACAACATTATAATGTTCTACTTTTATTGTATGGTGTTTGCATTTCATTTAATTTCATTTACCATGAGAGACAAAGGAGAATTGATGCCGATCTACATCGACCCGGTTCATGGTATTTCAGGAAAGGGGAGTGGGGTAGTCTTACAAATTAAACAGATACATGTACTACAGAACAAAGCATGGCTTTTTTGCATATGATTTCCTGCCATGGTTGGCACGAAATCCTTCGTGTTTGGTATAGAAAACCAAGGAAGGAAACGTTTTTTGTTGATTTGTTTGAATTAAAGTGGTTTGTTCATTTACTATGGATACACAAGGAATGTACATTGCTCCATCCCTACAGCGACTTTCAAAACAACGACCCCTTCCTTACAGTGAAGAAAACGTTATTCTTTCCTAATAAACGCGTTTACGCTAAAACTATAATGTCCCATACAAACAGTTTGGAGCCAGATCAGACGCCGGGTAACCCGGCGTCTGATCAGGCTCCAAATTGTTTGCCACCAAGATAAACACGAATTATCAAAATCAGTGTCAAAAATTTGTACTTTTCTACGTTTTAGTGTTTTGCGTTTGCGTTTAAACGGGAAAGAATAACAGATTCTCTACTGTACAACAACGCTTGTCGCTGTTCCCTAAACACGACAATTATGTCTAATGCTTTCACTGCCGCAATATGTTCAGCTTAAACTTGTCGTCAGCTGTTTTTTGCAAAGTCACATATTTGACTTTTAGCATGATAGCTTAATGCAATATTTACTGTTCATATATGTAAGGACTATTTATTGCATAGTTGAGGATAAAAGAACAACAGAGAAATATTATTAAAGATCTTTCTGTATTATTTTTTTTATCTATATTGTGCAACTTTCAGCACTGACACCCCTGACTTGGTACTCTGTCAAATGTTTGCTTAATGCAATATTTACTAAACATGTATATTTGGACATTTATTTGCATAGTTGAGTGTACAATGACGCAGAAAGTCCATTCAGGAACGTTTTGTATTTTTCTCTTGCTTTGCCTATATTTTGCACTTTCAGCACGGACACCCTTCACTTTGTATTCTGTCAAATGGTTGCTTAAATGCAATATTTACTGTTCATAAATCTAAGAACTATTTGTTTATTGCAATGATTTGGTTTGTTTTAATACTAGACCGACTTATCCATTGCTAATGCAAGTTTGTAAACTTTTTCTCGACAGTTTGGATTTTGTTGAATTACATGCAATTTGCGTTAAAGTTGATGTGCATTTTTATCCCATTTTCAATGAGAAGTTCAAACTGAAGATGTTTTTATTAATATTTATTGAGATCTTCCTTGAAAAAGAGCAGATGGGTTACTATGTCATAAGAACATAACTGTCAATGTGACCCTGTTTTGTAGCGAAATAAATAATTTCAACAGTGTTCATTGGAATTAAATTCACCACAAATATTCCTTACCACAATAGTTCGGACGAGTTCGCGTCTCAGACGTTGGCAATTGTTTTTGACAGAGTTATACCCCCTTTGTTGTCAAATATGGGCATTTATAAAAAAAGAACTTTTTTGTTCTATGTTCAATTCCTTTCAAATTTGATTTGGTGATACAGGGAGTGAGACGACCTGACAAACAATACGTGTTTGTTTTTAGTTGGAGGGGGGGATTGGTCTCGGTATTTTCAGAGTCCTGCTTCTTTGGCATTTACACATTTTTTTAAAAATAAAGTTTTCTGTAAATAACTTTACTTTATCCATAGAATTTTACAGTTCGTATAATGTGTATAATGCACTGCGATGCTCTTGTTTATATTTTGCACTGTTGTGAAAGTGTCATAAACTTTTCTGATCTTTATTTACATATACATGTATACACAATGCAATTAGCATTACGAAATCAACTGTCATGTCTTTAACTTTTTGACAATACCATCTTATAGCCTGTTTGTATTTCTTTTTATAGTTTCAGAAAAGTTTACTTCCTGGTAAAGTTTTTTTTTCTACATCACAGTTTGTTTACTCGTATGTTTAGCAAGTGGCCAAATAGAGCCTGGTGATTTATGATTGAGGTTATGATTGTGCATAGTTTTTGACAAGTCTTAACAATTCTTAGTAATTTCAATAAAATATGAAATTGACAGTAAGGTTTTGTGTCTTTTTTCTTTTTCATCTCAACCTAAGATGATGAGTGTGACGGTGCCTAATAAAACGGCCAAATACATTGTACTAATACTGTTAAAAGCGGCGTAAAATCAAACCAAATCAAATCAAAACCGGTAGGCAATTAGTCTCTAGAGTGTACTTATCCGTCAGTCAATCAAAGTTCAGAGCTAAGTAATAGATTATTAATTCATAATTTATTTTTTCCGTATTCGAATTAAAACGCGTCTTGTCAATATTGATCAACATAAAATATTATCAAAATTTGTCACCAAAGACACGAGAAGCGTTTTATTATAAATCAGGGGCAATAACTCTTCACGGTCTATTCCGAGTTGACCCATTATCAAACTTGATCAATATTTTATAATTGTACTCTTTCTTTCAAAATATTATGACGATTTATGAACAAGGACAAGTAACTGTTGACATAATGATCAGATTCAATCTAAAATCTATACGTTTGTTTCACTCAAAATATCAAGTATACATACATGTACATACTTAATCAGAGCTCCAGATAAGGGGATTATTTTAAAAATTAAAATCTTTATTTCTGCATTAAACCCTAAGGTGTTACTACTCATTCGAACACACCTCACCCACATCCCTATATAAGCGAAGAAGGACCGTATCGGTGTACGAATTTTCAGTAGAACACTCACGCGCTAAACGTTCTAACGTGACTTCATATGGGTTTGAAAAAATGCGTACGCCAAGAAATGTAGCGCCGTTGCTTCGGTGCAAATTTAGGTTAAATTATGTGTTAGATTCGAAATAATAAATGAATACCAGTGTTTTATCTAACACTCGAACACGGGTAGTCGTTGAGCTGTCTGTAAAGGCCTCGTGATTAGATTACTACGCATCTCAACTCCTACCAGTGTTCGATTGCACGATAAAACACTGGTATGAATTTATTATTTCTTAATTAGAATCGTCTCTTCGAGACGAATCTAATGAGTAGTAACACTATAGGAGTTGGTGGTGATATATTGAGAAAATACTGGATTTGTTCACTTGACTTCCTCTTATCTGTAGCCCTGAAGAACTTGATTTATCATGTCATATTAACAGTTTTGACGGACAGATGTACAGAAGAATTCTAAATAAAGACGGTGTTTATTATGATGATGGTGTTGATGATGATATACAAAAATAACTTCCCCTTTAATATTTGATACTTGCTGTCATTGGTCCTAGTTACATTTAGGGCCGCGTAGTTACATATAGGGCCGGAGTTACATATAGGGCTGTTTTTTGTTACAAGTAGGGCCACTTTTTTTTTCGACGTCAGTTCGACGTTTAGTTACATTTAGGGCCGTTTAGTTACAAGTAGGACCGCGTAGTTACATTTGGGGCTAAGTTGCATATAGGGCCGCTACAAGCGTCAAACAGTTTGGATCCTGATCAGACGCCGCGTTACACCTTTACTGCCATGGCGTAATTTAGACAATTGTCGTCTGTTCTTATTTCTCAAATTTAGATTTTAGGTGGATCTATTTTGACTTATGAAATATTGAAATAAGTGGTAAACAGTTTTTATCCTGATCGCGACGTCTTATCACGATCCTAACTATTTGCAACTAGCCACAATGGCTAGTTGCAAACAGTTAGGATCCTGATCAGACTCGAAGTATTAGGCAATTAGGGTCCCGATATATCTTCGGGGCAAGGCATTGAAGGGGTTTACAAGTTTACCCTAAACAAATGTAAATTTGGCTTGTATTGGAAGAATGATAACAATCGTTATGTTTCAGTCATTTTAAAACGGATGGCTAAATATTCTTTCACATCGAATGTTGTTTTTACCTTTTGAACCCTAGTCACGCATAATAGTTCTCATTTGCAAACAGTGTACTTGTGAAAGGTACACTTGTCCTATGCAAACAGTGACGACCCAGATTAGAGGGCACATTAAGAGGGCATCTGATCAGGATCTGCACTGTTGTCATATTGTAACAAATTGACAAATATCAACCTTAAATTGTATTTTTAAAATGCATTAGGCTAAATAGGAAGCGGTCCAGAGTTGCTATTCAAGTTTCAGGGTGGGAAGGGCTCATGCGGCTAGACTGTAGACACTATACAATTGTTAACTATTTCGCTGTCAAATAAATCGTGAGATTTTTACCCCTTCGCCGTTACTTTATGGTCTGCTTCAATATTGTTGTCTGCAAGATCGTTTCAAAGTTACGCGGCATCTGATCAGGGTACATACTGTTTGCAAAATTGCCGTTTAGCGTCATTTGCAGTGACATAGTTAAACACTTCAGAGTAGAAACTCTCTGAATACCAAATATAGAAAACTCGACAAGGACATGTCCTTAACGCTTCAATACGGGATTGCTTCATGAAATACATGTACTTACTAGATTACCATTACCGCTAACATGGATATAAAACCAAGAAGGCTATCAACATGAAAAGTCGACAGTTTAATATAATATTTTCGGTATCGTACAGTTCATCATTGCTGTTTTAGTTCTCATGTCTCCAAGCACTGCAGCAGGTTGTCTTAGATCAGTCATCCCCAAATTGTGTAACACTCGCAGTGGTACTCATACTTTTCGGGAGGATCACCTTTGTTTACCGGCATCCCCATACACCCATTGTATTGGTGCCAAGGATGACATTTTTCGTTCGGACAATCAGAAGGAACTTTAGGCCTACATGGTACATGTCCGGCTTCATCCCCGACTGAAGATAAAATCAAAGTTCTTGAGAGCACTAATGATGATTTGAAACTGAACTACAGAGGTACGGGGTGGGTGGGGAGGGTTTGAGTGAGAAAACCAGGAGTTTACTAATAGTAATTCTAACACACTTCCCCCATGCCCCTATATAAACAAAGAAGGAACGTATCAGTGTACGAATTGAGTGTATTCTCAAGCATTAGATTGGTCAGATTTGAGCCTAGGCTCAAATCTGACCAATCAAATGCTTGAGAACTACTCTAGACTCAACACAAAAGCTTTATAACCATGGAGCCGGATGCTGAAAAATGGCAGAGTTATTCAGCATCTGTATGTATCAGTTGTATGATCAGAATGCGCTCCGTTGGCGCTCAAAGGCGACTAAGATGCGATCGATTGCGCTCTATTATCGCTCTTATAAAGTGAAACCATTTTCTTCAGGGGAGAAATACTAATTAAGAAGTTAAAGGCGTTAAAGTGCATATTTTTTGGCTTCCTGATATGGTTAGGAGCATCAATGATTTGACAGTCGCTACTTCATGAAGTACATGCAGTTGAAACACAGATGATGTCTGTTCACATGGTTATAAAGCGTTTGGGATTGATCTCAAATACTATTCTTGGTCAGATTTGAACATTATTAATAGCAATGGGACAACCGTGTTGTCCTGTATTAACTCTTTCAACACTAAGTAACTCCTGTCGGTTATTACGTTCCCTTGTGGACCTTTTTAGATAAACAAAATATGAACCAGTCTACTTGGAATTATGGGTACTAGTACTAAGTAGTTTAATAAATACTGTTCTAAATTAGAAAACAGTGCAGACCCTGATCAGAGGGCTCATATAGGAGCCATCTGATCCGGGTCTACAGTTTTCAAATGTATCAAGGTTGTTCGACAGCGGGCGGCCCGCATCTCGAGTTCCGGAAATGCTGATGACTTTCACCTGATCTTTGCAGCACGTGCTTATAGTAGAAAATTTAGATAAAGAAAAGTTTGATCAGCTTCAGTGTCTTCTCTGTTAGCGCAGTTTGTACGGTGATTGACTTGCAATCCAGAGGTTCTAGGTTCGATTCCCACTCGTACAAAACTTTTTTTTTAACAATTTGATCGATTTTAGTGACTAGTCAATTCATGTAACGCAGTTTAGTCACATAATAATGAATAATATCAGATGCAAGTATAGTCAAGTGACAGCTAAATTTGTGAGGATTTATATAGCCTATATGACAGATGGCAGCTTAACACGGGACAAAAATAATGCTAAAAGATAGATCCTAAAGGAGCTTTTATGCATTACTTTTGTTTAAGCATTAAGCAGTCACTTGCCTTTAAAGATCTACAGGCTACCGTATTCAATGGTCCCTTAATATAACTATAGGTAAAACCTATATACGGCCAAAACCTGTTTCTACAAAGTATAGGAAATAAGGTTATTTAATTTTTCGAGTACGAAATGACAAAAAATAGGGTGCGAAAAGGCGAGGGTACGAAATGGCCCGTTGCCGCGAGAACAATACTGGCGGCCATTTTGGAATCGCCAGCCGGACTACTTGTAAAGCGTCCAGCCGTCCGTCGTTTCCGTAAAAGATCGATTTTGCCGATATGAAGTTGTTTGGAAATGGAAATAGAAAATAAAAATGATAATTAAAATTGCTGTTTTATTTCTTAAGAGTAGAGCCTGATAAGCCGCCGCTAAACATACGGAAATAACCGCACGCTCTGTTGGTTGGTGATTTAGGCATTGCCTGCTTTCCGGAAGTGACGTCAATGTCAAATAACAATGGCGGCGCCCATAAACTGTGCGATAATATTTTGGGATCATAGGATCAGGAATTACTTTTCTTTATTTCTTGTTTTATTCACGCAACGCGTACACATTGTCTAAAGGCGACCAGCGCAAAAAGCTGGCCTACGGCCAGCTTTTTGTTTTGGCCGTATTACTGGTTTGACTTATGGTATTATTTAGAGCTGACGGCATTTTAAAGTTTGAACTCAAGGGAGGTTACTCGTTTTGTGTTAACATTTTGTCAGAATTTCAGGAAATCATGTATAAAATGTAAAATCTACTGTAGATTTTCATTAAATTTTTGTGACTAATAGAATTAAGTTATATCTATCTAAAAAGAGTAACATTAGTGTATGTTAAACAGCTAGATTTTTTGTAATTTGAGATTTTCAGAATTTGACTTTTTTAAAATATTGATATTTCCCGGAAAATATGTCATGAAATACTTTTGTTTGCCCAATATCTTATAGTCTAAGTACAGTTTACTTGAATGTACAGAAATTATTGAGTTATGTCATTTTATAAAGAAAATATTCCTGTTTATTAAAAAAGGAGCTTTTCTCGACAAAAGGTCCTGTCAGAAAAAAACGGCACTGTAACTTTTTTTTATTTTAACGATTTTTCACTCTCCATATGGTATATTTCAATTTAATCAAGGTTTCAAAGAATTCTGACACAGAATAAGCTGACCCGCGAACCACCTTAAGTATATTTCAAACAGGTCCATGGCGTTAAAAGTGTTCAGCAGTCACCTGGCATAAGAGTAACATAGCATCTGACCAGGGTCCGAATTGTTTGCAAATGTTAGCAGTGTAGGGATAAACAGTGAAAGGGTTAATATTTCGTTTGTCATAACACCGTTTGATTTAACTCTTGCCAAGTTTTATCGTCTGCTTTAACCTTCTAACCGCCAAAATATCGCCTGCATTGGTAATGTCGTCTGAAATATTTTAAAAGTCAGCTTTAGGGCTGCTTCGACTGCAGAAATGTCTATACGAGTGCCAATCAGTTTGGACCCTGATCAGTCGCCACGTAAATGGTATTCGATGCATTTTTTGACATTTTTTTTCATATTTATAAGCGCGAAAGTGAAAACGTTATTATTCGAATCAGACGCCGAGACCTTTACATTAACCTTCACTGCCCAACCCCGAGTACACTACTAATGTGAAAACAGTTTGTATCCTGATCAGACGCCGCGTAACGCGGCGTCTGATCAGGATACAAACTGTTTTACACTCATTTCAATATATCAAAAGATAGCATAAGTCAAAATAACTAAATATTTAATTTTAGATATAAAAGCAGACGACAATTGTTTAAAATTTATGACGCCATGGCAGTGAAGGGGTTAACTTACTCGCTATATTTATATTACTGTGTGCAAACGTGTTTATTTCTTGAACAGACAGTGTATACCAAACTTTACCCTTCACAAAAGAAACATTAAATAATACATGATATGTTTGGAAAAACCCGTAAATTCTTACCTGTGCAATTTAACAGTGTAACAAGAACAATGAGCTGGAGAGATAGATACATGTTTCAGGCGCAAATGCCAGTGGATAGTTAGAGACCTATACAGTCAAATGTGTCTTATCATCTTCATACAATGGAGATGTTATTACAGGGCTGCCATAAGGTGACATGAAAAATTCTAAGATTTCCAAATTTGCATTTTTCAAGTGCGAATTTACGAATCGTATACCTTTACCCCATAGCCTGTTTCTAGCTTTGTTGACACGTGACTACTTAAAGTAGACGGGAAGTAAAGCAGAATGCGCCTTATGGCGCAATCTGCTTTACTTTCAGTCTGCTTTAAGCTACACTGTTCTGGAAAAAATAAAATCCGGAGAAATGGCAGCCCTGTTATTATTTACCAATAAACGCGTACATGTATATGTAAAAAACCTTATACCAATCCTTATGTCGGATAACCTTCGTCTGATCAAGCTCCAAACTGTTTGCCACTAAGATTAAAATTGTCAAAAATGACAATTTCCTTCAACATTTTACTTCAACACGCTTGCGTTTCGAAAAAGAAAAAAACCCGTCTTATGATCCACTGAAGTAAACGGACACCATTTTATCTTAACACATTCAACCTAGAGACGAGTATACTCGTCATTTACAAAAAGTAAAGGAGTAGACAAACTGTAGGCCCTGATCGAAGGGCTTCTTAAGGAGCCCTGATCAGGCTCTACACAGTTTGTCATTTTGAAATATATTGTTAAAATCAACCCTAAATAGTCAAAAATGGACTTGCCATTTTCTGAAATTGGAATTGTCCATTAAAAAATCAGGGGTGATTGAGTTAATGCTATATGCACGATAATGTCACATATTGCTTTCATTTGAGTGTTTCCATTTTGCGTTTTGCAAATACACCCTCGGTTTTCAGTCTATGAATGCTCAAATCTGACCAATCGAAGGTATATACGCAATGGCCCAGATGGTACACTAACATTGTACATTTTCATTTGCTGACACAGAGTTCCCTCCATAGAACAGTCCTCCGAACAACGAGTCTTTCCTTATAACAACGCGTGCCGCTCTTCCCAAAATAAGACTATTACAGTGGAGAATCTGTTATTCTTTCTCGTTTAAACGCAAACGTACGCAAACGCAAAGCGCTAAAACGTAGAAAAGAACAACTTTTGGACAATTCTGATATTTCATGTTTATCTTGGTGGCAAACAGTTTGGAGCCTGATCAGACGCCGGGTTACCCGGCGTCTGATCTGGCTCCAAACTGTTTGCACTGCAAATAATAGTTTTAGCGTAAACGCGTTTATTGGGAAAGAATAACACATTCTCCATCGTACGCCAAACGCTTTTACTGTTGCAATATTGTCTGTTTAAAATTGTCGTTTGCCGTATCTTTTTTAAAGTTATACGTATTTGATTGATTGATTGATTGATTGAGTTGGATTTTACGGCACCGCGACACATTAAATGGTCATATGGTGCCGAATACGTATTGGACATTTTGACATAAGAAATATAAAGACGAGTAACAAACAGTTTGAATCCTGATAAGACGCTTCGTTACGCGGCGTCTGATCTGGGTTCAAACTGTTTGCAAGTGTACTTTTAGGGTTGTAATAATTCCTCCTATAACGACTCCCTCCGAACAAAACACACAATAGTTGTATCCCATTGTGTGTTGTTGTAATGTAGAGAGGGAGACTGCTTGACTTTTCAGAGATGACAATGAACTACAGTACTCCCTCCCTATAACGGTCCTCCCAACAACGATTCCCTCCTTACAACAAGGCTTGACGCTCTTCCCCCAAACAAGACAATTATGTCCAACACATTCTCGGCTGCAATGACGTCTGCTAAAAATTATCGTCTGCTGTTTTTCTTAAATTACATAATGGGCATTTTGACCTAAAACACTTATTAACGAGTGACAAATAGCTTGAATTCAGACGCGGCGTATGATCTGGATTCAAGCTGTTTGCAAATGTAAGCCGATTCCCTCCCTATAACGACTCCCTCCGAACAAGGCACACAATTGTTGTCTCCCATCGGTTGTTGTTGTAGAGAAGGAGCGCTGTACAATCGAACCTTAATATCTCGAACTCGCTAAGTCAAACCCATGTTGCTACAACTAATTTTCAGTATTTCAAATTACTTAAAGAATAACATATCCGTATTTCAAAGTTGAATTTATAACATATTCATTTTTAAAAGGTCAACCGTGGCTAAACCAAGTTTTATCTTTTAATAGTATATATTCAACTATATTTCACTTCATGTATTTCGAAATTCTTATTGTACAGTAAATTAATCTGTTTGACATTTTCATCGTCACATTAACCCTTTACCTGATAGCCTATTTCTAGAATTGAAGTTAGGTTACTACTTAAAGCAGGTTGAAAGTAAAGCAGAATGCGCTTAAGGCGCATTCTGCTTTACTTTCAGCCTGCTTTAAGCTATCATGTGCTAGAATATATTGAAAATTTTCCCTATAATATATATTAAATTGGAACTATTTTCTTCAGCGGATGAATAAATCAGATTCGCTAAAAGTCGCTTCTATGGGGTAAAGGGTTAAACCATCCCTTTATAACCCTTTTTCATACAATGAATCGTTTGCTGAAAATTGACCTCTGCAATCTCATGCAAGACTCGAATCTTAGATTTTTTTATAGAAATATAATCATATACGAGTGCCAAACAGTTTGGATCAGGTAGGTAATCAATAATGTTGATTTAAAGAGGAGTGACTAAACTTTAACCCATTACTCCATAGATACGCATTCAAGTTTACGCCATTGATTTATGCCTCCACTGAATATTGTTCCAATTTATATAGTCATGAAAATATTTCACACGAAATGCTTCTATATTCTAGCAGATGGTAGCTTAAAGCATGTTTAAATTAAAGCAGAATGTCGATTTACCTGTTTCATTTTCAAACAATTTGGATCCAGATCAGATGCCGCGTAACGCGGCGTCTGATCTGGATCCAAAATGTTTGCCACTCATATTCAACCTTTCGTCAGCTTGAAATGCTTTAAAACTAATTTTCATTTAATTTCGCAAACGATATTGTTAAGCAGACGGCAAAAACTGAAGCACGCCAATGGGTTAAGGCGCATCCTGCTTCAATTTCAGTCTGCTTTAAGAGGTAACCTATATCCAAAGCGTGAACCAGGCTGTGATCTATAAGGTAAAGGATTCACCTACTTTTCCTCAGTGCCTTGGTCAGTATGGCACCACTATTATCATGCAGCTTTGACACAAGAAACCACAGGGTTAGATATTGAAAGTAAAACTATACAGTAAAACCTCTCTATCACGACCACTAAAACTAAACCATATAATGGATTGTTTAAAATTAAGGTGAGAGCTTAAAGCAAGGTGACAATAAACAGAAAGCTCTTGATGGAGCTTTCTGTTAACTGTCACCTTGCTTTAAGCAGTCACCTGCTAAGTATAATAATTTAGTGGTCGTAATAGAGAGTTTTTATTTAACCTTTTGAAACCGAGCCACGTATATTATATATAGGCGACCTTTGTAAACAGGTCAACCAGGGCTGCCATAAGTTGATAATAAAAATCCTAAGATTCCAAATTGTCAATTTTTCAAACGCAATTTTAGTATTATTTTACTAATCTTACCTTTACCACATAGTCCGTTTCTTGTTTTTATGACACATATCTGCTTAAAACAAGTTGAAAGTAAAGCATAATGCGCCTTAATGCGCATTCTGCTTTACTTTCAGCCTGTTTTAAGCTACGATCTGCTAGGATAAAAATCCGAATACTTAGGAAAAATCAGGAGAAATGGCAGCCCTGTTCAACTGCGAAAGGGGACACGTGTCCTATGCAGACAGCGCAGATCCAGATTAGCTGACACCTCCATAAGCCCTGTGATCATGGTCTGCACTGTTTTTAACATTGCAATACATTGAGAGATATCAATAAATTGATAAGAAATGGACAAGACTAAATTGAATTTTCCATTTGATGTTTCAGGGAGTTCACATGATAATGGCCGCATACGTAGTTGAAAGCGGTGGGGATTTGCCGTAGATCCCGGCGGCCGATATGGCTCCAAACAATATGCAATGGAAATAAACTGTTTAACCACCAAAGCATTTATTGACATTTGTTGAATTGTTTCTAGTGTTTATCACGTGGTCTGGGCAAGTAAAATACTGTGGAGAAGATGTTATTTTTCTCGTTAAAACGCCACGAAACACAATCGCAATGCACTTAAATGTAAACAATTATTATTGCCCCTGATTTATTATAAAACGCTTCTCATGTCTTTTGTGACCAATTTTTTATGTTGATCAATATTGACAAGACGCGTTTTAGTTCGAATACGGAATAAATAAATTATGAATTAATAATCAATTAATTAGCTCTGAACTTTGATTGACTGACGGATAAGTGCACTCTAGACACTGTAATTGTCTACCGGTTTTGATTTGATTTGATTTGATTTGATTTGTTTTGATTTTACGCCGCTTTTAACAGTATTAGTATAATGTATTTGGCCGTTTTATTAGGCACCGTCACACTCATCATCTTAGGTTGAGATGCAAAAGAAAAAAGACACACAACGGCCCTAAATGTAACTACGCGGCCCTAAATGTAACTAGGACCAATGACAGCAAGTATCAAATATTAAAGGGGAAATTATATTTGTATAGCATCATCAACACCATCATCATAATAAACACCATCTTTATTTAGAATTCTTCCGTCCATCTGTCCGTCAAAACTGTTAATATGACATGATAAATCAAGTTTCTTCTGGGCTCCAGATAAGAGGAAGTCAAGTGAACAAATCCAGTATTTTCTCAATATATCACCACCAATTCCTTTAGTGTTACTACTCATAAAGAGTGTGTGATGGACAGACATACCGAAATACAGACATTTGGACATTCAGGCAGATATAAAAGTGATCTCATGTACATTGAGTGACCAAATTACTTTTAAAAACACATTATTATCGCGAAAAAGTACTTCATAACAAATAATAAATGTAGCCATCTTATGGCCAAAATGGGCTTCCGTAGATATTTTTAAAAAACCGTACGTCAGTAATGAAATTCATTTTATTTCTTTTATCAACAAAAAGCAAAAACAGTAAAAGAAGTTCATAATATACAATGCTATCAACATGTTTTGTATTTATAACACATGCAAATACCAGAATCTTGATTTATAGAAGGGGTTCTGGACATACAAATACTATTATGACGTCATCAATAGTAAATATTATAATGACGTCATCAAAAGTTTGTAAACTACACGCATTCGGGTGTTTATACCGCATATGCTAATAATCAGGCTGTGCGCTTAGAATAAGGTGGAATTAAGCATTGTCTGGTAATTTTCATTCTTTATTTGATGGTTTTACGTACCTTTTAAATAAACTATGGAAATCACTAGAAAATGCTGAGTGCCTGCATCTTATCCGACATCTTCCGGTGCTGAACATCCGGGGACAAATACGCAGGTATGGTGGCTCACGTCAGTCAGCAGAATTGTAAAATAGATGGGTATATATTTTCGCGAATATTTCGTAAACCGCACCGGATTTTTATGGCGATTTTTTACATAAGCCTTATTTTTCTAATATCTACATAATGGAAATAGTTTCATTTCTTTTGCAATTTGTTTGAGGTAAAACCGTATCTGTCCTGGACTATCATTAGATTCGTCTCGAAGAGACGATTCTAATGAGTAGTAACACCTTAGGGTTTAATGCAGAAATAAAGATTTTAATTTTTGAAATACTCCCCGTATCTGGAGCTCTGGTTAAGTATGTACATGTATGTATACTTGATATTTTGAGTGAAACAAACGTATAGATTTTGGATTGAATCTGATCATTATGTCAACAGTTACTTGCCCTTGTTCATAAATCGTCATAATATTTTAAAAGAAAGAGTGCAATTATAAAATATTGATCAAGTTTGATAATTGGTCAACTCGGAATAGACCGTGAAGAGTTATTGCCTCTGATTTATTATAAAACGCTTCTCATGTCTTTGGTGACAAATTTTGATAATATTTTATGTTGATCAATATTGACAAGACGCGTTTTAGTTCGAATACGGAAAAAATAAATTATGAATTAATAATCAATTAATTAGCTCTGAACTTTGATTGACTGATGGGTAAGTGTACAGACTGTAATTGCCTACCGGTTTTGATTTGATTTGATTTGTTTTGATTTCACGTCGCTTTCAACAGTATTAGTACAATGTATTTGGCCGTTTTATTAGGCACCGTCACACTCATCATCTTAGGTTGAGATGAAAAAAGACACAAAACCTTAGTGTCAATTTCATATTTTATTGAAATTACTAAGAATTGTTAAGACTTGTCAAAAACTATGCACTATCATAACTTCAATCATGAATCATCAGGCTCTATTTGGCCACTTGCTAGGCATATGAGTTTACAAACTTCGATACAGAATTATTTTTACCAAGAAGTAAACTTTTCTGAAACTATAAAAAGAAATACAAATAGGCTATAAGATGGTATTGTCAAAACGTCAAAGACATGACAGTTGATTTCGTAATGATAATTGCATTGTGTATATACGTAAATAAAGATCAGAAAAGTTTATGAAACTTTCACAACAGTGCAAAATATGAACAAAAGCATCGCAGTGCATTATACACATTATGCGAACTGTAAAATTCTAAGGATAAAGTAAAGTTATTAACAGAAAACTTTATTTTTCAAAAATGTGTAATGCCAAAGTGGCATGACTCTGAAAATATCGAGAACAATCCCCTCCCCCTCCGACCAAAAACAAACATGTGTTGTTTGTAAGGTCGCTTCACTACCTGTATCACCATATCAAATTTGAAAGGAATTAGTTTAAACATATTTTATTCAGGAAAAACATAACATAATTATTAACATATTTGACAGCATAATAAGGATTAGAATGGAAGCATAAATGCTTATTAGGTTCTTCTCCTTAACAGTTAGCATTTCATATAAACAATAGTTGTCTAGAATAAGACGCCTTGAATAAACGGGCAAAAACTATTTGTATATTTTTCTTTTTTTATGTTTTCGATTAGAATTAGGTTGATACGACTAGGAGGGGGTTGTTGGGTTCTCGGAGAGGTGGCGCGGCGGACAAAGGAGGTACAGATACACAGGACAGGCATCACATGCGGTACAGGCCGTTCGAATAATAGTTGCACTACTGAAAGAACCTTTTGGTTTTTAGAATGAAATCCTGGACTGCTTCAAATATAGTCTGATTGGTATGGTCGGATAGGTTAGGATCACCGTTGAGCAGTATCTTAGGGTCGGGTCTGCATATTGCTCGTATGGAGGAGATCATGGTGTTTCTTGGTATCCGGTAAAGAGGGCATGAGAGGAGAAAGTGTTCCGTGCTTTCGACGTCACCACAAGCACAACGAGGAGAGTCGATGAGATTTTTCTCAAATAAGGTGAGATTCAAACTGCTGCAATTTGTCCGGAGTCGCGTGTGAAGTATCTGAGATCGCCTGTTGCCTGTACAAAAGAAAGAGAACTGTTTAGGCAGACTTTGTTGATTGAGAGCATGTTTGAAGGCACCCAGTGAGGGAGACTCGCAAACATTCAATTGTAGAGAGTTCCACTGCCGAATAGAGGAGGAAAGGAAAGAATCTGAATAAATCTTCTTGGTAAACACGGGTTGTCTGATGTCTTGTGAGTTTCTAAGGACCCGTCCCGTCGTTTTGTTCACTTGGGCTGGTACCAAGTTAGAAAGATAGGAAGGAGTTAGGCCGTAGAACATTTTATAGAAGAGTACGAGTTTATGTCTGTTACGTCTGGTTTCCAAGGAGTCCCATTTCGTTTCTTTGTAAAGCTCTCGTATTGACACATACTTTGTGGCTCCAGTCACTATTCGGGCTGCTTCATGCTGGATTTTATCAAGTTCTTCTTTCAGGTAATTTGAGCAATTGTCCCATACGACATCCGCGTATTCCAAGATAGGTCTAATGAAGGAGAAGTATATAGTTTCTAGAGAGCGTCTATCAAGAGTGAACTTGAGTTTCCTCATGATGTTGATCCGTGCCCAAGCTTTGGATTTGATGTTATCGATGTGAGCATGCCAACTGCCGTCGTTAGAAAATGTGACTCCCAAGTGGCGATGTTGTTGGACTTCAGAAATGTCTTGATTGAGCATCGATAGAGAAGGATGGTGAGGTTTATTAACCTTTCGAGAAAGAAGAAGTGTTTCAGTCTTAGAAGGATTGAAAGAGACAAGCCATTTCTGTGCCCAGTCGGATATCTTAACGATATCTGAATTAAGAATCTCAGAAGAAGTGTTTGGGTGCTCCACAATGATATAGAGGCTAGTGTCGTCGGCAAAGAGGCGGATATTAGAGTCGATTTCGGAAACAATGTCATTAATATAGATAAGGAAGAGAAGGGGACCAAGAATAGAACCTTGCGGAACTCCGGCTTTGATATCCGCCCAGTCCGATTTGACGCCTGGTATGATGACACGTTGTTTCCTATTTTGCAGATACTGAGAAAACCAAGCGAGAAGAGATCCGTCGACACCAGCGCTGGTAAGTTTTGCAAGAAGTCCTTTGTGCCAAACACGATCAAACGCTTTACTGATGTCGAAGAAAACCGCTCGTACCTCTTTCCCTTCATCGAGTGCTTTGCAGAAAGCATTGTATAGAAAAGTAAGTTGATTGACAGTAGAGTCACCACGGATGAAGCCAGACTGGAAGGGTGTGAAAAAAGAAGTGTCGAGAAGAAAGTTATAGACATGCTTGAACACAAGCCTCTCTAAGACCTTGTCGAGATTGCTCAGTAGCGATATTGGACGATAATTATTGGCAAGATTTTTGTCGCCTTTTTTAAAGACGGCACATACATGTGCTTCTTTCCAACAAGAAGGAACTTGACCAGTTGAAAGAGATTGATTGAATAATTGACAGAGTGGATGAGAGAGTTCTGTAGCAAGTTCGCGTAGAATTCTGTTATTGATTTCGTCCGGACCAGATGCTTTACCCAATGGTAGGCTTTTCAAGACAGACTCGACCTCCTCAGGAAGAAGAACTAGAGCTGAAATGGTAACTGGTGATGGGTTTAAGAAAGGAACGGGGACATTATTTTCGTTGAGCTGAGTTTGATTAGCAAAGAAGTTGTTGAGAAGGTTAGCCTTATCTACATCTTCAGAGGCTGATGAGTCATCTTGTATTAGTGTTGGTATCGGTTGCTTGTCTGAGTCGGAGATAAAGTACTTCAGAGTAGACCACCAATCACGAGAGGAGAGAGTGTTATTCAAGAGAGTGTGTGCTAATGTTTCGTGATAGTTAGCCTTGGCGTTTCGAACTAAAGTCACAACTTCGTTGCGTAGTTTCCTGAATAGAAACCAGTGTCTCGGAGAATTACTATTCCGCGCCTTCTTGTATGCTCTCTTTCGGCATCTGATTTTGCTTTTAATGGCAGAAGTTATCCATCGAGGTTCAGATGGTTTGACAGTGACAGTTTTATTAGGAATAGCAGCTTTTGTAAGAGCATGTATTTTCCCGGTGAGGAGAGTTGCGTGTTCATCAATATTGTCACTAGTGAAACTTGCCCAACGAGTTTCCGCGGCCATTTGCCTCAGGAGGTGATAGTCACCTCGGTCATACTGCCAAACTGTTCGGGTGTAAGATTTGGCTTTAGGTTTGTCGTATTTGAAAAATCCAAAAATGGGCACGTGAAATCTAACATTCTGATTAAGAAAGGGCTCAGATACGCCACTGAGGATAAGGTTATGTGCATCTTTAACGAGCATAAGATCAAGAAGAGAAGAAGATGTTTCGGTGAAATGGGTCGCTTCATCGATGATTTGGACAAGACCAAGTTGTTGACATATGGAATCTATTTTGCGGGCGCTATTGTGGGTGAGCATATTCAGGTTGAAGTCACCGACAACAATCAAGTCGTCAGTTTGCAGGTCGAGGGCAAGATGAATCGAGTTTTCTATCTGGTTGAGGTAGTCAGCATTAGAGCTTGGCGGCCTATAGAATGTACCGATCAGTATACGTGATCTCTTGAGAAGTAATTCAATCCAGATACATTCAACATCAGGGGACTCGAGCTCGAATCTCCTTTTACATACACACAGACTCCTCCATAACCGTCTGCACGATCTTTCCGTTCAGGTGTTGAGAAGGATGGAATTTTCAGATCTTCAGAGGAAATATTATCATTCAGCCAAGTTTCCGAGAAAGTAAGTACATCAAAAGCCTGGAGTTCGCTGGTTAGGATGTCTAGTTGCGGCAGTAGACTCTGCACATTGTAGTGTATGACACTGAAGCTGCGTGCAAGATTGAGACTGTAGTTGCTTGAGCGAGAAGTGGAGTTTGAGTTATTTAAAGACAGGGGACCAGGGTTTGGATGAATGTCTCCATGAGACAAGAGCAGCTGTGATAACCACGTTGGGAACGCAATATGAATAAGCACACATAGTGCGATGGTAAATAGTGAGAACAGCAAAAGAGCACTCAGAGCTCCTACAGAGAACCTTAAGTTGCGGTAAACATTTTCATCCGGATTAAATCGAGTCCGACCATGGCAATCAATATATGAGAAGTCTGATCTGTCTGAGATACTGATGTACATGGAGTACGTACTGATACTTCTCAAAGGAATAGTAAGAAACAGAAGATCATGGAAGCATAAAGACAGTATGGGCCTGTACCTATACAGCGGCGTGACGGCTATGAACTCAGAGACAGGAAGCATGTTTGTGAATCCCGAGCTGTGAGACGAAAAGTGGTAACCGCACGCCGCGAAAGTGCTGCAGTGTTCCATGCATCCGCACCACGAATTCCCCGCCTGCGCCACGCTCCAACAACCCAACACCTAAAACAAGGGACCCAAGGATAAAAAAGCGTCTCATTGTTAGACATACAAGCATGATATATATGGTCAAGGGATACTCATGTGCACAGTAAAACTTTTAGGTAGTTGGAATCGTAAGGTTCAGAATACATAATCTTAAGGCAACACTTCAGATTACCGACAGTTTGATCCCACGTTAAAGATCCATTATGAAGAATGTATTGTAATACGAAAGTATTAGTTACATGTAGAGAAAGTTAAATCTAGTTGGTTTTGACTGCATTCCGCAAAAGATCTATTTAGAAAAAAGTATAGTAATACGATAGCATATAGTATACAGTTAAATCTCGATAAGGTTTTCTGCGTATTGCTGAATATGCTCAGCAATCAGCAAACACTATTACATGCAAGGCTGAATTAAGGATCAATAAAATGGGATCCATATAGGGGAAATGTGGCTTTGCTTTCTGTTGATTTTAGAGAAATTCACATTACGTGATAAGGGAACAAAATATGCAGGTCACATGTAAAACGGCATTTTCATGGTGGTAACAGTGTTGAAAAAGTCAGTATGGATGCAATTGTTCAACTGTTATGCAAGTACATGAAATAACAATGACAATTCACATCCACCTGTCACATCGGAATGGTGCCGTTTTTGTTTAGGAATAATAATATAGGCAAACACTATGGGTATAACCGGGTGCGAAACCGGTGCCAAGCCAATGCAAACATTCAGTACATCAGTAGAACATGGATAGTTAAACAATTGTCTTGCAGGATAAAGCACTATATGGTAGTAAAATGCAAGGAAATGTGTCTATTTAAACTATCCTATGTGTATCGGCCGAAAGTGTTCTTATTAACACATGTCACATGCCTCTGATAGCGGTGTATGATCACGCTGTGTAGTCGCATTTCAGCGTTGCTATTCGCGTTGCTATGTGTTAAGCATGTATAAAAACAGGCGCCACCTAATTGTTTAAAATATGCTTTGATACTGGATATTCAGATTGAAGTTTTAGTTTCTTACGAGCGTTCTTAAAACACAGCGAGAAAGTTTACTGGGTAAAACCCTGAATTTATAATGCAAATACAGTACATGTAGTTAAAACTACTTTTCACACCATATTTCGAAACTGGAATGGCTATTGCATCGATATTACACCTATCAAACCTAGTTGGCCGGTATATTATATATTCATATACATGAAAACATATCTGGTCAAACTACACATTAAATGGCAACACAAATATAAATATAAGGAATAAACAACATTATTTTGCCGCTCACGACGGTATGAATACATTAGCTTCGGGTGTAAGTGTATCGTAAACGACCTTCGGGCGTTTACGAAGCTTACCCCCTGCGAAGCTAATGTATTCATACCGTCATGAACAGCAAACAGATGTTGTTAATTCCTATAATGACAAATTAATCCATCTGCTCTTTTTCAAGGAAGATCTCAATAAATATTAATAAAAATATCTTCAGTTTGAACTTCTCATTGAAAATGGGATAAACATGCACATCAACTTTAACGCAAATTTCATGTAATTCAACAAAATCCAAACTCTGGAGAAAAGTTTGCAAACTTGCATTACCAATAGATAATCGGTCTAGTATTAAAACAATCCAAATCAGCAATTATATATATTTATATAGATATAGTGGTCCGTACTGAAATCTGAATAAGGGGAGATCCTTTGAAAGCACAGAAAACAAAGCAAATACTGAAAATTGCAGACTCGGTTTAATTGAGTCTGTTCATGAGCAATACTGAAATAACTGCTCACGCCCCCTAGCACCAGCTTAAGCGGAATTCAACTTTCAACTGTAAATGCGCTGAAATCAATGATTCCAAAGGACCAGAAAGTATAACAACACTGAGAATGAGGTACGGGGCGACCTTTTACAGCCGCCACACAAGCACTTAACATCTGCTGTTGTGAATTATGTAAATCTGAATAAGGGGAGATCATTTGGAAGCGCAGAAAACAAAGCAAATACTGAACATTGCAGACTCGGTTTAATTGAGTCTGTTGATGAGAAATACTGAAATATGCAACAGTGCTCACGCCCCCCTAGCACCAGCTTAAGCGGAATTCAACGTTCAACTGAAGTTGCACAGCAAAGATAAAATAATACAGAAAGCTCCTGAATGAACTTTCGGCGTCATTGTTTCCTCAACTATGCAATAAACAAATAGCTCTTAGATTAATGAACAGTAAATATTGCATTTAACCCCTTCCCAAATAGAAGCGCCTTTTAGCGCATTCAGTTTATTCCTCCGCTAAAGAAAATAGTTCCAATTTATACAGTTATGAATATAAATCATAAGGAATATTTTCTTTATTCTAGAAGGTGGTAGTTTAAAGCAGGCTGAAAGTAAAGCAGAATGCGCCTCAAGGCGCATTCTGCTTTACTTTGAACCTGCTTTAAATAGTCGCCTATTTTCAACACTAGAAACAGGCTATTGGGTAAAGGGTTAAGCAATCATTTGACAGAATACAAAGTGAAGGATGTCCGTGCTGAAAGTGCAAACTATAGGCAAAGCAAGAGAAAAATACAAAACGTTCCTGAATAGGCTTTCTGCGTCATTGTATACTCAACTATGCAAATAAATGTCCAAATATACATGTTCAGTAAATATTGCATTAAGCAAACATTTGACAGAGTACCAAGTCAAGGGTGTCAGTGTTTCACAATATAGATTATTCAAGAGCAAGTAACTGTTGACATAATGATCAGATTCTATCCAAAAGCTATCAGTTTGTTTCACTCAAGATACAAAATATGCATACTTAATATGTAAAGAAGTTGAGTTATCGTGACATATCAAAAGTTTTGACGGACAGACAGACAGACATGATCAGATTCTATCCAAAAGCTATAAGTTTGTTTCACTCAAGATACAAAATATGCATACTTAATATGTAAAGAAGTTGAGTTATCGTGACATATCAAAAGTTTTGACGGACAGACAGACAGATGGACGGAAAGATGGTGTTGGTTATGAAACTTATGATGATGTTGGTGTTGATGATATACAAAGAAAAAATCACCTTTAGTATTTTGTACTTGCTGTCATTGGTCCTAGTTATATTTAGGTCTGCGTAGTTACATTAAGGGCCGGAGTTACATATAGGGCCGTTTGTTGTTACAAGTAGGGCCACTTTTTTTCGACGTCATTTCGACGTTTATTTACATTTAGGGCCGTTTAGATACAAGTAGGCCCGCGTAGTTACATTTGGGGCCTAGTTACATATAGGGCCGCTACAGACGTCAAACCCGCCATATTGTCTTACAGCATGCAGCGCTCACCCACACGTTGCTCACATGCATTGTCAGTTTTTTCCAGCGTTGGCGAGGTCCATTCGACGATGATGCCGTCCTTGCTTTGATACAAACGGAGGACACACACGTTTTTAATTGTGTGACATGGGTTTTGACCCTTAATGTCAAAAAAGCATGGCAGTACAATAATGATTGACATCACGCATTAATGACTCTCACGAAATGTTAGATTCATGTTTAATATAACACGATAACAAAGTCAATTTATATCTGGTTAGGTATTCCTATTATTTAGGCAGCTATTCCCAATGCAAAGTTTTTAAATTCCGTGAGTATTTGTATACATCAGAGTCTACGCTATTTGTCATTGCGCAATACAAATGTATCAGAAACAACTAGATAGTAAAACACGGAATGGACTAACTTGGAATTGTTCATTGAAATTTTAGGGTTGAATGAGTTAATAAAACTTTACTTAGTAGCCTGTTTCTAGTTTTAAAGAAAGGAACCATTTAGAGCAGATTGAAAGTAAAGCAGAATGCACTGCACCTTAAAATTTGCTTGGATATGGAATATATTTCTAATTGGGTGGAATAAGATGGACCTATATTCGTAAGTAGAGGAAACAATTAACCCTTTCGGCGCCGTAGTCGCATAAATTCGACTTTGCAAACAGTTTGGATCCAAATCAGACCTCGCGTAAACTGTTTGACATTCATCCATATTTCAAGTCATACAACCTTAAATCTAACTTTTAAACGTTCTTGCAGACAACAATACTTCAAAAATTTCAAATGTTTCAACATGAATACATACTGTACTGAAGCAGACAACAATAAGGTGGCGAAGGGGTAAGAATCTCCCAAACAATTTGGCGCCGAAAGGGTTCAAGGTGTGTTTATGGAATAATGGGGTCACTAATAACCTGCCTTAAACACTGAAAACACGTTGTCTTCCCACTTAGGCACTTACTGTCTTACAGTTTAACCTCTCAACAACGACGAGTCACAGTAAAAGGGGATGGGTGACTGTATTCATGACTGTATAAAGAGGAATTATTGAAAGAATATAGGCGTATTTATTGGGGAAGTTGTTAAGCATCTGCCTTTCAGGTTTCTTATGGCTCTTTATCATATTAATTTTGATCATGCAGGTTGAAAGTCTTATATAACCCATTACCCCATACATACACATTTTTATGCCTATGATTTATCCCTCCATTGAAGAAAATAGATCAAATTAACACAGCTATGAATATTTATCATCAGAAACATTATCTATATTCTAGCAGAAGGTAGCTTAAAGCAGGCTGAAAGAAAAGCAGAATGTGCCTTAAGGCGCATTCTGCTTTTCTTTCAACCTGCTTAAGTAGTCACATATGTTCAAATCTAGAAACAGCCTATATGGTAAAGGGCTAAACACTAAAAACACGTTGTCTTCACACTTAGGCACTTACTCTCTTACAGTATAACCTCGTAACCAAGGACCAGTCACAGTAAAGGGGAATAGGTGACTGCTAAATGTAGACTAAAAGTAAGGTTAAACGCTTCATCTAACAGGCTTCTGATTTAGAAATACAGCGCTCCATCTCTACAACGACACGCAATGGGAGACCAAATATGTGTGCGTTGTTCGGAGGGAGTCGTTTTAGGGAGGGGAATTGGCTTACATTTTGCAAACAGCTTGAATCGAAATCAGACGCCGCGTAACGCGGCATATGATATTGATTCAAGCTGTTTGTCACTCGTTATTATTTTTTCCCGTCAAAATGTCCTATATGTAACTTTGAGAAAAAACAAGAGACGACAATTTTAAGGATAAGAAATTGCAGCCGTGAATAGGTTGGACATACAGCGGCAAGTATCATTGTAAGGAGGGAGTCGTTGTTGGAAGGGCCGTTGTAGGGAGGGACCACTGTAAAATGAAGGATTATAAATCAAAACAAACCAACAAAATAAAGCAATCAAATAATATTTAGTTTCTATGTAAAACATTTTTACTACATTTTTACTAAATTTGAATGTATGGCGGTGTCTTAATTTATACTGCTCTTGTCTTTCAAGACCAGTGAATGAAGAGTTCTGCGTGTCCTGTGACAACCAGAACTCGCCATGACTTAAATCTTAAGTGGTCAACTGTCTTCAAAACTAGAAACAGGCTTAGAGTTAACATCCCCAAACAGGTTTTCTTTTGAGACACATGTATTGTAATAGCGAGGCTTTCCAGGGGTGTGTTTTATTTACATAATCATGATTATGATTAAACTTATAATCAGAATCATGATTTAAGTGATAAAAAAAGCGTGATTAGACAATGATTATGATATCAAACTGCTTGTATCATGATCAGAAACCGGAAACGCAGGCTAGCGTCTGATTAGTTAATTCAAATAAAAATTTATTTAAAAAAAGATAACTTTTGGGTAAATTGTGACTTAAGTTATAATGTAAGATATGCCGAACAGTTTGAGACCTGATCAGACGCCACGAACGTTAATCAAGAAACTGGTTGCAAAAAGCAGTGAGTGTGTTTATTGACTTTATTCAAAGGGGTTAATTTATTGCTCAAAGTTAATTTTAAATAAATTAAAGTTATAAAGCATAATGAGTGTCGAAAGACTGTTTAATTTTGCCAGACGTAAATGAAATAGCTGGTTGAATCGACAAGTGCTATATGATTACAATTTAATCGAGCGTTGGGCTCGATTATTTCTGATTAGCGTGATTACAGAACATGATTCTGATTCGATTAAAAAAACGACCGAATCACAATCATGATTGCTAATCATGATTATGATTTTGAATAAAAAAACACCCCCTGTATACCTTCCATTCAACCACAAAAAAATGTATAGCGTAACTGAGTAACTATATCTAGATAAACTCGAGTATATATTGAGACACGGAAGCGGAATATAACCAGTAACAGTTTACCACATTCAGTGTTTTCGCGTCACATTTCAACCTTCTTCTGTCATCCTCATATCGTCTGCTGTAAAAGCATCGTCGATTTTTTTGGCCCACATGAAATTTTACTCTTTTTTAAAATAAAAAAATAAAAATAAATAAAAAAGAGTGTCAAACAGTTTGGATCCAGAGACTCGGCTTCTGATCTTGGGCTAGTCTTTTTTGCGCTGATCTTTATTTATAGTTACCTTTCATCGAAAAAAAAATATCGTAAGGTTTTTTACCCCTTTACCATCACCAGATTGTCGTCTGTTTCAATATTGTTGTCTGCAATATCGTTTCAAAGATAAGATTTAAGACAGTTAAGCGTTATTTCGAAACGAGTGTCAAAAAGTTTGGATCCTGATCAGACGCCGCGTAACGCGGCGTCTGATCAGGATCCAAACTGATTGCAAACGCGCCTTTATGCGTCATTGGTAGTTACAGGGTTAACAAAGACAACATGTGATAACCACTTGACTGCATTATCAATATTTCTCTGTATACATAATTATACGCACATAAGTATATGCATAACGCGTAATATTGTATATACATTGTAGGAGTTATTTACTGTGTGTATGCATGCATTTAGTCAAACTTGTGTTTAGCGACCACTTATAGAAATAGTATTGAAGTAAATTATTAAAAGTCATATGGTTGCTAAAAGCATGATAAAAAACCCAACAGAAAGCTCCATTATGAGCTTTCTGTATGAAGTTTATCTTATAATAAGCATTGCTTAACCTTTTACCTGATAGCTTATTTCTAGTATTGGAGATAGGTGACCACTTAAAGCAGGTTGAAAGTAAAGCAGAATGTGCCTTAAGGTACATACTGCTTTACTTTCAGCATGCTTTAAGCTATATCTGCTAGAATTAAAAATATATTTCTTATAGAACATATTCATTACTGTATAAATTGGAACTATTTTCTTGAGTGGAGGAATAAAATAAAGTCGTAAAAAGGCGTATTTATGGGGGAATGGGTTAAACTACAACCTGTATTAGCTTATTCAATCTGAGACTTCAAAGGACAATTCAATTTCCAATTCAGTCTAGTCCATTTTTAGATAATATCGTACATAAATATTGCAAAATAACAAACAGTACAGACTCTAAACAGTTGGAATGCTACCATAAGAGTCCTCTGATCCTACACTGCTTGTATAGGATAAGTACACTCTTCACAGATATACCATTTGTAAACTTAGTGCCGAGTAAACTCGTCGCTAGGGTTGAATTAGTTAAAATGTGTGTAAATTTCTTCTGTTGAATGGTCTAAACCCTGTCATAACCATTGACACCAAAGGCGCGTTTGCAAACAGTTTGGCTACTGATCAGACGCTGCGTAACGCAGCGTCTGATCAGTAGCCAATCTGTTTGACACTCGTGTTTAAGATAGGTGACCGCTTAAAACAAGGTGACAATAAACAGAAAGCTAATTTAAGAACTTTCTGTTTTACTGTCACCTTGCTTTAAGCGATCACCTAACTTTTAAACAATCAATTAACCATCTTTTTACTGACCGTAATAGAGAGGCTTTCCTGTATAATTTTGAAATTAATACTGGAGCAGACGGCAGTATGTCGGTGAAGGGGGTAACTTTGACGTTGAACGGGTTGATGGTAATTAATGTGTGTGTATAGATTGCTCTATCGTGCACTTCACGGAGTGTAGTGTTCATCACTTGTCTATACTACAACGTATACATAGCCTGTATAATCCAATGATATAAGTGAAACTGGTTTACGTGACTTCAGTTAAAAGTTGTTAGATGAAGCGATACTAATCTTATTATGAAGAAATAAAACCTGAACATTTCAGCAAGGTTGGATGATTTTGTTTAAAGTAACCGACAAGGATGTGACTTTGAGCTGATATTTGGATATGTACGTTATTTAGAATCTTGTGATTGTAGACTCGACTTGGGTAAAATGGAAGATGAAACTATGGATAGATCTAGCAAAGAGGTGAGAACAGTTATATAACATGTGCTTGTTATATGTGTACAGCCAAATTGGTTTAACCCATTTGTGCCAACGATCACGTATATGGGACATAGGCAAACAGTGTAGACTCTGATCAGACGCCGCATTATGCGGCGTCTGATCAGAGTCTACACTGTTTGCTGATAGGAATTTCAATATAAAACAAAATGAAAATGAAAATTTTGACAAGGCATCCCTTTGATAAATGGACTAATCAAATATATAAACATGGAAGAATCCACTGCGCGCAAATGGGTTAAAGCGGCCATTCTTGGAGTGAACTCATTTTATTATGTAGATATTGAAAGGGCAGGTATCTACTCAATGCAAAGCAGATGCATGACAGAACTCTCTTATTAAGGCATCTTTCCGCTTATTTTTGTCCTGCATTAAGATGTCGTTAGTCTTTACCCTTTTGCAAAGTAGACTCTTCTATGCGTATATATTGGGTGATCTCATTTTTAGTTTAAGGGTTGGTTATTTTGGTTATTTATTTTTTATAGAAATTATACTGTTAGCAAACAGACCAGACGCAGCATTAACCCACTTATGCCTAGCGCCCTACACAAAATGTGTAGACTCAGATCAGACGCCGCATAATGCGTCGTCTGATCTGAGTCTTCACTGTTTGCTAACACGAATTTCTATCACAAGTAAGCTGAGACTATAAAATGAGACCAGGCACTCTTTAAATGAAAAACAAAACATGAAATAATCCACTAGGCGTAAATGGGTGAAGTGAGTTGACACTATTTTAGTTCAATTTTGATATAACGGTGGGCAGATTTCAGACACTTCACAGCCTGGATATCGTCTGTTTTAAAACTTGTTTATCAATTTAAGAAAATAGGCACAAAGAGAGACAGAGAGAGAGAGAGAGAGAGACAGAAAGACAGCAAGACCGATATACAGGATAGAGGAAGAGAGATAGAGAGAGAGACAGAACGAGACAGACAGCCAAACAGAGACAGGCAGACACAGAGAGACATAGATACGGACAGATAGATAAATAGACAGACAGACAGACAGACAGACATAGACAGAGAAGGAGATGGCATATATATGAGGGGAGGGGGAACAATGAGATACAGCCAAGGGGCGGAAGAAATAGAAATATGTTATTGAGAGTTAGTAAAAGAGAGAAAGAAAGAGAGAGAGATGGAGAAAGAGAGTAAAGAGAGAGAGAGAGAGAGTTAGAAAGTGATAAAGAGGCAGATAGAGAGCGATACAAACAATTATACAGAGTCAGAGAGTGTTAGAGAGGGGCAAATCAGAGAGATATATATAGAGAGAGGGGTAATAGATAAAGAGGGAGAGTTTGGGAGAGATGGGAGAGAAAGTTAGAGAATATTGAAAAGTCAAAGCAAACGAAAACTAGAAGCAGACGATTAATATTAGAGCAGGGATTGTGCTTTTCGGGTTGTTACAGTGGAGAATCTGTTATTCTTTTCCGTTTAAACGAAACGAAACGCAAAGGAAAAAACATAGAAAAGTGCAACTTTTGGACAATACTGATAATTCATGTTTATCTTGGTGACAAACAGTTTGGAGTCTGATCTGGCTCCAAACTGTTTGCAATGGAAATAATAGTTTTAGCGTAAACGCGTTTATTGGGAAAGAATAACACATTCTCCACTGTAAGCTATTAACTCCTTTTTTATTTATTTAAGTATATTCATCCTTTGTTTTAAAACTGTATCATTCCTTATTTGTGCTCACGATTTTTGGCAATTTAAGATGATCTTTTCTATAGATGTATATTTGTTTTGTCTGTACAGCTTGTGTATGTGTGTTTTCTTTCATACATAATTTTGCTTTGTTATGTCAAAACAGTAAACTTTCAATCGACCTGTTATCCGTTGATAATTTCTGTCACGATTTTACACAGAAGGCAGACAAAAACCGAATATAGAGAATAGTGTGGAGAAATATTTCATAAATTGAAACATGATCATAATGGGTGGAAAACTATATTCTTCTGGCTTAATCAATTGATAAGATTGTCGCCTGAAAATTTTGTCGTCTGCAACAATGTCTACATTTCCTTTAGAAATTATTATCAGAGTGTCAAACAGGTTGGATCATGATCAGACGCGGAGTTTTAGGCGTCTGATCTTAATCCAAACTGTTTGCAACCGTAATCACAAATTTGATCTACAATGTACGTTTCAGACGATTATTTGCAAGGTCATGTAAATTTCTAAACTTTATAGATTAGTCACCCTAGTGACTTTCAAATACAGTGTACGTCAATCTTCATGCAGCCAATCAATACGTTAGTTCCATTTGAACAGCGTGAATCCAGATCAGACGCCGAGTAACTACATGTATTATGATGGTGGTTGATTTTGTTACCCCTACAATGCAATAACGTCATCAGCTTTAAATATTTGTCGTCTGCTTTTATTTCTCCTAATTCAAATTTTAGGTATCTTAAATTTTATATATAAGAAATATGAAACAGCGGCGTCTGAGCAGGATCCAAACTGTTTGAAAATAACAATTGAACTCGGAGTAAGACAGCCACTTGGTTAAATCGAAAGAGTTTTAAAAAAAATATTTAAAAAAAGTTTTAACATACAAACCGCTCTTTTCTAATATTACGACCTCTAAGGTCCTTAGAGGTCAAAATATTAGAAAAAAAGCAGTTTATATATTAATACTTTTTTAATTCCCTATCTGGTATATTGTTATAATTGTTGTTAAAAAAGCAGGCGTCTTGTTGTTATAATTGAGGAAGAAAGCATGTGTTATTCTTTCCCAATAAACGCGTTTGTGCTAAAACTATTATTTGCACTGCAAACAGTTTGGAGCCAGATCAGACGCCGGGTAACCCGGCATCTGATCAGGCTCCAAACGGTTTGCCACCAAGATAAACATGAAATATCAGAATTGTCCAAAAGTTGTTCTTTTCTACGTTTTAGCGCTTTGCGTTTACGTACGTTTGCGTTTAAACGGGAAAGAATAACAGATTCTCCACTGTACATGTACAGTGTACGTGGAAAGGGATGGTTGTCCAATTAGCATACCTTCGCCGAGATAATGTTATCGCAAACGTTATATAATACATGTACATGTACTATAATATTCATAAACTTATCTTGATAATAATCGTGACGTAACTCGTGCTCTTTTTTAAACCCATTACGTCATGAATACGCCTTATTAATCCTTTTGTAAATTTCTCCACTGAAGAAAATACACGTATATCCAATTTATAGAGTCATGAATATACTTCATATGAACTAGTGTTTATATCCTAGCAGATTGTAGCTTAAAGCAGACTTAATGCGTTTTCTGTTTTACTTTGAAAATACATATTGTCAGCTATCTTCAAAACTAGAAACATACTGTATGGGGCAAAGCGTTAAAGCGACATGACTTGTAACTGATATCAGGTAACCGGCCGACTTATCAGGATCTCCATTCTTATCGGTGTTTCGACAACATAAGACATTTTTTCTTCGCCGCGAACCGTCAGATTTGGATGACTGCTTTAGTACTGTTTTCTGCAATATTATTTCAAATACAGTCGAACTTCGATATCTCGAACTCGGTTAAATCGAACATACCCGTATTTCAAAGTTAAAACGTGGCTTAGTCACGTTTTAACTTTGAAATATGGGTATGTTCGACCTAACCGAGCATGAAATAATGCAGTTCATCTGTTGAACTATCGGATAGTTCGAGTTAAGCGAGTTCGAGATATCGAAGTTCGACTGTATAGTGTTAACCCATTATCCCATATATACGCCTGTTTACAATTTTTATTTATTTCTCAAATGACGAAATTAGTTCGAATTTGTAGTTATGGATATGAATCATATGAAATATTTTCTTTATTCTAGCTACTGGTAGCTTAAAGCAGGCTAAAAGTCAAGCAGAATGGGCCTTAAGGCGCATTCTGCTTGACTTTCAACCTGCTTTAAGCGACAACCTGTCTTCAAAACTAGAAACAGGCTATGGAGTAATGGGTTAACCCATTGATCCACAGTGCCGCATATACACAACCCATTGACAAGGATCTGTGACATTCGTTATTTTACAATATATTGTTAGCACATTCTGTCCTAGCGACGAGTATACTCGTTATCAACAAACAATGTACCAGGGCTTCCATAAGTTGATAAAGAAAATCCTAAGATTTCAAAATTTTAAATTTTTCAAGCACGATATACCGAATTATACCTTTAACCTATAGTCTGTTTCTAGTTTTTAAGATACGTGATGCTTAAAGCAGGTTGAAAGTAAAGCAGAATGCGCCTGAAGGCGCATTCTGCTTTACTTTCAGCCTGCTTTAAGCTTCCATCTGTTGGAATAAAATTCGGAAAAATCCGGAGAAATGGCAGCCCTGATGTACCTGTCAATAGTGGTCTTCTCCTATGCAAACAGTACAGACTCTGATCAGAGGGCTCATAAAGGAGTGGTCTGTTCAAGGTCTACACTGTTTGTCAATTTGCAATATATTATTCAAATCAACCATAGAAAGTAAACAAAAGACCAGACTTTATTAGAATCTGGAATTTTCCATTAAACGTTTCAGTGTAGACACCGCGCTAATATTTAACCCTTTCCTCCCTGAAACTTTAAATGCATAATTCAAGCTTCCATTTTAGTCTTGTCAATTTTTGACTATTTATAGGGTTATTATTGTCAATGTGTTGCAATATGACAAACAATGCAAACCCTGATCAGAAGGATCCTTTAGGAGGCTTCTGATTCGAGTATACACTGTTTGAATAGGACACATATATTTTTCATAGGTACACTGTTCTTAAGACAAGGGTTTAAAGAAGACTAATTTAACATGTGAAGTACATGTACGATAATTTCTCAAATAGACACTAAATATCTTAACTCTTTCAAACAAAGTAACGCTTGTGGGTTAGTAGAACCCCTTTTAGTCACCTAAACATGTACCAGTCTACTTGGAATTCTGAGTAGTTTAGTAAATACGGATCTAAAATATCAAACAGTGTAGATCCTGATCAGAGGGCTCTTGTAGGAGCCCTCTGATCAGGGTCTACACTGTTTACAAATATAATGAATAAAATAATTATATTTAAAACAAGTCGATGGTCATGAAAAAGTTAAGCCCAAGCGCATAAGGAAGAGTTCTTGTTTGACGACCGGAAGTTTCCGCTTGTACTTATACATAATGAAAAGGTTGATAACTTTCAGTGTTTTTCTTGATTGCTCAGTTGATAGAGTGATTTACAGTGCTCCCTCTCTTCAACGACACCCAATGGGAGACATAGAATGTGTGCGTGTTGATCGGAGGGAGTCGTTATATGGAGGGAACATTAAGACTTGGCTTACATTTACAAACAGCTTAAATCCAGATCAGACGCCGCGTCTGATCTGGATTCAAACTGTTTGTCACTCGTCAATAAATGTATTCTATCTATTAATCTATTATATGTAACTTTGTCACTTTAAGAAAAAACAGCAGACCACAAATTTAAGCAGACGATATCGCAGCAGTAAAAGCGTTAGACATAATTGTCCTGTTTAGGGAACAGCGGCAAGGGTCGTTGTAAGGAGGGAGTCGTTGTTGGGAGGGCCGTTGTAGAGAGGGAACACTGTACTATGAATCCAAAGAGCATGGGGTCGAGTCCCATTCGATTAAAATCTTATTTTTGAGTCCGATTTTATTGACCTGTCAGTCATGAATAACGCAGAAATCAAGGGACAAGTTATGTTTAGGCTCCGTTGGTTAGAATCATTGTTCGCTATATACAGTGGAGAAAACGTCATTCTTTCCCGTTTAAACGCAAACGAAACGCAAACACATCGCAGTAAAATGGGGGAAACATGACAACTTATTCTTTCCCAATAAACGCGTTTACGCTAAAACTATTATTTCTATTGCAAACAGTTTGGAGCCAGATCAGACGCCGGATTAGGCTCCAAACTGTTTGCCACCAAGATAAACATGAATTATCAGAATTGTCCAAAAGTTGCACTTTTCTACGTTTTAGTGTTTTACGTTTCGCTTCGTTTAAACGGGAAAGAATAACGTTTTCTCCACTGTAACTTTAACTACGTTTTGGATTATTAACTAACATATCAACAAAATCGGAATGTAAGACTTCATTGAGCTGTCAAGCTACGCATTGCATCTTATCAATCTAATTGTGTCTGTTTTTCAACATTTCCAAAATCGATATGGCACGATATAATGTTAAAACATATTCATTAACTTGATTGCTACTTTATGATTGATTGATTGAGTTGGGTTTTACGGCACCGCGACACATGAAATGGTCATATGGCGCCGACAAACGTCACACTAAAACGATTGTATGTGAAAACACTAAAATATCTCGATCAACGAGAGTGTAAAAGCACGGAAAGAAAAAGGAAAACTAAAAGGACAGAAACATACATACAACTAAGTAATAATAAAAGCCTCTTAAAAACTAAATCTTGCTGTATAAAACCAGTCTCCTTAAGAAAATTAATTATATTGTCATATGACACTGAACTAAAAAGTTCTTTCATAGAACAAGTTTCAAAATATCTTTGTCTTATGATGGAAAGATCAACAAAATCCAATAAGAAGTGTTTAACAGAGTATGACCTTATGCAGAAAATACATTATGGCTGAATTTCTGTTTCAATATGTACGAATGACTTACATAAGTGTTCCCTATGCGACATCGAGAAAGAACCACTTCCTCTCTGCGCACAGGTCTGTTTGATGAACAACTATCACCTATAATAGGCTTGATTGAAAATAATTTACTACTTGTGCAGTTGTTCCATGAACTGTACCATTTAGACGTAATGTACTGGTTAATAAGAGGTTTTATAAGTGAAAGGCAGATTAATATTAGCGGCATTCAGATTTAGGACAGACTTGGCTGCGGCGTCCACCTCTTCGTTGCCTGCAATGCCAACATGGCCAGGAAGCCAACAGAGTATGATAGTTTTGGAATTTGAAATACTGTTGTGTTTCAAAAGAAGCTGTTGAATTAGAGGGTCAGTAGTATTCCGGTTTAATAAAGCCTGAAGAACAGAAAGTGAATCCGAAAATATAATGAAATTTTGTCTATTGCTTTTCAGAATGAACCTCAAAGCAAGGTCAGTAGAAAAAATAGATGCGTTGTCCGGAAGCCTCACCTTAGAGGTGTACAAATCACTAACAGATGCACATCCCACCCTGAGGCCATCCTTCGAACCATCAGTATAAATTGCTGTATAATTTTGATAATGCGATCTGCCCTTATTAAGATATTTATAATTCACAACAGCAGATGTTAAGTGCTTGTGTGGCGGCTGTAAAAAGTCGCCCCGTACTTCATTCTCAGTGTTGTTATACTTTCTGGTCCTTTGGAATCATTGATTTCAGCGCATTTACAGTTGCAAGTTGAATTCCGCTTAAGCCGGTGCTAGGGGGCGTGAGCACTGTTGCATATTTCAGTATTGCTCATGAACACTCAATTAAACCGAGTCTGCAATTTTCAGTATTTGCTTTGTTTTCTGTGATTTCAATGGATCTGCCCTTATTAAGATTTTTATAATTCACAACAGCAGATGTTAAGTGCTTGTGTGGCGGCTGTAAAAAGTCGCCCCGTACTTCATTCTCAGTGTTGTTATACTTTCTGGTCCTTTGGAATCATTGATTTCAGCGCATTTACAGTTGAAAGTTGAATTCCACTTAAGCCGGTGCTAGGGGGCGAGAGCACTGTTGCATATTTCAGTATTGCTCATGAACAGACTCAATTAAACCGAGTCTGCAATTTTCAGTATTTGCTTTGTTTTCTGTGATTTCAAAGGATCTGCCCTTATTAAGATTTTTTTAATTCGTCGTGGATGATTTTTTGCTATCACTTAAAGAGAGAATTACATTTGGTATGTTCATTGTCCAAGGGGGTATTTTGGATGGCTTTAATGATCGAATGCTATCTACATTTAGTCCTGCAGCTTGAATTGCAGGTTTTATGCGTAACCCAAGTGGTGGTATTGCTGTGGGTTTCTTGTCGTAAAGGACGGAATACGTTGGGTCAAAAATGACTTCTTGGTTGGGTTGCTGGGGTTGGATTTTACACTGAGTGTGTAATTAAGAGCTAATTTTTCTCTTCGAATGGCCAAAGATGGTTCATTGGCTTCCACGAGAAGACTTTCGATCGATGAGGTTCGAAAAGCTCCCTGTATGGATGGATGAGTTGGGTTTTACGGCACTGCGACACAAAAAGGTCATATAGCGCCGATGATTGATGAAGGGTGATGAGATGAAATGATGATTTCAGGAAGATGGTTTCGGTTAATCCCATTCGTTGACCAGCAGCGCATGGGATCAAAACTACCGACCTGCCTTCCTTTTAGTTCTTGGCAGAGGGAACAATCTCGGTCTAAGAAACAGAAACAATTCCCTATGACAATTAAGCCCCAGAACTACGGCAAAGTAGGAAGGTGCAAGCCGCAGTTCCTGATGGTGAATTGTATTGAGCATCTTTAAATACGACTTTCGAGCTGATCCATATACGATGCTTCCATAATCTAATTTGGAACGAATCAAAGAACGATAAAAACGTAAGAATGGATGAGTTGGGTTTTACGGCACTGCGACACAAAATAGGTCATATAGCGCCGATGAGTAATGAAGGATGATGAGATGAGATGATGATGATTTCAGGAAGATGATTTTGGCTAATCTCATTTGTTGCGCAGCACATGAGATCAAAACCACCGACCTGCCTTCCTTTTAGTTCTTGGCAGAGGGAATAATCTCGGCCTAATAAACAGAAAAGATTCCCTTTGACAATTAATAAATAAATACGAAAGAAGACTCAAGCAGGAAACGCAACACAAACAATACACCCAAGCCCAAGAACTGCGGCAAAGTAGGAAGGTCTATAAACGTAAGAGAATTGTTCGACCAGCTCCCCAGTCAGTGTTGGCTAAGACTCTTAGAAGATTAAGAGCCTTGAGACATTTAGTACTCAAAGTTTTGATGTGCGGGATGAATGAGAGTTTTTGGTCAAAAATTACACCAAGAAACTTCGCTTCCGCAGCTACTGGAATCTGAATGCCATTCAGATTTAAAACTGGATCATCATGGGATTTTCTAAGCTGACAAAAATGTACACATTGTGTTTTTGATGTGGAAAATTTAAAACCATTTTTATCCGTCCAATCTTGTAACTTGTTAAGACATTGTTGAATGTGTCTCTATATCGTTGGCATATTCTTTGATCTATAGCAGATAAAAAAACCATCAACATATAGAGAGCAATCAACATCGTTATTTAAACAATACTGTTGATTTTTATACCAAATAGTGTAACAGATAGTATGCTACCTTGTGGGACACCCTCTTCTTGCTCATGCAAGTCTGAAAGGGTTGACCCAACACGCACTTGAAAATTTCTGTCAGATAGAAAGTCTGAGATGAAAGAAGGTAATCGACCTTTGAGACCTAGATCTTGCAGGTCTTTCATTATCCCATACTTCCAAGTTGTGTCATAGGCCTTTTCAAGGTAAAAAAATACTGCAACTAGATGTTGCTTTTTTATAAATGCATCACGAATAAAACTCTCTAATTGAACAAGGTGATTATTTGTACTTCGCTGGCTTCTGAAACCACTCTGAAAGTTGGTGATTAAACCATTTGATTCAAGAAACCAGACTAAACGGGCGTTTATCATTTGTTCGAGAGTTTTACAGACACAACTAGAGAAATAGGGCGGTAATTGGATGGTATAGAACTGTCCTTGCCTGGTTTTTGTATTGGTATAACTATGGCTTCCTTCCATGATGGAGGAAGCAAACCAGTTTCCCATATCCTGTTAAAGATGGATAACAAAATCACCATTACTGTATCAGGAAGGTGCTTCAAGAGCTGATAATGAATATTATCAGGGCCAACGGCCGTATCGTTAGACTTATTCAACGATTCTTTCAAATCTTAAATCGAAAATGGTAAAATTGTATTGTTCGTCATTGTTTGACCTAAAATTGATTGTTTTTTTCCTCTTTTTGTTTGTATTTTTGGAATTTCTTACAGTAATTTGTTGAAGACGAGTTTTTGGAAAAAGTGTCTGCCAAAATATTAGAAATGTCATGTTTATAACATGCCATTTCTGAATCAGGCTTTTGAAGGTGCTTTACTGATGAAGGTTTACCTTTACCAGTAATTTTCTTAACCATATCCCAAACCTTTTTAAAGGGGTATAGGAATTGAGTTTTGAAACATAAGATTGCCAAGATTTCTTTTTGGCTTGCCTAACGGTACGGCGAGCTTCAGCTCTAAATATTTGAACATTTCCTAAGTTATCAGGACTTGGATGCAAGTCAAATTTTCGGACAGCGGCCCTGCGTTCTCTGATTGCAGTTTTACACTCATCATTGAACCATGGTCTACTTCTTTTTAAATTTGTAGAGGTCTTAGGAATACACTCTTCAGCAATCTGAAGAAGAGTGGAGGAAAACAACTCGATTGGATCCTCGATATCATTGAACATAGTCGGGGTGATTCTCGAATTATAAAGAAATTGAAAGATTCTCCAATTAGCTTTTGAAAACTTCCAGTGTTGAATAGAACCACAGGTACTTGTAACATACTTTATTATCTATTAACACCCCCCTTAAAACAAAAAAAACATTTTTTTTTTTTTTTACTATACTTCTATTATAGATACAAGGTAAACAGCTCAATTCGACACCTAGTCTTTACTATCCACTTTAACTGATGCTAAAATAGACTCGATCGCCGATATTCTCTTGTGGTATCCTCGGGAAAGGATTAATTTATCAATATCTACTTTTTATTTCATCAAATTCCGTCAAATAACGCCACAGTACGTGAATTATAACGAAAATGTGTATCAAAAAGTTTTATGTCGTTCTCTTGGTACAGCATTTATTGCCCAAAATAAGGGGTAATCTAGTCGGTTTGCACATTTAACGGCCTTTACGGCTGGAACTTTCACCTAATTTCATTAGAGCAAACGCGTTTGTGTCGGAACATGACCCTCTTCACTATCAGCTATATGAAATATACATGTAATTTGGCATGAAATTGACAAGTGAAAGTCTCATTTCATTGTGAATGCCATTTTGAATACCGGAATGAATTGAATGAACGGAGCGATCTCATTGGTCAAAATTAAACAGGTAAAGTTTCTTTTAATTTTGCATTCTATGTAAATTATATAAAACTGATAATATTTCATTTAAAGATGATTTATAATATTTGGTGAAAGTTCCAGTGGCATAGGCCGTTTATTGTGGACAAATAACAGATCACCCCTACATGTACATTCGTTGCTATGTACCATGAAAACGACAGAAAACTTTTTGATGCTTATTTTCGTTATAATTCACATACTGTGGCGTTATTTGACGGAATTTGATGAAATAAAAAGTAGATATTGATAAATTAATCCTTTCCCGAGGATACCACAAGAGAATATCGGCGATCGAGTCTATTTTAGCATCAGTTTAAGTGGATAGTAAAGACTAGGTGTTGAATTGCGCTGTTTACCTTGTATCTATAATAGAAGTATAGTAAAAAAAATAAAAAAAATAAAAAAAAATTTAAAAAGGGGGGGGGGGGGTTTAATAGATAATAAAGTATGTGTCAAGTACCTGTGAATAGAACCTGGTGGGGAAGGTGTTGCGTTGGACAAAATAATAGGAAACTGATCACTGCCACACAAGTCATTATGTACTGTAAATTCAAAGTCAAGTAAAAGAGATGGGCTACAGATGGAAAGGTCTAGAGAAGAATAGTGCCCAGTGGAAGGATGTAAATATGTTGAAGATTTATCATTGAGAAGACACAGGCAATTTCTACCTATAAAGTCTTCTACAATTCCCCTCGATTATTTATATCGGAACATCCCCAAAGAGGACTGTGACTATTTAAATCACCCAAGAGCATAAAAGGCCCTGGGAGTTGTTTAACCAGATTGTCCATTTCTGCAGGATCTACCACACAGTTTGGTGGTATGTATATAGATTATAGAGCATATTGTTTTTGTTCTCTAAAAAGTGACACTTACAGCCACTGCCTGCAGTGGTGTGTTCAAATCTATTTTACGAATATCTGGTACTGCATTTAAATGACATACATGCACTTTCATTTTTTGCTCAACCTTAACTTTTCACACTTGTTTAAAAGAAGATATTTAATTACAACAAATCCAAATGTAGTTCTCTTTATTTGTTTTTGAAGAAATATTTTCTCATCAAAATTCCTAGGAATTTTTGTAAAAAAGGAGATCTTAAAACACACACCAAAAGATAGTTTTTGCTTATATTGGCACACATTGTTTCTCCGACTAATTTTATTCTTCAAGCAAAGTTTCACCAAAACTACATAAATAAGCTCACCTTCGAGCAACTTTAACATCATTTTAGCTCAACTGAGCCAAAGGATCAAGGTGAGCTATTGGGATGGCCCTGTGTCCGTCGACGCACGTCGTTAACAATTACTTCAAATGACACCTGCTCCTATACCCCTTGACAGATTTCAACCAAACTTTACAGGCATGTTCCTTGGGTCAAACTCTTTCAAATATGTTCAAACAATTAAAAACAATGTACAACCCTGGTTGCCATGGCAACCAAAGTGAAAAAATAAGGAAATCTTGTAAAATCTTCTTGTTTGAAACTACAAGGGAAAGATCTTATAGAGTTATATAGTGACATTTTCAAACGTCTTCTCCTCTAAAACTAAGATTGCCAAAGGTTTGATATTTGGCATGGTGACACTTCTAGAAGTCCTATACCAATATTATTTAAATAGTTCTGGTTGGTTGCATATCTAGGTCACAGGAGCTAAAAATAGATTGTTTTCAATGAAAACTTAAAAAATCTTCTTGTCTGAAACTACAAGGACCATAGCTTAGATATTTGGCATATAGCATCGCCTACAGGTCCTCTATCAAGTTTGTTCAAATTATGCCCCTGAGGTCAAAATTGGCTCCGCCCGGGGGTCACAGTTTTACAAAGAGTTATATAGTAAAATTTTCAACATCTTTTCCTCTAAAACTAATATGGCCAGAGCTTTGATATTCGGCATGGTGACACTTCTAGATGTCATCTACCTATATTGTTCAAATGGTTTCAGTCTGTTGCATATCTAGGTCACAAGAGCTACAATAGATTTTTTCAATGTCTAAAACCTTAGTACCCTGATCTTAGATATTTGGCACGTAGCATCATCTACTGGTCCTCTATCAAGATTGTTCAAATTATACTCCTCGGTAAAAATTGACTCCGTCCTGGACATAAATCATTATCTCCATTTTGTCAGCTGTTCTCAGGTTAGCGAAATATGCTCCATGGGGCTCTTGTTAAATATAACAGAAACCCCAGTTATATTGGCACATATTGTTTCTTAGACTATCATTATTCGTCAAACATAGTTTCATAACACCTTTCACCAAAACTACAGGTATAAGCTCACCTGCGAGCTACCTTAACATCACTTTTACATATACTCAAGCGCAAAAGAAACTGTACATGCGTATTTCACGCCATGTTGATTGATGAAATATGAAAGTTCCATAAATATATCCCATTGATGATGGTTGCATTTGCGATAAATTCGACACGATACTGTTCATTTAGTTTCAATGCAATCAAGGTCAAAATCAAAAGTAGCAGAATTGCTAGAACAGGATATTATTAAAATGAACCCTATAGTGAATGAACAATCAGCTTTTGTCAGTGGCGTCAATGTCACATTTTACGGAATCGCGACACAAAATAGGATACATAGCGCCGATGGATGATGTTGAATGGTGAGATGAGATTATGATGATTTCAAGAAGATGATTTCGGCTAATGTCATTCGTTATAAAGCTGCGCATGGGATCAAATCCACCGCCCTGCCTTCTCTTTAGTTCTTCGCAGAGGGGATTATCTCGGTGTAATACACAGAAACACTTCCCTATGACAATTAAGCCCCAAAACTTCGACAAGGTAGGAAGGTCTTTAGGGTCAACTTTCTGAATAAAGAATTATCCTAACCTATCCTATCCTATTCATCTAAAACCTTCAGTAAACTGATTGAAATGTGAAATGGGGCCTGGTCTCGAAACTACCTGTGTGACACTCAGATCCAATTTCTTCAAACCCTAGGTAGACTATAAAACATTTACCAAGGTACAGAGTCTGGCAAAACATAACTTAAAATTACCTTACGTGCAAGGCGTATAGCAAGCTGCTATTTCTTAAGAACGCCATGCTTATTCATCGGAATGTCACTCATAACTGCAATAGATTAGTAATTTGATAGTTCTGGTCCCTGCTCAAGTAGGCGACATGTTAATGTAAAGGATCATATCAGTAACAACCATCTCCATACTGTCGATAAATATTGTAATACTATGGAAAACTGCGAAACCCCAGTACAGAGATGAACGGTTTTGTGTATTTTTTCTCTCGAGTATATTAACTTTTTCGCAGCGAAATTCAATGAAATATAAAAAATGATAATTTTATGATAATTCTTAAGATTTTTCTGTCTGAGTGGCAAACAGTTTCAGTCTGGTCAGGCGCTGTGCTATAATTTCTTTTGCAGAAACGAGTTTATGGGGAGAGAATGACGTCTTATCCACTGTAATCTTTTACTGCCAAACTTTATCGTCTGCTTTATCCTGGGGGCCTCCGTGGCCTAGTGGTATAGTCACTGTGATTTACATCACTAAGCTCCTCACCGCTGTGAGTTCGAATCCCAGTAGGGTCGTTCGGATTTTTCATGTGGGGAAGCCTTCCAGCTGGCTTGCGGAAGGTCGGTGGTTCTACCCAGTTGCCGATTTGTGCCTGAAACAGTGCATAAAGGACTTCTGGGGTCTTCCTCCACCTATAATTAGCTGGACGTCGCGATGTGACTGAAATACTATTTGAAGCGACGTAAAATCAAAACAAATCAAATCAAATTAAATCTGCTTTATCCCTCTTACCGCTAAAATATCGTCTGCATTGGAAGTGTCGTCTGTAATATTTTTAAAGTCAGCTTTAGGGCTGTTTTGGCTGAAGAAATGTCGATGAGAGTCTCAAACAGTTTGGATGCTGATCAGACGCCGCATAACGCGGCGTCTGATCAGGATCCAATCTGTTTGCAAAGTCGCCTTTTGGCGCCTTTGGCAGTGAAAGAATTAATAGGCTATTAGAAAATTTAAATTGATAGCTCGAAACAGTTTGAATCCATATAAGACGCCGAGTAAGTCGGCGTATAAACTGTTTTCAAATTGTTTGACACTCACGGTAATGAAACATCTTCGAAGAAATGATGCATAATAATTTGCATGTGACATGCCGTGAACGTAAATTGTGAACGAAATCAACATAGCATAGCGCGCAAATGATTTGTATCATAGGAGAATATTAGTGGGTTTCCCCCGTGTGAATCATCTACTGGTTAAACAGGTAATTCAGTTTCGATGGGATCGGTATTTGATTAACTCTTTCACTGCCAACTTTTGTCTTCTGCTTCAACCCTGTCATCGCCACAATATCGTCTGCATTTATCAAGTCGTCTGCAAAATTTTTGCTAAGTTAGATTGCATGTATTTTGACTGAGGAAGTATAGATACGAGTGTCAAAATCAGCTACCAATGTTATAACGAGTTTGAGTTGAGTCTGAAGTCGTTCTCAAGCAATTGATTGGTCAGATTTGAGCCGAGGCTCAAATCTGACAAATCAAATGCTTGAGAACGGTTTTAGACTCAACTTAAACTTTTTATAACCTTGGGGCGAGGATTATTTTGTGTGTGTGTAAAGTTGCCTTTAGGTGGCCATTGGCAGTAACATTGAAGGTTACACCATGGTAGCAACGAAAGTATGCTCATACGAATATGTACAGTTACAGCCGAAACTCGATAATTCGAACTCCCGTTCGTTCGAACATACCCGTATTTCATAGCCACGTTTTAACTTTAAAAAACGGGTATGTTCGACTTCAGCCTGATCGAATATCTAAATTAAACTGGTAAATACTGGTATGATCGATTAATCGAGTTCAAAGTATCGATTCTGAAATTTTTCGACTGTCTGTAATTTCGTGAATAAACGACAGTTGAGAGCTCTGAAACGTATTAAAGGTTACAGTGGAGAATACGTTAGTCTTTCCCTTTTAAAAGTAACTAGACACAAACGCAATAAAATGTAGAAATAATACATGTTTCATCTGAGTGGAACACCATTTTGAGTCTATTTGACACTCATTACGTTAGTCAATTCACATTTGATAAACGAAAGCAGACGATACTGTCTTGAACTCTTTCATTTTCATGTTTTATCGTCTGCTTTGACTGAAAAAACAACGCGAATACGTAACAGTACTTACACTAGGGGTCAATGCTTTCAAGACATGTGGCTGCTTAAAGCAAGATGAATAAGCACAAGAGGCTCTTTAAATAACAACCGCCTGAACTAAATATCAATAACTGTCTTCAATACCAGATTAACGCATTCAAACCGATGACGTAATCAATTTTAAACAATTGTCGTCTGATTTCTCAAATTTAAACTTTATGTAATTTGACTTTAGAAAATATTGAAATAAGTGTATACCAATATTCAAACTCAGTGTAAGATAGTGAAGGGGTACGTATTTCACACACCTATGTGAAACCTTTCAAAACCTTAGCGACCAGTGTACTCGTCCTTTACAAAAAGGTTTCCTGTGAATAGTACACATGTCCTGTGCAAACAAAGTAGTTCCTAATCAGAGGTATTCTAAACGAGAAATCTGTTCAATGTTTTTTTTTAATTTTACCTCAAAATTTTAACTCAACGCTGTTTTTGAAAAAAGTGTAATAGAAAACTAGTTTTCCAATCATTGATTTATATAAACAGTGCTCCCTCACTGCAACGGCCCCCAACAACGACTCCCTCCTTACAACAACACTTGCCGCTGTTCCCCAAACAAGACAATTATGTCCGACATTATCATGGCTGCAATACCGTCTGCTTAAATTTGTCGTCTGCTGTTTTTATCAAAGTTATATATAACTGGACATTTTGATAGAATAAATATAATGACTAGTGACAAACAGCTTGAATCCAGATCAGAAGCCACGTTTACACGGCGTCTTATATGGATTCAAGCTCTTTGCACGTGTATAAGCCACGTCTTAATTTCCCTTCTCTATTCCGACTCCCTCTGAGAAACACTCATTGGATGTCGTTGTAGAGAGGGAAACTGCAATTATATAAATATTGTCGTAGTAATTATTATAGTACATTGTGAAACATATCTTTTTCGACTACTGAAAAGAATACGTATTCACTGCATAAGGCAGGGAGTTGATTAAAGTTAGATGAAAATGAGTCAAACGCTTCTTCAGGGGCATTCTGTTATATTTTTATCATGCTTTGAACTGATATCATCTTAACACTATCACTTACTTTTCATTTGCTTTTGCCGCAATGGCGGAATTTTGTTGTAATATACCGTAATTATCTTAACCCTTTCATCATCACTTTATCGTGAGAATTTCACCCCTTCACCGCCATATTATGCCCTTCTTCAATATTGAAGTCTGCAATATCGTTTCAAAGTTCGATTTAAGGAGGTAAATAACTTACGTTATTTCAAAACAAGTGGCAAACAGTTTTGATCCTGGTCAGACGCCGCGTTACGCGGCGTTTGATCAGGATTAAAACTGTTTGCAAAAGCGCGTTATGACGTCGTTGAGAGTGAAAGGGTTAAGTATTGGGGCAGCCAGATCAGTTTGCCCCTTTTTGACAAATCAGTGTGTGTCAAAATCAATTTGTTTAAAGACATCTCCTGGCGACCTTTTGGTCATAACGCTTTGCCAGATTATTTGCTGTCAATTTCCTTGCACAAAGCATGGGTCTTGTGCATATTGAACCATTGAAGCGTCTTGTGTAGACTCTACCTTTATATTTGATAGTTTGGTTAGAAATAACCATTGAAAATCACTAGAGCATGAGTATAATCCAGGTAAACTGCATGTGATTTGACAGTTACATTGACACCTCCAGAACAATATGCTGGTGGTCCTTCAATGGACTGAGGAAAAGTCTTTAAGTATTACGGTAATTACAGCAGTTACACATGGTGTTCCAGGTTATTAGGATTATTGTATTTTACTGCTGTACGAGAACTAACTTGAGCAGTGAACCCAGTTACTTTTCTCATTGGTTCTTACATTCTCAACCTACCAAGTTTGTAACTGTATACCCCCACAGTGCTCGTGTTACTTAAACTATTCGCTGCCATTACGCCATCAAACACTTATCGTCTGCTTTTATTTTTCAAATGTAAATTAAAGGTATATTTTGACTTAAGAAATATTGAAATGAGTTTCAAACAGTTTGGTTTCTGATCAGACGCCGCGTTATCTGATCAGGATACAAACTGTTTTCAAACAACTATTGTATTTTGGGTAAGACAGTAAAAGTGGTTAATGAAAGGTAATACTCGCCCAAAAATCAACTGATCGAGCTTTTTATAATAAGGAGACGTTTTGGCAACATTGAAACATTGTAGATTTTTGTTCGAGGAGGTAAAATTGTAGCCGCCATGGTCAATGGTTTCTTTTTTTGGGATTGGAAAGTGTGTGACAAAATTATTACGTAATGGTACATTTTAAATATGATAAAATAGAATTGAGGGTATAGTATAGTCTGGATTATATTCACTTAACACTACGTTAGTTCGGATTAGGTAAAGCTGAATAATGACAGAGCCCGGTGCCTCCCCCTGTGAACATGTTATGGTAAGGGGTTTCTTATTTAGTTTGTTTTAAGTTACTTTAGTGCATTTAATGAAATAAATTTTTATACAAAACGACATACCAAATCGAAACTATGTTGGCCAGGCATGGGTTAAGTAAAGGTCTTGAAGAAGTTACCCTATTGTCGGATATACATGTAGGTTTATTGACATTACGGATACACAACTAAAATGTTTGGGAAAAAAAACATTAATGAAATGTTACCATCTATAACATTGTCTTGTTGACTGGTGGATATGATATATGGTCAAGTGGTTAGGATACATGAATTGTTTTTAAAAATCTATATATAAGAATATAGCTTAATTTTGTCTTATATAAAGCCATAAATATCATTTTAGGAAAAGAATATATATTTTAAACAAAAATTGAACTCGGTCGGGATTCGATCCCGTGCGGAGAATGCAAACACAACCTGTCCTAACCACTCGACTACCTGGGAATGTTTACGAAACACTACACTGTGACAACTCATTAGAATCATATAGAGACAATTCTAATGAGTGGTCACAACATAGGGTTTCGTGGATTATGTACTTTTTATGATAGATGTTTTGTATGCATACACTCATAAATTTGTGCGTTGAAGGTTACCGTCCAAAATATAGCTACTTGTGTATTTTCTCTTAATAAGTAAAAACGATAATTGAAACAGCTGACTGCCATTACTTTATTTCAACAGAACTGATTTCGAATTTGATGAATATGACCCAATCTATTTATCTAAATCTCTGGACAGATGTTATCGTATTTTAGCTCACGGTGAGCATTTGTGATACCCATCGGGTCGTCAGCCGCCTGTCCGTTTGTATGTCAACAATTGCAAACGACCTTTTCTCTGAAACCAAATAGCTCAATGTCACCAAATTAAGCTGGATAAAGCTTAAACTTCTCAAAGACAGTGGGAGTGGCAAATGGTTTTGTTGTCATAGCAACCGTACACACTATCTCTTCCAAAACTTCAGTCTAGTTCAAAAGTCATATGGATATTTGAATTCGAATAGTATTTTTAAACTATTTGACAGCATGATCAAACCAATTTTGTGCTTTGGTGCTGAAATCTGGGGATACCAATATATAACCGAAATACAAAAAGTCAATTTATTGATTAGAGTGTTGTAGATTTCCTCTTTGTACATTATATATGATTACATGTGCTTGGACCAGTTTAGCTAACAATGTTATACTCCATAGACTTTTGGTATATGTGGAGTGCTCATGATGTTGGAAATACAAAAACTTTTTACAGTCATTTCAACTTAAGATAGATTATACATATTGTCAAATATTTCAAATCATCAATCACGACAATTAATTAGAAAAATCCGCTTGCAGTATCGATCGTAAACAGCTACTACTATATTGAATACTATTTTCCATAATAGCTTCATTTAGTGATGAAGTATAAGGCATCTATGAACGCATATCATAGATTCCACACCGACTACGCATCCCACGAATTGATAAATGTTATGATTCGTGGGGATTCGTGGAATTCGGCAAATCTCTCTAATTCTTGACACTCTACGAATCGGCTACGAACGAGTTAAGAATATTCGTGGGATTCGGCTCGAATCTTACGAATACTGTCAAGAATTCAGTACGAATTACAATAATCCACTACGAATACTGCACGAACGCTAACAATCAGTTACGAATATGCCGAATGCATCTACGAATCAGCTACGAGTTTGATTCTTGACGGTTCGTGGGATTCTTGAAGGTATGTAGTGTTCACTACCAACAACGGCCATCCCAACAACGATTCCCTCATTACAACAACACTTGTCGCTGTTTTCCAACCAAAAATAAATATGTCCAACCTTTTCAGGCCTGCTATATTGATTGCTTAAAATTGTTGTCTGCTGTTCTCACAAAGTTACATACTACAGTACTCCCTCCCTACAACGACACTCCCAATAACGGGTTTCTTCTTACAACAACGCTTGCCGCTATTCCCCAAAACAATAACCAACCTATTCACGACAGCAATGTCGTCTGCTTGAAACTGTCGTCTGCTGTCGTCTCAATGTAAACTTAATGACGAGTGACAAACAGCTTGAATCCAGATCAGACGACGCCGCCTTACGCGGCGTCTGATCTGGATTCAAGCTGTTTGCATAGTAAGCCAATTTCACTCTGTGTAACGACTCCCTCCTAACAATGTTTTTTACTTCCATGGGTTGTCGTTGAAGAGAGGGAACGCTGTAGACATTTTGACAGAAAAAACTTAATGGCGAGTGACAGATTGAATCAGATTAGATGCAGTGTTATGCGGCGTCGGATCTGTATTCAAACTGTTTGCAATTGTAAGCCACTTTTTCTCCCAATAACGACTCTCTCCGAACAAGGAATCCGTTTTTTGTTTCCCATTTGGTGTCGTTGTAGAGAGGGAGCGCTGTAGATCCCGTTTAAACTCGGGCATCAGTCCATAAATGGACTTTTAAGATAAAGCAGCAGTAGCACTTGATTTGGAACTGGCGTATCAACGCTAGCTGCATGCTAATAGCAAGAATATACCCCGAAGAAGAAGAAGAAGATCCACAAAGTGGTGGGTTAGAGAGTGGCTATCCCCAGCTAGAAGGCTAGAACATGAGCTTAGTGTGGAAGATGAGAATGCATTTGCCAACTTTGTAAGATTGCCAGGAATATAGGCCAGTCATCCATGCAGAGGAGGGACACTCACGTGAAACCAAATCTATATGCCAGAGTGAAGCTGGCATTGACTCTCAGACTCCTGGCTACAGGAGAACGGTATCAAACTGGTACTCACGAATCCCACGAATTAGTTAAGAATACCACGAACGCCCAAAAAGCCGTTTACGAATCAGTTAATAATCCTACGAATTAGCTACGAATCCTACGAATGCACTACGAATTTGTTACGAATTAACTACCCAGTGTTCCATTCGTGAGGTTCTTGGCCAAAACTTTGAACAGCTCAGAGCTTTTGCCACGAATCCCCGACCGCTCACGAATTGCAAGAATTGACTACGAATCAGGGAACTCCACGAATTTGTTACGAATCCTAGAATTTTCCAATTCGTAGCGATTCGTAGTCGGTGTGGAATAGGGGCATTAATGTCCATTGTCTTCATTGTTTATCATTTGGCAATTAATTTTTAAAAGCCCATCTTAATTGTCAAAATAGACTGGGCTTAATAAAAAACCTGAACTTGTCAATTTGAAGTTCATGGGTGAATGAGTTAAAGGCTGCTCACATGTCACCTATTGAATTGTCACGAGATACAAGTTTGAAATGTCTACTTTCAGATATTCAACGACCAAGTCATGGACCAAATTAAAATGTTGACTACAAAGATAGAAGACTTGCAATCTAACGTGGCCAGCATCAGTCAGAGATTGTTTGACCACCTCGAATCATGTCCTCACGCCAGTAGTGTGGGTGGAGCCAGTGGTCAACTGAGGATCACGGCAACAGCACGTAAGCATACATGGGAGGGGTATGCGTTATATATTCTTTCCTTACAAGCGAGATGGATAACAATCAGGGCTGCCATAAGTTGGCTTGCTCATAAAAGTCCTAAGATTTCCAAATTTTCAAGCGCGGCTTATGAATCATGCCTTCAACCCTTTTGATTCCAGTTTCTATACAGTGGAGAATCTGTTATTCTTTCCCGTTTAAACGCAAACGTACGTAAACGCAAAGCGCTAAAACGTAGAAAATAACAACTTTTGGACAATTCTGATATTTCATGTTTATCTTGGTGGCAAACAGTTTGGAGCCTGATCAGACGCCGGGTTACCCGGCGTCTGATCTGGCTCCAAACTGTTTGCACTGCAAATAATAGTTTTAGCGTAAACGCGTTTATTGGGAAAGAATAACGTTTTCTCCACTGTAACACCAACGTAAGGATGCAAACAGTTGAAATCCAGACCAGACGCCGCGTAAAGAGGCGTCTGCCTTGGATCTTAAATACTTGACACACAAATCACAGTTTCCTAAGTAAACAAGGCATAACATTCCAAATTTTAAAAATAAGAGCAAAGATCCGAAGATTTCTGAAAAAAATCTGTAGGTCCGGAAAATGAAGACAAATCCGAAATGGCACTCTGGTAAAAATAATAATGGTGATAATAATTACCATGATGATGGTGAAATTTAGAGACAGTTTCTTGTAAATGTTGACACTTTCTTTTTATTTAACAAACGGTTTGTTGTCTAACTAGAAGTCTGGTTACTTAGCGTTTAATCTGGATCCAAGCTGTGTGAAATATATACCTTTTTTTGATGTGCAAATTTAATGCTTTCCATTTGAAATGAAACCTAAATAGGTCTAGTCATAAATGAACTGGACTAAATTTGAAACTGGAATTTCCATTAACCCTTATCGTGCTAAGCGCGACTTTGCATATACAGTCGAAACTCGATAATTTGAAATCGCGATTGTTCGAACACAACCATATTTCAAAGTTAAAACGTGACTGAGCAACGTTTTAACTTTGAAATACGGGTATGTTTGACTTAAGCGAGATTGAATTATCGAAATTAAACTTATCAAATACTGGTTAGGTTGATGTAAGCGCGTTCGAAGTATCGAGTTTCGATTGTATTTGCAAACAGCTTGGATTCGAATCAGCCGCTGAGTAACGCGGCATCTGATCTTCATCCTAGCTATTCGTCACTCAGATTAATATTTTCTTAACTTTAATAAAGATAAGGAAATAACTTTTTAGCTCACCTGAGCACAAAGTGCTCAAGGTGAGCTTTTGTGGTCAGTCAATGTCCGGCGTCCGTCAACAATTTCTTCAAACATCTTCTTCTCCAAAACCACTTGCCTGATTGCAACCAAACTTCACAGGAATGTTCCTTGGGTCAAGCTCTTTCAAAGTTGTTCAAAGAATTTGAAACCATGCAGAACTCTGGTTGCTATGGCAACCAAAGTGAAAAAATAAGGAAATTTTAAAAAATCTTCTTGTCACAAACCACAAGGGCCAGAGCTTAGATATTTGGCCCATGTCATTACCTATAGGTCTTCTATCAATTGTTCAAATTTTGCCCCTGGGGTCAAAATTGGCCCCGCCCCGGGGGTCAACGTTTTACATAGAGTTATATAGTGAAATGTTCAAACATCTTTTTCTCTGAAACCAATATGTCCAGAGCTTTGATATTTAGCATGGTATTACTTCTAGAGGTATTTGACTTATATTGTTGAATTGGTTCCGGTCCGTTGCATTTCTGGGTCACCGGAGCTAAAAATAGATATTTTTTTCATGAGAACTTGAAAAATCTTCTTGTCTGAAACCATAGTACACTGAGCTTAGATATTTTGCACATAGCATCGTCTACAGATCCTCTATTAAAGTTGTTCAAATTTTGTCCCTGGGGTCAAAATTGGCCCCGCCCTGGGGATCACAGTTTTACATAGAGTTATATTTGGCATGGTATAACTTCTAGAAGTCCTTCACACATATTGTTGAATTGGTTATGGTCTGTTGCATATCTGGGTCACCGGAGCTAAAATAGATTTTTTCAATGAAAACTTCAAAAATCTTCTATTCTGAAACCATAGTACACTGAGTTGAGATATTTTGTACATAGCATCGTTTACAGGCCCTCTATCAAAGTTGTTAAAATTTTGTCACTGGGGTCAAAATTGGCCCCGGAGGTCACCGTTTTAAGTAGAGTTACATATGAAAATGTTCAAACATCTTTTACTCAGAAACCAATAAGGCCAGAGCTTTGATATTTGGCATGATGTAACTTTTAGAGGTCCTTCACATATATGGATGAATTGGTTCTGGTCTGTTGCATATCTGGGTCACCGGAGCTAAAAATAGATTTTTTCAATGAAAACTTCACAAATCTTATTGTCTGAAACCATAGTACACTGAGTTTAGATATTTTGCACATATCATCGTTTACATGTCCTCTATCTTAGTTGTTCAAATTTTGCCCCTGGGGTCAAATTTGGCCCCGCCTTGGGGGTCACCTTTTACAAATCTTCTTTTCTGAAATCACGTGACCCATCCTAGTGTCACCATGGTCAGGTGAGCGATCAAGGGCCATTCTGGCCCTCTTGTTTTGTAAAGCAGACGGCAATTCAACAAGGTAAGGGATAAAAGTTCAAGGAGGGAACCGAATGAGCAATGGTTGTTATTGCTGGGTTTTCCTGTATCTATGTATAATTTGTCGTTACATTGTGCATGTATATGGCCAGAGCTCCGGATAAGGGGAGTATTTCAATAACTAAAATCTTTTTGCATTAAAACCTATGGTGTCACTACCCAGATTCTAATGAGTAGTGACATTATAAGATTTGGTGCTGACGTGAATGAGAAAATGTTTCTTTTGTTTCAGTTTACCCCCTCTTATCTGAAGCCCTGTGAAGCGGACCCATACGACCTCTTTTCAGGGCGATAAGAGGATTACATGTATTTCAAAAACCAAAATTTTTATTTTTGCTTTAAAACCTATGGTGTCACTACTCATTAGAATCGTCTCGAAGAGACGATTCTTATGAGTAGTGACAATTTAGGTTTTAGTGCTGACTTGAGGGAGATTTTTTTTATTTTGTTCAGTTAACTCCCTCTTATCTGGAGCCCTGTTAAACGGACCCATACAATCTTGTTTCAGGGCGAATGCGTAGAAGGAGCGAAGATCACAAACAATCGTGTTTACGGAAGTCGCTACAGAAGAATATTATCTTACTGGTGGAGAGTCTTCCGTTCACTGAGTCTGAGCTAGGAGATATGCTCATATCGGCCGAGTGTCTTACTGAAGACGAGTGCGGGGACCTGAGGCGGGGACCAAGAAAGGATCAGACCAGGAACCTTATTCGACTCATCAAAGGAAGGTCTTTCACGGTCATGACTCACTTTCTTAACTGTGTCAATCACATTAGTCCAGATATTGCTGAACGTATCTGGAAAACTTACCAGGGAAACTTGAAAGATATCTGCTCACAAAATGCGTGTACTTTCTGTAGTTTAAAACATTCCGTTGATATAAAGCTTCTTGCTGATCATGTTTGGAGTATTGGTGCCATACCTGACAGTCTGTATGATGCAATTGTGTCATGTGACCACCCGAGTGAAGCTCATTGGCACCAGTTGGCTTCAGAGTGCAACAGTACTGAGAGGTCTCAGAAGACATTAGATGTTATATGCAATGCACTGGAGAAGAAAGGACATTACAAGCAACTTGTTACCCGACTGAGGCGGGTAACCAAACTAGAATGTTGCTGTACAAGACCGGAAGTGGTACCATCTATAGTTGTGCATTGTCAGTCAGACGCTTATGAGGATGACTGCAATGTGTCCGTTTCACCGTCTAGTTCAGTTCATTTGGGAGAGCGTTCACCATTGTCGGACATTAGCTCTAACGAGGATCTGGTGGACGTACCGTATAATGTTATATTGGACAATGCTTTGAGCCACCAGAGTAACCAAGATGAAATGCTGCAATCTGTAAGGCGTGGGTTGAGACCTTTTGGTCACGTGCACTGGGGCGATCTTGGTCACACGCACTGGGGCGAAGTTCACGGCGATAACATTAACTTAATGAGAAGTCGTTCCAACAGCTTCGGAAAATCTTCAACAAGAAACGAAAGGATGTTTCAAAGGCGAGCTTCGATGTTCACTTAATCTTTACGCCTAGTGGTTTGATAATTCTCGACCAATTTTCTTTTCCGTTATTTAGAGGCAAAATTAGTGAAGTTCAACCAAATTCCAAATATATATTTAGAAAAAAGCAAACGGGACATTTCTAAAGTTGTCTCCCTTAGGTCTTTATACCTATAGAGTTTGGTTGAACTATACATGTACAGTGAAACCCCTCTAAACCGGAACCTCTAAATACCGGAATTCTCTCTAAACCGGACAAAAATGTTGGTCCCGTTTCTAACCCTTCTTTATTTTAACCCACTACACCATAAATATGCATTTTTACGCCGTTGATTTTAAAGAAAAAACATTCATGAGCATGTATCATCAGACATATTTTCCATATTCTAGCAGATTATATCTTAAAGCAGGTTGAACTTAAAGTAGAATGCGCCTTAAGGCGTATTCTGCTTTACATTCAACCTGCTTTAAGTAATCAGCTATTTTCCATACTAGAAACAAGCTATGGGTTAAAACTTAAAACCCCTCTAAACCGGAAACCCCTCTAAACCGGACATTTATGTTGTCCCCAGAAACGTCCGGTTTAGAGAGGTTTCATTGTAATCTTTTTGCCTCTAAAAATGGGACATAATTGTCCATGGAAGTTTAAGGATGGTTAAGTCAGTAGTAACATTTTATTTAGTAATGATATACATTAATAAAATAAAACAACAGAACCTCGCTATGTTTAACACACGCTCAAAAGATTGACTGATTTTGAAGTTTGCTGTGGATGAAACTTTTATCGAACAATTCCATGGCAGTTTCCAACAAAGTTGAGTTCATTTTGGTTTTAACATTTAATTGCAAAATGACAAACAGTGAAGACCATGAACAGAATGCTCCTAACGAGCCACCTGATATGGGTTTACACTGTTTGTATAGGACAGATATATTCTCCAGAGATACAGTGGAGAAAACGTTATTCTTTTCCGTTTAAACGCAAACGAAACAAAGTTACATATTGGTCATTTTGAAGAAATGTTATGACGAGTGACAAACATTTTAAATCCAGATCAGAACGCGGTTTATGATCTGGATTCAAACTGTTTGTACTCAAATATTATTCCATTTCCCTCCCCAAAATAACTCCTTCCTAACAACACATATCCTATATTTGTCTCCCCTTGGGCTTTTTGTTGAGAGGGAGCAATGTACTAGTATCTGCTCAAGTGCTATGTTTTTTGCATAAATCTGGTTTTATTATATTTGTTGACTTTTCTGATTCAACACTTTCAGGTTAAAATAATACATTTGTTTAATGCTTACGTATAAGTAATAAACGCTCATATACCGGTAGTTTACAGTGGAGAATCTGTTATTCTTTCCCGTTTAAACGCAAACGTACGCAAACGCAAAGCACTAAAACGTAGAAAAGAACAACTTTTGGACAATTCTGATATTTCATGTTTATTTTGGTGGCAAACAGTTTGGAGCCTGATCAGACGCCGGGTTACCCGGCGTCTGATCTGGCTCCAAACTATTTGCACTGCAAATAATAGATTTAGCGTAAACGCGTTTATTTTGGAAAGAATAACACATTCTCCACTGTACATACACATTGTATTCGACATTCAGTTGAGAAGATGTTATCCTTTCCCAATAAACGCGTTTGTGCTAAAACTATTCTGAATAATGCAGACAGTTACAAAAAATATTATCATTATTGCAAACATTTTGGAGCCAGATCAGACGCCGGGTAGTCCTGCGTCTGATCAGGCTCCAAACTGTTTGCAACTCAGATTAAAATTAGTAATTTGAATAAATTGTAATGTTCTACTTTTTAGCGCAATTGCATTTCGTATGCGTTTAATTCTTTCACTGCCAATTGCACCAAAAGGCGACATTGCAAACAGTTTGGATCTTGATCAGACGCCGCGTAACGCGGCGTCTGATCAAGATCCAAACTGTTTGATATTAGTATCATTTCTTCAGTCAAAACAGCCCTAAATCTGACTTGAAAACTATTGCAGACGACACTACCAATGCAGACGATATTTTGGTAGTAAGAGCGTTAATAGCAGACGATAAAACTTAACAGTTAAAAAATTAACCAGATAAGAATAACGTCTTTTTTACTGTACATGTATGTACCTAGTATCTACGGTAAAACATGTACAGGCGGGTCAAATAAATAACGCATAATCCTCCAGACTAAGGGGCTACATGACATTGTATTTCAAGCGTTACGATCTTCATGTCTCCACGAGACCCCGATGTTATCACTACTCATTAGAATTGTCTCTTCGAGGTGATTGTAATGAGTAGTCACAACATACGGCTTGATGAAGACAGGAAAGTTGAAATAATATTGTTGGAATTGTTTATAGTTTCTAGATTTTATGGAATTATTAATAAAATTGTCTGGAATTTGTTTTCTTGAGTTTACTCTTTTTATACGTTACATATTTTAACTCATTACTCCATAAGTACTAACTTTTACGCCTCTTATTCATTCATCCGTTGAAAAAACAGGTCCCCTTTATACCAATAGGAATAATAGGGCTCCAGATAAGAGGTAGTTTTTTCAACAAATCCAACTTTTTTTCACTCTTTTTAGCACCAAATCCTATGGTGTTCTACTCATTAGAATCGTCTTTCGAGACGATTCTAATGAGTAGTGACACCATAGGGTTTAATTCAGAAATAAAGGTTTTAGTTTTTGAAAAACTACCCTTATCTGGTGCTCTGAATTATATACTCTATAAGAAATAGTTTCTACATCCTAGCAGATGGTAGCTTAAAGCAGATTGGAAATAAAGTAGAATATGCATTAAGGCGCCTACTACTTTACATTCAACCTGCTTTAAGTTGTCACAGCTAGAGTACTAGAACCTAGTTATTGAGTTATGGGTTAAACACACATATTAATAAAGTTATAATGAATAACGATTGTTATCTAGTGTAGTTACAGTGCTTCCTCCCTACAACGACCCTTCGAACAACAGGAGCACTGTACAGTGGAGAAAACGTTATCCTTTCCCAATAAACGCGTTTACGCTAAAACTATTATTTGCAGTGCAAACTGTTTGGAGCCAGATCAGACGCCGGGTAACCCGGCGTCTGATCAGGCTCCAAACTGTTTGCCACCAAGATAAACATGAATTATCAGAATTGTCAAAAAGTTGTACTTTTCTACGTTTTAGTGCTTTGCGTTTGCGTACGTTTGCGTTTAAACGGGAAAGAATAACAGATTCTCCACTGTACTACCCTATAAATGTCTTTATCAGTGTAGCAGATAGTTACACAATTATGCAAACGTTACGAGGCGTATGATCAGGATCCAAACTGTTTCAAATTGATATACATGTACATGTTTTTTAGTCAAACTGCCAACGGTTATGGCAGCGAATGTCTTAAAAGATCCATGAAGCTGGCAGAGCACAACATCCGAGCTGAGCATTTGCAAATAACACTCACTAGTATTGAATGTTCTGCAGGTAAAAAAATCGGCACAATACCCTAGCAGGGTATTTGCAAATAACACTCATTATGAACGTCCGATTGGATGTTCTTTATGTACTCAGGGATCGGAAAAGAAAAATACACAACTTAGAAAAGTAGTTGAAATAAAAAGAAAAGCCAAACAACGTCAAAATGATGCCAACTCAAAAGTAAACAAGACAACAGACCTTCCTGAAAGAACAGACCATTCTGATAAGGGCCAAACAGTGTTAAACCACCGATATATGGGAAACTGTTTGAAACGAAAAGAAAGGAAAAACCTCGTCTGCGTGATGCAAAACTAGATGCAAGACAGACTGCTTATTTTCTTGAAAGTGCTGACCAGTAAGCCAGCGGTGAGAATGAGACTAGAACTGAAGAACAGCCATCGTCAACAGAAAAAGAAAAACTTGGAATAGTAAGTAAAGATGTAAAAACCAAAAGGAAAGGAATCCCTACTGTTCAATGTGCCAAACTAAATGCAAAAACGACTACTGACATTCTTGAAAGTGCTGACAGTCTGCAAGTAGTGAAAATGACATTAGTACTGGGGCCCGTTTTACTAAACAACTTACGTTTAACTCTTATTTTTCTATCATAAACGTTTGCAAACAGCAAATAGCCAGATCAGAGGACGCGCAAGTGATAATTAAAAATGTAAATTAAAATTATGACTTACGCAAACAATTTGCGTAAGTAGTTTAGTAAAACGGGCCCCAGATGAGCAGTGAAGTGTTCCCGTTCTAGGGTTCGACGCCTATACAGCCGATATCGTGTCTTCGTGGTTTGGACTTGGGTGGATTTGGGTTTTCACTCACGAAGACCGACAGCCGGCTGTCATCAGTTATTCTTTCGTAATGGGGCTTACCCGGTATTATGGAGGTTCAGTCCAATGCTGTGACAGTTTATTTGATGTACCATTTCGCTGTAAAGCCAATGCACGACCATTTACACCAGTTTTCTTTGATTCTAATTGTTTACATGTGCGCTTCCTGCATTTCGAAGCGGCCATCTTTGTTGAATTGTGGGTAAACCGGATGCGGTTACCAAGCATAGCCAGCTTCAAAACTTTAAACCACCAAAACAAAAGATGTATAAGAGAAAATTCGCCTCAATAGATGAGCATTTGGTATAAAAACTTAATTAAATCCTTTTAATCCTCATTTCCAACGTCGCACATGTAAATAAATCAGTTTAAATGAGTATTTTATTTCCACCCACTTTTTGACGGGTCTGACGTCACAGGTGGGTGAAACGGTCACTTTTTCCAACCATTTTTGACGGGATTTCCCCGTCAAAAGTGGGTGGAAGCGTCTTTTCACCCACCAGTCAATTTTGGTCACAAAAAACCTGCCAAAAGTGGTTGGTTTTTCTCAGGGGTATAAATAGACGTGAAAATTCCACGTCAAATCAGTCTGAATACAAACATCATAGAGACCAGACCCCCGTGAGCAAATTCACAGAGAATTTGTAAGAAGCTAAATAAATTTATTAAATAACTTATTTAGATGTAGATTTCACGGGTTACAGTTATTATAGGCGTGCATTGGCTAAATTCCTATATTTGCCTGTATTTGTTATCTATGCCATCGTTAATTTTATTATCTGACATAAACTGTTAGTGAATTGGTGTTTCGGGCCATTGCTAGCCGAAAATAAAGTTAAAGAAACTCTACAACGGATCCAGTTATTTTTACTCCTTTGGCTCGGCGATCTAGATCCCTAGATCTTGTTTTTATTTATTCCCACATTAATGTCTTAGACTTTATAAACTACACGCACTAGCGCGTAACATTTATTGGTGGCAGCGAGGTGGGATCTGTTTATTATATCCAGATCCAGTGATACGAACTCAAGACCTACCTGTTGTTTTGTGAGGAATAAATTTAAAGGAATACAATGAGCCATTTTAGACCGGATAGTTGTGATCCTGAGATAGAGTTTGTCGGAAGAGAGATGGGTGACTGTGGTTGTAGGGAAATATCTGGATCCAAACCAGATAATGAGGGCAGCACTCAAGCTGTGAGAGATAATGTTCCTGAGGGTGGTGACCAGCGTGGCCGACCAGGGGTCACTTTAGCCAACCCAAGGCATAGAAGCCCTGCGTATCGGGAAGATAGCAGGCAAAGCAATTACATTCCTCCGGCGGTTGAGCGGTATACACCACGCCAAGTACATCAACCTTATTCCACTTATGAGGGTGAATACATAAGGCCTGACAGGGCAGCAAGAGGTGATCCCTACAGCAGTCGCCCTCAGGTGAGGATGCAAGCCTTCACGGGGAAAGAGGATTTTCAAACCTGGACATCTAGGTTTGAAGCCATCGCCAGGCGCTACAGATGGGGCAATGAAGAGAGGTTAGACAACCTAATACCTAGAATAGAGGGCGGTGCAGCCGACTTTGTATTTGCTCAACTCCCCCCTCGAGTACTGGAGGACTACGATGATCTAACGCACGAGTTACATAGCCGTTACAGAGTTATAGAGACGCCAAGATCTTATGCCATTAAATTCAGTAGACGGGCCCAAAAATATGGCGAGTCCATTGAAGAGTACGCAGCAGAATTAAAGATGCTGTACGACAAAGCCCACGGGTACCGGGATTACAGAACGAGGGAAGAAAACCTCATCAGGCGTTTTTTAGACGGACTTAGTGACGAGGAGGTGAAGTTCCAAGTGGAGTTTCACAAGGAGCCAAGGACCCTAGATCAGGCTGTTCTACATGCAGTAAGCATGATCCACATGCGAAATGGGGGAAATGCCAGGCGAGAAGACAAGAAACGAACACGAAGAGCAGTAGGTGGTGGTTATGAGGAAGACTCATACATGAGTAGTCCAATATACAGGATCGATCCCGAAGTAAGTCAAATTGACTATAGGATGAACAGGGACTTTGACGATGCAGCCTACCAAAATGAGGATGGCCAGTTGAGAAGAAATTCCAGTTACAGCCAAAAGGATGGCACTAAGGACAGGCATGAGAGTGAGGTTAAGGCGACATATAAGCAAGGCCGTGATGAACAGCAGATCTATGGAAATGTTCCTGATTCCCAAGGAAAAATCCTGCTGCAGATCCTTGAAGCCCAAAAGTCACTTGCAGAAAGGATGGAAAGGCTGGAACGATCGCAGAACGGTAGTTCAGGAAAGCAGGATATCGAATGTTTTCGTTGCCATTTAAAGGGCCACATTTCCCCCAGACTGTCCCAAACGGTTTGAGAAGGGCCGGCCGAGGAAGCAGTATGGTGGACAGAGAATGTACCAACAAAAACCTTTAAACGGGGAAGGACTGACCCTTGTGACCGGAGGGCAGTCCAATTCCAGCTACATGTAGAGGAAAAGGAAGGGCAAGAAAACGCAAAGGATCTAAAGGGGTCAAAGGATCAAAAGGGACCAAAGGATCGAAAGGGGCCGAAGGATCTAAAGGGGCCAAATGATCGAAAGGGGCCAAAGGATCTAAAGAGGTCAACCCTATCAGATTGCATATATATTCATGGTTTCGTAGAATTTCTAGATACACCGGTGGTGTTTACGGCGGACACAGGAGCTACAAAAATTGTAATCTCCAAAGTGGTTTATGAGAAAATTTCACGGGATTCCAGGCCAGAGCTTGAAAAGTCTCACATCTTAAAAGGGACAGGTGGTGCACCTATACCTGGAAGTGGAAAGGCCAACTTCAGACTGAAATTGGGACCATTAGAGGTACAGCACGAGACTATAGTAGCAGATATTCAGGATGAGGCTCTGATAGGGTATGATTTACTTATGAGCAGCGGGAAAAGTCCAGCAGACATCCTTTTGAGCAGGAACGTCATAGTAAAAGATGACATAGAGATACCATGCATGTCTAGGGGAAGACCGCCAAAGGTAAAGAAAGTAATGGTTGCTGATGACTTCGAAGTACCGGGCAATGCTGAGGCAGTAGTTGACGTTTTCGTGCAGCGTCTAGAAGCGGACGACGGGGAAAGTGTAGCTGATTACATAATCAAACCAACATGAGCATTTACAGAAAAGTACAATCTGCTGATGGGAGCCACACTTGTTGACATCAATAAGTCTCCAACCTGTAAGGTCAGGGTCATGAATCCTTACTCCACAAAAATGACCTTGCGGCAAGACGCGGTCATAGGGACAGCTGAGCAGATAGAAAGTGTGGTGACAGTCTTACAAGACAAAGAGTGCATCGAGCAAGAAAATAACTTCAATTGGGCAAAGCGGGTCCAAACCGGACAGAAAGCCATGCCAGATAAAGTAGATCACATAGGTATAAGAGCCAAACCGACCGAGGTTCCCCAACATTTGAAAGCTCTGTTTGAGAACTCTACCAACGGTAAAACCGAAGCTGAAAAGCAAGTTGTAGCAGGCTTATTAGTGGAGTTCCAGGACACCTTCTCTAAAGACGAATTGGATTTGGGTCTGACACACCTTACCGAGCACGCAATAAACACAGGCGACGCCGCACCGGTAAACCAGAGGCCAAGGAGGGTTCCCTTGGCTTACGCCGAAGAAGAAAAGAAAGCAATAGAGGATCTTTTGCAAAAAGGAGTCATACAAAAGAGCACATCACCTTGGTCAAGCCCTATAGTTCTGGTCAAGAAACAGAGACATACGCCCATGCGTCGACTACAGGAGGGTAAATGCACTGGTCAAGCAGGATGGATTTCCATTACCAAGAGTGTGGAGGCCGTAAAACGTCGCCCCGTACATTTAATCAATATTGTTATCATTCCTCCTGCAGGAGCGTGCGCTTGTTGTACAACTCGTCTCTTTGGCTTTCTTTCTTACACCGTATGGTAGGTCTCTATGTACCGATGGTCAGATGAGCTTCGGTATTGTACCGGTTCTTCACTAACTCTTTACTTCTTATATTAACCACTTTCAATCGTTACATTTTCCAATTGTAATTACTTTATAATAAATTTCGAACTTTCTTTCTATAGAGTTATAATTACATTAACTATTTTCAATCTTTACATTTTTCAAATTGGAATTACTTTATAATAAATTTCGAACTTTCAATCTGTAGAGTTATAGTCGATACATAGGGACAGGTGCTTACTTGCTTCTCTTAATTATGGTACTACAAACAAACAAAAGACTAAAAATCCCCCTTACACCACTTAGAATGCACTCTGCGTGTTCTGTTCATATCCCTAGAAATACTACTAATTTTGCATCACTACAGCCGTCCGTACAATTATCACCACTTAAGCTCTATTCGGCATCTTCTTTTCACATTCCATCTCTTTCTATTAATAATTGTTTTCATAATGGTCCAAAAGTAGTGCTTTCACCTCTAAAATATTCTATTCAACGCAATAACTCTGTTTTATTACGACCATTGAAAAAAAACGTAGAGTGCATCCTATTATTGAAAAGTGCAATGCTAAGAGGTGAGCGTGTTGCAATTATTTATCTTGCAAGTCTACTATACAATCAACAGTAAACGGTAGATTATTTAGTGTTGTCATAGATTCAAACATCAACTGACGAACTAATCATGTTATATACGTGTTAACTTGAAAAGCACCAGGTTGTGGTATCCAGTATGTTGGGCAAACCGGTCGTCCCCTCAAAACTAGGTTTAATGAACATCTTCGTACTTGTAGAAACAAAAAACTGAGGAACTTTCTGTATCAACATTTTCGGAAATCTGGACATGGATTAGATTTTATTTCAATTCAACCTGTCGAACAAATTACGTATGATGAAAATGCTACTAATAGTTTCAAATGTAAGGCTAGATTTATAACGGAATTAAAATGGATTAAAAATTTACAGACACCCTTTCCTTTAGGCTTGAATGATAATATATACCAATCTGGCAATATTTCTAAAGAACCTTCAATTGATATTTTTTCGATTTATTCTAAACGAAACCGTAAATCTAGATCGCATGGTATTCGTATAAATGGTAATATTAAACGTAAATCACGTCAGTCGATTTCTATTAAAGATTTGCATAATCTGCTGTTACATTCTGGTAAACATAAAATGCTTTCTCGGCTTTCTTCGTAGTCATTGACGTCTTTAAGAGATAATGACGACAAGGCTGATAATATAATTTTACGCACAGATCCTCTGTATTATACTGCAGGTTTAATACAAAGTTATACTCAGCATGTTCTCAGACCGCATATTGATTCTTTAAACGATCACAAAAGATTTTTCATTAAGGTCCCTTTTATAAATAAAGGTATTGATTTCATAGATTTACAAAGTATTCTCCGAAACAAAAATGTGATGAATGCTGTTCCAAATTATTTCAAAAATCTTGAACCACCTATTATTTGTTATAAGTATAATAAATCTGTTAGAGTGTTAATTTTTAACTACAATAAAATTGTTTCTGATCTTAAAATTCTCGAAAATACACCAGCTACATGAGACTGTACCTCTTCTAAATTCTGTTACGCCCCAGTGGGTCATATAATAACAGGCAATTTTGATATCATTAAAGATAAACGCATCAGAGCGCTTTTGAGTAAGGGACCTAAATTAATTTTAGATTACCTGCCTTAATTGATTTCGATACTTGCCGTAATCATATTTCGGAAGCTTTGAATAATTATAGTACCAACTGGTGCCGAAGAGAACATGCTGAAAATGACGCTCTTTCAAAATGTAAAGAATTAATTTTTGATATTATCGATATCCGGATTTCGTTCTATTTATCCAATAACCATCTTTTACCACCTAAACCTAAATTTAACATTCGTCACTTAAAGAAGGGCATACAAGACTTTCATTCCAAGTATGTACTCGTTCCTGCCGACAAAGCATCCAATAATGTGATAATTGTATGACGATTACATTATGTTGATGCTTTAAACCAGGAACTTGTGAATACCAATTCCTATATATCTACCAATTTAACGGAGCGTAATGTAGTATCTGATCATCTTGATACATGTAAACAATTAAAAGCTGATGTCAACATTACATGTCATAAACTTCCTACAATGTACTGGATACCAAAACTCCACAAAACACCTTATAAGTCTCCTTTTATTGCTAATTCAAGTGCATGTACTACTACTAAGCTTTCCAAACTTTTAACATCGTCTTTAATTAAAATCAAAGAACATGTTCAAAGGTATTGTGATAAGACTTACGAAAATTCTGGACTTAATCTGTTTTGGTCTATCAAAAACTCTAATGAAATTTTGGCGAAGCTTGAATATAGAAAATACCAAGCTTGCAATATAAGTACGTATGACTTTTCAACACTATATACTACCTTACCTCATACTTTTGCCAGAGAAAGGAAGCTATATCTGGCGTGTAATACTGATCGTGCATTTTTTACAAATGACACGGTTAAGCATTACACTATGTGGACTTGCACCGATGTCTGTGAATCACTAACATTTCTTCTGGATAATATTTATGTACGTTTTGGGAGTACCATATACCGCCAAGTGATTGGTATTCCTATGGGTACAAACTGTGCGCCCCTTGTCGCAGACCTATTTTTATACTGTTATGAGAGGGACTTTATGCTTAGTCTAAAACCTGATACACAGGCAGATATTATCGAAGCCTTTAACAATACATCGCGCTATCTAGATGATATTTTTAATATAGACAACCCATTTTTGATACGTTGTTTCCTTTTATTTACCCGAAAGAACTACGCCTTAATAAAATAAACGAGTCAAATTTGTCCGCACCATTTTTAGATTTGGATCTTTTTATAAATAACGGAATTGTTTCTTCTAAGATTTAGGATAAACGAGATGATTTTGATTTTAGTATTGTAAATTATCCTCATCTAGATGGCGATGTTCCCCGTTCCACATCTTACGGGGTTCATATTTCACAACTTATTCGCTTTGCTAGGGCCTGTACCTCTGTTGAGGACTTCCACATTCGTAATAAAACTATTACTGAAAAGCTTCTTAAACAGGGGTACAGATTTCATAAACTTCGTAAAACATTTTCTAAATTCTTTTATAGAAATCTTCCTCTCATTAACAAGTATAAATGTAACTTAAAGTCTTTTCTGCGGCAAGGTATTTCACATCCGGAGTTTTATGGTGATGTGATATACAGACTTCGTAAGATTGTTGGACATATACATTTTCAAAACCTATTTGTGAAACGTATTAGATTTTTCCTCAAAAAAGATTATGATCCAACTATATTGCTGCGCACTTCACGTTTGGTTATCGATCAATCTACAATTGATAACTATGCTTTCCTCTTTGGTTGTGCGACGACAGACAGGGCTTAGCACTACATGATGATGTATCTTTAAAGCCGTCCTTAACCGGGAGAGTTATGTCGGATTTTCGTGCTTTGTTTTTTCTCTCCCTCTCTGTCGTACCCTGGACCCTTCCATGTCTTACAGTTACTCGTAACTACAGACTAGTCGCTTGAGTACAATTTGACCGTTGCCATAGTGAGTTATTTTTAACACGGGCTTGAATGTTTAATTCTTTCCCATGTTACTAATGATCTTGTCATAGAATTTTTGCTAAATGTTTTACATGTATTTACTTACTGTGCTGGCGGTCTTTTTGATTGTGAGGTTGTGGAACAGGGTTTATATTTTATGTACACTGTTCGTCTTTATAGGTGAATATAGGAGATGAGTGTGAGGTTGGGCGCCCCTAAACCCAGGTTTAACCCCCCAGTGGTTGTTAATAATTAATTAATTTATAGTTAATTATTGATTGCTACTGACCGTACCAAGGCGGGCTCCTATATTCACTTTGCTTTATGTATGTCTTGCGTGTTGTTTTCTATTTAGTGTGTAGATGAAGGAATGGTATTGCGTGTGTGTGTGTGTGTTTGTTGTGGTATGACTGTGTGTGTGTGTTTTGCTTGAGAGGTGGGTGTATTGTTTGTGTTACGTTTCCTGCTTGAGTCTTTCGTATTTATTTGTATTGACGCTGTTGCTGGTTCGGCCATATTTAGCAGTTTTGATCTGACCAGTGGATACTTTCAGATACCCCTAAAGAAGGAGGATATCCCAAAAAGTGCTTTCTGTTGTAAGTTCGGACACTACGAAATGACCCGCATGCCATTCGGCTTAAATTGCGCCGCGGGAACTTTCCAGAGAACAATGGAATTAGCGCTACAGGGTCTGCAATGGGTCACGTGTCTAGTCTACATAGACGATATCATCGTATTCAGTGAGTCCTTTGATCAACATGTGAAAAGAGTTAGCGAGGTGTTGGACAGAGTGAGACAGGCGGGTCTTAAGCTGAAGCCGGAGAAGTGCAAGTTGTTACAGACAGAAGTAATCTTTCTAAGCCACGTGGTATCGGAGGAAGGTGTCAAGCCGGACCCAACTAATGTGTCAAAGATATTGCAATGGCCGACTCCAACAAATGCGAAGCAGGTAAAACAGTTTGTGGCGACTGGATCATACTATAGGCGATTCGTGAAGGACTTTGCTAAGACGGCTAGGCCCCTAATCAACCTTACAAAGAAAGACGTTGAGTTCTTTTGGAGCGAAGAATGTGAAAAGGCATTTAGCGCCCTAAAAGACGCCCTTGTCAGCCCAGAGGTAATGGGCTACCCCTTAAATGACGCAGGAGAATTTCTATCGGACGTAGATGCGTCGGGGATGGGCATAGGAGCAGTTCTCCAACAGATGCAGGAAGGCAGGGAAAGGGTGATATCCTACGCGAGTAGACGGTTGAACAAAGCAGAGAAGAACTACTGCATCATAGAAAAAGAACTTCTTGCCGTGGTATTCTTTGTCCAGTACTACCGGCAGTATCTCCTCGGGCGAAAATTCACTGTGAGAACTGATCATCAGGCGTTAGTTTGGCTGCTCAGCCTGAAAGAGTCAAGTGGAAAGATTGCACGCTGGATCGAGATATTGGCCTCCTATGATTTCCACATAGAGTACAGGGCCGGAAGTAAACAAGGGCATTGCGACGCTCTCTCAAGATGTCCTTCGCCGAGAGACTGCACCTGCGCTGAAGTGGACATAAGTGAGCCTCTCAAGTGCGGTCCATGCAAGAAGTGTCGCAGGAGAGCGGAGAGTATGGGATTAGATGATCAACATGTCAATCTCAATGTAAACATAACCGAAAACCTGAATGCAAGTGGCAATGAAGTGGATAATGCACCAGAATCTGAGGCAAACAAGGAAAATTATGTTGATGTTATCAAAGCCACAACCAGTGATGAACCAGTGACAGGCCCCTCAGGCAGACCAGACGGCAGCGGAACAAAAGCAAAGACGGGTAACTGGATGTGGGATTTCAGTTCAGTAGAGTTGGCAAAGCAACAGGAGAAGGACCCAGACATTGGTCCGACTCTGCGTGCCAAGAAGACCAGTACCAAACCAAGCAGTGCGGAAATGGTGACAGCAAGCCAAGCTACAAGACATTACTGGATTATCTGGGATACACTAGAGATGAAAAACGGGGTAGTGGTCAAGAATTTTGTAAAGGAGAACAGCAGTGATAACTACGTTCAACTGCTAGTACCCAGAGCCCTGCAGAAGGACATCCTGCACCAAATGCCTGGCTCAAAGTTGGCGGGTCACCTTGGGGTGAAGAGAACCAAGGCAAATACTTCACAGATTTATTATTGGTTTAACATGAAGGGCGACGTTTCCACTTATGTGCGTCTTTGCGATGTCTGCGCATCGGATAAGAAGTCAAACAAGGCACCTTTAGGCTCGCTCAGAGCAGGAGCACCATGGGACATACTGGCAGTGGATTACGTAGGCCCATTCCCACGAACTCCAAGGGAGAACCGGTACATACTAGTCATGACGGACCATTTCACTAAGTATGTGGAGATCATCCCCGTGCAGAGCCAAATCGCCGAGGAATGTGCAGACGAGATCCTAAACAAAGTAATTGCCAGATGGGGAACCCCACTAGCCAATCACAGCGACCAAGGCAGTACGTTCGAGAGCAAGGTGTTTCAGGCATTGTGCAAATTATTAGAGGTGAAAAAGACTAGGTCTAGTCCTAGACATCCCCAAGGAAACGGCCAGGTAGAGAGATTCAATCGAACCATGATCAAGATGATAAAGGCGTACTTGTCCAATGAGCAAGAGGATTGGGATCTACATTTGGGGTGCATTGCTAGTGCATACAACTCAACGATTAACGAGTCGTCAAAGCTAAGTCCGAATCTTCTGAATATGGGGCGTGAAATAAGGCTTCCTGCCAGTCTGGTATATGGACATGCAAGCGCTGCGAGCGACGGTATTCCGTCTTACGGTGACCATGTAGACCACCTTCAACAGAAGTTGCTGTTAGCGCATGACCTGGCAAGAAAGTACCTAGCCCAAAGTAGTAAGAGAAGCAAAGATTTGTACGATGCAAAACTAAGTTTCCAGCAGTACAGAAAAGGAGATCTTGTCTGGTGCTTACATGAGCAACGTAGAGTTGGAGTAATGCACAAGTTGGAAAAGGCTTTTCAAGGCCCGTTTCCAGTAGTTCAGAAGCGGTCGCCTTTGACATACGTGATACAGGTCGACAAAGGTGGCACCACGAAAGCAGTTCATCATAATAAACTGAAGCGGTATGAGGGTGAGAACCCTCCAAAATGGACAAAGTTGTTGTCAAAGAGACTTGCTAAAAAGTCTCCAAAGTCAGACTAACTTAACAAAAGTGCAACAGAAAGTGTAATTTTAAGCAGTTTCTGTGTGTTTGTTAAACTTTTTATAGCTGATTTTATAACTGTTTTACACATTTCCGTGATTGAGTGTACAGTAAATCCGTCCACTTAAATACTAAGAAGTACTCAGCGTAGAGAAGATGAAGAGGAATTTCCAATGGGTCAGAAGTCGAAGTTGCGCCTAGAATCGTTTCCTTAGCATGAGAGCAGTAAAAGAATCCTGGGCAGTCACAGTCCTTACAGTTGACAGTGTGTTCTACAAACATGGACGTGGCCATAATTGTCGATAACCATGAAGCTGTTTGTGGGTGAATTATCCAGTTTTACGTCCCCGTGGTTACCCAATGTATTGTTATGTAACTTTGTCAATGAATGTGTTAGAGGTGGACCAATGCACGCCGTCCTTTATAAGCAAGAAACCCATATCTAGAGAAGAAGCATAGAAATATTTTTAAACTAAGTCACTCAGCGAGATAAACGTGTCTGCCCGTTTGATATTTCAGAGATCCCGGGTCAAAGGTTAGATGATTAAGGAGGCTCTATTTATCTCTTTCAGACACCCAGAATGATTACCACTTACAAGAACAGAGGACGAGCATATAGTTGCAGAAAATGCGATAAAGTTCTCAGAAGGGGGAGGATGGTTGGCCACGTATTAAAACAACACGTCCCTTTGGCCAGGGTATCATACCATTGCTCTCTTTGTTTGTTTCGGTGCCAGGACCCAGGTACATTGGTTGATCATATCAAGAAGTACAGACGTCATCAAGATGCAGAGGCCAAGTTGGGCAGGGTACCTGCATACCCCGACATACTAAAGAAGGCTTCAGACCCTTACAATGTTGGCGATGCGGACATGGCAATTCTGAGCAAAGAAGAATCGTACAGATGGTATTCTAGACTGACCACCCAAACCAACGACGACATCAATGAGGGATTATTCGATGATGAGGAGGAGGACGACACAGTGGTCAGTGGGGGGGGGGGGGGGCTGGTATTGCCCAGCTGGGTAGTACAGGCACCGCCAGCCAGCCAGCCGGCTTACCCCCATACGTTCCGACTCCCCTGACTAGCCTGTCAGTAGGATCTTCAAGGCAAGCGCCCCTTGTGATGCAGAGTAGTCCTGTGAGTCTACTCTCAAGCCCAGCAACAGTCAACAGCTACGCCCAGCCGGGTGCGTACACCTCAACACAGCCCTGGAGCGTCCCTCTGACTACTCCAACCATGACTTTTTCCACTGTAAGTTCGGCGAGTATTGCACCAACTTTGACCACGGCTTTGCCAACAACCTCATTTAGGCCTGTCATTAGTACCCCTCGTCTCGATGAGAACGCCCTAGAAAATCTACTACGCCAGGACACGACGGACCCACTATACCTGGAAACAGTCCTGAGCGACCAGGGAAACGGGTCGACTGCCCCCACTTACGAGGACCCACTCAGGATAGACCATGAGGAGCCGGCGAAAAAAAAGAGAAAGGAGGAGACAGAGGAACCAAGCAGCGTGGCAAAGGCCATCACCGATGGTGTAGCGAGGATTGTGGCGGCCATGGAGGAACACACTCGGGTCGTTAGGACGCAAGGGAAGACTCTGGAAAAGGTTGTCGACGAACTAGCAAGGGTCGGGAGAAAATTGAGTCTAATGGAACGCAACATCACTACACAAAGGGCTGAAGGTAAAGCCGAAGCCAAGGAGAACTACCCTCCAATGACAGCCAGACCAGTGGCAAAGACCAGAAAAAGCACCACTAGGAAGTAATGAATGCAGCTACTGAATACGAAAGAAGACTCAAGCAGGAAACGCAACACAAACAATACACCCATCTCTAAAGCAGAACACACACACAGCCATACCATGACACACACACACACACAACCACACACAGACACACACGCAATACCATTCCTTCATCTACACACTAAATAGAAAACAACACGCAAGACAAACATAAAGCTAAGTGAACATAGGAGCCCGCCTTGGTACGGTCAGTAGCAATCAATAATCAATTATAATTAATTAATCATTAACAACTACTGGGGGATTAAACCTGGGTTTAGGGGCGCCCAACCTCACACTTATCTCCTATATGCACCTATAAAGACGAACAGTGTACATAAAATATAAACCCTGTTCCACAACCTTACAATCAAAAAGACCGCCAGCACAGTAAGTAAATACATGTAAAACATCTAACAAAATTCTCTGACAGGATTATTAGTAACACGGGAAAGAATTAAACATTCAAGCCCGTGCTAAAAATAACCCACTATGGCAACGGTCAAAATGTACTCAAGCGAATAGTCTGTAGTCACGAGTAACTGTAAGACATGGGAGGGTTTAGGGTACGACAGAGAGGGAGAGAAAAACCAAAGCACGAAAATCCGACATAACTCTCCCGGTTAAGGACGGCTGAAGTTTTCCTTCACTGTTCAATTTAATTAAAGAGACTTTTAGTGCAATAGTGACCCATAATCAACTGTATCCTAAAACATTTACAAATATGACAAGGATTGTCATTTAGCCAAAGTGTTAAACAAATTTAGTGTTAAATTAATTAAATCTAGTGTTTAAAGAAACACATTATTATCATCACATTGACTGTTTACACGTGATCCATTTACCAACGGTGACATTCTACTAGGACTACCAACTATTCGGAGCCATGTGAACAGAACTGAACTTTATCAACATAGAGTCTACCTTAACTGTAGACTTGGAGCTTTAAACTAAGACAGAGTGTACTACAAATACTTCTCAGTGATAATGTATGCTGTTTAGCTTAAATTTAATGGACATCATACTAGTTCAAATCCTTGTCATTGAGAGGCGTGAACCGTATACGGATCACACCTCCCAATGACCAAGATCTGCAATGTTATCATGCTTACATTATCATTGTATTTTCATACAGCGACATAGTCGACTGTTTATCTAAGTCATTTTTATTGTTTTATGTGAAAGGTATTAGGGCTAAAAGTCATATTCATTCTTTCGGAAGATGTAATTCCGATAACTGTATTGATCTAAGATCGGGTTGTTTACCAAAAACCTGAGTTGGCTTCATACAGTTTGGATAACTTCTTAACATAATTTTAAGAATATTTCACCCAGGAATAAAAGTCATGTATTAAGTGTGTTTACTTAGGATAAAGATGTAACACCAAAAACTGCATGGAAACAATATCGTACTTCTTCAAGGAGTCCGAACTTGTTCGATGCAGCTTTCGGTTTGGTATATCTTTAGTTGATTAAATAATTACAAACTTGTAGGAAAGTTAATTTATGATGACACTTTGCAAATTTAGTCATCTAAAGTAATTTTCCTTAGTTTATTAGACATTGTATTAAATACAATTTTGCATTTCATTGCATCAACCCTAATTTCAGGGAATAAAAGTTATTGTTATATGGTGCTGACTTAATATTTAAGTCGTATTTGTAAATTTTGCATCAGATAGGTGTCACAGCAAAAGTTTATTCTGAAATACCCTAATTGCCATTAATTAGTTATTTCAGGAAATTTTCTCTGAATTAACAGGTTTACGGTAAAACCCTTATTGGTTATAAGGTTAGGCAGCAGGAGCTTTGCCTATTTAAGAGGGGGGTAATGAAGTGTTCCCGTTCTAGGGTTCGACGCCTATACAGCCGATATCGTGTCTTCGTGGTTTGGACTTGGGTGGATTTGGGTTTTCACTCACGAAGACCGACAGCCGGCTGTCATCAGTTATTCTTTCGTAATGGGGCTTGCCCGGTATTATGGAGGTTCAGTCCAATGCTGTGACAGTTTATCTGATGTACCATTTCGCTGTAAAGCCAATGCACGACCATCTACACCAGTTTTCTTTGATTCTAATGGTTTACATGTGCGCTTCCTGCATTTCGAAGCGGCCATCTTTGTTGAATTGTGGGTAAACCGGATGCGGTTACCAAGCAACAAGCATAGCCAGCTTCAAAACTTTAAACCACCAAAACAAAAGATGTATAAGAGAAAATTCGCCTCAATAGATGAGCATTTGGTATAAAAACTTAATTAAATCCTTTTAATCCTAATTTCCAACGTCGCACATGTAAATAAATCAGTTTAAATGAGTATTTTATTTCCACCCACTTTTTGACGGGTCTGACCTCACAGGTGGGTGAAACGGTCACTTTTTCCAACCATTTTTGACGGGATTTCCCCGTCAAAAGTGGGTGGAAGCGTCTTTTCACCCACCAGTCAATTTTGGTCACAAAAAAACTGCCAAGTGGTTGGTTTTTCTCTCAGGGGTATAAATAGACGTGAAAATTCCACGTCAAATCAGTCTGAATACAAACATCATAGAGACCAGACCCCCGTGAACAAATTCACAGAGAATTTGTAAGAAGTTAAATAAATTTATTAAATAACTTATTTAGATCTCACGGGTTACAGTTATTATAGGCGTGCATTGGCTAAATTCTTATATTTGCCTGTATTTGTTATCTATGTCATCGTTAATTTTATTATCTGACATAAACTGTTAGTGTCACCATTGGTGTTTCGGGCCTAGCAAACATACCATTACTAGCCGAAAATAAAGTTAAAGAAACTCTACAACGGATCCAGTTATTTTTACTCCTTTGGCTCGGCGATCTAGATCCCTAGATCTTGTTTTTATTTATTCCCACATTAAGGTCTTAGACTTTATAAACTACACGCACTAGCGCGTAACAGCAGCAAGCGTCACCGGAGACAGAAAAGCACGGTGTAAAATGCAAAAATGTAAAAACAAAAGGAAGAAGAAAACCTAGTCAGAATGATTCCAGAGTAATTGCAAGAAAGACTACTAATCTTATTGAAAGTTCTGACCAGTCTGGCAGTAGTGAAAATGACATTAGCACTGATGGACAGCGAGCATCATAAGAAATAGAGAAACATGGTGTAGAAAGCAAAAATGTTAGAACAAAAGAAATTTGCAAACCTACCGTAAAGGGTGCAAAACTAGTTGCAAAAAGGCTACCGACATTCTTGAAAGTTCTGACCAATCTGGCAATAGTGAAAATGACACTAACACTGATGTGCAGCGAGTATTAACAGAAAGAGAAAAGCTTGCCAGGAGAAATTTCACTAATGAGTGTTATTTGCAAATGCTCTGCTGGGATATTGTGCTCTGCGCTCTGCCACCTTCACAGACCGTGTCGTAGACTCGTTATGACGTTACAACTTGTGGTAGTGAAGGCATTAATATTCATTGCATCTGGCAAACAGTATCCATGTTATAGCTGCTAACAGGGCTGCCATTTCGAGGTTACCGACGTCTGATCTGGTTCCTGTATATACGTTCAAACTAATACAGACAGGAGCTCGTCACCATGGCATAATGCTTTTTTGTACAGTGCCCACTCTCTATAAAAACATCCAATGTAAGACAAAGATTGTGTACGTTGCTCGGAGGGAGTTGCTATAGGATGGGAAAATGGCGTACATATTTGCAAACAGTCTGAATCCAGATCAGACGGGGGTGTTGTTGTTTTGAGGGTAGTTTTGTTCAGAGAGCCGTTTAGGGAGTGAGCACTGTATTCATAATAACTTTGCACGAAACCATTTAATATTTAACTGTCAAATTATCCTCTGCTTAAAAGCTGTCTGCATTTTTATGCCAAATTCATTTTTAAAGCTTTGACGGAAGAAATAATGATGTGACCTGGATTCAAATGGTAATGTTTGCAAATAAAAACTGTTGTCAGTGACATAGTAAAACGTGCAGTTAGCGCTGTCCACTGCTCGTCTGCGATATTTGTCTCATGGCATGCAGAAAATATCACTACCGACAGTTTAGATCAAGATGAGACGCCTTGATACTCGGCACCTCATCAAGATCCAGACCTTTTTTATTCGGCTCTAAATGACCTTTTTGTGTCGATGGGCCGTAAAACACCATTCATTCACCTGCATTCATTGCTACGATGTCGTCTGCTTGTAATTGTCTTCTGCTGTTGTTTTCTCGGCCATTCTCTCAAAGTACGAGTAACATACTGGATATTTTATCAGAATAAACACAAAGACGAGTAACAAACGTCTGGATTCGAACTACATGTAAAACCTCCCTATTACGACCATTGAACAGAAGGCTAATTGTCTGTATAAAAGACAGGTGACAGCTTAACTCTTTGAACCCTAGTCACGCATATATGCGTCATTTGCAAACAGCGTACATGTAAGGAGTGCACTTGTCCTATGCAAAATGAGTTGACCCTGATCAGAGGGCTCCTGATCAGGGTCTACACTGTTTGTTATTTTGGCATTTATTGTAAAATGTCTAAAATTGACTAGACTAAATTGAAAACTATAGAATTGTCCATTTGTGGCTTCAGGGAGGAAAGGGTTAAAGCAATGTGAAAGTGAAACAGATGGCTCCTATAAGATCTTTCTGCTTCACTTTTACATTGCTTCAAACAGTCACCTGTCTTAAACGACTAATATTTGACACACTTTAGGAGCTTTCTGCTTTACTGTCACCTTGCTTTAAGCTGTCACCTGTCTTTTATACGATCAATAATTATTCGTTTTAGTAGTCGAAATAGAGAGGTTTTAACTGTATTAGCAAATATAAGCCAAGTCGTGCTCGCCACTCTAAGGTTTAACAGTCATAATCATACACGTGTGTACGTCACTGTCCTAGTTGTCACAATAAAATTGTCGTCTGCTGTGTAATGTCGTTTTGTTAACACATTAACCACTTTCTGACGTGTATATGCGTCATTTGTAAATAATGTATCAGTAAAGATTTTACTTCTATGCAGAATAGCGTAAACCCAGATCAGAAAGCTTATAGGTATCCTGTGTTCAGGTTTTGCACTGTTTGTCAGTTTGCAAAATATTGTAAACGACAACCCTTATAGTTGTCCAAAATAGACTACACCGAATTGGAACCGGGCATTGCCCATTTTGAAGTCTTAGAGTTTAATGCGTTAACTATCTCTACTAACCCTATGTTCCCCTCCCTCCGGTAATTGAAACATTGCCATAGGCGACATTGTGAATACTTTTGATCCAGATCAGAAGCTTTATAACCCCAAGTGCAGATGACAAATTGTAGCAGACGGAAATTTGTCTGCAATATTGTAAAAAGAAGCTTATTCACCCTCAAAACGTTTAATAGACACTTCTAGTTTCCAATTAAGTCTAGTTCATTTATGACTTTATATTTAGGATTGTTTTGTGCATTGCCACATTCCGAAACTGACAGATAATGGCAATATAAGATTGACGTCATCTGACGTCATCAACGCTGACTTCACTCAACAGTGGGATTCCTATAATAACCTTTAGTATTGTCGTCTGCAAAATATGTCGTCTGTATAATCGGTCTTACTTCATTCTTGTACATTTTCTTTCAGAAATTATCATCAGAATGTCAAAAAGTTTGGATCCAGATGAGACGCCTAGTTACTCGGCGTCTCATCTGGATCCAAGTTGTATGAAATAGTTATCACAAATTCACCCTCCGCGTGCTGAAAGTTTTCCATAATCACATTAAGTAGTTTTCGTCTGCAATATTACAATTTTGTCTCTCAAATATAATAATTATATTGATGTTATTTTTCTTGTTGGAAATAGATCTACCGCCAGATTGTCAAACAGTTTGGATCTACACCAGACGCCGTTTGCATTTCATCTGAATCCAAACTTTTTTAGACATTATTCACAATTTCATCTTGATCTTGCTGAAGCTTGCGAAAATATTTGCATTTCTATAAATAGCCATTATCATTATATGCATATACAGTCGAAACTCGATACTTCGATTTCGCTTAAATCAATCGAACCAGTATTTCATAAGCTGATTTTTTATAAGTCGATCTAACGCAAGTCGAACATACCCGTATTTCAAAGTTAAAACGTGGCTAAGCCACGTTTTAACTTTGAAATATTGGTATGTTCGAACTAACGCGAATTCGAACTATCGCGTTTCGACTGTACTAGTATTGCCATAATATATAAACCGTTATTTTTCTGTTCTGTTGTCTGCATCAACATTGTACTTTGAAACTATTTTCAATTTTTTAAAACATATTGTATCAAAACAAAAACTGAACACGTTTCGATCCGGATCACGCACGAGTTATTCGGCCTCTGAAGGCTGATCTCGATCCAAGCTGTTTGCATTTGCGTGCCATATTTTACAGAGCAAGATAGAAGTTAATGAGAACAATAAAGTCCCCTTTTCATTACCACTTATATGAAATACTCACTAACAGTATAACCTCATTTGAACTTTTTAATGGACAATTTCAGTCTAGCCCGTTTAACATTATTTAGGGCTGATTTTAACACTGTATTGCAAAAATGATGGCCAGTGTCCAGTTGTTGAAACTCAAGTGCAGACTATTGTGTACATAGTGTTTTAACTTCGGAATGCTACACATGAGTGTGTTCCGAGTTATTGAAATGCAAAACTCTGACCTGAACTCAATGCAACTTGCGCCGTGTTATATGAAGGCTAACGTCGTTTATTAGAGTTTATTCTTACACCAGGGGACAAAGTGTTTAACAAACTTGTTAAATTAAGTTTTATTGCAGATTGACTCACGAAAAATCCATATATCGAGAATGTCCGATGATTCAGTTACTCGGCACTAGGGATCTTTATCGTCTTGCAATGTAAAGTATCCGAGGCGGCGGAGAGGTAAACAAATTATCATCTGATAATAATAACTATATTTTAATACAAACAGTACACAGTTCGTCTAAAAATTAAATCCCATGCTACCATAGAAATCCTTAAAATTGAGACACCCTGTATAAATAAGGTGCAAACTGAATAGCAAACAGTGTAGTCCCAGGTAAGACTGCTCAGCGATCTGTCAGACTGATCAGGGTTTACACTGTTTGCACAACATGTCGGATCATTACAGTAATTGTATTCGTCAGTTTCTTTTAATATCACTGACCCATTGACCTATCTTTCCACCACCAATGACGTACAGACACAACCGTGTAAACCAGTCTGTGACGTAGTTCCGTCAGTTATCGCCCTTCATCAAGTTGTGGTTAACCAGTCTGACAGACACCCTGCCTGAAACTAGGTCAATGATTGACACTGTTGCTGACATTTTACCGTCAAATATTAAACACTGTAAAACCCTTCTATTACGGCTTATAAAAAAAGATTTGTTTTCAGTACTTTTATCTATAAAACCTTTTCACTGACAATTTTTTCGTGAGAGTTTTACCCCTTCACAATTTCATTGTCGTCTGCTTCAATTGAGCTGTTTGCAAGATCGTTTCAAAGTAAGTTTAAATCTAGTATGAAACTGAATTAAAACATATCAATACGATTGTCAAACAGATTGGATCCTGATCAGACGCCGCGTAACGCGGCGTCTCATCAGGATCCAAACTGTTTACAAACGCGCTTTTAATCTTCATTGAGAGCGAAAGGGTTATTTAAAGCAGGTGGCTTTACTCTCATTTTGCGTTCAGCTACAGTGGAGAATCTGTTATTCTTTCCCAATAAACGCGTTTACGCTAAAACTATTATTTGCAGTGCAAACAGTTTGGAGCCAGATCAGACGCCGGACAACCCGGCGTCTGATCAGGCTCCAAACTGTTTGCCACCAAGATAAACACGAATGATCAGAATTGTCAAAAAGCTGTACTTTTCTACGTTTTAGTGTTTTGCGTTTGCGTACGTTTGCGTTTAAACGGGAAAGAATAACAGATTCTCCACTGTACCACCTGCTTTTAATACCGTTAATTAGTCTCATCTTGAGTAATAAGCAGTCACAGTTTCAGTAAAACCTTTCTTTAACTACCACTAACTCGTGTTAATTATACCGTGTTTACGACAGTTGACTGCTTAAGGCAATGTGACAGTAAAACAAAGCTCCTAAAGGAGCTTTCTGTTTTACTGTCACATTGTTTCAGCTGACACGTGTATTTTATACAATCATTTAGCTTTCGTTTACGTGGTCGCAATAGAGAGGTTTGACCGTATTTAGTTTGTCTAGTAATGGACGCGACTTTATTGTTTTCCAATTAATGAGTTATTGCTAAATTCGCTATGTTCATTTTGAACAGATCGCACTTAGATCAAAGACATGGTAACACAATGTTCAATCAGGCTCCAACGTCTTGCTGTTCAGAACCAAACTTATCGGTAACAAAATGTTACCAATTCTTATCCTTTTATTTGAAAAGTAAGGAATATAGTAAAACTTTTCCTTAATCTATTACGACCACTACATGTTGATTGTATAAGTGACAAAGAGTTTGGATCAAGATCAGACGCCGCGTATGCAAATGTGTGTAAGCCATGTCGCGCTTAGTACGATAAGGGTTTAGCCGCGGTGCCGTAAAACCTAACTCAATCAATCAAAAAGTTTGGATCCTAATCAGACGCCGAGTAACTAAACGTCCGATCAGGATCCACAATGTTTGACACTCATTTCAATATTTGTAAGTCAAACACCTATAATTTAAGTTTTAGAATTAAAATCCGATTGATTGAGTTGGGTTTTAAGGCATGGCGACACATAAAATGGTCATATGGCGCCGAGAAACTACATATACATACACATAAAAACAAACGAAACACTCGAAAAAGTAAGAAAAACAACACGACAAGACAAACACTAAGAGGCTCCACCATTACATAATGTGGGAATTATTTCAGGAAGATGATTTTGGCTAATCTCATTCGTTGCCAGCAGCGCATGGGATCAAAACCACATTTTAGCTCTTGGCAGAGGGGATAATCTCGGTCTTATAAACAGAAAAGATTAAGCCCCAGAGCCACGACAAGGCAGGAAAGGTCTCGGGGGGGGGGGGGGGGGTTAAATAGTTAAATAGTTTAAATATGATGACGTCGTGGCAGTGAAGGGGTGAATAGTGTAAATGACATTTCTATGTATATTTATGGAATAAAATATGTTTAAACTAACACAGTGCTATTAGAGCAAGGATATACAGTAAAAAATCTCTATTACGGCCAATAAAATGAAGATTTATTGGTTGAATAAAAGACAGGTGACAGCTTAAAGCAAGGCGAACGTCAAACAGAAAGCTCCTATAGGAGTTTTCTGTTTCACGTTCACCTTGCTTTAAGCAGTCACCTGCCTGAAACACCTGATAATAAACACAATTAAGTAGTCGTTATAGAGATGTTTTACTGTAAGTGATATCAAACTGAAGTAAACAGTTTTGTCAAGCGATGAACTGTATATCTAATAGAACAAATAAATGGATAATTATATTTTGGTGTACTTTTGTTCCATGATTTTCTCAGAACTATTATTGTTGAGTACCGTATAAGTGGTTTTTTTCGCGAGAAGGAAATTTTCGCTATTTTCGCGTGTGTATCAAACTCGCGTAAATATAATCCGCCAAATATTCCTAGCTTTCTATAATTCATTTTCGACAGCAAAGTCCACTCGAAGCAGTTTGTCATCTAAACTTCTCTTCATGATTTACATTATATGTATAAATACTGGTATCAGTGCATTACCTGATAATCTAGGTCTAGATTAATCACAATTCTAGCCTGTGCTCAACTAGAATTCAAAAACAAAACAAAAACACAGCATGGCTTAATAAAACGAAACACCATTTCTTCGTTCCCGTGTTCTTATTCCGGACGACATGCTTGTTAACGTAATACAGAGACGGCTATATAAAACAGAATATTCTGGTACTTAATCGAGTGTTCACGGGTACTGTTACCTTTTCATGTGTGATAACTTATGCAAATATCGAAGTTTGGATCCAGATGTGAACTGGGGATAAACTTGTGAGAAAAAAAACAATACCCACAAAGCTCGTCAATACATGTAATTGGGACCAGACATGTATACACTATGCATTTTCCATTAAAGAGATCTAAAGACGAGTGTAAAAAATTTTTGATCCAGATTTCTTGTTGTTCTCTGCGTATTTTCTATACTCAAACTGTTTTAAAATGCCAATCATGTCGCCATGGACAGACAAAGGGTTAATCGCTTTTACAGTTTGACATATGATTTTCACTTGCAATTGACCGTGTGTCTGCCTGCGGCGTTTCTCCATTGTTTACGCGTATATACGGGTAAACTTAGTGTGAAAACGTTTGGATCCTTGAGAGACATCGATTTACTCGGCATCTCATCTGGATCCAATGGTGACTTTCTGCCGCTTTAATCGTTCATTTACGGAGGAAAGACGGAAATTGTTTCCGATCATATTGTAAACAAGTGTGCCAAATACTTTATGAAGGGAGGACAGATATCCGTCATGATGAAAAAATAGTTACTTCCCTTAGTTTTGAATGCACCATTTACTTATGAGGATTTATAGACAAGACACAACCAAAAACGGTAAAATGGAATCGATTTTGATATCATATCCGCGAAAAATAGATTTGCAATACGCTTACGCGAAAAATGAATACGCTAAAAATTCATTTTCGGTAGAATCGCTAAATTTGCGTCTCGCGTAAAAAACCACTTATACGGTATATATACTAAAAGTTGTTTTCACCTTTATTTTCTGTCGAACATGCAAAATAGTTCGGACCTTGTTTCACGTATTAACCCTTAGCCCGCCAAATAAATTGTCGTCTGCTATATTTCTCGTCTGCTTCAAGTTTCAAAGTACTTCAAAGTTGCTGAAAATGTTGTCTGAGTTGCAAACAGCTTGGATCCGGATGAGACGCCGAGTTACTCGGCGTCTCATCCGGATCCAAGCTGTTTGTATATGGAGCTATAGTCGTGAGTGACAGGCTATGGGTTAATGTAATTCCTTAGCCCTATGGATGATGAGTTGGGTTTACGGCACTGTGACACAACATAGATCATATAGCGCCAAAGAAAGATGAGGGATGATGCGATGAGATGATGATCTCAGGAAGATGATATTCGGCTAATCCCATTCGTTTCGAAACTGCGCATGGGATCGAAACCGCCAACCTGCCTTCCTTTTCGTTCTTGGCAGAGGGGATACTCTCGGTCTAATAAACAGAAACAAGTCCCATTAAAAATTAAGCCCCAAGACCACGACATGGTAGGAAGGAATCTTGGCCAATCCTTCGGAAACAACACAAACTTTTTTCTTAGAGCTATACCGTGCAGAACACCAGATAAGCATAGTTTTTCAAAAACTAAAATCATTATTTCTGAATTAAACCCTATGGTGTCACTACTCATTAGAATCGTCTCTTCGAGACGATTCTAATGAGTAGTAACACCATAGGATTTGGTGCTGAAATTAGTGAGAAAATGTTTGATTTGTTGAAATAACTACCTCTTATCTGGAGCCCTGTATACGCCATGCCGGGTGCCGCTCATCCGGATCGAAACTTTATGCAGCATTTATCACAAATTCGCCGAAATTGCAGAAAGTTAATTGTTTCCCACACAGTACCCCCTCCCATTAACGACCCTCCGAACAACGATGCCGCCTTACAACAACGCTCGCCGCTGTTCCCTAAACACTGCCATATCGCCTGCTTATAATTGTCGTCTAATGTTTTCCTATAAGACACACCTTGGATATTTTGCAGAAAAACCCACATAATAACGAGTGAGAAATAGCTTGAATCCAGATCAGACGCCGCGTAATGCGGCGTCTGATATGGATTTAAGCTGTTTGCAAATATATGACAATTTCCTCCGTATTGTGGGGAATTTTCCATACCTATAAATAGATTCCGGTGTCACTGCGTGACGTCATAATATTGACTCCGCCTACTCTTTGACCCTGAATCTGTAACCCCCGCCAGCGTCCCGGCAGTTCGATTCCAAGCATAAACAAGTACAGAAGCCTCAATATAGAGCAGAAACTAAATATCACCACGAGTGTTCCTCAAAGGTCCTGAGGTAAGTGTTGATCGATTTCTGCCATATATAACTTATTTCCATATAACTAGGAAATTACAACAGTGGCGTTTGTCGGCTAAAGTCTGAAACGGCCTTTAGTGCGCTCAAAGTTGGGAAATCCTGTTTGAAATTTTGTTGTAATCCCGTATTGGTGAAGCTTTTTGAATAGGGAGTGAGCGGAAAGTCGGAGTTTGCCCACCCGTTACTCAGCATTCTAAAGTTTACAATAGTTTTTACAATAGTGTTTCTTTATCTTTTGCATTTTGTTCCCGTTTCTGTTCTCGGAGTTCGGCCAGCAGAATCGGCAACAAATCGTAAAAGAGGTCAATAAGTTTATGTACCAAACTGTACTTTTTGGGTCGGCTCACTTCAAAGTTTCGCTGCGACTTTTCCGTTTCGAATAAACAATCTGGTAAAAGATTCAGGTATATTCGATTTGGGAAGGTTGTAAGCAACAGTTTGAGACTCAGTTTTTCGACTTTCGAGCTCAAACAACGTAGTTTCGAATTTTCCGCGTAGTTTCCACTTTCTGAAACATTGGGTTAGACGCCATATTTGAGCCGGCATCATGCGCAGAAATTGTGCGCAGTAGAATCTTGGCGCAATTTTATTGCTTCGTCTCACGTGAAATTCACGTGAGCGTTTCGGCAACAGACAACATCCGGTTGAGCATTTGCTTATAAATTACTTTGAAAATTTACTGAGGCTACGAAATAGTTATTTTCTAAACAAGCAATAATACAAGAAATAGTTATGTGAACTACTTTGTCACTTCCTATGTAAGCGATCCAAGCGTGACTTTTCTAAATTCTTTTATTATAACTTGTTTTTATAATAATTTCCGGAGTGATAAACTATTAAAAAGGGTAATAAAATAGTTAAGTTGAGCATTACTGCTAATAGCTTGACAGTTTTTCAAATTTATTTTAAACCTTGCTGCACCTGCATTGTCAATCCGGAACTTGTTATAACTGTGTATAATTTATTACTAATCAACTTTATTTACAGAATAGATCTACTGATTTTGACTTTAACAATAGTTGATTGTGTCAGTGAGTTTGACCTTGACTATTTGTTACTGTGTCACTATTGGTATTGAATACTAAACAGTTAATTGTGTCAATTGACATTTGACCTTTTAACAGCTGAGCGAAGAAGAAAGGCAGAGAGAACAGTTCATGTGTCCGTGGTGGACCATTAATGTTCGAAGCTGATTGATTAGGCATTCTTGTATTGTCAGCCACCCTACTTCACAAAATTTCGTCTGGTCGTTCTGCACAAGCAATGTCTTCCAAAATCAAGATCAACTTCTGCTCGGCAAGAGATTTAGAGTCCATTCCTGGTGTAGGGAGGAAGACCGTGGACCTAATCTGCAACTTGAGAGATGCGAGTGGCAACATTACACCAGAAGAGTTTGCCGCCATAGGAGTACGAAATCTGCCAGCAGCAATGGAAGCTATCGATTTCGAACCCTGGTCTCCAGTTCGGCCCGCTGGTCTCATTGAATCGCCATACCGGTGTCAGCCTGACCCATATGCTAGCCAATGGAGACCCGGCCCCAGTTCATTTTACCAGGGAGCTCCTGCACAGGATAGAAGATATGGGTATCCCCCTATGACTGTCATGGCGTCTCAATTAGACCCGAGTCGATATTACGGATACAAGCAGATACCTACTATGGTGTGTCCAAAGGACCCCAGTCAAGGGTATGTTCGTCAGCCAGAGACTGCTACTGTTTCTCCAACAGATCCCAGTCAAAATTGGCTCAGGACACAATATCAACCACCGCAGACGCTTATACAGCAATTCAGAGTGAAAAGGGAGTCCATGGACTCTGCGAACCAGCCAGATAATGTGAGGGAAGAATGCAAGGCAGAGAAACCGAAAGTCAACGTTCCAAAAGGGATTAGCTTTGACGGAAAGTCGGATTGGCAGGCTTTCATAAATAAGTTTGGCTCCTACGCAGATAGAGAAGGGTGGAATTCCAAAACCAGGCGTGATGTCCTATCTTGGGTGCTCGAGGGACCAGCCAGCAAGTTCTTTGCCAATGTAATTAAGAGAAACCCCTCACTAGACTACTTTGAGGTGGTACAAAAACTGGCTAAGCGTTTCGATATGCGAGACCTACCAGAGACCACACAGATGCTGTTTGAAGCTGCAGCACAAGGCCCAAAAGAGACTTTGATGGAGTGGTGTGAAAGAATCACCAATCTGTCGTTAGATGCTTTCCCTGATTGGTCTGAGGATCAAATTTGCAGACAGACAATCCTCCGTTTCTGTCAGGGATGCTCAGATAAAGAAGCCGGCTTCCATGCCATTAATGCCAAGCCACAGACCCTGGAAGAGGCTGTCGACATAATAAAAAGACACAAACAGTCGTCCATGGCAATATATGGCCGGACCCAGGGAGTGAGACAAGTAGAAGAGGCGGGGAAATATGCCCATGCAGAAAGGATTGAAGGATATATGCGTCCACAAAGGACCTATACCTCAACAAAAAGTCAACCCATTGAAGACCAGGGGATAGACAGAATAGAAAAGCTACAGAACGAAATGGAAGGGCTCAAAAAGTCTATGAAAAGCATGGAAGAAATATGCAGATCATTAGAGTCAAAAATGACCATGACGAAAACGATTCAGTCCCTTCAACATACCCCATCTACACCTGCACCTGTAGTGACAAAGGTGACCCCCATGACTGACAAGTCTAGGCGCGCGTGTTACCGATGTGGTAAAGAGGGTCATTTCAAATCAGACTGTACCCAGCAGAAGGTGGTGAGGAAACTGTGCCTTGTTGAAGAAAATGACACTACCGAGGAGAAGTCGACAGGTTTTCCAGATTTAAACGAGTACGGGTCGGGATATTAGGCCAGTCACCGACCCAAGAGAGCCGTTCAAGTGGCCTTCAGACTGGAAACCGTGACGTGAAGAAATCGCTTGCAGGTGTTCAAGTCAAATCAAGACAGGACCCAGAGCGAACACCTTCCTTTGTGTTGTCGAGGGTTGCATCTGAACGAATAGAAGCAGTTCAAGATGCGGAGACAGGTCTCGACCCTTTGGAAGGTGAGGATGTGTCAAAACAAGTGACCAACTTCAGTGAAGTGCCAGGTAACCCGGAGGAGGATGTGTCTCAGTCTGAGACCACCCCAAAGGTTGAGGCTGATGGCCTTGAGATCACCTATTAACCTGCCATTTGAAGACCAGCATAGGGAAGTGTCTGATAGACCCCCGTCTTTAGGGAGATTGTTACTTGGTCTGCAAGACTAGAACCACCAAAACTCTCCCGTAAAGCCCAGAGTATGACAAAATCCGACCAGCCTGGTCAGTTAGGTACATAAGAGACGTTGCTTCCTCTATGTCAGCCTAGGCATGTGTTGGATGCACATTTGTGATTTTATCCAGAAGGCAGAACAGAATATTTGGAACTCCTGAAGAGACATGTCTCTGAACAGCAAATTATAGATCAATGTGCACTGTTTAACTTGTGATAGACATTAGGTGTCCACATGGACCCGTGTTTTCCAAAGATGCCATTTTGGATTTACGTGACTGTCTGCACGTATTAACCGGACACAGACTGATGTATTTAAGTTAGCCCATGAGACCCACTGCTTATTGAGATGAACTCGCCATACCTGTCCATTGGAACACGCCAGGAATTCGACATCCCTAGCTTCCATGGCGAAGTGGCAGCTAGAGTGGCAAGGAGAAGTGTTGCATCCCTACAGCCTGTACTTAAACTGATGCTATTGGTGTTCAGAATGGACCCAACACCAGCCAGTCGTGCATCAGACTCTGATGTCCAGTATGGACCAGGGGGGCTTATAAAACGGGGAGGAGTGTGGGGAATTTTCCATACCTATAAATAGATTCCGGTGTCACTGCGTGACGTCATAATATTGACTCCGCCTACTCTTTGACCCTGAATCTGTAACCCCCGCCAGCGTCCCGGCAGTTCGATTCCAAGCATAAACAAGTACAGAAGCCTCAATATAGAGCAGAAACTAAATATCACCACGAGTGTTCCTCAAAGGTCCTGAGGTAAGTGTTGATCGATTTCTGCCATATATAACTTATTTCCATATAACTAGGAAATTACAACAGTATAACAAATCCTTCCGAACAATACACACACCCTTTGTCTCCCATTGGTGGTTGTTGTAGAGAGGCAGCATTGTATTAGGCTAAATTTGCGTTCTATTTTAAATGTTACCCAACCAACATTTAAACAAGCTTCAATTTTATCAAATCTAAAATGCTGGCATTTTGAAATCAATATGTATATTTCCTTATGTTTAAACGTGACAAAGTTACTGCTCTAGGGTAACTAGTTTGTAAGCAATTTATCAATATCAAGTGAAATATTTTTGGTGAAGCTGTAAGGAAGTATAAAATTAACGTTATTTGGTAGTGTCAACATCTAATTTCCCCCTTCAGCAGTATTCAGTAGGTCGGCCCGTAAATTCGGTACCTAAACCGAAAGTTTGTCCAGCAAACGGTATAATACGGAGTATATGCAAGGTCTATTTCTCACCTGGCAGGGCAGAGCTAACCTTTGCAAAGAAAAATAATTTGCGTTTGATTACAGGGGTGATATGTATAGTTCCGTATTAAATCGTTATTTTCTGATACCTTCAACATGGAGAAACACACTTTATACGCCCAGCCATATCTCCACATGGAAAATGTATACTGAAAACTATTGTATATTATGCACCCCAGCCCTTGTCAGAGGGGATAATCTCAGTCTCATAAACAGAAACATTCCTTATGACAATTCAGCCCCAGAACTACGGCAATGAAGAAGCGCCCCTAGTTCTAGGAGTCATTGAATTAAAACGATTTTACTTGAACGCATTGACAATGGAGTGCATGAAATGGCACTATATAAAACGACAAGAAAATCAAAGAGATTTATTGAAAGTATTACAGAAATGTTATCTTTAGTCCCAATCACCAATTCTTCAATGTATCAAGTACTCTCGATTTTATTCCACCTTTGACCTGAAAAGACATATTTGAAGATAAAAATAATTACATTTACATGTGTAGTGTGAAATTAACGGAAAGCGGTACAGTCGAAACTCGATACTTCGAACTCGCGTTATTTTGAACATATTCATATTTCAAGGTTAAAACGTGTCTATGTTTTAACTTTGAAATACGGGTATGTTCGACAAAAGCGAGATCGAATTATCGAAATTCAAGTTATTAAATACTGGTACGATCTATTTAACCCATTACCCCATAGCCTACCGGCGGTAGTGGCCCAATGGTTAACACCCTGGACTACGGTACCAGGGGTCGTGAGTTCGATCCCCCGCCGGACCAGCGGTCTGACTAGGGGATTTTTCTGAATTCCCGATGATGTACAGGAATGTTCTTGAGCAAGACATGTACCGAGAATTGCTCCTCTCCACCCATACCAGGGGTTAAAATGGGTACCTGTGAAGGGTCTGAGTCGGTACTGCGGCTGCATTTGATTGCGCCATATGTTAGCAGTGCTCATAGGCAAGATGGCTCGATGATCAGGGGAGTATATGTACAGTCGGCTGAGCGGTCATTCGGACTGAAAGTAGACTTTAACTTGGAATATTTTATAGCCTGTTTCCAGTAGTTAAGATATGTGACCTATTAAAGCAGGTTGAAAGTAAAGCAGAATGTGCCCTATGGCACATTCTGCTTTACTTTCAGCCTGCTTTAAGTTACTATCTGCTAGGATATAGAAAATATTTCTTATGGTACATATTCATGACAGTATAAAATGGAACTATTTTCTTTTGCGGATGAATAAAATGAATGCGCTAAAAGTCGCTTCTATAAGGGAAAGGGTTAAACGATTTCGAATATCGCGTTTCGACCGTAGTTGTTTGTTTGGAGGAACTAATTTTACCTGATAGATCTACAGTTATTATTATTATTATAAACAGACATGTACAGTCGGTTTTGACAACCTCTGTATTGCCTAACCATGAGTACATAGTTTATTTTCAAATAGTGTTGACCCTTAACCGACGCAGGGTCTGATAAGAATTCTGGTTGTTTGACACTAAATACATTGTTGCCCTTTTTAATGTATCTAGAGATGCCTTGTTAGATGTAGAGACGGGCGACAATAGTGTAAGGGAGGTGAGGCCATGGCAATGATGAGACGTAATTATTGAAAGAAACAATGATTTTTGCAGAGGACAGATTATTTGGCAGACACCAGTGTTCTTATACAGTGCAGAAAACGTTATTCTTTCCCGTTTAAACGCAAACGCAACGCAGTAAAATTTTGAAAAAGACAACATTTTGTCAATTCAGACTGTTCATATTAATCTGAGTGGCAAAGAGTTTGGAGCCTGATCAGACGCCGGGTTACCCGGCGTCTGATCTGGCTTCAAACTCTTTGTAATGGAAATAATAGTTTAAGCGTAAACGCGTTTATTGGGAAAGAATAACCCTTACTCCGCTGTAGTGTGTATGAGAGGTATGAAACAGAATTGCAATATTTCGTAACTCTTGCAGGGCTGCCATTTCTCCGGACTTTTCCGAAATCTTCAGATTTTTATCCAAACAGATGGTAGCTTAAAGCAGGTTGAAAGTAAAGCAGAATGCGCCTTCAGCTTTACTTTCGACCTGCTTTAAGTAATCACGCTTGAAAACATAGAAAATTTGGAACTCTTTGGATTTTTCAAAATCAACTTATGGCAGCTTTGCTCTTGTGTTCCTTCCTTACAGTGGAGAAGACGGTATTACCTCCAGTTCAAACGAAACTGAGCACATATGAAATGCAAAACCTTGTAGAACTGGCATCTTGTTGAACATTCTTATGTTTTGGTTAGTTTTGTTTTAAATGTTAGTTACCAACAGTTTTTAGTTTATATCAGACACAGGGTAGCGCAGTGTCTGATCTAAGTCCAAATGTTTTGCGATGGACAGAACTGTTACACAAGCGCGTTTCTTTCGAAAGAATAACGTTTTCTCCACTGTACTAGATTCGTTTGAAATGTCTACATAGCAGTTGTAAAATGTGGCATTGTATATTCATAATTACCTATTGTCTTGGACAAGAAGTACAGTGCTCACCAATCATCAGATGAATCACTATCTGGCCACCTAAAATTTAAAGACTTTAATTACTTTAAAACTGATTATATAACATGTATTTTGATCAATTTGGATGGATGAGTTGGGTTTTATGGTACTGTGACACACATACTGTGATCATATAGGGCCGATGAAGGGTGATGAGATTATACGGATTTCATGAGGATGATTTCGGCTAATTCGGCACTGCGACACAAAATATGTCATACATGTGTAGGGAATTATGATTCTTGTATTGTTATCTATATAACAATTTAAATTCTGATATTGTCATTTTACTGATCATGTTTAGTCCCCCGTCAGTGTTTCCGCCAAAGGTTTGCCCGGCGTCTGTCTGTCTTGGTGCATAAACCGATATTTATGCGGTCATAGTAATTATCCCAATTAGTGATCAACATTATCCTGGCCATTTCTTATGACATTAATTAATCTGGCCATTTCTTTTGACATTAATCTGGCCCTCAATGGGAACAGGGTAAGTGTGAGGACTAGCTTCTAGATAATGTTTTCCAAGGTTAGAGCAATAAAATTTTCTGTCATATGGTTAATCATGCAAAACAAGATCAAATTAAATAGCCACATAAGACAAATGTTGTAAGTTCGTACGTATGATGTCTTTGTATGTCCGTCTGTGCAGAATCTTGATCCTGCGAAAACTTATAAACCGTACCAGACAAATTGATGAAATTTGGTATATGAATAGCTCGTGTAATGGAGATTATGCATATTGCTGCTTGTTTCCTTGAACCAATATTCTGGTTAATAAGGTAACGCAACCGATATGGGACTTATAAAATAATGTGTTGCATTTGCTATTTTATGTACGCAAAGCAGTTAGAGTAGTCGAATGGAAGCGACGAAGGGCTATCTCAGCCTTCGGAAATCTCTCTAGTTTCAGGATGTGATATGCCGTTCATCTTGGGCTTCTATGCTTCTAGTCGTTTCAGCATCCCCAGCGTCGCTATTGGCAAAAGAAAGATATGTGCATGTAGGGACCTTTCGCTGGGCCCTGGCTTTCCTCTTCCTCGAAGTCTTTGATTGCAGTGGCATCACTGTTGTTCAAATGAAACGATACTGAGAACTTTCGATTATTTTATCCGTCACGTGACCATACCATATTTGGTTATCGCACGTCCCAAGAACGTTACCTCAGTTATGCATGCGTTGCACTTTCGTTTTATCCGTTTCGCGTACGGGCATGTCCGTTAATTTACAGTTGGTTATCCTTCACTTGTCCGTAAGTGTTCGGTTAAGCCTGTCTCACACAGAACACACGGCTTATACGGTTGGCCACCCGTGTAAACCGTACATACAACCGAGACCTTATCGAGTGTATCCGTGAAAGCCGTGTATGATTTTTAAAACTTTTAAAAAACTGGCACGGGTGCCATGTCCGTGTGTGATCGTAATAGCGATCGTACAAGACCGTGAGACCGTACATACAACCGCACATAAAGTCCACTCCACGAGTGAGCTCAACCGTGTCAATATCGTATATAAATCGTATGGAGCATAACTCGAACAAAAGTCGGTGTGACCGTATGTAAACCCTGTAAATGTCCAGTTAATACAGTAAAAGTCGTGTTTAATCGTACTAGGCCGTAACAGACCGTACTTGGAACCGTACAACAATCGTATGAAAATCGTTTTGCAAATCGTGTTCAAACCGTGACAAACCTTGATTGACCAAGTATAGCCGTGCTTTGTTCGTACATACTCGTGCTACATCCGTACCAGTCAACCCGTGTATAACCGAGTATACCGTATTGGAACCGTTTTCTGTGTGAGACAGGCTTTATCATGCGTTTTATCCGGCCCGGTGTAACATTAAATTTGGACCCCATTGAAAAATGACCGGGAGGTCAATTCTCAACGTTGAAAAAATACCTTACCCATGAAATTATGACTCCTGAATTATCTGTTGTAAAATGACCGGGAGGTCATTTCTCAACGTTGAAAAATGACCCGTGTAAAGTTTCAACGTTGAAAGTAAACTTAACCCGTGCATAATTGTCTCATAGACTTAATTGTGATTAACTGACTACTGGTATGAGGGGGTCATTGAGAATGGGAGATAATTAAATATGGGAGATGATAGAGTCATGGTTCTTGTGTACTGCACCTCCTTATGTCATCACCTATCACTGTATCAAGTTCCATTAACTTACGGTGTAGCAGTCAAGAGATATACTCCGGACAATTTTTTTTGGTATTTTTAGAAAAAAGGAGATAATTCAATATTGGGAGATGACAGAGTTACCGTTCTTGTATACTGCACTTCCTTTAGACATCCTCTATCACTGTTACAAGTTATATCAACTTTCAGTGTAACGGTCCAGAGATATGCTCCGGACAAAATTGATTTTTAATGAGAAAAAGGGAGATAATTCAAAATTGGGAGATGAGAGAGTTAGGGTTCTTGTGTACTGCACCTCCTCCTGTTATTCTCTATCACTGTATCAAGTTTCACCAACCTACGGTGTACCGTTCAAGAGATATGCTCCGGACAAAAAAGCGTGACATTTTTTTTGTATTTTTAGAAAAAGGGAGATAATTCAATATTGGGAGATGACAGAGTTACCGATCTTGTATACTGCACTTCCTTAAGACATCCTCTATCACTGCTACAAGTTTCATCAACTTTCAGTGTAACGGTCCAGAGATATGCTCCGGACAAAATTGATTTTTTATGGGAGATAATTCAAAATTGGGAGATGAGAGAGTTTCGGTTCTTGTGTACTGCACTCTCTCCTGTCATTCTCTATCACTGTATCAAGTTTCTTCAAGTTACGGTGTACCGTTAAGAAGATATGATCCGGACAAAATAGATTTTTTTTAAATGAGAAAAAGGAAGATAATTCAAAATTGGGAGATGAGAGAGTTATGGTTCTTGTGTACTGCACCTCCTTCTATCAATCTCTATTTCTTCAAGTTACGGTGAACCGTTATGGAGATATGCTCCGGACAAAAAAGCGTGACGGACAGACAGACAGACAAACGGACGGACAAAGCGATGACTATATGCTCCCCCCTAAAAGGGGAGCATAACAATACCCCCTCATACCAGTAGTCAGTTTATAACAATTAAGATTTGCGAATAGGTTCATTTAGCAGGTATTATACTTCATTGTTTTAGTTCTTTTTGACACTGCTAGAAAGGTATATTTACCCGGACAGTTTCGTGAACTGGTCTGTTCACTTGATCACTGGCGACTGATATGTAGTCGATGGGGTATTACTTCCCTTTGTTACTACCGGAAGTAGCAGTAAACAAAGGGTTGTAAACCTTGTTGAGTCGGAACGCCCCCTGGTCCCGGTTCATCACGCTGGGGTTATCTCTGATCTGGATGGCCTCCCTTATCTGACGGGTGCGCTGGTCACTTTCCTTGTCGAGAATGCGTGTGGAGTCCCAACTGATCACATGATTTTCCTGTGCCACATGGTCAGTTATCGCACTTGTGTGGAACTCAGTCTCTGACTGTTTCCTTTCTGATCTAGTGTACGCCCTGCCCGTGTTGGCTTCCACGTCCTTTTTATGTTCCCCTAGTCTTGTTTTTAACTTACGTCCAGTCTCCCCAATATAACTCTTTGTGCAATTTTCACATTTGATCTGGTAGACAACATTACAAGATTCCTGTTTGTCTATTTTGTCCTTTGGATGCACTAGTAAGTTGCGAAGAGTCTGGTGGGGCTTTTGGGACACCGCTATCTTGTGGCGTTGGAAGACACGTTGGAGGGTTTCAGACACTCCACTTATGTATGGGAGGACCACCACACCTTTGGATCTTTCCCTTTCCTCACTCGGATTTTTGTTTATTGACACCTTCTTATGTTTGTCTTTCACCCTTTTGAAAGTCCAATCAGGGTATCCGCACTTCTTTAAGGCTGCCTTAATGTGCGCCTCTTCCTTCTCTCTGTCCTCTGATTCAGTAATTACTGTGTTGCACCTGTCAAACAATGTTTTGATCACTCCAAGTTTATGTATTAATGGGTGGTGGGACTGGAAGTGTAAATACTGATCAGTATGTGTCTTTTTCCTATACACGAGGACCTTCAGGGAGCCGTCTTGCTTCCTTACGATTAGGGTGTCGAGAAAAGGAATACTCTTCTCGGCCTCCTCCTCGTAAGTAAACTTGATACTACCAGTATCATCTACTCTATTGAGGTGTTCTGTAAGTTGTTCTACCTTCCCTCTTCTTATGATCTCTAGTATATCATCGACGTACCGTTTCTACAACCTCGGTGTACAATCAAGAGGAGCTGTCACTATGGCCTGCTGTTCTAGGAACTCCATAAATAGGTTTGCTACGATAGGTGACACTGGGCTACCCATAGCTGTGCCAAATTTCTGCTTGTAGATAGACCAACGAAAAGAAAAATAAGTGGTTGTGAGCACAAATTCTAGTAAGTTCATGATATCATGTGGTGATTATAATTATTAATTAATTATAACAATTAAGTCTAGGAGACATATTTGTACAGGTTTAGTCATCTTTCAACCTTGAAACTTAACACGGGTCATTTTTCAACGTTGAGAAATGACCCCCGTTCATTTTACAACAAAATAATGCAAGAGTCATGATTTCATAGGTAGGGTCCTTTTTCAACGTTGAGAATTGACCATGTGTCATTTGTCAATGTTGAACCATGTCCCCCCCTTCATACCAGTAGTCAATTAATCACAATTAAGTCTAGTAGACATATCTGTACAGGTAAAGTCGTATTTCAAGGATGAAACTGAACACGAGTCATTTTTCAATGTTGAGAAATGACCTACGGTGATTTTAAAACAATACAATTGAGGAGTCTTAATTTCATGGGTAGGGTCTTTTTTCAATGTTGAGATTTGACCCCGGGTCTTTTTTCAATGTTGAACAATGACCCCCCTCAAACCAGTAATAAGGGGCTTTTTTCAACGTTAGGAATTGACCCCGGGTCATTTTTCAACGTTGAGAAATGACCCCAGGTCTATTAACAACAATAAAATACCCCCTAACAAGGATCCGTTAATAACCAATAATTTGTAGCAGCCATTTAAAGTTTAAGGATATGGTCATATTTTAATATTGAGAATTGATCCCAAGTCATTTTACAATGTTAAAGAATGACCCCCTCTCTTCTGTTTGTTATTCAATGGCATATTAACGCTGTCGTCATTATTTCACGGATAGGGTCAATCCTCAACGTTAAGAATTGACCCTGGTCTATTTTCAACGTTGAGAAATGACCCCAGCCATTTTACAACTACATGTAGATATTTCAGCAGTCATAATTTCACGGGTAGGGTCTTTTTTCAACGTTGAGAAATGACCCCATTCCCGTTGAAAAATGACCCGGGAGGTCTTTTTCAACGTTAAAAAAAGACCGGGAGATCATTTCTCAACGTTAAAAAATGACCGGTAGGTCATTTTTCAACGGGATCAAAAATAATGTTACACCGGCACCAAACCCGAGGGCCTCACGGACACATTTTGCCATATGATATCTTTCTGCGACACATTTCCTTTCCGTGTGTGCCATCCGGTGAGATGTGACAGCACCATTTGCAATGAAAATGTCGCCACCATTGATATATAAGCGATACTTTGAGAGCGATCTATCTAATCAATTCAAAATTATTCCCTTTTCACCGCCAACAGTAGCATGCGTATATTACAATTAACCCTCGAGATTAACACCTGCTTCAATACTATTATTATTATTATCATTATCATACCAGATTGTCATACCAATTTTGACCCGGCTGATTATTTGAACAATCTTGTATATTCTTCAATTCGCATTCGCGCTAAAACCATTGAGGGCGTTCACAGCGAGTTCCGCTGCGATGGTGTGGCTTAAAAAACTTGTATGTTCACGGTGGTAGAGAAAAGTGGCTGTAGTGGCGTGGGCTTCCTAAATACCGTCCAGTGAATTTTCACATCTGGAACTACAGATTTACAAGATTAAAGTTCACAATAATATATATGTACACTGTACAATGTCCCACTTCCTACGGATTCTGTTGTGGCATAGATACAAGCTGGACACTTGCTTTGAAAGCAACCAGGCTTGTAGATGAAACATAGTTCTCTTAGAAATAATTCCAAACTAGAACAGTTCTTGGGAAAAGCATTGACTCTCATTGTAATAGGGATGAATTTAAAGCTATGACTCCCTCTTGTTGATTTCACAGTTGCGTAAGTAGGAAAATAGCAAGTAGGTACCGCAATGTATGGGTTTATAACTTTATATATAAGTGAAGCATCCGCCCACCGTCTGCGCTGTTCCAATGATGGCAAGTGTAGTTTGTTAATCAACTCTGTAACACTTGTGGGGTTGTGGAAGTTATGTGGTGTGTTAAGTGTCCAACGTGCATCGTTTTTCTGTACCTGTTCAATCTGTGTTGACTGATGTGGATTCAATATGGGTGAAGCGTATTCTAGTTTAGGCCTTACTAAACATTTGTAGGCATTTTCTTTCACTTTTGCTGGGCAGTGTCGCAAATTACGTTTAATAAATCCAGGTGTACTAGAAGCCTTTTAGTAATATTGTCAATATTGTATAAGGCAAAGTTACATGTCAAATATTAATGATCTAGGTCATACAATTTCAGAGAAGATTTATGAAGGTGTTTTTAAGAAACAAGAGGCCCATGCGGGCCTCAATATCGCTCACCTGGAAAAACCAACACATGGGTCACATGACCCCTGGGGTGGGATCACTTTTCACCCAGAGACATAATTTCAAAAATCTTGCTGTCGAATATTTTGTACATGGATGGTTTCAGACAGTAAGACTCTTCATTGAAAAAAATCTATTTTTAGCTAGTATGACCCAGATATGCAACAGACCCAAACCATTTCAGCAATATTGGTAACGAACATCTAAAAGTGTCACTATGCTAAATATCAAAGCTCTTGGCATAGTAGTTTCAGAGAAGAATATTTCACTTCATAACTCTATGTAACACTGCGACCCGGACCCTAGGGCTTTGGCAGTTTTAACCCCAGGGGCATAATTTAAACAATCTTGATAGAGGACCTAAAGATAATGCTTTGTGCCAAAAATGTAAGCTCAGGGTACTGTGGTTTCAGACAAGAAGATTTTTTAAGATTTCATTGAAATTCTCTTTTTAGCTCCTGTGACCTATATATGCAACCGACCGGAACCATTTGAACAAAATACGTAAAGGATATTTAGAAGTGTCACCATACCGAATATCAAAGCTCTAGCCATATTAGTTTTAGAGGAGAAGACGTTTGAAAATTTCACTATATATCTCTATGTAAAACTGCTATTTTTAGCTCCTGTGACCTAGATATGAAACTGACCGGAACCATATTTACATAATTGGTTAAGGGCTTCCAGAAGAGTCATCATGCCAAATATCAAAGCTCTGGCCATATTAGTTTCAGAGAAAAAGATGTTTGAAGATTTCACTATATAACTTTATGTAAATTTACTATCCCCGGGGCGGGGTCATTTTTGACCCCAGGGACATAATTTGAACAATCTTGATAGAGGACTTGTAGATGATGCTTTGTGCCAAATATCTAAGCTCAAGGTACTGTGGTTTCAGAACAGAACAGAACAAAACTTTATTTCATCTCAGGCATGGTTACATGCAGCATGAGGTAAAGCATATAAACAAGATGAATATAAACAATGGTACCTAGCATGGCTTATTCAGAGTATGAGTATTTCAGTATTTGGTGACGAACAATGTAGAGCCAGACCCTATGCAAAGAATTATCGTTTATGGTCCGATTCCAACAATATTCGTCTTGCGGTTGATAAAACCGATAGTTGGTAAATGATGGTGGGGGTCTAAATATTATTAAATGGAAATAGATACATTTTCGGAATACAGTGTTCATATAAGATTTTATGCAGACGATGAAGACCCGGATCAGTGTGTTCACAATTGAACTCGCTGGTCAAGGTCTAAACCGTCTGTCATTTTGCAATTCAGACCAGGAGTAATCCAAGATAGTATAATAACAACATACAATAAAAAGAATTATGAAGATTTAAACTGTCCATATGCTGGATATTCAGAGAGGGAAAAGTGAATGTTATGGTTATCAGATTGTTAATATTATGATTTTCTTATATATAAGATCTATACATAAAAAATAATTTTAAGTGTCGAAAAGTAGATCTACTCGTGCAAATAGTTTGGATTCCGACAAAGCTCCACATGGGCCTATCTAGGATCCAAACTATTTGCGTGTCAGGTACAGTTTAATACTAACTTTTAAGCTCAGGGTACTGTGGTTTCAGACAAGAAAATTCTTTAAATTTTCATTGAAAAAATCTATTTTATCTCCTGTGACCTAGATATGAAACGGACCGGACATTTTTGAACAACTTTGAAAGAGGACCATATAAGGATCATTCAGGTCAAGTTTGGTAAAAATCTATCCAGTAGTTTCGGAGATGTCATTTAAAGACGAACGGACGGACGAACGACGACGGACAGAGGACGATCAAAATAGCTCACCTTGGCACTACGTGCCAGGTGAGCTAAAACTAATAAGCTCCAGGGCGTGGCCATTTTTGGCACCAGAGTCAAAATTTGAACAATCTTGGTAGAAGATTATTAGGTAATGATATTACCAACTATCAAAGGTCTGGGCCTTTCGATTTCTGAGAAGAAGATTTTAAAAAGATTTTCTTATGCATTAACAGTTGTCTATACAGTAATGTTAGAAAATCTATTCCCAAAGCAAGGGGAATAACTCTAACCAAAAAATTTGAACAATATTTCTATCTATGTGTTTCATTGTTCCGTCAAACTTGACGCTTACACAATGTTTGAACTCCGTAACGCTAAGAAAAATATAAGAGAAAAAATAGTTAGGAAGAAGAAATGTATATCAGATGCGAATAAAAGAATATATGATAATAATCAAAAAGAGGTAGAGAAATCAATAAACATGAATTACATAGGATAAAGAAGTGCTATGATGTGTATACAGAATAAAAAAGGCAGAGTGTAAGAAAAAGAATACCCAGTCACTTTTGGTTCACCAAGAATAGACCAATCTGCCTTCCGTCGCGGTACCTGGGCTATTACGTCCCCGACAGCACAGCTCTCCCTTGGTGAATTACTAGGTGACTGGGACCCTAAACCTAAATACTGATGGATGACAACCCCTTCCTGAAAGATACCCTTGTCACTGGAAAAGTTTGGTTGAAATCGAGTCAGTGGTTTCAGAGGAGATGTTTGAAAATGTGAACGGACGACAGGACGGGAAATGCTCATGTGAGCTAAAACCAATTACGCGTAACAAACAGTTTTAACCCAGATCAGACGCCGCGGCCTTCGATTTGGATCCAAGCTGTTTGCAAATGTAAATCGATTTCCCTCCCTAAAACGACTCCATCCAAACAACGAACACATTTTTGTGTCCAATTGGGTGTCGGGTGTAGAGAGGGAGCGTTGTACTATATTATCATAATAAGTCCGATAGAAGGCAGTGCCTGCAGATAATATTGACAAAGTGTTAACAGTTTTGGTTCTGATCAGAAGTCGTGTCAATCGACTTTTGATCTAGAGACACAAACTGTTTAAAAAGTCGACTTATAGCCCATGTCGGTGAAAGAGATAAGTTATTCTCTATACCTCTAAATAGTAATAAATTGAACTTATGTTTTGAATGCTAGATGTGTCAACAGGGCTGCCCTACATTGATCATAAAACCCCTTAGATTTCCATTTTCTTTCAAGCGCGATTTTACGTCAGTCAATTTCTAGACACGTGATCACTTTAAGCAGGTTGACATGAAGTCGCATTCTGCTTTACCTTCAGTCTGCTTAAAGCTACCAACTACAAGGATAAAAATCCGAAAATTTCCACAAAAATGGAAACCACGAAGTTAAACACATACGGTGGTGGGTCCGCTGCCCTCCGTGTCATCCTTTCTTTCGCGTCCAATCTGAACAATGAAAACGCCCATCCTGTATTGACTAGTATGGTAGCCAGGATCACCAGTAGGTAAAGGACGGAGAGCAACCTCATCCTGAAAAATGCAATACTATGATGTAAGGTACTAATGTGCGTGATACATGTAAGTGATTCTTCACTTTCGAAGGGCAGTCAAAACGTCTTGATAGAACTCGCTTAAGTCGAACTTATCTGTATTATTCAGGGCTGCCATAAGTTGACATGAAAAATCCTAAGATTTCCAAATTTGCATTTTTCAAGTGCGATTTTACGAATTGTACCTTTACACATAGCCTTTTTCTTGTTTTGTTGACATGCGACTACTTAAAGCAGGCTGTTAGTAAACCAGAAGGGCGCATTCTGCTTTCATTCATCCTGCTTTAAGCTACCATGAACTCGGAAAAAATCCGGAGATTTAGGAAAAATCCGGAGAAATGGCAGCCCTGATTATTGAGTTAAAACGTAATCGATTATTGAGTTAAAACGTAATAGTCTTTGATGATGATAATGAGTTGGGTATTACGGCACTACGACACAAAATAGGTCATATAGCGCCGATGAATAATGAGGGATGATGAGATGAAATGATGATTTCGGCTAATCCCATTCGTTGCTGAACAGCGCTAGGGATCATAAACCACCAACCTGCCTTCCTTTTAGTTCTTGGCAGAGGGGATGATCTCGGTCTTATTAACAGAAAACATTGCCTATGACAGTTAAGGTATTCCCGAACTGAAGATCGGTTTTTTGTTCGGCTATTGTCGTCAGTCGCCGTTTTTGTTCGGCTATTGTCGTAAGTCGTCGTTTTAACAAGAGTTCTCCTCAGAAACATCAAGAGTTGTCGTCCGTTTGTTTATTTCCGGTACGAAAATGGCGAAACCGCGAGGCAAAAGTGGAAAATTTAAACGGACAAAAACTAAACGGGACCACTCTAGATCGGTAAAATCGTGTGTTAAAGTTGACCACAACTATTGTGTTGGCCATGTGTGCCCGGGCACGGCCTGTGTAAAGGGGTGTGTTCTGGCGAATGACGTTCAGTTGGGAAAAACGGTGTCGCGGGAGGGGTGGAAGTCTGGGCGCAGAATCGTAGAGCTGGCAGTTCTTCTCGAAGCTCTGCGATATTGTAAGTATTGCCGACTCGGTCCAGTGCCATTGATGTATGATAATGTCGTTGGGGAGTTGCAAAAGGGATTAGGTGGATTTCTGTATGTGAAGTGCCAGAACCCAGACTGCGGACGGATCAACATCGCCCCCTATGGCAGCTTCCACCATGAAAAGAACCGGGCTGGTGCACCCTGCTTTTCAGTCAACACTAAACTTGGCACAGGTAAAAACAATAAATGTTACACTCAATTTTTTCAACCAATCAAACATTTTATCACTCATTTCAGCACTAAATGCTATGGTGTAACTACTCATGAGTAGTGACACCATAGGGGTTTGCCCTCCCCTCCTAATAATTGGCTTTACAGGGAATTTTTTCAAACCCATATATTGACCTTAAATTCAAGCAAAAAGTGGATGAGAACCTTTTTTTTTTATAAATGATTTGGAAACTGTAGTCCCCCCCTTCCCCAACGGTCAAAACATGTCTTTTGTAACACTGACAACTTATTTTTATTTTTGGTTGTCAGGGATCCAAATGGTTGTCAGAGGGGCCCGACGGTTGTCAGGGGACGGAAATATTAAAATTGAGTATAGTATATTGGATACAGATTGAGAATGACAATCATTTCTTACCCTTGCAAAGTAATTCAAACAATGTTAGGAAAGAGAAAATATATTTGATGAATTGTTTAGAGGGATTTCCGGTATTTAGAGGTTCCGGTTTATAGGGGTTTTACTGTAGACGGTAGAGATGGGAGGTTTTATAGGTTTATCGCGATACTCACAGGAGAAAATACATATCGCGATATGAAAAAGTGTATAAAGGGCATCTAGGGTCTTCCTCCACTGGTAATAAGCTGGACATCGCGATATGACTGAAATACATGTACTGTGAAAAGCGACGTAAACTCCGAAACAATCAATCAATCAATCAATTCTTTTACCATATCCATATTTCTAGTGTTACTAAAACTAGCTTCATAATAAAAAAACGATGAATAAATGTTCTTCCAGCTTTTAATTTTCAAAATGAATTTTTTCACAGGTGAATGAAGCAGCTGGCCTATCACCGGGGTTTTACACTCAGAAGTATGCGGACAAGACATTGAAACGGCGTCAAAAGGTGCAGGAGAGGATGGGATTGCCATCAACAAAACGAAGACGCCTTGCTCTGAAGAAGGAGAGAGTTTTGACACAAGCTGCTTCAGAAACCATGGAGGGACAGTCATATGAATCGGGTAAATGGGTAGAATTTCAAGCAGTGGCATTTAGAATTTCAATCTATAATTTTTGTCTGATAAGTCATAAGACTATTGACATTATTTGTGGACAATGCATCACACCAGAAAAGGACAGACACAACTATATGATTTTCATATAGTTACATTGATCTTGTTCTGAGGATATAAATAGTTGAGTCACCTTTAGAGCTTTTCTATATTACATGTTATCTTTATGTATACCGGCTTTATGTATACGGAAGGAGAACCTGGTAGACTTATTATACCCCCGCAAACGAAGTTTGAGTGGGGGTATATAGGAGTCAGTGTGTTGGTCGGTTGGTTGGTCTGTCTGTCTGTCCGTGACACAAATCTTAAATCTTGTAACTACATCTACATTTCTTTACCGATTTATATCAAACTTTGCATATGCATTTATAATGAAGTGTAGATGTGCATGACTTACGTTTCATGTGAGTTGTCCCAAGAGTTATTGCCATTGATTCGAATTTTTGACAGGAAAAAGCTTGTGATACACACTAACTCTACATTTCTTTACTGATTTACATCAAACTTTGCATATGCATTTTTTATGAAATGGGCGCGACATATTTTTCATGTGAGTTTTCCCAACAACAACAGTTATTGCCAACATAGATCAAAAGCACGGCGGGGGTATGTGTTAGTCGATAGGCGACAGTTCTAGTTGGGTTTGAACATGACTTATGTATATGTTTTAGGTGTTGCTCTTGAAAACCAGCCACCGGATATCGAGGAGCTACCAGCCGCGGTACCACATGGTCATTTCACAAAAGTAGGCCTTCCAGAGGAGCACCAGCCAACATTCATCACGTTTGACCTGGAGACCACTGATTTGAGTAAGTCAGTTTTCAGTACACCTTATCTATACATATCAAGTTTTATGTAACATTTCATAACACAAAAACTGATATGCTTGACTCATTTGTCAAAACTTAGTTTCTAAACACAAAACGTTGCAGGAAACACTTGCTTTCAGGTACCTATACTGGGTTCCATTCGTATTCATTATTCAGCTTTTGCCATTACTGTAAAAGTGGTAAATATTCGAGTTTGGTATAACCAGAATTGCACAATCGTAAACAATTGGGAATTCATATGATTCAACGATCTTTATAGGGAATGAAAGCAATAGCTTTACATCAGACTTTTGAATTTCCTTTTCAGTTCGTGGAGAGATGATGCCACACATCACACAAATCGCTGCCGTAAAGGCACAGTCCGGTAAAACTTTCAACGTATATGTGACACCAAAAGTGCCAATCGCAGCGGGGGCCCAGGAAATAACATGAATTGTTGTTGACAGCACAGGTAGTATGACTGTTAAAGGACGACCTGTCAACAGTATGAAGTTCATTGAGGCAGCCAATCAATTTGTGACTTGATTTGACAAAGTGTTCCTTATTGCGCACAATGGACGGAAATTTGACTTCCCAGTGCTAAACTCTGCCCTGAATCAAGTTGGTGTGTGGGATAAATTCTGTGGAGTGATCATGGGGTGCATAGACAGCTGGTCCGTATTCCAGCAAAAGAAAAACCCCCCGTTTGGAAAGCGCAAATCTTATGCACAAGAGGGCCTCGTCAAAGATGTTCTGAAAGAAACCTACAATGCCCACGATGCTTTTTTCGGCAACACCACCATCTGACAAAAAATGATTTTTTTTTTTTAGCTGAGGTCAAAGTTTTCTATTTCATGCATTTGAAATCATAAAGGTATCTATAAAATTATAAACTTATAATTAGCCTTGCCTTTTAAAAGGTTTTTGTAAAATGGCTCTTTGTTTGAAGCAAATCATTGTAAAACGTGATAGAAAAAAGCATATTTTTTCAATGACATGTCAACCTTTTGGTATTTAATTTATGTTATTTATGAAATTAAGTGACACTTTCTATATCTATGTGATGCTGACAGTATCTGCTATTGAAATAAGATAAAAAGTATATGAATTTTGGAAAAAAAATAGATAAAAATTCATTTTTTTAATTTTCTTGTAATTTTATTTTCAACCACATTTTCCGCCCCATCAGTGACAACACATATTTTTCAATAATTTTCAAACTCCAACGTCAAAGTTGTTTAAAATCCACCAAAAGCACCACACTTACATGTACTTTCGATAAAACAAACTTATTTGACTGTAACTTAACATGAACTTCAGGCTGGGAATACCTTAAGCCCCAGAATTACGGCAAAGTAGAAATGTCTCTGGTGAATCAGCTTTGACTTATGAACTACGGGTAAGCTTTAACTAAGCGAGTTAGAAATATCGGTTCCGACTATTATTCAAACGCAATGCAATCAGACACATAATGGACATAAATTTAAATTTGGGTGCCAAGCCGGAAGTGACGAGGTTAACTCTTTTTACTGCTATGGCATCATCGACTTTGAACGATTGTCGTTTGCTTTTATTTGTCAAATTTAAATTTTTGGATTCTGATGAGACGCCGGGCGACGCAGCATCTGATCAGGATACAAACTGTTTAGAAATAAACACTATCCGCGCGGTTAGGCCTAGGCATTGGCAGGTTTAACGCTTTCGCTGCCAAATAAATCTGGAGAGTTTACCCCTTCACCGTTTCATTGTCTGCTTCCATTTTGTTGTTTGCAAGAAAGTTTCAAAGTAAGATTATATGTAATATGACTTAAAACAAACATCGATTAGTTTCAAACAGTTTGGATCCTGATCAGACGCCGCGTCACGCGGCGTCTGATCAGGATCCAAACTGTGTACAAAGTCGCTTTTTGGCACCGTCGTCAGGGAAAGACTTAATACCGTGAGTGGGCGAACATTGTCAGTAGTTAGAAATCAAATTGGACGTCAAATAACTCTGGATCTGATCAGATTTGAAATATTTGACACTTTTTTTTAATCACAGAAACACAGGCATACAGTTGACCTGCCAATAACGGATCACCGCCAGTATCGGATCACTTTTTGTTTTCAGTAAAAAAATAATTCTTTATATAATTCTAATCAATAATTAATTACATCAGTCAGGAACATGAAATAGTCCTTCAAATTAACCAAGTTTGTTTTCTTGTAAACAACGACGTTTTCTTGATTTAAATCGGTCAAGTGCACAGGAAGTGCCAAGACGAACACGATAGTTGACGATTCGCTAAGTGAGAGGCGAGAAGAAACATTACGATAAAATAATTTGAAGGAGAAAAAAGCAATAACATTTTGCATAAACATTGAAAACTACTTATCTACTTTGTATGCATTTACTTCAATTGCATAATTTCCCATTTATATTATGAATTTTAAGCTTATGTTTCTAGCAGACGAAACCACAGGTACTTGACACATACTTTATCATCTATTAACACCCCCCCTCCCCCCGGTAAAAAAAAAGTTTTTTTTACTATACTTCTATTACAGATACAAGGTAAACAGCGCAATTCGACACCTAGTCTGTACTATCGACTTAAACTGATGCTAAAATAGACTCGATCGCCGATATTCTCTTGTGGTACCCTCGGGAAATGATTAATTTATCAATATCTACTTTTTATTTCATCAAATTCCGTCAAATAACGCCACAGTACGTGAATTATAACGAAAATATGCATCAAAAAGTTTTATGTCGTTCTCACGGATTTTATTGCCCAAAATAAGGGGTAATCTAGTCTGTTTGCACATTTAACGGCCTTTACGGCTGGAACTTTCACCTAATTTCATTAGAGCAAATGCGTTTGTGTCGGAACATGACCCTCTTCACTATCAGCTATATGAAATATACATGTAATTTGGCACGAAATTGACAAGTGAAAGACTCATTTCATTGTGAATGCCATTTTGAATACCGGAATGAATCGAATGAACGGAGCGATCTCATTGGTCAAAATTAAACAGGTCAGGTTTCTTTAAATTTTGCATTCTATGTAAATTATATAAAACTGATAATATTTCATTTATAGATGATTTATAATATTTGGTGAAAGTTCCAGTGGCATAGGCCGTTTATTAAGGACAAATAACAGATCACCCCTACATGTACATTCGTTGCTATGTACCGTGAAAACGACATAAAACTTTTTGATGCATATTTTCGTTATAATTCACGTACTGTGACGGAATTTGATGAAATAAAAAGTAGATATTGATAAATTACTCATTTCCCGAGGGTACCACAGGAGAATATCGGCGATCTAGTATATTTTAGCATCAGTTTAAGTCGATAGTAAAGACTAGGTATCGAATTGCGCTGTAGTAAAAAAAAAAATATATATTTTTTTTTAAAGGGGGAACGGGGGGGGGGGGGGGGGGGGGGGGGTGTTAATAGATAATAAAGTATGTGTCAAGTACCTGTGGACGAAACAAAACCGCCATTAACGGGTCAGCAGATTCATGTACAGGGATCGTATCAAAAGTGATGTTACAATAATATAGTCAAATAATTAAATACAAACATGTCATGGAATGGAACATGAACAGTAGTGTAAATAGCAGCATCTATATATCTAACATACATAGATAGAAAATTGACAAGACCGTACACCACCGATATGTCTCCCGTCCCCAGAGACCTTCCTACTTTGCCGTAGTTCTGGGGTTTAATTGTCATAGGGAATCTTTTCTGTTTATCAGACCGAGATTATCCCCTCTGCCAAGAACTAAAAGGAAGGCAGGATGGTGGTTTTGATCCCATCCGATGGGATTAACCGAAATCATCATTTGATCCCTCATTATTCATCAGCGCTATATGACCAATTTTGTGTCACAGTGCCGTAAAACCCAACTCATCAACATGTCTCTCGTTATAGAATGCTTTTCAAATACAATATGTATCAGTTCCATAGTAATTATCATTTTTTATTTCTTTAGAATGTTTTGCTTAATATTTGCTCTGAAATCCTAAAGCTTGAATTATACATCTTCAACGAAAATGCAAGTAGATTTACATTTATCTAGCAAGCCAACTCACATTAAAATTATTTCAAACTACAGTAAAACTTCTCTACTACGACCACTAAATTGCGTTAATTATTAGGTGTTTACAACAGGTGACTGCTTAAAGCAAGGTGACAGTAAAACAGAAAGCTCCTTCAGGAGGTCTCTGTTTTTAATGTCACCTTGCTTTAAGCTGTAACCTGTATTTAAAACAAAGAATTAGCCTTCATTTTAGTGGTCGTAATAGAGAGGTTTTACTGTATCAACAAGTGTGCTCATAGCATACAATGCGTTTAAGCTGTATGTAAATGATTCTAATAATATAGTTTATATAATAAAGTTACCTTTAACAATTTTCCGACTGCTGCTATTGACGATGTGTTGGTATCCTCTCCAGTATTATGATAAAATCGGCACAAATAATCTTAAAGGCTGAAATTTATACCATGTTTGTTAGTTAAAACATTATTTCCTGCTACAAACTTCCTATAACGTGAGAATGATTTTGCTTTAGGGAAATTCCTTTCAAATCAATTTTCAAAACACTTAAGCGTATACAGCGTTCCCTCTCTACAACGACACCAAATGGGAGACACAGATTGTGTGCATTGTTCGGAAGGACTCGTTGTAGGGAGAGAAATCGTAAGCATTGCAAACAGCTTGAATCCAGATCAGACACAGCGTTACGTGGCGTCTGATCTGGATTCAAGCTGTTTTTCACTTGTCATAAAGTTTTTCTATCGTCCAATATGTTACTTTGAGAAAAACAACAGACAACTTTAAGCAGACGATATTTCAGCAGTAAAATCGTTAGACATAACTATCCTGTTTAGGGAACTGCGGCAAGGGTCGTTGTAAGGAGGGAGTCGTTTTAGGGAGGGAGCACTGTAGTAAACAACACTCTTAAGCAGTAGGCGCCTCTCCAGATACTTTCCTAACGTGTGTCAATCCTGGAGCTTAATAGTTATAGTAGGCCTGTTAAGATACAAATTTTCGGCAAATTGTGAATATATTCTGAAACTTGGCACAATGATTCATTAGGGTGTCAAAAATATGAAATGGAAGGGTTGCCCAAAATCTGAGCAGGGGAAGGCGGCCATTTTGGAATTCAAAATGGCGGACCCTAAATTTAATGTTTTTAGACGTATCTCTTAATAACGCTCATAGTTCTAATTTCAGGGTGCAAAATACATGCTATTGGGGTCTACAAACTTTGGTACATTTTATACTTTGCTTGCATTGCAGCCATTTTTAATTCCAAGATGGCGGCTGTTAAAAAATTGTTTCAATATGTATTGCGAAGAGCCATAAATTATAGTACTACAACTGAAGTCCAATGGCATTACAAAATGGCCGCTTTCCCCTGCTCAGATTTTGGGCAACCCTTCCATTTCATATGTTTGACACCCCAATGAATCACTGTGCCAATTTTTAGAATATATTCACAATTTGAACGATTTGCCGAAAATTTGTATCTTAACAGGCCTACTATAACTATTAAGCTCCCGGGGGTCACAGTTTTACATAAGCGTTATATAGTGAAATTTTCAAACGTCTTCTCTGAAACTAATATGGCCAGAGCTTTGATATTCAGCATGGTGACACTTCTAGATATCCTTTACCTATTTTGTTCAACTGGTTTCAGTCTGTTGCATATGTAGGTCACAGGAGCTAAAAATAGACTTTTTTTCCAATGGAAACTTACAAAATCTTCTTGTCTAAAACCCTACTACCCTGATCTTAAATAGTTGGCACATAGCATCATCTACAGGTTCTTTTACAAGATTGTTCAAATTATGCCCCTCGGGTAAAAAATGACCCCTTCCTGGACATAAATAATTATCTCCATTTTGTCAGTTATTCTCAGGTGAGCGATAATGCCCCATGGGGCTCTTGTCTATTTAGTGTGTAGATGAAGGAATGGTATTGCGTGTGTGTGTGTGTGTGTGTGTGTGTGTGTGTGTTATGGTATGATTGTGTGTGTTTTGCTTGAGAGGTGGGTGTATTGTTTGTGTTGCGTTTCCTGCTCGAGTCTTTCGTATTTATTTAATAGTTTTTCTTCGGAAAACCTTTAAAAATCTTCTTCTCTGAAACTGTATGGCCTAGATCTTTAATATTTGACATGTAGCTTTGTCTTATGTCCCTCTACCAAGAGTGTTAAAATTATGACACCAAGGTCAGAATTGGCCCGCCCCGGGCCTTTTCAGTTTTACATAGACTTATAAAGGTATACCTTTAAAAATCTTCTTCTCTGAAACTGTATGACTAAAATCATAAATATTTGACATGTAGCTTTGTCTTATGCTCCTCTACCAAGATTGTTCAAATTATGACCCCCAGGTTGGAATTAATTTTACATGAGACTTATATAGGAAAACCTTTAAAAATCTTCTTCTCTGAAACTGTAAGGCCAATATCTTTAATATTTGGCATATAGCTTTGCCTTGTGTTCCTACCAAGATTGTTCAAATTATGACCCCCTGGGCCAAAAATGGCCCCGCCCTTGGGCTAATAATTAAAAGATTTTCATAGGAAAACCTTTAAAACTCTTCTTCTTTGAAATCGTAAGGCCCAGATCATTTATATTTTACATGTAGCTTTGCCCTATGGTTATCAGTATTACATAGACTTATATAGGAAAACCTTTAAAAGTCTTCTTCTCTAAAACTGTAAGACCAGATCTTTAATATTTGACATAATCATAGGCTAGCTTTGCTGTGTGGTTGTCTACCAGATGTGTTCAAATTATGACCCCCGGGCTAAAAGTGGCCCCACTCGCCAATGTGAGCTAGTGTGATCCCCCTGTGTCCGTCGTCAAACTTTTTGTTTAAAGATCTTCTTCTTGGAAACCACTGGGCCAATTTCTTCAAAACATGATAGGATTGTTTCTTGAAGGGTACTCTCTCAGATTTCTTCAAATATAGGTCATCCAATTGAAATTGTGGTTGCCATGGCAACCAATTGAAAACACTTTAAATATCTGCTTGTCAAAAACTACTAGTCCGAATTGAAAATAATTTTACTCAAATGTGCCATTGTAGTCCAGTCATCCTACGAAAAAATAGGATCTAACCTTCAACTAATTGCAACAGAAGCAATTCAACTTATTATGTTATCTTTATGGTATTATAATTAACATATAAAAAGTCTAAAAAAATCTTTTAAGGGGAAAGTGGTTTAAACTCCACTTTTTCTAAGCTAGTGTTCTTCCCTAAAATACATTGCGTATAGTACTATAAGTCGCAAGAAGGCAGCAATACTGGCATATTTCGAACCACTATATATGATAAAAACAAAACTGCTTTAGAAGCAACATATTTGACTTTATTTTTTATTTCATTATTTACGCTTTTTATCGATATATGTCTTGTGTCTATGTTTTATGGGGTTAATTTACCCCACCCACTATTTCACTAACTCTATTTATAATCAAAATACACATATAGTTGTTATGCTAAATCTTCTGATCAGTAAGGTTATTGCAGAATAACAAATTAAGTATGTTTATTTAATATATTGCATTCGTTAAATGACATGAGATTGTTTGCTTCAAGTATCTGCTTCTTTGATTAATTATTATCAAAGCACTGACAGTACTACTGAAATACGCTGAACACTAACGAAAACGCTTTTACACCAGGACTCCAGATAAGGAGAGTAATTCAAAAACTATAATCTTTACTTTTGCATGAACCATATGGTTTTATTGCTCATTAGATTCGTCTCGAAAAGACGATTCTGATGAGTAGTAGCACCATAGGATTTACTACTGAAATATTTGAGAAAATATTGGATTTGTTTAGTTTAATCCCTCTGCCAGTAATTATATTCTTGATGAAAAATTTCATTTTCGATTTTCTCTAATGATTTTCATAGTTTTTGATCGAAATTATATACTCTAGTAAACATGTACTCCACATGTGAAATTCTTCCAAAACCATTTGAATTGGCAGAGATTATTGCAAACGAAAATTTCCACCCAGAAAGAAGCACATAGAAATTGGTAATTCAATGATTTTGAATAACGTACCAGAGACAACTTAGCCTATTCAAACATTAGTAATTGCAAATGTTCGACCAATGTCTAGCAAATAGTGTGTACTTTTTTACTTATTTCCTAAGCAGCTCTACCAGTAAAACATTTCAGAGCTTATCATATCACTTTTTATGTGCTTTCTAGCTCGTCTTGTGTAACCACAGTATGTGTATTGAATCAAGAGTCAAGAGAGCTTTACAATTGATCTATTAATATTAGAGCCAGAACATGTACACTCACAAATGGGCATTTTAACGTTATTAAATATGACACAAATATACATCTGCAGATTGAGAATCCAATCGCATCGTGTGTAGAGGTTTGAATAACTTTGGGTTTTTGAAACTAGCCGGGGTCATTTGTCAGGAAATATGAAATGTGTGTACATTATGTTCTTTTGTGATAATGAAAAGCAAACTGTTATAATTATAAACATAAGAAAAAAAAGGGTGCCATGTTTTATGTGTTCTAATTTACCTTGAATGTCTCTATGGGCTGGTTGTCGTGTATTACGCAACATTCAATAGTTTATGTACAATAAATAAAATCGGCTGACATCACTTTATTTTGGTATGCCCTAATGTGTCACCACAACTTGCGTTACTCACGGTTTAGATTGCCACATGTATTCTCCAAGTAGATGAACACCACTTGAAGAGAGCTATTCCATTCAACTTAAAGAATTATCTAAAAAAAAAAACAGAAATAGTTGTACGATCTTCCTTTCCTGAAATCATTCGGATCTCTATGACGAAATTTGGTGTCAATTGGAGCAATGATTTTCAGAATGATACTTCTGAAGACCTTAATGGTGGGAGAAAGACATGAGATACCTCTCCAGTTGTTGCAGCTTCCCATGTCACCACTCTTTGGATACTTTACAATGACTCCTTTCTCCCATCATCAAATGCCCTTTTAGCCAAACCTCTTTAAGTACGATGTTGTAGTAGCCTTTGGTTTTCTTGGTCCTCTACTTTCAGCATCTTAGCACACACTCGATACTCTCCTTGAGATTTCCAATTCCTAAGCCTTTGTATTGCAGAAATGACTTATGTACTAGGTCCCAGGGTTTGGTAGTAATGTAAAGATTCGCATCCGCTCCTATAATGTCTGCAAGTATGGGTGGTTCTCAACTGTTAACGATGCTTTGGAATGATGGTCGTAACCATTAAAGTTTTAAATGCCCCTTCTGTAACAAAAGAGTCATCTAATGGGTTGACCTTTAGGCACTGATTTGTGCCTTTGAACTCTTGAAGTTTTTTCGTCATTTGTAAGACTGACTTTATGTCCTTGTTTTCCTTGCCCAATTATTTCAGTGTGACAACAAAAACATCAACCAGGAATAAATGAAAACGTATAAAGACCACTGATGACTACACGTGTACACCATGTGATATTTTTCATTTTTGCGTTAATAAATGTCTGAACAAAAAGAGGTGTCACTATACCTATGTAGATTTGTTTATTCACTTGTAATGTTAACCATGTGCCCAATTGGTCATCTGGTTAGGTTGGAATCTTTTATTCGTGAAGCTTTTGTCAAAAATAAGCATTTAGTTGCTGTCTGTGAAGGCTTACGATACAACTTGGAAGTATGGTATTATGAAAGACCTCCATGAAAACGGTCTTAAAGGCCGACTTCCGATTTTTATTGAAAACTTTCTTAATGATAGGGATTTTCAAGTCGGAGTTGGAACTACTCTTTCCGATATGCACAAGCAGGAAATGGGTGTTCCACAAGGAAGTATTTTGTCAGTTACTCTTTTTAATGTTAAAATTCATCATCATCATGGCATAACTTCGCTGACGAAGATTTAGGAAGGAGGCAGACCACCTCGGCTGCAAGCTCGCATGTGACTGACAAGTCCAATACGAGATCGACACACTGGAAAACCTGGTCAGGGTCTGGAGCTTCATCTGCTCTGGCTTTCCTTCGGTGGCGTTTTTCCACAAGAGAGGCTCTCCGAGACTCCTCAAAGGAGAGAGCAGCCTTGTTGATGGTGTGTCGCCAGCTGTCACGGTCTGCTGCAAGGGTTGACCAATTCCTATGGTCGGTCTGGCAAGCACTGAGGGACTTCTTCAGACAGTCATTGTATCGCTTCTTTGGCGCACCTCTGTTCCTCTGGCCAGTTGAAAGTTCACCGTACATAGCGATTTTGGGCAGGCGATAGCTTTCCATTCTTGAACATGTCCGGCCCAGCGTAACTGCGACTCCAAAATCATGGCCTCAGTGCTTGTGATTTCTGAATTTTGAGGACCTCAACATATGTAATGAAGTCGCTCCAGTGGATGTTTAGGATTGTGCGTAGGTATCTCTGATGGAACCGCTCAAGGACTCGCAGGTGGCTGCGATATGCAACACATGACTCTGAACCATACAGCAGAGTGGTTAGTACGACTGCCTTGTAGACACTTATCTTGGTACCCTTCTTCGGATGCTTGTTGTTCCACACAAGCTTATAGAGTCTTCCAAACGCACTGTTTGCCTTCGCCAGTCTGTTGTCGATTTCCTTATCGATCTTGGCATCTGCAGAGATAGTGCTATGAATAACATTGTTAAGTGTATAACTAAGGACACAGATTGTTCATTGTATGTTGATGACTTTTTGATTTGTTACCGTTCTAAAAGCATAAATACTGTTGAACGTCAACTTCAACAGTCCATTAATAAAGTCCAAAAATGGGCTACTGAGAATGGTTTTAAATGTTCTAGATCAAAAACAAATTGTTTGTATTTCTGCCAACTTAGAAAGTTTCACCCTGATCCTGAATTGCACCTGGATGGTAACCCCATTCCTGTCATGGATCAGGCGAAATTTCTACGTGTCATCTTTGACAAGAAACTTTCCTTTATCCCTCATATATAAATCTGGTATAATAATAATATTAAATATTTAAAGGCAAAATGCCTGAAAACATTAAAATTACTTCGCGTACTTGCACACACTGACTGGGGTGCAGATTGCAAAGTAATGCTCAGATTGTACAGAAGTTTAGTAAGATCTAAACTTGATTATGGGTGTATTGTTATATTTTTGAAAAATGGCAGGAGTCTTGGAATGAGGAAACTCACAACAAGCTCCATGCTGTAAAACCTGTATTAGGTGAATCATTTAACTCGTGCCGACCGGTTCGCCGAGATGAGGTAGTGTTAGCAAGACTCAAAATTGGTCACTCTTTTATAACACACTCTTATCTAATTAAACGCGACGTTCAACCTGAATGTTTGTTCTGTTTTGAACCTTATACAATTCGGCACATTCTTATTGAATGTGCTGATTTTTATTTAATAAGAGAGAGATTTTTTCAGGCAGATTATCTTCGGGAACTGTTTGAACTTGTTGAAATTTTAAAGATATTTGATTTTCTAAAAAACAATTAATATTTATTCCAAATTGTAAAGTAATAAAATGACATTTTAAAGTTGATTCCATAACTTTTTTCTCTCATCAATATATTTTTCGGCTCTAAATGACCTTTGGTGTTGATGGGCCGTAAAACACAAATCAATCAATTATTTATTTATCCCATATTTTGCAATGATTAACACACAACCTTTATCAGGATATCAATATAGACTAGTCAATATAGACCTCCATGGTCAAACAAATTCCTTCACAAACAATATTTACGCCTAGCGATTACAATTTAATATATCTGATATGTTATGTATAAAAAGTCCTCAAAACAATTCCTGTGCATTTTCATGAAAAATGAGTTTAAAGTTTGTAAAAATATGCAGAAAATTGTTTTATCTTAGTGTCACACATAACCCACCGTAGTGACGAAAATCGTGACGTCATACTACTGACGTAGCAAAACAAATGGCGGTGTGTAAACACCTTTCATTATTCGATGTATTTGGAAAAGAGATAATATGGCAAAATGTTCAATATTATACAGTTTTCGATGGCTGAAATACAAGGTAAGCATTTTCACATATTTTGGCATCTTCATCTTGACACTTATCGCCATTGACCCGTTTACCGTGGACATCCTATTACCGGTGACTTCCGAGTATTCCGCATAGCGCCGCTACGCGCATGTGTCAAATCGGCTGCTGCTCAAGACTAATGTGTATAAAGCAAAAAAAACTTTCCTAAAGGGAAAGTGTGCATTTTTTTATTAATTATGCAAGATAAATCATTTTCTCCCCATATAAAACCATTTAACCTATTTGTATAATGTGACATATTCCATTGCCCCCACTGTGAAAAAATGTGACGGAAAATATTACAACTTTTCAGTTAAAAATTATGTTAACAGATAGCCTTTCTTAATAATGTTTGATAGAAGTTCAAGCCGATACCTGAAAATTATTCCGGGTGTCATTTTACCTCATCATCGATAATAGGACGAGTAACCAAAACAAACATGGCGGCGCACTCGCTACAGTTGACTATGATTATTTATGTCAAATTATGGGTGTATTTATATATTAAAGCTGAAAATCATAAAGAAATGTTTACTTTATATGTTTAATATATTTTTTAGTTAAAAACCTTATTAATTGATGAGAAATAGTCAGACGAATCCTTAGATCACCGGTATTTGGGTGAACCAGGATACACCAAAGCTGATCGTACTAGTCGAGGGTCAACAAGACAACTATTAAGGCATGGTAGGCTATGGTGGGAAATATGCGCCAAAAAAATAAAAGGAAAATTATTAATTTTCAATTGCTTTTTTTACAAATTTCCCCTTAAAAGATTTTGTTAGACTTTTAGTATGTTATTATTTAACAAATATATTAGTAGTTTTCGACAAAATCGTTTTTGTTGCAATTATTTGAAGGTCAAATCGCAGAATGACTGGACTATTGGTGACCCTCTATCAGATTTCTTTAAATAATGTACCTATCTTAAAAACATGGCCGCTAGTGGGTGGAGCAGATTTTCCTTGAATCTTGTCTGAAACCACTGGTCCGATTTGAAAGTAATTTCACACAAATGATTCATGGGTGACCCTCTACCAGGTTTCTAAAAATATTTTACCATGGCCGCAAGTTGGTGGGGCACATTTTCCTTATGTTACTGTATATTAATTTTTTTTTAAAAATCATCTTCTGTGAAACTGCTTGTCCAAATTAAAAACAATTTTACTCAAATGATCAATTTTAGACTCTCTACCAGATTTCTTAAAGTCATTTTGTTATCTTTAAAATCATGGCCGCCAGTGGGTGGGGCAGGTTTTTCTTATATTTCTGTATAGAAAATCTTTAAAAGTCTTCTCTAAAACTGTAAGACCAGATCTTTGATATTTGACAATCATAGCTTTTCTATGTAGTTGTCTACCAGATGTGTTCAAGTTATGACCCCTGGCTAAAATTAGCCCCATCCTGGGCTTGTCAGGTGTTTTTTTGCTCACCTGGCACGAAGTTCCAAGGTGAGCTATTGTGATCGCCCTGTGTCCGTCGTCAAACTTTTTGTTTAAAGATATTCATCTTAGAAACCACTAAGCCAATTTCTTCAAAACTTGATAGGATTGTTCCTTGATGGGTACTCTCTCAGGTTTCTTCAAATATAGGTCATCCAATTAAAATGTGGTTGCCATGGCAACCAATTGAAAACTTTAAAAATCTTCTCGTCAAAAACTATTAGTCCGAATTAAAAATAATTTTACTCAAATGTGCCACTGGTGACCCTCTATCAGATTTCTTTAAATAATTTACCTATCTTTAAAAACATGACAGCTAGTGGGTGGGGCAGATTTTCCTTATATGGCTATATAGTGAACCACTGGTCCGATTTGAAAGTAATTTCACACAAATGATTCATGGGTGACCCTCTACCAGATTTCTCCCCAGAGACCTTCCTACTTTGCCGCAGTTCTGGGGCTTAATTGTCAAAGGGAATTGTTTCTGTTTATTAGACTGAGATTATTCCCTCTGCCAAGAACTAAAAGGAAGACAGGTCGGTGGTTTTGATCCCATGCGCTGCTGGTCAACGAATGGGATTTGTTAGATGTTGTTTTATATGTATTTACTTACTGTGTTGGCGGTCTAGGGGGCGTGAGCACTGTTGCATATTTAAGTATTGCTCATGAACAGACTCAAATAAACCGAGTCTGCAATTTTCAGTATTTGCTTTGTTTTCTGTGCTTTCAAAGGATCTCCCCTTATTCAGATTATTTTTTGATTGTAAGGTTTTGGAACAGGGTTTATATTTTATGTACACTGTTTGTCTTTATAGGTGAATATAGGAGATAAGAGTTAGGTTGGGCGCCCCTAAACCAAGGTTTAACCCCCCAGTGGTTGTTAATAATTAATTAATTTATAATTAATTATTGATTGCTACTGACCGTACCAAGGCGGGCTCCTAATACAGAGGTACAAGCCCTAGCAAAACGAAGAAGTTGTGAAATATAAACCCCGTAAGATGTAGAACGGGGAACATCGCCATCTAGATGAGGATAATTTACAATACTAAAATCAAAATCATCTCGTTTATCGTAAATCTTAGAAGAAACAATTCCGTTATCTATTAAAAGATCCAAATCTAAAAATGGTGCCGATAAATTTGACTCGTTTGTTTTATTAAGGCGTAATTCTTTTGGGTAAATGAAAGGAAACAACGTATCAAAAAATGGGTTGTCTATATTAAAAATATCATCTAGATAGCGCGATGTGTTGTTAAAGGCTTCGATCATATCTGCCTGTGTATCAGGTTTTAGATTGCTGCTGACCGTACCAAGGCGGGCTCCTATGTTCACTTTGCTTTATGTTTGTTTTGCGTATTTTTTTCTGTTTGGATTGTGGGATTGCGTGTGTGTGTGTGTATGTATATGTGTGTGTGTGTGTTTGTTATGGTATGGATGTGTGTGTGTTCTGCTTTAGAGATGGGTGTATTGTTTGTGTTGCGTTTCCTGCTTGAGTCTTCTTTCGTATTTATTAGCATAAAGTCCCTCTCATAACAGTACAAAAATAGGTCTGCGACAAGGGGCGCACAGTTTGTACCCATAGGGATACCAATCACTTGGCGGTATATGGTACTCCCAAAACGTACATAAATATTATCCAGAAGAAATGATAGTGATTTACAGACATCGGTGCAAATAAATACGAAAGAAGACTCAAGCAGGAAACGCAACACAAACAATACACCCATCTCTAAAGCAGAACACACACACAGCCATACCATAACAAACACACACACACACACAACCACACACACACGCAACACCATTCCCTCATCTACACACCAAACAGAAAACAACACGCAAGACAAACATAAAGCAAGTCCACATAGTGTAATGCTTAAACGTGTCATTTGTAAAAAATGCACGATCAGTATTACACGCTTTTACAAGTCTTTTCAATAAGTTGTATAAGTTAAGCTTTTATTAAATTATGAGGTAAGGTAGTATATAGTGTTGAAAAGTCATAAGTACTAATATTGCAAGCTTGGTAAACCTTAAAAAGTCTTCTTCTCTTAAACTGTAAGGCCCAGATAATTAATATTTGAGATGTAGGTTCGCATTGTGGTCCTCTACAATGATCAAATTATTACACCTTGGTCATAGCTATATCAAAATGTTGTCTTGCCCAGTCAGCTTCCAATTTTCTCAGGTGAGCGAAATGTGGCCCTCTGGGTATCTTGCTGTTATTCACAGAAAATATTTGACAGGTCAAAAACTGTCCTGAGTTTTACTTGACTTTCTTTAATTACACCAAAGACCTTCCTACTTTGCCGTAGTTCTGGGGCTTAACTGTCATAGGCAATGTTTTCTGTTAATAAGACCGAGATCATTCCTTCTGCCAAGAACTAAAAGGAAGGCAGATTGGTGGTTTTGATCCCATGCGATGCTCAGCAACGAATGGTATTAGCCGAAATCATCTTCCTGAAATTATCATCATCATATCATCTCATCGTCCCTCATTATTCATCGGCGCTATATGACCTATAATGTGTCGCAGTGCCGTAAAACCCAACTCATCATCATCTTCTTTATTTTAGAGATGAACTGATTTTCTCGGAGTTCAAGCGAAATACGAGTAAACGACACTATATTTGCTGTAATTTCTAATAGTAAATTTACAGTTTGTTTGTACGCATGTATGTTTCATCCAATGAGTGGTTGAGAACACGACTAATGTGTATACCCTGTAAGAAACAGTCATGACCGCATTACTGAAGAGACCTTCCTACTTTGCCGCAGTTCTTGGGTTAATTGTCAAAGGGAATCTTTCCTGTTTATTAGGCCGAGATTATTCCCTCTGCCAAGAACGAAAAGGAAGGCAGGTTAGTGGTTTTGATCTCATGTGCTGCTAAGCAACAAATGAGATTAGCCAAAATCATCTTCCTGAAATCATCATCTCATCTCATCATCCTTCATTACTCATCGGCGCTATATGACCTATTTTGTGTCGCAGTGCGCCGTAAATAAATACGAAAGAAGACTCAAGCAGGAAACGCAACACAAACAATACACCCATCTCTAAAGCAGAACACACACACAGCCACACCACAACAAACAAACACACACACATACACACGCAATACCATTCCTTCATCTACACACTAAATAGAAAACAACACGCAAGACAAACATAAAGCTAAGTGAACATAGGAGCCCACCTTGGTACGGTCAGTAGCAATCAATAATCAATTATAAACTAATTTAACTATTAACAACCACTGGGGGGTTAAACCTGGGTTAAACCCAACTCATCATCATCATCATTACTGAAACTGTGTACATTCGAAAGCAAAACAAGAGCCGTATACGGCCCTGAACTGGAACCGTTGATGTAAATGTAACATATCTTGGAAAGCAAATATATTATGATAATGTGATTGAGCAAATTGCTGAGTAGATGATGATGTGTTCCAAATACCTATGGCTCAGGTCCCAGAAACCTTCATACGTTGCAGCAGTTCTGGGGCTTAATTGTCATAGGGAATATTTTCTGTTAATTAAACCGCAATTATCCCCTCTTCGCAATTATCCCCTCTTCCAAGAACTAAAAGGAAGGCAAGTTGGTGGTTTTAATCCTATTCGCTGGCAACGAATGAGATTAACAGAAATCATTTTCCTGAAAACACCATCATCTCATCATTAATCGGCCTTATATGACCTATTTTGTGTCGCAGTTAAAAGTTGCGCAATGACATACCTGTCATAAGCTTGGTAGGTAAGGTCAGCACTGTCTGCGCTATTGTCAAAAAACTTTAAGTGCATGGAGTGTATATCCTGATCAAAATCCATTTTCAACGTGGCGCGGCTGATCAGAGTTTATGTATTTTTAGCTCACCTGAGCCAAAGGCTCAATGTGAGCTATTGGGATGGTCCTGTGTCCGTCGTCGTCCGGTCCGTTAACAATTGCTTCAAATGACATCTCCTCCTATACCGGATGACAGATTTCAACCAAACTTTACAGGAATGTTCCTTGGGTCAAGCTCTTTCCAATTTGTTCAAAGAATTAAAAACAATGAAGAACACTGGATGCCATGGCAACCACAATGAAAAATAAGGAAATCTTAAAAACTCTTCTTGTCTGAAACTACAAGGGCCAAGACTTTGATATTTGGCACATAGCATCATCTACAGGTCCTCTATCAAGTTTTTTCAAATTATGTCCCAAGGGTAAAAATTTGAATAGTCTTGAGGGTCACAGTTTTACATAGTTATATAGTGAAATTTTCAAACGTCTTCTCCTCTGAAATTAATATGACCAGAGCTTTGATATTCGGCATGGTGACACTTCTAGATGTCCTTTACCAATATTGTTCAAATGGTTCTGGTCGGTTGCATATCTAGGTCAAAGGAGCTAAAAATAGATTTGTTTTCAATGAAAACTTAAAAAATCTTCTTGTCTGAAACTGCAAGGGCCATATCTTAGATATTTGGCACATAACATCGCCTACAGGTCCTCTTAGATCTCAAGTTTGTTCAAATTTTGCCCCTGGGATAAAAATTGACCCCGCCCCGGGGGTCACAGTTTTACATAGAGTTATATTGTGAATTTTCAAACGTCTTCTCCTCTGAAACTAATATGGCTTGAGCTTTGATATTCGGTATGGTGACACTTCTAAATATCATTTACGTATTTTGTTCAAATGGTTCCGGTCGGTTGCATATGTGGGTCACAGGAGCTAAAAAGAGAATTTCAATGGAAACTTAAAAAAATCTTCTTGCAGTCTAAAACCCTAGTACCCTGATCTTAGATATTTGGCACATAACATCATCTACAGGTCCTCTATCAGGATTGTTCAAATTGTGCCCACAGCCAGGTTCATCTTCACGATTTATGAAGTAAACAGTCGGACATTGATAACTCGAAAGTGTAGGGATTATTTTACAGGTCAGAATCGCCCAAAGAACGCATGACAATTGCCTTTCGGGAATCGAACTTGTAAAATAGCCACCCCTTCCAGATCAAAGATATAGCTGCACAAAGCAAAACATTATATTTTACTTAATCGGGATTCCTATTGAAGCTATCGTGATTCGACTGTATGTGCAAGTGTAGCACTAGTCTAGACTATGTATGTTATGGAACACAGGGGGCCAACTAGGTATTACGTAGGAGCGTTTGTCTACGACAACATGTATTGGACTAGCCACGACAGTAAACATATTTTACATGTTCTGTCAAATGTCAACAGTGTTAAATATCATAAATCGTCCTTTTGTTCGTAAATTATAAGAAGTGACACACTGTTTATAGAATCAAGCCCCATCATATGCAGTTTGTGGTTCCAATTGTCACTTTGTGATTGATTATATCTGATCTTACCATTTTATTAACCCGTTCAGTAATCAGCATAATATGTGTATGTATTGCTACGAAGATGTATCTGTGTGTATACGTTTCTAACAGAGGGTGTATTGGTATGCTCACGAAGTTTTCTTTTACTACATAACCAGCTGAAATGGAATATTTGGACATTTACGTTATTGACAGGCCCGTAGGAAACGTGTGTGTGTGTGTGTTGGGGGGGGGGGGGGGGGGGGTCGTGCCCCAGCCCCCAATAATTTTGCAATTAATGGTTACCAGGCAAATTACTTTTTATTTGGTCTATAGATAAACGCCACGACTTATATAGGAAACCCCTTAAAAATCTTTTTATAGCCTACAATATATATCACAATATTGTCTTGCCCAGTCAGCTTAGATACAATGTTCTCAGGTGAGCGACTTGTGGGCCATATTTCTCTTGTCCTTCTTACGTTCCTGATTGAAGAGGAGGTTGTGACAGAGGGGTCATCTAATCTGGTACTTTTGTTATCTTAATGCCCATCAACGGATGCAACTTTTACATTTTTATCTGTAGAACAGAGTCGTTGTTGGAAAACCATCATATTTAAAATCTGTATATAGCCTAATGGGATAATACATGCATAGTACACACCGATTGGCACAAACGTACAGTATGTGGAATGTAACTTAATGATTAAGGTTAACACTGCCGAGTGTTGACCATTGGAAACAATAATGTACAGTGGTTGCTCCAAATAACACAGCTTCATTGTTGGCGTCTGCCTGTTTGCATGCCCCACATGTAGTACATACTTTGTCTAGCTAACTTCTCCTACACTTTTCAAGCTACAACCTTATAACTTGGCAGAGTGTTTGTACATATACAGTAGATGTGCATGTGGACTTAAAGTCAAATTGGGGGAGGGAGGCATCATATTTGTCTTACAGAAAATATGCCTATCATCTTATTATACAGTAAAAACTCTCTAATACAACCATTAAAACAAAGGCTAATTGATTGTAAAAAGACAGTTGACAATTAACCTAGAGCAAGGTAGTACTAAACAACTTTTAGGAGCTTTCTGTTTTACCGTCACCTTGCACGTAATAGAGATACTTTACTGTACTCTAGGCCAAGGTAACAGTTTAGTTTCAATTTAGGGGTCTGTGTTTGTTACCAGCAGGCGTTAACAGTATGTGAGCCTATTACCATTTGTCAAAAAGTGTAGACATTGATTGACCTCAAATATTAAAAACTGGCAGCTGATCTGAAATGTTATTATTCTCAGATTCATGAGTCCCAGTTTCTTTTTGCATGGTTCAAATTGAAAAAATCAAAAACCTTTTCAAAATAAAGTTGTGTTTATTTTGTATACGTTTTCCGAGTGCTTTTATACTTGAACACTCGCATATACCGTAAAAAAGAATGCGTAGTACATGTATCGGTTTTCTATCATAAATCTTTACAAGATATACTTATATATAGTTTGCCGACTTTTTCATTTATTTAGATCTATAAAAAATAATATGTCTCGACATTTTTTAAAATGATGCAGACTACTGCAAGATATCTCCGTTTAAGCCATTATGTTCTGGAAACCATTTTCCCCCATAGCGTGTTCCTTGTTTTAAAGACAGGTGGCAACTTAAAGCAGGTTGAAAGTAAAGCAGAATGCACATTTAGTCGTTTGCTGCTCTGCTTCCAGTCTGCTTTAAGCTACCATTAACCAGGAAAATATCTTATGGTACATTACATACGTATGACTGTATAAAGTAGTATGTTTTTCTTCAATTGAGGAATAATTTGAAACTAGTTTGCCGGTGTCAGGATCAAAGTTCACAGTTTGAGTTTTCTCCGATATGGTTGCCGGTTACGTTGAAAGTCCGGTGTTTGTATCGGACACTGTCTTCTACTTAGTTGTCTCCCACGTGAATGAGACCTTTTCATCCTGGTGTACCGTAGTGCAGTGATAGACCGCCTACCTTGAACTTCTGAAAGGCAGTAGGAACAGAACAGCATGTTCGATGTCCTGAAATCAAACAAGAGACTTTGTAGCCAATCCAATACATGATTTTGTAGCGTAACCTATACATCTGAACTGTACTTCGTATAGAAACTTATACAGCTTCTGTGCAACACGTAGACATACACAACGTTTACAAAAAATTGTTTTACGGTAGAATATAAGCATCATGGAAGTATTAAATGGACCTATTCAATAGTGAAAAGCTTTTTCTTCAACATGCATAGATTATTTCTTCAATGTTTTATTTTACAATACAAAATTTAAGCCACAAATGCATTTATAAATGAACAAAAGCTATCTAGCACATGTTAAATCACAGCAATGTATAGTATCGCCTTTTAACAGGCCTAAATGATCATGTAACCTATGTAAGTGCATGTTAAATGATATATTTACACTTACCATTTGGGATTTTCAGCACTTTAGGGGCTAAAGCCCTGAATAATTCCATTTTTTCTTAGTACTTCAATGTTGTTTGTATACATGTTGTTGTAGCATATCCAATACATGTTGTCGTAGACAAACACTCCAACGTAATACCTAGTTAGCCCCCTGTGTGGAAGACATGCACAAAATTATTTCACAAATCGTAAGGAATATATCGACAATAGACCAAACCTTTTAAGTGTTTAACTTGTTAGTCCACCCTGTGTACAGTTAGAGACAGCGAGCTATTTTTAGACTTCAGGCGCTGTCAAATTAAATTTTGACCCCGTTGAAAAATGACCCCCCGGCCATTTTTCAACGTTGAGAAAGCTGAAATATCTAGTTGTAAAATGGCTGGGGTCATTTCTCAACGTTGAAAATATAAGACAGGGTCAATTCTTAACGTTTAGAAATGACCATATCTGTGTGAAATAATGACGACAGTGTTAATACGCCATTGAATAACAAACGGAAGAGAGGGGGTCATTATTTAACATTGTAAAATGACCGGGGGTCAATTCTCAATATTAAAATATGACCATACCCCATAAACTTTAAATGGCTGCTACAAATTATTGGTTATTAACTGATCCTTGTTAGGGGGTATTTTGTATCGTTTGTAATAGATCTGGAGTCATTTCTCAACGTTGAAAAATGACCCGGGGGTCCATTCCTAACATTGAAAAAAAAAGACCGTTACTACTGGTTTGAGGGGGGGGGGGGGGTTCATTGTTCAACGTTAGAAAAAGACCCGGGGGTCAAATCTCAACATTGAAATAAGACCCTACCCATGAAATTAGGACTCCTGAATTATCTGGTTGTAAAATGAACGGGGGTCATTTCTCAACGTTGCAAAATGACCCGTGTTAAGTTTCATCGCTGAAAGATGACTTAACCTGTACAAATATATCTCCTAAACTTAATTGTTATTGACTACTGGTTTGAGAGGGTCATTATTGAACGTTGAAAAATGACCCGGGGTCAATTCTCAACGTTGAAAAAAGACCCTACCTATGAAATTATGACTGCTGAATTATCTTGTAACATGACCGGGGTCATTTCTCAACGTTGAAAAATGACCAGTGTTAAGTTTCATCGTTGAAAGACAACTGAACCCGTGCAGAATTGTCTCGTAGACAAAATTGTTATTAACTGACTACTGGTAGGAGGGGGTCATTGTTCAACGTTAAAAAATGACCCGGGGTCAATTCTCAACGTTGAAAAAAGACCCTACCAATGGAATTATGACTCCTGAAACATATCGTTGAAAAATAACGGGTCATTTCTCAACGTTAAAAAAAGACCCGTGTTAAGATTTAACGTTGAAAATTGACTTAACCTGAACAGATATCTCCTAGACTTAATTGTTATTAATTGACAAATGGTATGAGGAGGTCATTGTTCAACGTTAAAAAAATGACCCGGGGTCAATTCTCAAAGTTGAAAAAAGAACCTACCCATGAAATTATGACTGCTGAATTATCTTGTTGTAACATGACCGGGGTCATTTCTCAATGTTAAAAAAAGACCCGTGTTAAGATTTAACGTTGAAAATTGCTAGACTTAATTGTTATTAATTGACAAATGGTATGAGGGGGTCATTGTTCAACGTTAAAAAAATGACCCGGGGTCAATTCTCAAAGTTGAAAAAAGAACCTACCCATGAAATTATGACTGCTGAATTATCGTGTTGTAACATGACCGGGGTCATTTCTCAATGTTAAAAAAAGACACGTGTTAAGATTTAACGTTGAGAATTGACTCAACCTGAACAGATATCTCCTAGACTTAATTGTTATTAACTGACTACTGGTATGAGGGGGTCATTGTTCAACGTGAAAAAATGACCCGTGGTCAATTCTCAACGTTGAAAAAAGACCCTACTCATGGAATTATGACTCCTGAATTATCTTGTTGTTAAATGAACGGGGTCATTTCTCAACGTTGAAAAATGACCCGTGAAAAGTTTCAACGTTAGAAATTGACTTAACCTGTACATATGTCTCCTAGATGTTATTGTTATTAACTGACTACTGGTATGAGGGGTCAATTCTCAACGTTGAATAAATAAATACAGAAGACTCAGACCATACCATGAAATTATTGCTCCTGTATTATCAACGTTATTATTATTCAACGTTGAAAAATGACCCCCTCTCATCAATGGTCATACGATTACGAATTTCTTTAGCAGTCAGTATCATATTGGTAGTTAACACTGTTCAGAACTAATCCCCGTGTCAGACTCCCTCGTAATAGTTATTTACTTTAGGAGTCATTATCTTATTGATACAGTTACTTTCATCGTTTAGAACTGATCCCAGCTTCATGTCCTCTTTCTCTTTCGCAATGTTGAAAACAAAAACTAACTGTGAAAGTATGATACCTATGGAGTGTTTTATATTCGATTAAACGGTAATTCTAGTCTTAATTGCGAATGTTTCATTCTAGTTTTCATGCCAAAAAACCACTAGATGGTCTCGTGTAGGTCGAAAATGCAAATGTTCATTTCCGGAATGTTACAAGATTACAACGATAGACTGTAATAGTTGTTAAAATGGAGCCGCTCGTTGAGAAAATTATAAGAATTCATGAAGAACCTGAGACAGATTTAATCATCTTCCATCTGCCCGAGTCCGAGATAGATTCGTTTCCAGATGATGGGTTATGCTCCCTAGATCGTTTGGTGCAAGCATAATTATTAACCCTTACTGTGGTCATTTTTTGTGGGAGTCTGTGCTACTGTCCTTTTCACTTGAACAAGATTTTTTACACTTATCTTGGCCACTTATCAGTCAATCAAGTAGAATATGTGTGTGATTGTGTTGTTGTTTATTGCCACAAAGATTCCATCATTTTATTGAAATCTAACAAATCATTTAAAAATCCTCAAATTAATCGTTTTTCGCCATTGTATAGCTCCTTAGACATGAACGTCATTTGACGTCAGCTGCCTGTTTTTGTCTGTTGAATTATACAATGGTGAAATTCGATTTTGTTGGATAATTTTTGAATTTGTATAACGATTGTTTTGTATTTTAGACATCTTCGTAGAAATAAACTATCACAACCACATAAAAATAAGCTTGATCCAATCTTAAGTGACCAAGAAAATTACTAAAACGCTTGTGACAAATTCTGGTTAAAGGGACAGTATCTCCATATTCTTGGTCCGCCCATAGTTTGTTGGTAAAGAATCGAAACAAATGTACAACTCTTTTTTCAGTGCAAAAATTTAATCAATATACATATCACACTCAAAACAGGCATGGTTGAATTAGTGGAATGGAGTCTTGGAGTGGAGTGGAGTCTTGGATTGGCATTTTAACTGTCTAGTCAGCACTGATCGCTCTGGCCCCTACAGGCTCACCTCACTCACCTTATCTCACCCATCCCGTAGCCCCATTGACCGTAGGGGCACTGCATATGTCCTGGCATAGGGGCTAATGGGTAATAAATAAGCTGCCGTGACATTGCAATGTTATGATAATAAATACCCGAAGATCTTCTGAATGCTATTTTGGGACTCTGGGGATTTTAAGAGACTGTAAATGTTGTGTTATGGCATTGACAATGTGATGCCATGTACTAAATGTGTGTGACTAAGAATATAGTGGCATATAGGCAAGAAACATCCATACATTTTTGTGCTGCCATCATTTCATGTAGAAATAAAGTCCCAAAGTATGCATTGGGGCTGATCAGCCCACATTTTCAAAACTCGATTTTTTGCACCAAATTGACAAGGTTGGCTCGGGATGCGAATATTTGGAAACAACTGTTTATAGACTCAACACTTAAACTCTTAACATTACTCTCCACTCCAAGACTCCAACATTTCACTCCATATATTCAACTATGGCAAGGTATGGTTGAATTTACGGAGTGTAGTTTTGGAGTCTTGGAATGGAATGGAGTATGGTTTTGGAGTGGTTTTCACTCTAAAATTCCATTCCAAGACTCCATTCCACCACTCCACTCCAAGACTCCATTCCACTAATTCAACCATGCCCTCCAAACATCATGATCTGTATCAAACATGTCTAAAGATATAAAAGTTGAATCATAAAACCTTTTGAAAACTATTTGACTATCCCGGGACTTTCTGAGGGACGTTGTACGTCTCCCTTGAAGTATACTTGGTTCAATTTACGAGTTAAGTCAATATTTGAAAATATCTCTACATCTTGTATATCATAGCATACATTGATGTAAGAAATATGTCAATTAACTATAGAACAATTTCAATGCAGAAAATAAAATTGTGACATCTAAAATTTGATACTTTTACCAACTTTAAACTCTTTTTCATGAAAATGCACAGGACTTTTAGGACTTTTTATGTGTAACTTATCAAATATATATATATCAATCGCAAGGCGTATGTTTTGCTTGTGAAGGCATTTGTTTGAGATTGTAGGTCTATAATGACTAAGTAAAATATGACGTCTATGAGTGACGTCATAAATTGTATTTAAACTTACTTAGTATGGTGGAACATTCGCGCTTTGCGGAAACATTCCAAGATACACATTTATATTCTTTATTTATCAAAAAACGGCAGCGAGAATTTTGGGGGACTTTTTCCTGACGATAGTTGCCACTTGAACTATATGTCGGTCGTAAAATAGTTTTTGTTGATTTTAGTTCAACCCCAAACTTGACTAGCTTACTAAGGCTTTCGGTCTGTTCACGTTCGTACCAAATTAAGTTTGAGATTTTACTAATTAATAAAAAAGCAGGAAAAAGGATCTATGTGCCTACATACATTTGCAAGACAACTTACGTCTTGTTTATGCCGAGGTGGCCTCCATGTGGAGCTGCATGGACACTCTCCAATACTTTTATCAGGTCGGCATCATTTATAACGCGTTTACCATCTTTTAGAAGTGTTCTTGAGTCCAAATCTACACTGTAACTAGCACACAGCCGTCTAAAATTCCTTTTTGCGTTCACACCCTTTAACCTTACCCTTTCTGGGTAATCACCGGCCAAAAGGAACTTAACGATTTCAGCGTCTGAGGCCATTTTTCAAAACACGTGGTAGTAAAGCCAAGATCTGTGTAGTAAACGTCATCAGTGACGTCACTACTCTGTTGCCACATGACTCCCATTTGCTCAAGCTGTGACGACTTTTATCGTCCTATTTTTTAAATAACAATTACTGGCTTATATTTCAGGATAATGTTGAAAAATTACCCCTTTTCATTAATCACAAGATTACTTTCAGGTAGAAGTAAGTCCTGTACCTGACCTGAAGACCCGTTTGCAAAATGGTGTTGAGAGAGTTTCTCACTTGATGTGAGTTAACGAGACCATAGACATCACAAATCACCGAGGTGCTTGTCTGCCACACAGTCACGTTTCCCACAATATCCAAATCCAATATGGCCGCCGCCAGCCATTTTGGAAAAGCTAACTTTTTTGATTTTTGGAGAATAAATAAGTGTAATACCTCTAAATTGATTGTTTTTTGGTGTGGAACTCATTTCTGATGCCCTTTGTGCAATCTGGGGTGTCTTTGATTTGGAAAGGTCAAATTTCACATCAGCCAAATCCAAAATGGCCGCCGCCAACCATGTTGGAAAAGCTTTTTTCGTTGCTTTTTTTAAAGAAAAATCAAATATAATACTTCTAAATTGATTATTTTTTAGAGTATAATTCACTTCGGATGCTCTTTGTGCAATCTGGGATGTCTTTGATTTGGAAAGATCAAAATCCACGATAGCAAAATCCAATATGGCCGCCGCAAGCCATGTTAAAACAGCTAACTTTTTTCCTTTTTTGGAGAATAAACCAATGTAATACCTCTAAATTGATAATTTTTGGGTGTTGAACTCATTTCTGATGCCTTTTGTGCAATCTGGGATGTCTTTGATTTGGAAAGATCAAGTTCCACAAAAACCAAATCCAATATGGCCGCCGCAAGCCATGTTAAAAAAGCTAATTTTGTTTCTTTTTTGGAGAATTAACCAATGTTATACCTCTCAATTGATAATGTTTGGGTGTTGAACTCATTTCTGAGGCTTTTTGTGCAATCTTGGATGTATTTGATTCGGAAAGGTCAAGTTTCACAATAGCCAAATCCAATATGGCCGCCGCAAACCATGTTGAAAAAGCTAATTTTGTTGGTTTTTTTGGACAAAAATCAAATGCTATACTTCTAAATTGATTATTTTTTAGAGTAGAACTCATTTCTGATGCCCTTTGTGCAATCTAGGGTGTCTTTGCTTTGGGAAGATCAAGTTCCAAAAGAAGCAAAATCCAATATGGCCGCCGCAACCATGTTGAAAAAACTATGTTTTCTTTTTTGGAGAATTATCAAATGTAATACCTCTAAATTAATAATATTTTGGTGTGGCACTTATTTCTGAGGCCCTTTGTGCAATATTGGGTGTTTTTGATTCAGAAAGGTCAAATTCCACAATAGCAAAATCCAATATGGCAGCCGCAAACCACGATGGAAAAGCTAATTTAAAAAAATAATAATTAAGAAAGATCAAATATACATGTAATACATGTATATCTTAATTGGTTATTGCTTGTGTTTAACTCATTTCCTCTCTGAGGTCCTTTGTTCAATATGGAGAGTCATTGGTTTGAAAAGGTCAAGTTCAATGTCTTTTTGATACATTAACGACCTTTGGCTTAGCTTGAACAGCAGTAGTCAGTATGTAAACAAGATGTAAGTAAATGGCAACTCTCTGACATTAGACAGAGAAAACACGACAGTGAGCGGGACTCAATCCTACGTCCTGAGGTAAGAGGCTTTTATCCTAACCACTAAGACTACCACAGGCCCATGGACAGACGGTAGGGCCGGGGCAGAATATATAACACCTTGTTCCACATGCATGGAAAGATACATCAATAAAGCATCAACAATTGATTAGATACACATGTACATTCCAAAGTCATTTCGTGCCGGGTTTTCACAGGGTGAAGAAACTGAAGACAGACATGCAACAAAAGTGTCGGTTCATCAATTTTTATTCATGATATGCCCGGTTTTGTCGAGATAGGGTGAGAATTTACTGACAATCAGTTGTATCCCTTTTCTCTATTTATCCCTTCTGACGATTTTCCCCCTCAAAATCAATCGTGTCGGATCATTGTGGTAAGGAGTACATTGGTACTCTGCTGCCCTAAAAGTGCCTTAGCCTTTACCACTATAGAGTCTGCTCACATTGTATTAGTGTACAGAGACGTGTGATACTCGTTGATGTCTTTGCCGTGCTGCAGAGGTACTTTTTGCAACACATTTTGTCATGGAAAACTGGACACTTCAGTTTCTTCACCCTGTGAAAACCCGGCACGAAATGACTTTGGAACTACATGTACATGTGTATCTAATCAATTGTTGATGCTTAATGGATGTATCTTTCCATGCATGTGGAACAAGGTGTTATATATTCTGCCCCGGCCCTACCGTCTGTCCATGGGCCTGTGGTAGTCTTAGTGGTTAGGATAAAAGCCTCTTACCTCAGGACGTAGGATTGAGTCCCGCTCACTGTCGTGTTTTCTCTGTCTAATGTCAGAGAGTTGCCATTTACTTACATCTTGTTTACATACTGACTACTGCTGTTCAAGCTAAGCCAAAGGTCGTTAATGTATCAAAAAGACATTGAACTTGACCTTTTCAAACCAATGACTCTCCATATTGAACAAAGGACCTCAGAGAGGAAATGAGTTAAACACAAGCAATAATCAATTAAGATATACATGTATTACATGTATATTTGTATATTTGATCTTTCTTAATTTTTTTTTTTAAATTACTTTTTCCATCGTGGTTTGCGGCTGCCATATTGGATTTTGCTATTGTGGAATTTGACCTTTCTGAATCAAAAACACCCAATATTGCACAAAGGGCCTCAGAAATAAGTGCCACACCAAAGTATTATTAATTTAGAGGTATTACATTTGATAATTCTCCAAAAAAGAAAACAAATAGCTTTTTCACCATGGTTGCGGCGGCCATATTGGATTTTGCTTCTTTTGGAACTTGATCTTTCCAAAGCAAAGACACCCTAGATTGCACAAAGGGCATCAGAAATGAGTTCTACTCTAAAAAATAATCAATTTAGAAGTATAGCATTTGATTTTTGTCCAAAAAACAACAAAATTAGCTTTTTCAACATGGTTTGCGGCGGCCATATTCGATTTGGCTATTGTGCAACTTGACCTTTCCGAATCAAAACATCCCAGATAGTAGAAAAGGCTTCAAAAATGAGTTCAACACCCAAATATTATCAATTGAGAGGTATTACATTGGTTTATTCTCCAAAAAAGTTACAAAATTAACTTTTTTAACATAGCTTGCGGCGGCCATATTGGATTTGGCTATTGTTGAACTTGATCTTTCCAAATCAAAGACATCCCAGATTGCACAAAAGGCCTCAGAAATGAGCTCAACACCCAAACATTATCAATTGAGAGGTATTACATTGGTTTATTCTCCAAAAAAGAAACAAAATTAGCTTTTTTAACATGGCTTGCGGCGGCCATATTGGATTTGGCGATTGTAAAACTTGACCTTTCCGAATCAAATACATCCCAGATTGCAAAAAAGGCATCAGAAATGAGTTCAACACCCAAAAATTATCAATTGAGAGGCATTACATTGGTTTATTCTCCAAAAAAGTTAGCTTTTTTAACATGGCTTGAGGCGGCCATATTGGATTTTGCTATCGTGGATTTTGATCATTCCAAATCAAAGACATCCCATATTGCACAAAGGGCATCAGAAATGAGTTATACTCTAAAAAATAATCAATTTAGAAGTATTATATTTGATTTTTTTTAAAAAAACAACGAAAAAAGCTTTTCCAACATGGTTGGCGGCGGACATATTTGATTTGACTCATGTGAAATTTGACCTTTCCAAATCAAAGACACCCCAGATTGCACAAAGGGCAGCAGAAATGAGTTCCACACCAAAAAACAATCAATTTAGAGGTATTACACTTATTTATTCTCCAAAAAACAAAAAAGTTAGCTTTCCAAAATGGCTGGCGGCGGCCATATTGGATTTGGATATTATGGGAAACGTGACAGTGTGGCAGACAAGCACCTCGGTGATTTGTGATGTCTAGTGTCTCGTTAACTCACATCAAGTGAGAAACTCTCTCAACACCATTTTGCAAACGGGTCTAGAGGCCTAGTCCTGCATTATAAGCTACAACGTTGAGTTTTAACCCCAGGGTCATTGAAATATGCATTTTGTACGGGAAATGTCAGCTTTCAACATTCAGAACTGACCCGGGTCATTTTTCCAACGGGTCAAGTCAATTTTCAACGTTAAAATTTTACACAGGTCATTTGTCAACGTTGAGAAATGTCCCCCAGTAATTTAACAAGATAATTTAGGAGTCATAATTTCATGGGTGCGGTCTTTTTCCAACGTTGAGAAATGACCCGGGTCATTTTTCAACGTTGAACAGTGACCCCGGTATCAGTAGTCAGTTAGTCACAATTAAGTCTAGGAAATAGATCTGTACGATTTAGGTCAAATTTAACGTTGAAACTTTACACGGGTCATTTTACATCATTGAGAAATGACCCGCATTTCATTTTACAACAAGATAATTCAAGAGTCATAATTTCAACGAACGGTATTTTTTCAACGTTGAGAAATGAGCCCGGGTAATTTTATAACGTTGAACAATGACCCCCTCATACGAGTAGCATCTGTGCGGGTTCAGTCGTTTTTCAACGACGAGATTTAACACGGATTATTTTTTTAGTTTGAGAGATAACCAACAGTCATTTCAAAACGAGATAATGTAGGAGTCATATTTCAATGGGTAGGGTCTTTTTTCAACATTGAGAATTGACCCCGGGTCATTTTTCAACATTGATCAATGACCCCTCATACCAGAAGTCAGTTAATCACAATAAAGTCTAGGAGACATATCTGTACGGGTTAAGTCAATTTTCAACGTTTATACTTAACCAGGGTCATTTTTCAACGTTGAGAAATGAATCCGGTCATTCAACAACACGATAATTCAGGAGTCATAATTTAACGGTAGGGTCTTTTTCAACATTGAGAATTGATCCCCCGGGTCAACGTTGAACAATGACCCCCTCATACCAGTAGTCCGTTAATCACAATTAAGTCTTAAGAGACAATTCTGCATGGATTAAGTCCTCTTTCAACGTTCAAACTTTACAAGGGTCCTTTTCAACGTAAAGAAATGACCCCATTTCATTTTACAACAAGATCATTCAGGAGTCATTAGTTCAACGGTAGGGTCTTTTTTAACGTTGAGAATTGACCCCATTTCATTTTACAACAAGATAATTCAGGAGTCATTAGTTCAACGGTAGGGTCTTTTTTAACGTTGAGAATTGACCCGGATCATTTTTCAACGCTGAACAATGATCCCCTTAAACCAGCACACATATCTGTACGGATTAAGTTGTCTTTCATCGATGAATCTGAACAGGAGTCATTTTTCAACGTTGAAAAATGACCCCTATTTCATTTTACAAGAAGATAATTCAGGGGTAATAATGTCAACGGTAGTTTTTTTTTTCAACGTTGAGATTTGACCCAGGATCGTTTTTCAACGTTGAACAATGACTGCCTCAAACCAGTTGTCAGTAAATCACAATTAAGTCTATGAGATATACCTGTACGTGAAAAGTCGTCTTTCAACAATGAAACTAAACAGGGGTCATTTTTCAACGTTGAGAAATGAACCCCATTTCATTTTACAACAAGACTATTGCATTTACAAGAAGATAATTGAGGAGTCATAATTTCAATGGTAGGGTACTTTTTCAACGTTGAAAATGACCCCCGGGGGGTCATTGTTAAACGTTGAACAATGACCCCGGGGGTCATTCTTCAACGTTGAACAATGACCCCGATACCAGCAGTCGTTGAAACTTTACATGGGTCATTTTTCAACGTTAAGAAATTACCCCCCATTTCATTTACAAGACGATAACTCAGGAGTCATAATTTCAATGGTAGTTTTTTTTTTAAATGTTGAGAAATGAGCCCCGGGTCATTTTTCAACGTTGTAAGATGACCCCGATACCAGTAGTCAGTTAATCACAATTAAGTCTAAGAGACATTTCTGAACGGGTTAAGTCGTCTCTCAACAATGAAACCTAACAAGGGTCATTTTTCAACGTTGAGAAATGACACCCATTTCATTTTCAACGAGATTATTCAGGTGTTATAATTTCAACGGAAGGAGGCATAATTTCAATAGTAGGGTCTTTTTTCAACGTTGAGATAAGACCCCAGGTCATATTTCAACGTTGAACAATGTCACCCTCCCCTCATACCAGTAGTAAGTTAATCACAATTAAGTCTGGGAGACATATCTGTACGGGTCTTTCAACGATGAAACTTAACAGGGGTCATTTTTCAACGTTGAGAAATGACCCTGGGTCATTTCAAAATGAAATAATGTCATTATATAATTGGTAGTGTATTTTTTCAACGTTGAGAATTGACCCCGGGTCATTTTTCATATACAAGAAGTCAGTTTATCACAATTAAGTCTAGGAATCATTTCTGTAATGGTTAAGTTTATTTTCAACGTTGAAACTTTACACAAGTCATTTTTCAACGTTGAGAAATGACACCCGCTCATTTTTACTTCAAGATAATTCAGGAGTCATATTTCAATGGGTAGGGTCATTTTTCAACGTTGAGAATTGACACCAGGTCATTTCTCAAAGTTGAACAATGACCCCCTCATACCAGTAGTCAGTTAATCACAATTAAGTCGATGAGACAATTCTGCACGGGTTAAGTCTTCAACGTTGAAACTTTACATGGGTCATTTTTCAATGTTGAGAAATGACCCCCATTTCATTTACAACAAGATAATTCAGGAGTCAATATTTCATGGGTAGGGTCTTTTTTCAACGTTGAGAAATGACACCGGGTCATTTTTCAACGTTGAACAATGACCCCGATACCAGTAGTCGTTGAAACTTTACATGGGTCATTTTTCAACGTTGAGAAATGAACCCCATTTCATTTACAACAAGATTATTCAGGAGTCATAATTTCAATGATAGGGTCTTTTTTAAACGTTGAGAAATGACCCCGGGTCATTTTTCAACGTTGAACAATGACCCCGATACCAGTAGTCGTTTGAACTTTAATTGGTCATTTTTCAACGTTGAGAAATGACCCCCATTTCATTTACGAGTAGATAATTCAGGAGTTATAATTTCAATGGAAGTATCGTTTTTTAACGTTGTGAAATTACCCCCGGGTCATAATTTCATGGGTAGGGTCTTTTTAAACGTTGAGAATTGACCCCGGTCATTTTTCAACGTTGACCAATGACCCCCTCAAACCAGTAGTCAGTTAAACACAATTAAGTCTAGGAGACAATTCTGCACGGGTTAAGTCTTCAACGTTGAAACTTTACATGGGTCATTTTTCATCGTTGAGAAATGACCCCCATTTCATTTACAACAAGATAATTCAGGAGTCATAATTTCAGGTCTTTTTTAAATATTGAGATATGACCCCGGGTCATATTTCAACGTTGAACAATGACCCCGATACCAGTAGTCGTTGAAACTTTAAATGGGTCATTTTTCAACGTTGAGAAATGACCCCCATTTCATTTACAAGAAGATAATTCAGGAGTTATAATTTAAATGGTAGGGTCTTTTTTCAACGTTGAGAAATGACCTTCGGGTCATAATTTCATGGGTATGGTCTTTTTAAACGTTGAGAATTGACCCCGGGTCATTTTTCACAGTTGAACAATGACCCCCTCATACCAGTAGTCAGTTTATCACAATTAAGTCTTTGAGAAAATTATGCACGGGTTAAGTCAACTTTCAACGTTGAAACTTCACACGGGTCATTTTTCAACGTTGAGAAATGACCCCCATTTCATTTACAAGAAGATAACTCAGGAGTTATAATTTAAATGGTAGGGTCTTTTTTCAACGTTGAGAAATGACCTTCGGGTCATAATTTCATGGGTAGGGTCTTTTTAAACGTTGAGAATTGACCCCGGATCATTTTTCAAAGTTGAACAATGACCCCCATTTCATTTACAAGAAGATAATTCAGGAGTTATAATTTAAATGGTAGGGTCTTTTTTCAACGTTGAGAAATGACCTTCGGGTCATAATTTCATGGGTATGGTCTTTTTAAACGTTGAGAATTGACCCCGGGTCATTTTTCACAGTTGAACAATGACCCCCTCATACCAGTAGTCAGTTTATCACAATTAAGTCTTTGAGAAAATTATGCACGGGTTAAGTCAACTTTCAACGTTGAAACTTCACACGGGTCATTTTTCAACGTTGAGAAATGACCCCCATTTCATTTACAAGAAGATAACTCAGGAGTTATAATTTAAATGGTAGGGTCTTTTTTCAACGTTGAGAAATGACCTTCGGGTCATAATTTCATGGGTAGGGTCTTTTTAAACGTTGAGAATTGACCCCGGATCATTTTTCAAAGTTGAACAATGACCCCCTCATACCAGTAGTTAGTTACAATTAAGTCTTTGAGACAATTATGCACGGGTTAAGTCAACTTCAACGTTGAAACTTTACACGGGTCATTTTTCAACGTTGAGAAATGACCTCCCGGTCATTTTACAACAGATAATTCAGGAGTCATAATTTCATGGGTAGGGTATTTTTTCAACGTTGAGAATTGACCTCCCGGTCATTTTTCAACGTTGAAAAATTACCGGGAGGTCATTTTTCAATGGGGTCCAAATTTAATGTTACAACGGCACCCATCATAAGTAAGCTTGTGGTCACAGGGGTTCACTGGTGAGACTAATAATTAGTAGGGCTGCAACGATTCAGGTATTGCTCGGTTTGGTTTGGAGTATTGATTGAATGATTGAGCTGGGTTTACGGCACCGCCACACATGAATTGTCTTAATTATGGCGCAGAGTTCGAGTATTACCCTCTAGGGTTTCGAGTATTCTGTTCGGGAATAGGGTAAAGAACTTTATAAAACAAGAGGCCCAGAGGGCCACATTTCGCTCACCTGAGGACATTGTCCCATAGAAGCTGACTGGGCAAGACAACATTTTGATATAGCTATGAGCCATGTATCAAAATTTTATCTCGGTAGAGGACTACAATGCGAAGCTACATGTCAGATATTAATGATCTGGGCCTTACAGTTTCAGAGAAGAAGATTTTTAAAGGTTTTCCTATATAAGTCTATGTAAAATTGATAAGCCCTGGGGCGGGGCCAAATTTGATCCAGGGGTCATAATTTGAACAATCTTGGTAGAGGACCATAAGGCAAAGCTACATGTCAAATATAAATGATCTGGGCCTTACAAATTCAGAGATGATTTTTGATGGTTTTCCTATGAAAAACTAATAAGCCCGAGGGCGGGGCTATTTTTGGCCGGGGTCATAATTTGAACAATCTTGGAAGAGGACCACTAGGCAAAGCTATATGTAAAATATTAAAGATCAGGGCCTTACAGTTTCAGAGAAGAAGATTTTTAAAGGTTTTACTATACAAGTCTATGTAAAACTGATAAGCCCCGGAGCAGGGCCAATTTTGACCCGAGGGTCATAATTTGAACAATCTTGATAGAGGACTATAAGGCAAAGCTACATGTCATATATAAATGATCTTGGCCTTACAGCTTCAGAGATGATTTTTAAAGGTTTTCCTAGAAAAAACTGATAAGCCCGAGGCCGGGCCATTTTTTGCCTGGGTCATAATTTGAATAATCTTGGTAGAGGACTACAAGGCAAAGCTATATGTCAAATATAAAAGATCTGGGCCTTACAGTTTCAGAGAAGAAGATTTTTAAAAGTTTTCCTATATAAGTCTATGTAAAACTGATAAGCCCCGGGGCGGGGCTAATTTTGACCCGGGGTTTATAATTTGAACAATCTTGGTAGAGGACCATAAGGCAAAGCTACATGTCAAATATTAATGATCTAGGCCATACAGTTTCAGAGAAGATTTTTAAAAGTTTTCCTAAGAAAAACTGATAAGCCCCAGGGCGGGGCCATTTTTTGGCCCCAGGGTCAAAATTTTAACAATATTGGTAGGAGATCATTAGGTTATGCTACATACCAAATATCAAAGGTCTTAGCTTAGCGGTTTCTGAGGAGAAGATTTTTTAAGATTTTCTTATGCATTAAAAGTTATCCATACGGTCATGTTAGAAAATCTGGTCCCAAGGCAAGGGGAATAACTCTAGCCAAAAACTTTGAACAAGATTTCGTTCCCACTTTTCACTGATGCTTCTGACAAAGTTTGGTTGAAATCGGGTCAGTGGTTCTGAGGAGATGTTGTGGATGGACGAAGAGCGGTCACAATAGCTCATCCTGAGCCAAACTGAAAATAACTCTCCTTTACTGGCACATATCCATCAAATACACAAACAATTAAACAGCTATCACAGTAAAAAAATAAGTAACTTGGTCTTTTTGAAAAAGAACTTAATCCTTTAGATCTATAGGAGTAAGTTGGTTTTTATTTTTAATAAGATTCAAGTAATTAACTTGTTCTGGCACCAGATATGATCTCTGAGCTGTAACTACATTCCCTGCAGTAGAAAACATCCGTTCAATGGCCACAGATTTGACAGGAACACTGAGATTTATTTTAGCAACCTTTGTTAACAAAGGATAAGTGTTTTCATGAACTGTCCACCATTCTAATGGATTGGAGGTCAAATGTATATTACTGTCACTCTTGTAAGACCAAATTTCATGGTCAACTCTGTTCTCAAGAGTTTAACAAGGTTCCGCTTTAGTAACAACAAAATATCTCTAAAAGGGTCATCTGAAGCAGGGTTTTTTCACTGAAACTGTAGATTTTACAAAAGTAGATACACTTGGTTGTTGAAGTACTCGCATTGAGGGGTGGTCTTTCAATCTTAACTTGCAAAATAAATACACAAATAAATAAAAATAAGTGTATACAAGTTAGCTCCTACCCCAGGATCTACTGTTTGCAAAAGTGTTAAAATTATGACATTTTCTATGCAGGAAGGGTTAAAATCCTGAACAAAAATATACCTAAGTCATCGGTTGAACAGCTTGTTTACTGAGCTCTATGACTTTGCCAGTCAGTCTGGAAAATGCACCAGCCTTCTCTTCTGTTGACAGGTACGGCATGGATTCGAATCTGGGTTCAAGGGCAGAACTTTCATGAACAAGGTGACACTTGGAATTATTTATATAAATTTATTTTTCACTTTAAATGAGTTTGATTTCTTTATTCTTAACCTGTATAACTTATACTAAACTGCACCCTTCTTTGTATATAAACTTTTTTTCAGTTTTGAGAATTAAACAAGACCTATAGATTTGCCTATGCTACTTAGAATATAATTATCATATATCTTAAATTCTAAAGTAATCAATAAGCATACAGCGTAGTACAGAAACCTTCCTACTTTGCCGCAGTTCTGGGGCTTAACTGTCAAAGAGAAGTGTTTCTGTTTATTAGACTGGAACTATCTCCTCTGCCAATAACTAAAATGTAGGCAGATTGGTGGTTTTTGGTATTGCGTGTGTGTGTGTGTGTGTTATGGTATGACTGTGTGTGTGTTCTGCTTGAGAGGTGGGTGTATTGTTTGTGTTGCGTTTCCTGCTTGAGTCTTTCGTATTTATTTGATCCCATGCACTGAACCGCGACGAATGAGGTTAGTCAAAATCATCTTTCTGTAATCATCATCATCTCATCAATCATCGGTATGACCTTTTTTGTGTCACAGTGCATTAAATCCCAACTCATCTATCATCCAGATCAGGCAACTTTGTTGGAACTGCCTGGTTTGGAAAATGTCTGTTTTCAAAGGCGTGGTAGTCTTCCTTACAGGTAAAGAATATAACATTTATTCGTTTTTATATAAATACATGTAACTGTAAATACTTACTACCAAACATTGTTTGATAAATTGATTTTGTTTGTTTGTTAAAATGGATACGTCTCATTTTAACTTCTGTTATAAAAAGTGAAAACTAAAATGTACATGATTTGGCCTTTACATGGTTATTTATTCTACCTCCCAACAATAATGTAAGTAGGTAGTCGCAAATTGTAAATAATGTGAAATTTAGTTTCCAATAGCAAAAAATTATATCTACCTTGGTCTAAGGTTTTGTTCTATGCCAGCTTTCACATTTTTATACGCCCGTGATAATTCAAATGCTTTAAAATGCGTAAATTACATGTATATCTTTAAAGGCAGTATGTAAGCAAAAATAGCGCATTTTTAAACCTGAATATTCAGGCAGATACGTAATCTAAACATATAAAAAGAAGTAATTGGAGGCAATAAAACTGACAAACACATGAATTTGGTGAAAAAAAAGTCGACTTTTAAATCGGTTTGTTGACATCCGATCAACGACGGAGATTTCCCGAGTTCGTTCGGCTTGCGCCCGGTAAAGATGTTTTCATAGCTCATTATTAGTGTTTTCTTCTGACTTGACAAAGGTATTTTTAGATTGGAACATTCTAAAACTTTAAAAGGGATGAGTATTCCCTACATCCAGCAAGAAACATTGATAGCTGTATTTATTGTGCGCAGTATACAGTAGAGAATACATATTTCTTTCCCGTTTAAACGCAAACGCAATGCACGTAACTGTGGAAATTTACTTTTAGAAGTTTTAACTATTATTATTAATCTGAGTAGCAAATAGGTTGGAGCCTGATCAAACGCCGGGTTACCCGGCGTCTGACCTGGCTCCAATCTGTTTACAATGGAAATAATAGTTTTGTATACAAATGCGTTTATTGGGAGAGAATAAAATATCAGTAAAGTTAGCGCAGCGGTCTCGTGCTGCACGGGAACCATACTTATCTCAAGTAGGAAAGTGTACGATGATGTAGTCGATGTTACCTTGCTTACAGTGGAGAAAATGTTATTCTTTCCCAATAAACGCGTTAACGCTAAAACATTGATTTCAATTGCAAACAGTTTGGAGCAGATCAGACGCCGGATAACCCGGTGTCTGATCAGGCACCAAACTGTTTGCCGCTCAGACTAACATGAATGGTCAGAATTGTCTAAAGGTTGTCCATTTATGCGTATTATTACGATGCGTTTGCGTTTAAACGGGAAAGAATAACTTGTTCTCCACCGTTACCTTAATGGTTATGAACTATTGAGTCATATTTACTAGTTAAAATCACACAATTATTGCTATAATCCATTTGGAAAACAATTTCTGACCTCAAATCAAGCTTCAGGTTGCTATTCGTCTAATTTTAAACTTTTCAAAATACTCGAGCAGCGGTTGTTTTTACGTTGCTAGTACACTGGTTGGAAACGGACAATGCTATAAAATGAGCCGTATTTCGACACAACGGTGGCAAAACGAAAGAAACTTTTTCCCCCCAGAGATGACACACACGCGATTAAATATCTGGATTAAAAGTCAAATTAAGTGTTTTAAAGATATTTTTTGATACCAGGTTGGTGTATTCTTGCATCCTGAATCTATTGGTAGTCTTACTGTTAAAAATAATGACTTACTTTTTGAGAAATTTGATGCCCAACAATATCCGTCGAGCGATAGTTAACTTATGAAGCGAGATTTTCCTAACAGTAAAACGCGTTTTGCCGGTGTACTGTGAGGATATGGCAAAGACGAGAAATAGCTCCATATCATCTAACTGTACACATGTGGACTAGGTCTGAGGCGGATCTCTGCTTTGTAATAGTGAGCCCTGCTGTGCTGAATGCCCTTTCTGATGGCACAGAGCTAGCAGGTACACTCAGCATTTTACGAGCAATAACACTCAACAATGGACATCTAGAAGCAGAGGCATTCCATCATGCCAATAGATTGCCGTCTATGAGTTTGACCGGTTCTGCAATATACAGTGTTCCAGCTCATCTCCTGTTTCATTGTCTTCAATTTCTATTGTATCGCTCATGAGGAAATGAAGCGTGTCTGCATGTTTCTCAAGTTTGGGTTTTTTTGTTAGCCAAATCTGGTTCAATATTTATTTGTGTGATTTTCTTGGGCTGAAGTTCACTACTAGTAGTCAGCGTCATGGTACTACCATGCTTAAGAATGTCTCTGAGCTTTTGAATGCACAGTTAGCTTTTGAATGCACAGTTATCTCTGACTAGTTGTAAGAAACTTCGACCTTGGATCAAGAGCGCTTGCAAGCGCAGGGATACTCTCCAAGAATGGGGTGTTGTCAAAGTAACGGACGACTCCACTTTCAATTTCTGAAGGGGTCAAGTTGTTATGAAGTACACTTGTAGGTCAAATGTCGGCGGAAGAACATCACTGCATGTGGGGGTATTCTTCCACACAAAGCAGCTCAGTACTTTCTGTTAAGATCTGAAGAACTTGTATTAGCTGCTCTATGACCCAGTGAGATTCTTTGAGAATCAAATGACGGGTTTTAGAAAACGCTGCGTCATTAAGAACGGAATTAATTTCAGCCTTTATTTCATGCAGCCTTTGAATCCTTAAAAACGTGTCACCACGACTCAACGTTCCTTTTTACAAGTTTCGTCTGGATGGCGGCCAGTGAATTCGACGCCAAAACGGACTTGGGAAAAAAGGCTGTCAACATTCGGGGTGCATGGTCATGTAGGAGACACTTTGTAACGCCACTCCTTCATTCACCGCCAATTGAAGGGTATGAGCAAAGCACTTAACTCTAAAGCTTTGCATGCAGCAGACATATTACTAGCATTGTCTGTAGTAATGCCTACAATTTCAAATATTCCAAACTCATCTTTTATGTGACCGAGAACGGCCCCAGTATTCTCCCCGGTATGACTTTCTATTATTTCCCTAGTGGCAAGCATCATATTAATCATTTCCCAGTTTTCATTGATAAAATGTCCAGTTACCCTTATATACCCGTCTGTAGCGCAACTGGTGTACATGTCTGTGGTTAAGGCAACATACTGATTCCGAAGTTTTTCCATGACACTACCTTTGGCGTGGTCATATATTTTCAACAAATAATTTCTCATAGTTGTGTGGGACGGGGGAGTATTACAGGTGCTTGACACATAGATCTCGATCTATTAACCCACTAGACGTCTATTATAGATACAAGGTATACAACGCAATCCAACACCTAGTCTTAACTATCGACTTATACTGATTCTAAAATAGACTAGATCGCCGATATTCTCTTGTGATACCCTCGGGAAATGATTAATTCATCAATATCTACTTTTTATTTCATCAAATTCCGTCAAATAACGGCACAGTACGTGCATTTTAACGAAAATGTGCATCAAAAAGTTTTATGTCGTTCTGACAGTTTTTGGCATAAGATTTATTTTTGTGGCATTGCCCACTTAGGCTGAAGATCCACACAGTACCGAAACTCACTTGTATTGAAAATAGAAGACAAATACGTAATGTATGTTTGTTAATGGCCATTTTATTTGAAATGCCATAAACTTAAGATCAATATTATAGAAAGTAAATACAAATGTACATGTATCTAATTTCCATATATGGGCGACACAACAAGCACCACAAGTGAAACGGTCGCAATAACCGAAATGGTGATCAGTTACACATAAATCCTTTTATGTTGGCATAAAATTTATTTACCATGTATGACTATACATTAATTCTTCAGATAGGGAAACAATTTCAGATTGGAAAATGGACCTGGGGTCGACACTCTCATATTAGACCAAAAACCGTGTACATGTATTTCAAAATCTTAAAGTCAAGTATATTTGTATGTGAAAATTTGAATAATAAGCTACGTAAAATACAAAACCTATACGGTTGGGGACTATACCATCCAATTTAGCGGAACAGATACGTTACATATAACATTTTAAAATGATGCAAGGCAACTTCAAAATTAAACATACATGCAATTTAGATAGTTTTCAATCAAACTTAGTCCATGATGAATATATTGTAACGAATGTTAATCGTTACGTATCTGTTTTGTAACGTATCTGTTCATGTTCAGATCAAGCATGCACGTGTAAGAATGAATTTACGTCTTAACCTCTATATTTTCTCTCGGGAAATATTAACAAGGGGAGATTTGAATTGCAGAGTAAGTAAACGCATGCCATAGGACTATGCGGTTAATCAAAATGTGTTTGAAGTCGTAACGTATCTGTTCTTCAACTTATACTTTCTGCTATCCGGAATCGTGGAATGTGCAATACTGATAACACATTGTTTCAAATGTGTTTTAAGTGGTTGCCAGTTTCTTTACACTCCGGGCCAGATATTAAAACCACTTAACAGTTAGAAAACAGTATTCAAGTACTATACTGAGTGTGACAATTTCACTGTAACGTATCTGTTCGGAAACCCGTAGACAGAGTTCTATGGTCATTTAAGATTTTGTTTTAGGTTTTAGACAAGTGAAAGTAAGCAGTTACAAAATAAATTCGAGAAAATGTAATAAAAACGATATTTTTTGTTGCCAACGATATCTTAGAAAGATATGGAACCATGTTCTTATAGTTCATGATAGTGGAGACAGAATAATTGACCCTTATATTAGAGTGATCGGTAATTCGAGTACCCGTGGGTAATTGCAGATTGAGTACCCGGGTAGGAAAGTTTGACTCGTTTAGCCCTATTAATTGTCTTTTCTGTGTGTTGGTCCGAGGTTATCTCCTCTGCCAAGAACTATAAGGAAGGTAGGTTTGTGGTTTATGATCCCATTCGCTGCTTGGCAGCTCGCCCATCCATCCGAATGCAATGAAGCTCTGGCAATTTCCATCCTCTCTTATTAGGACTTGATTCAATGGTCTTGTTTTACGTGCAACGACTCCACAGACCTTCCTGGCTTGTTGTGGATCTGGGGCTTAGGGAATGGTTTCTGTTTATTAAAGTCCCATTGTGTTTTCAGACCTTTTTTTAAATTGCGAAATACAATAACGGTTAATAATAATGCTTGAACATTCTAATGGGCCAAACTGATGTATGAAATGTTGAAGACAGACCTAAATCACCAAAAAAGCGATTTAAAACCATAACAAACCGAAAGTAGATCGTCTGACATAAATATTACCACACGGATTAGTGGCACGTGGAACAGCTGGGTTCAATATCACCGGGTGCGAACGATTGCTATAAATGAGTCACATTTCGTCACAACGGTGTTTCAGCCCTTTTTGCTCTCTAACACAAAGAGTTTTTATCGGATCTTCACCAAACTTGCATTAAATGTTCTTTTATATAAAATCTAGGTACAGTTAAATTTCTACTTAAATCGAATAAGGCATGTAAGACGTTTTGCCCTTTATGTATTACAAGTTGACTGTTTCAGCATTTTTTGCTCTCTAAAACAAGCATTTTTTAGTTGATCTTCACCAAACTTACTGAAATTGTTTATTATTATAAAATCTTGGTCCAGTTTGATTACTACCAAAATCGCATGTGGCATGTTTGCGTTTTTGCCATTTTTGTATTAAAAATGAGTGATTCAGCAATTATTGCTCTCTTTCACAAATACATTTATTGGATCTTCACAAAACTTGCTGAAAATGTTCATTAGTATAAAATCTAGGTTTAGTTTGATAACTACTAAAATCGTATGCGGCATATCTAAGTTTTTTTGCCCTTTATGTATTAAAATGACTGTTTTCAGCCAGTTTTTATCTCTAACACAAATTCTTTTTATTGAATTTTCACCAAACTTGCTGAAAATTTTCATTGATATTAAATCATGGTTAAATTTGAATACTAGTAAAATCGCATAAGGAATGTCGGAGTAATTGCTCTTGAATTATTAGAAATGACTGTTTCAGCCTTTTTTGCTCTCTAACACAAAGAGTTTTCATCGGATCTTCTACAAACTTGCTGAAATTCTTTATTTATATAAAATCTAGGTCCAGTTTGATTATTACTAAAATCCCATAATGATTGTCTGAGTTATTGCCCTTAATGTATTAAAAAGGACTGTTTCACCATTTTTTGCTCTCTAACATAAATGCTTTTTATTGATTTTCACCCAATTTGCTGAAAATGTTTATTAATATAAAATCAAGGTTAAGTTTGAATATTACTAAAATCGCATAATGTATATCTGAGTTATTGTCCTTTAATTATTAAAATATGACTGTTTCAGGGTTTTTTGCACTCTAACACATACAGTTTTTATCGGATATTCACCAAACTTGCTGAACATGTTTATAAATATAAAATATATCTCCAGTTCGAATAGTACTTATATCGCATAAGGCATGTCTGAGTTTTTTGCCCTTTAGTTATTAAAAATTAATGTTTCAGCATTTTTTGCTCTCTATCACAAACATTTCTTTTCGGATCTTAACAAAACCTTGCTGAAATTCATTATTTATACAAAATCTAGGTTCAGTTTGATTATTACTTAAATCGCATAAGGCATGTCTGAGTTATTGTCCTTTATGTATTTAGAAATACCTGTTTCACCATTTTTTGCTCTCTAACACAAATAACTTTTTTGTGATTTTCACCAAACTTGTTGAAAATGTTAATTAATATAAAATCAAGTTCATAATCTTAACTACCAAAATCGCACAAGGCATGTTGAAGTTATTGCCCTTGAATGATTATAGATTGCATACTTCAGGCTTGTCAGCTTTCTGACTCAAACGGTTTTAATTGGATCTTCACCAAATTTGCTGAAAATAATATTGGATAAAAACTTAGTCCAGTTCTATGAATACCCAAATCGCCGAAGGCATGTTGGAGTTACGGTTCTTCAATTATTAAAAAATTGCTATTTCATCCTTATTTTAGCCCTGTCAACTCTGTAACAGGAACTGTTTTTATTCTATTTAAACCAACTATTTGGTCAATAGTTGCATGTGCTTCATCTTGGCCGTGTTGGTAATAAGTAAAGTAATAAATGACTACTCCATACCTCCTTTACCTCTTGAAGGATTTTCAGTCAGCTGTATTCGATTTTTGTCTTGATCTATATTTAAAACAAATACACAATGCCAGCAAGTTTGGTGAAGATCCAATAAAAAGTGTTTGTGTTAGAGAGCAGAAAAGCCTGAAACAGTCATTTTTTTAATTATTCAAGGGCAATAACTCAGACATGCCTCATGCGACTTTAATAGTTATCAAAATTGAGCTAGATTCTATACTAATAAACATTTATAGCAAGTTTGGTGAAGATCCAAAAATAGGTGGTTGAGTTAGAGAGAAGACAAGGCTGAAACAGTCATTTTAGCAAGATCCCCCGTATTGGATTGTACACGCTTACCACCGTGATTAATTATTTACACGTGGGGACCTTATCTTGCCGTACGTCGGTGTCTATTTCGTCTGTTCACAATTTGTTTCAAATACATTCTTCTTTGAAACCAATGGCCCAATTTTAACCAAACTTGGTCAGATACATACTGTAGTTGTGAGCTTCAAAAATTGTTAAAAAATGGGTTGGACAGTCGGTCTTGTTGACATGGCAACTATTTACAATATCTAAATAATCTTCTTCTAAAATTATGACTGGTCCGATTTCAATTTGGTTTTCACCAAAATGTTTTTTCAATCAATATACTTTCAAATATGTTCAAAGAATTTTGATCCGTCAAAAAACATGCCCCCCCCCCCCCCCCCCCCCCCGAGCGGTGGTCATTTTCCGTATTTACGTAAATATTGACAACCAAAGTCAAAACATTAAAAATCTTCTTGTCAATAACCATAAGTCCTAGGATAACCAAATTTGATATGTAGCATTATGTTTTGAACTTAAACTAGGATTGTTCAAATAATGATCCCCGGGTCAAGAATGGCCCCGCCCCGGGCTTATCGTTTTCATAGGAAAACTTTTAAAACTATTCTTCTCTGAAACGGTATAGACCTTATATATTTGGCATCTAGCTTTGCCTTATGGTCCTCTACCAAGACTGTTCAAATCATGAACCCCAGTCAAAAATGACCCTGCCCGGGGCTCATCAGTTTCATATAGACTAATATTATATAGGAAACCTTTAAAATTCTGAAATGTTATGGGTTTTTAAAAAAAAAAAAAGAAGATAATTGTATGTATGTTGATTATGTTTTGTCCATATTTTGTTTACTTTCCCGTTGATCGGAACTGACATTGACGTAATCTATTACTTGATAATATTTTAAATTTAATATTCATAATTATTTATTCGGCTCTAAATGACCTTTTTGTGTCGATGGGCCGTAAAACACCATTCATTCATTAATTCCCCGTTGAAATGCAACACATCTGATATTTCCAAATACAGCGCCCCCTCTCTGCAACGTCATCCAATGGGTGACAAAAAGTGTGCGCGTTGTCCGGAGGGAGTCGTTTTAGGGAGGGAATTTGGTTCACATTTGCAAACAGCTTGAATCCAGATCAAACGCCGCTTAACGACGTCTGATCTAGATTCAAGCTGTTTGCCACTCGTCATTTTGTTTACTGTCAAAATGTCATTTATGTAAGGAAAACGGCAGAAAACAATATTAACCCTTTACCTGATAGCATTGTTTCTAGTATTGAAGATATGTGACTACTTAAAGCAGGTTGAAAGTAAAGCAGAATGCGCCCTAAGGCGCATTCTGCTTTACTTTCAGCCTGCTTTAAGCTATTAACTGCTAGAATAAGGAAAGAATTTAATGACACATATTCATTACGGTATAATTTGGAACTATTTTCTGCAGCGGATGAATAAAATGAATGTGCTAAAAGTCGCTTCTATATGGGAAAGGGTTAAGTAGACGATATTGCAGCAGTGCAAGACATAATTGGCTTTGGAACAGCGGCAAATGTCGTTGTCAGGAGGGAGTCGTTTTCCGGAGGGCCGATGTAGGGAGGGAACACTATGAAGTTTCTATCAAATGTAAAAATATATAGAATGAAAACTTAAAAAATCTTCTTGTCTGAAACCATAGTACACTGAGTTAAGATATTTTGCACATATCATCGTTTACAGGTCCTCTATCTTAGTTGTTCAAATTTTGCCCCTGGGGTCAAAATTGGCCCCGCCCTGGGGGTCACCTTTTACAAATCTTCTTTTCTGAAATCACGTGACCCATCCTAGTGTCACCATTGTCAGGTGAGCGATCAAGGGCCATTCTGGCCCTCTTGTTTCACAGAATTACGAACTGGACATATACTATCAGGGCTGCCATAAGTTATCATAAAAATCCTAAGATTTCAATTTTTCAGACGCAATTTTACTAATCGTACCTTTACCCCATAGTCTGTTTCTTGTTTTGAAAACACATGACTGCTTTAAACAGATTGAAAGTAAAGCAGAATGCGCCTAAAGGAGGGACTCGCAACCGGATGGTGTTCTTGTCAAAATAAAATAAAATACTCAAATAAAAGCAAATTTGTGGCATTATTTGGCTTTTGACATTAAAAAAATATGATCAGTCCAAAAAACGTCTCAAGAATCGTCACCGAATCTTAGTTTTTTAGATATTTTCCATCGGTTTTCCATAGCGTTAGCTAACGGTATAGTTGTTGTTGTTGCTTCTCTACACGGGGTCAGACATAAACCCGAGCCGAATAATGTTCTATTAATAGCTATCATTGAAGTACGTTAATTCGCTATCATATATATAGAGAGCGTCCGTAGCCGAGGGCGTAAAGGCGATGCCTCATTTTTCATTTTTCTCTCCGCATGGATGGTCACGGGTTCGAATCCCACCAGAGCCTCTTCTTTTTTTTTTTTGGAAATGCATTTTTAACAGAATTTATTATCCTAAACTAAATTTTACCCATTTATATAAGCATTTGACATATATTTACAAATTACTATTTTTAATGCTTGATCCGGTTGCGAGCCTCTTTAAGGCGCATTCCGCTTTACTTTCAGTCTGTTTTAAGCTATCATCTGCTAGGATAAAAATCCGAAGACTTAGGAAAAATCCGGAGAAATGGCAGTCCTGTACTATATGTAGAAAAGAGAATAAAGACGAGTGACAAACAGTTTGCAAATGTTACACAAATCATGCTCAACACTCTAAGGGGTATACCTTTCTCTTGGACGTTAGAAACGACATGGCCAAGTTTCAGGTTCATTTTCGTTATAAATTCACGTTTTTTGGCGTTATTTGATGGAATTTGATCAAATAAAAGGAAATATTGATATTAAAGAATATCGGTGATCTGGACGGTTATAGCAGCAGTTAAAGTTGACAGTTTAGATTGCCTGTTCGATTCCCGTTGTATACCTTTTCTCTATATCTATGGTAGAGTAAAAAAATCAAATGTGTCAAGTACTTTTGGTCAAACCTCGAAATCGAACTTATCCATATTAAAATTAACATCTGTCTGATTCAGTTGAAATTCAATAAAGTTTAAATCTGGCTAAAATGTTATTTCTTTTTTGGGATCTTGTGGTGGGGATTGACACTTTATTTATTGAGTGTTCTGTCAAACCAGATGTAAGTCAGCCTTTCTGTCTGTCTGTGTGTCTGTCTCTCTGTCTGGCTCTGTATCTCTTTGTCTATCTGCCTGTCTCTCTGTCACTGTCAGTCTATTTCTATCTCTATGCATGCCTGTCTGTCTATGTCTGACTCTATCTAGGTATCTGTGTCTCTGTATCTGTTGACACTGTATCTATCTATGTCCGTCTGTCTGTCTCTGTATGTCTGCCTGTTTGTGTGTCTCTCCGTCCGTGTATCCGTCTGTCTCTGACTGTTGTCTGTATGTCTCAGGCTGTCCATCTGTGTGTCTCTATGGCTATGTCTTTGTCTGACTCTCTTTGTCTATTTATGTCTGCCAGTCTGTCTGTCGGTATATCTGTCTCTCTGTCTCTCTTTTCTCTCTCTTTCTCTCTGTATGTTTTTCAGTATGTCTGTCTCTATCTGTAAGTATGTCTATCTGTCTGTGTCCTATATTAGTCATGTTACCGGCAAACGCATGCCTGGACTCAGACCTCAGAGTTGGTTTAGGCAAAATTAATTTAAATTGTTCAAATACGAGTAAGCAAAACTGGGAAAGAATTCATAATGCGTGTGGTTGATGTAAAATCCGCCCTTGTTGATTCCGCGTATGCAAAATATATTTTTAAAAAATACCCTACATGTCTGGGTCCGGGGGAAAACACATTAGCATCCCACACTTTAATGATCATGATCTGAGCAAATACATTAATAAAGGGCAGCTACTACGGGCACACTTAAATTATTATAATGTAGCGATTATCTCCCTTTCTGACTGTGGCGGAAATTAAACGATTTTCCGACAAGCGATATAGTTGTTAGCCGTTTTCCATTGGGTAAGAAGGATGAAATCAGCTAGAGAGAATAGTGTTTTTACGCTTCGGTTAGTTATATTATATTTAACAGCTTTTTTGCATCTGCAGAACAAAGTAAACGTATGATTAAGTATAGCGTGGATAAACCCACACTGACTATATCTGTTCACTTCCCCCTGCAGATGCTACAGTGGGGAATGTGTTATTCTTTCCCAATAAACGCGTTTACGCTAAAACTATTATTTGCAGTGCAAATAGTTTGGAGCCAGATCAGACGCCGGGTAACCCGGCGTCTGATCAGGCTCCAAACTGTTTGCCACCAATATAAACATGAATTATCAGAATTGTCCAAAAGTTGTTCTTTTCTACGTTTTAGCGCTTTGCGTTTGCGTACGTTTGCGTTTAAACGGGAAAGAATAACAGATTCTCCACTGTACCAGGAGAGTCTAGTTGTTGGTCCAGCAGTCCCCCTTTGTCTGCTCAGCTATTTTCTTCAACCACGTCTTTGCAAGGAGTGTGTCGGGATGAATGCCGTCCTTGAAGAGTTGGTACAGTAAAACCTCGCTATTACGACCACTAAAACGAAGGCTAATTGATTGTTTAATAGACAGGTGACTGCTTAAAGCAAGGTGACAGTGAAACAGAAAGCTCCTACAGGAGCTTTCTGTTTCACTGTCACCTTGTTTTAAGAGGTCACCTACCGTAAACACCCTAATAATTAACATAATTTAGTGGTCGTAATAGAGAGGTTTTACTGTAGTTGTAGATCCTTTTGACTTGGAGCTTCCTAGTCTTCCCACACTTATATTTCTTATTTCTCTGCAAGTCCGACGAGAATTCTGGTGAGTGGCAGCCGTTCGATAGATTGATTTCTCTAATTAGTTTGTTCAACTCAAACACTCTCCCCGCTAGTAGATGATCTTGTTCCTCGAAAATGCTTGGGTCTTTGTGTCCTTTCTTTCAGTTCCAAAATTTAATTGAGTAGACAGGGGTTTCTAGTATGGTGACCTTAGACCCTGGGAATGTATTAACAATTTTGATTATATCTAAGAGATTTGTTTCGGTGTTTTCTATGTTAAAGTCAGGTGCCAACGAAATATACTGCTTGTTCTTGATTGTCAGGTCGCAGGTGCCGACCCAGACGTATAACCAGATATCTCCGTGGTCTATTAATTTCTGGGCAATGTTTCTCCTCAGCCAAGTTCTACTGTCCTGGGAACTAGCGCCACCCTTAGCCCACCAAATAATGTCGGTTTCTGCTTTGCTTGTTGCGTGATTCCTGAGGTAGTTTCCTTTACTGTCGGACAGTAGAACGGGCTGATGAGTTCTCTTCCCTTTGGGAGAGTCGGTAGTTTTGTTTAAGAATTTCCTAAGTTTATTTTCCATCAGCTATTGATCTGCAGCTGTTATTTATTGTTTTGCTATTATGTTCTTTTTCTTTGGTAGAGATTTGCACAAATGGCCGCCGTTATTATATGTAATGAGTTAGATCTGAGATAAATCCACTACTCCACACTTCAAGATTCTACCCTGGCATGACTTAACATGACAGTGGGATTAAAATGGATTAAAATTGGATTAAAATGAAGGGATAAAATTGGAGGAGAGACGTGATGTGGTGCTACGCCTCGTCACTATGTGAATTACAATGCAAAAGGATTAACTACCGGATGTAGATAGACTAGGGAGCAGTTTTTGTGGCGTTTGTCGTCAGACAACGCCACAATGTCAGTACTGAATTTCAACAATCGTATCACATGCTACAGTCGGTCTTTAACGGCCATCAAAATGAGGTTATCTAGGTCTCAAAGACAGGTGACTGCTTACTGCAGGTTGGAAAAAAATGCAGACCGCTCCCATGAGACCGTTATTCACTACATCTGACCTGAATAAAAAGCCATCTGTCTTAAATGTGCACTTTACTTCCTCATTGCATGCTCGCTTAAAACAGGTAATACTGTGGCCGGGTTTGATGCCTTATAACAGCCAATAGGCCTATTCCGAGCATGACGTAATAACAAATAGACCCTCAATATATGGGCGATTGCTTAACTAATTTATCACATAAAACGTAGAAAGTAGGTCTGGAGCATAAATCCACTCGGGTACGCTTAAAATTATTTGTATTTGTAATAAAAACAATTACAAGAAAAACTCAAATAGGAATTATGCTAAGAAGTGGGGTCGCGCCGTGCGCGGAGCGATACAACAGGACGGGCCCGTTCGATTCACTGTCCGGAACACGTTCCAAACCTGTTCCAGAACAGCTCTCAATCGAACGCAATTATTCTATTTAGAACAGGAAGTTGAAAATTCAAAATGGCGTCAAAATAAAATAATGATTGCAGTTAACCCAAAGTTGTTATTGTTTTTCTTGCTATCCCGTCCAGAGAATAGTTTTGAATCAAAGAGCAGCACTAAATTAGTACCACTGGCTAAATTTATTAAAATAATCACCATTTTCATCCTCATTATATACTGAAGAACATTTGTGCACCAGTCAAATTGTAGCGCTTATAATGTAACCACGTCTGTGTCGGAGCACAGGAACTTGACACATTTATTTTTGTAAAATAATGTTTGTTTTTTACTATATCATATAAAACAATTGGTATAACCAACAAGAAACCCTGTATAAAAATTAGATAAAAATATGTCATGTACTTGTGCATCCTAAACCCAGGTTTAACCCCCCAGTGGTTGTTAATAATTAATTAATTTATAATTGATTATTGATTGCTACTGACCGTACCAAGGCGGGCTCCTATGTTCACTTAGCTTTATGTTTGTCTTGCGTGTTGTTTTCTATTTAGTGTGTAGATGAAAGAATGGTATTGCGTGTGTGTGTGTGTGTGTGTGTTTGTTTGTTATGGTATGGCTGTGTGTGTGTTCTGCTTTAGAGATGGGTGTATTGTTTGTGTTGCGTTTCCTGCTTGAGTCTTCTTTCGTATTTATTTGGTGTCAGTTAAGGTTTTGATGCAATTGTTGAAATTCCGCTGGCCAATTTGACCCAAAATATTACTATGCACATTTGTGCTTGAATGTTGCTTCAGGAGTGGTGAAAAACACTCCAAAGCAACATTTATAAAATCTGGCGTCTCCAATTGCTCCGATTGCCGCCATGTTGATGACCTCACTGTTCCGACTGCACCACCTCGAAAACCAGAACAGTTGGAACATGTCCAGAACACTGTTCCACTGCATTCGATTGATGTTCCGTCTGTCCGGAACAATCGGAACAGTGAATCGAACGGGCCCAAAATTAGTTCCAAAAGTCGGCACAGTTGGTAAGTAAAAATGTCAAGTTTTCGTAATTTACTCCAACATACACAATTTCAACTGATCAGTCAAATTCTCTATGTAATTTATTAATGTTTTATGTACTGAATTTAGTTGATGAATTAGTAATACGGCCTTATGAAAACTTATTGCCCAGCCTTAGCTCGTTACGGAGTGGGTGGGGGAAAAAGTGACAGTCGGTTATGTTCGCGTAAAGCCTTTACTAAAGGCAAAGGCAAGCTTTATTTAACGTCGCATATGGTAAATAATCAACATAAGCTCTGTAGAGCTTTTATTGCGACAAACAATGTATCCATTAACATGCATACTTACCTGGGCATTACATTTACCTTCCTAGTACTACCCTTTCAATGCCGAGCGTCAGGCAAGGGAGCTACTAGTACCGTTTTTATAATGGTCTTTGGTATGACACGGCCGGGGATCGAACCCACAACCTCCCGCCTCGAAAGCGGATGCTCTACCACTGAGCTATCGAGGCGTAACAACCATCTTTTCACGGATGCAATATTACTTTTCAAGCCTTTTGGATCCTTATCAGAAGCCGCGTAAGGCGGCATCTGATCAGGATCCACAATGGTTGACATTTTTTTATTAGTTTAAACTTTTAGAACAGACGACTTTTCAAGAAAAGCTAGCTGATCAAAAGCCACCTTTTAACGGATGAAAGATTTGCTTTCATACATTTTAGATCGTTATCAGAAGCCGTGTAGAGCTTAAGATCCACAATTATTGACACTTAGTTTTAGAATAGACTATATTTGCTTTAATGCTTTTTAAATATATCTGGTAGTGACTATTACTATTACTTTTGATCAATTTGGATCCTGATCAGAAGCTGCATAAAGAAAGACTATCTTTTGCATGATAGGTGCTCAAATTATTTTCAAGCAGTTTGGATCCTGATCAGAAGCCGTATATGGCGGCATATTCTCTTTTCCAGTCATCCGGGCATTTAATGTCATACAGGGGCGTGTCTGGGCTTACGCACTCACGCACGTGCGTAAAGTTAATTGACAAAGTCGAAAATTTAAAAACGCTAAAAATGCAATAAAAATCACCACCTTACCCGGGTGAGGCATAAATCTTTTTTTTTAAAAAGTGTCTTTAGTTTACATCAAATTATACACAACGCACATAATTCATCCTCTGATAAGGTTTCAGGTTGTCAACTACTCAGTTTACGAGAAAGTAGATTTTACCTGGTAAAATTGCCCATAACAATTTTAACTATTAGTAGCAGAACTTTGACATCTATAGATATATGTTAGTATTATACATGTTTTGAATGTGCGAAACGCCCCCAGAACGCACCAGAGACCATATAGAAATCAAAATTTTCCCAGGGGAGCATGCCCCCCCCCCCCCCCCCCTACACACACATACCCTAGTAATAATATGTACACTTATTGGTGAGGGTAGGGGTTAGAGAAAAATTGCCAGGAGATAATCAATCAAAAAATATAAAAGATTATGCAGTTCATGTTATTTAGGAGTCGACCTCTTAAATATTTTTATGGTAGTAATTTACCTGGTTTGGATGTGTAAAATGCACCAGATACCATTTAAGAGTAAAATTTTCCCAGGGAGCTTCCCCTGGCACCCCTATAGTAAAGTTGCATACACTAATTGTGTTTAGCTACGCCCCTGGCGTGTGCCCCAATTGTATTTTCCTCTATACAAAGGGGGAGGTCAGGAGAGCAAACATCTTTCTCTGTATTTTGATATGCATTTCAAGCACTCATTCAAAAGTGTAAAAAAGTTTTGAAAATGCATGTTCATGTACTGTATAACAAGTACAATAGAAGGTAAAGTCAAGGGAAAGTAAACAGACAAAGGTGTAACATGAATAGAGGATAATGCAATTGCAGTTGGTGATATAAAAGGTGGAGGCAGAAAGTATATTTTGCTTCACTAAAAGTGTGGACACCTTAAATAGTTTAACAGTTTAATTCAAGCAAAGAATATTCTTATAGCTCTAATATTTTGTGTTTTGACATATATCTAAAAATGGTTTATGTATTTTATGACATCAAACAGCCCTATGTGCATTGTGAGGGGTATTCATAATATAAAAAAAACCTTTCTAAAACGATAGTTTAACTATCATTTTAGAAAGGTTTTTTATATTCTAAATACCCCTCCAAATGCACGTACGGCTTTCCAACGAAAAAAAATTTCCCGGGGGAGCATGCCCCCGGACCCCCCTACCCATAATGCGTAAACTTTAAATTGGTCCAGACACGCCCCTGTCATATGCATACTCTTGGTCCTTCATTCGGATGGCGTCAGTCTTGCTTGAGAAAATATTAAATCTAATTTTCGGTAAAATCACGCTTTTGCAACTTATGTAAGACCTTTGTAGTATTCATAGGACCTATTCAGATAATAATGCGTAAAAATGAATGAGATGAAAAGCGACGCTGTATACTAGCTTATATGTAGATTTCGGGTTTGTTGTCCCCGAGTGCACATGCTCGCTAAGTGTAAACAAACAGAGTATGACGTAGCACTGGAAAACAGAATTGTCAGGATCAACATAATTGTTGACACTGACACTAATATTAATATTTCGAAACATTGTGAACTGATGACCATAATGGCAAATTTGTTCCTAATTACTAAATTTTCAAAGATAATGCTTTGTCTTCGCATTAACTTATAACAAATTTAATGTTTCCCTATATGTATATCCTTTTATCCTCTATGTGGTACGCTTCGACCAAAAATGGTATGTTTTGAATCGGTATTTTAAAGCTTTGACCATAACCCGCTTAACCCATTGCCCAATAAGCTTGTTTCTAGTATCATGATACAGGGATAAAAGAAATGGAATTTGTCACTCGTCCTCAAGTTAAAGTTTTGACCCGTTTGAGATTGACGCTAACAAAAACTATAAAACTGGAATGACATTTAATTTCTATGGCAGCCCAGTTTTGTGACATTTTGGGGTCCGGTAAGCGATATTCGGCCCCCTTTCCCAAGTAAAAAAAAAATACTTTTCCTAATATTTTGTAAAATACCACAGTGCTTAAAGATTTCTTTGCAAATTACATTAAAACTACTGTTTTTACATATTTTACAGATTTTACATCACTCTTGAGGTAGATGGTGAATCTACAACATACCTTGCAGATGCATCTGTGATCATTAGTGAAGATGATGAATTCAGAAGGTAAATTAAGCATTAGATCTTTTCTAAAATGTTGTTATAATGGGTTAAATCAGGGCTCCAGATATCATAAGATGCAGTACTACGGTACCAGGGGTCGTGAGTTCGATCCCACGCCGGACGAGCTGTCTGACTAGGGGATTTTTTTCTGAGTCCCCGATGATGTACAGGAATGTCCTTGAGCAAGACATGTACAGCGAATTGCTCCTCTCCACCCAGGGGTTAACATGGGTACCTGTGAAGGGTCTGAGTCGGTACTGCGGCTGCATTTGACTGTGCCATATGTTAGCAGTGCTCAATATTGTAGGCAAGATGGCTAAATGATCAGGGGAGTAAATGTACAGTCGGTTGAGCGGTCATTCGGACTGAAAGTAGACTATAACTTGGTATATAACTTTTTTAGCTCACCTGAGCCTTCGGCTCAGGATGAGCTATTGTGATACCATTCCGTCCCTCGTCCGACGTCCGTCGTCCGTCCACACTTTCAAACAACATCTCCTCAGAAACCACTTACCCGATTTCAACCAAACTTTGTCAGAAGCATCAGTGACAAGGGGGAGCGACATGTTGTTCAAAGATTTTGGCTAGAGTTATTCCCCTTGCTTTGGGACCAGATTTTCTAACATGACCGTATAGACAACTTTTAATGCATAAGAAAATCTTTAAAAATCTTCTTCTCAGAAACCAAAAGGCCCAGACCTTTGATATTTGGTTTGTATCATGACCTAATGATATTCTACCAAGATTGTTCAAATTTTGACCCTGGGGCCAAAAATGGCCCCGCCCCAGGGCTTATCAGTTTTTCTTAGGAAAACCTTTGAAAATCTTCTTCTCTGAAACTGTATGGCCTAGATCATTAATATTTGACATGTAGCTTTGCCTTATGGTCCTCTACCTAGATTGTTCAAATTATGACCCCCGGGTCAAAATTGGCCCTGCCCCCCGGGCTTATCAGTTTTACATAGAGTTATATAGGAAAACCTTTAAAAATCTTCTTCTCTGAAACTGTGAGGCCTAGATCTTTAAAATTTGACATATAGCTTTGCCTAATGGCCCTCTACCAAGATTGTTCAAATTATGACCCCTGGGCCAAAAATGGCCCCGCCCTTGGGCTTATCAGTTTTTCTTCAGAAAACCTTTAAAATTCTTCTTCTCTGAAACTGTATGGCCCAGATCATTCATATTTGAAATATAGCTTTGCCTTATAGTCCTCTTCCATGATTGTTCAAATTATGACCCCCGGGTCTAAATTGGCCCCGCCCAGGGGCTTATCAGTTTTACATAGAGTTATATAGGAAAATCTTTAAAAATCTTCTTATCTGAAACTGTAAGGCCCAGATCTTTCAAATTTGACATGTAGCTTTGCCTTATGGTCTTCTACCAAGACTGTTCAGCTTATGACCCCTGGGCCAAAAATGGCCCCGCCCTTGGGCTTATCAGTTTTTCATAGGAAAATCTTTAAAAATCTTCTTCTCTGAAACTGTAAGGCCCAGATCATTTATATTTGAAATGTAGCTTTGCCTTATAGTCCTCTACCAAGTTTGTTCAAATTATGACCCCCGGGTCAAAATTGGCCTCGCCCCGGTGCTTATTAGTTTTACATAGACTTATATAGGAAAACCTTTAAATTTCTTCTTCCCTGAAACTGTAAGGCCCAGTTCTTTAATATTTGTCACATAGCGTTGCCTTGTGATCCTCTACCAAGATTGTTCAAATAATGACCCCCGTGCCAAAAATGGCCCCACCCTCGACTTATTAGTTTTTCATAGGAAAACCTTTAAAAAACTTCTTCTCTGAAACTGTAAGGCCCAGATCATTTATATTTGACATGTAACTTTGCATTATGGTCCTCTACCAAGATTGTTAAAATTATGACACTTTGATCAAATTTGGTCCTGCCCCAAGGCTTATCAGTTTTATATAGACTTATATAGGAAAAACCTTTAAAACTCTTTTTATAGCTATATATATCACGATATTGTTTTGCCCAGTCAGCTTAGGTGCAATGTTCTCAGGTGAGCGACTTGTGGGCCATGGCCCTCTTGTTTTTGTCCTGCAGGAGGAGTGGAAAATAATGTGTACTATGATCTATCAAATTGTCGTTTTCCCCCATAAATTAGCTTTGACATGTTTGATTTTTTAGCTCACCTGAGCCAAAGGCTCAAGGTGAGCTATTGGGATAGCCCTGTGTCCGACGTCCGTCTTGTCGTTAACAATTGCTTCAAATGACATCTCCTCCTATACCGCTGAACAGATTTCAACCAAACTTTACAGAAATGTTCCTTGGGTCAAGCTCTTTCAAATTTGTTCAAAGAATTAAAAACAATGCAGAACTCTGGTTGCCATGGCAACCAAAGTGAAAAAATAATGAAATCTTAAAAATTCTTCTTGTCAAAAACCACAAAGGCCAGAGCTTAGATATTTGGCACATAGCATCACCTACAAGTCCTCTATCAAGTTTGTTCAAATTATGCCCCTGGGGTCAAAATTGGTCCCGCCCCGGGGGTCACTGTTTTACATAGAGTTATATAGTGAAATTTTCAAACGTCTTCTTCTCTGAAACTAATATGGCCAGAGCTTAATATTTGGCATGGTGACACTTCTAGATGTCCTTTACCGATTTTGTTCAAATGGTTCCGGTCGTTGCATATCTAGGTCACAGAAGCTAAAAATAGATTTTTTTCAATGAAAACTTAAAAAATCTTCTTGTCTGAAACTACAAGGGCCAGAGCTTAGATATTTGGCACATAGCATTGCCTACAAGTCCTCTATCAAATTTGTTCAAATTATGCTCCTGGGGTCAAAATTGGCCCCGCCCCGGGGTTCACAGTTTTACATAGAGTTATGTTGTGAAAATTTCAAACGTCTTCTTCTCAGACACTAATATGGCCAGAGCTTTGAATTTGGTATGGTGACACATCTGAATATCATTTACATATTTTGTTCAAATGGTTCCAGTCTGTTGCATATCTAGGTCACACGAGCTAAAAATAGATTTTTTCTATAAAAAAAAAAAATCTTCTCGTCAAAAACTACAAGGGCCAGAGCTTAGATATTCGGCTCATAGCATCACCTATAGGTCCATTATCAAGTTTGTTCAAATTATGCCCCTGGGGTCAAAATTGGCCCCGCCCCGGGGGTCACCTTTTTACAATGAGTTATATAGTGAAATTTTCAAACGTCTTCTTCTCTGAAAGTAATATGGCCAGAGCTTTAATATTTGGCATGGTGACACTTCTAGATGTCCTTTACCTATTTTGTTCAAAAGGTTCCGGTCGGTTGCATATCTAGGTCACAGAAGCTTAAAATAGATTTTTTTCAATGAAAACTTAAAAAAACTTCTTGTCTAAAACCCTAGTACCCTGATCTTAGATATTTGGCACATAGCATCATCTACAGGTCCTCTATCAAGATTGTTCAAATTATGCCCATCGGGTAAAAAATGACCCTGTCCTGGACATAAATCGTTTTCTCCATTTTGTCAGTTATTCTCAGGTGAGCGAATATGCCCCATGGGACTCTTGTTTTCATAAACCTTTTCTGTCGGTTAATCACGCTCAAATCGGATGTTGACTTATCTAGGACCCAATCGTAACATCTTGGCCAATTCCAAATTCTGTTGGCAAAGCACTCTGAACAGGAGTATAGCAGAAACTTGTGAGGTGTTCCGACTGAGCCAAAAAGACCTAGGCCATTGTTTAAAACACGGACCTTTCTTGCTACCAGCGGATATAGCCGTAATAACGCCTACACTATATCAACAGCCACCATTAATGTATCAAATCTGAAGTAGTTTATATTGCTTATTTGATTTATACAAACTTAAAAAGTCTCTCGATTTCATACTGACCAATTATTAACGTTTTATCACAAGAATAACGTGACCGGAATGGTCCGCCTTGAAGACACTACCGCCATTTTGCGAAAATTACTTCTGTACGTCTGTATAACTGTAAAAATGTCCGATCTGTAAGAAGTTTTTTGACACAAAAAGGAGTAGTGTTCTGCCATAATACTTTGCATAAATGTTACTCAGGTGTAGTAGATGTGCAAGACACATATTTCAGGTCTCTGTGACCCTTGACCTTTGGCCTTGAAATTGGTCTTGAAATTGGCAGCCAAAATCTTGTACTTTGAACAACTCCTTCAACTTCAACCTGATTCACTTGATATAAATGTTACTTAGGAGTAGTATATATGCAAGACACAAATTTCAGGTCTCTGTGACCTTGACCTTTTTCCTTGAAATCAGTCTTGAAATTGGCAGGCAAAATCTTGTACTTTGAACTCCTCCTTCACTTTAAACCTGATTCACTTGATACTTGGCATAAATGTTACTCAGGAGTAGTAGATGTGCAAGACACAAATTTCAAATCTCTGTGACATTGACCTTTGGCCTTGAAATTGGTCTTAAAATTGGCAGGCATAATCTTGTACGGCGACTTCCTCCTTCACTTTCAACCGGATTTACTTGATACTTGGCATGAATGTTACTCAAGAGTTGCAGAGTGTCATATACCATTTTGAAATCATTATGACCTGGCTTACACCTTTGACCTTATTGTAAAACCTTATTGAAAACGTCTACAGAGTGTGACAGAGTGCTGTATAGTGGGGGTATTTTTCACCTTTAGTGATAGCCGTTCTAGTTTTGAAAATAGGTGACCACTTAAAGCAGGCTGAAACTAAGTAGAATGCGCCTTTAGGTACATTCTGCTTTACCTTCAACCTGCTTTAAGCAACGACCTTCTAGTATATAGAAATACATGTACATGTATTTCTTATATTGATACTGTATTCAGGACTTTTTTCTTTATTGGAAGAATAAAGTAAAGGCATTAAAAGGTGTATTTATCTTATTCAACACTGAATAACTGCCATATGAAAATGATGAGTGCTATACTTCTAAAACTTGGCTCAACCTTTATTTTATAGAAACAGGAACTTTGTGACATAGTTTGGATTTTGATCAAGTCTCAAGTTCAGTGGGGCCTGGTCTGGATCCAAGCTGTTTGCAAAAGTTTTTGATATTGGTATTTATTGCTGGAACCAGTAAAGCTAGGTTAACCCCAACCCTCCTAGCTCTGAAACTATCCCGTCTGCTACTGTTCTAAAAATAGACTTTTCTAAATTTCTTTTCAAAACATGGTCAGTGTGTCCCACATTTTGGATTCTAATAAGACACCACATTACCTGGCATCCCATTAGGATCCAAACTGTTTGCATAGGTTACTATGGTTACAAGGTGTGCATTCTAAGAGCTAATCAGGTTTTCGAAAAGATAGTAGAATGTACAACGACGTTGTGTTCAGGTTCGTCCTTTTATTTACACTGAAAATATCAATCAAGTAAAAACAACAACAACCAATGACGTCAACGTCAACGTGCCGCACGAGCCATTTGCGGTAACGCCAAATGACGTTACGTGCAATTCCCGACATTCTCGGGGCCTCAAAATGATTTAATTAGATTATGAAAGATATGAAAAATGTGTAACATTTGCTATACGCACGTTGACGTTGATGCAGACATAAAGAGATAATTAGAATTAATACGTGAATGCTTTAATACGTGAATGCTAAAGTTAGCTGCTTGCATATTATACTGTTTCTAGTGGGTAAAGTTTCACTACAGGTCTTGTAGTTAGACCATTCATAGTCTTGATCTGGGCGGCTCGAACAAGACCGTCGTTGCCATAGATCAAATCATTGATGACTGCGATTTTCCATCTCAGCCTTGGTCCCTCGTCGTGGATTTGTACTACGTCTCCTACTCGAATTTGTGTCTCATTTGAACCGGTGGTTCCATGGTGCTCACGAAGAGCGGTTAAATACTCTGTAGTCCAACGTCGCCAGAAATGTTCGATTAGGTTGGCCTGATTATTCGCCCTACGGATAAGTGTGGATCGATCACTTGTGACTGATGTCATTGCCCTATCTGTGTCGACGTCGTGTTGCGGAAGTGACGTCAGCTTACGTCCGTATAGCAAATGTGACGGAGTTAACGGCTCCATATCATCAAAGCATGATGATACATATGTTATTGGTCTATCGTTTAGGACAGCTTCGATTTCTGTCACAACAGTTTGTAGTGTTTCTATGGTAACGAATGGCAAACTAGTCAGTCTGTGTCCGCTTCTCTTTGTCTTTTTTCTCATCCTTTTCTCTTTTCTTCTTCTTTTCTTCTGGGTGTGATATGAATTTCTAGAGCCTACGGAATATCCCTGTAGAATATCATTGCTGGGCTGTATTGCATTAGTCGCTTTGTTGTTCATCGTGCATTTGTCGTATTTATGGCTATTCTCCCAGCAGTAGTTAGACTGTCCCATTTTTATGTTATAACTGATGCTGATATTACTCTCACTCGAGAGACAAGATGGAGTAAACACAGTCCTCTCATGCGAATGTTCTATCGCTTGTTTAGATTTAGTCTGGGTGAAACCCTCTATTGTTCTAGTTGTTTCTGAAGCATGCTTTAGTACATTACAGTCAAATGTGGGAATGGACGGTACTTTTAATTTAAAGTATTGTTCATTGGCGGATGAAAACGAAACGTTACTCACAGTTTCCAGTACAGTTTCTCGATTAACGTATGACCTTAGCTCCTGATTTCTCTTGCTTACTCCGTCTCCACAATACATGTACTCACTTCGATTTTCACTCCGCTCCTCTCCTCCGCTTGTCCACACTTCCTCTCTCTGTATACTTCCTTCTTCTTCTCCTTCTTTCGTTTTCTCGTTTTCTCCCTCTTCTTCTCCGTTTATTTGTGCCTCCTGTCTCTGAATACTTCCGTCATCTTCCCCTTCTGTCATCTGATCATGTTCTGACTCCTCTCCTGTGTTTTCCGACTCCTCTCCTCTGCTTTTGGGCACCTCCTCTCTCTGAATAATTCCTACATTGGCTCGTTCTGTCGTCTTATCTCTCTCTCGCTCGTCTGTGATCTCCAATGTTACTTTTGCTTGCGGCTGCGATGTATGTTCTCCTCTTCGTTTCGTCCACTCCTGTCTTGTTTTGTCTTGATATCTTCGTAACCTGGTTAATTGTAGCTCTAACTCCATTGTGTACAATCCGGTTGAAACAACCTCTTTTTCTAGTCCTTCTAACTCCGTCTGTGACAGTACCTCGTCATCTAGGGTGAGTAGAGCCTCCGCTGTTGTTACCAAACTTTGTAATACCGCACTAAACTCTTCGCATGTCCCATCTTCCTTCAGCGTATGTATTTGCTCCAATAAAGACGAAATAAGACTTCTATTTGCGGCACGCAGTGTGAGTAGTTTCTGTAAATTCATTCTTTCTTCGTTCACGGCACCAATTTCGAAAAGATAGTAGAATGTACAACGACGTTGTGTTCAGGTTCGTCCTTTTATTTACACTGAAAATATCAATCAAGTAAAAACAACAACAACCAATGACGTCAACGTCAACGTGCCGCACGAGCCATTTGCGGTAACGCCAAATGACGTTACGTGCAATTCCCGACACAGGTAAAAATGGTATTGATGAGTTTTGCAAATTGTTATGAGTTGTCTACCGGTAGATGAAAAATGTGTGACAAATTGTACATGCACATACTATGTCAGAGCTCCAGACAAGGGGAATATTTTGAAAACAATTTTTTATGCTTGCTCAAAAATATATGGTGTGACTACTCATTCTCGAAGAGACAATTTTATTGAGTAGTCAAAACAAAGTTTAAACGTTAAGGAGGAAATGCTGAAAATATTTAGTTCAGTCACTCTTATCTGGAACCCACTGGTAGGCATGGGAACGTAAATTTCAGATATATAGAAGACTCTTTCTTTTCAGACACCTTTTAAAAGTGCATATCAAAGTCAAAAGTCAGGGCTCCAGATAAGAAGGAGTAAACTCCAGTTTTTAAACATTTTCTCCTTCATTTCTGCACCAAATACTATGGTGTGACTAAAAGAGACACTTCTAATGAGTGACACTGTGGGGTTTAATGCAGAAATAAAGATTTATGTGTTTAAAATACTTCCCTTATCTGGAACTCTGAAAAGCTAATTTCACAAATTGCCTTCATTTATTTTTTATAGGAGCAGAAAAGAATGCGCAAAGAACTGGAGGATGAGGGCAAAGCTATGAAATCTCTGGAACACTTGCTGAAGAAGTTCCTCAAAACACAGCATCAGCAACAGACAACAAGTCAAGTTGACATGGAAACAGAAGACAGTCACTCTTGATGGCGTGACGACAGTATATAGGTGTAATAGCTAGACACTTGTTTGTATCTGAGGAAAAAAAAGGAACTGAAGCATTTATTTAAATACCCGAATCACTTTCGTAAGACTGTCATGATAATGGGATGAAGTGTAGTATTTATTACAGTTAAACCTCTGAAAATCGAATGCCTCTGGACTGAGAAAAAAATATCGGATTAGATAGGTTACCGGTACCCGAATCAATGACATTCGTAAGACTCGTGATAATGGGATGTGTAGTATTTATTACAGTAAAACCTGAAACTCGAATGCTTCTGGACTGAGAAATAAGATCGGGTTATATAGGTTTCTGGACTGAGGAAGTTTAGCAGCCACTTGGAAGGAGTTAAATCGTCAATTATATGACCTTTTCCTTCACATTAGAGCGCTTTAACCCATTACCCTACAGGTACTTGACACATTGACACATACTTTATTATCTATTAACACCCCCCCCCCCCCTTAAAAAAAATAAAAAAATTTATAGTAAAAAAAATATATAAATATATATTTTTAAAAAGGGGGGGGGGGTTAATAGATAATAAAGTATGTGTCAAGTACCTGTGCATTACCCCATAGCCTGATTCTATTTTTGAAAATTTGTGAAAATAAAATATTCAGTAATGTGTTGAAATTAAGTTTCAGCTTCAAGCAAGATGAATGTAAAGCATGCTGCTTTACTTACAACTAGCTTTACGTGGTCACCTGTTTTCAAAACTACAAAATGTACTGCCATGCTAGCCATTAACATAAACCTATGGCATAAGACTATTGAAGCATTTGCGTGTTTACACGTTTTATTGATCTTATAATATCTATTACTTTACATGTTTTTTGGCTGACTCAATACACTAGTTTCATGTAGAATTATTACTTTATTAAAATTTTGAGAAGACATATGATCTTGTTGTTTAGTAATGCCAATATGCGTTTTCCCTGTATGAGTTGAAAAAAAGCATGTTTATGCCACGCTACAAAGTAGTGCATGGCATATAGTGGGTCAAACTTCATAAAACTTGCTCCAAATGTTGTTCTTGACATAATCGAGGTCAAGTTCGAAAATGGGTCATAAGGGGTTAAAAAGTAGGTCATAAGGTCAAATCTTAAAAAGAAATTGTGAACACTCTAGAGGCCACAATTTTGGGCAAATCTTCACTAAACTTGCTCAAATGTTGTTCTTGACAAAATCTAGGTCAAGTTTGAAAGTGGGTCATGTGAGGTCAAAAGGTAGGTCACTAGGTCAAATCATAGCCAAACCTTGTGAACATTCTAGATGCCACAGTGTTTACACTATAGCGTCTAGAATCAGTGAAAATATGACAAACTATTTATATATGACTTCAAGTCCTCAGATGATTTGGGTTATGGGCGAAATCCAAATATAAAACTATTTAGTTCATTTTACTCAGGGGAGGGATAAAGGGTCATCATGACCCTCTTGTTCTTTTAACCATTTCACTGACATGACTTCATCCATTGTTAGTTTTTTTATTTCTCTAATTTAGTACTTATGATTAGGATACAAACTGTTTGCAAATAAACATAACTTTTGGTAAGGCAAAGAAGCGTTTAATATTATGGACCAAGTATTGGAGTTGCGATTCAGATAGACATCTTCGTGATTTATCTACATGAATTACCCCATTGGCCCAGTGGTTTTAAAGTCATTGTGACGATCACTCATCTCTGAATTCCAATTTCCATGAGAGTAAGCCTTCCAGCTGACTTGCAAAAGAGTGGAGGTTCTACCCAGTTGTTGATTTGTACCCATAAGTGTATAAAGGGTCCTGGAGGAAGACATCTTAGGTCTTCCTCCACCTGTATTTAGCTGGATGTTTCGATATGACTGAAATAGAAGCGACTTTGAATTCTAGGTTTTCGAGTTTTTATCACTTTTGGACTGCTGGTAAATTCCGCAACTTTACAGACAAACGCCACATCAGTACTATCAGTACTTTGATTATTCAATGTATTTGTTTCGCTTTCAAGAGTTATCGCTTCGATTTTGTTTCGCGCAAGAATTAGAAAATTGAAACAGCAATGTTTAAACAAAAATCAGCACATTACAATTATATAACTAGAATATTGGATTAACATATGGAACATATAATTGAAAAAATAAGAATGGAAATTATTTTCAAAGAACAAATCTACAATTTGAAAATTACAATAATAATTAAAGATATTAAATTAAATCTAAAAAGACAAAAATAGAAATTAAAATGTTTAAATAAGAATTTAAAGTAAACAATGATACGTAGAAAAATGAAAACGATAATCAGAAGTTGCGAATTAAAACTAAAATGTTAAAAGTACAATACAAAGTTTAAAATCAAAACAAGAATTGTAAAATGGTACAGTGGAGAATCTGTTATTCTTTCCCAATAAACGCGTTTACGCTAAAACTATTATTTGCAGTACAAACAGTTTGGAGCCAGATCAGACGCCGGGTAACCCGGCGTCTGATCAGGCTCCAAACTGTTTGCCACCAAGATAAACAAGAATTATCAGAATTGTCCATAAGTTGTTCTTTTCTATGTTTTAGTGCTTTGCGTTTGCGTTTAAACGGGAAAGAATAACAGATTCTCCACTGTAATAAGAAAGAAGGAATTAAAAGGCGGATATTCCCCTCCATAAGCTGGAAGGTATTCTGAATGACCAGACTGGTTTTCGAACTCACAGCGGTGAGGGGCTTAGTGATGTAAGTAGCAGTAGCTATACCATTAGGTCCCATTTGTTCTCCAAACATGACATTTATGTCTAAGCCTTTCACTACGCTTAAAGCCGCATTGTGTTTTTGAGAAACCTGCATAAAACGGTTGTTTGGGGTCCCATTTGAACTACGTAGGACGTGATTCTTTCACAAAAACCGGCTTTATCTAAGAAATTCGCTTTTTAAATTTTATTTATAATATTTTTGTGCTGCACAAATTAAAAAGCCTCCCTTGTGTTTGGAAAGAAGGACAACTCTGTAAATACAGGGCTTCAGATAACGGAAGTATTTCGAAAAACTAAAATCTTTATTTCTGCTTTTAAACCCAATGGTGTCATACTCATTAAAATTGCCTCGAAGAGACGGTTTAATCAGTAGTAACACCATAGCATTCGGTGCTGAAATGAGTGAGAAAATGTTAGATTAGTTCAGATTACTCCCGGTTACATGTGTATAGCTGGAGCACTGAGAATTACCCTGTTAACCCTTATTCTACTGCACAGACGTCTGCTTTGACATTGTCGTCTGCAAAATTTGTTCAGTTCAGATTTATGCATTGTTTTAATTAAACAAACCTTAAGACGAGTGTCAAACAGTTTGGATCCAGATGAGACGCCGCGTTACGCGGCGTCTTTCTAGATTCAAACAGTTTGTAAACTCCCGTAAAGTTACGACCAATGGGCACAGGGTTAAACACTACTTGATCCAGTGACAACGTGTACATATTATTCACCATGGGTAAGCGACTAAAAACATTACGGAGGATCTATACCTTGAGCATGCTGAAAATGACTGTTTCAGCCTTGTCCGCTCTCTAACTCAAATACTTCTTTTTTGATCTTCACCAATCTTGCTACAAATGTTTATTAGTATAGAATCTTGGTCAGGTTCAATAACTAGCAAACTCGCATAAGGCATGTCTGAGTTATTGTCCTTGAATAATTAAAAAATGACTGTTTCAGCATTTTCTGCTCTCTAACACAAACACTTTTTATTGGATCTTCACCAAACTTTGTGACAACGTGTATTGGTATTAAATCTAGGTCAAGGAAAAAAGTATTTGTGTTAGAGAGCAAAAAATGGTGAAACAGTCCTTTTTTTTTAACATAAAGGGTAATAACTAATAATCACACTGGACCTAGATTTTATATAAATAAAGCATTTCAGCAAGTTTGGTGAAGATCCGATGAAAACTCTTTGTGTTAGAGAGCAAAAAAGGCTGAAAACAGCCATTTTTTAATAATTAAAGGGCTATTACTCCAACATACCTCATGCGATTTTAGTAGGATTCAAACCTAACCTTGATTTTATATTAATGAAACTTTCAGCAAGTTTGGTGAAGATTAAAAAAAGGTATTTGTGTTGGAGAGCAAAATTTGCTGAAAACAGTCATTTCTAATACATAAAGGGCAAAAACTCAGATATGCCACATGCGATTTTAGTAATAATCAAACTAGACCTAAATTTTATATGAATAAATATTTTCAGCATGTTTGGTGAATATTCGATAAAAGCTGTTTGTTTTAGAGTGCAAAAATGACTGAAACAGTCATTTTTGATTAATAAACAGGCAATAACTCAAAAATACCTTATGCGATTTTAGTAGTAATCAAACTAAACCTTGATTTTTATATCAATGAACATTTTCAGCAAGTTTGTGGAAGATCGGATAAAAAATATTCGAGTTAGAGAGCGGACAAAAAAGTGTAATAGTCTAACTGACTGATGGATGGACGGGCGAAGGTAGATAACGGTTGCACACGGTGAAGTTGAATCCGGCTGTATCATGTGATACTAAGCCGTGTGGTAATGTTTATATCAGACGTTCTATTTTCGGTTTGTTATGATTTTAAATCGACCTTTTTGGTAATTAGGTCCGTCTTCATCATTTCATAGATCAGTTTGGCCCATAAGAATGTTCAAACATTATTATTAGCCGTTATTGTATTTCAGACATTAAGAAAAGGTCTGAAAACACAATGGGACTTTAAAAGTTCCTTTGCCTTTTTTCACAGAATTACGAACTGGACATATACTATCAGGGCTGCCATAAGTTATAAAAATCCTAAGAATTCAATTTTTCAGACGCAATTTTACTAAACGTACCTTTACCCCATAGTCTGTTTCTTGTTTTGAAAACACATGACTGCTTAAAACAGATTGAAAGTAAAGCAGAATGCGCCTTAAGGCGCATTCCGCTTTACTTTCAGTCTGTTTTAAGCTATCATCTGCTAGGATAAAAATCCGAAGACTTAGGAAAAATCCGGAGAAATGGCAGTCCTGTACTATATGTAGAAAAGAGAATAAAGACGAGTGACAAACAGTTTGCAAATATTACACAAATCATGCTCAACACTCTAAGGGGTATACCTTTCTCTTGGACGTTAGAAACGACATGGCCAAGTTTCAGGTTCATTTTCGTTATAAATTCACGTTTTTTGGCGTTATTTGATGGAATTTGATCAAATAAAAAGGAAATATTGATATTAAAGAATATCGGTGATCTGGACGGTATTAGCAGCAGTTAAAGTTGACAGTTTAGATTGCCTGTTCGATTCCCGTTGTATACCTTTTCTCTATATCTATGGTAGAGTAAAAAAAATCAAATGTGTCAAGTACCTTTGGTCAAACCTCGAAATCGAACTTATCCATATTAAAATTAACATCTGTCTGATTCAGCTGAAATTCAATAAAGTTTAAATCTGGCTAAAATGTTATTTTTTTTTTGGGATCTTGTGGTGGGGATTGACACTTTATTTATTGAGTGTTCTGTCAAACCAGATGTAAGTCAGCCTTTCTGTCTGTCTGTTTGTCTGGCTCTGTATCTCTTTGTCTATCTGCCTGTCTCTCTGTCACTGTCAGTCTCTTTCTATCTCTATGCATGCCTGTCTGTCTATGTCTCTCTAGGTATATGTGTCTCTGTATCTGTTGACACTGTATCTATCTATGTCCGCCTGTCTGTCTCTGTATGTCTGCCTGTTTGTGTGTCTCTCCGTCCGTGTATCCGTATGTCTCTGACTGTTGTCTGTCTGTCTCATGCTGCCCATCTCTGTCCATCTGTGTGTCTCTATGGCTATGTCTTTGTCTGACTCTCTGTGTCTATTTATGTCTGCCAGTCTGTCTGTCGGTATATCTGTCTCTCTCTCTCTTTCTCTCTCTCTCTTTCTCTCTGTATGTTTTTCAGTATGTCTGTCTCTATATGTAAGTATGTCTATCTGTCGGTGTCCTATATTAGTCATGTTACCGGCAAACTCATGTCTGGACTCAGACCTCAGAGTTGGTTTAGGCAAAATTAATTTAAATTGTTCAAATACGAGTAAGCAAAACTGGGAAAGAATTCATAATGCGTGTGGTTGATGTAAAATCCGCCCTGGTTGATTCCGCGTATGCAAAATATTTTTTTTTTTAAAAAATACCCTACATGTCTGGGTCCGGGGGAAAACACATCAGCATCCCACACTTTACTAATAAAATAAAATAAATGATCATGATCTGAGCAAATATATACATTAATAAAGGGCAGCTACTACTGGCACACTTATATTATTATAATGTAGCGATTATCTCCCTTTCTGACTGTTTGGCGGAAATTAAACGATTTTCCGACAAGCGATATTGTTAGCCGTTTTCCATTGAGATGTGATAGAAATACCTGTATTATATCTTAATCTACAAAGCTGAAAGTTTTCTGATGACCTTTCTTGAGTGCCTTTCTTTTTTGGAGGAGATACACGCTGGGGCATATCATATCATCTAGCCACATTGCCCTTTCCCAAGGAACTCTTGGCCGAGTGCTACACTTTTTCCACGAACAGTTGAGAAGACGTTATTCTTTCCCATTTAACCCTTTACCTTATAGAAGCGCCTTTTAGCGCATTCCGTTTAATCCTCCGCGGAAGAAAATAATTGAATAAAATATTGTTTAAACCAAAATAATTCCAATCTATACAGTCATGAATATGTATCAGAAGGAGTGTTTTCTTAATTCTAGCAGGTGGTACATTAAAGCAGACTGAAAGTAAAGCAGAATGCGCCTTAGGGCGCATTCTGCTTTAATTTCAACCTGCTTTAAGCAGTCACCCATTTTCAATACTACAAACAGGTTATGGGGTAAAGGGTTAAACGCACATGAAACACAAATGCAATACAATAAAATATAGAATAGAACGTGTTTTTATATTTGCATTTGCACTTAAATGTAAAAAGTTACAATGTTTTTGAAATTTGTCATTATTCATATTAATCTGAGTGGCAAACAGTTTGAAGCCTTATCAGACGCCGGGTTACCCCGCGACTGATATCGCTCAAAGTTGTTTGCAATTGGGAAAATAATTTTAGTGTAAAGAAAAAAACGTCTTCTCCATTGTAGCAACCATCCTTGAGCAGGCAACAATATCAAAGAGAGTGGTCGCCGAGCCAGCCTTTAATACGTTTATGGAGGAAAAACAGCATAATCGTTCCAAATTATACAATTATAAACATGTACCAAAAGAAATGTTTCTACTCCTAGCAAAATTAATGGAACCTTAAAAAGAATGTTGAAAGTAAAGCAGAATTCGCTCTTTGGCGCATTCTGCTTTACCTACAACCCGCATTACGTGCTCACCTGTCTTCAAAACTAGAAACAGGCTATGGGGCAAAGGGTTAATGCAGGACAAAAGTAATACATAAAGCTCCTATAGGAGTTTTCTGTATTACTTTTGTTAAGCTTTAAGCAATAACTAGTCTTTAAAGACCGCCATGTATTAACAGTGAGTGGTCTCTTAACAAAGGTCCTAGTATACGTCCAGCTTATGGGTAACTGGGCCATATGGTGGGGTTTACTTAAGAAATAATAAATATATACCAGTGTATTATCGTGCAATCGAACACTGGTAGGAGTTGAGATGCGTAGTAATTTAATCACGAGGCCTTTAGGCCGAGTGGTTTAATTACAAGCATCTCAACGACTACCCGTGTTCGATTGTTAGATATAACACTGGTATTAATTTATTATTTCGATTCTAACACATAATTTAACATTAATTTGCACCGAAGCAACGGCGCTACATTTCTTGGCGTACGCATTTTCGGAGCCAAATGACGTCACGTTAGAACGTTTAGCGCGTGAGTGTTCTATTGAAAATTCGTACACTGAGACGGTCTTTCTTCGCATATATAGGGGTGTGGGCGAGGTGTGTTAGAATTAAGAAATAAAAAATTCATACCAGTGTTCTATCGTGCAATCGAACACTGGTAGGAGTTGATATGCGTAGTAATTTAATCACGAGGCCTTTAGGCCGAGTGATTTAATTACAAGCATCTCAACGACTACCAGTGTTCGATTGTTAGATAGAACACTGGTATGAATTTTTTATTTCGATTCTAACACATAATTTAACCGAAATTTGCACCGAAGCAACGGCGCTACATTTCTTGGCGTACGCACTTTTGAAGCCAAATGACGTCACGTTAGAACGTTTAGCGCGTGAGTGTTCTACTTAAGAAATAAAAAATTCATACCAGTGTTCTATCGTGCAATCGAACACTGGTAGGAGCTGATATGCGTAGTAATTTAATCACGAGGCCTTTAGGCCGAGTGATTTAATTACAAGCATCTCAACGACTACCAGTGTTCGATTGTTAGATAGAACACTGGTATGATTTTTTTATTTCGATTCTAACACATAATTTAACCGAAATTTGCACCGAAGCAACGGCGCTACATTTCTTGGCGTACGCACTTTTGAAGCCAAATGACGTCACGTTAGAACGTTTAGCGCGTGAGTGTTCTACTGAAAATTCGTACACTGAGACGGTCCTTCTTCGCTTATATAGGGGTGTGGGCGAGGTGTGTTAGAATGAAAATTCGTACACTGAGACGGTCCTTCTTCGCTTATATAGGGGTGTGGGCGAGGTGTGTTAGAATGTTCAATATAGGGTTAAAGCAGGATGAAAGTAAACAGAAAGCTTTAGATATAGTACACGTAACGAATCTTATGTATACGTGCATGTCTATATAAGACCATATTTCCGCGTATGATGACCAAACGTGTTTAAATTTTGCAAAAATATGTCTGATAGTAATTGTTTTATTTAACTTAATTCAATACAAAACAAAACATATAAGTGAGTAACAAAAAAAGTGTTTCCGTTTCTGCCATCTATGACATTGCAGTCGTGATTAGGTTGGACATAATTGTCCTGTTTAGGGAACGAACTGCGACAAGGGTCGTTGTAAGGAGGGATGGCTGTTCGTTGTAGGGCGAGAGTATGTATAGCGAAATATTAAATGCACACTTATAAGATTCAGAACAGAACAGAACAAATCTTTATTTTTCACCCAGGTATAAACCTACAACAAGGGTTTTCGTTAAGTGTATGTTTAATATACATCTACTTCATTACGCACAAGTAGGCATTTGCAGCATTTTTCAGAAGATTTATTCTTTTTTATATTTCAAAACTTTGAATCCAAAACAAAAGTCAGAACAAGAGCATGATGGCTACTTACTCTTTGAGATGTGGCGTGTGATCATATATATATTTGTTCGCCGACTAGTAGTGAACAAGGTAGGGATTGCTTAATGCAGGGAGAATGTAAAACTATTAGCTCTCAGTTAAGGGTATATTTTATCCTTTAACCCTTTCACTCTCGATGACGCCATAAAGCACATTTACAAACAGTTTTGATCTTGATCAGACGCCGCGTTAACTGTTTGCCATTTGTTTTGAAATTATGTTAGTTATACTGCCTCAAATCCGACTTTGAAAATATATTGCAGACATTAATATTGAAGCAGACGACACTATGGCGACGAAGGGGTAAAAACCTCACGATAATTTGATCCTGAAGTGTTAACACTAATACTATAAACGAGTCTTCCATTGACCGAGTTTCAGCTGGTTTTATTGGCCTGAAACAAAGTACAAGTACAGTGGAGAATATGTTATTATTTCCCGTTTAAACGCAAACGTAACGCAAAGCACTAAAACGTAGAAAAGTGCAATTTTTAGACAATTCTGATAATTGATGTTTATATTGGTGGCAAACAGTTTGGAGCTTGATCAGACGCCGGGTTACCCGGCGTCTGATCTTGCTCCAAACTGTTTACAATAGAAATAATAGTTTTAGAGTAAACGCGTTTATTGGGGAAGAATAACGTTTTCTCCACTGTACATAAGTGATGACATTTAGATTTGAACCTTAAATAGCAGATAAACGTTTCTACATAATGTTATGCCTACAATGTATAGAACTAGTGTTTTAGCCCAAGCTCTGAAAACGAACGGCGGTGGTGGGGGGTATAACAGCCCGTGTCTCCTATTTTTACACTCACAGTTCACATCTGGTACAACTGTAATTCTGCATAGACCAGTCTGGCTGCAGTTTCAGGGCTCCAGATAAGAGGGATAAACTGAACAAATCTAACATTTTCCCACTCATTTCAGCACCAAACCCTATGGTGTTACCACTCATTTACTTCGTCTCGAAGAGACAATTCAAATGAGTAGGACACCATTGGGTTTAATGCAGAAATTAAGATTTTAAGTTTTGAAATATTCCCCTTGTCTGGAGCCCTGGCTACTATCCAATCAGACAATTCAGTTTCAAGCATGTGACTTTCAAACTAGATTTCTGACCAGTTATCATTGGTTGAGAATTTGCAAATGATAGGTCTAAATAGAAACCATTCAGCTCCGCTGAAATTATAATGACCATTTTTTCATTGAGGCGTTTCTTTATCTCGTCGGTATATCTATTGTTTGGTTTTATGGCAGGCGCCGATAAAAGATAAATGTAAAACTTATTAAAGTGGAGAAAACATCATTCTTTCCCGTTTAAAGGCAAACGAAACGCAAACGCAGTGTAATTACATGTACAAAAAAAACTAAAACTTTTTGACAACTCTGACTTTTTATTCTTATACGAGTGGCAAACAGTTTGGAACCTGATCAGACGCCGAGTTATACGGCGTCTGATATGGCTCCAAACTATTTGTAATGGCAATAATAGTTTTAGCGCAAACGCGTTTATTGGGAAAGAATAACGTTTTCTCCACTGTACCACAAGTGCTTGTGACCTTGTGTTGTATGTTTTATTATTAAATTCACCTCTACATAAATAATAAGAATACCTTCTTTTTATTATACAGTAAAACATCTCGATTATCACCACACATAGCTCTTATGTGTTAATTATTACTTGTTTAAGACACGTGACTGCTTATTAGTTTACGACAGGTGACTGCTTAAAGCAATGTGACCATAAAACAAAGCTCATACAGGAGAATTCTGTTATACTGTCACTTTGCTTTTATTAAGCTGTCACCTGACTTTTATACAATAAATAGTCCTTCGTTTTAGTGTAATAGAGAGGTTTTACTGTAGAAATATAGAGGTCACGCCAGAGGTGAGCTTATAAAAAATACAATTCAAGGACCTGTGGTTGTTATTTGACGTTTGCTCAAGATCCAAACTGTTTTATACAATAGATCTTCATGTAGTACAGCGCCCCCTCTCTACAACGACGCCCAGTGGGAGACAAAAATATGTGCGTTGTTCGAAGGGAGTCGTTATAGTGAGGGAACTTTGTTTACATTTGCAAACTGCTTGAATCCAGATCAGACGCCGCGCAACGCGGCGTCTGATCTGGATTCAAGTTGTTTGTCGCTCGTAATAAAGCTTTTTTCTGTCAAAATGTCCAATATGTAACTTTAAGAAAAACAGCAGACGACAACTTTAAGCAGGCGATATCGTTATACATAATAGTTATGATTAGGGTACTGCGGCAAGGGTCGTTGTAAGGAGGGAGTCGTTGTTGGTAGGGCCGTTGAAGGGAGGGAGCGCTGTTCACATAGTATGTTAGTCCATGTCGGAGGAATTATACCCGGGCGTAACGCGGCGTCTGATCTGTATCGAAACTATTTGACGCTCGTCAGTTTGTAGCCGAAAATCATGAATTTGAAGTTGACAAAACTTGCAGACGACAAATTATTTTTTGAAAATAGATTCTATATTTTTTAAGAACAGGGATACTGTCCCTTGACAGAATAAATGAGGCTTAATGTGTACAGTGAAATCCCGCTAAATAATGACCAGTCAAGCATAAAACTCATTGTGACAACTGAAGTAGGATGGTCGTTTCTGATTTATTTTCAATAAACAGTCGCCTGCCTTAAAACAGTTTTAAGCGGCCATAACGACAAGTGCGTTACTCTTCTTTTTTGTAAAATAAATATAGCCTGAAACTTGTATAAAAGAACACCGCAAGCCGTTCGATATCATCGACGGAAAAGTCCGAGCGAAATTCGGAATTCCGAATGCATAAATTGTAAGCTCGGTGTCTCTGAAGTTCAGTCTACTGTGTACTCGCTCTCTCTTCGCAAGCTTCACGGGCAAATATGTCGGCACAAGTTGGAATCAAGCTAGGCGATTTAATGCCTAATTTTACTGCCGAAACCAATGAGGGAGAAATAAAATTCCACGACTTCGTTGGCGACAAGTATGTTGTTTTATAGATTTTGTATTTGTTTAGGGATGACACTCGCTTAGTGTATTGGAATTTCAATTTTAAAAGCGTCAGGTCTAGAGCAAAAATCTACGTGATTTTGCAAATATGTACTGTACAGCCATGTTTGTATTGGTTTATTGAGTTAAGTTGAGTTAAGTGCAGTGCGACCGGACATAGAAAAGGAATGCGACAAAGGTGACTGATTAATGCATGTCAAATCTAATGCAGAAAGCTCCCTAAGGAGCTTGTGCATAAGATTTAGATCTAGTTGACTACTTATGATAGATGCTTGCTTAGAAATTCTATTTTATGTTATAAATGTTTCTCATAAATATCTAACTGAAATTTCTACAAAATTATTAAAGCTAAACTTATCTTTTAAACTGTTTAAGAATTGCGAGTTCGATAAACCAAGGTTATGTCAATATCTTGTATAGTATCCACTTTCATGCTAGACTCTTGTTTTATAGGGCCACGTGTCAGGCGTCTGAGGTCTGTAAACACATGGAGTTTATATGTCTCTACTTTCAATTTCTTGAATGAACAATATTTAGGCCTACTCTACTGATAGTTTGTTTTGTGTACGATCGAGTTTTGTGACATTCAGAAATGTTGTCTGCTTCAAATGTACCACTACAGAGAAGTATTCATGTGAAAACATGTACTGAGCGAAATAAAGAATTTGAATTTGAAAATATTGAAATTTGAGAAGGCTATAGCCTATAATTGATTGTATGAAAGACTGTGAGGTGACAGCTTAAAAAGCAAGGTGGCAGCCTAAAGCAAGGTGGCAATGAAGCAGAAAGCTTCTTTTTACTGTAACATAATCATTGCTAAGCAGTCACCTGTCGTAAACACCTGTGTTATAATTAACACAATTTAGTGGTCATTATAGAGAGGTTTTACTGTACTTAATCCTGATTGTTTTTGTCAGCTGCTGCAGACATCCCTGCAGCTGGGGATTTAGGCAAACAAATATTAAGATTTATGTTTTTAGGCATTTATATAATTGTTCAAGAAGATAAGCCTCTGAGATAACATCTGTTCGACAGTGAAGACACAGATCAGAGACACTGTTTGCAAAATACGCATAAACAGTAAAACTTCTCTATTACAAGGACTAAATTGTGTTAATTATTAGATGTTGACGATTGGTGACTGCTTAAAGCAATATGACAGTAAAACAGAAAGCTCCTAAAGGAGCTTTCTGTTTTACTGTCACCTTGCTTTAAGCTTTTAAGCTGTCACCTGTCTTTTATATAATTAATTAGCCTTCTCTAATTGGTGGTCATAATTTAGGGAGGTTTTACTGTGTGCCTGACATTAGGGTTCATATGTTTAACTGTCTTTCTGAATGAGAGTCCAATTTTAAAATTTTGCCAGGTTATGTAAGATATGAACTTTTCACATATCAATTGATGGTTGCAAACTCCTTTAACTGTGTGTAGTTAATACAGTCTTGTAGTAAATTCCCTTTTAGCCATTAAATATACACAATCATCTAACCTTATCCTGCATAGCCTAACTCCAACACTGGCCAAACAGTGTTGATCCAGATTAGACATATTGCAAGTTGACATCTAGTCACATTGTAAAGTGATTAATGTAGTTGTTGTCAGTGGCTTTTAATCTGTTTAAAACATTTTAAAATTTAAATTTTGAAGATGTTATCAAAAAATCATTTTGAAGCATGTAATTATATGGCAGGGTAATGTACAAGTATAAAACAGAACATATAAGTGTACCAAATGATGATAAATTCCCCTCACTTTCTATTTTGAGTATTCTGCTTTGGAAACAATAGATGAGTGATCATGCATAGCCCATGGGCAGATCCATAATATTTGTGGTACTGGTGGGGATTTGGAAATTCCTTTTGATGCATATTCATGACTGTATACTGCTTAACTGGACTTTTTTTCAGTGGAGAAATAAATGCATCAAAAATTCAAAATGCACATCTATGGAGTAAACTATTGGGTAAGGATTAACTCTTTCCTCCCTGAAACTTTAAATGGAAAATTCCAGTTTCCATTTTAGTCTAGTCCATTTCTGACTTTTAAGGGTTGTTTTTGTCAATGTTTGGCATTGTGACAAACAGTGAAGAACCTGATCAGAGGGCTCCTTTCGGAGCCCTCTGATCAGGGTCTTCACTGTTTGCATAGGACAAGTGTACTATTCACATGTACACTGTTTGAAAAGCACGCCTATATGCGGGACTAGGGTTCAAAGAGTTAAGACAGGTGGTAACATGCTTAAAGCAGGCTAAAAATACATGTAAAGCAGAAATCTCCTTGTTATCTCCTGTCTTAACTCTTTGCACCCTAGTCCCGCATATAGGCGTCCTTTTCAAACAGTGTGCATGTGAATAGAACACTTGTCCTGTGCAAACAGTAAAAACCCAGATCAGAAGGCTCCGAAAGGAGCCCTCTGATCAGGGTCTTCACTGTTTGTCATAAGGCCAAAAATGGCCAAAAACAACCCTTAAAAGCCAGAAATGGACTAGACTAAAATTGAAGCTGGCATTGTCCATTTAAAGTTTCAGGGAGGAAAGAGTTAAACCATTACTTCATAGGTACATGTCTATTTATTTCTCCACTAAAGAAAATAGTTCCATTTTATTATACATGTATACAGCAACGAATATGCTCCATGAAATTTGTATATCCTAGCATATGTCAGCTTAAAGCAGATTGAAAGTTAAGCAGAATGTGCCTTAGGCACATTCTGCTTTACTTGCAACCTGCTTTAGGTGGTCACCTGTCTGCAAAACAAGAAACAGACTATGGAGTAAAGGGTTTCAGAGTTATGAGGAGTAAAAAAGTGGCAAGTTTACTGTACTTCCTAGCAAATATATATGTTTATAATACAAGGCATGAGGAATTTGAACAGATCTGGCAGGGTAACTGGATAGCTTGTAATGTTTATAGTTCAGTCACTCTTGAGTTAACCCTTTCATGATCTAATTTATGGTGAGATTTTTACCCCTTCACCGCAATATTGTCGGCTGCTCCATTGTTGTTGTCTGCGACATATCCTTTTGGAGTTGGATTTAAGGCAGCATAACGGATGTAATTTCAAATCAAGTGGCAAACAGTTTTGATCCTGATCAGACGCAGCATTACGCAGCGTCTGATGAGGATCAAAACTGTTTGCAAATGAGCTTTTTGGCATCATTGGGAGTGAATTTAAGGGTTAACGCTTAAAATGCTTAATCTTAAAATGGACTCTTCTAGTTAACATAGATTCTCAAGGGTTTGCTGCAAAATATTGCTAAAAGGAAGATGAGCAGTGCAGATCTCCATCAGAAAGCACTGTTTGTGAAGGATGTGTGTACTAGGTTGGAGGTGCACTGTAAGGGTTATTTACCCACTACAGTGGAGACAACGTTATTCTTTCCCAATAAACGTGTTTACGCTAAAACTATTATTTGCAGTGCAAACAGTTTGGAGCCAGATCAGACGCCGTGTAACCCGGCGTCTGATCAGGCTCCAAACTGTTTGCCATCAAGATAAACAAGAATTATCAGAATTGTCCAAAAGTTGTTCTTTTCTATGTTTTAGTGCTTTGCGTTTGCATACGTTTGCGTTTAAACGGGAAAGAATAACAGATTCTCCACTGTACTTCATGGAACATATTTTTAATAGGCTAATATATAGACGGTCAATTTATTCCTTCACTGAAAAAAATAGTTTGCAACAGTCATGAATATGTATCAGAACTTCAGATGTATTTTCTATATACTTGTAGAGGGTAGCTTTAAGCAGGTTTAAAAGTAAAGCAGAATGCTCCTTTCAAAATGGTCACATATTGACAATGCTCAGGGCTCCAGATAAGGGGATGTAATTGAACAAATTCGATATTTTCCCACTAATTTCAGCACTAATCATATGGTGTTATTACTCGTTAGAATCGTCTCGAAGAGACGATTCTAATGAGTTTTAACACCATAGGGTTTAATGCAAAAATAAAGATTTTAGTTTTTGAAATACTCCTCTTATCTGGAGTCCTGCTGTAAGGGTTAATTATTAACCCATTACTCCATTGACACACATTTTTAATAATTAACAGACTAGACATTCAATTTATTCCTTCAATCAAAAAACAGTTTGACATACAGTCATTAGCAATAATAGTAATACATGCTGCATGCATAATTACAAGTATTTTCTATATTCTAGTAGAGGGTAGCTTAAATCAGTTTAAAAATAAAGCAAAATGCACCATATGGTGCATTACCACATTCTGCTTTACTTTCAACCTGATAAAAGTGGTCACATATCAACAATGCTAGAAACCGTGGTAATGGAGTCCAGGGTGAATGCATTTTCTCATAGAAACTATTTTGTATGTCTTTTACCTACTCCATTGTAAGATTGTATCTACTTCACATAGAATAAAAATAATTATTGATGCTTCAAGTCACAGTCCTTATAGATAAGCCATGATAAACTTGGCCTACACTCTCCATAACAGCTAGCCACTTAACCCGTTACCCTATAAATACATCTTTTTACACCTTTCACTAATTCCTCCACTGAAGAAAAAAGTTTCACTTTATACAGTAATTAATATGTACACCATAAGAAATATTTTCGATATCCTAATAAATGGTAGCTTAAGGCAGGATGAAAGTGGTCACCTATTTTTAGCTCACCTGAGCCAAAGGCTCAAGGTGAGCTATTGGGATGGCCCTGTGTCCGTCGTCGTGCGTCGTCTGTCGTCGTTAACAATTGCTTCAAATGACATCTCCTCCTGTACCGCTTGACAGAATTCAACCAAACTTTACAGAAATGTTCCTTGGGTCAAGCTCTTTCAAATTTGTTCAAAGAATTAAAAACAATGCAGAACTCTGGTTGCCATGGCAACCAAAGTGAAAAAATAAGGAAATCTTAAACAAGGGCCACTATGGCCCTAAATCGCTCACCTGGTAACCATGTAACCATGTACACCGTGTGACCTAGTTTTTGACCGGGCATGACCCTCATTTGAACTTGACCTTGATTTCAATGAGACAAACATTTTGTTCAAGTTTCATGAAGATTCAATGAATTTTGTAGTCTCTAGAGTGTTAACGAGGTTTTTCGATGATTTGACCTAGTGACCTAGTTTTTGACAAGACATAAGCCACATTTGAACTTGGCCTATATTTCATTGAGGCAAACCTTTTGATGAAGTTTCATGAAGATCCAATGAAATTTGTAGTCTCTAGAGTGTTAATAAGGTTTTTCGATGATTTGACCTAGTGACCTAGTTTCTGACAAGACATAAGCCACATTTGTACTTGACCTAGATTTCATTGAGGCAAACATTTTGATGAAGTTCCATGAAGATCCAATGAAATTTGTAGTCTCTAGAGTGTTAACAAGGTTTTTCAATAATTTGACCTAGTGACCTAGTTTTTGACCGGACATGACCCACATTCGAACTTGACCTAGATTTCATTGAGGCAAACATTGTGACCAAGTTTCATCAAGATCCAATGAGATTTAAACCTGCTAGAGTGTTAACGAACAATTGTGGACGGACGGACGTTCTCACAGTTGGACATTTGTTGGGTATATTTTTTGTTTAAAAGTACCCAACAGTACACTAATATACCCAACAATAACAATAGGGCAATCACGGAATGAATGGAATCTATTGTTCTCCCTACCCAACAAAGGACCTTTCGTGCGCTCGGACAGACAGACACTGAGACAGACGACGGACATCCAGCGATCCTAAAAGCTCACCTTGGCACTACGTGCCAGGTGAGCTAAAAATCTTCTTGTCAAAAATTGCAAGGGCCAGAGCTTAGATATTTGGCACATAGCATCATCTACAGGTCCTCTATCAAGTTTGTTCAAATTATGCCCCTGGGGTCAAAATTGGCCCCGCCCTGGGGGTCACAGTTTTACACTGAGTTATATAGGGAAATTTTCAAACGTCTTCTTCTCTGAAACCAATGTGGCCAGAGCTTTGATATTTGGCATGGAGACACTTCTAGATGTCCTTTACCAAAATTGTTCAAATGGTTGTGGTCGGTTGCATAACTAGGTCACAGGAGCTAAAAATAATTTTTTTCAATGAAAACTTAAATGATCTTCTTGTCTGAAACTACAAGGGCCAGAGCTTAGATATTTGGCACATAGAATCGCCTACAGGTCTTCTATCAAGTTTGTTCAAATTATACCCCTGGGGTCAAAATTGGCCCGGCCCGGGGGTCACGGTTTTACACTGAGTTATATAGTGAAATTTTCATACGTCTTCTTCTCTGAAACTAATATGGCCAGAGCTTTGATATTTGGCATAGTGACACTTCTAGATGTCCTATACCGAAATTGTACAAATGGTTCTGGTCCGTTGCAGAACTAGGTCACAGGAGCTAAAAATAGGTTTTTTACAATGAAAACTTAAAAAATCTTCTTGTCTAAAACTACAAGGGCCAGAGCTTAGATATATGGCACATATCATTGCCTACAGGTCCTCTATAAATTTTGTTCAAATTATGACCCTAGGGTCAAAATTGGCTCCGCCCCGGGGGTCACTGTTTTACATAGAGTTATATAGAGAAAATTTCAAACGTCTCCTTCTCTGACTCTAATATGGCCAGAGCTTTTATATTCTGTAAGGTGACACTTTTAAATATACTTTACATATTTTGTTCAAATTGTTCCGGTCTGTTGCATATCTAGGTCAGTTTCCGAAATACTCCCCTTATCTGGAGCCCTGATACAAGAGTGACTGTTGATTGATACTCGTAAATCTTAACCATCCAAAGAAGGAAATGTTTGAAGTAGATCCCTGCTGATAGCAGAACTGAAGTATAAGCAGAAGTAACTCCTAAAACAAATAGTACTTCTTGTGACCCTGTGGTCAACTTTAATCCTTTTATTCCCATGTTGAATACAGTAAAACCTGTCTATTACAACCTCTAAAATGAAGACTAATTGATTGTATAAAGACAGGTGACAGCTTAAAGCAAAGTAACAGTAAAACAGAAAGCTCCTGAAGGAGCTTTCTGTTTTACTGTCACATTGCTTTCAGCAATCATTGAAACATTTAACAATACAGACCCTGATCAGGTTTTAAAATGTGTGCAAAGTAACATGTGTTTACCTATACTTGTTAAAATTTCCAGCATAGAAATAGAAAGCTTGTGATAGTACATGTAGGTTTGAAGTAAAGCTGAAGAACAGTGCATGGAACCCCTCAAAACCAGAACCAGAATTTGTTCTAAACCGGACAAAAACTTTGGTCCCATTACCATAATTATTTAACCCATTGTGCCATAAATATGCCTTTAGCCTTTGATTTATTCCAACACTGAAGAAAATAGTTTCACTTTATTTGTGAATATGTATCATCAGAAATGTTTTCTATATTCTAGCAGATGATACTTTAAAAGCAGATTTACAGTAAAGCAGAATGTGCCTTAAGGCACATTCTGCTTTACTTTAAACCTGCTTTAAGTGATCATCTATCTTCCATACTAGAAACAAGCAATAGGGTATAAGGTTTACCGTTAAAACCCTTTCTGAACTGGAAACCCATCTAAACTTGAAATTTATGTTGTTCCCACACATGTTCAGTTTAAACAACCACATAGACTGTTTCTAGTTTTGAAAATAGGTGACCACTTAAAGCAGCTAGGTTGAAAGTAAAGCAGAATGCACCTTAAGGTGAAATCTGCTTTCCTTTCAGCTGGCAGACTGCTGTAAGCTACAGTCTGCAAGGCTATTTTTAAGCAATATATAAAATACTGTATAAATTGGGAATTAACTACTTCAGTGGAGGAATGAATTAAAGGCGTAAAAAAGCGTATTTTTTGGGTAATGTTTAAAGGGGTTTCACTGTTCTCCTAAAACAAACAGTACTTTAGGTGACCCCTGAGGTAAAGTTTAAGGTGACGAGTGTCATTAGGATCAGCTTTGCACGGGCTGTCACATTGTAAACATATCTCAGGTATAGAATGTCGGTTGCTTCAAACTTGTTTGAAATTGACCACTTAACTTTTTGAACCCTAGTCCCGCATATAGGCGTGCTTTTCAAACAGTTTACATGTGAATAGTACACTTGTCCTATGCAAACAGTGAGACCCTGATCAGAGGGCTCCGAAAGGAGCCCTCTGATCAGGGTCTTCACTGTTTGTCACAATGCCAAACATTCACAAAAACAACCCTTAAAAGTCAGAAATGGACTAGACTAAAATGGAAACTGGAATTGTCCATTTAAAGTTTCAGGGAGGAAAGAGTTAAAGCAGGTTGAAAGTGAAGCAGAATGCACTTTAAGCTATATGTACCATCTGCAAGGATATGGAAAATACAAATCAAGTTGCACTAAGCAGAGAAGGTCATTTAAACTCTTTACCCTCAAACCATTATAGTTTTGAAGACTGGTGACCACCTAAAGCAGACTGAAAGTAAAGCAGAATGTGCATAAGGCGCATTCTGCTTTACTAATTTTCAGCCTGCTTTAGGCTATCACCTGCTAAGATAATGAGACTTAGTCTATTTCTCAAGATACCTGTTCATGACTGTATAAAGCGGACCTATTTTCTTCAGTGGAGGAAGAAATTAAAGGTGTAAAAGGGACTATTAATGGGGTAATTGGTTAAAATGCCTTTACACTTTACACACTTTAACCCATTTCCCCATAGCCTATTTCTAGTTTTGAGGATAGGTTGCTTCTTAAAGCAGGTTGAAAGTAAAGCAGAATGCGCCTCAAGGCGCATTCTGCTTTACTTTCAGCCTGCTTTAAGCTACTATCTACCTGGATAGAGAAACTTTTTCTTACGATACATTTTCATAACTTTATAATTTGGAACTATTTTCTTCAGTGGAGGAGTAAATAAAAGGTGTAAAAAGGTGTATTTATGGGGTAATGGGTTAAACCCCTTAATTCACTGCCATGCATGAGGTCATCATTCTGCTTCACACAATTGTCACAGGCTTCGGCATTAATTTTGTCAAATTCCAATTTTATTTAAATTGAATAATTTAGTAATATTCTTATCATTTTATGAGTGTCAAATAGTTTGGATCCTAATCAAATGCCATGTTACATGGTGACATTGGTAACGTGCTGATCCAAACTGTCTGCAAAGATACCCAATTTACATGGTTAACCCATTATCCCATAAATACACCTTTTTACCACTTTAATTTATTCCTCCGCTAAAGAAATTAGTTCAAATTTATATAAACATGATTATGTATCATAAGAAACTTTTTCTATATTCTAGTAGATGGTGAATTAAAGCAGGCTGAAAGTAAAGCAGAATGCGCCTTAAGGCGCATTCTGCTTTACTTTCAACCTGCTTTAAGTGGTCGCCTAGCTATCACCAATACTAGAAACAGGCTATGGGGTAATGGGTTAAGGCAATGTTCAAAGCTAAGTAATAGGTTAAGATTCAACTACAACAAGAGGTTTAGGTTTAGATTAATTAATTATCCCTGCCGCTAGTTATATTTTGAGCTGTCAAAATGTTTGTAAAGGTACATTGTTGTCACTAATTAGGTTTTGATAATAGATAAGGGGTCCAGATTTAGAACATTGAAAAACATGACAATTATAACCCTTAATTGACCTTATACACCATAGCCTATTTCTAGTTTTAATGACAGGTGACCACTTAAGTAGGTTGCAAGTAAAGCAGAATGAGTCTTACTTTATTTTCAACCTGCTTTAGGCTATTAGTATTATCTGCTTGGATATAGAAACTTTTTCTTATGATACATATTCATGCCTGTATAAATTGAAACTATTTTCTTCAGTAGATGAATACAACAAAGGCGAATAAAGGTGTATTAACACTTTGAACCCTAGTCCCGCATATAGGGGTCCTTTTCAAATAGTGTACATGTTAATAGAACAATTGTCCTGTGCAAACAGTGAAGACCCAGATCAGAGGGCTCCGAAAGGAGCCCTCTGATCAGGGTTTTCACTGTTTGTCATAATGCCAAACATTGACAAAAACAACCCTTTAAAGTCAGAAATGGACTAGACTATAAAGGAAAGTGGAATTGTCCATTTAAAGTTTCAGGGAGGAAATTAAGAGTTAATGGGGTAATAGAGTTAACCCATTAACCCCTAGTGCTGATTATAGGAAACCTTTGAAGAGTATACTTGTCCTATGCAAATAGTGTAGACCCTGATCACAGGGCTACTGCACTGTTTTCCAATTATGCAATATTACAATTGAAAAACCAACCCTGAAATTGTCAAAAATTTGAAAATATTTATTTTGGAGTTGCCCATATGAAATTTAAATGCTTTGAACACTAACAGTTAAACCATGATACCTTTACTCATTGTCTTTATTAACTCTTTGAACCCTAGTCACGCATATAAGCGTCCTTTGCAAGCAGTGTATCTGTGAGGAGTACACTTGTCCTGTGCAAACAGTGAAGACCCTGATCAGAGGGCTCCTTAAGGAGCCCTCTGATCAGGGTCTTCACTGTTTGTCATTTTCACATATATTGTAAAATTCAACCCTAAAAAGTCAAAAATGGACTAGGTTAAATTGAAAACTGGAATTGTCCATTTGAGGTTTCAGGGAGGAAAGGGTTAATATTCACTAGGATCCAAACTGTTGACACTCCAATCCTTTTTTGGAAAGAAAAGTTATCGTTTTAGAATAGTCCCTCTAGATTATTATGCCCTCCTTAGGTCCAAGGTTATAAAGCTTTTGAATTGAGTCTGAGTGTGTTCTCAAGCATTTGATTGGTCAGATTTGAGGGTAGGCTCAAATCTGACCAATCAAATGCTTGAGAACAACTTTAGACTCAATTCAAAAGCTTTATAGCCTTGGACCTTGGAGAGCATTGGGGGAATATAAACTATATTGATCTAAGTGTTGACATGGGCAGAAAGACATCTATAGGAGGATGCATGAATATTTAAGAAATAATAAATTCATACAAGTGTTTTATCATGCAATCGAACACTGGTAGGAGTTGAGATGCATATTAATTGAATCACGAGGCCTTTAGGCCAAGTGGTTTAATTACAAGCGTCTCAACGACTACCCATGGTCGATTGTTAGATAAAACACTGGTATGAATTTATTTCGATTCTAACACATGATTTTACTTTAACCCTTAGCCTGCCACTCACGACTATAGCTCCATATGCAAACAGCTTGGATCCGGATGAGATGCCGAGTAACTCAGCGTCTCACCCGGATCCAAGCTGTTTGACACTCGGACAACATTTTCAGCAATTTTGAGCAACTTTGAAGCACTTTGAAACTTGAAGCAGACGAGAAATATAGCAGACAACAATTTATTTGGCGGGCTAAGGGTTAATTTGAAGCAACAGCGTTACATTTCTTGGCGTACACATTTTCGAAGCAATATGACGTCATGTTAAAACGTTTTAGGGCACGAGTGTTTATTGAAAATTCAAACACTGAATTGTTTGTTCTTTGTTTATATAGGGGCGTGCGGGAAGTGTGTTAGAATATGGTTTTGAGTGGATGAATCCTTCTTAGAAACGACAACAACAACAACAACAAATTGTTTGGCCCGTCTGTCTGTAGACCAAATGGTTTTCAGTTAATAACTCGACATTCCTTCAACCTACAGTTCTCATAATTATTTGGTAGGAAGGTTGAACATGATATGTAGATGACATCTAAAATATTTTAGGCCAATAGGTCAAAGGTCATTAGTTCAAGGTCAATTTAATGTCAAGGTGGTGGGGCATTCAGCATTAAGAAGTCACATGTCTTAATTGGGAGAAAACTATGCTACTTTATTTTTAACTGTTGTTTACCTATAGCTTGTTTTCAATACTATAAAGACAGATGGTTGCTTAAGGCAGACTGAATGTATAACAGAATGGCTCTTTAAGGAGCCTGCTTTAAGCTTAACCATATTCTAGGATTTAGCAAATATTTCTCATGGTGCATTTTCATGACTGTATAATGTGAGACCCCCTTTGATGGATGAATAAATTAAAATAAAGGACCGTTAACCCTTTACCTCTTATATTTAGCCTGATTCAAGAATTGAAGATAGATGACTACTTAACCCTTTCCCTGATAGAAGCGCCTTATAGCGCGTTTAGTTTATTCATCCGCTGAAGAAATAGTTCCAATTCATAAAGCTATGAGTACGTATCATAAAAAATATATTCTATATTCTAGCAGTTGGTAGCTTAATGCTTTAAGGCATCATCTTTCTTCTCACTAGAAACATGCTATGGGGTAAAGGGTTAAAGCAGGTTGAAAATAAAGCAGAATGCGCCTTAAGGCGCATTCTACTTTATTTTCAACCTGCTTTAAGCTACCATCTGCTAGAATATGGAAAATATTTCTTATAGAAACACATTCATGACTGTGTAAAGTAGAATTATATTTTCTTGAGCGGAAGACTAAATTGAATGTGCTAAAAGGCGCTTCTATTAGGGAAAGGGTTAATTGACTGTATGGGTGAAACATTTTATACCTGAGATCACCAAAGTTCAGAGTACTAATGGTTAAGATATTTGACCTATCTGCTCAGTGATTGGAAAGACTATTAATATTCTAGTTCATGTAACATTGTCATACAGCCGGGAAGATAATATTATTATTATTTGTTACCTATTATAGTTCATGCTACATTGTCAAACAGCGGGGAAGATATTATTATTATTATTTGTTACGTATTATATAGTTCATGCTACATTGTCAAACAGCGGGGAAGATATTAATATTATTATTATTTGTACAGGACTCCAGATAAGAGGGTCAGTAAACTGAACAAATCCAATATTTTCTCACTCATTTTAGCAACAAATGCTATGGTGAAACTACTCATCAGAATCGTCTCGAAGACACCATAGGGTTTAATGCAGAAATATATGTACATTGGGCTCCAGATATGGGGTGTATTTCAAAAACTAAAATCTTTATTTCTGCTTTAAAGGGACTCGCAACCGGATGGTGTACTTGTCAAAATAAAATAAAATACTCAAATAAAAGCAAATTTGTGGCATTATTTGGCTTCTGACATTAAAAAAATATGATCAGTCCAAAAACAGTCTCAAGAATCGTCACCGAATCTTAGATTTTTAGATATATTCCATCGTTTTTCTATACCGACTAGTAGACGGTATAGTTGTTGTTGTTGCTTCTCTACACGGGCTCAGACATAAACACGAGCCGAATTACGAAGTTGTATGCACTTTCGATGGCTACACATTGAAATACGTTAAATCGATCCGAGATAAACGGATAGTTTCCGTGGTCCATTGGTCTAAGCGGTTTCCCCTATTTTGCCTTCTGTCCGCCAATGCCGGGCCCCGGGTTCGAATCCCACCAGAGACCAATATTTTTTTTTATTGAAATACATTTTTTTAAACAGAATTTCTTATCCTAAACTAATTCTTTACCTTTTATATAAGCGTTTGACACATATTTACAAATTACTATTTTTAATGCACCATCTGGTTGCGAGTCGCTTTAAACCCTATGGTGTCACTACTCGTTAGAATCGTCTCGAAGAGACCATTCTAATGAGTAGTAACACCATAGGATTTGGTCCTGAAATAAATAAGAAAATGTTGGTTTTGTTCAGTTTACTCCTCCTTATCTAGAGCCCTGGTACATATTCAATGAGATTTCAAATTTTTGTCAATTTCCAAAAATAAAATACAAAATACCAGAGTGTAAAACTGTTAACAGTCGCCCTTGTCTAAAGCTGCAACTCTTTGAATCTAAGGATTAAAAGTACATTTTATTGCTTAATAATGGATATTAATGTAAAGCAGAAAGCTCCTTAAGGAGCTTTCTGCTTTACTTCTGTCCTGCATTTAGCTGTCACCATCATTTATGCGGATGGTAAATCCCCCGTTTTGAATGGCGGTTTTACACCAATTTGACTGTATGATAGTTATTTGCCTTCATTGTGGTTTAATGCTTGAATGGTTGAATGACTGTGTGCAAATATAGGAACATGTCTCTGCCTTTCTGTCTGTCGCTATCCCTCTCTCTCTTCATCTGTCTCTCTGTTTCTTGGTTTTGATCTCATGCGCTGCTTGGGAACGAATGAAAATACACATGTGTAGCTGAAAGCATCTTCCTATGACCTTATTTTATTAAGAGTACTTTAAATGGGCTAGTTCTTGATCTAAATAATTTACAGATCTCATCTTAACCCATCACCTGATAGCCTATTTTTAGTAGTGGAGATAGGTGACTATTTAAAGCAGGTTGAAATTAAAGTAGAATGTGCCTCAAGGCACATTCTGCTTTACTTTCAGCCTGCTTTAAGCTATCATGTGATAGAATATAGAAAATATTCCCTATAAAATATATCCATAACTGATTAAATTGAATCTATTTTCTTCAGCGGAGGAATAAATCATATTCGCTAAAAGGCGTTTCTATGGGGGAAAGGATTAAGCATCAACACATTGATTGACCTTTGGACTTAGAAAAGATTTAAATACAGGGCTCCAGATATCATGTTTTCCACCAATTCTCCTTCATGTCTGCACTAACCCTATTATAAGTATGACTACTTGTTAGAATTGTCTTTTCAATATAATTCTAATGAGAAGTTACATCATAGGATTTGGTACAGACAGAAAATTATCTTCTTGAAATGCTCCCCTTATCTATAGAGCCCTGCAGATGCCACTGGGAACATTAATTTACTCTTTGCATGCTGGGGAATTTTTTCGTCTCCATCAATTGTCTTCTGTTGTAGATGTTCTAAAAATATGCGGCGTCTCATCAGGATCCAAACTTTGCAAAGATAATGACTGTGGCAGATATATTCGCCGCTAGCTTTGCATGCTAGAGGCGGGTATATGTGCCACAGTGATAACCTTTGCAAACAGTTTGGATCCTGATGAGACGCCATGTGACAGGGCGTCTCATCAGGATCCAAACTGTTTGACACTCTGGCCCTGTTTTGGAAGTAATTTTTGAAAATTCTATTTTTAACTCACTATTTTATGCTCAAGGTGTCTCGCATCGCGCTGTCCGTCCATCTGTCAACAATTACAAACAACTTCTTCTCTGAAACCAATAGCCCCAGTGTAACCAAACTTGTTCAGATACTTGTTCAAAGAATTTTGATCTATCTAAAAACATGGCGGCCAGAGGGCGTGGTCATTTTCCTTGTTCGGAAATATCAAATTACTAGTTAGAAACCTTCTAGAAGCCATACGTTTGGCAATAACTTTATGAGATTGTGTCAGTGTCATGTCCTTGACAAAATTAAGGTCAAACCTGAATATAGGTCATGTAGGATCATAAAGTAGGTCAAAATAAAAAAAGCTTTCTGCCACTCCAGGGGCCTAATTTTAAGTCCAATTGTCTTCAAACTTGCTTAGAATGATTATCTTGAAAAAGCTAGGCTTTTTGTGAATATGGGTTACATAAGATTAAAAAGTAGACCAGTAGTTCAAAACATTATAAAAGCTTCTAAACACTGTAGGAGCCATATTTTTAGCCATAATTTTCATAAAACTTGCTCAGAATGATCACCTTGACAAAATATAGGCATGATGTAAACTTGGTGTTAAAAAGTGGGTCAGGAGGTCAAATCATAGGAAAAGCTTCAAAGTACTCCATAATATTGGGCCCTAGCTTAAATTATTTTGCCCAAATTTCATAAAACTATATATCTCAAGATTGATCACCTTGACAACATCTAGGTAAATTATGAATATGGGTTATGTCTCAGTAAAAAGTAGGTCAGTAGATCATATCATAGAAAAGGACTTCTAAACACTTTTGAGGCCAAATTGTTAGCACTCATACATGAATATAGGTCAGATCAGATCATAAATTAGGTCAGTAAGTCAAATCACAGAAAAGCTTTCAGACTGACACTCTTGGGGCCTTATTTAAATCTGGGAACTTTGTACTCTGGTGAGCGCCTTTGTTAGAACAGTAGCAGACGACAATTGTTGCATACACACACGAAAAATTACCCAGCATGCAAAGAGTTAATTGAATACAGTTTTGTTTTGATCATGTGCAAAAATTGTTGTCTATTACCGCTGTAAAATTAGATTTTCTTTCTTTTTATTCAGGTGAGTAACTCATCATCTTATCATCATCAGCAGTATATTTATATTAACCTGCAGGAGTGGGAGTGTCGTCCACATCGGTGGCCCTCCTTCCAGGCAGCTGGCTTAAACTGCACGCATAGCAGTTCTCACATTGGATCTCCATACATCCCTATCACAAGGGTTGACTTCAGAAAGTGTCCACTCTCGTCTATCTCTCTTTGCTAATGATTTCCATAACTGTCATCTTGGGTCGCCCTGGTCCACGTCTTCCCTCAAATTAATCTGTATTTTACAGACTGTCTTGATTGCGCCATTAGAGCATTCAAGGTGTCCGAACCAGAGGAGTCTTTTCTCTCTCTCAGAATGATGCCTAGATCCTCAAGACCAAGTTGTGTTAACAACTGGTGTGATGTAACTAGCCACATCCTCTGGCTTTACATTGCAGATCTGTCTGATCATGGCTCTGTTGTGTCGTAAACGCTGGAGATTTGGACTTGTCAAGGGCCAAGTCTCACTTGCATGGAGCATTGCATTCTGCACGCATGAGCTGTATACATGACTGCGGGTCTTGTAGGAGAGGTGGCGGGTTGACAGAACTGGAAGCAGTTCCTTGAACTTCTTCAAGGATCGAAACAGATACGATCCTGCATGATGAGACGTTGAGTTTCTCATCGGAATAAAATCTGTTTGCAAATGTTACTACTGTTCAATGATTCACTTCCATCATATCAGTGCTTTCAGTGCTTTGATTATGTTTTCAGATGGGCCATCCTGTTCTCCCACCCTGATGACTACACACCAGTGTGTACAACTGAGCTGGGAGAGGCCAACCTACAGCATAGTGAGTTTGAGAAAAGGGGGGTAAAGTTGATTGCCTTGTCCTGCAATGATGTGGAGAGTCATGAGGGCTGGAAAAGGGTAAGCCCCTACCATTAGAGTCCATAGTAGCTGGTTGTAGAAGATTACCCAGGGCTCCAGATGCAGTGGAAAAAACGCTATCCTTTCCCAATAAACTTGTTTAGGCTAAAACTATTATTTCTAATGCAAACAGTTTAGAGCTAGATCAGACGCCAGCTAACCCGGCGTCTGATCAGGCTCCATATTGTTTGCTACCAAGATAAACATGAATTATCAGAATGGTCCAAAATTTGCACTTTTCTACATTTTAGTGTTCTGCGTGTGCGTTTCGTTTCGTTTCGTTTCGTTTATACAGGAAAGAATAACATATTCTCCATGGTATTACATTTGTGCATTAAACACTGGTGTCACTACTCATTAGAATCGTCTCGAAGAGACGATTCTAATGAGTAGCAACACTATAGGATTTGGTGCTGAAAGAAGAGGGAAAATACTTGATTTATTCGGTTTACTCCCTCTTATCTGGAGCCCTGATTACCCCTTTGAGCCTTTAGAGTCACGCACACATGCATCCTTTGCAAATAGTGTACAGCACTACCTCTCTACCATGACACCAAATGGGAGACAAAAATTGTGTGTGTTGTTCGGAGGGAGTCGTTATAGGGTGGGAAATGGGTTAATATTGCAAACAGCTTGAATCCAGTAGCGCGTTCAAGTACCGTATCGATGCAATCGATTGCATCGGAAAACGGTAACAATTCACTTTTAACAACCGTTAGGGTGTTACCGATTGCGAACGACACGAACGGCCTCAGAGGTAGTTCGCCATCCCCAACAAGGAAAACAAAATGGCTACCAAATGAATTTAATACAACCGGCGAACAGTCCCGACTTAATTTCTCATCAATAAACCAACATTTTCCGATACTTAATGTATCAAATAAAGCAGCTTACATCTGAGCAGCTAAATCTTATTTTTATATGCAGTAAAATTGATGCATTTCAGTTGATTAGTGCACTTTTGCTTGTGTAATTAAGATTCGCACATAAATCGTTCGTACCCTTGAAAAGTTAATAAACTTTGGGGCGCAATGAGTTATTATTGAAGAGTATCGGTGAACGTTAGATGTCGTACTATATGGGTTGTTTGCATCGGTTAACGTTACTGTTCGCTGGTACGGTACTTGAACGCCCTACAGATCAGACGCTGCGTAAAGCGTTGTCTGATCTGGATTCAAGCTGTTTGTCACTCTTCATTAAGTATTTTTCTGTAAAGATGTCCAATATGTAACTTTGAGAAAAACAGTCAACCACAACTTGAAGCAGACGATATTATAGCAGTAAAAGAATTAGACATATTTGTCCTGTTTAGGGAACTGGAACTTGTAAGGAGGGAGTCGTTGTAGGGAGGGTCGTTGTAGGGAGGGAACACTGTACATGTGAAGTGTACAGCTGTCTTGTGTAAATAGTGAAGACCCAGATCAGAGGGCTCCTAAAGTAGCCCTCTGATCAGGGTCTGCACTGTTTGCCATAATGCAGTAATTGTGAAAAATGGACTATACTAAATTGTCAACTGGAATTGTCCATTTGAAGTTGTTGAGTAGTATATGTATGTAGATGTTACTCTGTCACACTTAGGGCCTGGACGGGTAGTAAATTTGGACCTGGGTACCCGGCCATGCATTACCCGCGGGTACCCGGGTACTCGATCTAACGTATTTCTAACTCTAGACTAAGGTCTAAGAGAGCTATAATTGGTCGTCATAAGAGTTTAATAGAGCTACGAGTACGACGCCCTATAAATATCAACTTTTCAATGTCGCCACGAAATTCTGAAGCATTTTTTTTTATAGATTTTATATTCAAACAGTTGACAGTTTATCGGTATTGTAACCTTCTTGAGTAAAGTACTAACCCATCCGAAGACCATAAGAGAATTATTTGGTGTCGCTCCACTTTCTGTTTTGATGACAGAACCCGCGCATGCTTAATATGACTTCCGGTTAACATACGAGACTTTCATTCATAATTTGAAAACTTGGTTAGTTTTACTATCTGATTCGCAGGACATCTTAGCATACAAACCAGCTCCAAAGTTCAATTTCCCAATCATTGCGGACCAAAAACGTGATCTGGCCGTCAAATTGGGAATGCTGGACCCTGTTGAGAAAGACAGCGCGGGGATGCCACTCACATGCAGGGCTGTAAGTATTCCATAGTTGTTTATTATGCTCCCCTTTAGGGGGAAGTATATAGACGCCGCTTTGTCCGTCCGTCAGTGTCTGTCTGCCTGTTCGCACAATATGATAGATGCGTGGCTAAAATTGTGTCCATAACCTAGACACATAATTGAAAAACATTAACCTGGCAGTTTCTTGTAACATTAACCTGGCCATTTCTTGTGACATTAACCTGGCCAGTTGTGGGACATAGGGTTAGGGGTAGGGTTAGCCTCCAGATCATTCTATAACAAAGTTAGTATTCATTTATGTGGCTAACCACATGTATTTAGCCACATAAAAGAGATACAATAAAGAAGGATATGGCCACTTAAATGGAGATTGTGGGTACGTCTGTCTGTCCGTCCGGCTGTTTTGTCCGTAACATATCTCCTTGACGGTTTGATCACCATAAGTTGATGAAACTTGATACAGTGATAGAGAATGACAGAAGGAGGTGCAGTACACAAGAACCGTAACTCTGTCATCTCCCAATATTGAATTATCTCCCCTTTTCTCATAAAAAAATCAATTTTGTCTGAATCTTTTGTCCGGAGCATTTCTCTGGACTGTTACACGCTAAGTTGATTAAACTTATTACAGTGATAGAGGATGATATTAGGAAGTGCAGTACACAAGAACCGTAACTCTCCTATCTCCAAATTTTGAATTATCTCCCTTTTTCTCATAAAATAAATCAATTTTGTCCGGAGCATATCTCTGGACTGTTACACCCTAAGTTAATGAAACTTCTTACAGAAATAGAGGATGAGAAGGAAGTGCAGTACACAAGAACGGTAACTCTGTCATCTCCCAATATTGAACTATCTCCCTTTTTCTATTTAAAAAAATCAAATTTTGTCCGAAGCATATCTCCTGAGCATTGCATTGTAAATTGATGAAACTTGATACAGTGATACAGAATAAAACAGGGAGTGCTGTATTCAAGAACCATAACTCTGTCATCTCCAAATATTGAATTATCTCCCTTTTTCTTGTAGAAAATCAAATTTTCTGAAGCACTGTAACTTGATGAAACTTGATTGTGTGTTAGAGTATGACAAAAAGAAGTGTAGTACACAATAATTATAACTCTGTCATCTCCAAATACTGAATTGTCAACCTTTGTTCATAAAAAATTCTGTTTTTATCTGAAGCATATCTCCTGAAGATTACATCATAAGTTGATGAAACTTGATACTGTGTTCACCTACTGAAACATGCTATACCTTGGGGGTTTTCCTTGTGGGGAGCATTGAAGTGTTCCTTTGGAAATTTAACAATATTAGGGAAAGCTGTTTTGATCAACACCATAAGACCTGTTTAAAATATAGTCATTACATTTGAAAACATTGTAGACTCAGATCAGAGGGCTCCTATAAGAACCCTCTGATCTGGGTCTACACTGTTTGCTAATTTAGATCAGTATTTAGTAAACCACCCAGGATTCCACACACCTTGAACTGGTTCATGTTTTGGTAAGCTCAAATGATCCACAAGGGAACTTAATAATTCACAAGAGTTACTTTATGAGGGTTAAGCAGATGCTTAATTATGAAAGTCATTATAAAGGCTTCCTTTATCCCATAGCCTGTTTCTTTGTTTTTATGATAGGTATCCATTTAAAGCAGGTTGAAAGTAAAGCAGAATGTGCCTTGGGGCACATTCTACTTTACTTTCAGCCTGCTTTAAGCTGTGGTCTGCCTGAGGGTTTAGAAAGTATTTCTGTGTAAAAAGGTGTATTTATGGGGTAATGGGTTAAGTGAATGTAATAGTATGGAGTATATTTAATTGTTTGTAGACACTTGTTTTTAGCCGCTGTTTATGTTTCAATCAACAACATAGACATGTTTAAAATATAGTCATTACATTTGCAAACAGTGTCGACCCAGATCAGAGGGCTCCTATAATTTAGATCAGTATTATTATTAAACTGCCAAGGATTCAGGGTAGACTGGTTCATGTTTGCCGACACTTGTTTTTAGTGGCTGTTTATGTTTTTTAGGTGTTTATCGTTGGTCCAGACAAAAAACTGAAGCTCTCCATGTTATATCCAGCCACAACAGGCAGAAACTTCAAGTGAGTTTGGTTTAGTTTGGTTAAGTTTAGAATTAACCCTTTACACCATAGCCTGATTTCTAGTTTTGATGACATGTGACCACTTTGAAGCAAAGTCGTCGTTAACAATTACTTCAAATGACATCTCCTCCTATACCACTTGACAGATTGCAACCAAACTTTACAGGAATGTTCCTTGGGTCAAGCTCTTTTTAATTTGTTCAAAGAATTAAAAACAATGTAGAACTCTGGTTGCCATGGCAACCCAAGTGAAAAAATAAGGATATCTTAAAAAATCTTGTCTGAAACTACAAGGGCCAGAGCTTAGATATTTGGCACAAAGCATCATCTACAGGTCCTCTATCAAATTTGTTCAAATTATGCCCCTGGGGTCATAATTGACCCCGCCCCAGGGGTCACAGTTTTACATAGAGTTATATAGTGAAATTTTCAAACGTCTTCTTCTCTGACACTAATATAGCCAGAGCTTTGAAATTTGGTATGGTGACACTTCTTAATATCCTTTACATATTTGGTTCAAATGGTTCCGGTCTGTTGCATATCTAGGTCACAGGAGCTAAAAATAGATTTTTTCTATAAAAACTTAAAAAATCTTCTTGTCAAAACCCTAGTACCCTGATCTTTGATATTTGGCACATAGCATCATCTACAGGTCCTCTATCAAGATTGTTCAAATTATTCCCCTCGGGTTAAAAATGACCCAGTCCTGGACATAAATCATAATCTCTATTTTGTCAGCTATTCTCAGGTGAGCGAAATATGCACCATGGGGCTCTTGTTTGCATTATTCCTCAACTGAAGAAAATAGGTCCACTTTATACAGTCATGAATATGTTTCATAAGAAATATTGTCTATATTCTAGCTGATTGTAGCTTAAAGCAGACAGAATGTGCCTTAAGGCTTTAAGTGCTCTAAATGATCAACTACATGTCTTCAAAACTACAAACAGGCTATGGGGTAATGGGTTACATCTTTCATTCAAGGTTATACCATTTTGAGGAAACTGAAGATGTGTTTGACCCAGATTAGTTTTCTATTAACTGTTGGTTATAGGTGATTTATGCTTTTAGCTCTGTTGGAAAAGGTTACATGATAATCTTTAATGGCATGATTTATGGGCTTCATGGTATATAGGTTATAATAAATGACTAGAGTTAAGGTGACACAAATAATACTGGCTTGGTAAAACAAGCCAAAATCGGCACATTATACTGTGATAAATAGTCGCCTAGATATAAATCTGAGCTCAAGCTAGTATCAGTAATTGTCTGAAAACTAAAAAAATATTTCTGCATTGAACCCTATGGTGTCACCACTCATTAGAATTGTCTCTTTGAGATGATTATAATGAGCAACACCATAGGATTTGGTGCTGACATGAGTGAAAAAATGTTGAGTTTGTTCAGTTTACTATCTCTTATATGGAGGCCTGATAAATGTCATTTAAAATTCATGTATATCTCTTTTACTCCCTTAATCCTGATTTCATTTGTCATCTGCTGTTGGTTTCCCAGCATCTGGGGTAGGCAGCAGGCGGCTAGTATGTCTGATACTTGATCTCCAAGCAGCTCTGTCAAGTGGGTTTACATCACCAAGGTTGCATACATTAATGTCAGCCTTAACACAATCTGACCATGTTTTTCTTGGTCTCCCGCACTCTTGAATTTTGGACCTCCATATTGGTAATGGACTTTATTATATACATAATGAAAACATAGTTTATTCAAAGTGTTACATTTCATTGCAAATTTAAGTATCTTGTTTAACCTTTGTTGGCTAGGTAAAATTGTATCTGCAACCATTGTCATGTTATAGTTTTATAATTGAATTCTTTTGAAAATGTCTTCAAATTAAGGTCAGAGTATCAAACAGTTTGGATCCTGATAAGACTCCAAGTGACTCAGTGTCTCATAAGGATCCATACTATTTGCTAAGGTCATCATGGTTTCTCCCTTAGCCTGCTTCAGTTTACGACACAAAGTTATATCCTTTCAGTCAATATCAGCGTGCATCTGAAATCAGTGGTTGATTTACCCATTCCACCATAACCTATTTCTAGTTTTGACAAGTGACCATTTAAAGCAGGTTGAAAGTAAAGCAGAATGTGTCTTCTGGCACATTCTGGTTTTCAGCTACTGGGATATGGGAAATAATTCTTACTGTGCATACTAATATATGACTGTATAAAATGAAACTATTTTATTAAGTGGAGGAATAAATTAGAGGCGTAATAAGGTATATTTATTGAGCAATGGGTTACCACAGGTTTGACTGTACAGGGTGATAGGCAGATTAAACTCTTGTCATGCAAGCGGCGAAATCGTGATTATCTTTGCAAACAGTTTGGATCCTGATGAGAAGCCACGTTACGTGGCGTCTCATCAGGATCTATACTGTTTGACACTCTGATCCTGTTTGAAAAAGAATTTCTAAAAATTATACTTTTATAACAGTAGCAGACGCCAATAGTTGCAGACGACAAAATCACTCAGCATACAAAGATTTAACAGATTTGTATGGTCACAGGTTACCAGATCAGGTTGTTGTGGTATGTCAGATAGATACAGTGTCAGTTACAACTTAAAGAGTCATAGAGTGTCAGGTTTCTACTTAAAGAGTTACAGAGTGTCGATTACAACTTAAAGAGTTATCCTTACTGTTGCTGAACAAGTTGCCACTTCTTTAACCCATTACCCCATAAATACGCCTTTTAACACCTTTAAATTAATACTTCACTGAAGAAAATAGTTCCAATTTATACAGTCATTATACGGTCATGAATATGTATCATAAGAAATGTTTTCTATATTCTAGCAGATGATAACTTAAGGCAGGCTGAAATTAAATCAGAATGCGCCTCGAAGGCGCATTCTGCTTTACTTTCAACCTGCTTTAAGTGGACACCTTTATTCAATACTAGAAACAGGCTAGGGGTTAATCGGTTAAAAATATAATTTACTTTCGATACTTTTCTTGAAAAATGCTGCCATAATACATTATATCTGTTACTGATCATCCTTTCCATGCAGTACTAGCTACATGTGGTACAAATTAAATTTCTAACAAATTGTATAAAAGGTAGATGCTTAGTAAATTGTTGGTTATGTGAGAAAAAGAATCAGTTACTCGTCGATGTTTAAGACAAGTTGATCTCAAACTCATCTAGAATAGAAAAGTTAAATTATTAAGCTCGCCAGAGCTGGATCGCTTAATAACATTTCAATTCTAGACTTGTTTGAGATCAGCTTGTCTTAAACATCGACTCATGACAGATCCTATATATCTCATCCAGGTTCAAACTGTTTACAACAGATATATGTAATATAATATGCCTTGAACAAGAGTAGGTCTAAAATTCCGGTTCATAGTCAAAAGTTTAGCGAGTTTATAATGCTGGTATCATGCAACATAATCAAATATTTCTAAGGATTTCTTGATATGAAAAATGATCTCCTTGGTTAGCTTAATGCAGCTCAAAAGTAATGCAGAATGCTCCTTTTGTGCTGCATTAAACAGTTACCTTTCTAAAACATTGCTCAAGCATGTTTTATGTCTGGTCTTTCAATAGAAGTTTAATTGTTATTGTTCCAAAAGTGGGTCACATTATAGGTGAATGACATTACAATTACCGTGGAGAATACGTTATTCTTTCCCGATTAAACGCAAACTCAAAGCACTAAAACCTAGAAATTTAAAGTACAACTTTTGGACAATTCTGAGAATTCATATTTATCTTTGTGGCAAACAGTTTGGAGCCTGATCAGAAGCCGGGTTACCCGGCGTCTGATCTGGCTCCAACTGTTTGCAATAGAAAAAATAACTTTAGCGTAAATGCGTTTATTGGGAAAGAATAACGTTTTCTCCACTGTAAGTCGGTCACATTAGGTGAATGACATTGCACTTAAATGTCAGAAAACAGGAGGTCCCTGAAAACTGATCACAGAAACATTAATTTTGTATCAAAGATTGTCACCTTACCCTGCATAACCCTTAGCCTGCCACTCACGACTATAGCTCCATATGCAAACAGCTTGGATCCAGATGAGACACCGAGTAACTCGGCGTCTCATCCGGATCCAAGCTGTTTGACACTCGGACAACATTTTCAGCAATTTTGAGCAACTTAGAAGCACTTTGAAACTTGAAGCAGACGAGAAATATAGCAGACGACAATTTATTTGGCGGGCTAAGGGTTAATCCTTTGTGCCCATGTAGAGCTTCAAGGACGTGTGGCTGCTGAACCCTTTCCCCAAAGAATTGCCTTTTAGTACATGTAATGAAGCCCTCTGCTGAAGAAAGTAGATCTAATTAATGCAGTCATAAACATGTTCAATAAGAAATACTTTCTATATATCTAGATGGTAGCTTAACCCTTTCCCCCATAGAAGCGCCTTTTAGCGCATTCAGTTTATTCTTGCTCTGAAGAAAATAGTTCCAATTTATACATTCATAAATATGTATAATACAAAATATTTTCTATATTCTAGCAGATGATAGCTTAAAGCAGGCTGAAAGTGAAGCAGAATGCGCTTAAAGCGCATTCTGCTTTACTTTCAACCTGTTTTAAGTGGACACCTACATTCAATACTAGAGATATGCTATGGGGGAAAGGGTTAAAGTGGGCTGAAAGTAAAGCAGAATGCAAATTCTGTTTTACTTTCAACCTGGTTTTAGTTATCATTTGTCTTCAAAATTAGATAAAAGCTATAGGGTAAATAGTTAAATGATTTTTGTTTTACCCAATGTTGATTTCAGTAAAGAGAGATGGTTGCTTAACCCATTACCCCATAAATACGCCTTTTTACGACTTTAATTTATTCCTTCACAGTAGAAAATTGTTCCAATTTATTCAGTTATGAATATGTAAAATAAGAAATATTTGCTATATACTAGCAGATTGAAGCTTAAAGCAGGCTGAAAGTAAAGCAGAATGTGCCTTAAGGCACATTCTGCTTTACTTTCAACCTGCTTTAAGTGGTTCCCTATTTTCAAAACTTAAATCAGGCTATGGAGTAATGGGTTAAAGCAAACTGAAAGTAAAGCAGAATGCTCTTTAAGGAGAATTATGCTATACAGTTTCAGCCTGTTTAATTGCTTTGATGTAGGAAATATTTCTTTGTTACATATTCATGACTGAGTAAATTGGAACTATTTTGTCCAGTGGAGGAATAAATATTAAAGGCTTAAAAATGGGTTAATGTAAAAAAAAATGATGATGGGACAATAACATATACAGTGAAACCCCTCTAAACAGGACATGTGTGGGGACAACAAAAACATCTGGTTTAGAGGAGGTTTTGGTTTAGAGGGGTTTTAACCCATAGCTTGTTTCTATGGAAGGTAGCTGACCACTTAAAGCAGGTTAAAAGTATAAAGCAAAATGCACCTGGTTTTAACCCATAGCTTGTTTCTATGGAAGGTAGCTGACAACTTAAAGCAGGTTGAAAGTAAAGCAGAATGCGCCTTTAGGCGCATTCTGCTTTACTTTTAACCTGCTTTAAGCTAAAATCTGCTAGAATATAGAAACTATTTCTGATGATATATGTTTCATGAATATTTTTCTTCAGTGAAGGAATAAATCAAAGGCGTAAAAATGGGAGGGAAATATGGGACCAAAGTTTTTGTCCGGTTTAGAGAGAATTCCGGTATTTAGAGGTTCCGGTTTAGAGGGGTTATACTGTATCAGGGTATAATGGCAGCTAATTAACCATCACAAAAAGAGACCAAGCCATCCTATTCTTAACCCATTGATCCATGGTGAAGCATGTATGATGATCATTTACAAACAGCCAAGTCATAGTTAACCAAATGCTCTACTTTGCCCGCTTAATTGATTTCTTATTGTCACACATTTTGTACCTACATTAGTTTAGGGGTGATTATATACAGTGCCCCCTCCCCACAACGGCCCAGTAATAAAAAACGACTCCCTGCTTACAACAATGCTTGCTGCTGTTCCCCAAATAAGACATTTATGTCTAATGCTTTCACTGCTTGTAATCGTCTGCTTTAAAGACGTATCTGGGAGTTTTTTCTAGCGCGGAGAATTTTTTTAAACTTTGCATATAAGTAAATTGATATAAATGAAAGTAAAAACAGTCTTCAAAAACATAGGTCGCCTTGCTACTTTTTGTATAATTTACGCTTTTTTAGAAGTACTTAATAATATTCAAATTTTCTGAAATTAGGCCTCATAAGAAGAAAGTCCATCAAACACACAAATATCGATACTTCAAGTCCAATTTTAATTAATTACATGTATATGGAATAGTGTTACAAATGAATGTAAAATAATTAGATTTGAGTGGCATTATATAGATTTTACGCATTAAATATGTGCAAAATGAACTCGAAAATCGTAAAAAAATCGAGCCTTTTTGCAAAAATAAAAAATTCTAGCGCGGAGAATTTCCTATTTTTTTCTATAACAGTAGATAATTATATAACAAGTATAGAACCAATGAGAAAACAGTACCTCGCCTTGCTCGTTTCAGAGATATGTTCAATTTTATTACCTCCCTTTATCAGTGAATATGCACTTTTTTAACAACTTTTTTTTAAATGTTATACTTTATACAATAATACCCACAGCTATACATAAATGTCTTGCATTGTGACATATATTATGAACTTTAGAAAGTTCTGCTGAAAAATGCAGTGTTGTCTTCATCTCAAGTCGGAGTGAAAAATGAAATGCCCCCTCCCCCCTAAATATGATGCTGATGGTGCATAATTCATTCATTCTTTATTCACAACTTTATGTTTATTTTCACACATATTTTCTTTGGCTTAAAACCCATTAAAGCTATATGATAAATGAATAAAGCTACATAGAGCTGCATGCATATTCATACATCAAAGGGAGGTAATACATGTTCAAATATTTCAGTTCAGAATGTAGGAAGTATCCATACTCAAACACTGAATTTGGAATAGGTAACTGGTAAGATATAGGATATATGCTCAGAACAAGCTTTTTGTAAAATCAAGGTCAAAGGTCAAGGTCACAGTGACCTGAAAATGGTATGCGACACTTCGCCATCCAAAGATGAACTCACACACCTAATTTGTTATCGGTAGCTGATGTGACAAAGGAAATATACTCTGGACAAAAAGTAGACCCACCAATAAACACATCTACAATCATTATTCAATGTGGGCAGTGAGTTAACATAACCATTCATAAGATAAAATATCATAACAAGAGCGTGCGCAGTGCGGCAAAACACGCCTGTCATGGCCGGCGGGTGTCAAAGTCGTCCGGACTCAGGCCCACTGGAAAAAGTCGCCCGGAGTCCAGGCCCGACTATCGATTTCAAAAAGACTATCACAGGAAGGGGCATTCTGTCCCTGCATCCGACTCCGAGTCAATGTCAACACTAAATTCACTCCCTGTCACATTATGATTATTAACGCTGTCTCGAGTCGGCGAGTTCCTGGTGAAAAAACTAATGTTTTCCAGAGATTTCGAGCACTTTTTTGTCACAAATGATCCTGATTTGCGTCTCTTCATATCCCCAGGAATTTTAAAAGTTTTTTAACGATATATAACGATAGTTGAGTAAATATTGTATTCGCGAAATCCGATGATCTAGACGCTGTTGTGATCGTAAATAATTACACCCGCGATAGGAAAATACAGAAAAGAGCGGAAAGGACATGCGTGTTTGGGATGCGCAGTAACAACTCCCGGATACGTCTTTAAATTGTTGATTGCTGTTATATATCAAAGTTATGTATTAGACATTTTGACAGCAGAAACATAAAGATGAGTGACAAACAGTTTGAACCCAGTTCAGACGCCATGCGGCGTCTGTTCTGGGTTCAAACTATTTGCAAATGACATTGTACTCTTAGGGTATTCAATAAATGTTCCCTCCCTATAACAACTCCCTCAGAACAACACACATGATCTTTGTCTCTCAGTATGTGTTGTTATAGAGAGAGAGCACTTTGTAATGTATTAACCCTTTCCCTTATAGAAGCGACTTTTAGCACATGCATTTTATTCATCCGCTGAAGAAAATAGTTCCAAATTATACCGTAACGAATATGTGTCATATTTAATACTTTCCTTATTCTAGCAGGTAATAGCTTAAAGCAGGCTGAAAGTAAAGCAGAATGCGCCATATTGTGCATTCTGCTTTACTTTCAACCTGCTTTAAGTAGCCACCTTTTTTCAAAACTAGAAACAGGCTATCTGGTAATGGGTTAACCCTAACACTGCTGATTTTCTAAATTAACTCTTCTCTTTTCTAATTAACCAAGTTTACTCCTTAGAAACATATTTTTACACCTTTTATTTATTCCTCTACTAAAGAAAATAGTTCCAATTTATACAGTTTGAAATACTTCCCATATCCATGATGGACCCCTGTGGAATACTTGCTAGTGGTTAGAAAGAATAGTTCCTGAATTGAAGGTTATACTAATGTTATTGTCACATTGTAAACAAGACTCTTGTAGTGTTTCATGTTATGGCAGACTTGCAAGGTCATGCATGCAATACCCTATTTTGAGGTACCTTTGTGTCATTTGTAAACAGCTATGCTAAAAATATCATTCATAAAAAATAGTGCTCATAAAAAGTGCAATTACGTGTATTACATTTCATGTCTAAACTTTTTGCATCCTAACGGGAAGGGACGTGATAACCTTTGCAAACAGTTAGATAGGGATTACCAAATGAGACACCATGTACAGAAATATGTTGTGAGTTTGATCTCTGCTTGGGGTAAGAATAATGATTGAACGGGTTAAATTTAAGGTTATTGGCCCCTATTTACTTCAATTTAACTACGTACTCGACAGTGTGTTTCTAGTTTTGAAAACCGGTTACCTTTTAAAATAGGTTGAAAGTAAAGCAGAATGTGCCTAAACCTTTCAACCCTACATGGTTACTGTTAATACATGTATATGCAAACAGTGTAGATCCTGAACAGAGGGCTCCTATCTGAGCCCTCTGATCAGGGTCTACACTAGCTGTTTGATGTTTTCATTGGTTTTTAGCTCGCCTGTACGAAGTACATGACAAGCTATTGCAATACCCCCGGTGTAGTTGTCGTCGTCGGCGTTGTCGTGAACGGCGTAAACAATTTTAACAAAATGTCTATAACTTCTATGTCCCTTGAGGTATTGCTTTCATAGTTGGTATGTGTGTGTATATGGACAAGACCTTTCCATGCACAGAATAATTTGGACCCCTGTGACCTTGACCTTGGACTTAGGGCCCGCATTTAGGTTTCGAAATCTGTGTTTAGGTTTCGAAAAATGCCTATAACTTCTATGTCCCTTGAGGTATTGCTTTCATAGTTGGTATGTGTGTGTATATGGACAAGACCTTTCCATGCACAGAAAAATTTGGACCCCCTTGACCTTGAACTTAGGGCCAGCGTTTAGGTTTCGAAATCTGTGTTTAGGTTTCGAAAAATGCCTATAACTTCTATGTCCCTTGAGGTATTGCTTTCATAGTTGGTATGTGTGTGTATATGGACAAGACCTATCTATGCACAGAAAAATTTGGACCCCTGTGACCTTGACCGTGAGCTAAGGGCCAGCGTTTAGGTTTCGAAATCTGTGTTTAGGTTTCGAAAAATGCCTATAACTTCTATGTCCCTTGAGGTATTGCTTTTATAGTTGGTATGTGTGTGTATATGGACAAGTCCTTTCCATGCACAGAATAATTGGGACCCTGTGACCTTGACCTTGAACTTAGGGCCCGCGTTTAGGTTTCGAAATCTGTGTTTAGGTTTCGAAAAATGCCTATAACTTCTATGTCTTTTGAGGTATTGCTTTCATAGTTGGTATGTGTGTGTATATGGACAAGACCTTTCCATGCACAGAAAAATTTGGACCCCTGTGACCTTGACCTTGAACTTAGGGCCCGCGTTTAGGTTTCGAAATCTGTGTTTTGGTTTCGAAAAATGCCTATAACTTCTATGTCCCTTGAGGTATTGCTTTCATAGTTGGTATGTGTGTGTATATGGACAAGACCTTTCCATGCACAGAAACATTTGGACCCCTGTGACCTTGACCTTGAACTTAGGGCCCGCGTTTAGGTTTCAAAATCTGTGTTTAGGTTTCGAAAAATGCCTATAACTTCTATGTCCCTTGAGGTATTGCTTTCATAGTTGGTATGTGTGTGTATATGGACAAGACCTATCTATGCACAGAAACATTTGGACCCCTGTGACCTTGATCTTGAACTCAAGGCCCACGTTTAGGTTTCGAAATCTGTGTTTAGGTTTCGAAAAATTCCTATAACTTCTATGTCCCTTGAGGTATTGCTTTCATAGTTGGTATGTGTGTGTATATGGACAAGACCTTTCCATGCGCAGAAAAATGTGGACCCCTGTGACCTTGACCTTGAACTTAGGGCCCGTGTTTAGGTTTCGAAATCTGTGTTTAGGTTTCGAAAAATGCCTATAACTTCTATGTCCCTTGAGGGTAGCTTTCATAGTTGGTATGTGTGTGTATGTGTATATGGACAAGACCTTTCCATGCACAGAAAAATTTGGACCCCTGTGACCTTGACCTTGAACTTAGATCCAGGGTTAAGGTTTCAAAATCTGTGTTTAGGTTTCAAAAAATGCTTATATTTCCTATGTCCCCTGAGGTGTAACTTCATACATGTATTTGATTTTCATATGTATATGGACAAGACCTTTCCATGCAGGCAAAAAGGTTGATCTCGGTGACCTTGAGTGTGCTTTTAAGTTTCTAAATGTGCCGATGGCGAGCTTTGTTGTCTCTCTGACAACTCTTGTTGTTGTCACAGTAGACTGCAAAATTGGTTCAAAATACCTGTACTAGAAGAGTCCAAAAGGATTATAAATACCCTCAAGAGAAATTTAAGGTTAAAAGGGCTGAGGTGTATTCTGCATTACTTTCTAATTTGCTTTAAGTTTTCATCTGCTAGGATTCAGTACAGAGAGTATTACAGTGTTTAGAGGAGAATTAAATTAAAGGCATTAATTATCGAGTAGAGGGTTAACCCATTACCCCATAGCCTGATTTAAGTTTTGAAAATTGGTGAGCACTATTATTAAGCAGGTTGAAAGTAAAGCAGAATGTGCCTTAAGGCACATTTTGCTTTACTTTCAGCCTGCTTTAAGCTTCCATTTGCTAGTATATAGCAAATATTTCTTATTACATAATCATAACTATAAATTGGAACCATTTTCTACGGTGAAGCAATAAATTAAAGGCATAAAAAAGGTGTACGGTATTTATGGGGTAATGGGCTAAAGAAAGACATCTTTTTCAGAATGAGAAGAGCTTAGACCTACATGACATTGTAATAACTAATATGTATTTAGGCTTTGCCTATGGACGGAAAAAAGCAAAATTATACTAATGAAAACGGAATAGATCTATCACCAGTGTGTATCAGTTCGTTGTGTATTCCAGATCACACTCGAGGCTACGCCTCTCGTGACTGAGATCTGGATTACCCAACCGACTCGAACTTTTATTTTATACCTAAAGTGTTTGGGACAAGATCTATATATATGTTGTTCAACCAAATAATCAAATAGATCTATAAGCACCCGTGTATACAGTGTTAAAAGTTAAAACTCCTCCGTACACCTATAATGCAATCTGAAACTATTTTTGGAAGTCATATGACCACCAATAATGACGTCATTATTTATATTTTGATGGCGTATTGGTAATCCGTTATTTTTATCGGTTCGATTGAGAAGTAGATTTTTGTAAATAACGTTCATTTAAGCGTTTAAGGGTATGAATTGAACTGTTTGAAGCTTTGTCATTTGGAGAAAATCATTTCAAGTGAGTGTTGGGGGTTATTCATGCTTAAAATGGTTTAAAAATAGCACCGAAATCGGGAATTCCGAAACGTCACGTACAACTCTTCGTAAAAGCCGTGACGTCATCATCCAAGATGTCAGCCCCCATGTTTTGTAGTTGCCTAGTTTTGAGGAAATTATTCACGCGCAAATCAAACACTTTTCAAAGTCTGTCAGTGATTGAATAAAATTGGAATACCTTTGGTTTTATCATGCATTACTTAAGAACGGAAAAAAGGCAAGCCTTTTTTCCGTATAAACATGATAAAAAATTATTCATAAAAGTGCAAATAAAGATTTTAGCTGCAACAACAGGAAAAATATTTCTATTACGACCACTAATAAGAAGGCTAATTGATTGTTTAAAAGAGAGATGACAGCTTTAATTAAGCTTGGTGAAAGTAAAACAGGAGTCTTTTGCCATAAATTGTTCAGACCACTTGCCCAAAACAGACAAAAATTGCTTTTTTAGCTCGCCTGTATATACGTAGTACCTGACGAGCTATTGCAATACCCCCGGTGTAGTCATCGCCGTCGTTGTCGTCAAGACAAGACCTTTGCATGGACAGAATTTTTTTTACCCCTGTGACCTTGACCTTGAACTTAGGGCCTGCGTTTAGGTTTCGAAATCTGTGTTTAAGTTTAGAAAAATGCCTTTAACTTCTATTTCCCTTGAGGTATTGCTTCAATAGTTGGTATGTGTGTGTATATGGACAAGACTTTTCCATGCACAGAAAAATTTTGACCCCTGTGACCTTGACCTTGAACTAAGGGCCTGCGTTTAGGCTTCGAAATCTGTGTTTAGGTTTCGAAAAATGCCTTTAAATTTCTATGTCCCTTGAGGTATTGCTTCCATAGTTGGTATGTGTGTGTATATGGACAAGACCTTTCTATGCACAGAACAATTTAGACCCCTGTGACCTTGACCTTGAACTTAGGGCCTGCGTTTAGGTTTCGAAATCTGTGTTTAGGTTTCGAAAAATGCCTTAAACTTCTATTTCCCTTGAGGTATTGCTTCAATAGTTGGTATGTGTGTGTATATGGACAAGACCTTTCCATGCACAGAAAATTTTTGACCCCTGTGACCTTGACCTTGAACTTATGGCCTGCGTTTAGGTTTCGAAATCTGTGTTTAGGTTTCGAAAAATGCCTTTAAACTTCTATGTCCCTTGAGGTATTGCTTCCATAGTTGGTATGTGTGTGTATATGGACAAGTCCTTTCCATGCACAGAAAATGTTTGACCCCTGTGACCTTGACCTTGAACTTAGGGCTTGCGTTTAGGTTTCGAAATCTGCGTTTAAGTTTAGAAAAATGCCTTTAACTTCTATTTCCCTTGAAGTATTGCTTTCATAGTTGGTATGTATGTGTATATGGGCAAGACCTTTACATGCACAGAAAAATTTAGACCCCTGTGACCTTGACCTTGAACTTATGGCCTGTGTTTAGGTTTCGAAATCTGCGTTTAGGTTTTGAAAAATGCCTTTAACTTCTATATCCCTTTAGGTATTGCTTCCATAGTCTGTATGTGTTTGTATGTAGACAAGACCTTTCCATGCTCAGAAAAATTTAGACCCCTGTGACCTTGACCTTGAACTTAGGGCCTGTGTTTAGGTTTCGAAATCTGCATTTAGGTTTCGAAAAATGCCTTTAACTTCTATGTCCCTTGAGGTATTGCTTTCATAGTTGGTATGTATGTGTATATGGACAAGACCTTTACATGCACAGAAAAATTTAGACCCCTGTGACCTTGACCTTGAACTTAGGGCCTGTGTTTAGGTTTCGAAATCTGCGTTTAGATTTCGAAAATCCATTTAACTTCTATATCCTTTGAGGTATTGCTTTCATAGTTGGTATGCGTGTGTATATGGACAAGACCTTTCCATGCACAGATAAATTTGGACCCTTGTGACCTTGAACTTTAGGGCCTGTGTTTAGGTTTTGAAAAATGCCTTTTACTTCTATGTCCCTTGAGGTATTGCTTTCATAGTTGGTTTATGTGTGTATATGGACAAGGCCCCTGTGACCTTGACTTTGAACTTAGGGCCAATGTTTAGGTTTCGAAATCTGTGTTTTGGTTTTTCAAAATTTTTATTTCTCCTATGTCCATTGAAATATTCCTTTCATATTCAGTTTGCATGTGTATATGGACAACATCTTGCCTTGCATGCAAAATGTTTGAGCCCTCTGACCTTGACCTTGAACTAAGGACCCGCGTTCAGGTTTCAAAGTCTGCATTTAGGTTTCTCAAAATTTCTTTAACTCATATATCCATTGAGATAATTCTTTCATATTTGGCATGCATGTGTATATGGACACGATCTTTCCATGCATCCTAAAAAATTAGCCCAGTGTCCTTGACCTTGAACTAAGGTCGCGAAAGGTTTTAAGTTTCGAAATCTGCGTTTAGGTTTCAAAAATGCTTATAATTCCTATGTCCCTTGAGGTGTTATTTTCATATTTGATTTGCCAGTGTATATGGACAAGACCTTTCCATGCAGGCAAAAAGGTTGACCTCTGTGACCTTGAGTGTGCTTTTAAGTTTCTAAAGGTGCCGGTGGCGAGCTTTGTTGTCTCTCTGACAATTCTTGTTCACTGTAATATTTCAAATTCTGATCCAAATGTCACTTTTCTGAATCAGAAAGCACTTGCCTTGGGCTTCAGGCAAATACTGAAGTTTATAAGCATTGCTTAAAGCAATAACCTGCCCTTAAACACCAAATAATTAACAAACACAAGTTGTTATTTTAGAGGGTTTTAACTGTATGTACAAATGACTAATGTCACTTCTGAAAATGTCATCTGCAAACATGTTTGTCTCTGCACCAGAAATAGCATTAGTTCCCTAACTCTTTGCATGCTAGCGGTGGATAATACCCCTCAGTGATTATCTTTGCAAACAGCTTGGATCCAGATGAGACGCCACGTAACGACCCTGAATTTAAAAGAAATTTTGAAAATTCTATTTTAAGAACAGTAGCAGACGATAATTGTAGCAGACAAAAAAATTACCAAGCATGTAAAGAGCTAAAAATTTAAAAGTCATACAGTCTGTGATAGCATGCTACAGTGTTTTTGGCCTATGTGGCCATTTCGAATTTTTGTTTAGTGTTATCCCCTCAATGTTGATATTTGTCTTTGGCGTACTCAAATATTATTTGTTTGACATTTGTGTATTTTACCATCAAAGGCAGATAGGAATTTTAAAACTGTACACATGCATTAAGAAAAGAGATGTTCTCTTGCATGACGTATATTAACCCTCTCGGTTGGTTGCATCTACAGTCTGATCAGGTCTCCAGATAAGAGGGAGTATATAAGCTGAACAAACCAACATTTGCTCACTCATTATATATAGCAACAAATCCTATGGTGTTGCTGCTCATTAGATTTCTGAAAGACAAGTTTCTGCCATATACAGGATAAGATAATGCAGAAAGCTCCTATAGTGAGTTTTGTTCTGTATTATTTTTATCATTCATTGAATAACTACCCCATGCTGTATATCATATACCTGGGTGAAATAAAGTTATGTTCTGTTCTTTCTGTTCACTTGTACAAGAGACTGCTTATCCCATTACCCCATCGATAGTATCTTTCCAGTTTTGAAAACAGGTGACAATTTAAAGCCGGTTGAAAGTAAAGCAGAATGCGCCTTACGGCGCATTCTGCTTTACTTTCAGCCTGCTTTAAGCTATCACCTGATAGAATATAGAAAATATTTAGTTTGCTACATAATTCCTGGCTGTATAAGTTGGAACTATTTCTTTTAGTTGAGGAAAAAATTAAAGTCGTAAAAAAACGTATTTATGAGGTTACTGTAAATGGGTTAAAGATGATTTGTTGAATTTGCTTGTTATGCATTTTGACACTGGACAAAATAGTTCTACTTTATACAGTCATGAATATGCACTGGTCTGCAAGAAACAGTTTCTATATTTTAGCAGATGGTAGCTTAAAGCAGGCTGAATGTAAAGCAGAATGTTCAGGCACCGTATGCTTTACCTTCAACACGCTTTAAGTGATCACCTGTCTTCAATACTTGAAACATGCACCATAAGAAAAATATTCTGTATCCTAGCAAATGGTAGCTTAAAGCTGGCCAAAATTCCAGCAGAATGAAGCTTACGACACTTTCTGTTTACTTTAAACCTGTTTTAAAGGATTACCTATCTTTAACCCTTTCCCCAATAGAAGCGACTTTTAGTGGATATGATTTAATTATTCATGCGCTGAAGAAAATAATTCCAATTTAATCAGTAATGTATCATAGGGAATCTTTTCTATATTATAGCACATGAAACTTTAAAGCAGGCTGAAAGTAAAGCAGGGCGCATTCTGCTTTACTTTCAACCTGCTTTAAGTAGTCACCTATCTTAAGTACGAGAAATAGGCTATCAGGTAAGGGGTAAATACTAGAATCAAGCTTAATAAGGGAAATAGTTAATACAGGTTTTATGGTATGTAAGTCAGTGATGCATGAACATGCATACATGTATTCTTGTGAGAAAATATTGGATGGCAATTTAAAGTAGGGACCTCAGGATAAGAATTTATATTTAACTATTGGTAGTGACTAGGGGTACGTGACCGTACCTCTAATTTTTGAAATTAGCGGTACGGTCACGTACCCCTAGTGAGCCCTGTGAGGGTTGACTAGGGGTATGTGAGTCATTTACACTATGAAGCAACACATTAGTTTGACTGCAGATACGTTTTTGTGATAGTAATATTAATAATCTCTCATTTCTACCTTTCCAAATGGATATTTAATGGAGAAAAACAAAGAAACTATGACACATATTCGCCACCCAACTTGTTTTCACGTCAGCGATGAGAATAGATCGAGGGCTTAGCGCAAGACTATTCTAACTCCATTTTCAGAAATTATTCAGGAACTGGAAAAAACTGTTTCCTTCTTATTATAATGGCTTTGATAAACCTTTTTGTTCATCAACACACCTCAAAGCCCTTAAGAAACAACATATAATTTGAATTTTTCAAAAAAAGAAGTTTATTTTGATTTTAAACACATTTCTTGAGTTAGAATAGTCTTGCACCAGAAATTCCCCTTATCGTAAGGAATTTTTTGTGCAAAACTATTCTATCTCAAGTTAGAATAGTTTTGCACTTACAAAAAATGCCAAATGCAAATGGATTTGGAAGCAAAACTATTCTAACTTAACTTTTGGTATTCTTAGAGTACCTTTTGAATGCTCTTAAATTTACATATTAATGTGTGAGCCATTTGGATAAACTTTCACTTACTGAGGTTGTCTATAAGTGGGTAAAGTAAGAATAAATGAAGCTAAAACTTTCAGAGCTGCACCTGCCTACATGAGTTCAGATATTCCAGATGAAATGTAAAAGTGCTGTATATTGAATTAGTAAATGTAAGAAATATCCATTTTAAACTCATCTGTTTTTCGAAGAGAAAAAAAGAAGCTTTTGTCGTCACTCAGGCATCCGCATTGTTGTCTTCATTGATGTTGTCGTCTGAAATCTTAACATTAATTTTAGAATCTTAAAATTGGCCATAACTTCTTTAACTTTTCATCTACAACCTTCATTTTTGGTATGTATGCTAATCTTGATAAGTCCTATCCATAAATACAAAATGTTTTACCAAATGACCTTGAACTTGACCTCTTTGACCTAATTTTAAGCTATTTTTTCCCGAAATCTTAAAATTGGCCATAACTTAATGTTTAATCTACAGTCTTCAATTTTGGTATGCATATTCACTTTTATTCATCTTGTCAAGTCCTATTCATACATACCAAATTATTTTACCAATTCACATTGACCTTTGACCAAATTTTACTGTATTTTTCACTGATCTTCAAAAACAGACGAGCGTTGGTACCCACATGGGGTGCTCTTGTTTTAAAGACTTGACAATTTTTAAACAAAAATTCATGTGTTAAATAAGCACCTAAAATTGTCTGGGATGTTTGACATTTTGAAAGCAGTGTTGCATTTCAATGCTTCCAAAAGTAAATCCACTGTCACAATCACATTTGCAGCATTTTTTGATATTTTGGTTCAATATTAGGTGGGAGTTTGTTTTTTTATACTAGGCTGCAGTCGGTTAGCTATTTTATCAACAAATCTTAAAGGACTGCAAGAAAAAGTTTTGTTAAAAATTGCATGTTTTTAAAGAATGCCCAATTGCTGCTTGCCTATTCACACAGCTTGGTTTCAAACACTGTAATGAACTACAGTTAAGTACCCAATTTTGAAAAAATATGTTTTCTTTAACATATTGTCAACATTTATTGACTTGGTTGGTTTGTTGACATCCTTTTCTGCAATCTATGGACAAGTTGGATGCCCAAGTGAGAGGAGAGAAGAAACAGAAAACCTGGGCGCGATGCCCTACTCTTTTTATCAACATAGTTCTCTGGTTCTTTCAGAAACCCAGTGTAAAGCACTGATACATCGGACATCGGTTTATTTTCTCAAAGGTATCATCGAATGTCAGCAGTGTAATATCTTCAGTTAACTTATTCTGCTGATTTGGTAGAATATGTGATTCCTTGTAACAGACCAATCTGATGAGACCTTCCAGAGTTCCCTTTAGATGACAGACCTATATCATCAATGTTCCAGACTAATCATTGGATGACAGACCTATATCATTGATGATCCAGAACAATCTTTGAATGACAGACATATATCATTGATGTTCCAGACTAATCTTTGGATGACAGACCTATAAATCATCAATGTTCTAGACTAATCTTTAGATGACAGACCTATATCATCAATGTTCTAGACTAATCTTTGGATGACAGACCTATATCATTGATGTTCCAGACTCATATTTGGATGACAGACCTATATCATTGATGTTCCAGACTAATCTTTGGATGACAGACCTATATCATCAATGTTCTAGACTAATCTTTGGATGACAGACCTATATCATCAATGTTCCAGACTAATCTTTGGATGACAGACCTATATCATCAATGTTCAAACTAATCTTTGGATGACAGACCTATATCATCAATGTTCTAGACTAATCTTTGGATGACGGACCTATATCATTGATGTTCCAGACTCATCTTTGGATGACAGACCTATATCATCAATGTTCAAGAGTAACCTTGGGATATCATTAATGTTCAAGATTAGTTTGTAACAAACCTTTTTCATCACAGTTCCTAACCAATCTCTGGGTGACAGATCTATATCATCAATAGTTCCGCAGAGTGGCAAGCCTACAAGTAGGGATGGCACAATAGTCGATAGTAGCGGTTTATCGTGATTGGTGAAGTCATGATAGCTGACTTTCGATTGTAAAATAAAACTATCGATTCTATTGGCGATAGTTTGAGCCACTATCTATAGTTGGACTTATATCACATGTAAAACTTGTTTACAAATACATAGCTCTCTCCACGAGTTGTACCAGAATTTTGATTTTGTTCCCAGTGTGTGTTTTAGTCTCTTTTAATACCTTTTCCTACAGGTTGTTTTCAATATTGAAGACAGATGGTTGCTTAAGGCAGGTTGAAAGTAAAGCAGAATATGCGATAAGGCACACTCTGCTCTACTTTCAGTCTTTCAGCTTTAAGCTACCATCCACTAGGATATAGGAAGTATCATTTTTCATGGTTTACATTCATAAAGTACATGAGATAAACTATCGTGACAGTACTGCAACAGTGAATCCAACTATTGATAGTCTATCATAGTGTTTTCAACTATCGATAACTATCATGATAGCAATATTGATCACAATAGTCAGCCCTACCTACAAGTATCTCATCAATGTTTCATTTTCATAAAGAACTTGTACTAAACTAAATGTGACCTAAAATGATACCCAAATAAGTAAAATTACTGAGATGCTTGAATAGTTCAATAGATTGTCAGCACACTTTAATTCAAAACTTACATATTTTTTTCCCCCTTTTTGTATGAAATTGATTCATGTTAAAAAAACACATTTTCTGACAACCTTATTCAGAACAAAGCATGTTAAAATTGCCACCAAACTGATTATTTAGCTACATGTATTTGCAAGCTTTTTTTTTTTTTTTTTTAAATATTTGTTTCCAAGTGACAGTTGTTTTACAAACTAGGCAAGAAAAAATAAATAAATGAAATCAATATAGGCCATGTAATGGAAAGCATCTAGTAAATAAGTATTTGTGATTGGCATTGGTTAATAGAAAAGTCCAATGTAGTATCTATCTGTATTTGTTCCAATCTACTCGTGTAATACAAAAACAATCAAGATTGACTTATGAAATTAAAAGTATTTTCAGGATTTTTAAAAGGAATTTGAAAAAGTATGTCTAAGGTTAGGTAGGAAACCCAGTGCCACTCTTTGTTTCATTTCTTTTTATTCTACATTACTGTAAAATGCTCATGCAAAACTGGCTTCCTAATCATGACTTGAAAAAGGTAATTTTTCTGATGAAATGTTGGAATATTTTTGAATTTATGCTCTAAACATAGAGCTTTTGGGGCTCTTTTAAAACACATCAATAAGACAGGTTCCTTTGAGTCATAAAAGTATGTTTAAATCACCAATAAATAATGTTAACCCCTGTAAACTTCTCAAACAAATACCCCCTGTCTCTATAAATTGAGGGGGAGGGGATGGGGCAGAGGTCCACAGCCAGTTAATGTACAGGATCATGTAATTTGTCCTTGCTAATTTTTGTAACGGTATAATATTAGTGGTACTCGGGGATTCATTCCCGGCTGATGAAGATCATGTTGCCCGAGCCGTTAGCCGAGGGTTGCATGATTTTCTTCAGCCGGGAATAATACCCAACGTACCCTGGTAAGAAACTGCATAATGAATTTATTTTACTGCAAAGTTTTCGCTGTTGAAGTGAATAATTTCAATTCATTTTGGCATTTGTCGTGTCACTAGAAAGCGCTCCGTATAAACATTTAAAATATCGCATATTTAAATTGTGATATGTTGAAGAGGCTCTGATACTAGGAAGGATAAGTTTGTAAGATTTCTTTCAAAATCATGGGCTGGTTAAAAAATCTTGGGCCATTTCGTAAATTGTAGGCCACTTCTCCTAAATCGTAAGCAGAGTTTACCTCACAACACCAAAACAGAAGACGTGTGTAGATTACGTCATATTTCTGACAGTTGTTATTCAAAAGAAAAATGTGCACGCCTGTAGACGTTGACATCAAACTTTTACAGAACAGAAAAACAGCCGGCTGTTCAAAGATCAAAACCGCTATTGGTTCTTAGCCGAGATGGACTTAATAACGGAGGTTACACAATTGATGGTGCACACCCCTGTCAAGCAGTCAGCCATCTTTATTTCTGTAAAACAAGATTGAGGGACCTGTCAACCATTGAAATAGTTGCATTTCTTATGATTTCTATGTACCCTGTCAGCTCACACTGGGTACGTCGGCTCACATCTACGGCTCGTTTGCCAATCAGAAATAAGGAATTTACTTTGCCTTATAATAATGTTTAATAGAATAGCAAAAGAAAGAACACTTTAAAAGCCTAAAATTTATACACAACAAGTTCGGGAAAACTAATAAGGCATCGAAAATTCACATAACAGTCAATTTCTAACATGACATTGTACTTAACCGTTATTCTGCTGAGTTGGAATGTAAACATTTTGAATTTTTTCATAGTGCTTTTATAGAAAACATGTGTTGAAACTGCAATTCAAATCACCAGGTCTCTTTTAGAGACAATTTGAATGTGATGTCAAGCCTTGTTTTCAAGAAAAATTAGTACAAATGTACCACCAAATACATTTGTCATCTGCTTATCTCCCCTTCAGTGAGCTAAAAATCAATAGATTCCATTCAATATAATTGCTGCACAGTTTAGAAGCAGTTTTATGATGCCAGAAACATGATTTACTATGTCACCAACATTTAATTATGTCTTCAAAATCAAGTTAGAATAGTCTTACACTTTGAATCTAAACTATTCAAACTGAATTAAAACGCAAAACTATGCTAACTCAAGTTAGAATAGTTTTGCACTGAAACCGCCAACCACTTTCAAAATTTTATTGTGCAAAACTATTCTAAATCAAGTTAGAATAGTCTTGCACCAAGATTATTATCACTTTGAGATAGAATATTTTTTTAAAATATTAATATTTTCAAAACTTCTTGGAATATTACCATAATATTTTTACACATTATGTATCTAATGAATTTATACCAATAAATGTAAAAAAACGTTTTTTGAAAAAAAATTGAGTTAGAATAGTCTTGCGCTAAGCCCTCGAGATGTATTCCGAATATAGGGTATGGTGTCAGATACACCCGATATCTGAAATCCGTGACCTATGTTAAGTTCTTTTCTTATAAATGTGATTCAAAGGTAGCTTGTTATAAATTACTGCTGCTGTCTAAGCTTCCTAACTTAGCTTTGAATATAAAGTGTTAAGAATATAGAAACTATAGCGAAGCTTCTGCTCCAATCAAGTATCGACACTTAATATTATAAGTTTGCTGTTTAATGATCTGTTAGAAAATCCACTCGAAAAACATGGTTGACAAAGGATCGCAATTAAACAGTGCAATTATTCTAAACAAAGCTGGTATTGGATAATTATACATGCTTGTAAAAATGTGTTAACATTCTTTATTCGTACATGTAGGTAGGACACACTTAGTCTTCGCTGCCGTCACAAATGAATAACATCATTCGTGCTGCCATTAAAAAATGCCGATAATGGGAAAAAATGATGAAATTTCCTTGCTTTTATGCGTTAAACAGCTAGAAAAGAAGGTAGAAATGAGATATTATTAATATTAACATCGATATTAACATATTTACAGACAAAATAAAGTGTTGCTATATAGTATTTAAGACTCACGTACCCCTAGTCAACCCTCACAGGGCTCGCTAGGGGTACGTGACCGTACCGCTAATTTCAAAAATTAGAGGTACGGTCACGTACCCCTAGTCACTACCTTAACTATTTGTACATTAATAGCAAACTGTGATTACATTTGCAAACAACTTGGATCCAGATGAGAAGCCCTGTAACACGGCATATCTCTGATTGAGAAAAAATGATCAGGAATCAAATAGTTTGACATTTTAAATCTGTAAAAGTTTGATTCTAAAATAGTAGCAGGAGAGAGGTTTTGATGTAGGTCAAGTCCAGCTGATGTGCTGCAGTTATGCCCAATCTTGTTGCATACTATACATGTGGTCAGATATACAGTACAACCTCTCTATTGCGACAACTTAAACGGAGACTAATTGATTGGATTACAGACAGATGACAGCTTAAAGCAAGGTGACAATGAAACAGAAAGCTCCTAAAGGAGCTTTCTGTTCGACTGTCACCTTGCTTTAAGCAGTCACCTGTCATAAACACCTTTAACTTAACACAGTTTAGTGATCGTAATAGAGGGGTTCTACTGTACAGTCAAATCTTGTGTTATACTCCTGGGACAATAAATGTAGCAACACAGTGATTATTAGAGACATGCATGTAACTGCATAAAGTTGCTGATATGTGAGCTTTCTTAGTTAACTTTTGTCCTGCATTAGCTGCTATCCAGGGCTCCAGAAAAGGGGAGTATTTCGAAAACAAAAATCTCTATTTCTGCTTTAATCCCTGTGGTGTCACTACTCCCTCTTATCTGGAGCCCTGTGCTACCTGATGTAAAGAGTACTTATTATAAGTTTGATTACAAGAGGATGATCTGTTTTATCCACTCGATCATAAGCCCTATAGATGATTTAAAAAAGTTCCCCCTTACAGTGTACCTGTGAAGAGTTATTTTATAAAACTTGTTCTTTTCATACAATGTAGACTCCGATCAGAGCCCTCTGATCATGGTCTACATTTTTCAATAAGCACTTTTGAAAAAGCAGACAACAATTTTGAAATGGACAATGATAAAGCAGGATAAGGGATATGCAGGATCAACCCAGATATTGACACTAAATCTTATGAAATTTTCAAATATTATGAAATAGATGACCATGGGTAAATTTCCTGTAACCCTTTAACTCTTTCCTCCCTGAAACTTTAAATGGAAAATTCCAGTTTCCATCTCAGTCTAGTCCATTTCTGACTTTTAAGGGTTGTTTTTGTAAATGTTTGGCCTTGTGACAAACAGTGAAGACCCTGATCAGAGGGCTCCTATGACCCTCTGATCTGGGTCTTCACTGTTTGCATAGGACAAGTGTTCTATTCACATGTACACTGTTTACAAAAGACGCCAATATGTGTGACTTAGGGTTCAAAGGGTTAATCAGACTTCAGTGAGCCCAAACATTATCGCTGGACTCATGAGTAAACATGAGAAACAATTATATAAGAACTTAGTTATTTTAAGTACCTTTAACACATTAATAAAGCCCTAGAGAAGAGTATACTAATTACTTACCAAACTTTAACCCATTACCCCATAGACTGTTTCTAGTTGTGATGGCAGGTGACAACTTAAAGCAGGTTGAAAGTAAAGCAGAATGCACCTTGAGGCGCATTCTGCTTTACTTTCAGCCTGCTTTAAGCTACCATCTGCTAGGATTTCTTATGATACAGATTCATGACTGTATAAAAGGGAAGTATTTTCTTCAGTGGAGGAATAAAAAGGCATATTTATGGTAGAATTGGTTAATACCCGTGAAGAGTACACTTGCAGAGGTTTCTCTTGAGTTTTCAAATTTGAGGGTCTCTGAATTAATAATCGATTCCCACTGTGTAGAACAAAGAACACCAATTTAGGAGTCATTTGTGAAAATTTGTGGTCCTCTTCTATATAATTTGAGTGTCCAGGAAATCCCTGTACTTGTCCTATGCAAACAGTGTATACCTTGATCAGAGAGCTTAAATTTATAGGAGCCATCTGATTAGGATATGCACTGTTTGCCATGTTGCAATAAATTGAAATTGTTAAATTCAAACTTAAATAAGGAAACATCGACTAGACTTAATTGGACTGTCTGGTAAATTCTACACATCCCAGAGTATGAGTGGTTGTAGAGAAAGAAGAAACTTATTATTTGAAATACACATGTTACATGGTGCTCAGTGTCTTAACTCTTTGAACCCTAGTCCCGCATATAGGCGTGCTTTTCAAACACTGTACATGTGAATAGTACACTTGTCCTATGCAAACAGTGAAGACCCTGATCAGAGGGCTCCGAAAGGAGCCCTCTGATCAGGGTCTTCACTGTTTGTCACAATGCCAAACATTGACAAAAACAAACCTTAAAAGTCAGAAATGGACTAGACTAAAATGGAAACTAGAATTGTCCATTTAAAGTTTCAGGGAGGAAAGAGTTAAAATAGCTCTTTGTTAGGGTATTGTAGAGATATGAAAAGACAGTACATGTAGTTCTCTTTATGTCATAATAAACAAAGCAGGCATGCATGCAAATATCGAGTTGCATTCCTGTACAATATATATTCTGACCCTAGTTCCATTGGGTACAGAGGATATATTGAATTTCTTGATGTATTCCAGAAGAGAGACTCGCTAGAACTGAGTACTTACTATCAGTACACAACTACGTATAATCCCTAGTCACACGACTTAAAATCTATGAGGCATAGATAAGTGAAAAGTCATTACTCATTAAAACCTCTATTACAACCACTGAATCGTGTTAATTATAAGGTGTTTATGTAAGGTGAATGTTTAAAGCAAATTAGTTGTTAGACTTGCAGTGAAAGGTAAATTTTCATTGAACCCTATTGTATGGGATTTTGAGTTTTAAGAAATTACTTTGTGATAAATTTCCTAATACATGTATATGTACATGCATACTTTATTATCCCCTGCCGAAAGGCAGAGGGATACTGTTTTAGGTCTGTCCGTCCGGCTGTGCGTGCGTGCGTCACGTTTTCCGTCCGCAACTGTATCTTCGAAACCGATAAACAGATTTGGATGAAACTTGGTATACTTATTTGTCATCATAGGAGCACCGTGGGAAATCAATTTTTTTTCAGAAAATTTTAGGAATTTATGAGTTATCTGCCCTTTTTGTGTTAAAAATGTCCGTCCGTGTGTCCGTCACGTTTTCCGTCCGCAACTGTATCTCCGAAACCAATAAACAGATTTGGATGAAACTTGGTATACTTATTTGTCATCATAGGAGCACCGTGGGAAATCAATTTTTTTTCAGAAAATTATAGGAATTTATGAGTTATCTGCCCTTTTTGTGTTAAAAATGCCATATTTAACAGTTTACACTCTAGCAACTACAGTATTCAACATATTTTGTTTATACTTGCACACAATGTCTATAAGTACAAGTTCTTGCAGGTGTGCAATTATTGTAAAAAAAGGATACTTGTGACAAGAGTTATCTGCCCTTGAAGTACTTAAAAATGCTTTATTTTGATATTTTTTACATACTAGAGCCTATAAATATGCATGGATTTTGAAAAAACTTTCTTGAATTATGTATGGCTATTAGTTTTCAAATGAATTTGATTATTGTTGAAAACGGAGAAATGAGTCATGAGTTATCTGCCCTTGATAAGTAAAAAATGCCGTATTTAACTGTTTTTATACGCCCGTCATCGACGGTCGTATTATGGTATACCCAGCGCTGTCCGTACGTCCGTCCGTACGTCCGTCCGTACGTCCGTCCGTCCGTTAACTTTTCTTGTTAGCGCTCTCTCACCTTCATTTATTTACCGATTTTGATTAAACTTCCTACAAATATTCCATACCACAATAGCTCGGATGAGTTCGCGTTTCAGACGTTGGCGGCTATTTTTAGCAGAGTTATGCCCCTTTATTGTCAAAAATGGGCATTTTAAAAAAAAAAAAGAACTTTTTTTTTAATTATTCAATTTATTTCAAATTTGATATGGTGATACAATGAATGAAGTTACTTAACATATATTACGGGTTTTTGGTTTGACTTCGTATTTTCAGAGTTATGCCCCTTTACACAATTTTTTTAACAATATATTGTTTCTTGATTATAATTTTACTTACATTTTGTCTATTGTAACCAAATTTCATATTTATCTTTCTCATCATGCAGGGAAGGCACCTGTGAATTTTGGTTCCTGTTAAATAATTTTTCTATGAGTTATGCCCCTTTACATCCTTAAAATTTAAAATAAGCCACACTTCGTCCGTTAACTTTTCTTCTTAGCGCTCTCTCACCTTCATTTATTGACCGATTTTAATTAAACTTCCTACAAATATTCCATACCACAATAGTTCGGACGAGTTTGCGTTTCAGACGTTGGCGACTTTTTTTTAGCAGAGTTATGCCCCTTTATTGTCAAAAATGGGCATTTTTTAAAAAAACAACAGAACTTTTTTATTTTTGATTCAATTGATTTCAAATTTGATATGGTGATACAATGAATGAAGTGACATAATATATATTACGGGTTTTTGGTTTGACTCTGTATTTTCAGAGTTATGCCCCTTCACACAATTTTTTTAACAATATATTGTTTCCTGATAATAATTTTACTTACAGTTTGTCTATTGTAACCAAATTTCATATTTAGCTTTCTCATCATACAGGGAAGGCACCTGTGAATTTTGGTTCCTGTTAAATTTCAGACGTTGGCGACTATTTTTAGCAGAGTAATGCCCCCTTTATTGTCAAAAATGGGCATTTTTTTAAAAACCCAGAACTTTTTTCTTGACTATCGCAATACTATCGGGATAGTACTTGAGCTATCGCAATACTACAGCATAGTCTTTTTGAGATCGATAGTCGGGCCTACACTCCAGGCGACTTTTTCCAGTCGGCCTGAGTCTGGACGACTTTGACACCCGCCGGCCGTGACGGGCGTATTTTGCCGCACTGCGGTGCTCTTGTTACTCTCTGGCAACTACAATTATGAATGGATTTAAATGATACTTGCACACAATGTCTATAAGTAAAAGTTCTTGTAGGTGTGCTATTATTGTCAAAAAAGGATACTTGTGGCAAGAGTTATCTGCCCTTGATGTACTTAGAAATGCTAGAAAATGCTTTATTTTAATATTGTTTACATCCTAGTATCTATAAATATGCATGGATTTTGATAAAAAAAAATCTTAAACTATGTATGGCTATTAGTTTTCAAATAATTGTTATCATTTTTGAAAACGGAGAAACTAGTCAACAGTTATCTGCCCTTGATGACTCGAAAAACCATATTTAACAGTTTTTACCATCTAGAAACTACAGTCTTTAATGGATTTTGATTTAACTTACACACAATGTATATAAATATAAGGGTTGCAATTATTGTCAAAAAAGGATACTTTGTGGCAAGAGTTATCTGCCCTTTATGTACTTAGTAATGCTCAACATGGCTTTATTGTTTACATGCTATTGTGTACAAATGTGAATGGATTTTGAAAAAAATAAATTAAATCATATATTGCTATTATTTATAGAATGAGTTCAATTATTGTCGAAAATGTGCAAATTAGTCAAGAATACTCTACCCTTGAAGAGTTGAAAATGTGTTAACACTCCAGTAAATTCTACAGTTCTGAATTTTTTTTAATAATACTTCCACACAATTATAAGTTCTTGAAAGTGTTTAATTACTGTTGAATTTGAATCAAGAGTTACCTGCCCCTGTCATACTTAGATTTATAATGCTACAAACGGCTTTATTTTTGTATTGTTTAGGCTTTAACATGTACAAAATTGAATGGATTTTATAAAACTTTGTAATAAGCTTTTGAATGTTGATCTTTAAAGACACTTAAGACAGGTGATCACCATTTGCCCCTTCCTCCCACATTAAAGTTTGCCACTTTCTTCTGGAAAATCGCTGCGGCAGGGGATATCAGCTCTAAGGTGCTTGTTTGGGCTGGTTTTGCTCAGAAAGTTTACGAGTCTTTATTCACATTGTTAAAGCTGTAGTCCAATAAATGCAACTCCCTATAATTGCTCCTTTAATAGGAGCTTTTTGTTTTACTGTCACATTGCTTTCAGCTGTTACCTGTCTATAATACAATCAATTAGCTTTTGTTTAACCCTTTGAACCCTAGTCCCGCAAATAGGCGTTCTTTTCAAACTTTGTACATGTGAATAGTACAATTGTCCTGTGCAAACAGTGAAGACCCAGATCAGAGGGCTCCGAAAGGAGCCCTCTGATCAGGGTCTTCACTGTTTGTCATAATGCCAAACATTGACAAAAACAACCCTTAAAAGTCAGAAATGGACGACTAAAATGGAAACTGGAATTGTCCATTTAAAGTTTCAGGGAGGAAAGAGTTAAGTGGTCGTAATAGAGAGGTTTGACTGTATATAGATTAGCGGTATGCACATGCACACGTCTTCAGGTGTTGCATCATGATGCCCAATGTCATATTGCCTCTTCTCCTATCTACAGGGTAAAAGGTTATCTGTGAAGCCTTATTCAACATCCTCTTAACCCTTAGCCTGCCACTCACGACTATAGCTCCATATGCAAACAGCTTGGATCCGGATGAGACGCCGAGTAACTCGGCGTCTCATCCGGATCCAAGCTGTTTGACACTCGGACAACATTTTCAGCAACTTTGAAGCACTTTTAAACTTGAAGCAGACGAGAAATATAGTAGACGACAATTTATTTGGCGGGCTAAGGGTTAACCTTTTCACTACCAGGGAGATAGTCTCCCTCTAAGATGTTGTCTGCTTTTATTTGTCAAGTAAAGAAATAAGCCATTTTTGGCTAAAAAAAAACATGATATGAGTGTCAGACCATTTGGATCCTGATCATACAGAGTAATTTAGCATCTGGTCAGGATATAAATTGAAAATTTTAGATTTCAAAGCTCATGGGATGAAGGAGAAAGGGGTTAAGCCCTTGAGTCCTGAGTAAACGTCATTTGCTGAAATGTCATTTGTTTGTATTTTGAATGTGGTTTCTTTCTTCATATTTGCAAATTTATAATCTGAGTGACAAACAGTTAGGATTCTGATCCAAGTAACTTGGCGTTTGATCAGGGTCCAACCAATGTTCCAGATTATGGGAGTTAATTGCAAAAGCTTAAATCTTTATTTCTGCATTAAACCCTATGGTGTTACTATTCATTAGAATCCTCTCTTCGAGACGATTCTAATGAGTAGTCACACCATAGGATGTAATGCAGAAATGAATGAAAAAATGTTGATTTTGTTCAGGATACTGACCCTCTTATCTAGAGCCCTGTCCAACCTGCTCACAAATGTAAAGACAGCTCATTTGACAGTTAGGATTCTGATCCAAGGAACTTGGCAATTGATCAGGGCAAACATAATTCCAGATAAGGGGAGGGAGTATTTCAAAAACGTAAATCTTTATTTCTGCATTAAACCCTTTGGTGTTACTACTCGTTAGAATCGTCTTGAAGAGACGATTCTAACGAGTAGTAACACCATAGGGTCTAATGCAGAAATGAATGAGAAAATGTTGAATTTGTTCAGTTTACTCCCTCTTATCTGGAGCCTTATGAGTGTCCAAACAGGACAGCTTAACCGTCCCGGTCAAAAGGTCTACTCATGTTGTACCTGTGTGAACTTTGACATTTACTATTGTAGTCTAGACATTCTTGCCCTCTGATAACCTTGAGCCGAAGGACATTCATGTAATTCCTAACCTTTACGATGCTAGTCAGTAGTGGTGAATATTTGTAGTTTGGATCCAGATAGGCGGCAACTGGGCAGAATCAAAGCTAATTGCCACTTTGATTTTATTTCTGAAATATTTACATGTATTTCTATAATTTAACACTAGGATGCTTATGGTGAAACTGCGATTTACTTCTGCAAACAGTTTAGGTGCAGATTATACTAAGGATACAGAGTCTATTGGTGTCTCATCTGGATCCAAACTATTTTGACACCCAGACACTATTTTGAAAAGAAAACTGTTTCTGAAGAGCACAACAATTGTTGTCGAACTAAAGTCATCACAATTGACAGATATGAATGCAAGACAGCATATGTCTTCAAGAAAGCTGGTCAATCTGCTAAGGGATGTTACTGATACCAGAAAATTCAGATATAATGGTAAAGGTTATTCCCCTTTTCCACCATCCAGAATGAAGCACTTTCAGCTCTTTTAACACCATAGACCTGTTCAAAATATACTCATTACATTTGCAAACAGCATAGACACAGATCAGAGGGCTCCTATAGGAGCCCTCTGATCTGGATCTATGCTGTTTGCTAATTCAGACTAGTATTTATTAAACTACCAAGAATTCCAAGTAGACTGGTTCATGTTTTGGCAACTATAATATGATCGGAAAATTGAACATAAAAACCCACAAGAGTTTCATATTTGTTGAAAGAGTTTACTTTCTATTTTCAGTGAAATCCTGAGAGTTGTGGACTCCCTCCAGCTGACAGCAACTAAGAAAGTGGCTACCCCAGTTAACTGGAAGGTAAGAACATCTACAGTGCTTCATCCCTACAGCGGCCCTCCAAACAATGATTCCCTCCCTACAACAATGCTTATGACTGTTCTCCAACCATGACAATAATGTCAAACTGCAATATCTTCTGCTTAAATTGTTGTTTTCTGTTTTTAGCTCACCTGAGCCAAATGCTAAAGGTGAGCTTATGTGATGTCCCTCAGTGTCCATCATCGTTCAACATGCGTCGTCATTAACAATTTCTTCACCTGACATCTCCTCCTATACCACTTGACAGATTTCAACTAAGCTTTACTGTGAGGAATGTTCTTTGGGTGAAGTTCTTTCAAATTTGTTCAAAGAATTAAAAACAATGCAGAACTCTGGTTGCCATGGCAACAGAGGTGAACAAATCTATTGTATAAAAACTCAAGGGGCTAGAGCTTAGATATTTATCACATTGTATCATCTACAGTTCCCTTATCAAGACTCTCAAAATTATGCCACTGGAGTCAAATTTGGCGCTACCCTAATGTCACAGTTTTACATAGAGTTATAGTAACAATTTCAAATGTCTCTCTCTAAAACTTACATCACCAGTGCTTTGATATTTTGCATAGCGACACATATTGATTTTCTTTACCAATATTGTTGAAATTGTTTCAGTCGGTTGCATTTCTAAGTCATTTCTAGATCACAGGTGCTAAAAATAGGTTGGTTTTTTTCAATGAAAACTTATATTCTTTGTGTGAAACCCTAGTTATATAATACACAGAGCTTAGATAGTTGGCACATGTAATCATCTACAAGTCTTATATCAATTTTTTTTACATAAATTATAGTGAAATTTTCAAACATTTCCTCTAAAAATAATATGGCCAGAGCTTTGATACTTTGATACCGAACACTTTCTGAGAAGAAGATTTTTCTAGATTTTGTGCACAAGCCATGGCAACAAGACCATTGCCCCATCCAGTTTTTTCTGAACAACTTTTCATTCACCCACCCTACTGATGCTTCTGATGAAGTCTGGTTACACTGGGGTTATTGGTTTCAGAGAAGAAGACGTTTGCAATTGTCGACAGACAGACGAACGACGGACAGAGCTGTACCACAATAGCTCACCTTGAGCACTTTGTGCTAAATGGTTTTTTAGCTCACCTGAGCACAAAGTGCTCAAGGTGAGCTTTTGTGGTCGGTCTTTGTCCGGCGTCCGTCGTCGTGCGTTGTGCGTCAACAATTTCTTCAAACATCTTCTTCTCCAAAACTACTGGCTGGATTGCAACCAAACTTCACAGGAATGTTCCTTGGGTCAAGCTCTTTCAAATTTGTTCAAAGAATTTGAAACAATGCAGAACTCTGGTTGCCATGGCAACCAAAGTGAAAAAATGAGGAAATCTTAAAAAATCTTCTTGTGAAAAACCAAAAGGGCCAGAGCTTAGATATTTGGCACATAGCATCATCTACAGGTCCTCTATCAAATTTGTTCAAATTTTGCCCCTGGGGTCAAAATTGACCCCGCCCCGGGGGTCACCGTTTTACATAGAGTTATATAGTGAAAAGTTCAAACATCTTTTTCTCTGAAACCAATATGACCAGAGCTTTGATATTTGGCATGGTATAAATTCTAGAGGTATTTGACATATATTGTTGAATTAGTTCCGGTCTGTTGTATATCTAGGTCACAAGAGCTAAAAATAGATTTTTTCAATGAGAACTTAAAAAATCTTCTTGTCTGAAACCATAGTACACTAAGCTTAGATATTTTGAACATAGCATCATCTACAGGTCCTCTATCAAAGTTGTTCAAATTTTGTCCCTGGGGTAAAAATTGGCCCCGCCCCGGGGGTCACAGTTTTACATAGAGTTATATAGTGAAATGTTCAAACATCTTTTTCTCTGAAACTAATATGACCAGAGCTTTGATATTTGGCATGGTATAACTTCTAGAAGTCCTTCACATATACTGTTGAATTGGTTTCGGTCTGTTGCATATCTGGGTCACCGGAGCTAAAAATAGATTTTTTTCAAAGAAAACTTCAAAAATCTTCTTGTCTGAAACCATAGTACACTGAGTTTAGATATTTTGCTCATAGCATCGTCTACAGGTCCTGTATCAAAATTGTTCAAATTTTACCCCTGGGGTCAAAATTGGCCCCACCCCGGGGGTCACCCTTTTACATAGAGTTACATAGTGAAATGTTCAAACATCTTTTACTCAGAAACCAATATGGCCAGAGCTTTGATACTTGGCATGGTGTTACTTCTAGAGGTCCTTCACATATATTGATGAATTGGTTCTGGTCTGTTGCATATCTGGGTTACCGGAGCTAAAAATAGATTTTTTTCAATGAAAACTTCAAAAATCTTCTTGTCTGAAACCATAGTACACTGAGTTTAGATATTTTGCACATAACATCAACTACAGGTTCTCTATCAAAGTTGTTCAAATTTTGCCCCACCCTTGAGGTCACCTTTTACAAATCTTCTTTTCTGAAATCAAGTGACCCATCCTAGTGTCACCATGGACAGGTGAGCGATCAAGGGCCATTCTGGCCCTCTTGTTTAAAGTTTTGACGTATAACCGTTTTTGTAATACAAAGTTTTATGAAACAGGACCCTGATGACAGCTTAAAGCAAGGTGAAAGACAGAAACCTTCACCTTTCTTTAAGCAGTCATCTGTAGGAGCTTTGTTGTGCTTTTCTGTTTTAAACACCTAATAATTTGACACAATAAAGTGGCAGTAATAGAGTGTTATGCATACATACATCATACAGTAGGCTTATGTTGAATACTCTGAGAGTTTTTAGCTCACCTGGCACAAAGTAATAATGTTAGCTTTTAGGATCAATTAATGGATGTATGTTGTCTGTCTGTTCACAATTTGTTCGTTTACAATCTAGCAGTTATAAATTTCATCCAATCTTCATGAAACTGATGAGTCTTGTTGATATCTAGGTCAAGTTTGAATCGGGGTCATGTTGGGTCAAAAACTAAGTCACTACAGATCTCATTGGATCTTTTTGAAACTTGGTCAAAGTATTTACCTCAATGATATCTAGGTAATGTTTGAATGTGGGTCATGGTCGGTCAAAAAACTAGGTCACTAGGTCAAATCATCTAAACTTGTTACACTCTAGAGGCTATAACTCTAATTGGATTTTAATGAAACTTGGTCAGAATGTTTGCCTCATCGATATCTAGGTCAAGTTTGAATAGGAGTCATGTTGGGTTAATAACAAGGTCACTAGGTCAAATCATCGGAAAACCTTGTTAACACTCGAGAGGCTTCCATTCTTATTGGATCTTAATGAACCTTGGTCAAAATGTTTGCCACATTGATATATAGGTCAAGTTTGAATGTTGGTCATGTTCAGTTAAAAACTAGGTCACTAGGTCAAATCATAGGAAAACCTTGTTAACCCTCTAGAGGCTTCAAATCTCATTGGATTTCAATGTAACTTGGTCAAAATGTTTGCCTAATTATTATCTAGGTAAAGTTTGAATGTGGGTCATGGCGGGTCAAAAACTAGGTCAAATCAAAGAAAAACTGTCAAACCTCTAGAAAGCTACAAATCTCATTATATCAGAATGAAATATTGTCAGAATGTTTGCCTACATGAACTATTGGTCGAATTCAAATGTGGATTGTGTCTGGTCAAAAGCTAGGTCACTAGGTCATTGAAAAATCTTGTTAAGACTCTAAAGGTTGATTGTGGGTCATGTCCAGTCATAATCTATGTCACTATAGGTCAAGTTTTACATGGTGAATAAGGTGAGCGATTTAGGACCATATGGTGGCCCTTGTTATTATTGTATTCTCTACTCTTTACAGCAAGGAGATGACTGCATGGTTGTTCCGTCGGTGAAACAAGAGGAATGTGCAACCCTTTTCCCAAAAGGTGTGGAGACAAAGGAAGTGCCCTCTGGGAAGGGATACCTGAGGATTACTAAGCAACCCTCGTAGTGAATACACATCCATTAAAACATCTCATATGAACACTACAACAATAGAGCTACAGTAAAACCTTTGTAGAGCACCTATTAACCCGTTGCCTAATAATCTGGGGCCCGTTTCATAAAACTTCTTACGACAAATGTTGTCGTAAGTCAGATTATAAAAGTATCAATTTCTTTTTATTTCTCCATCGAATCCTGTCTTGTGACATCTTTTTGGAATCGTCTTGAAAAGACTATTCCAAAAAGATGTCACAAGACAGGATTAGATAGAGATATCACAGATTAAATGTATTTTAAAGTTTTAACTTACGATAACATTTGTCGTAAGATGTTTTATGAAACGGGCCCCAGTTTTGTTTTGAAGACCAGTGACCACATTAAGCAGGTTGAAAGTAAAGTAGAATGTGTGCATTGTGATTTACTTTCAGCCTGCTTTAAGCTACAATCTACTACAATGTAGAATTTTTTATTTATCTTACATACTCATGACTATAAGTTGGAAACTATATTCTTCAATGGAAAAATAAATTTATTGAGTAAAAATTCATATCTAATTATTGAATCCTGGATGTATTTTTGGAAAGTGAAAAATTAATATGCTGCTAAGCCCTTTTGACTGTTAACCCTTAATTTACCCCATAGCCTGTTTCTAGTTTTGAAGACAGGTGACTACTTAAAGCAGGTTGAAAGTAAAGCAGAATGCACATTTAGGTGCATTCTGCTTTACTTTCAGCCTGCTTTAAGCTATTATCTGCTAGAATGTAGAACATATTTCTTATCATACATATTCATGACTGTATAAATTGGAACTATTTTCTTTAGTGGAAGAATAATAATATACAGGCCTAAAATGGATAATTAATGGGTTAACCCATTACCCCATAAAAACGCCTTTTTATACCTTTAATTTATTGCTCCACTGAAGAAAATAGTTCCAATTTATACAGTTATGAATATGTATGATTAGAACTATTTTCTATATTCTAGCAGATGATAGCTTAAAGCAGGCTCAAAGTAAAGCAGAATGTGCCTTAAGGCACATTCTGCTTTACTTTCAACCTGCTTTAAGTGGTCACCTATTTTCAAAACTAGAAACAAGCTATGGGGTAATGGGTTAAGTGACTACAGGTTTTACTGAATCTCCATCTATATCCATGTACATGTGTAATCATGATGAACTATCTTCTGTACTGAATCGGCTGTTAGTGGTTAGCACTTCTCTAGATAAAGGAAACATATTTTGACAACTTAAGTCATTATGTCGGCACTAAACCCTATGGTGTGACTACTCATTAGAATTGTCTGGGAGATGAATCTAATGAGTAGTCAAACCATAGAGTTTAATGCAGAGCTTGAAAGTTGCCTTTTGAGAGCTTAATGCAGAGTGAGACAGGGCTGCCATTTCTCCTAAATCTTCGGATTTTTTTTCTAGTATATGGTAGCTTAAAGCAGACTGAAAGTAAAGAAGAATGCGCCTTAAGGCGCATTCTGCTTTACTTCCAGTCTGCTTTAAGTAGTCACGTGTCAACAAAACTAGAAACAGGCGATGGGGTAAAGGTATGATTAATAAAATCAAACTTGAAAAATGCAAATTTGGAAATCTTAGGATTTTTCATGTCAACTTATGGCAGCCCTGGTGAGAGAATTTCAGCAGAGTCCTACCCTTTACTCCATTATAAGCCTGGTTCTAGTTTTGAAATCAGGTGACTACTTTAAAGCAGACTTAAGCTACTATCTGCTACAGTTTTTTGTCTGTTGCACATTAATTATGTTATAATGTGGAACTACTTTCTTTAGTGGAGGAATTAATTAAAATGTGTTAAAATGTGTATCTATATGGAGTTAACGGTTAATGGTTGTTGACCATGTGACTCTATCATTTTCTGGGCTGCCATAAGTTGATCATGAAGAATCCAAAAATTTCCAAATGTTCAATTTTGCAAAAGCGATTTTAAGAATTGTACCTTTAACCCTTATACCTCATAGTCTGCTTTTAGTTTTGAGGACTTATGGCAACTTAAAGCAGGTTGGAAGTAAAGCAGAATGCGCCTTAAGGCGCATTCTGCTTTACTTTCAGGCTGCTTTAAGCTACCATCTGCTAGGATAAAACACGAAAATCTGGAGAAATGGCAGCCCTGCAATTTCAGGTATTGTACTATCACATTAAAAGTTACATTGTTACAAAACAAAAAGGAAAAACATTGCTGATAATCTTTTGATTGTGTGTTAAGTGATTTTGATATTATTGGAGAAATAAAGCTGTACAGCCCTAAGATTTTGTTGCTTGTTGTATATGTTTAACCCATTACCCCATAACATGTTTCTAGTCTTGAAGATATGTGACTACTTAAAGCAGGTTGAAAGTAAAGCAGAATGCGCATAAAGCCGCATTTTGCTTTACTTTTAACCTGCTTTAAGCTACAACCTGCTAGAATGTAGAAAATATATAGATCTACTAAGACGAAAAAGAAACGCAGGGTACATAAAATATTCAATATTTTTTTTATTACTTGGCCTAAATTTATGAAAATCGGTAGCTTGAATATCTTGGCTAATATCCACAATTTCCGGTGGATAAAATCACGTAATCTCCTTAAAGTTCGCCGTACGCGGGGAAGGTGTGAAAATGCAAAACACCCGTGTAAAATTTTGATGACGAGATATTCAATTGTTAAAATCAGTCAATGGTGTACTTTTGAAGTGACACATTGATTTACGGAATTAAAAACTCCTTTCAACATCTTCGAAGTATGGTACGCTTAATCAAAGTTCAGAGGGGGCAAGCTGTTGTACCACTATTGGTACGTCGAGGCTAACCACAGGCTGTTGCTTAGTTCAATGTGCATTTCTCGTCTATAGAACGTCTTGTCAGACGCATGCGAGAGAAATCTTGTTCAAAGTTTTTGGCTAGAGTTATTCCCCTTGCTGTGGGACCAGATTTTCTAACATGACCCTATAGACAACTATTAATGCATAAGAAAATCTTAAAACATCTTCTTCTCAAAAACCCAAAGGCCCAGACCTTTGATATTTGGTATGTATCATAACCTAATGATCTTCTACCAAGATTGTTCAAAGTTTGACCCTGGGGCCAAAAATGGCCCTGCCCTGGGGCTTATCAGTTTTTCTTAGGAAAACCTTAAAAAATCTTCTCCTCAGAAACTGTATGGCCTAGATCATTAATATTTGACATGTAGCTTTGCCATATGGTCCTCTACCAAGATTGTTCAAATTATGACCCCCGGGTCAAAATTGGCCCCGCCCCGGGGCTTATCAGTTTTACATAGACTTATATAGGAAAACCTTTTAAAATCTTTTTCTCTCAAACTGTATGGCCTAGATCTTTAATATTTGACATACAGCTTTGCCTTGTGGTCCTCTACCAATATTGTTCAAATTATGACCCCGGGTCAAAAATTGCCACGCCCTCGGGCCTATTAGTTTTTCATAGGAAAACCTTTAAAAATCTTCTTCTCTGAAACCGTAAGGCCAAGATCATTTATATTTGACATGTAGCTTTGCCCTATGGTACTCTACCAAGATTGTTCAAATTATGACCCCTTGATCAAATTTGGCCCCGCCCGGGGCTTATCAGTTTTACATAGACTTATATAGGAAAACCTTTAAAAATCTTCTACTCTGAAACTGTAAGGCCCAGATTCTTAATATTTGACATATAACTTTGCCTTGTGGTTCTCTACCAAATGTGTTCAAATTATGACACCCGGGCAAAAATTGGACCCACCCAGTTTTTATAGGAAAACCTTTAAAAATCTTCTTCTCTTGAGCCGTAAGGCCCAGATCATTAATATCTGACATGTAGCTTCGCATTGTGGTCCTCTACCAAGATCAAATTATGGGACCTGGGTCATAGCTATATCAAAATGTTGTCTTGCCCAGTCAGATTCTATGGTACAGTGTCCTCAGGTGAGCAGAACATCTCAGCAGAACATCCTAGCAGAACATTTTAACATTACGTTCGTGGATGAATGTTCTGCTGGCAGAACATCCCAGCAGAACATCCTAGCAGAACATTTTAAAATAACGCTCGTGAATGAATGTTCTGCTAGGATGTTCTGCTGGGATGTTCTGCCAGCAGAACATTCATCCACGAACGTAATGTTAAAATGTTCTGCTAGGATGTTCTGCTGAGATGTTCTGCCAGCAGAACATTCATCAACGAGCGTTATTTGTAAATGTTCTGCTAGGATGTTCTGCTGAGATGTTCTGCCAGCAGAACATTTAATGCTATGTTTATCACCTATGTTTATCAATGTTCTGCTGGGATGTTGTGCTGTGCTGCTGTGCCACCTTCACGGACCTCTTTTAATATAGTTTCAATATTTTTCCTTTTTGCTCAAACAGTAATAATGACACGGATTTTGTGTTACTTCTTCATGCAACAGTTTTGCATTGAGTATTATACAATAGTTCCTCAGGTGAGCGATTTAGGGCCGCGTGCGGCTCTTGTTTTTTAACGCCCGTTTCTCCCACCTATGGGCTAATTTGACGCACACGAGAGCGAGAGAGAGAGTATCGGACACAGAAAACTCGGACGCGGTGTCCTATAAAGTCCCATCCGAAGGACTTGGTCTGGCGGGAGATCAAACTCACGTCTCCTGGTAATAGGTCCGCCGGCATATAAAGTAGTTTACATGTACAAAAGAGAAGGCACTATCCCCCCCCCCCACCCCTTCGAAAGACATCTTTCTACCTTGTCGTGGTTCTTGCGATTCTTTTGTTTATTAGACCGAGAGTATCACCTCTGTAAAGGAAAAGCATGTGAGTGGTTTCCATCCGAAGCGCTGCTTGGTAACGAATGAGATATGCCAAAGCATCTTACTGTAAAAATCTTCATCTCGGCATCAATCGGCGTATACGACCTATTGTGTGTCGCAGTGCCGTAAAACCCAACTCATCCATCCATTACATGTTCCTATACATTTACGTACAGTGGAGAATCTGTTATTCTTTCCCGTTTAAACGCAAACGTACGCAAACGCAAAGCACTAAAACGTAAAAAAGAACAACATTTGGACAATTCTGATATTTCATGTTTATCTTGGTGGCAAACAGTTTGGAGCCAGATCAGACGCCGGGTTACCCGGCGTCTGATCTGGCTCCAAACTGTTTGTAAAAGAAAAAATAGTTTTCGCGTAAACGCGTTTATCGGGAAAGAATAACAGATTCTCCACTGTACGTAACAACTTGTTTCCAGTGGCAATCGTTAGATGCCAGATACGACAATTCGTAACCCGGCATCTGATCATGCTCCAAACTGTTTGGCACTCGGACTAAAATAAAGTCAGAATTGTCAATGAGTTTTCATTTTCTACATTTCACTTAATATATTTTCGTTAAACGGGAACAAATAACGTATTCTCCACTACACCTACATCACTACAGTGTCCCCTCTCTATAACGGCCCTCCTTACAGCAACCCTTGTCGCAATTCCCTAAACAGAGCAATTATGTCCAACGCTTTCATTGCTGCAATATCGTCTGCTTAAAATTGTCGTCTGCTGCTTTTCTCAAAGTGACATAATGGACATTTTGACAGAAAAAACGTAATGATGAGTGACAAACAGATTGAATCCAGATCAGACGCCGCGTTACGCGGCGTCTGATCTGGATTCAAGCTGTTTGTAAATGTAAGCCAATGTCCCTCCCTATAACGACTCCCTCCGAACAACGCACACAATTTTTGTCTCCCATTGGGTGTCGTTGTAGAGAGGGAGCGGAGCGCTGTACAACGAAAGCTATAAAAACTAAGGATTATAGATTTTACATGCATAGGTACGTCGCTTGTTCGTGAAGCGCAAATCATCCTCACCAGTAATGGAAAGATCTTGTAAATCTCTTACAGTGAGAATCTATGTGTGCTGGGTATTTGGAATAGCAGTCATATGTTCGAATCCTACACTAGTGCGTTCAAAGAAAATACCACTGCATGTAGGTGGTCTCTTTGAACTAACGGATCATTGGTGGTCAAAATATACGAACTTCTTCCCTACGGTGATCGAATACGCTTTCGAAGATGTACGAAATAGTTCTCACATTCTACAAGATTACGAACTAAAATTGGTGACGAAAGATACAAAGGTACTGTGGAAAATACGGCTTTCTTGTCCCCTTTAACCCCCTTCACTATCTGTTATGTACACTTGTCTGCTTTTGTTTCTGAAATTTTCATTACAGTGCTCCCTCTCTACAACGACACCTAATGGGAGACACAGATTGTGTGTGATGTTCGGAGGGAGTCGTTATAGAGAGGGAAAAATAAGACTTTGCTTAAATTTGAATTGCGGAAAGGGTCGTTGTAAGGAGGGAGTCGTTCTTGAGAGGACCGTTTTTTCTGCAGAAACATCGATACGAGTGCTAAATAGTTTGAATCCTGATCAGACGCCGCGTGACGCGGCGTCTGATCAGGATTCACACTGTTTAAAAATAAATACTTTATTCGGAGTCGATCAGTAGAAGGATTAACATTTTCACTGCAATATGCGCCTAAAAGCGACTTTGCCAACATATAAGATGCCACGTATTTTTATCCAATGAACCATAGCGACGAGTATGCATACATGCCATTTACTGACAGTGCTTCTATGTAGAGTACACGTTTGTTGATTGAGATTGTTGATATATTTACAAATTTGGGATTAAAATTTACCCACACTGGTAATCTTTCATGTGCAGTTCAAACTCTGAACAGGTATTAAAGGTGTATTGCTGTTACATCGTGTTTTCGCTAAAGCAACATTAGATATTATAACTAAACTTTTATTATTTGATTAGATATGGTCGTCCCTATTCAAACGAATGTCTCTGAAAGTTACATGTACATATGCAATTTTGTACTATAATTCTTGGATTTAAATACACAGACACCTTCCAACGCTGTTCTTGGAGAAATTGGTAGATTTCCACTGTCATTAACATATAATGAAAGATCTTTAAAATTATGGCTTAAGGTAAGGAGCGACTCTCCTATTATTAATTCGTACACTGACCAACTGGAGTCCATACGTGGTGATTCTTGGGCGAAAAAAATATAACGTGTTATAAACGACCTTGTTTGTTCTTATAGTCTTGACAATTTTCGAATTGAAAACATTTGTTTTCCAATTATTAAAAGAAGGTAACGGAATCAGAACATACAAACTTTGAGTAAATCTCTAAGCTTGAATAAAATTTAGTCAATTTTAAAAAAAAAACAATTCTTTAGAAGAGTATTTGGATATATTAAAAATAAAACACTTCGAAAGCAATTAAGATGTCTAAGTGTATGTTCATATTCATTAGAGGTAGAAGTAGAGCGCTGTCATGGAATTGAAAAACATAACAGATTATATTCACTCACTAGGGACACTGAACACACTGATTAACCCATTTATGTCAAATATATTCTTCCATGTCTTATATTGGATTATTCCATTTGTTATCAATGGGAAGCCTGGTCAAAATTTTCATTTTCATTTTTTTATATTGAAATTCCTATCGTCAACTGTGTAGACTCTGATCAGACGCCGCCTAATGCGGCGTCTGATCAGAGTCTACACTGTTTGCCTATGTCCCATATATTGGATCATGGGCACAAATGGGTTAAAAATGGTTAACCTGTCAAAGCAAAGACACACGTATCAGAGTAATGGTTACCAGTGTATACCATAAAAGCAAATGATAGTAAGAAAGATAACAAGAAATGCTTTATATAGACCGGCACATGATCAAAACATACACGGTAATGTCTAACATCTCTTAACAGGACCAGATCTGAAGACTGCTAAGAGGCACTTTCATCAATCATTTAACATCAAATAATGTCGTCAAATGCATTAAAACAATTAACGACCATTCAAACGACAGTTTATTTTAAACCATTAGCCTCATAAGTACGCTTTTTACGCCTTTAACTTTTACAGTGGAGAAAACGTTATTCTTTCCCGTTTAAACGCAAACGAAACGCGAACGCAAAGCACTAAAATGTAGAAGATAACAACTTTTTCAGTTTTTTCAGTATCTATTTTATCTGTGGCAAACATTTTGGAGTCTGATCTGGCTCCAGACTGTTTGCAATGGAAATAATAGTTTTCACGTAAACGCGTTTATTTTTGTCTCCACTGTACCTTCTCCGCAGCAAATAGTCCGACTTTATACAGCCATGAGTATGCAATTTTAGCAATTATACTTTCTATATCCTAGCAGATTGTAGCGTAAAGCAGGCCGAAACTAAAGCAGAAATATACCTATGGGTGAATTCTGCTTAAAGTGGTCATCTGTATTGAATACTCGAAACAGGCTATTTAAAAGGAGTTAACCATTAAATGCCAAATTTAACTATCTGACATAACCCTTAGACGCTCATTATACCGCCAGCTCTATTAACCCTTTTATGATCAAATGATTAGGGGAGAGTTTTATCCCCTCACCGCTTTATTGTCGTCTGCTTCAGTATTGTTGTCTGCAATAAACGTTTCAGACTTATATTTTAAGTGGTATGACTTAATATATATCGATAATAGTGCCAAACAGATTGGGTCCTGGTCAGACGCCGCGTTACGCGCCGTCTGATTAGGACCCAAACTGTTTGCAAACGCTCTTTATGGTGTCATTGTGAAAGATGGGTAAAATAATATTTTTACAAGGCCAGATCAAGTATGACACAAGGCATGTCGATACGATGACCAAGGCGTTTAGATCATGATGGCCTCAGGGTGGGTGTGCATCTGTTAGTGATTTGCACACCTCTAAGGTTAGGCTTCCTGACAACGCATCTATTTTTTCTGCTGAAACTCTTGCTATTGACCTTGCTTTGAGGTTCATACTGAAAAGCAATAGACAAAACTTTCATTATATTTTCGGATTCACTTTCTGTTCTTCAGGCTTTATTAAACCGGAATACTACTAACCCTCTAATTCAACAGCTTTTGAAACACCACAGTATTTCAAATTCCAAAACTATCATACTCTGTTAGCTTCCTGGCCATGTTGGCATTGCAGGCAACGAAGAGGTGGATGCCGCAGCCAAGTCTGCCCTAAATCTGAATGCCGCTCATATTAATCTGCCTTTCACTTATTAACCAGTACATAACGTTTAAATGGCAAAGTTCTTGGAACAACTGCATTGGTAATAAATTATTTTCAATCAAGCCTATTATAGGTGAGAGTTGTTCATCAAACAGACCTGTGCGCAGAGAGGAAGTGGTTCTTTCTCGATGTCGCATAGGTTACACTTATGTAAATCATTCGTACGTATTGAAACGAGAAATTCAGCCAGAATGTGTTTTCTGCATAGAGCCATACTCTGTTAAACATTTCTTGTTAGATTGTGTTGATCTTTCTATTATAAGACAAAGATATTTTGAAGCTCGTTCTATGAAAGAACTTTTTAGTTTAGTGCCATATGAAAATATAATCAATTTTCTTAAGGAGACAGCAAGATTTAGTTTTTAAGAGGCTTTTATTATCACTTAATTGTATGTATGTTTCTGTCCTTTTAGTTCTTTCTTTTTCTTTCAGTGCTTTTACACTCTCGTTGATCGAGATGTTTTAGTGTTTTTACATATAATCGTTTTAGTGTGACGTTTGTCGGCGCCATATGACCATTTCATGTGTCGCGGTGCCGTAAAACCCAACTCAATCAATTGATTTTGGTATTAACTGTTTGCTTAGTGGATCTGTGTCGCCTTTTGTAGTTGGAAAGGTTAAACTAGCTTAAAGAAAAGTGAAAGTGACCCTAACTATTTTAAGCTCACCTGGCACGTAGCTATTTTGATCGTCCTCTGTCCGTCGTCGTCCGTTCGTCCTTCCGTCCGTTCGTCGTCAACAATTTCTTTAAACGACATCTCCTCCGAAACTACTGGATAGATTTTTACCAAACTTGGCCTGAATGATCCTTATATGGTCCTCTTTCAAAGTTATTCAAACATTTCCGGTCCGTTGCATATCTAGGTCACAGGAGCTAAAAATAGATTTTATCAATGAAATCTTAAAAAATCTTCTTGTCTGAAACCACAGTACCTTGAGCTTAGATATTTGGCACAAAGCATCATCTACAGGTCCTCTATAAAGATTGTTCAAATTACGTCCCTGGGGTATAAATGACCACGCCCTGGGGGTCGTAATTTTACATAGAGTTATATAGTGAAATCTTCAAACATCTTTACTTCTGAAACTATTATGGTCAGAGCTTTGATATTTGGCATGATGACACTTCTAAAAGCCCTTAACCAATATTGTAAATATGGTTCCGGTCCGATGCATATCTAGGTCACAGGAGCTAAAAATAGATTTTTTCAATGAAAATTATGTCTCTGGGGTGAAAAGTGATCCCATACCAGGGGTTATGTGACCCTTGTGTTGGTTTTTCCAGGTGAGCGATATTTAGGCCCGCATGGGCCTCTTGTTATACTAACACTTTTGTTACTTTAAAACTTGTTCAGTATTTCTCTCATTGCCTAAGATCTCTTTACTTTAGGCATTTTATAAAAACGAGTCCTTAATAAACGAAAGCATTCAGTGGGTCCTCAATAGGGAAGAACTGTCATAAACAGCGTAATGGGCTCATTTTGATATCGTGCTGGAAAACGTTTCATGTTTTGGGAAAACTCTTGTCTTCAATCGGGAACGGATCCCTCCAAAACACTGGCTTTTACAGAATGCAAACCAAGATAACAAGCAACCATTTGCATGACGAACTATCGAAAGTTTACCTAGAACAAAAACAGTTACTGTCAGTGTGTCACAGAAAAAAGCCAACATGGCATAGCGTTGAATTGACATTGAAATGCATCTGGATTCAAGCTGTTTGTCTGAATTCAAACTGTTTGACTCGTCGGTAAAATAAAATTCTGTCAAAATGTCCATTATCTAACTTTGAGAAAAATAGCAGACGACAATTTTAAGCAAACAGTGGTAAATACGCCATTCCTACCCCTTTACGCGTTAATCTACATGTATGCGTAAGAAACGCACAGTGAACAGTTAACACCTAACGATCTTAACCCGTTTAAACGTGTTAATAAACGATTATACCAGAGATGTTGCGATTGGTGCTTCAGTTATCCGTTTCACGCGGAGATTTCGGATCTTATCGACAGGCACTGACCACCCGCCGGTAACCAATCAATTAGAACAAGCATTGACCACCCGCCTATATATGCCACTCAGTTATCGGGGGATTAACAGTGTATTGCCAATTAAAGATAGCAATGTTATCGGCGATACCACCTAATGTTCTGTAATACACATGTCATAAAGTGGATGTGTAAACCGCTGAAGCTAAGGGCTCCGTCGGCTAAGTGATGACCCTTTCATCCGGGCTCTTTTAAACGCGTAGAGAAACACGTAAAGAAACGGCTAGGAAATGCGTTTAACGAAACGGATATTAAACGCGTATACGGTAGAAACAGTGGGTAGGAATAGCGTATAAACCACTGTACGATATTGCAGCATTTAAACGCGTTCGATATGATCGTCTAGTTTAGGGAACTGCGGCAATGGTCGTTGTAAGGAGGGAGTCGTTGTTTGGAGGGCGATTGTAGGGAGGGAGCACTGTAATAGTGACTCCATATGGTACTCGACACCCTTTCATCCTAAAATGTACATGTACTTTAATGCCGAATTCAGCGTATCGAGCCATTAAATGAGGTCGAAGGTTATACTATATGTAAAATGCTAATTGATCTGAAAATGGTAAAGGACATTCTGGCATCCCACGATGTACTTGCACAGTTAAGTTGTATCCTTAGCTTATTATACGCCCACATCTAAAGGTGTTCGTATATTGGCGTGGCCCTGTCCGTCCGTCCGTGAATACGTTCGTTCGTCCGTCAACATTGTGTTTGTCCGGAGTTTTTCTGGAAAACTATTAGAGGTATATTAATGTTACTTCACACAAATGTTATATGCATAACGATCTGAAGCTGAGACAAGTTTGAGGTTCATTCAATATTTCGTTACAGAGTTATCTGCCCTTATTGTACTCAAATATGCTATAAAAGCTTGTCCGGAGCTTTCTTTGAAAACTATCAGAGGGATATTAATGAAACTTCACAGAAATGTTATATGCATCAAGATCTGAAGCTGAGTCAAGTTTGAGGTTCATTCGATTTTCGTTACAGAATTATCTGCCCCTGATGTACTCAAATAATCTCGAAAAACTATTGAAAGGATATTTATGAAACTTCACTGAAACGTTATATGCATCAAGATATAAAGCTCTGTCGAGTTTGACTTTTTGTTACAGAGTTATCTGCCCTTGATGTACTCAGATATGCTTATATAAAAACGCTTATTTGACAGTGTTAACACACCTAGAAACTACAGTTTTGAATGGATTTTGATTATATTTGCCCATGTATAGTTATAGAAGTATAAGTTCATGAAAAGGTTGATTATTATTGAAATCGGATCATTGTGTCAAGAGTTATCTGTCCTGGGTGTACTCAGATATGCTAGAAAAGGCTTTATTTCTGTATTGTTTATGCCCTCAGAACGCTAAGTGTCGACAAATTAAAACAGAATTTGATCAAACTATATATTTCTTTGCCAGTGGGCGTATAATGTACCGTTTGCGGTGCTCTAGTATAGTATAGGAATTATGTTCTAACAATTTTTTTAACAATGAGATCGGGTTTACAGTGACTTGAAAATAGTATACAGTGGATAATATGTTATTCTTTCCCGTTTAAACGCAAACGTACGCAAACGCAAAGCGCTAAAACGTAGAAAAGTACAACTTTTGGACAAATCTGATAATCCATGTTTATCTTGTTGGCAAACAGTTTGGAGCCTGATCAGACGCCGGGTTACCCGGCGTCTGATCTAGCTCCAAACTGTTTGCACTGCAAATAATAGTTTAAGCGTAAACGCGTTTATTGGGAAAGAATAACAGATTCTCCGCTGTACAACACTCCACTATTCAAGATTTACTCACACACTAAATTTGTATAAAGCCTAAGAATTGCAACAGTTTGTTAAATATCTTCAGTGGATGGTCAGTTTGTAAAATTTCAAAATAATGATAGATCTAGATGTTTACGGGAAGTTGCCCTGAGAAAACAATGCAATTTGATAAATACAGTGAAACCTCTCTATTACGTCCAATAAATTGTATTACTTATAAGTTATTTAAAGCAACTGGCTGCATAAAGTAATGTCACCATACAATAGAAAGGTCCTTAAAAACCTTTCTGTTGTATGTTTACCGTACTTGAAGTCGTCACTTGTCTTTTATGCAACCAATTGACCTTTTTTCAGGGTTAGTAAACTAGAGGTTTTACTGTATATTCTACAGGGCAATGTCCTATTATTATTTACTATAAGTGTTAGGAAATTACAACCGAAGATCAAATAAATATGTTATTACAGAAAACTACATGACTCGATGGTCTTAAACATATTGTATTACAACGCTGTTTGATATAATGACCAGGGGCCCGTTTTACTAAACAACTTACGCAAATTATTTGCGTAAGTCAAACTTTTAAATTCTTATTTATATTTTTTATTATCACTTGCTACAAATAGCATATAGTCAGATCAGAGGACGCGCTTTTAGCGCGTCCTCTGATCTGGCTATTTGCTGTTTGCAAACGTTTCTGATCGAAAAATAAGAGTTTAACGATTTTGACTTACGCAAAAACTTTGCGTAAGTTGTTTAGTAAAACGGGCCCCAGGCTTCAAGCTAATTGTCCCACTCGATGATGAGCACTTCCATTGCCAATTTAGACGTAACTCCTTCTCTGTCTTACCTATCGTACGTGGGTCATTTGCAAACGGTTTGGATCATGGTCAGACGCCGCGTTACGCGGCGTCTGACCATGATCCAATCTGTGTGCCACTCCTTACGATATTGCTTCAGTCGATTTACTAAAAAATAAGAACAAACGACAGTTGTTAAAAGCAGATGACGTTGGGGCAATTTAACCTATTACTCAATAGCCTGTTTCTTGTTTTGAAAAAGGTGACCACTTAAAGCAGGTTGAAAGTAAAGTAGAATGAGAATGTGCCTTAAGGCACATTCTGCTTTATTTTCAGCTTACTTTAAGCTACCATCCACTAGAAAAAAGAAAATATTTTTCTGATATTCAAAATTATATAATTTTGAACTATTTGTGTCAGTGAAGGAATAAATTAGAGGCGTAAAAAGGCGCATTTATGGATTAAGGGGTTAAATCGTTTGGCGGTTGTAATTTCGCCTTCTTTAATCTGCTGCATGCTGTGCAATACCGGGTATTCGCCTTAAACAATTTATTCAAAGGCACTTTTAGAGAATGGAATCAGCGTAATAAAAAGCTTGGATCCAGATCAGAACAGAACAGAACAGAACAGAATCTTTATTTCAACTTGTACATAAGCGTACCTCGTTGATACAATCACTGTACATTATGTATAACGGTCACATAATATGCATACATGATAATGTATTATCTGAACAGAGCATACTATCAGAAAGTGAAAATATTATTTAGTTCATTAACATGAAATTCTATCTCTACTATTCTTATGATAATTTTGATAATAATTTCTTTACAAAATAAGTTTATAAGATACTTTTTTTTTACAAAGTAAGTTTGAAATGAGTTTAAGCTGTATTTCCAGCTAACAAATTTCTTCTATTAAGAGCAAGTTTGATAAACTTGGTAAGATTGTTGAGTACAACTTTGTTAGTAGACTGCATCAACTGACAAAATTTTACAAAACTTGGTCTTACGTAAAAGTACTTCTTTATCAATTGATTTCGTAAATCATTGTATACTGAACAGACCATTATGAAGTGAAACTCATCTTCAATGTCTCGCTTATCACACATATCACAATATCTTTCATTCCTCGGTATACTATATTTCTACCATATCTGCCAGTTTCAATTTTAAGAGGATGTGAAGACAGTCGTAGTTTTGTTAAATAAAATCGTAGGTGTGTGGGTACCATATCCAAATAAGGTTCAATTTTGAAATTCAATTTGAAATGTTTGTATGAAAATAAAACTCTACTCGCAGCAACGTTTTCGCTCCAAGTTTGTATAAAACAATCTATAGCTCTTCTTTTAAAGACCAAATGAAAAGATTTCGGATTAACGTTCATTGGAGTTTGCCAAACATCTGCAAAACCATACTCTTCTAACATAGACTTAGCATTAGTAACCCAGTTCTTTTTACCACGACGACAGTCTTCTAGTAACATGTTGTATACAGTAGACTAAATAACGTTTTCGGTTGTAACAAGTTTAAACCAATACTTTAAAATTGTAGATGAGACGGGGAGTTACTTGGCGTCTCATCTGGATCAACACTGTTTGCAATGTTTATCACAACTTTTAATTTAGAATAAGTATAACAATATTCCAGATAGCATGTAGCAGGACATCAAAGGCTCGCGTCATATTATTTAAGTCAACTCGTTTATTAAAGTGGAGAATCTGTTATTCTTTCCCAATAAACGCGTTTACGCTAAAACTATTATTTGTAGTGCAAACAGTTTGGAGCCAGATCAGACGCCGGGTAACCCGGCGTCTGATCAGGCTCCAAACTGTTTGCCACCAAGATAAACAAGAATTATCAGAATTGTCCAAAAGTTGTACTTTTCTACGTTTTAGTGCTTTGCGTTTGCGTACGTTTGCGTTTAAACGGGAAAGAATAACAGATTCTCCACTGTAACTGACGTTCAAACCCGTACATGTACTGTTGTTCTAGTGTTGGGAATCAACACCTTAACCCTTTCATGATCAAATTATTCGGGAGATTTTTACCCCTTCACCGCGTTATGGTCGTCTAGGTAAGTATTGTCTGCAAGACACTTTTCAAAGTTCGATTTTAGGTTGCATGACTTAAAAGTGTCAAACAGATTGGGTCTAGATGAAGAACCAAAAAACGATATTGCTTTCGTTCCCATCCTAATGTATATACATGTATTATTTCCAAATGTTGTATATATTATGAAATAAAATATGTTTAAACTAAACAGTTTGGGTCATAATCAGACGCCGCGTTATGCGGCGTCTGATCATGACCCAAACTGTTTACAACGCGCTTTTTGGCGTCATTGGCAGTGAAAGGATTAAACAGACATGGAACTCTTTAAATACAGACAGTGTTTAATGTTGGATAAAAAAATATGCATAGCGCTCCTACATGAACTGTCTGCAGTATTTTGTCCAGCATTCTACTTCCGGTCGTATAAACCACACATTGCCTTACCTCGACTGAGAACAATCAGACCACCAGTTAAGGGTCTATATTCATACATAAAACCCTATGCTGTCACTACTCATTAGAACCGTCTCGAAGAAACGATTCTAATGAGTAGTAACACCATAGGATTTGGTGCTAAAATGAGTGAAAAAATGTTGGATTTGTTCAGTTTACTCCCTCTTATCCGGAGCCCTGACAATGGTGTCATTGTATTTTGCAAACGATTTGGACTCTGGTCAGATGCCGCGTATTGCAAGGTCTGTTCAGGACACAAGCTGTTTGCACACTTATAGCGCTATTCATTTGATCGATTTACCTAAAAAATTAAAGGTGACTTCCTGGCAATGAAAGGGTTAAGACTCCACATTGGTCGTCACTGCTGAATATCATGTTAAGTAAACAAGAGTATGCAATGACAAGCTGTACGGCCTCTGTCAAACAAAATCATTCTTTTAAATTGTTATGAAAGGGCATACATGTACACTATATCTATATCTGTATGTTTTTTTAATGCGGTCATATGGACATACCAAGAGACCTTAGTGTCTTGAATCGGTTCTAGGGCTCAGGAGATGCTTTTATTTATTTGACAGAATTTATTCCCTCTGCTAATAATTAAAAAGGAAGACATGGCGCTTGCTTTGATCTCATGTGCTGATTTGCAGCGAATGTGATTACGTGTAGCCGAAATCACCTTCTTGAAATCATATTAAATCAATCCTGCATTTATCTGCGCTATATGACTTGATTTGTGTCGCAGTGCCGTAAAATTCAACTGAACCTATTCATATAGACATATTGTCTATGACCAAAGAATTAGACATTCGAAAATCGTGTAGACTGATTGGACGCCACTGTTTGCAGGGTCTGTACTGTTTCATGTGGCATGAGCTTTATGGACAAACACTATGTAGTTGTCTTCAGATCGCCATCATTATCTATAATATAATCTCCAAGCAAGCCCATTATGGGAGTTAATTGCAATATGCAGGCATAAATGAATAATTTTTCGTGTAAATGATTTAGACCATTGGCGTTTCTACATTTGGGAATAGCGTGTTGATATGTCAATGATAGTTTAATTCTTTGACCACCAAGGTTGACAATACTGACATTTACAAACAGTTTGATGGTTATTTCGGTCGTAAATGATATGGCAGTAATAGGGTACATATACACGAAACTTTTACATTTAAACACGTGGATTGATGCTAATGTTGGCCTCGGGTATGTGATTTTTCATGTCGCAACTAATGTTACACACATGCTTACGTGCAAACTGCTAGTAACGTGAATGTTTGACCGAAGTTGCCAAGGTCAACAGGGCTTCCATTTCTCCGGATTTTTCCTAAATCTTCGGATTGTTTTCTAGTACATGGTAGATCTAGCTTAAAGCAGGCTGATAGTTAAGCAGAATGCGCCTTAAGGCGCATTCTGCCATACTTACAGCCTGCTTTAAGTAGTCGCATGCCAACAAAACTAGAAACAGGCTATGGGATAAAGGTACGATTCGTAAAATCGCACTTGAAAAATTCAAATTTGGAACTCTTATGATTTTTCATGTCAACTTATGGCAGCCCTAGGTCAAAGACACTGACATGTGCGTTAGATGACCTATTTGTGTCGCAGTGCCATAAAACCCAACTTATCCATCCATCTGACATTTGAAAAGAGACACCGTGTAACGCGGTGTATGATCAGGATCCAAACTGTCTAACACTCATATCAATATTTCTTAAGTCAACAAACGCATATAATACAGATTTTGCTTATAGGTAGAAGCAGACAAAAATCATACGCAGACGATAATATGGCAGCAGCTATGTTAGATTGGTTAATATGTCATAATGTGAATTTGAAAGGATAAGTGGTACATGCCCTCATTCCACCCCACCCCCTTTAGAATTTATATATTTTTGTAGATTCTAATATAGCCGGATACAGAGCTGTCGGAAACATATCCTCCATCAAACCAAAGCTGCCATAAGTTGACATGAAACATCATAAGAGTTCCAAATTTGAATTTTTCAAGTGCGATTTTACGAATCGTACCTTTATCCCATAGCCTGTTTCTAGTTTTGTTGGCATGCGACTACTTAAAGCAGGCTGTAAGTAAAGCAGACTGCGCCTCCGCTATTGTATTGAAGGGTTTATTGTGTGCTGCTACGCAATTAATACACATGTATATTCCATGACAATAAGAATTATCTGGTAACCAGTCGCATAATGACAGATGATCACGCGTGTTAGGTGCGAAATTATCTATACGAGTGTCCCTGACAGGTGAACACATACAGACTTAAGGCACTCAAAAACGTATACATATTACCTTAGGCACTTTGGACCACCATTAAGTTATCTGCCTTGTCGTGAGTCTTTCTCTTTGAAGAGAGAATATTTACATTCGCCCCATTCAATTCCATTGACAAAAAGGGTGTTCATTTCGTATAAACACCATTTCTCGAGAGGGCGGGACTTGTGGAAAAGTTTCGAAGAGGAGGTGGGCCATATGCAGTTTTCATTCGCAATTAAATCTTTGGAACTTGGGACGGCAAACATTTGGCGGATTTTTTCAAAATTTGTTCTTAACCGATCTATGTATTCCTATTAGTGGAAACCATGATTCTCGATTAAAATTCTTCTTTATTAATGAGATAAATTGCAAGAAAATTGACATACCTTATAAACAACAACTGTCTGCATTCCTTTATGTAAAACACCCCGATATATTTATCCTACTTTAAAAATGACGTCACTTCGAATGACGTAAAATCGTCAATTTCGCGCCAAACTGTCAACGTTGTTGATTTTAGAATGTAAACAATGGAACTTTTTTTTTGCTTTCGAATATACGCAGCTACAGTTATTCGGTCATGGCTGTTCCTAATAGGGTACACATGATTCGTGTCATCAACCTCTAAAATGGGTTAAACATACACATGTTAATCTAATATTAGAAATCACAGCAAATACATTGTAAATATAATAAATGAACAGATTTTTCGCAATTTGCCCCATGGGGCTTATGTGTACAGGTACAATACAAAGAACCCCACATCACATAAGTATGCTGGATGTCGAGCTGAGCGGACGTGTCGTTGTGAGCTCTCAGAATAGACTACATGTGCCATGTTAACAGTTTTAATTCGTTGTGCAAAACTCCTGCATAGACTCTTTACTTTTGTAAAGCTGTTTCTGGTGAAAGAAGCAACGTTTTTTCTGTGTGTAACCTGCAACAATCCGGCAAACTGCAGACTCTTCAATTCTTGCCGCCATTACACGGACCTGCAAGGCCTCTCAATTTTTGTCTGAAACTTTATAGTTTCATTTCACTCAAAGCTAAGCGCATCCAGATAGACTTACTAGTCTCCTTGTTTCTTACATATCCTCATTTTATTGTTTATTTCTTTATTTCAAAATTTTAGCTCACCTGAGCCAAAGGCTCACGGTAAGCCATGCTATTGGGATGGCCCGGCGTCCATCGTCGTCCGTCGTCGTTAACAATTGCTTCAAATGACATCTCCTCCTACATGTATACCCCTTAACAAATTTTAACCAAACTTTACAGAAATGTTCCTTGTGTCAAGCTCTTTCAAATTTATTCAAAAAATTAAAAACAATGCAGAACTCTTGTTGCCATGGCAACCAAAGTGAAAAAAATAAGGAAATCTTAAAAAATCTTCTTGTCAAAAACTGCAAAGGCCAGAGCTTGGATATTTGGCACATAGCATCACCTTCAAGTCCTAAATCAAGTTTGTTCAAATTATGCCCCTGGGGTCAAAATTGGCCCTGCCCCAGGGGTCATCGTTTTACAAAAAGTTATATAGTAAAATTTTCAAACGTCTTCTTCTCTGAAACTAATATGGCCAGAGCTTTGATATTCGGCATGGTACAATTCTAGATGTCCTTTACAAATGTTGTTCAAATGGTTTAGGTCGGTTGCGTATCTAGGTCACACGAACTAAAAATAGATTTTTCAATGAAAACTAAAAAACTCTTCCTGTCTGAAACTACAAGTAACAAAACTTAGATATTTGGCACATAGCATCGCCTATAGGTCATCTATCAAGATTGTTCAAATTATGCCCCTGGGGTCAAGATTGGCCCCACCCTGGGGTCACAGTTTTACATAGAGTTATATAGTGAAAATTTCAAACGTCCTCTTCTCTGACACTAATATGGCCAGAGCTTTGAAATTTGGTATGGAGACACTTCTAAATATTCTTTATGTATTTTGTTCAAATGGTTCCGGTCTGTTGCATATCTGGGTCACAGCTAAAAATAGGTTTTTTCTATAAAAACTTAAAACATATTCTCGTCAAAAACGACAAGGGACAGAGCTTAGATATTTGGCACATAGCATCACCTACAGGTCCTCTATCAAGTTTATTCAAAGTTTGCCTATGCATGGCTGTTTGACCTTATTCCTTCCCATATTTCTGAACTTTGATAGTCATAAGATTCCCCTATGATCCAGGTGCTTTCGCGCTTTTTCCCCACTTATTCCTGCTGAACAGACGTGTTTTTTGTGAGTCTGAAGAATAGACTATACATGTGCATGCAATGTTAGTTTACAGCTGTAAATCGTAGTACAATAGTTTGTTTTATTTGCAGACGTCTGTTAAGCTAACAATAACATGTGATTTCTGGCCGCCATTACACGGTCCCGCAATCCTTGGCGAAAGGCTCTTTGAACTTATTCGTTTTATTTCTGAGATTTATTCGTTTTAACGCCATAATGTTCTCAAGTCCTTGGTGCTCCGACACATCAACGGAGGAATTTACAAACACAACATGGCTGCAGCAGATGTTTCGCATTTAATAGGAAATAAACCTTAAAGTAAAGTAGTCTGGTCATGACAATAAGTTGACGCCTCAAGTGACATATGAGTAGAATGTTCATTAACGTAAAGAATGATAAGTCTTTAAATAGATTTTTGATTTACAAAAGAGTCCAAGTGTTTTAGGAATTCCACGACGACTGCGCTGTACATTGAACTATGTGTGCTCCCTCTGTAAATAACATCTGGAAACTCGTGAAAACAAATGTCACGGAATCGTTCTTTCTGGAAAGACAAAACGCAAATAATGGCCATGTGTTACGAAGGGTGTTCAAATAGTTTTGATTCTGAATCAATAACGTCAATATTATAAGTGCGAAATGCATGTGTTATATATCATTTTAAAGAACAAGTATTCACCTACACGATGTTATAAAGCACGATAAAATCACATAACTCGATAAGTCACAACATGCTCCAAAATGACCCCTACTCGAGGACACTGGAACATAGCACTTTTCAGACATTCTGTTTTGACGCTATGACTTCTAAGAGAGTACAATTTTTAAATTTGAGACATATCAGTTTATGTCTAATTTTTATTTCTTTTCAAAAACGAGATTTTTTTTATTTTGGTTATGACGAAAGTGGACATGTTTTTCGAACGCTATGAAAATGTTCTAGATCAATATATCTACATCTTGATTTTAAAGTATAAAACCCTAATTCAATGGCTTCAATTATATTCTGGTTTAATATAAAAAATGAGTCTGTGATTTCACTCACTACTTTTATACATAATAGTAGATTAACTTTTTTTAGTAAATTTTCAGTACGTGTTTAGTATTAGCTTTTTTATATTTTATATAATAATAACATATAAAACTGTGTAGTGTTTGCATAATTGTCTGAATTTATTTGACAGAAAATTTCATAACTTATTCAAAATAAATGTAGTAAAGCCGTAATAATAAGTATAGTATCAAATTGTGTTAAAAAAATTAACTCAATAAAACACAAAAAGGTCCAGTGTCATCGAGGAGGGGTCATTTATGTTCACGCTGGGGCTGGTCTAGTAACGCGATCTTATCGTGAATTATACCAACGTGTTGGCAAAGAATTTTTCTTTAAATTTTATATCACATGCATTTTGCACTTATTATAATGGTGTTATTGATCCAGTATCAAAACTATTTTATCTACCCTCTTAAACAAACCATTAAGGTCAGTTGTGTTTGTTACAGGAAGAAATCTGCAGAGCTGCCATAAGTTGATATAAAAAATCCTAAGATTTCAAATTTTCATTTTTTCAGATGCAATTTTACTAATCGTACCCTTACCCCATAGTCTGTTTCTTGTTTTGAAGACAAATGACTGCTTAAAACAGGTTGAAAGTAAAGCAGAATGCGCCTTAAGGCGCATTCTGCTTTACTTTCAGCCTGTTTTAAGCTTCCATCTGCTAGGATAACAATCCGAAGACTTAGAAAAAATCTGGAGAAATGGCAGCCCTGAACCTGATAAACGTTACTTGCACCTTACTCCGTTAGCACTTATTTTCCCGGTATTGACGTAGAGGGAAAACCGCTTTCGTCGGCGTTTAAGCAACGGTGTGGATCCTGTAACATCTGCCCCAAACCGTTACGTCATTTTCCATGTAATTTTTCGCCCGTTCGTTTGTCCGTCCCGAATACAGTACATAATACAGTGGAGAAAACGTTATTCTTTCCCAATAAACGCGTTTACGCTAAAACTATTATTTGCAGTGCAAACAGTTTGGAGCCAGATCAGACGCCGGGTAGCCCGGCGTCTGATCAGGCTCCAAACTGTTTGCCACCAAGATAAACATGAAATATCAGAATTGTCCAAAAGTGTTTTTTTTCTACGTTTTAGCGCTTTGCGTTTGCGTACGTTTGCGTTTAAACAGGAAAGAATAACATATTTTCCACTGTATCTCCTACAACTTTTAAGCTACAATCATTTAACTTGACAGAATGTTTTCACATATACCATAGATGTGCATGTGAACCGGATTTTGATCTGCTTTGAATTTTCACAAAATTACAGTCAGTTGAAAATTAGTCAAATTCATGCCGGTGTAACGCAGTAGAATGACCCACCCCTGCAAAATTACCTGGGTATTTATACTACGAAGAGAAATGACCCCAGACCGTAGAAAAATGACCCCATCGAGTCAATTGTTACGTATGTTGCCGTTTCGCTACGTTTTCAAAACATAGATATACGTACATTGTATCTAACCAATAAGCGAGAACTTGACAGATGCTTAAAGCAGGTACATTGGAGATGTTATTCTGTTCCGTTTTACGCAAATGCATTTAAAAATAATGTTTTTTTGTGATGATGCGCAATATTTATTTTAATCTGAATAAAACTACATGTAGTTTTGAGCGTGATCAGACGTCGGGTTACCCGGTGTCTCAACTGGCTCCCAACCTTTTGCAATTGACATAAGGGTTTAAGCATAAACGCGTTTTGGGGAAAGAGTAACTGCAACTCCTATACTCAGATTTAAAACTGTTATCTAGAGTTGATTAAGCCGTACGTCCAACAGTTATGTTACTTGTTTTTGTTATACATTCCAGGGGCAAAATGGACTTGCTGCTCGGCGGTTCACCGAACTTGTACAAGAAAGTCCCCCAAAGGTGGCAATCATTGGTCCAGGCCTGTCAGATGAGCTTACTATCACAGGACAAATGGCACCGTTTTACAAGATCACGGAGGTACGTTGAAGATGACATTATAATTTCCCGTTTAACTCTTTCACTGCCAATGTTGCCAAAATGCGACTTTGCAAACAGTTTGGATCCTGATCAGACGCCGCGTAACGCGGCGTCTGTAACGCGGCGTCTGATCAGGATCCAGAACTGTTTGACACTCGTATCGACATTTTCTTCTGTCACAACAGCCATAAAGCTGCCTTTAAAAATATTTCAGACGGCACTACATGTACCAATGCAGACGATATTTTGGCGGTAACAGGGTTAAGGCAGACGATAAAACTTGGCAAGGAAAGAGTTAAACGAAACGAAATGCAATGCAATTAAATTGAGACTATATCAGTTTTATTAAAGTATTTTTATCTGAGTAGCTATAGGTAACCGTTATAACAGTTACTGTAATATGATCAGACGCCGGGTTGCTTGGCTCTTATATGGCTCCACGCTGTATGCAATGGAAATAATTATAATAATAAAATACAAACTCCAAAACGGATTGCAACTCTGAACAGAATTAAACGTTTACATTTTCAAACAATTTGTGTACATTTTAATTCATTGCGTTTGTGTTCACGCTGTTTCTATAAATACTTACATATTCTAAACAAGTGGCATTTACTATTCGAAATTCGACGGAATTTTTGAAGGACATATAGGATCTGTCATGAGTCGATGTTTAAGACAAGCTGATATCAAACGAGTCTAGAATTGAAATGTTATTAAGCGAGCCTTGGCGAGCTTAATAACATTTCTATTCTAGACGAGTTTGAGATCAACTTGTCTTAAACATCGACGAGTGACAGATTCTTTTTCTCACATTACCAACGATTAAAGCTTTTTTTAAAGCAATATGCATTGTTTTGGAACCCCGGTGACGTCAAAACGCCGTTATAAATATTGACGTTATAGTAACGTCATCAAAGTGATCTAATACCCCCATTCCACTGGACGGCGATTTTGTGATTCATAAATGGCCGAATCGCCGTGAAAACGTCTTGATCGTCGCTAGGTCGTACAGAGCGTAGTGTGAGCGCCCAGAGCGTACGAGAAACGTTGCGGAATCGCGCGCAAATACAATGTATCTCGACGCTTTAAGTACGATGCGACTACGCTTGCGCTACGTCAACCACGCTGCGACTACGTTGCTACTACGCTCATGAATTTCTTAGTACGCTTCTGCTGCGCTTTGAGTCCACGGCGATGCCGCTACGTAAGTTTTGAGCAGGGTCAAAACATTCGCCGTGAGGTGGCGATCAATGAGCTTCTGTTACGCTTCTACTACGATCAGGGCGTTTCTACTGCGCTGTTGCCGTTCCTACTACGATTCGCGGCGATTTTACCAAAATTTCGAAGCGTAGAAGAATCGCCGCTCAGTGGAATGGGGGTATTACACAATACACATGTTGGAGATAAGGATATTCGTCATCGTTGTTAGCTATAGAAAACAGGGGTGAGAAAATATGCTTTATACATTTTATTCCTTCAAAAGCGTCACCGCTCTTTGAATTTCTGCACAAATTGTGATTTGATACTGTTGCAAACAATGTAAGCCACCTCAGGCTGACATCTCATCCGGAATCAAACCATTTGGCAATCTGAATGATAATTTCTGAAAGAATGTCTTAAAGGTGTTGCAAACGATAGATTATGCAGATTACAATAACACAGCATGTAGAAGTGGACAATACGTTTTTTTTTTCATAATAAACGCATTTATGCTTACAGTGGAGAATGTGTTATTCTTTCCCAATAAACGCGTTTACGCTAAAACTATTATTTTAGTGCAAACAGTTTGGCGCCAGATCAGACGCCGGGTAACCCGGTGCCTGATCAGGCTCCAAACTGTTTGCCACCAAGATAAACATGGAATAGCAGAATTGTCCAAAAGTTGTTCTTTGCTACGTTTTAGTGCTTTGCGTTTGCGTACGTTTGCGTTTAAACGGGAAAGAATAACAGATTCTCCACTGTTAAACAAAAATGTCTTTTTTCAAACAGTTTGGATCCAGCTCAGACGCTGGCTCCAAAGTGTTTGTCACTTAGATTGAAAATAATCGTCAACATTCTTAAGAAATTGCCATTTTCTAGCGTTTAGTTCATTTCATTTAAACGGGACATAATTTATGTACAGTGGATAATCTGTTATTCTTTCCCGTTTAAACGCAAACGTACGCAAACGCAAAACACTAAAACGTAGAAAAGAACAATTTTTGGACAATTCTGATAATTCATGTTTATCTTGGTGGCAAACAGTTTGGAGCCTGATCAGACGCCGGGTTACCCGGCGTCTGATCTGGCTCCAAACTGTTTGCACTGCAACTAATAGTTTTAGCGTAAACGCGTTTATTGGGAAAGAATAACGTTTTCTCCACTGTAACTGTTGCCACTCAGATTAAAATGAATCGCTAGAATGTTCTAAACAGTGTCATTTTCTACATTACTTTTCAATACGTTTCATTTTTGTTTCAACTTTGAATAATAACGTATTTACAGTGCAAACAGTATGAAGCCTGATCAGACACCGGGTAAACTGGCGTCTGATCAGGCTCCAAACTGTTTGTCACTCAGATAAAAATGAAAAATCAGAATTTTTAAGAAGATTTCCTATTATTCATTTTAGTGGATTGCGTTTGCGTTCCGTTTACGTTTAAACGGGAAAGAATAACGTGTTCTTCTCTGTATTAATACAAAGTTTAGTGGTCGTTATAGAGAATTTCTTTTCTGTATAAATTTGATTATTTTACAGCTTTCATATGCTGCTACAACGGCTTCCACGACCGACAAGACGTTGTTCCCCACCCTGTTTAAAGTTAACCAGGTAATGAGTGCCCTGAACCCTCTCCGGCTAGCGATGATGAAGGTGTTTGGTTGGTCACGTGTCGGTACGATTTCCTATCAGAACGACATGTCTGAATCCGTAAGTACGACTATGAATCGTATGAGAATACGATCGAAGGGTTTTACTCAAAAGGGCTGCCATTTCCTCGGACTTTTCCGAAATTCCGGGATTTTCCTTATTTTTCCGGAACTACGGATTTTTCCCGAAATCTTCGGATTTATGCTCTTACTTTTAAGATTTTGAATTTTATGCCTTTTTAGCTCACCTGAGCACAAAGTGCCTAAGGTGAGCTTTTGTGGTTGGTCTTTGTCCGGCGTCCGTGCGTCGTGTGTCAACAATTTCTTCAAACATCTTCTTCTCCAAAACCAATTGCCTGATTGCAACCAAAATTCCGGGAATGTTCCTTGGGTCAAGCTCTATTAAATTTGTTCAAATAATTCGAAACAATGCAGAACTCTGGTTTCCATGGCAACCAAAGTGTAAAAATAAGAAAATATTCCTGTCAAAAATCACAAAGGCCAGAGCTTAGATATTTGGCACATGTCATGATTTATACGTCATCTATCAAAGTTGTTTAAGTTTAAAAATTACCCCTGCCCCTATAGGGGTCACTGTTTCACATAGAGTTATATGGTAAAATGATCAAACATCTTTTTCTCTGAAACAAATATGTCCAGAGCTTTGATATTTGGCATGATGTAACTTCCGGAGGCCCCTCACATATATTGTTGAATTTGTTCCGGTCTGTTGAACATCTGGATCACCGGAGCTATAAATAGATTTTTTCAAAGAAAACTTCAAAAAAATTCTTGTCTGAAACCGTAATACACTGTGCTTAGATATTATGCCAAATGCATCGTCTACATATCCTCTATTAAAGTTGTTCAAAGTTTGCCCCTGGGGTAAAATTAACCCCTGCCCTAGGGGTCACCGTTTTTCATAGAGTAATATAATAGTGAAATGTTCCAACATATTTTTCTCTGAAACCAATATGGCCAGAGCTTTTATATTTGGCATGGTGTAAATTCCAGGGGTCCTTCACATAAATTGTTGAATTGGTTCCGGTCAGTTGCATATATATGTCACTGGAGGTAAACATAGATTTTTCAATGAAAACTTCAAAAATCTTTTTGTCTGAAATCATAATACACTGAGCTTAGACATTTTGCACATATCATCATCTACAGGTCCTCTATTAAAGTTGTTCAAAGTTTGCCCCTGGGAACAACATTGGCCCGGCCCCGGGGTCACCGTTTTACATAGAGTAATATCTTGAAATGTTCTTTTAATCAGAAACCAATATGACCAGAGCTTTGATATTTGGCATGGTGTAACTTCCAGAGGTCCAACACATTTAATGTTAAAGAGGTTCCGGTCTGTTACATATCTGGGTCACTGGAGCTAAAAATATATATTTTCAATGAAAACTTCAAAAATCTTGTTTGACATTCCTTGACCCAGCTTAGTGTCACCATGGTCAGGTGAGCGATCAAGGGCCATTCGGGCCCTCATGTTTTCTTTGGTAACTCTGGTATGTGTGCCAAGCAGTTTAGATCCTGGCGTCTGATCTTGATCCAAACTGTTTGCATAATAATGTTCGTTTTATAGAGCCTGACGGCGAAAGGGCTCACGGTACATGTACGATTCCTTAAATTGCGCTTGAAAATTTGGAAATCTTAAGATTTCAATTAGTAACTTATTGTAATCCTGAGTCAAACAGTCACCTATTGCAATGTTAAAATGTACCTATAAATATTTTCGACTGCAGCGATATCGAAATAATGAAATTCAACCGAATTAAATATGACAAAGCTCTACTCAAATCGGAATATTGAAATATGATTCGTACAGAATCAACACATTATATTATTTACCTCATTATATGTAAAGGTCAAACACTTCGTATTTACATGTACTATGTTTTGTAGGGAGTGGAACTCAATTAGACCATTCCTTCGTTTCAATACTTTTTCTAAATAGTGTCTATGTACGTTTGCAGGTGTATTTACATGTACATGTAAACATTTCTGGAAATAAACATGTTTTTTAAACTAAATACTCTGTATGTAGGAGTGATCGGACAATGAACCGATATAACTATGCCTTCAGCTACTAAGCTTATTATGATAGACAGATAAATAGTAGTCAGTACTAAGCTTATTATGTCGAGCGATGACAAAGCACTGATGAGTTCAGTTAAGAAATCGTTGGCCGCCGATGGCCATCGATTCCGAGTTGGCTACCGGTCTGAAATACAGTGGAGAAAGCGTACATGTAAATTTTTCGTTCAAACGCAACGCATTGCAATGAAATATAGAAAATGACAATTTTTGACAATTCCGACTACCAGTTTTAATTTGAGTGGCAAACAGTTTGCAGCCTGATCAGACGCCGGGTTACCCGGCGTCTGATCAGGCTCCAAACTGTTTGCACTGTAAATAACAGTTTTAACGTAAACGCGCTTATTGGGAAAGAATAACGTTTTCTCCACTTTACTTATTTTATTATGTCGAACGATGACAAAGCAGAAGTTAGTTACATTCGTCTGCGAAATAATTCAAACTCAGTTTTCATGCCTTGTTTTAAGAAGGAATTGGATTAGATATTCGAAACGAGTGACTAACAGTTTGGGGCCAAAATCAGACGCAGTTACTCGATGTCTGATCTAGATAGGAACAGTTTGCAAATGTAAGCCAAATCGCGCTTAGCATGATACGATGTAAGCAAAATTATGCAATTCATATACAGTACACGAAATTGCCTTTTCTGTTTTACATAACCGTTTCACCATTAAAATCCTAAATTATCGCCTGCTTTAAAGTGTCGTCTGTGAAATGCTTCAAAACCAGTTTTCATGTTTGTGTTAAAATTGATAATAACACAATTTTAGTGTCAAACACTTATCTGGATCTAAACTGTTTCTAAAGGCCAGTCACAACGCAATTATCACAATAAAGTTTATTACCTATTGATAATCTCGTGTTTGCAGCAAATGAACCAGTTTCACGAGATTTTACGAGAAATGAACATGACGCTAGTGACGTCAGCAGTTGTGTCAGACGCCAGCGGCATTCAAACTGTTATCAAGAGGTTCAAGGTAGGACAACTGATGATACTTTCATCTGCATGTACAGTGGAGAAAACGTTACTCTTTCCCGTTTAAACGCAAACGAAACGCAAACGCAAAGCACTAAAATGTAGAAAAGTACAACCTTTTGAACAATTCTGATAATTCATGTGTATCTTGGTGGCAAACAGTTTGGAGCCTGATCAGACGCCGGGTTACCCGGCGTCTGATCTAGCTCCAAACTGTTTGCAATAGAAATAATAGTTTTGCGTAAACGCGTTTATTGGGAAAGAATAACATTTTCTCCACTGTACCGTAAAATGGAGACCACGTTTTTTTCACGTTTTAACGGAAAAGCAATGCAATGAAATTTAGGAAAATACAGCTTTTTGACACTTAGGAATGTTGATTTTAATCTGAACTGTTAACAGGTTGGAGTCTGATCTGACGCCGGGTTATCCGATGTATTATCTAGCTCCAAACTGTTTGCAATGGATATAATAAGTTTAGCATAAACGTGTTTATTAGGAAGGTAAAACGTCAACTCGACTGTATATGCTCGGAAAAAAACCCACCATAACCCCTTCCTTCCTGAAAAATATCGGCAACGCAGTATCCAATGTAGTTCAGTCCATATTTGACTACCTGAGTTTGAATTTTTACAAAAACAAATTGGCAAACAGTACATACCCTGATCAGAGCACCCCTAAGCAGGGCCTACACTATTCACATAGGACAAATGTACTATTCACAGGTTCACTATTTGCAAAGGACACGTTTATGCGACATCAAATGGTACAGTGGAGAATCTGTTATTCTTTCCCGTTTAAACGCAAACGTACGCAAACGCAAATCACTAAAACGTAGAAAAGAACAACTTTTGGACAATTCTGATATTTCATGTTTTATCTTGGTAGCAAACAGTTTGGAGCCTGATCAGACGCCGGGTTACCCGGCGTCTGATCTGGCTCCAAACTGTTTGTAAAAGAAAAAATAGTTTTCGCGTAAACGCGTTTATCGGGAAAGAATAACAGATTCTCCACTGTACACTATTTGCAAAGAACACGTTTATGCGACACTACGATTCAAATGGTAACAGTGGAGAAGACGCTATTCTTTCCTAATAAACGCGTTTATGCGTAAACAATTATTTCCACAGCGAACAGTTTGGAGTCAGATAAAATGTTCATTTAATATTAGAAATTGCAGCAAATACATGTATCAATAAAAATATAAGAAATGAACTAATTGCGGCGTTTAAGCAAAATAAACGACAGAAATTGATCGGTTTTACCATGAATCGCTAGCGTGATTTGTTGAATTGTCCGATCATTTTCTGTCGTTTATTGCGCTTTCACGCCAAAATTCAGTTCAATTCTTAAGTCTTTGATCCCGATCAGGTGCTGCGTAACGAGGATTCTTACCATGCTCGAAATTTCTCATTTCAGAGGCCGGCATTGTAAATTTGTCAAAATAACAAGGACAATAATATTTAACTTATTCATCCCTGGGAATTGTTAGAAGACAATTCCAGTTTCCAATTAATTAACTCATTATCCCCTGAAACTTCCAATGGACAACTCCTGTTTACAATAAAGGCTGGTCCATTTTAGATTATTTAGGGTTGTTGTCTATATGCATGGGATCAACAATATATATTGAATGAAAAGACCTTCATTAATATATTCAAACAACGTTTAATTGATAATTTTTACCAAAGTTGGTATTTAGACAAAGATAAAAGTGAAGTATTACAGTTATATAGTAATGTTAAAGAGGTTTTTGGTTACGAAACATACTTAGATTTATTGCCATATGATTTAAGGAATTATATTTGTAAAATTAGACTGTCTGCGCATTCTCTGCATATACAAACCGGTCGTTATGGAAGAAATAGAATCCCAAGGGCTGAGAGATACTGTGTGTGTTGTAGAAGTACAGAAATAGAAGATGAATACCATTTTATCATTAAATGTCCATGTTTTGTAGACTTCAGAAAGAAATATATAAAGAAATATTACTATGTTAGACCCAGCATGTTTAAATTTATAGAAATGCTCAAAACTGACGATTATAACACTTTATTAAATCTTGCTAAATATCTTAAAGCTGCTTTCTCTTTTCGTTGTAACTTGACTCATAACACGTAATTCATCCTCTATTTGCTTAGCACTACTTAATTTAACGTGAGTGTTTCATTGTTATATCTTTACATATGATATGATTATATTATATGCTATAGATTATATTACATGTATATATGATGATGTACTATGTACAAGTCAATAAAATATATGTTCTGTTCTATAATATATTACAAAATGACAAACAGTGAAGTCCCTGATTAGAGAGCTTCTGCAGGAGCCCTCTAATCAGTGACTTCACTGTTTTAATTAGACGAGTGGACTCTTTACAGGTACACTTTTGGTAAAGTACGCATAATTATATACGTCACTAGGGCACAATGAGTTAAGTATGGTCTTGTTTTATTAGTATGCATGTATGTTTCATCCATACTAGAGGTCGTTAACACGAATAATGTGTACTATGAAAAGAACAGCCATCACCGCATAACTCAGGCTGTGATTCGCGGTAAAATGATCCATGACCCACCTGGTCTGCGATCGAGATCCACAAGTCCCGCTCCAAGATACATTGCGTCTTTACGAGTTAAACGTCAAATTATAATGGAATTGAATCAGACGAATATTAATATTAAAGAAATGGTTACCCGGCGTCTGATCTGGCTCCAAACTGTTTGCAATGGAAAAAATAGTTTTTAGCGTAAACGCGTTTATTGGGAAAGAATATCGTTTTCTCCTCTGTACATGTAAGATGACTGACAGAATAATACCCCCACCCCCGGTGTGATTCCAATATAAGAAAATAAAATGCAGTGGAGATAACGTTATTTTCCCCAATAAACGCGTTTATGCTAAAATACCATGTCAATTGCAAAAAGTTTGGAGCCAGATCAGTCACCGGATAACCCGGCGTCTGATCAGGCTCCAAACTAATTGCCACCAAGATAAACATGAAATATCAGAATTGTCCAGAAGTTGTTCTTTTCTACGTTTTAGCGCTTTGCGTTTGCGTTTAAACGGGAAAGAATAACAGATTCTCCACTGTAATTGCATTTCATTTGCGTTTCTTTTACGTTTAAACGGGCAAATAAATCATCTTCTCCATTGTATAATTTATAGTACAGTGGAGAAAACGTTATTCTTTCCCAATAAACGCTTTTATGCTAAAACTATTATTTTATTGCAAACAGTTTGGAGTCAGATCTGACGCCGGGTAACCAGTCGTCTGATCAGGCTCCAAACTGTTTGCCACCAAGATAAACATGAATTATAAGAAATGTCCAAAAGTTGTACTTTTCTACGTTTTAGTGCATTGCGTTTCGTTTGCGTTTAAACGGGAAAGAAAAACATATTCTCCACTGTACTCACATTTATGTTCCCTCTCTATAATAGCACCCTATGGGAGACAAAGTGTGTGTGTGTTGTTCGGAGGGAGTTGTTATAGGGAGGAAAACTAAATATAGAAGTGGCTTTCACTTGCAAACGCTTAACGCGGTGTCTGATCTTGGTTCGAACTGTTTGTCACTCGTCTTTATGTTTCTTCTGTGTAAATTTCCAGTACGTAACTTAACCCTTTCCCCCCATAGAAGCGGCTTTTAGCGTATCAAATTTATTCCTCCGCTGAAGAAAATAGTTCCAGTTTATACCCGTATGAAAATTTACCATAACAAATATTTTTATATAGCCTAGCAGATGTTAGTTTAAATCAGGCTGAAAGTAAAGCAGAATGTGCCTTAAGGCACATTCTGCTTTACTTTCAACCTGATTTAAGTGATCACATGCCTTTGATGTTATAAACAGGTTATTGGGTAAAGGGTTAAAGAAAAAATGGCAAACGACAATTTAAAGCGGACGATTTTGCAGCAGTGAAAGTGTTCGACATACTGATCCTGTTTCCGGAACAGCGACAAACATTGTTGTAAGGAGGGAATCGTTGTTCGGAGGGCCATTGTAGGGAGAGGGCGCTGTCTAGTGAAATTTTCCATCCCTTGGTGTTCAGCATTGCATCAAATAACAGCACTATGGAGAATACGTTATTTTGCCGAGTTCAAACTTAAGTGCATTGCGTTTGTGTTTAAACGGGGAAGAATAGATCTAACGTATCATCCACTGTAAGCACATACAGGTTACTAACCTGTTTTATGATTCTAGTTCTCATATTCATGTCTTTATGAGATGTGACGTAAGGCAGGGCTCATGTTATTAGTTTGACATATAGCTTTTATTAACTGCAAAATACTAGATCTAATAGATAACGGACAGGTACAGTGGGAAGGTGATATTATTTGCTTTTACATAAAACTGCTCGATATGTATGAAATATTTGGCTTTATTTAAGAGACTGAATTGCGCTCTATAACAACTTAACTGTTTTGTCCAGTTCAATTTTAAGAACTCGATAAATAATTAAACCGCCTTTTTACAGTTGAATTCCATGAGATCGATAAAAAGGTGAAGCTATTTTTTCAGTTGTATTTCAAGAACATGATAATAATTGGCGATTTTACAAAACAGTTTGAATCCTGATCCTGATCCAAACTGTTTGATTCTCACAAACATGCATGCACCACACTGGCGCTATATGACCATTCTATGTGTCGCAGTGCCGTAAAACCGAACTTAATCAATCGTAAATTGAAAAGATCAAACAATTGCTAACAAATTTAGCCCATTAATTCGCAATCGCAACTACACATGTACTGGTAATTCTTGGCATCTGTTCAGGATCCAAAATGTCTTTACACTCTCTTGCGAGTTATTCATTTATATAACATGAGAAATAGACTAAATAAAAGGATATATTTTGTAAGCTGACATCAGCCTTTCTTGAAAATAGTTATTTGATGTGTCTTCATCGCAGCAAAACATAAGATTACCTAGCATTAAGTAAATTCATTATCTTATTCATTAGGAGGGGATGATATAGACATTCATTAAACACTCCTCTGGATATAAATGGTGCTTTATTATCTCATATTGTATTTATATGACCAATTAATTACGTTCTTGTAAATTCTAAAAGGTATTGATAGCAAAATGCAATTTATGCAACATTTTGTGATACATTGCTCTGGAAGCATGCATTTTCTCAGTTCAGGCCCGGTGTAATAGAAAAATATTATTCTCGAACTTTTTGTTTTCATAACCTTTTACCATCGGAAGATCACTTGATGCCTTCGTGACTGCACCATATTCCCAAAACGGCGTCGAGTAGCTATCGTTTGTCTTTCGTGTGTCGTGTCGGTAAACAACTCACTGAAAATCCGCATATTAATGTTGACTTCGTGTGTGGTTCAGTTGCCATCGCGAGACCTTCTGTAGGCACCGTACTTGCTTTGGATGTTGATTGGCCGTTGACCCAGGTGCAGGGTCATCTTCGCACGAAATTCTTATTTCCATATTCGTATGGCCTTCTGGTGTCAATTTCGGGACAGTGTGACGCGAGCATAAGTAAATTACAGCCAGTGCGTGTTTTAAAGTGACTATAAACGCAGTTGTTTTCCTTTATTTGTTTATATAGGGGTGTGCGCGAGGTATGTTAGGATAACATTTAGCATGTGTAACTATACCATTATAATTCATAGCATTTTCTCGTGATTGTTGCACAAAAACACGATGCAGGTACTAATTAAGTATAAAATTGTGTGTTAAAAAAGGAGACCTGATAAGTACTATAGTCATAAAATGATAATAGTATTAAACTTTGAAATGCTCATAGTTTGGATTATAACTCCCATTGTGTCATTTCAATTGTGTTTTTTTGTTTCAGCAATATGACGTCAGAATTATTTTTGGGGCATTCAGAAGCAAGATAGCGCCGGAGATGTTCTGCGAGGTGAGCTACCAAGATAAATGGGAACCGTGTTAATGTTTACGAAATCGCCATTTTCTACATTTTGCATTTGCATTTTAGTTCCTTTAAACGGGGAAATATAATATAGTCTCCACTGTAATAGTTAGCCATTTTAGGTGTTGCTTATTGCTTTCTAGTTCTACTTATCAAGCAACGTAAACCCAAGTGGAGATTTGTAAGAACTTTGTCAAATATATTTGAATATAACACATATAACATGTATTGTTTTTATTGAGGTATTGTTCGTAAAAGTTTGATTAAATATTTTTAAATCAGAAAACTATTGACACTACACATATTATTGTTGAAGCATGTAGCTTGTATTTTGGGCCGGAGGCCTTGTATTGCAAAATAAACTTTTGTCATTGTCATTGTCACACTTATGAAACTGCGAAGCGATTTCATACAAAAGTGTGACCAGATTTTGTTCATACCTCCATGAACACAATAAATATTCGATGTATTCCTTATAACTTAATATCACTACTTAATTTAAGAATTCTTTTTTTACATGAGTGCTTAGTATTTAACACTTTTAACCCCGTAGGTTGCATTCCCTCCGCTATATATATGTACCGCAAAAAACGTAACGTTGTTATTAACGTCATCGCCAATGGCGACTTTGGCGCCCCACTTCATGCAGTGCTTGTGGAGGACAGTTGGACTAAGAGAAAGTGTTAATAAATAAACTGCTTTTTCCAACATTTCGACTTGTAAGGGCCTTTTTATAGAAAATCGCGTCCAAACACACGTCAAATTTTTGTTACATGCATTCAATCATAAAATCAAATAGAATAATCGCAGTTCATTTATAAATACTATTTAAATTCCCTATCTTGAATATTATTGTATAAGAGAAAGTTGTCCCGACATGGCATGGCCTAATTTCATTTTTTCACGAAGTAAAAATAATGAAAAACAAACAATATTAAATCATAATCACAATGCTCAATTAGGGTATCCTTTCGGCAACTATATGTACATAGGGAAATATGTCTCTTCCGCATAAATATTCAGAAAAATGTAAAATCTTTATGACCTTTTGAAACGTTGTCCAGAACTTTGATGAAAATAGATTACCTTCATTTCTACATCTATATTTTATTACATCTAGGTTAAGTCTTTATGAAGAAAACGTACACGAAAAACAAAAGAAACGAAACGTTAATAAACAACTTTATTTGCTTGAAAAACTACAAGCAACTTTTGATGTCTTACATGTAATTGTATACTCCAGGCATTCCGCCAAGGGCTTTACGGGGACAGTCACGTGTGGATTCTTGCGGGGCCCTACATGTATCCCGGATGGATTTCAAAATTGACGGACACTAGCGATATAGGTTGCTCGAAGAGGGAGCTCATACAAGCCAGTAATGGTCACTTCACACTGGACTATGTCAAGGTCAGCACGTCAGATACACCCACAGAACTCGGAAAGGTGAGTTGTCCCGTAAAAGTTTAATATATCATTAAACGCCGTTTTCTACTTTTAAAGACAGCTGACAACTCAGTGGATAGTAAATCAGAATGCACCTTATGGCACGTTCTGCTTCACTATCAGCAAGCCTCATGTATTTTAAGTCTAAGCTCAATTACATACATAGAGGCTATTGAATGAGTGTCCTTTCAGTAGTGAATCAGTTATTGAACGAGTTTGATCAAATAATATGTTGCGACCCTTGGCGAGCAACATTTCAATTTATCAAACGAGTTCAATAAATTCACTGCTGAAAACACACAACTATGATATTCTTTTTATCACATAAACAACAACTGACACACAAATCTGAACATTCTTAATTTGACATTTTCTTCAGCTATTAAGAAAACAACTCGTCATAAGTGTTGTTAGGTTTTATTCATTCATAGATAAAAACACTTATCAAACCAAAATAAAGAAAAACAAAACCACTGTGTGGTGGAATGGCTTCTCTGATACCATATTCAAATCTAAATTAATATTCATTCTTAAAGTGTTCTTATCGACTACAGTAACTGTTGATCAGTTGATATTTAGTTCCGTTTTCAAAATCATTATTGCAACATGACGACATCATTATGGTAACGTCTAATTTAAAAAAAAAAGGTTTGTTCCGTGTCACTGAGCTCTACATAGCCTGATTTGCAGCCTGATATTGCGGGACTGCTCGGGAGAATAATTTTAAGAAACTTGGAAGTTTAGATTCTCTAGACGGATTCACAGTCGGCGGAGTATTAAAGTATATTGGCGATTCGAAAATTAGTATGAAATATATGCAAAGTACGCCATGCAATATTTACTGTCCTCTATATTGTGCACGCTCATGTACTTCTTATTTCAGCGCCCTAGTGAACTAATGGCGACGTTCTCTGAGATGGCGTCAAACACGCCCTATCAACTCTCTTCTTTTGCTGGCCTCGTCTACGATACGTCCATCGCATTGGCACTTGGTAAGCTATAAGTACAGTGGAGAATCTGTTATTCTTTCCCGTTTAAACGCAAACGTACGCAAACGCAAAGCGCTAAAACGTCGAAAAGAACAACTTTTGGACATTTCTGATATTTCATGTTTATCTTGGTGGCAAACAGTTTGGAGCCTGATCAGACGCCGGGTTACCCGGCGTCTGATCTGGCTCCAAACTGTTTGCACTGCAAATAATAGTTTTAGCGTAAACGCGTTTATTGGGAAAGAATAACACATTCTCCACTGTACAGTGGAGAAAAACGTTATACTTCCGCGTTTAAACGCAAAACAACGCGTTAACGCATTACAATAAATGTAGAAAATGACATCTTTTTGACACCTGTGTCGTTTTAGTGTAAACTAGTGTAGTGTAGCCCTTTACAAAACAAATTATATTCCAGGCTCTGATCAGCCATTTAAATTAAAATATAGATTAAAACTTTCATAATTAATAGTACTTAAAAGTACCTTAACCCTTATCATTGGTAAATTTACTGCTTCAAACATATCGTCTGCAAAATAACCCGGCGTCTGATATGGCTCCAAACTGTTTGCACTGCAAATAATAGTTTTAGCGTAAACGCGTTTATTGGGAAAGAATGACACGCCGAGTACCTCTGTTTGAAACGCATGTGATATGTTTTGAAAGCTTAATGCATAGTTTTCCCGATTTAAACGCAAAACAGAACCCAAGCATATCGCAAAAACATGTAAACGTAACAAGGGACATGTTTTCGACAATCCTGACTATTTATATTTATCTGAGTGGAAAACAGTTTCCAAAATGTTCGCCATTCATAAAAAAATGAAAAGACACATTTGTCAAAAATGTACTTTTTTCGTCTTTCTTCGATGCCTTTGCGTTTCGTTTGCGTTTAAACGGTAACGAATAACGTTTTCTCAGCTAGGTATAGCGTGCAGAAGGTTAACATGGTTTCAGATCACCCATAGCAACCGTTGGTGTCCATTTTAACATCATGGTTACCATTCGGCATACTTCAATTTTTACAACGCAGAATATGTAATTATACAGTTCTTCACCTCCCTACAACGACCCTCCTGACAAAATTTCCTCGTTACAACAATGCTTCTCGTCGTTCCCGAAACAATTATATCCTTTTACTGCAGCAATACCGTTTGCTTAGAACCCGGCGTCTGATCAGGCTCCAAATTGTTTGCCACCAAGATAAACATGAATTATCAGAATTGCGTTTGCGTACGTTTAAACGGGAAAGAATAACGTTTTCTCCACTGTAACTGCTTGCAAAGGGCAATCGCGTGTACAGTAAAGAAGACACAGAAACGAACGCAGCGAAAAGCACTTAAATGTAGAAAATGTCATTTTTTAAAGTTTTTTTTATTTCTTTTACTATAAGTGGCAACCAGTTTTGAGTTTGATCAGACGCCGTATTAACCGGCGTCTTATCTGACCCCAAACTGTTGCATTGAAAATAATAAAAACAATACTAGAAAATAATATATTTTTCTCCACTGTATAAACTCCCAGTTTCTGGTGAAAATAAAACTTGATCCGCGGACATGTAGTTAGAGTTCACACCCGTGATTATATTATTACCACTGCAATACAAGTGCAATAACATGTATAAACTTTGTAATTTAATTTATCACGCAATCGACTTTTCATCAATAAAATCAGCCGCCTGCAGCATATCGCATAGTTGAGTATACTCTAAGTTCATCTACGAAACATTTACAGAATATCAATTAGTTTTGATCATTAATTAATTCATCTGCAAATTTGTCCAGAAAATATGAGAACGAAGCTGTATTCAGAAGGTATCTTTCCCAGTGTTTATATTAAAATGATTATTTCCATTGCAAACCGTTTTGAACCAGAACAGACGCCGGGCAATCAAGATTTTACTAAAGGAGCATTCTGTTTTACTGCCACCTTGCTTTAAGCTTTCATTTGTCTTTTATACAATCAATAAGCCTCCCTTCACTGCCTTACCCCGAGTGCAGTGATTATTTCCAATAGTTTGATTCCTGAGCAGACGCCGCATAATCCGGCGTCTGATCAGGAACCAAACTGTTTGAAGCTCAATTTTATTAAGTCATACAGTGGAGAATCTGTTATTCTTTCCCGTTTAAACGCAAACGTACGCAAACGCAAAGCGCTAAAACGTAAAAAAGAACAACTTTTGGACAATTCTGATAGTTCAGGTTTATCTTGGTGGCAAACAGTTTGGAGCCTGATCAGACGCCGGGTTACCCGGCGTCTGATCTGGCTCCAAACTGTTTGCACTGCAAATAACAGTTTTAGCGTAAACGCGTTTATTGGGAAAGAATAACACATTCGTCACTGTAATACTTAAAATTAAAATTTGAGAATAAGAGCAGACGACAAATATATAAAGTTAATGACGTCATGGCAGTGAAGGAGTTAATAGTGGTCGTTATTGAGAGGTTTTACTGTATACATAAACCCGTTGTGATTTCAGGTCTGAACAACAGTATCAAGCATCTTCGGGACAAAGGTCTAAGCCTGGCTGATTATAACTACACGGATGTCTACCTGGACGCCATTCTGAAAGGGCTGCATGAGTTATCGTTCATGGGCGTGTCGGTAAGCTTTCTTAGACTTACATTCCATGCATACTATTTATCTTCCTTTAATGCAGTGGAGGAATAAATTAAAGGTGCTAAACGGCGTTTCTATGGGGAAAAGGTTAAAGCGTCATGTAGACAGAGTGTGCTTGATTAGAATTTAATTATGACTATTAACTGGCTGGTTTTTATTGCATGATACGCTCCTATTTTCGATATTATTGCTCACTCCCTACAACGACTATCCGAACACCGATCCTTCTTTCAACAATGCTTGCCGCTGTTTCCCAAACAATACCATTCTTTCTACATTTTGGCACTGATGCAATATCGTCTGCTGGTGTTTCACATTCGACATTGTGACAGAAGAAACATATATAAAGATGAATGCCAAACAGTTTGAATCCAGACCTCTGATATGGATTCAAGCTGTTGGCAGATGTAAGCCGAGTCGTTCTCAACACTCCACGGATATTAATTTCCCCTACATAAAACAACTCCCTCCGAACAACACACACACTCTTAGTCTCCCGATTTGGTGTTGATGTAGACTGGGAGAACTGTAGCATATGTACGCCTATTTATTACTTGTATAAAGTAAAAGAGTCAGACATCCAGTTTTAACAAATACAAGTAAAAGACATTTCCTGAGCTACTTTCGGTGAAAGTCCCTATACAGGCAGTTCCCTTGCAAAATCGATGATTTGCATGTATATCTGTATTACTTTCAATCATTGGAGCGTCTCATGTGAGGCCCGCACCTTATATTTGATTGTTTAAATATCAGTGCCTAGCTAGACAACTTGAGATTTGTGACATTGGCTGTGCACGTCAGATCTTCAATAGGTTATAAATAAATACGAAAGAAGACTCAAACCGCCTCTATAATTAAATTATTTTGCCATGATCAACTTTCCCGATGTCAATGCTCTCTTACCATTTCACTCTCAATGACGCTTAAGAGCGCGTTTTCAAACAGCTTAGATCCTGATCAGACGCCGCGCAACGCGGCGTCTGATCAGGACCCAAATTGTTTGACACTCGTATTGAAATTTCTTCAGTCATACCGCATTACTTGTAAACTTTGATACGATATTGCAGACAACGAAATTGAAGCAGATACATTGAAACGGTGAAGGGGGGAAACTTTCACGATCTATTTGATCATGAAAAGGTTGACGCACCTGCGCTGTGGAGAAGATATTATTTCCCAATAAACGCATTTATGCGACAACTTTCATATCCTTAACAAACTTAAAGTCTAAACAGGCTTCAAATTGTTTGCCACTCAGATTAAAAAATCTTCCACATTTGTCAATAGCATTTCAATTAGTGTTTATACAGAAAACGTTATATACATGTATACTGTCTTTCCAATTAAACGCGTTTACTCTATAACTTATTTCCATCAAAAAAAGTTTGGAGCCAGAACAAACGCCGGGTAACCCGGCGTCTGATCAGGCTCCAAACTCTTTGCCACTCAGATTAATACATGTATGAACAGTCTGAATTGAGGAAATACTGTCTTTTTCTACCTTTTATTGCGATGCGTTTGCTTTTCGTTTGCGTTTAAACGGGAAATAATAACGTTTTCCCCACTGTACTTTGTTGCATTGTGTTTGGTTTAGTTTAACGGGGGAGAAATAGCGTCTTCTTCAGGGTATATCCCCAGCTTATTAATTCTATTTATTTCAACAAAAGACTATATATGTAATTAATCAGTTCGTATACAGTGGAGAAAACGTTATTCTTTCCCCAAAAAAACGCGTTTACGCTAAACTATTATTTCCATTGCAAACAGCTTGGAGCCAGATCAGACGCCGGGTAACCCGGCGTCTGATCAGGCTCCAAACTGTTTGCCACTCAGATTTACATGAATAGTCAGAATTGTCGAACAATTGTTTTTTCTACGTTTTATTGCAATACGTTTGCGTTTAATCGGGACAGAATAACGTTTTCTCCACTGTACCATAGTCTACATGCACTGCCTGCAGCTGTGAATAACACTTGTTGACAGAGGAAAGCACGTTATTCTTTCTAGATAACCCGTCTGCGCTTAGAGAAGTAGATAACCCGTCTGCGCTTAGAGAAGTACAGACAGTTTAAAGTCAGATGAGACAATGTGTTTCCCGGCGTCTGATCACGTTCCAAACTAATTGCGACTCAAAAAGTAAAAAAAATTGCCTGAAAGTTCAAGCAGTTGTCATTCCCTACATTTTATTTCATGTTTTTGTGTTCTTTTCGTTAACACATTCAACCCTAGCGACGAGTACACGAGGACTATCTGAAAATTTTAAGCATTTGATGAAATGACTTAGTGAAACAGTCATTTAACTTAATGACTGAAATTTTCAGTTATTTCATGAAATGACTGATTAAACAGATTGTCTGTAACATATACACAGTATAAATTTGATAGAGTAAGTAAATACAGTGGAGAATCTGTTATTCTTTCCCGTTTAAACGCAAACGTACGCAAACGCAAAGCGCTAAAACGTAGAAAAGAACAACTTTTGGACAATTCTGATATTTCATGTTTATCTTGGTGGCAAACAGTTTGGAGCCTGATCAGACGCCGGGTTACCCGGCGTCTGATCTGGCTCCAAACTGTTTGCACTGCAAATAATAGTTTTAGCGTAAACGCGTTTATTGGGAAAGAATAACAGATTCTCCACTGTAATATGTACAACACGCTCTCTCTACGACGTCACCCAACGGTAGACAAAAAACTGCGGGCGTTGTTCGGAGGGAGTCGTGATAGGGAAGGACATTTGCAAAACAGCTTGAATCCACATCAGACGCCACGTGACGCGTCGTCTGATCTGGATTCAAGATGTTGTTTGTCACTCGTCATTAGGTTTTGTTTCGGTAAAATTGTCCATAATGTAACTTTGAGAAAAAATTAGCAGACGACAATTTTAACCCGACGACATTGCAGCTGTGCATAGGTTGGACATACATGTCTTGTTTGGGTGAAGAGAGGCAAGCGTTGTTGTACAGTGGAGAAAACGTTATTCTTTCCCGTTTAAACGAAACGAAACGCTAATGCAAAACACTAAAACGTAGAAAAGTGCAACTTTTGGACAATTCTGATAATTCATGTTTATCTTGATGGCAAACAGTTTGAAGCCTGATCAGACGCCGGGTTACCCGGCGTCTGATCTGGCTCCAAACCGTTTGTAATAGAAATAATAGTTTTAGCGTAAACACGTTTACTGGGAAAGAATAACGTTTTCTCCACTGTAAGGAGGAGAACGCTGTTGGGATGACCTTTGTAGGGAGGGAGCATTGTAATCCCAAAACTAAATGATTCGTCTGCTGTATTTCTCTTCTATTGTTTTTTCTGAATTAAGAAACTGTTTGTGACCCAGATAGAAACAAATTGTGAGAATTTTCAGTTGTCATTTTCCACGTTTAAATGCATACATTATAGATATACACAAAGTACCGTGGTGATCTATATGCACTGCAGTGTTGTTGTACATGTAGCAGAATATCTCGACCAAATGAGACGCAGTGTAACGCGGCGTCTCATCTGGATATTCCCTGTTTGCTAAAGTCTACGTGTGCGGACACTATGCATACAGTGGAGAAAACGTTATTCTTTCCCAATAAACGCGTTTACGCTAAAACTATTATTTGCAGTGCAAACAGTTTGGAGCCAGATCAGACGCCGGGTAACCCGGCGTCTGATCAAGCTCCAAACTGTTTGCTACCAAGATAAACATGAATTATCAGAATTGTCAAAAAGTTGTACTTTTCTACGTTTTAGTGTTTTGCGTTTGCGTACTTTTGCGTTTAAACGGGAAAGAATAACAGTTTATCCACTGTATATGGGTAAAACTGGAAATAATATCTTTCCCATTGTAACCTTTTTAAGGGACCTGTGGCGTTTGATGACGATGGCCAGAGAATTGGTATTACGTACATACAGCAAAACTTTAGTAAGTATGAAAGTTATTGAATCTATGTGACCCTTCTCCCCCATAAAGAAGCACCGTTTAGCGCATTAACCTCATCCTCATAGAGATACATATTTATGCCTTTAAACCCTTACCTGATATCCTAGTTTAAGTATGGTAGATAGGTGACAACTTAAAGCAGGTTGAAAGTAAAGCAGAATGCACATTAAGGTGCATTCTGCTTTACTTTCAGCCTGCTTTAAGCTACCATGTGCTAGAAAATAGAAAATATTCCCGATAATATAATTATATTCGTGACTAATTGAATTGGAACTATTTTCTTCAGCGGAGGAATAAATCATATGCGTTAAAAGTCGCTTCTATGGGGTAAAGGGTTAATATCATTCGCTATTAAAGAATAGGTATTCGAACGTCTGACATTATGTTTTGTAGTACCAAGAGCCGTAGGCTTTAACTACTCTGCCATTGCGAGACGTGTTACTTGATTTGATTTTAAAGATATGTGAATTTGATTATATTCGAGTCAAATTATGACGCCCGTTGTATGCATCCGCGAGCAGTTTGTATTGTACGTAACGTTTGAAAATGTGGTTAAGTTCACGTTTTGGTGTTAATAAGTAAAATTTGGTAAACTAGGTTTGGTTTGGAAAACCTCTAGCAAGCTCTCCTTGCAACTCATTTATGCCTCGTTATTTCTGTCCATTCCAAAACTGCACTTGAGTGTGTTGCTACAGGGGCGAAAACGTTATTCTTTCCCATTAAACGCGTTTACGCTAAAACTATTATTTGCAGTGCAAACAGTTTGGAGCCAGATCAGACGCCGGGTCACCTGGCGTCTGACCGGGCTCCAAACTGTTTGCCACCAAGATAAACATGAATTATCAGAATTGTCAAAAAGTTGTACTTTTCTACGTTTTAGTGTTTTGCGTTTGCGTATGTTTGCGTTTAAACGGGAAAGAATAACAGATTTTCCACTATGTTCGGTAAGAATGGTGGAAATGTGGTATACAACACTCTCTACAACGACATCCAATGGGAAACACAGATCGTGTGTGTTGCTCGGAGGGAGCCGTTATAGGGAGGGAACTTTGAGACTTGGCTTACATTTGCAAACAGATTGATTCAAGATCAAATGCCGCGTAACACGGCGTCTGATCTGGAATCAAGCTGTTTAACACTCGTTATTATTATTAGTTTAAACATATTTTATTTCAATTATATACATGAAATGGGGTTGGGCCACAAGTTCTACCAACTTAGAGACGGCCCTTCCCCTACAGTTTAACAAGTACAAATTCTTTTAGAGAGCGGGCATTAGTGAGCCAGAGAGAGAGAGAGAGAGAGAGAGAGAGAGAGAGAGAGAGAGGAAGTGAGAGAAAGAGAGAGATATAATGAGAGAGAGAGAGAGAGAGAGAGCAGTCGAACAAAGGAGAGAGTATGAGTGTGAGTACAGGTGCCTCCATAACCATAATGTGGATAATTATAATTATGCAAGTACAAAATTACACAGTGTAATCCGCCATAACATAATTGACTGTGAAAAACAGTTAAGCCCGTATTAAGAAACTACCAGATTTAGAAAGTTGTTGATCTGTATTATTATTATATATATATATAACTTTGAGAATAACAGCAGACGACAATTTTAAGCAGACGATATTACATCAGTTAAACGTAAGAGATAATTGTCTTGTTTTGAGAACAGCGGCAATAGTCGTTACAAGGAGAGAGTCGTTGTTTGGAGGGTCGTTGTAGGGAGGGAGCACTGTATATGTTTTACAGTTTAAAGTCGGAAAAACAAAAACCATGTCTTTGTCCCTTCACTGTAAGACTACCGATCACTTGACTATTTCACCCCTCAAATTTCAAAGAGACAATTCCCTTTTCTATTGATGCCATTTCCATTCTTAATTTTTAGCGTTGATTTTATCTATGTTTTGCATATTTACAAACAGTGCAGACCCTGGTCAGGGGCCCGTTTCATAAAACGTCGTACGACAAATGTTGTCGTAAGTAAGATTATAAAAGCCTCAATTATTGTTTATTTCTTCATTTAATCCTGCATTGTGACATCTTTTTGGAATCGTCTTGAAAAGACGATTCCAAAGAGATGTCACAAGACAGTATTAGGTGGAGAAATCAGAAATAAGATGTATTTTAACGTTTTGACTTACGACCGTTTTTGTCGTACGAAGTTTTATGAAACGGGCCCTGGATCTTTAATCAACGTCTACACTGATTGAATGGGAAGTTATACTCTTCATTTGCACCCTGTTTCGTGACGCACGCACTTTACATTTTGAATATTTAAACGGCGTAATCATTTCACCTTGCGTTTTAACTAGGTACTCAGCAACACGTGCGTTTTAGTCGGTCTGACACATGTCATAATATATTCCAGTCTTTATAAATGAGGCAGGAAATTACTCCCGTAATGTCACGAAACTTTCCCTACATCCTCACACATACAGTGGAGAACATGGTATTCTTTCCAATTGAACGCGTTTACGCAAAAACTATTATTTCTATTGCAAACAGTTTGGAGCCAGATCAGACGCCGGCTAATCCGGCGTCTGATCAGGCTCCAAAATGTTTGCCACTCAGATTAAAACAAAATAATCAGAAATGTCAAGAAATGGTAATTTTATACATTTCAGCGAGTTTCGTTTCGTTTGCGTTTAGATGGGAAAGAATAACGTGTTCTCCGCTGTACTGTGGAGAAGATGTTATTCCTTCCCGTTTACAGTGGAGAATCTGTTATTCTTTCCCGTTTAAACGCAAACGTACGCAAACGCAAAACACTAAAACGTAGAAAAGTACACCTTTTTGAAAATTCTGATAATTCATGTTTATCTTTGTGGCAAAAAGTTTGGAGCCTGATCAGACGCCGGGTTACCCGGCGTCTGATCTGGCTCCAAACTGTTTGCAGTGCAAATAATAGTTTTAGCGTAAACGCGTTTATTGGGAAAGAAAATCGTTTTCTCCACTGTATACTCAAACAAAACGCAAAGTAAAACAATGCAGAAAATCTAATTTTTGAAAATGTTTAGAACTCATTTTAATCTGAGTGGCAGGATCTTGTTCCAGACTGTTTGAAATTGAAATAACTATCTCGGTGTAAACGCGTTTAATGGGAAAGAACAACGCCCCACTGTACCATCTTGGAGTACTCGTGTGACGTACCCTTTTACCTTTAGATTGTTGATTTGTGTGTTTTAGTGAAGTACTTCCTTTAGCTCATTCTCGAAATTTACGTTTTACTTTCATCCTGCTGTTAGCATCTTACCTGTCAGGACACATACACCATTTTATATCGCTCTTTAACAGTGCATTGTAAAACAAAACAAGAGGCCCAGGGGCCATATTGCGCTCACCTGAGAATAGCTGACAAAATGGAGAGAATAAAAACTCTTTGTATTTATGTTCAAACATGCAGCGAGACACGGGGTTCATGTTTTACATACACATTTCTAGTTTTTTAACCAATTAATTGCCTTATCACGAGTTCATTAACAAAAACAAATTGCAAACTATATTTGGATTTAGACCCGGGTCAAATTTTATAAAGAGTTTTTAAGTGGAGCTTTTGCTAAAATCTGAACAATCAAATGCTTGAGAACGATCTCAAACTCAATTTACACTGCATTTGATAGGTCAGATTTTGGCTTTTGATGTTAGCAAAGACATGTTTCAACGAATTGCATTAGGCCGGAATTATACCTGACAGTCTTTTTGACACCCGTATTGACGTTTGTATCTACAATATCTAACCTTGAAAAATGAAAAGGACAAAACAACAATCAATGTGATCAACTCAATAGCTAATAAAAAAATGATAAACACTTGTGAATGTATTTGTTCAAGTCAGTAAATCACATACATTTTATGCGCTAAAAAAAAGTTCAAAAATATTATTGAAATGCGCACAAGGACAGACATCTCATTCATTTGATGCCTAACCAGTATGAGCCTTAACGTGTAAACTTGATACTGCTCAAAAGGAAAACTCAACTTCCAACATAGGAGTATCTAGTATCGCGTAATAGTAGGTCAAGTATGGTCAACTGTATGGCCCTTATCGTGTTAAGCGCGGCTGAACTAACATTTAAAAACAGTTTGGATCATGATGAGACGCCGCGTAATGCAACTCATATTAACCCTTCCCCCCATAGAAGCGACTTTTATCGTATTTAATATATTCCTCCGCTGAAGAAAATAGTTCCAGTTTATACCCTCATGAACAATAACCATTATACGATCTAAATATTTTATATAGCCTAGCAGATTTTAGCTTAAAGCAGGCTGAAAATAAAGCAGGGTGTGCCTTAAGGCACATTCTGCTTTACTTTCAACCTGCTTTAAGTGGTCACATGTTTTTCAAAACTAGAAACAAGCTATGAGGTAAAGGGTTAAGATATTTTTTTAATTTCAAAAGCATAACAAACTGAGCATGAGTTTATTCCGTAGACGCTTTATTTGTAGCAGACTAGGATTCAGCACAATAAGAGTTACTGTGTTAACTAAGGCTAATGTTGCGTGACTCTTTCTGTGTCAGACACGTTGTCATGCTGATGTTAATTATGTTATTATATAATTAAATTAATTAACTCTTTCATCAGTCATTATAAAATTCTGCTTAGTTCAACGACCGTTGAAACTTCAAACGAACATTTTAAAATTATAATTACCCTCATTCACGTGCTTACAGTGGAGAATCTGTTATTCTTTCCCGTTTAAACGCAAACGTACGCAAACGCAAAGCACTAAAACGTAGAAAAGAACAACTTTTGAACAATTCTGATAATTCTTGTTTATCTTGGTGGCAAACAGTTTGGAGCCTGATCAGACGCCGGGTTACCCGGCGTCTGATCTGGCTCCAAACTGTTTGCACTGCAAATAATAGTTTTAGCGTAAACGTGTTTATTGGGAAAGAATAACAGTTTCTCCACTGTACCCGTCCCCAGAGATCTTCCTACTTTGCCGTAGTTCTGGGGCTTAATTGTCATAGGAAATGTTTTTAATTCATTAGACCGAAATTATCCCCTCTTCAAAGAACTAAAAGCAAGGCAGCTCGGTTGTTTTGATCCCATGCGCTGTTTTGCAAAGCATTGGATTAGCCGAAAACATCTTCCTGGACTCATCACCACATCATCTCATCATTCATCGGCGCTATATGACCTATCTTGTGTCGCAGTGCCGTAACACCCAACTCATCCATCCATTCGAGTACAATGGGTATGTGCAAAAAGTTAAGATCAAGAGCAGACGTTAGGCGGCGTCTGATCATGCTCAAACTCTATAACACTTATTACGATATTACATAAGTCGAGGCGCCTAAACTTTAATTTTGAGAAAAAAAGCAGACAACTTTTTGAAACGGATGACGTCATGGCAGTGAATGGGTTATATCGATTCCGGTTTTGATTATTTTAGGTTGTTTATGGCAATATGTCAAAAATTACAAAATAGTGTAGACCCTGATTGGATGGCCCCTGCAGGAGCCATTTGATTATGGTATAGACTGTGCGTATGACAGATGTACTCTTCTCATGTATAAGATTTCTAGACGACGAATAAACTCGTCGGTAGGGTTACATGTGCTGACATTGTTGTGTCCCTTTGTGTTTTTATTTTTAAGAGTTTTTAGCATTTAAATTGGGAAACATGAAAACGAAACATTGATATTACTGCTAAACAGTTCGGATACTGACAAGACGCCTACATGTAGTTACTCTGCATCTTATCAGTACAGCACTCCCTCTCTACGACACCCAATAGGAGACCCAGATTATGTGTGTTGTTCGGAGGGAGTCGTTATAGGGAGGGGAAATTAAGACTTCGCTTACATTTGCAAACAGCTTGAATCCAGACCAGACACCGCGTTACGCGGCGTCTGATCTGGATTCAAGTTGTTTGTCACTCGTCAATATATATTTGTTGCATCAAAATATCCTCTACAGTCGATTTCTGTTACGTCGATGTGCGATATGTCTACATGTATATGTAACTTTGAGAAAAAAGGCAGACATTATTGCAGTAGTTAAGGCGTTAGACATGATTGTATTGTTAAAAAAACTACGACAATTGTAGTTGTAAGGAGGGAGTCGTTGTTGGGAGGGCCGTTGTAGCGAAGGAACACTGTACATTAATTGTTTTCAAATGATTACGAAGTAGTGGTTGTTTTAGAGAGAACTCACATAGGCTTTGCCTGTTGCACACCTTTTCTCTGAATAAAATACTCTTTAAACTAAATAATTTTTATAACCCTTTACTCCATAGAAACTCATTTTTATGCGATTTGTTTATTACCCCACTGAAAATAATAAGTCCAATTCACACAGTCAGGAATATGTATAATAAGAAATATTGTCTGTACTCTAGCAGATGGTACATGTAGCTTCAGGCAGGCTGAACGTAAAGCGTAAACCTGAAGGTGCATTCTGCTTTACTTTCAGCCTGTTTTAAGGGATCTCGTCTTCGAAACTAGAAACAGGCTATGGAGTAAAGAGTTACAGTTGACTTTATGACTTTATTTCGCTTTGAAATGATAGACATTTAGCCAAGGCAATCAAATGCTTCCAGAGATAGTTAAACTTATCATATATACAATCGTAAAGTTCGCATTCGTAGGAGTAATTTCTACTAAGTGGTATGTTTGCTGAGATCGCGTGCTAGCGACGTCAAGGTCAAAACCCGTTTGACCGGTAAAAGACCCCGCTGAACAATATTGTGTGTATATTTAAAATCAGAAGCATGATGACGATGATTGAAATTTAAAGTTTGAGTGCCGTTGAAGTGACATACTATTTCATTAATAATAATAATAATAAGAAGAATAATGATAATGATAATACTAATAATACAGGTTCAAGAGAAGAGTGTGTAACTGTCTATTATTCAAACTGCATCTTAAATGTTCAACTTTATTGTCAAGTAGAAGAACTTAATAACAAAACGCAAAAGCAAGCACTCTATGTAGCATTATACTACATTTATTTGTTGAATTTTGTTTAATCAGTGGCAAACAGTTAAGAGCTTAATCAGACACCAGATTACCCGGCGTCTAATCTGGCTCCAATCTGTTTGCAATGGGAACAATAGTTTAAACGTAACTATGTTTATAGGGATAGACTAACGTTGTCTCCACTGTACGGTGGGGAAAACGTTATTTGTGCCTGTTTATGCAAAAGTAATCGAAAGGTACATGTACAAAGCAGTTCAATGTATAAACTACAGTGGAGAAAACGTTATTCTTTCCCAATAAACGCGTTTACGCTAAAACTATTATTTGCAGTGCAAACTGTTTGGAGCCAGATCAGACGCCGGGTAACTCGGCGTCTGATCAGGCTCCAAACAGTTTGCCACCAAGATAAACAAGAATTATCAGAATTGTCCAAAAGTTGTACTTTTCTACGTTTTAGTGCTTTGCGTTTGCGTACGTTTGCGTTTAAACGGGAAAGAATAACAGATTCTCCACTGTACTACAGTGGATAATCTGTTATTCTTTCCCGTTAAAACGCAAACGAAAAGAACTAAATCGTAGAAAAGTTTAACATTTTGACAATTCTGATAGTGCATGTTGACCCGAGTGGCAAACAGTTTGGAGCCTGATCAGACGCCGGGTTGTCCGGCGTCTCTTCTGGCTCCAAACTGTTTGCAATTGAAATAATATGTTTTGTGTAAACGCGTTTATTGGGAAAGAATAACGTTTTCTCCACTGTATCTGTTTACAAATGGCATGATTGTTTTAACCCATGTTCCACATTGTTTGCCATTCAGTTTAAGATAAGTCTTCGTTTGCGTTGAAATGGGGAAGAATAGCGTTTTCCACACTTATACACGTGGGTGTTCTTTAACAGACTTCATCCTTAGTCTAAATAACTCTTTCACTGTCCAAATTTTCGTGAGATCTTAACCCCTTCACCGTTTCATTGTCGTCTGCTCCAACTTTATTGTCTGCAATGTCGTTTCAAAGTTTAAAAGTAAGCCAGTATATGACTTAAGACATTTCAAAACGAGTGTCAAACAGCTTGGATACTGATCAGACGCCGCGTTACGCGGCGTCTGATCAGGATCCAAACTGTTTTCAAACGCGCTTTTAAGCGTCATTGAGAGCGAAAGGGTTCAGTTTCTTGAATCACATCATGCTCTAGAATTTGACACTGTGACCTTTTTAATCCAAATCCTCTTAAGGAAAATCTATCTTCGGCAAATATACGATATTGCCATAATTGGTCATTGAAACATTTTAAATTATATCTTCCTATTCTATTATTAAAGTATACCTTTAATGTAATCTTAATGTCAAGAAGAACTTAACCCATTATCCCATTATTACCCCTTTTTACGCCTCTAATTTATTCATCCACTAAGGAAAATAGTTCCAATTTATACTGTCATATGTATGTGTCCTAAGAAATATTTTTTTTTATATTCTAGCAGATGGTTGTTTAACCCTTTCAAAAACAAATTATTTGGGAGAGTTTTACCCCATTCATCGCTTTATTGTCGTCTGCTTCAGTATCGGTGTCTGCAAGACACGTTTCAACATTAGATTTAAGACTGTATGACCTAAAAATATCGACATAAGTGTCCAAACAGTTTGGTCCTGATTAGATGCCACGTTACGCGGCGTCTGATCAGAGGTCAGTTTGTTTGCATACGCCCTTTGCTGACTTCATTGAGAGTGAAAGGGCTAAAGCAGGATGAAAGTAAAGCAGAATGCGCATTAAGGCGCATTCTGCTTTACTTTCACCCTGCTTTAAGCGGTCATCAATCTTCAAAACTACAAACATGCTATTAGCCCGAGGCATAAGTCGAAAAATACTTCATTTCATGATGCAAGCAAACCACTTTGCAGGTTTACTAACAGGACCATTGTCAACCGAAAAAAGCCGTTAGCCACTTTAATTTCCCTGGCAGATTCAAGATGGCGGCCATTTTGAAAATGGCCGCCATTTCCATTTTGTATAAGTTAAGTCGTTATGGTTATATCCATGCCAGTTCGAAAAGTCACACAATACTAACATGTATGAGATGTAAAATGAAAATCATCAATTGTGTATTACGAAATATTGCTATTTGTTCAAGATGGTAGCCAAAAATTCAAAATGGCGGCCATTTTCACTATTTTCAATTGTACTTTAACCACATGTAATTTTGAAGAATTTTTAAAGAACTTTTCCTCGGGCCATGTGTAAACTTTTATGTTTTTATACTACTATTTAAAGTTATTAAAGTCTATACATTTGTTTAATGCATTAATTCCAATACGATTTCCACGTCCACACTACCTTATAACACGAAGATACTAACGAAATTCCTTCACATGATCTCATTTTGAAACTATGATTTATTTCTAAAATAATTTTGCCGGACTTTTGGGAAATGGCTTTTTTAAGGAAAGTTGACATACCTCCTTTTTACCACAATTAAGGTGTGCTGAATCTATTCCTGCTATCTGTCACATTCTCCCATGAAAAACAACAAAATGGCCGCCAAAACAATTATTTTCGTTATTATATAGTACGATCATTCGGGGATCAAACACACATATTACATGTGCTCCTCCTAAACCACATGACTGATTACAGACTCAAGATGGACATTTTTTAGCCAAATCTCTTTAAACGAATTGATTCAATAAAACACTCTGGTTGCCATGGCGACAACATTAAAAAAGCCTGCACAATTTAAAAAAATATTATCCACAAAGTCCGGAACTTAGATATGTTATGTATAGTAATACCAAGCAGGCCTCAATCAAGTTTATTCATAACATATTCCTTCATCAAGAATATTGTGGTATAAAATACGCTGAAAACCATATTGTAATATATTGCAATACAGAGAAACTGTATTGCAATATAAGTAAATTGGTCCAGCGCCTGGATTAACAGCCTTACAAAGACGTATCGTATATAGGATTAGCGCAAAGTTAGATATTTGATGTAAAGTATAACGTAGTAGACCTATACCCAGTAGCTAAAAGCATTATATCCCGGGAGTAATTAATCAACCCGCCCATGGGTCACTAGCTTTACATAGATTTAAATAGGAAACTATATAAAAAAAATCTTATCAAAAACCTTTTAGTCCAGAACTTCGTTTTATATTGTAGAGTATCGCCTTGAAGACATATATCAACTTTGTTAAATTCATAGCGCTAGTTTTAGAATTTGGTATCTATAGTTTTATGGGTTTACATAGACTTTTATTTGAATACTTAAAAGATTATTCATGTCAACACCCTAAAGCTTTATTGTCTCCCTACAATAGTCCCCCTTTCAACGATTCCTCCTTACAACAATGGTTGCCAATTCTAATACTAGGGCTCTGATTTTAACTAACCAGAACAAGGTCTACTACGTCATTCTGGACAAAATTTACTTATAGGATGTTTCGCATTATGGTTAGAACACTTTTTCAAAAACTAATTTTTCATTGGTAATATGTTGACATGACAGCTACACTGCTGAATCGCTACAACAATACCCAGCCGTAGACAAATATGTTTTGTTTTGTAAGGATGTGTGTGTTGTAAGGATGGACTTGTTATAGAAAGGTTTAACTTGTGCTGTATGGGCAAATATATGTGAATAAAATGCACCATGCAGCTATCAATAGAAGCGTTCCATGACTTTCTGAAATGGAAACGTTGTAGTGATGAAACCTAAGTGTTGATTCAACCATACTGATCCAGTTAAAATCCAAGAATTGATAAATAAATAGAAGAATAAGGAGCAGGAATTATTGGTAACACTAAGACCACAACATTCTTAATGAGACAATTCTCAACCCTAGCAATAGACCAAGCTCACGAACAGGCGAATGCAATCATCAAAGGCAATGGGGTGCACTTTGCATCACAGAGGACCTTCAGCTCTAAGACATTGAATTATGGCAGGCCCCGAAGTCAGCTGATTATGTACAAAGTACGATGAAGAATCTAGCGCGAGTCACCATGAGCAAGCAAAGAGTGCGCATACGTCATTGATTTAGAAAGTAACAAGGTTGAACTCGATCATCAATATAACATAGGTCATGATTTTAATAAAGTTGATAGAGGTCTTCTAGGCGAAATATCTGCACTAAAAATGAAGCTTTGGCTATAAGGTTTAGATAAGATTTCTTTAGGTTTCCTTTTTAAATCTATGTAAAGCTAGTGACCTATTGGTGGGGTTATTTACTGCATCCAGACTACAATGCTTTTAACAAACTGTGTAGAGGTCTACTATGCTTTGCTTTTTATATCAAATATTTGAGCTTTGGGTTTAGGAATTTTGTGAAGCATATTTTTCTATATGCGATAAGTCTATGTCAAGCTATTGACCCCGAGGCAGGACCTCTTTACTTACGAGGGTCATTCCAAAATTATTTTACTTTTGCACACATGTAAAATAATCATGTGTATTACATCGTTGAAAAGCGCATTTCTTGCGGATACATCGATGCATAATAAATTGACAACAACAGTTATCTTTGTTGTGGAAAATAGGCATCAATGTTTGACAGCCATAGGCACTGGCCTTATTTGCTAGAGAATTCAATCATATTGCTATATCATATAGCTTAGAAAATGTGCCATAACGCTTTTAAATGTCGAACTAGCTGGAATTTACTATGTTTTAGGCCACCAACACTTAATACATTGAATTGAATTAATGTAAAATGTAAAATTAAAGCATGCATCAAAATGTATAATATAACTTGAAAAATGCAAAAAATATCTTACATTTGTTTATTGATTATATCAACTTGTATACGAATAAATGATTTATTTTTCAATTTCATCTTAAACAGGATACAGTTTTACAACAAACTAAAATGCTTTATATTTCTCAATAACTAAGTTGTTAATCTATCAACTATAAAATGTATATGAATATAGTATTCATCGTCAAACTGTACTAAATTTGATAACTTTGTTTTGAAACGTTCGCATAACAACACAACAACATAAATGTTGACACATTAAAGTATAAAACTATATTTGGCCCTTCAATGCATCACAATAGTAGTTTCAAACTCTATAACATGCATGGTTATAGTGCCATTCGTGTTGTGTTATTTTCACCAAATTTAGACCGTGTAAAATAAGAATATTGACTTGCATGATAAGTTGTCAAACCCGCACGAAATTGGCCTTTAAAATGATGTATTAAGACAAAAATCTTACATATAGATTTCAAGAAAATGCCAAAGTAACACTCATTTTGAAGGACGCTAGTTTATTGCTATATGTTGCAATACAGTTTCTGCATATTACAATATATTAAAATATGGCTTTCAGCGTATTGTTACCCTATTACAATTTAGATGAAAGAATATGATATGAATAAACTTGATTGAGATCTGCTAGTAAATACAATATATCAAATATCTAACCTCTGTGTCTGGTGTTTTTACAAGAAAATATTTTAAAGATTTTACAAGTTTTTCACATTGGTTGCCATGGCAATCAGAGCTCTTTATTGAATCAGTCCTTTGAAAGAAATTAGCCCAAATAATGTTCCTGTAACGTATGGTTGTACCCAGCAATGTTGTTTAGGAGGAGTAAATACTATGAGTATTGGATTCCCGAAAGATCGGAAATAATAACGAAAAGAAGTGTTTTGGTGGCCATTTTTTTTTTATATCATTTTTGGGCTTTCAGCCTCGTGGGAGAGAGTGAAAGACAATAGAAATGGATTTAGCATGCCTACATTATGGCAAAAATGTGATCTGTCAACTTTTCCCAAAAATGCCTCTAGAAATGTTATTTCCCCAAAATCCGACAAGTCTATTTTAGATAAAAAAAAGCAATGTTACAAAATGAAAAATCTTAGTGTTATTAGAAATTTTGAACGTTAAAATTGTCTCGGAAATCATGCATAAAACAAATGTATATACTTCAATAGCTTTACATAGTATTAGGACAGAACAATGAACACACAATCCGTGGAAATGTACTTTAATAATCCTTCAGAAATACATGTGCTCTTATAACAACAAAAAAAGAGTGAAAATGGCCGCCATTTTGATTTTTTGGCGGCCATCTTGAATAATTAGCAATATTCTGCGATCCACAATTGATGTTTTATATTTTACATCTCAAAAGTGTTAGTTTTGCGTGCGTTTTTGTATGTACATTAGACTGGCAATAACGACATAACTTATGTAAACTTGAAATGGCAGCCATTTTGAAAATGGCCGCCATCTTGAATCTGCCAGGGAAATTGAAGTGGCTAACGGGTTTTTTAGGATAAGATATGTCTAAACACTAATTGTAGAAAGTCCCTTGCTTGCATCATTATTTGAAGTATTTTGGCAAATTATCGACCTTATGCCCCGGGCTAATGGGGTAATGGGTTAGACCACTTAAGCTACCATTCTAATCATATAATTTTTTATATCTATTACAGATTCTGTTCAATTTATCTGTTCAAAACTAGGCTAGAGTTTACAATTAGTCCGCCACCAAAACCTAGGGTTAGGAACTTAGGGTTAGGGTAAACTTTAGAATCTGCCCGCAGGTCTATTTGGTATTTTCGTAGAAATTAACTGGCCATCTCTTGTGACATTATCCTGGCCATTTATTGTTACATTAATCTGGCCATTTCTTGTGACATTAACCTGACCATAAAAATGACATTTTTGGTGGCGGACTAATTGTAAAATTGCTCCCAAAACTAATATCGACTTTATCTGGATGTCAACAAAGCAACCGTTTGATTTTCTTTTCAAGAATGAGATACTTATTGTCTCTTAACTGTGTCTCTCAGCAACAATGTTTTAATAAGTTCTTCAATTACCCATCAAATACCTACGCTAAATTTGTATGTTTCATTTGGGAGGTATCTGATACGTGTTTTGTTGTCCTTGTGACCAATAACAATCGGATTGTTATTCTTTCCCGTTCAAAGGGAACTAAACGCATACGCAATGTAATACAATATAGAAAACTACAGCGATTTACGATTTCTTTTTATCTGAGTGACAAACAGTTTTGCGTCAGATCTTGCTTCAAACGCTTTGTAATTTACATGATTGTTTTAGCCCAAATGTGTATACAATGTACAGTGAAACCCCACTAAACCGGACATGTGTGGGGACAACATCAGTGTCCGGTTTAGAGGGGTTTCCGGTTTAGAGGGGTTTTAAACAATAGCTTGATTCTAGTATATGGAAGATAACTGATCACTTAAAGCAGGTTGAAAGTAAAGCAGAATGCGCCTTAAGGCGCATTCTGCTTTACTTTCAATCTGCTTTAAGCTATCATCTGCTACAGTGGAGAATCTGTTATTCTTTGCCAATAAACGCGTTTACGCTAAAACTATTATTTGCAGTGCAAACAGTTTGGAGCCAGATCAGACGCCGGGTAACCCGGCGTCTGATCAGGCTCCAAACTGTTTGCCACCAAGATAAACAAGAATGATCAGAATTGTCCAAAAATTGTTCTTTTCTACGTTTTAGTGTTTTGCGTGTGCGTACGTTTGCGTTTAAACGGGAAAGAATAACAGATTCTCCACTGTAGAATATAGACTATATTTCTGATGATACATATTCATGAATGTATTTTATTGATTGAAGGAAAACATCAAAGGCGTAAAATGGCATATTATTTATGAAATGGGTTAAAATAAAGAAGGTTTGGAAACGGGACCAACATTTTTGTCCGGTTTAGAGAGAATTCCGGTATTTAGAGGTTCCGGTTTAGAGGGGTTTCACTGTATTGGGAAAGAATAACATTGATATGTACATGTATACTTTAACCCTTTCATGATCAAATCATTCGGGAGGTTTTAACCCCCTCACCGCTGTATTGTCGTCTGCTTCAGTATTGTTATCAGTCAGACACGTTTCAAATTTAGATCTATGATTGTATGCCTTAATAAATATCGATAACAGTGTCAAACAGTTTGAGTCCTGATCAGACGTCGCGTTACGCGGCGTCTGACCAGGACCAAAACTATTTGCAAACGCGCTCTAAGGCGTCATTGAAATTGAAATGGTTAACAGACGTCGTCATCAGTCCCTTTGCTGTTCTTCTCGCCAACATGTGTCCTAACCTTCGATAATACTCTGCTAGTTACAGTGGAGAAAACGTTATTCTTTCCCAATAAACGCGTTTACGCTAAAACTATTATTTGCCGTGCAAACAGTTTGGAGCCAGATCAGACGCCGGGTAACCCGGCGTCTGATCAGGCTCCAAACTGTTTGCCACCAAGATAAACATGAAATATCAGAATTGTCCAAAAGTTGTTCTTTTCTACGTTTTAGCTCTTTGCGTTTGCGTACGTTTGCGTTTAAACGGGAAGGAATAACAGATTCTCCACTGTAGTTATTATCAGTTATATTTGCGCTATCTCTAATAATACGTGTTTGTCGTCTGTTTTCCAATTAGTGTCACCCTCCGATGTAAATGACCATAACAATAATAAGAAACCCAATGCTAGCTGCTTAAATAAAACATTGTACTACAAAGACCATGTACACAATCATGAAGCCTGCTGACACCTATGTACCCAAAACTAATCAACTCTTTGCATGCTAGGGTAATTATTTCGTCTGCAACAATTGTCGTCTTGTATTGTTCTAAAAACAGATTTTTTTTCCAAACAGGGTCATAATGTCAAACAGTTTGGATCCTGATGAGACGTCGCTTGACGCGGCGTCTCATCTGGATCCAAACTGTTTGCAGAGGTAATCACTGATACATGTATATCCGATGCTAGCATGGTAAGAGTTAAGAAATAAACAAATTTGATCTTCATAGAAACCCAATGCTAGCTTCGAAAATAAAACATTGAACGACAATGACCTCAACAAACAATACTATAGACACTCGCGAAGCCTTTTGAAAACCCTGTACTTAAAGCTAATTAAGTAATAAACAAATTCGATCTACCACATTTCGTTTTGGTAACAAGTTACAATACACTGACATGATCGAGTGTCAAAATTTATATCGTTTTGTGTTGTTGACTTAAACAAAGTCGTACACCTTATTAATCATTATCATGTTGAATTTTCTGCTTCAAATTTTATCGTTTGCGAATAATGTCAACAAAATCTTTTTTTTAAACAATGAATATGAGTGGCAAGCAGTTTGGATCTATATCAGACGCCACGTTACGCAATTCCGATCTGAATCCATACTGTTGCAAATATGAGCCAAGTCGCGCATAGCACATTAATGACGCAAAAATGGTACTGTGGAGCTGGTGTTATTCTTTCCAAAAGATAGGTACTAAAACAATTATGGATGGATGGATGAGTTGGGTTTTACGGCACTGCGACACAAAAAAAGGTCATATAGCGCCGATGGTTTGATGAGGGATGATAAGATGAGATGATGATTTCAGGTAGATGAGTTTGGCTAATCTCATTCGTTGCCAGCAGCGCATGGGATCAAAATTACCGACCTGCCTTCCTTTTAGTTCTTGGCAGAGGGGATAATCTCGGTCTAATAAACAGAAAAGATCCCCTATGACAATTAAGCTCCAGAACTACGGCAAAGTAGGAAGGTCTCTGGAGTTATGTCTATAGCCAACAGTTTGGAACCAGGCTTCAAACGGTTTCCCATTCAGATAACGGAGAATATCAGACTGTCCTCAGAAGGTTAGGAAGACGTTAATATTACCTAAGAAAACCGTTCATGCTAAAACTAGCATACCTACATGTATTGGGGACAGTTTGCAGTCAGATCATCCGCCGGTAAAACATAAGTGGCACATTTTTAAAGGTTTTTAGGGTGTACCACGTTTTTTATAAGGCCATTGCACGAATTAATCGGGATATATTGTTTTGACAAGTCTGTTTGTTTGTCTGTGTTTATATTATGTTTGTCCACAACTTTAACCTTGGTCATATTATCCATAAGGTTTGACCTGTCAGTCATCACTTTCCGTCAACTTTCATTGGTACCATCGGAAGTTTCCGTATACTTTATTTATAGATCAATGAAACTTCAGGTAGTATACTTCAGTCGATGATCTAACGCCACTGTCGCAATAGCTTAGGGGATAATGTCATTGACTCGTAGTGCTAGGGTCGTTGGTTCGATTCTAGGCACTGTTTTGTAAACGTCGGCTTCAGGTATTTTTTTTCGATAGTTATATATTTAACTAAAATAAAACAGTAAACGTTTGGGTAAAGAAAAACTTGCTGCTTAACGAAATACAGAAGTAACAAACAGTGATTTTTTTACCTGCGAGTCCCGAGTTCTGAGACTCGTTCAAATCTTGTGGGACTCATAACTTTAAAATCTGTGAGTCAATTTTTGGTAATAAAGATATAGCTGGGACTCATAGTTTTGTAGGCCAGCGAGTCCTGGGGACTCATAGTTTTGAATTTGTAAAAAAATCACTGAACAAAGAGTGCTTTTTGCCAGAGAGTGCATTGCATAACGTACATGTAATGTTGCTACAGTGGAGAAAACGTTTTTCTTTTCCAATAAACGCGTTTACGCTAAAACTATTATTTCCATAGCAAACAGTTTGGAGCCAGATCAGACGCATGGTAACCCGGCGTCTGATCAGGCTCCAAACTGTTTGCCACTCAGATCAACATGAGTAGCAAACATTGTCGAAAATGTGTCCTGCTCTATGATGTAATGCTATGCGTTTGCGTTTCGTTTGCGTTTAAACGGGAGAGAATAACATTTTCTCCACTGTATACGCACTTTTTCTATCCAAGTTTCCTTAGGCAAGTTCACTGTACTTTATTTTATACAACTGCACGAATATCATGGTTTGCATGTGTCTACCATAAACATATTAAGAAATATTACAAAATAAACTCTATCGGGTATAGAACCCATAACCCTTACGTTGGTAGCGCAGATACATAACCACTGAGCTATTACTCTATCAGATAATATAATCAAAGTAGAGTCATCGTTGAATGGTTTATTTACTATACACTGTTTTGTTGATTCCGGAAGATAAAAAAGTAACTTACGGAAAAAGACGGAATATTCATAAACTGACAGGTCAAACCTTATCGACAATAACTGTGGCTTTTGTTTTGTTTATGTCAATGTGTCTGTTTGTTTGTCCCTTTGTTTATCTGTCTGACAAGAACTTAAACATTTGCCATAACTTTGGAACTACATGTACATATGCTAGATACTATTTAATTTGGGAAAGAAGACCGACGTCGTTGCTAGCGTTGTCATGGTTAATCGACGAATCGTAAAATAACCAATGCATACATTCGGCGAAGGGTTGACGAATTTCCCGAACCTTACACGAATTATTTCTGTCCAATTATCCAAATTATTTAAAATACGGTTTCTCAATATATCACGACTAGGGTTCAATAACTAGAATGATTCTAGCTATTAATGAATCGTCGGCCAATTATATCAAAAGGAAGAAATAAAATAAAATTATTTTTATTCATGAAATTCTCTTAAATAATACTCGTACAATGCTATCTTAATTCTTTAAAGATCCAACAGACTCTAAGTTTTACATAAAATAGTACAGTGGAGAATCTGTTATTCTTTCCCAATAAAGGCGTTTACGCTAAAACTATTATTTGCAGTGCAAACAGTTTGGAGCCAGATCAGACGCCGGGTAACCCGGCGTCTGATCAGGCTCCAAACTGTTTGTCACCAAGATAAACAAGAATTATCAGAATTGGCCAAAAAGTGTTCTTTTCTACGTTTTAGCGCTTTGCGTTTGCGTACGTTTGCGTTTAAACGGGAAAGAATAACAGATTCTCCACTGTATCTTAACCAATGTTTAAAAAGTCATTATTCGTCAAAGATCAATCGGCCAATACTGGTGGGTAACCCTTTCATGATCAAATTTATCGTGAGGTTTTTACTGGCATTTTGTCGTCAGCTTCAACATTGCAATATCGTTTCAAAGTTAGATTTAAGTCAGTATAACTGACGTTATTTCAAAACAAGTGGCAAACAGTTTTGATTCTTATCAACACTGCTAAGCGTCTGATCAGGATCAACACTATTTGCAAATACGCTTTATGACGTCATTGAAATTGAAAGGGTTAATCGTGACAAATGAAACTTGCGGATGTTTCCAATTAGTCTTTTCTTCCCAACATCCATTTCACTTAAATTATTAAAGTACATTGTACCTCTTAATTTACAGACAAATAGAATGCTAATCCTACACCTCATACTCTTTCGTCTGGTTTTAAAGACATATTACTTTAAGAAGACATATTACTTTAAGAAGATTAACAGAAAAGCAGAATAATCACGAAGGAGCTCTCTGCTTCACTTTAAGCCTGCATTACGCGGCTACAGTGGAGAATCTGTTATTCTTTCGCAATAAACGCGTTAACGCTAAAACTATTATTTACAATACAAACAGTTTGGAGTCTGATCAGACGCCGGGTAACCCGGCGTCTGATCAGGCACCAAACTGTTTGCCACCAAGATAAACATGAATTATCAGAATTGTCCAAAAGTTGTTCTTTTCTACGTTTTAGCGCTTTGCGTTTGCGTACGTTTGCGTTTAAACGGGAAAGAATAACAGATTCTCCACTGTATCTTTAAATTACTTGACATGCGATAAATGATTTTATCCTAGTAGTTAAAAATTACTTTTCTCAACGTATGAATAGATAGTAACGGTGAAAGGCGTAGATGGGTTAACCCTTTACCCAATAACCTATTTATAATATTAAAGACAGGTGATCACTTAAAACAGGTTGAAAGTAAAGCAGAATGTGCCTTAAGGCACATCCTGCTTTACTTAGTTTCAAGGACGGTACGTGGTATAAGGTCGGACAAGTAAGGTGGAGAGATATTATGGATCATTTTATAGAACATTATTAGTTTGTGGTGTTTCCTGCGAGTGTCCAGGCTGTCCCATCCAATTTCATTATAAAGGTTAAGTAAGGAAACAAGTCGAGTTGTACCAGAGCATATACGTGCAGCTTCATTTTGTATTTTATTAAGTTCATCCTTTTCATACATTGTGCAGTTGTCCCATATGACGTCACCGTATTCCAACAATGGTTGAACAAAAGATAGATAGATTGTTTCAAGTGATTTGCGATCTAATTGGTACATAAGTTTGCGCATGACATTGATTTTTGGCCAAGCTTTGCTTTTTATATAATCAATATGTGAATACCAGGAACAGTCGTTAGAAAGAAATAAACCTAGATGTTTGTGGTCGGTGACTTCAGCAATGATTTGATTATCCATCGATAATGAAGGGAATATGTTTGTATTTTGCTTTCGAGAGATAAGCATTGATTCAGATTTACTTGGATTAAATATAACAAGCCAATCTGATGCCCATTTAGAGATTATAGAGATGTCAGTGTTTAATAACTCGGTTGATGCTAATGCTTCATTTCTGTGATTAATGGTTAGATAAAGACTAGTATCATCAGCAAACAACCTGATATTGGAAGAAATGTTAGAAACAATATCGTTGATATATATTAAGAATAGTAGTGGTCCGAGAATTGACCCCTGTGGAACACCAGCTTTTATGTAATTCCAGTCTGATTTTGCTCCTGGTAGAACAACGCATTGTCGCCTGTTTTCAAGATAATCCGAAAAGAGTTTCAAAAAGTCAGCAGACAATCCGACAACTTTTAGTTTACATATAATACCCTTGTGCCATACTCTGTCGAATGCCTTGCTTATATCAAAGAAAATGACGCGGACCTCTTTTCCAGAGTCTATTGCTTGACAGAAAGCGTTATAAATATAGACTAATTGGTTGATAGAGGAGTCTCCAGCGAGCGAAAGATTAAAAGTACAAGAAAGATGAGTTTATAGTACAGTACTGAACCTTATTAAATTAAATTGATAATCGCAAGCGAATTGCCATCGAATCGGGCGCTTCAAAAAAAAAATCCTTCGTTTGTATATTTTTACGCGAATTTTCCGAAGCTGTTGTCACATAAATGGAATCGAAAAAATTAACAAGGACATATTTGCGAACATTTGTGAGATACACCATTAAAAAAAACTTACCCGAGGGTAAAGTTAGTATTTTGAACCGCAAGCGAATTGCCATCGAATTGCAAGCGAATTGCCATCAAATTGCAAGCGAATCGCAAAAATTGTTAATTTAATAAGGTTCAGTACTGTATAGGTGACATTAGACACACAAGTAAATACAGAATAGAACACGTTATTCTTTCCAAATAAACACCCCAGATATCTTCCTACTTTGCTGCAGTTCTGGGGCTTATTTGTCAAAGGGAATATTTTCTGTTTATTAGACCGAAATTATCCCCTCTGCTAAAAACTAAAAGGAATGCAGGTCGGTGGTTTTGATTAGACTCCAAAATACTTGCCTCTTAAGGCTTAGAATATTGTCATTTTCATTTTTTGTACATTGCGTTTGTAATCCGTTTCGGTTCCTTTAAAAATGGACATTCCTACTTTGCCGCAGTTCTGGGGCTTAATTGTCATAGGGAATTATTTCTGTTTATTAGACCGAGATTATTCCCTCTGCCAAGAACTAAAAGGAAGGCAACTCGGTGGTTTTGATCCCATGCGCTGCTGGTCAACGAATGAGATCAGCCGAAACCATCTTCCTGAAATCATCATCATTTGATCTAATCACCCTCATCAATCATCGGCGCTATATGACCTATTTTGTGTCGCAGTGCCGTAAAACCCAAATAATCATTTTAAAATGGTGAAAGTAGCGTACTCTGCTTTGTAAAGTGTTATTTCTCTGTTACAGATGATTCCCGGACGGACGTGGCGGTCTATGATTCCTTGTTAGACAACTTGACGTGGTTTGTGCCGCTAAAATCATTGTGGGCAGGTATGACAAACACATATATGAACACGTATTAGTTCTGTTTCTTTGGACTTTCTGCAACAATACAGTGGAGAAAACGTTATTCTTTCCCAATAAACGCGTTACGCCAAAACTATTATTTGCAGAGCAAACTGTTTGGAGCCAGATCAGACGCCGGGTAACCCGGCGTCTGATCAGGCTCCAAATTGTTTGCCACCAAGATAAACATGAATTATCAGAATTGTCCAACAGTTGCACTTTTCTACGTTTTAGCGCTTTGCGTTTGCGTACGTTTAAACGGGAAAGAATAACAGATTCTCCACTGTACCACTGTTCAGCTACGACGTGTTCTTCTACCACTGCTGCTACAACTGCTTCTACTACACTTCTATTACTACTACTTCTAGTACTACTGCTGCTGCTTCTTCTTCTACTACTACTTCTACTGCTACTACTACTACTACTATTTCTACTACAAGTAGTTCTATTTCTAGAGCTTCTGCGTCTACTACACTTCTACTACTAGTACTCGTTATACTACTACTACTTCTTCCACTACTACTACTAGTTATACCACTACTACTACTACTACGACTACTACTAGAAGCACTACTACTACTACATGTACTACTGCTACTACGACCACTTCTACTTCTGCTTCCACTGTAACTAATATTACACTAGTTATATGTCTCGCTTTCTCCATCTCTCTCTACTTAAGCATACTGTCATTTACTTTAAGAACAATGCAAGCATATTCTGTGACATTGTTGTGCTGCATACGTTCAGAAGTACTCTATCACCCTGTGCGAATAATTTACCGTAGTCAGGCGATGCCATATTAAAATGCACTTCGTTTACTATACTTCCATAAACAATACTGCAATTTGAGCAGTCAATTTCCTTTGAAATAATCTCAATTCGACGAAACCTGACGTGGGGACATTAATGACTATAAAGTCACCATGATGAAATGTCTTCTCCGTCAAGCTCCGAAAACACTTAGTCTATTAAGTTTTGCAACGTGTCAAGTCGGGATCTCTACCTAAATAATCCAAAGGTTTCATATAGATAGGCCTGAGAAAACTGTATAGATCCTGATCAGCCTGCTCCTAGCGGAGCAGTCTCATCAGGGTCTACACAGTTTGCCATTGTGTTTGCACCTTTTGGACAAATGAATGTATGATAAAAGAAATGTTTTTCAAATTGCATGATACATGTAACTACAGCAGTTACACAGGATGTTCCTAAATTTAGAATTCTTACGGTATATTAGCCAGGTTCTACATTATTTGGTACTTAACTGTATATATATACACGTTCCTTCAATCTTTCATAAATCTGGATTTAAATAATAAAAGCTAAGACACATTTTTTAAAGCTCAAGAAAAACCAGTGTCTGACACAGAAAGGGTAAACCCTTGTATTATCAAATTTATTATGTGATTTTTACCCCTTTACCATTATTTTGTCGGCTTCTTCAATATGGCTGTCTGCAATATCGTTTCAAAGTTATAATTTAAGGCAGTATGAAATTTCAACACGAATGTCAAACAGTTTGGATACGCGGCGTCTGATTAAAATCCAATCTGTTTGCAAAATTGCCTTTTGGCGTCATTGAAAGTAAAAGGGTTATACAGAATGATATGTCATTTTATTATATAAGATAAGATTTTATTTCCACCTTTAGACTAACAAGTCCATGAGGTAACACATTCAATACATTCATCAAGATGACATTGATCAACAGAAATAATCTATATCATTCAAGCTAGTTTTCAATGCGTACATATAAATTTTCAGCGATCTAGCCACCCTGAAAAAGTTTGTTCTAAAAATAATTAGACTGCAGACTGATACTAGTCATCTGCAAACAGTTCAGACTAGGGTCAGACAGTTCCTTCTATGGAGACTCTGTCTGATCTTTGGTTACTCTGTTTACCAAACATTAAAATCTACCTTAAGTTACAAAGCTGCAGTACTTTTTGAAATTGTTATTGTAATAAATATTTTGAAAGAGAAGCTGTATGGTGACTAGATCTAGATCTAGATCTTATACTGAAACTGTTCTCATTTACAATGCAAGTATAAGTACAAATTAATTGTTATTTATCATAAATGCTTTTTGTATAGTCGTAGACTGTTATTGTTTCAATGCTCTTAAAGTAATCGATGAAATATACCTACCAATGTTCTGCCCGAAATATTTCTGTATTTTATCGAACAAATACACCTTGACGGATTGAAAATTCCGTATTACCCATGTACCTTGTGTAATGGGAAAAGAACGTTTACTGTGTAGTCGGAAGTTCGGAACTACAGTAAAACCTCTCTATTACGACCACTAAATTATGTTAAGTATTAGGGTGTTTACGGTAGGTGACCGCTTAAAGCAAGGTGACAGTGAAACAGAAAGCTCCTTTAGGAGCTTTCTGTTTCACTGTCACCTTGCTTTAAGCTGTCACCTCTCTATTATTTAATCAATTAGCATTCGTTTTAGTGGTCGTAATAGCGAGTATTTACTTTCACGCGCCATTCCCCGAAGTGTGACGTATGGGAAATCCCGTTTATTTATAGAAACACTCGAAACATTTCTATCGTTTTTCATTTTATTTTTATTATAAGAGGTATATAATAAAAGGAACATTACTATACTTTGCATATCTTATGTTCCGGATCACTCTCGTTGTGTGTGTAAAGGCCATATCCAACTCGACCTTCGGTCTCGTTGGATATAGCCTTTACACACACAACTCGAGTGATCCGGTGCATAAGATATGCAAAGTATAGTAATATTCCGTTTGTATTGGATTGGAGGGGTTTATTCTGCGAGAGGAGAAACCATTTAGCGCTAGGCTCGTTGAGCGCTAAATGGTTTCTCATCGAGCAGAATAAACCCCTCCTATCTCATGCAATGATATATTCGATTTATCCCGTCACTGAATGAGTTTGGCCATTCAACTTTACAATACACTAAATTTGACATGTTTCACATACTTTCTGACATACAAATAAATGACAACAACAAAACGCTTAGAGTGAAAAACTGGCAGCAAACTGGAAAAGCGAGTCTCATAAGATAGAATTTCAAAAAAGTCGACTGCAAATTGTCAAAAGTTTTCACGCTGCTTCAAGGTCGTTCATAGTTTTGGAACAGTTTCTTTTCTGACTCCTCAGATTCAGATTCTGCATCCAATTCCAATGTTTATGTCGAAATGTGAAAATAAATCTGACATTCTGCTTTGTCTATTAGCCTACATGAAGTATATTTCAACTTGTTGCTACAGCTAGTCTACCGCATTGCTTTAGCAGAAGACAGAATTAGAATTTAGAAACGACAGGTCTATAAGTATAACAGCATAGATCTATTTAAGAATGGAAATATTGAATGGACATGAGTTTGTAAACTGGTTTTGTTTTGCTCGATTTGTTTGAAAAATGGTTCTCTTTCTATTCATTTTTTTCTATTTTATTTAAAACGCGTCAATACGCTTACTTTATATACAGTGGAGAATGTGATATTCTTTCCCGATAAACGCGTTTACGCTAAAACAATTTTTTCTTTCACAAACAGTTTGGAGCCAGATCAGACGCCGGGTAACCCGGCGTCTGATCTGGCTCCAAACTGTTTGCCACCAATATAACCATGAGTTATCAGAATTGTTCCAAAAGTTGTTCTTTTCTACGTTTTAGTGCTTTGCGTTTGCGTTTAAACGGGAAAGAATAACAGATTCTCCACTGTACACCTTAAATGGAAATCGAATCGTGTACGGCATCATGACATGTCGCTAGCATCGCTCGACTTCGAAGCAAAAGGTTGCGGGTTCGAATCCCACTCGGAATTCGAAGCAAGAGGTTGCGGGTTCGAATCCCACTCGGAATAACATTTTTTTATTAATATTATTTTATGAAGATATTAATGATAGTTTAACATATTTATTACATTTTCCGTGGCTGCAAATTTACTAGACCTACAGTGGAGAATCTGTTATTCTTTCCCGTTTAAACGCAAACGTACGCAAACGCAAAGCACTAAAACGTAGAAAAGAAATTTTTGGACAATTCTGATATTTCATGTTTATCTTGGTGGCAAACAGTTTGGAGCCTGATCAGACGCCGGGTTACCCGGCGTCTGATCTGGCTCCAAACTGTTTGTAAAAGAAAAAATAGTTTTCGCGTAAACGCGTTTATCGGGAAAGAATAACACATTCTCCACTGTACTACTCTAATTTTTGTTTTTGAAAATTTAAAAACAAAATCCACTTCAGTCAAAAATTTCATTGACAATTCCAGTTTCAAATATAATCTAGACAAGTTTCGACTATTATTGGGAAACTTTTACAAATTATTGTAGAATGAAAAACAGTGAAGACCCTGATCAGAAGGAGCCCTCCGATCAGTTACTTCACTGTTTCATATAACAAGTGTACTTTTCGTTTAGACATTTGTTTTATAATGACGAGTATACTCATCACTAGAGTTAAATGTGTTAATATGCATGAATTAGCTGTGAATTAATTGGATAGAATGCCCATGGCCTTTGAAGCCGTATTCAATGATACAACTACGTCACTGAACATTTACATTTGCAATGCTAACTTTCCCTTTTTCTGACAAATGCTTAACTTACATTGATCAAAGGGTATCCAAAATTATCTAAATGTATGACTAACAGTGTAGATCCATTTCAAAGGTCTCCATTAAGATCTTTCTAAGATGGGTCTACACTGTTTGCAAAGGTGTTATATATCTGGTTCCAGTTATGTAAATTGTAACATTTTGATGTTAAGCTTCTAATCGTGGCATGTAATATCCCCTGCGACTTGATTCAATATTGCTTTTAGAATTATCTTTCATCTAGAGTTGTCATATGCAACAAATCTCCTTCAAGTCTCGTGTTCCCAATAAGTAATGAATTTTAAACGGTTCCCCTAGTACAATACAGTAAAAACTCCTCTGTTACGATCAAGAAATCGTTAAACAGAAAGCTCTTATATTAGTTTCCTGTCTTACTTTAACCTTGCTTTAAGCTTTCACCTTCGTTCATACAATCAATTTGCCTTATTGATAGTTTAAGCAATAGAGGGGTTATACTTAACAGACAATACAATTGCGTATAAAACTACTGGAGCATTTACATGTACATGCAATAAAGTTTTACGGCAGACTGTATGCACATGTCATTAAGTCATAACGATATACGGATATGCTACTGAAGTCCCTTGGATATATCGGTTCCCATCGTCCATAAACGTAGAAGTAAGCAAACAATGTAGACCCCAAAGAGAGTCCGGAAAAAGACTCCGCAATGTGCGGTTCGTCTATAGACCCCAAACCTCCCAAAACCACGTGTAAAAACAAATTTTCCATATTCTAGCAGACAGTAGATTAAGGCAGGCTGAAAGTAAATCAGAATGCGCCTTCAGATTTACTTTCAACCTGCTTTAATTTGGTATATGTCCTCAAAAACCAGGAATAGGCTATTAGATAATGGGTAAGTATTAAGAAGTAGCTGTGAATAGCTATCTTAAGTTGTGTACGAGTTGCTCCCCTTGAAATGAAAAAAAAAATCGTTGATTTAATTTAGTTTAACCTTTTTTACATTATGTTAACTTAAATTTGTCATTTATAAGCATTTATTTATTACATATTAAGGAATTAAAGTAGTTTGGGTTTTAAGTGGTTTAGGCAGGTTTGGAGTGGTTTTGGCAGGTTTTATGCTAGGGGGCGTGAGCACTGTTGCATATTTCAGTATTGCTCTTGAACAGACTCAATTAAACCGAGTCTGCAATTTTCAGTATTTGCTTTGTTTTCTGTGATTTCAAAGGATCTCCCATTATTAAGATTTTTATAATTCACAACAGCAGATGTTAAGTGCTTGTGTGGCGGCTGTAAAAAGTCGCCCCGTACTTCATTCTCAGTGTTGTTATACTTTCTGGTCCTTTGGAATCATTGATTTCAGCGCATTTACAGTTGAAAGTTGAATTCCGCTTAAGCCGGTGCTAGGGGGCGTGAGCACTGTTGCATATTTTAGTATTGCTCTTGAACAGACTCAATTAAACCGAGTCTGCAATTTTCAGTATTTGCTTTGTTTTCTGTGATTTCAAAGGATCTCCCATTATTAAGATTTTTATAATTCACAACAGCAGATGTTAAGTGCTTGTGTGGCGGCTGTAAAAAGTCGCCCCGTACTTGATTCTCAGTGTTGTTATACTTTCTGGTCCTTTGGAATCATTGATTTCAGCGCATTTACAGTTGAAAGTTGAATTCCGCTTAAGCCGGTGCTAGGGGGCGTGAGCACTGTTGCATATTTCAGTATTGCTCTTGAACAGACTCAATTAAACCGAGTCTGCAATTTTTAGTATTTGCTTTGTTTTCTGTGATTTCAAAGGATCTCCCATTATTAAGATTTTTATTCCATATGAACTGTTATGTTGTATGGGCATTTGTATTGGCAATCGTCGTAGTATCTTTCGATCACCCTTGTCTATCTTCAAACAAGCATTCAGGGAGAGTACATTGCTATATCAAGGAATAAATTGATTCACACTTTGAACCCTTGTAATGCATATACAGTGAAACCCCTCTAAACCGGACATGTGTGGTGACAACAAAAATGTCCGGTTTAGAGGGGTTTCCGGTTTAGAGGGGTTTTGAAATGTTTCTAGTATGAAATATAGGTGACCACTTCAAGCAGGTTGAAATTAAAGCAGACTGCTAGAATGTACACTTTTTTCTTCAGTGTAAGAATAAACCAAAAACGTAAAAAGGCGTATTTATGGTGTAATGGGTTAAAATAAAGAAGGGTTGGAAACGGGACCAAAGTTTTTGTCCGGTTTAGAGAGAATTCCGGTATTTAGAGGGGTTTCACTGTGCATGCGTCATTTAGAACAGCGTACATGTGAGGAGTTCACTTGTCCTATGCAGAGCCCTCTGATTAGGGTCTACATTGTTTGTCATTCGGACATGAGTTGTAAAAAATAACCCTAAAACGTTAAAAATGGACTAGACTAAATCTAAAATTAGAATTGTCCATTCTAGGTTTCAGGGAAGTGAGGGTTAAACAGATTGTTATTGCTAGTAGTGGTACAGTAGAGAAGACGTTATTCTTTCCCAATAATTGCGTTAATGCATAAAACCATCTCAATTGCAAACAGTGTTCAATGGCCAGATAAGACGCCGAGTTACCCAGTGGCTGTCCAAGGTCCAAGGTTATAAAGCTTTCTAGTTGAGTCTGAAATTTTTTTCAAGCATTTGATTGGTCAGATTTGAGCCTAGGCTCAAAGCTGACAAATCAAATGCTTGAGAACACACTCAGACTCAGTTCAAAAGCTTTATAACCTTGAACCCAGGCTTCAAACTGTTTTGCCACAGCAAAGATTGAAGCATTAAAAAAAATAATAACGTGTCATTTTTGTTGTATACGTTTGCTTTAAGTGTCGTTAAACCAAATAGCCCATAAACTATTTCTAGGTTTGAAGACAGGAGACGACTTAAAGCAGGTTGAAAGTAAAGCTTTACTTTCAATCTGCTTTAAGCTACCCTTTAAAGGATATAGAAAATACTTCTTATTGTACATATACATAACTGTGTAAATTGGAACTCTTTTCTTCAGTGGAGGGATAAATTAAGAGGCGTAAAAAGGCGTATTCATGATGGATGGATGAGTTGGGTTTTACGGCACTGCGACACAAAATAGGTCATATAGCGCCGATGAATAATGAGGGATGATGAGATGAGATGATGATGATTTCAGGAAGGTGATTTCGGCTAATCTCATGCATTGTAAAACAGTGAATGGGATCAAAACCACCAACCTGCCTTCCTTTTAGTTCTTTTCAGAGTAGACGATTTCGGTCTAATAAACAGAAAACATTCCCTATGACAATTAAGCCCCAGAACTACGGCAAAGTAGGAAGGTCTCTGTGGGCGTATTAATGAGAGTATTAATGAGATAATGGGTTTATTTAAACGGGAAAGAATACAACATGCACTTTATTTGTTTCAGATGGCACCGTGCCGGAGGACAGGTTTACCTATGAGGTGTACCAGGCCCGGTCCAGTCTCGCTGCCGTGATTGTTGTTGTTTTCATCTGTACGATTGGTTGTAGTCTTGCCTTTGTCTTTCTAGGCTTCAACATTTACAACAGAAACCAACGGTAATGAAATAAGTCATGTTAGATGTTATGGTATTCTTTCCAATTAACCCATTACCCCATAGCCTGTTTCTAGTTTTGAAAATAGGTGACCACTTAAAGCAGGTTGAAAGTAAAGCAGAATGTGCCCTAAGGCACATTCTGCTTTACTTTCAGCCTGCTTTAAGCTACCATCTCTCAGGATACAGAAAATATTTCTGTTGGAACATGCAAATGACTGTATAAATAGGAACTATGTTCTTTCGTGGAAGAATAAATCAAATGCGCTAAAAGGCGCTTCTAGCATGGAAAGGGTTAAATGCGTGTATATACATGCTAAAAAGACAATGTCCATTACACACAGTTTGATGCCAGATTAGACGCTGGGTAATGCGTCTGAATAAATTTTAAACTGTTTGCCACTGAGATTTATATACATGTCAACGTTAGATCTTGCAAATATGTAATTTTCTGCATTGTTACGAACTGCGTTTTTGTTTGGGTTAAACGGGGAAGATAACATCTTCTCCACTGCAATATATATATATATAAAACTTTCATACACTATTGTTGGTTCTTTTTTGTGATGCAAGTTGCAACACACGAAAACACCAATAATAATGCTTACAAGTTGCAACCCATGACAGAACGAACAGTGAAGTTTACAAATTGCAACATACGAAAGCACCCATAACATAGAGGAAAACTGTACTTGTCAGTGTAAGATCGAAATTCAATTCACTGAGTGAAAATCAATCGTTACTTTTTCACAAGTGGCGAATCGGCAAGTGAAAATATAACAGTATGATTTTCGCAAATGAAATACTTTTGTGTATTTCACTGACAAATAAAGTTATTCTATTTATTCAATGTTTTAAAACGACTCTTTGAACTAAATTATTTGTCAATATTAAAACAAAAGAACATTTTCTACCCCGAGTGGAGCCCGAAATAAATACGAAAGAAGACTCAAGCAGGAAACGCAACACAAACAATACACCCACCTCTAAAGCAGAACACACACACAGCCATACCATAACAAACACACACACACACACACACACAACAAACACACACACACGCAATCCCACACACCAAACAGAAAACAATACGCAAGACAAACATAAAGCAAAGTGAACATAGGAGCCCGCCTTGGTACGGTCAGCAGCAATCAATAATTAATTATAAATTAACCATTAACAACCACTGGGGGGGGGGGGGGGGGGGCGTTAAACCGGGGTTTAGGGGCGCCCAACCTCACACTTATCTCCTATATTCACATATAAAGACGAACAGTGTACATAAAATATAAACCCTGTTCCACAACCTTACAATAAAAAAGACCGCCAGCACAGTAAGTAAATACATGTAAAACATCTTACAAAATTCTATGACAAGATTACTAGTAACACGGGAAAGAATTAAACATTCAAGCCTACCCACTATGGCAACGGTCAAATTGTACTCAAGCGACTAGTCTGTAGGCACGAGTAACTGTAAGACATGGAAGGGTTCAGGAAGTTTTCATCGAAAAATATTTCATGACAGTTTGCCCTACCATGACGTCACTGATTTTTTTTTATTTGACGTTATCAGTATTTCGTCGTTACTTCCGATCTAGGATCCGTTGTTTTCTGTTCAGTCGTTCTCGACAAGTCGGGCTTTTGGAATTACAGATAACACACGACTGACTACAATCTTTGGGGAACCCTTAAGGTAAACTCATAATAAAAGCAACAGTTGGTTAATCGCGTCGCAATACTCCCACGGTTTAAACAGTGAGATTACCAAGTGATATTCTACTGTTTTTCCCAGTAAACCACTAAAATGTCTCAATTGCAACAAATAATGTAATAATTGCGAAAAATGTCAGATGTTATTTTATATGCAGGGATTACATTTCCAGTGATTACACTCAATGTAACAATGTCACATTGCGTACGAAAAATGTAATAATAATTACGTCTACATCAAGGATGCATTGAACCGGTTTGAAACAATATTACAAATAGTACATCTTTCGTAAGTGTTACATAGAAGTCGCGACTATTGTATTTATTGTCAGCTTAATAGTGTTAGTTGTCCTAAATTAAACCACCAGAGTCCATTCTACCTTGCCGTTCTGTTGCTTTTAAATTGTCATCGGGAATATTTTGTATACTTTCCTGAGAGTGTCCCCTCTGCCAAGAACTAAGAGGAAGACTTAGCATACCGTTGTTTTTGATCCCATGCACTGCTTGGTATCGATTGAGCTTAGCCGAAGTCATCTTCCTGAAACCATTCCTCATTATCATCTTCTCATCCCTTCATTATTCAGCGCTATCTTGTGTCGTAGTGCCGCAAAACCAAACTCACCCATCCATCAGCCCGAAAGAAACAATGGTGATTGTATTAGATACCTGGGACCGTTTCATAAAACTTCGTACATCTTATCATTTCTTGTGACAACTCTTTTGAATCGTCTTAAAAAGACAATTCAAAAAAGATGTAACAAGACATTATTAGATGGAAAAATAAATAATAATTGAAACTTTTATAATCTGACTTACGACAACGTTTGTTGATGAAACGGACCCCTGGACAAATAAAACAGAAATTTATGATAGAAGTATAGGTTGCTTGTAATTGACGTTTTTACAGATTCACCCATTTATCATAGGCTTTATTTCATGCTTCTACATGTACCATGTGCTGATAGAAAGTCATAGAAAATATTCCCTTCATCTAACAAGCAGGCATCAGGCAAAGCAGAAAGTATGAATGCAAATATTTGCAAGTAGAAAAAGCGTCAAATAGCCACAACATTTGTGCCGATTTTCTTCTAGAATTCGCAACAAATGGGATTATTGTAGTAATTATGTCTCATGGCTATGTGTGCACTCAATTAATTGTGACGCGAACAACATATGGCGTCATAACTTGGTGAAAATAGCTATTGAAATATGGTTTGCTTTTACATTTGGGAATAGACTATTATTTCCCGTTCAAACAACATAATACGCTAGGGGTACATAAAATGTGTGGACCATTTAATTTTATCTGAACTGTTAACAGGAAATTAAAGCGTGCTCTTGTGTGTGTTAATCTTGGTATATAACACATGTCTTGAATCCAGTTCATTGAGTTTAGATCTCGTTTATGTACATATAGGATATAACAAGAAAAGTTATTTATCGCAGCCTTTGAGGTCAAGAGAATGCTAAGCGCGATATAAGTAGATCTATACAGGAAAAAAGTTGTTCAAAATTAACCCCGTTCACTAGTATAATGTTTATGTTATTATATGTATTAATAAGCACTTTCATGTAGATCTAATATTGATTAATTACACCAAAAATCTATAAATTGAGTCTACATGATGGAAAGAAGACGTTGAAAATCGAACGCATAGAACGCATTTTAATGACGTCACAAGTAACGACGTCGTGGCGTACCTCATTTGCATAGTTATTTAACTAGTTATATATGACATTTAAACAACGGGTGTTATTCAACACTCACGCCGTCTGTTATGTTATAAATGTAGATGTGATACATGTATATAATGAATAGATGGATGAGTTGGGTTTTACGGCACTGCGAAACAAAATAGTTAATACAGCACCGATGAATGATAAGAGATGATAAGATGATGATGCATTCAGGAAGATGGCTGATTTGGGTGTTACGGCACTGTGACACGAACACTGTCATATAACGCCGATAAATGGTGAGGATGATGAGATGAGATGATCTCAGGAAAATGATTTCGGCTAATCTCACTCGCTGTGAAGCAGCGCATGTGGTCAAAACCACCGACCTACATTCTTTTTAGTCCTTTGCAGAGGGGATAATATTGGTCTAAAAACAGACAATATTCCCTTTGACAATTAAGTCCTAGTACTGTGGCAAAATAGGAAGGTCTCTGGGGTATATAATGACTATCATTGGTTTGGTCAAACATGTGTAACGAACAACTTGTGGTTATTCCCGTGGGGAAGCCTTTCAGCTGGTGGTGGTTCTACTCAGTTACCGATTTGAGCATTAACTGTATATAAAATTCAATTGAGGCATTCTTCCCCTCGTGTAAGCTGGACATCACGACCTGACTGGAAAATTGTTACAGCGACTTAAAAAATAATAACAAATCAACAAATATGAAAAAAATTACAAGATAAATCAATTATTGTCACCGACGACACTTACATACTGTGGTGAAGACGTTATTATTCCCCCGTTTATACGCAGATGAAAACCAAATTCATAAAATGTAGAAAATTTCAACTTTTTGCAAAGCCCAACGATATATCTTAATCTGAGTGGCAAAAAGTTTGGAGCCTAATCAGACGCCGGGTAACCCGGCGTCTGATCTGGCTTCAACTCGTTGCAATGGAAATAAGTTTAAGCGTAAACGCGTTTATTGGGAAAGAATACGTCTTCTCTGTTGTAGCATACAGAAGATTAATAGTACAGCGGTAATACAAATCGATCAAGTTATACCATCCTTTGAGACTATTGCCGATTTAGTGGGTACATTTGAATGCTTCCTACTTTATGGATGTGTTATGGATGTATCAGCTTATCTTTTTAAAAATAGAAACATTATCTTCATAGAAAAATCACTTTTTTTATTATGACCTTACTTTATAAAACATAAATACACAGTAAAAACTCGCTATTACTTTAATCCCCCGTATTATCCTGTCAGTGAGTAGTATTTTATACAACAGTCATTTGCAGACAGTTACTGTTTGAATCCTGAAATATATTGCCAAACAACAACTAGTCCAAACGGGGCACTATGATCAGAGTATGCACAACATGTATTTACATAGGTCTAAGGACACATGTACATTTTCACAGGTAGATCTACACTGCTTGTAAATGACGCTTGTACTCTACATAAGTGTTGATTGTGATAAAGATTTCTTCTAAATATTCCTTTAATGGGTCGCTTAACCCATTCAACAGATATGCGTGTATACATTATTTACAAATAGTGCACCTGTTCAGTGTACACACTTTCTACTCAGACAGTATATACCCCGATCAGAGGACGTCGGTAGGAACCCTATGAGCAGGGTAGGTATTGTTCGTCAATGTGTAATGCAGTGTAAACGAAACCCCTTAAGTGTTTAAAAATCAGATTTGATTGGAATCGTAAAATTTCCGGTTTAATATTTGTTATGATTTAACGGCACTGCAACACAATTATGGATACATGTACATTCGAACTTCGATATTTCGAACTCGGTTATGTCGAACATACCCGTAGTTTAAAGATAAAACGTGGCTTAGCCACGTTTTAACTTTGAAATACGGGTGTGTTCGTCTGAACCAAACATGAAATAATGTAATTCAAGTGTCGAAATATCGATTAAATCGAGTTAAGCGAGTTCAAAATATCAGCTTATCACCAGTGTGTATGCAAGAATGTGAATATATTGGTATAAATTCTTGATTGAGTCTTACCACTCTGTCAGTTTGAGCAATGGGTGAACATTGTTCTCCCCTGCATCCCCGCAGGGGTTAATTTCAGTTTTAAGTTTCACAAGTTGAGTTGAACAGGTCATCGAGAGTAGTTATTTCTATTTCAGGTGTATCAAGATGTCCAGCCCGAAGCTGAACAATGTGATAATATGTGGCTGTCTACTGATGTATGTTGTAGTGCTGCTGAGAGCCGTGGACTACCAGAACCTTACCGATACAAACACAGCCAACAAGCTCTGTATGGTAAACATTGCCGTTATGACGTCATAGAGTTCCATGAAGAAAATGTCATTTTGACATTGCTACTATGAGGTCATAAATTATAGTACAATGAAATAAATGTCATTTTGTCATTGCCACTATTACGTCATAAAAGTACCATGACAAAAAAACAACATTTTGATATTGTTACTATATGACGTCATATACATGTAGTACCCTTGAAGAAAATGTCATTTTGACATTGCCACGATGACGTCATATAGAACCATGTACAAAACGTGATTTTGTCCTAATAAACGCGTTTATGCTAAAACAGATAGTTCCATTGCAAACGATTTGGAGCCAGATCAGTAACCCGGCGTCTGATCAGGCTCCAAACTGTTTGCTTTTTAGATTAAGCTATGTTGTTAAATATTTCGGAAAATACATGTCTTGAATCCAGTTCATTGAGTTTAGATCTCGTTTATGTACATATAGGATATTACATGAGTGTTCAGAATTTACTGCATTTATTAAACGAGTATTTTAGAAAACGATAAAAACGAGGCTTTGCCGAGTTTTTATCGTTTTCTAAAATGACGAGTTTGATAAATCCAATAAATTATTAACACGAATGTTATATTCTTTTTATAATATAACCAATAAAAGTTATTCATCGCAGCCTTTGAGGTCAAGAGAATGCTAAGCGCGATATAAGTAGATCTATACAGGAAAAGAGTTGTTCAAAATCAACCCGGTTCACTAGCATAATGTTTATGTTATTATATGTATTAATTACACCAACAATCTATAAATTGAATCTACATGATGGAAAGAAGACGTTGGAAATCGAACGCATAGAACGCATTTTAATGAAGTCACAAGTAACGACGTCGTGGCGTACCTCATTTGCATAGTTCCATGAAGAAAATGTCATTTTGACATTGCTACTATGAGGTCATAAATTATAGTACAATGAAATAAATGTCATTTTGTCATTGCCACTATTACGTCATAAAAGTACCATGACAAAAAAACAACATTTTGATATTGTTACTATATGACGTCATATACATGTAGTACCCTTGAAGAAAATGTCATTTTGACATTGCCACGATGACGTCATATAGAACCATGTACAAAACGTGATTTTGTCCTAATAAACGCGTTTATGCTAAAACAGATAGTACCATTGCAAACGATTTGGAGCCAGATCAGTAACCCGGCGTCTGATCAGGCTCCAAACTGTTTGCTTTTTAGATTAAGCTATGTTGTTAAATATTTCGGAAAATTGTAATATCTTATTTTCTACATTTTACTGCACGACGTTTGCGTTTAGTTTGCGATTCAACGGGAAAGATTACAGTGGAGAATCTGTTATTCTTTCCCGTTTAAACGCAAACGTACGCAAACGCAAAGCGCTAAAACGTAGAAAAGTAAAACTTTTGGACAATTCTGATAATTCATGTTTATCTTGGTGGCAAACAGTTTGGAGCCTGATCAGACGCCGGGTTACCCGGCGTCTGATCTGGCTCCAAACTGTTTGCACTGCAAATAATAGTTTTAGCGTAAACGCGTTTATTGGGAAAGAATAACACATTCTCCACTGTAACTGTCCTCTCCACTGCAACAATTTAACATATTTAGTTTCACAAAATCGTCTACGCGCAAACATATTGTCTGGTTTTATTTGTTTAAAATATAACAATATTCCAGATAGGGAATCAAAATAGTATTAATATACAAACTGCTTGTTTTTCTAGTTGTTCGACCTCCACTGGCCTTTTACAAAGAAAATCATGTCTTAATATACGTCACATATTTTGTTACATGCAGTCAGCCATAACATCAAAGAGACTAATGTTTATTTAATGTCAGGGCAGTATTGCAGCAGTTTACATATTCGTTCTTGCAATGGTTTGCTTAATCCCTTTCACTGCAAGACGCCAGCAATTTCAAACAATTATCGACTGCTTTTATTTCTCAATTGAAAAATCTAAACAATATTGAAGCAGACGACAATGAAACGGTAAAGGGGTACAAATGTCAAGATAAATTTGCCAGCGAGAGAGTTGAAGAGATTAAGGCCCTGACAATGAGTGCAATGACAATACCATGCAACTACAAACTCCTCAGTAAAAAAAACTCATTGTCGTCAAAAGTACAATGTTTGGGAGACACATATTGTTGTGTGTTGTTCGGAGGAAGTCGTTATAGAAGTGAACGTTAAAACGTGGCTTACAGTTGCAAAGAGCTTGAATCCAGATCAGACGCCGCGTAACGCGGCGTCTGATCTGGATTCAAGCTCTTCGTTACTCGCCAATATATTTATTCTATCAAATTCTACACTTATATGTAACTTTGAGAAAAAACAGCAGACGACAATTTTAAGCAGTCGATATTGCAACAGTAAAAGCGTTAGAAATAATTGTCTTGTTTAATGAACTGCGACAAGAGTCGTTGTGAGGAGAGAGTCGTTGGGAGGGCCGTTGTAGGGAGGGAGCAATGTAAATGTAAAAAAGATAAGTTCATTGGCAGTAATAAGTCATCATCCATTTCAAATTGAACTATTACGATGTCATATTCACACAATACGGAGCATGCAAAAAATTAATTTGCAATAAATCACATACGGAAAGTGGTTTCTGAGGTCGTGTTTTTATTGATGATTTACGTCATTTTGAAGACCCTTATCATGCCAGGAGATACTTTTTCTGACATTTGGAATAAATAAATAAAAAAGACATAAAACGGGAAACAATACCGTCGTCTACCCTGTATAAAATAAATATCCGCAAGAAACGTACAGTAGAAAAGACATGATGATCTTTTCCCGTTTTTTTAAAATTGAAACGAAACGCAAATGGATAACAGTTAAATATAGAAAATGAAAGCTTTTCGGAAGTATTGACGATTTGACTGCATGGCAAACAGTTTGAAGCAAGATCTGATGCCGGTTACCCTGCTACTGATCCTGCCCGAAATTGTTTGCAATGGACATAACTGTTTTAGCATTAACACATTTATTGGTAAAGGATAATGTCCTATTTAAGAAATAACAAATTCATACCCGTGTTTTATCGTGCAATCTAACACGGGTAGGAGTTGAGATGCGTATTCATTTAATCACGAGGCTGTAGGCCGAGTGATTTAATTACAAGCATCTCAACGACTAGCAGTTTTCGATTGCACGATATAACACTGTTATTATTTTATTATTTCGATTCTAACACTTCAATTCAACCTAAATTTGGACGTAGATTTCAACGACGTTTCATTACTTGGGGTTCGCATTTCGAAGCCATAAAACGTCAATAAGGCCATACTTTAGTCGTTACAGCGCGTGCATCTTTTATTGAGAATTCAATTACACTTGCGTCCTTCTTTGTTTATATCCGGATGTGTGCGAGTCGTGTTAGAAGTACTGTTCAAATGTCTTGCAACTGTAATTGCAAGTGAATCGTGCGTGGTGAAAGCCAAACCTATTCACTATAGTGAAGACACAAATAACACACTGGTACATTCAAGTGCAAACAGTTTGGAGCCAGATCATGCTCCAAACCGTTTGCCACACAGATTACGATGATTATTGAGAATTTTCAAAATAATGCCATTTTCTACATGTTATTGCAATGCGTTTGTATTTCATTTACGTTTAAACGGGAAAGATTAACGTTTTCTCAATTGTTTACAGAGACGCTGTATCAGGTCCAAATCTTAACTGTTTCATATTTGCAGATTTCTACGTGTTGCTACACTGGAGCATGCGTGATTCTATCCCAATAAATGTTAAATGCTTAAAAGAGTATACCCTTTGTGAACAGTTTGGAGCCAGACCAGACGCCGGGTAACCCGACGTCTGATCAGGCTAGAAACTGTTTGCCAATCGGATAAACATCAGTCTTCTTAGTTGTCGTTTTCCCCATTATCTTGTTTTGCGTTTCATTTGTCTTTAACTTTACGGGAGTGCAATAGTTTTATTCACTGTTTATGATATGTTTGAAATTAAATTTCATAATTTGAAATTCTAGACAGAGCCCGAGACGGGGATTGGTTTACATATTGTTGTAATGCATTAAGTCTGGATTTCTCTAGGGCACGGCTCAAATATTCTTGTTACTTAACTACAGTCGAACTTCATTATCTCAGACTTGTTTGAGTTGAACCTGACCTTATTTCTACATTTGAATTACATTATTTAAGACTCTTTAATCGGTCATTAAGGATTTAAAGTTAAAACATGAGTATGTTCGACTTAAGCGAGTTCGAGAAATTGAAGTTCGATTACAGTTTAAAACGTATTTGCTTACAAATACAGTTTACAGTAAGACACTTTATAGTATGCTTTTTGTTAATAAACGCTGAAAGTAATATTATGCTAGAAACCATTTCATTGTATCTCAGTTTAATCCTCACGTTTCTACCCTTTTCAGGTGAGAGCGTGGGTTATGTCCCTTGGATTTACAACGTTATTTGGAACGCTTTTCTCAAAAACGTACCGTGTTTATGCCATATTCCGAGAAAGTAAACAACAGCAGAAGGTAATTTTAGAATAGTGTCCATTATTAATTATCACGGGGTATTTTGTCAATGTATTTTAACATGGCAAACAGTGCAGATCCTGATATGAGATCTCATTTAAAGGAATGAAATAATTCGCCCTGGTTTTTAAACAGTTGTCATTTTTTACACTTTATTGTATTGCGTTTGCGTCAAGTTTCGTATAACCCCTTATCACTACTTACACCCATGTGCGATTGTCATTTTCAAACAGCTTAAGTCCTGATCAGACGATTCATAACAATTAACTCGATGGACGGATGAGTTGGGTTTTACGACACTGCGTCACAAAATAGGTCAAATAGCGTCGATGAATAAATGAAGGATGATTAGAAGAGATGCTTATCATTTATGATTTCAGGAAGGTGATTTTGGCTTATCTCATGCATTGCGAAACATTGCATTGGATCAAAACCACCGACTTGTCGTCATTTTAGTTCTTTGCAGAGGGGATGGTCTCGGTCTAATAAATAGAAAAGATTCCCTATGACAATTAAGTCCCGGAACTGCGGCAATGTAGGAGGGTCTCTGGGGGTAATCTGTGGGAATAAAAGCAGGCGACAAGTGTTTCTGACATGGCATTTCAGGGGTTTAACGGTAAATACTACATATATCGTATTTTCACTGAATTGATGAAAGACCATATATGTAGTTTATTCATTTGTTGCACAAAAAAAAATTAATTGAAATATTCTTGTGAGAAACGGAAATGCGTCTTTCAAAGTATCATTTACAAGTTTCATTTAAAGACAATAATTCCAAGGAGAGTTTTGATATACGAAATTTGAACTATATAAGACTAGATTTTATTCCATATCGAATGTAAATCTATAGTTTGAGAGACGTTATTTCACTTAAATGTCGGAAATGTAAATTCATTATTTCTTAATAAACTCTTTAACCCTTTCACACCCAATGACGCCATAAAGCGCGTTTGTAAACAGTTTCAAATTGGGTCCTGATCAGACGCCGCGTACTGTTTTGCACACTTATAGATATTTATTAAGTCATACAACCTTAAATCTAACTTTAAAACGTGTCTTGCAGACAACAATATTGAAAGCAGACTACAAAAAAGCGGCGAATAGGAACAGTTTGATCATGAAAAGGTTAACATTATGCTTATTGCAAACCCTGACCTGGTTCCACACTGTTTGCCACTCAGAGTAAAATAAATCCTTAATAGTTGAAAGACGTCATGTTTTACATTTTATAGAATTGCGTTTAAACGGAAAGGAAAAAACGTATTACTTGCGATATTGACGCCTTAATCTGATAAGATTGAGAATCAAATCGGAGCCTGAACAAACGCCGAGTTATTTTGCATTTGATCTGGTCCTCACCTGTTGCGATCGAAATACCTGTATGTTTAGCTCACCTGAGCCAAAGGCTCAAAGTGAGCTATTGGGATGGCCCTGTGTCCGTCGTCGTTAACAATTGCTTCAAATGACATCTCCCCCTATACTGCTTGACAGATTTCAACCAAACTTTACAGGAATGTCCCTTGGGTCAAGTTTTTTCACATTTGTTCAAAGCATTAAAAACAATGTTGAACTCTGGTTGCCAGTGAAAAAATAAGGAAATCTTAAAAAATCTTCTAGTCTGAAACTACAAGGGCCAGAGCTTAGATATTTGGCACATAGCATCATCTACAGGTCCTCTATCAAGTTTGTTTAAATTATGCCCCTGGGGTCAAAGTTGGCCCCGCCCGGGGGTCACATTTTTACATAGAGCTATTTACTGAAATTTTCAAACGTCTTTTTCTCTGAAACTAATGTGGCCAGAGCTTTGATATTTGCCATGATGACACTTCTAGATGTATTATACCAATATTATTCAAATGGTTCTGGTCAGTATCACATCTAGGTCACAGGAGCTAAAATAGATTTTTTCAATGAAAACTTAAAAAATCTTCTTGTCAAAAACTACAAGAGCCAGAGCTTAGATATTTGGCACATAGCATCGCCTATAGGTCCTCTATTATTTTTGTTCAAATTATAACCCATGGGTCCAAATTGGCCCCGCACCGGGGGTCACAGTTTTACATAGTGAAATTTTTCAAACATCTTCTTCTCTGACACTAATATTGCCAGAGCTTTGATATTCTCGGTATGGTCACACTTCTGAATATCCTTTACGTGTTGTTTTCAAATGGTTCCGGTTTGTTGCATATCTAGGTCACAGGAGCTAAAAATAGATTTTTCAATGGAAACTTAAAAAAATCTTCTTGTCTGAAATCCTAGTACCCTGATCTTAGATATTTGGCACATAGCATCATCTACAGGTCCTCTAGATTGTTCAAATTTAATAATGCCCTTGGGTAAAAAATGACACCTCTTGGACATATCATTATCTCTATTTTGTCAGCTATTTTCAGGTTAGCGAAATATGCCCCATGGGGCTCTTGTTAATACAAAATGATAGGTTAATATTAGTGTTTGCCTTCATAAACGTATGTGAACATTACGCTTATGCTTGCATGCATCTTTCGTTTTAACGCTATGCCTGCTGATCGCGAGTTCAATATATTTTGCAAACAGTTAAGATTCAGAACATATCTACGGGGCCGTCCGTCTTAACTGGATCTAAACTGTTTGACACTCTTGACTTGAGTAATAAAAGCAGACAGCAATTGCAAAATGTTGATGACATCGTTGCAATTGATGGTTTAATGCGTTCACTTGAATATAACTGACAGTTTTGAACTAGATCAGACGCCGAGTGACTGCTCAAAGTATCATAAAACGTCAATGTCATAATTTTGATTTTATTGCAGTACGTTTTGCTGTGGGTAAACGGAACGAATGTTATACAGTGGTAAATACGCTATTCCTACCCACTCTACGCGTTTCTTACGCGTTCGTTAACCGTTCACTATGCGTTTATTATCCGTTTCGTTAAACGCCTTTCCTAGCCGTTTATTTATACGTAATACACTTTGGAATTATGCTTAAAATACAGTGGAGGAGTCGTTCTCCTGTTTCAGAGAAACAAAACGTAGAATCAATACTGAATGTAAAAAATGACAGATATTAGAAAACACTCAAAGATTTATTTTCATTTCAATGGCAGTTTCGAGCCCGATTACACGCCTGGTTACCCGGCGTCTGATGTGGCACAATTTTATGTCAGTTGACATACGTATTTTACTTAAAATAGCAAAAAGTGTTTACTCGTACAAACGAGGTGTTATTCTTTCCCATTGAAAAATGAAAACGCAATGCAATAACATTTTGACATTCTGAATACTTGCTAAATTTGAGTGGCAAACGGTTTAGAGCCTGATCAGACTCCGGATAACCCGGCGTTTGATCTGGCTCCAAACGGTTTGTAATAGACATAATGGCTTAAGAATAAATGCGTTTATTTGGAAATAATAACGTTTTCTCTACTGAAACAAATAACGTTAACGGTGTTCTTAATTGTATTTTATATGTGTTTACTAGCCAATTAAGGATTACCATTTGTTCGTGGTGGTTGGCCTAATGCTCGTTGCTGACTGTATCATCCTTGTGCCTTGGACAGCCGTACATGCCTTGGAGAGAAAGGAGATGATCAAAAACACAAAGGTAAGTAAGCCGATCCTCGCTTAACCAAGTACCCAATAAAGATGCACTTTACTGCTTTCACTTATTTCTCAACAGAAGAGAATATATATCTAATTGATACAGTCATGAATATGTTTGATAAGAAATATTTTCTATATTCTATCAGATGTTAGCTTAAAGCAGGCAGAAAGTAAAGCAGAATGCGCCTTAAGGCGCATTCTGCTTTACTTTCAACCTGCTTTAAGTGGTCAACTGTGTTCATTATTAGAAACAGGTTATTGGATAATGGGTTAAGTCGACCTTCTTCCAATTCTTCTCCGTTCTATCTTCTTATAGCCGTTTCATATATTTAGGTTAGAGCTGCACCGTTTTCACCAGGTAACATGCGACATCCTATATCATAGTTCGAATTAGGGTGTCTGTGTCGAACTTAAAAGTTATAGCCAAATAATTGTTGTAAATTGCAGGATACCTACATACTGTAGGTAAGGCACGAAATGTGTTATTAATTCCACATAAACGCAATGTTAATGTGCACTGCATATAGTGTGTAGACACATCAGATGCCAGGTGACATGTCATCTGTTTTTGCTACAAATTGGTCCTACGATTAAGATCAAAGGTGTACTTTTTTACAAGTTTTTCATTTCTCGAGTTAATTGCATTGTGTTTTTGCGTTTAGTTTCCCAAATAAACCCGTTCATGTTATAATAATAATTTAGTATTTCCGCTTTTTTCAGTTTCTGATCAGATTCTACACTGTTTGTATATGTCTTATATATAGGACCATGGGTACAAATGGGTTGAACGGCTAATAATAACATGTTTTATTTTGCTTGTTGCTAAATATTATTTATCACATAAGCATGCAATATATGGAGTGAAATAAAAATCGTACAGCGTACTGGGCATATATTTTATACTAACTTTTGAATCACCAAAATACTGTACTACTACGCCGACTGTAAAAAAGTTAAATAGAGAATCTAGTTTGACAAACTTGGATCACCTCGAGTGATTGAATCCTTTTCAATTGTCCTAAAACAGTTCTCCCGAGTATTCCCGCAAATCAGACTGTACATAAGGCTACATAGAGCTCTAGTTATTAACATTGGCTCAGAACAATTCAAAATTCAAACGCTACATCATAATGACGCAATGTTGCAATAATGACGTTTTTCTGAAAATGAAACTAATTTCAGATTAAAAATCAATTTAGGATTTGAATGTGGTATCAGAGAAGTCTTTTCACAAAACAATGCTGTTTGTTTCTTTATTTTAGTTTGATAGGTGTTTTATCTATTGATGAATAAAACTGACTAACACTTACAGTGGAGAAAACATTATTCTTTCCCAATAAACGCGTTTACTCTAAAACTATTATTTCCATTGCAAACAGTTTGGAGCCAGATCAGACGCCGGGTAACCCGGCGTCTGATCAGGCTCCAAACTGTTTGCCACTAAGATAAACATGAATTATCAAAATTGTTCAAAAGTTGTACTTTTCAAAGTTTTAGTGTTTTGCGTTTGCGTACGTTTGCGTTTAAACGGGAAAGAATAACGTTTCTCCACTGTATGACGAATCTTTTTCCGAAACAGCCGAGTGATAAGGGGAAGTAAGATTGTTCTGATTTTATGTCATTTGGTGTTTATGTGATACAGTTGAGAATCTGTTAATTCTTTCCCGTTTAAACGTAAACGTACGCAAACGCAAGGCACTTAAACGTAGAAAAGTGCAACTTATAGACAATTCTGATAATTAATGTTTATCTTGGTGGCAAACAATTTGGAGCCTGATCAGACGCCGGGTTATCCGGCGTCTGATCTGGCTCCAAACAGTTTGCACTGCAAATAATAGTTTTAGCGTAAACGCGTTTATTGGGAAAGAATAACACATTCTCCACTGTAGATAGAATACTTATGCAATTCGTGTGTTTTCAGCATTGAATTTATTGAACTCGGTGGATAAAATGATATGTTGCTCGTCAAGCCTCGCAACTGTTATTTTACCCAACTCGTTCAATAAATTCACTACTGAAAACGTATTCATTCAATATCCTATATATTTGTATATTCTGGTATATATTAATGCCATCATCTCTTATTACTTTGTTTATTACATTATTTTGAAAATATATCAAGTTCGTCTACCTTCGAGTACGTACTTATGTTAACAATAAACTATACCAATTAGTAGTAATAAATTTATATGAAATATTACCATTTCCTATAACTTTAATTGGCTGATTTCAAGTTGCATGTTTATCAAAATTTAGGAAACAATAAGGCTCTTCATTTTTAGGTTTTATTTTACCCTTTCACCCTTGACGCAGAAAAGCGCGTTTGCAAAGAGTTTGGACACTGATCAGACGCCGCGTTTGACACTCGTATCGATATGCTTTCAGGCATACAACACTGAGCCTTACTTTGAAACAATTTTGAAAACAATAAAATTGAAGCAGTGAAGGGGTAAAAATCTCACGATTAATTTGGCAGCGAAAGAGTGAACTCTAGTGACTCGTATTATAACATTTACAAACCGTATGCATGTCAAGAATACAAATATCCTGTACAAACAGTGTAGATCCTGTTATACTTCTATATTGTAAAAACAACCCTAAATTGTCAGAACTTTACTTAATTGCAAATTGGACGGATGAGTTGGGTTTTACGGCACAGCGACACAAAGTAGGTCATATAGCGCCGATGATTGATGAGGGGCGATGAGATGAAATGATGATGATTTCAGGAAGATGGTTTCGGCTAATCCCATTCATTGACCAGCAGCGCATTGGATCAAAACCACCGGCCTGCCTTCCTTTAAGTTCTTGACAGAGGGAAAAAATCCCGGTCTAATAAACAGAAACAATTCCCTTTTGACAACTAAGCCCAAGAACTACGGCAAAGTAGGAAGGTCTCTGGGGTAATTGCAAATTGGAAAGTCAATTGAATTAATTATATGTTCCGTTACTAATACGGAACTGCAAATATTGGAAAAGAGTATTGTTTAGTTTGTTTTGAATGACTAGTAAATAATGCTGAAGAATGTATAAACCTAGCAGCTTGTCTTGTCCGGATAAGTTCGATCTGCAGAGGTGTTACTGGATTTGAAATACACTTATCGCAATACATGTCTGCCGTGTCATGAGGAAACATCATAGTATTGAAAACAGTGTATATCAATGCCGTGGAGTCTTGTTCTTCATTGTTTGATACCCACATGGGTCTAAAGAATTTATGTATCTGTGTTATATACGATATTTGGCACTTTAGACTAAATTTGGATACAGCGCCTGGGACGACAACAGTCTGTACAATATTGCGATACAATAAAACTGGTTGTGTCATGGAACGGCTCAATTTTATCGTAATACATGTTTATTCATACAATAGAAAAAAACATTATTCCTTCTCAATAAACACGTATTCGCGCAACAAGTATTAAGATTCAAACAGAATGGAGCCAGATCAGACGGGCGTCTGATAAGACTCCAATCTATGGTCATTTAGAAACCAAAAAATCGTCTGAATTGTCAAACCGCTGTCATTATGACAACGGTTTGACAATTCAGACGATTGTTTGGTTTCTAAGTGTAGCATTCTACAGCTGGGGGGGGGGGGGGGGGGGATGTTACACCCTTTGACCCGGTAAATCCGTGTCCGTAACGTGTTCAAGTACTGTATCGGAGTCCATCAACGTCAACCGATGCAAACAACCCTTATAATACGACATCTAAGGTTCTCCAATAATAATTCATTGCACCCTATGTTTATTTACTTTTCAAGGGTACGAACGAATTATTTACGAATCAGAATAACACACGCAAAAGTGTACTAATCAACTTAAATGCATTAATTTTACCGCATATAAAAATAAGATTTAGCTGCTAAGATGTAAGCTGCATTTTTTGATACATTATGTATCGGAAAAAGTTGGTTTATTGAAGAGAATTTAACTCGTGACTGTTCGCTGTTGCTTGTGTACTCATTGGGACGCCATATTGGCTTTACCGTTTTCATAGAGGCAGTTCGTGTCGTCGGCTATTGATATCGTGCAAACATGTCGTTTTCGTTTGAATTGTTATGTAACGCGCTACTGACGCTATATCGGATTACGTTGCGTTTTGTTTCTATTAACCCTTATCGTGCTAAGCTCGACGTTGCTAATATTTGCCACAAGCTTGGTTCGCGGCGTCATCAAATGCTGCGTAATGCGGCGTCTGATCTGGATTCAAGCTGTTTACCACTCATTTTTGATATTCTCTCAAGCTTAAAAAAAATGAAATTCAATTCATACACTTTTGTCGCTGATAATATATTTTAAGCATACGACAATGCAACTTGATTAGGGTTAAACGGTAAATTATAACGTATTCTCGTTATTCGTTCCAATCAACGTGTTACCCTAAAACAATAAATTTCATTGCAAACAGTTTGGAGTCAGATCTAGCTCCAAACTGTTTGCCATTTATTATTTTAATAAATAGTACGAAACATAGAAAAACATAACGTATTCCCTTCTGTATTTTCAGGACCATGATAACCATAACGTTATATACTCTGAGATTTACTACTTCTGCGACAACGCCTATGAACACTACTGGTTTGCTACAGTCTATATCTACAAAGGCTTGGTACTCGCATTTGGCACGTTCCTAGCCTGGGAGACACGTAACGTCAAGATAATCGCACTCAACGACTCCAAACTCATCGGTTTCTGTATCTACAACGTGGTAGTAGTTTGTGTGTTCGGGGTGCCCCTTGATCATGCTCTACCGGTTGAACAAACGACATCGACCTTTCTGCTCGAGTCTGGACTCATTATGTACTGCACAACTGCGTGCCTCTGCATTCTGTTCATACCTAAGGTATGTATCCTGAGTTATCTTTAATACAGCGGAGAAGTTAATCTTCCCCTTAAAATGAGAACGGAAGAGAAAACTCACTGTAAGCTAACTGTTTGCAATAGAAATACCGCGTTTATTAGAAACGCGTTTGTTGGGAAAGAATAACGTCTTCTCCGCTGTAAGCTGTGTTTATTTAATACAGCGAAGACTCCATTCTTTTCCGTTTAAATGTGTACGACAGAGTAAGCGCAATGCAATAAAATGGAGAAATTACAACAGTTTGATGAAACTTATAATCTGGATGGCAAACAGTTTGGTGTCTGATCAGTCGCCGGACATTCTGTATGCGTAAAACCCATTACCCCATAGCCTGTTTCTAGTTTTGAAGATAGTTGACCACTTAAAGAAGAGTGAAAATAAAGCAGAATGCGCCTTTTCAGCTATACTTTCAGTCTGATTTAAGCTACCATCTGCTATAACTTATAGAATATTTCTTATGACACATGTTCATGATTGTAAAATTGGATTTAATTATCTTAGTGGAGGAATAACTGAAAGGCATGGAAAGGCGTATATATGGGGTAATGGGTTAACCCTTTCACTGCCATGCTGACGTAACTTCCGGACTAACACTGTCGTTGACGTGTTATTTTCTGCTTATGCTTTACATGTAACTTATACAAATTCGTAAGTTTGGGTATTCTTGACCTAAGAAACATTAATATAATGGATAATTTATAAAACAGTTTGAATTCTATGCGATATCTGATCAAACAAAATTAAAACTGTTTATATTTACATTACCCCCATTCAATTTCATTGAACAAAGTTACGGTTATTTCGTATAAACGCAATTTATCTAGGGACGGGGCTTGAGGACATATTTCGCAGAGGGGACGGGGCTTATGGACCTGCTCTCCACAATTCTTTTTGTTGCGTTCACTGAGTTATGCCGTTATGGTTGTTCCTTTCAATGTACACATTATTCGTGTTAACAACCTCATATATGGATTATACATACGTACTAAGAATGTTCATTTAATATTAGAAATTACAGCCAATCATTTTCTGTCGTTTATTTCGCTTAAACGCCACAGAAAAATCAGTTCATTAACTTCACTTCTTAAGCAAATGTCATGTGTCGTCGGGTAGTGAAAGGGGTAATATACCTGTCTTTTATACATGAATACAGGTAGGCTTTTTTTTAAGCTCACCTGGCAAAAGGTGAGCTATTGTGATTGCCCTGTGTCCGTCGTCAGTCGTGTGTCGTCATTTTTTTCTTTAAAGATCTTCTTGAAAACTACTGGGTCAATTTCATTAAAACTTCATAGGATTGTTCCTTGTAGGGTACTCTCTAATATTCTTGAAATATAGGTCATCCAATTGAAATTGTTGTTGCCATGCCAACCAATCTAAAAAAAACTTTAGATATCTTCTTGTCAAAAACTACTGGTCTGAATTAAAAATAATTTTAACCAAATGTGCCAATGGTGACCCTCTATAAGATTTCTGAAAATAATGTTCCTGTCTTAAAAAACATGCCCGCCAGTAGGTGGGGCAGATTTTCCTTATATTTATTTATTATACCAGATTTATATAGCGCTCTTTTCACACAGGGGTTGTGCGTTCAAAAGCGCTTCACATGAAGTTACACAAATGTACCTACAAACAAGAAAAGACAAACTAACTACAATATGATCTAAAATAAACATGAATAAACATATAAAAAGACAGCCCCCAAAATGGCGATCACATTACTCCCATCAATCAGCAATGAAGCAACCGGCTTCTGATTGTCGACCGATAGAAACAATAGTAGAGCGCCCAAATGCAGGCCGCCAGGAAAAGACAAATAACTACAATTAGATATAAAATAAACATAATAAACGTACAAAAGACAGCCCCCAAAAATGGCGATCACGTTACCCCATCAATCAAGAGCAACGAAGCAAATGGCTTCTTTATGCGGACTGATAGAAATAACAGTAGAGCGCCCAATGAAGGCCACTAAACATACAGAAGACAGCCACCAAAACGGCGATTGCACTACCTCAACAATCGAGAGCAACGAAGCAAATGGCCTCTTTATGCCGACTGATAGAAATAATAGCAGAACGCCCAATGCAGGCCGCCCAATGTAACATAACTAGGAAAAATAGCATGCGACAATAACTAAAATTTCTATAAGAGACCGAAAACCAGATAATACTCCAGAAACTCCCATTTGGACCCACAACATCTACAGCAAGAACATATCGCATAGGTAGCAGTGTTCTAATAACAAATATTAAAGTAATGTGTTTTCAGATGCTTTTTGAAAACTGCAACTGAGCTTGCATCTCTAATGTCTGATGGTAGACTGTTCCAGAGCTTTGGGGCTGCATGCATGAAACTTCTATCTCCAAACCTCACCAAACGACTCCTCGGTACAACCAGCGATACTGATTTAGTTGCAGACCGCAGCTCTCTTCGAGGTTTATACACGTCAAGCATATTGGCAATGTACCTTGGAGAATCATTGCACATGGCTTTGTATGTGAGTGTCAGAATTTTGAATTCAATTCTGTGTTGAACTGGAAGCCAGTGAAGATCCTTCAAGACTGGAGTGATGTGATTGTACCGAGGGTCCTGGTAATGATGCGGGCTGCTGTATTTTGCACACGCTGTAGTTTGCATAATGAGTTTTGGGGAATCCCATACAGCAGTGAGTTGCAGTAGTCAATTTTTGAAGTGACCAGAGAATTGATCAAGGTCTTTGTAGCTTCTGGAGAAAGGTACTGTCTAATATGACCTATCTGCCGCAGCTGTGAGTAGCCAGACCTGCACACAGCGTTAATGTGCTGTGTCATATCCATTTGGGAATCTAATCTAGCACCAAGATTCTTCACACATACTGATGGTTTGATTTTAGAGTTTCCCACTTGTACGTGAAAATCTCCAGGAACGTTAAACTTTTTTGAATGAAACAGTATGACCTCAGTTTTGTCAGTGTTCAGCTTCAACATGTTCTGGTGCATCCATGATACTATGTCTTTTAGACACCCTTCGACTTTTGAAAGGGCTTCTTGTTGACAAGATGTGTCTTTAGGCTTAAATGACAAGTATAACTGTGAATCATCTGCATAGAAGTGATGATCCAGCTGATGATTTCTGCAAATTGAGCCGACAGGTTTTGTGTACAAGATGTAGTTCTTCGGCCCAAGGACTGACCCCTGTGGCACACTATATTTCATTTGAACTGGGGCAGATAATTCGCCATCACCGCGACTGTTTGGTAACGGTCGGTCAGGTATGAGGTCATCCACTTTAGTGGGTTTCCAATAATTTTGAAGTCTTTTTCAAGGCGATTGAGTAATGTTTCATGATCAATTGTGTCGAATGCGGCAGATAGGTCAAGCATCACCAGAATTGTGATTTCATTCTTATCAAGATATTGCAAGATGTCATTTTGAACTTTTAGAAGAGCAGTTTCTGTAGAGTGATGCTTACGATATGCTGACTGATGTTGTTCATGCAGATTGTTTGTGGTCAAATGGGACTCAATGCATTTGTCTACTACCTTTTCTAATACTTTTGAGAGAAATGGCAAATTTGATACAGGCCTGTAGTTCTTAAGATCATTTGTATCGAGATCAGGTTTTTTCAAAAGAGGTCTTACATGCGACTTTTTGAATTCTTTTGGAACATACGCAGATTCCAGCGAAGAGTTCACAATTTTTGTTAACGACGGTAGGAGCTCGTCAAGGCATAACTTTAAAAGCCATGTAGGTATTGGGTCGAGTTCACAGGACTTACATGGGGATGCCTTCACAATCTCCCCAATTTCTGCTGCTGTAGCAGAGTCAATGCTTTCTAAAGAATTCATTGAATGCAACGTTTCTGTGATGACTGGGGTGCATGACATTGATTCAGAGGCAATGCCTGTCCGTATTTTGTCCACCTTTTCAATAAAAAAGTCGCTGAAATCATGCGCAAGTTGTTTTGAGGACACATTTTTTGGCAGTGCAATTTCACTGTTTGCACCCAGGAGATGCTTAGTGACTTTAAAAAGACTCTTCGAGTCCTGTTGACAGGATTCTACTTTTTCTGTGTAAAAAATAACCTTTGACTCTGCTTATAGTTTGTTTACTTTAGCACACTGCTCTCGATACAGTTGATGATCAATTATGAGTTTGGATAATTTCCACTTTCGTTCCAGCTTACGCTTTAAATTTTTAGCATCGTGAAGTTCCTGGGTGTACCATGGACATGATGGCCTGAGAGTTATGGTCTTAGTTTTCAATGGTGCATGCTTATTGATCAGGGCTTTAAGTTCATGTGTGTATACACCGACAATTTCGTCAATATCTGTCATTTTCAGAATTTCTTTAATTGAATCTGAGTAATCTGACATTAATGTCCCTAAGCTTTCGAAATGAAACAGTTTTTCTGATGGGCGGAGGTTTTTCTGCCTTTGCTCTGAAAGACACAGAGAAATGGTCTCTTGAGATTTTGCCACTACTGTCAGATAGTCCAGGGTCAGTGACTTCGATATTTGACACACAGTCTTCGTTATCTCTTGTTATAACAACGTCAAGAGTGTGTCCCCCGACATGAGTGGCTTCTTTGACATGCTGTTGAAAACCAAATGAATCCATTGTACTGACGAAATTGACAGTGTTCCTATCGTTTGAGATATCAAGATGAAGGTTTAAATCCCCTACAATGATGATTTGTTTATCAATGGTTGAAAATTTCGATAAGAAAAGTGGCCATTCCTTGTCAAGAAAGTCTGAGATTTTTAGACCGTTTGCCGTGGATGGAGGGGGTCTGTAGATGACTGCTAGACGCACTGTGAAATCTTTGATGCTTAAAGTACAATCAATGTGCTCAAAAGTATAAAAATCATTATCTTTGGTAGAGGAAAGGATTTTAACATCAATTGATGCCTTATATATGAGCCCCACTCCACTACCCCGGCTTCCACTACAGCGAGGGACATGTTTGATCTTATAGCTGTCAGGAACCAGTTCACCTAAGCACGGTTTATCTGCAGCACTACCAAGCCAGGTCTCAGTGACGGCCATTACATCAATATCATTTGAGATTATATAGTCATGTATAGCCAAAGCTTTATTTTTTACTGATCTTGGGTTTAAACTGCAGACGTTAATTTGCTTTTGAGGTTTGGTGGACATGGGCTGTTCATACTTTACATGAATGAGATTTTGTGTATTTGCTTTAGGAGGTTCAACTGAGATTTCAAGTTTACTATTTGTTTGACAAGTACTGGAAACAACTTCTATTGACTGTGGTAATTCCGTAATAATTTCATGATGAATGCCATCATTTGTATCCCAAATGCGTCTCAGTTTGGATTTACCCCCTTTTGTACCCCTATACTTTGCTAATCAAAATTGCCCAAAGTCATAAAGACCTAACTCTTTCAATCTAGATAATAGAAGGGGATCAGGTTTAGAATAAGGTGATAATTGACTAAGTGGCTTATATGGCTATATAATGAAAACTTTAAAAAATTTCTTGTCTGAAAGCGCAGATCGAATTCGAAAATAATTTCACACAAATGATCCATTGGTGACTTTCTACCAGATTTCTTAAAATAATTTTGATATCTTAAAAAACATGACCGCCAGTGGGTGGGGCACGTTTTTCTTATGATATACTGTATAGTCAAAACTTTAAAATCTTCTTCTGTGAAACTACTGGCTCAAATTGAATATAATTGTACACAAATGATCCATGGGTGACCCTCTACCAGATTTCTTAAAATGATTTTGTTATCTTAAAGATCATGGCCGCCAGTGCGTGGGGCAAGTTTTCCTTATATTTCTGTATAGAAATTTTTCAACAATCTTTTTCTCTGAAACTATTGGTCTGGTTTAAGAATATTTTATAAAAAAGTAATGATGGGTGACCCTTTGCCAGTTTTCTTCAAAGAATCTTCCTAGTTCAAACAACATGGCTACCTGCGGATGGGGGTTAATTTACCGGTGATGGCTTATAGTGGAATTTTATCATTACTGGTCCATTACCATGACCGTAAACATGGGTACCAGGTGAGATATTTAGGACCGCATGCGGCTCTTGTCTACAAATACATTTCATACATGAAATATGACGAATCTATTAGATTCTTTTCAATGGTTTAATTTGAAACCACTGACCCGATTTCAACCAAACTTTGTCAGAAGCATCAGTGACAAGGGGGACGAAATCTTGTTCAAAGCTTATGACCAGAGTTATTCCCCTTGCTTTGGGACCAGGTTTTCTAACATGACGGTATAGACAACTTTTAATGCATAAGAAAATCTTTAAAATTCTTCTTCTCAGAAACCAAAAGACCCAGACATTTGATATTTGGTATGTTTCATTACCTATTGATCTTCTACCAAGATTGTTCAAATTTCGACCCTGAGACAAAAAATTGCCCTGCCCTGGGGCTTAGTTTTTCTTAGGAAAACCATTGGACATCTTCTTCTCTCAAACTGCATGACCTAGATCATTAATATTTGACATGTTGCTTTGCCTTATGGTCCTCTACCTAGTTTGTTCAAATTATGACACCCGAATAAAAATTGGCCCCGCCCCGGGGCTTATCAGTTTTACATAGGACACTCTTTAATTTTAATCTCCTTCTCGGAAACTGTAAGGCCCAGATCTTTAAAATTTGACATATAGCTTTGCCTTATGGTCCTCTACCAAGATTCAAATTATGACCACATGGCCAAAAATAGCCCGCCCTTGGGCTTATCAGTTTTTCATCGGAAAACCTTTTAAAATCTTCTTCTCTGAAACTGAAAGGCCCAGATCATTTATATTTGAAATGTAGCTTTGCCTTATAGTCCTCTACCAAGATTGTTCAAATTATGACCTCCTGGTCAAAATTGACCCCGCCCCGGGGCATATCAGTTTTACATAGAGTTATATAGGAAAATCTTTAAAAATCGTTTTTCTGAAACTGTAAGGCCCAGATCTTTGAAATTCGACATGTAGCTTTGACGTATAGTTTTCTACCAAGACTTTTCAGATTATGACCACTGGGCCAAAAATGACCCCGCGCTTGTGCTTATCAGTTTTTCATAGGAAATCATTTATATTTGAAATGTAGCTTTGCCTTATAGTCCTTAACCAAGATTGTTCAAATAATGACCCCGGGTCAAAATTGGCCTCGTCCCGGTGCTTATCAGTTTTACAAAGACTAATATAGGAAAAGCTTTTAATTTCTTCTCCTCTAAAACTGTTAGGCCCAGTTCTTTAATTTTTGTCACATAGCTTTGCCTTGTAATCCTCTACCAAGATTGTTCAAATAATGACCCCGGGCCAAAAATGGCCCCATCCTCGGCTTATTAGTTTTTCATAAGAAAACCTTTAAAAAAACTTCTTCTCTGAAACTGTAAGGCCAAGATCATTTATATTTGACCTGTAGCTTTGCCTTATGGTCCTCTACCAAGATTGTTCAAATGATGACCCCTTGATAAAATTTGGCCCTGCCCCGGGGCTTATCAGTTTTAAACAGACTTATATAGGAAAACCTTTAAAACTCTTTTTATAGCTATATTATATCACGATTTTGTCTTGCCCAGTCAGCTTTGGTACAATGTTCTCAGGTGAGCCATGGTCCTCTTGGTGACAAATAACCAGTTCATTTAGTTCAGGGCGACCAAATGTCATATTAATGCAACGTTGACGCCACACCCTAAACTATTTTCAAAAGGCGACACTATAGGTTATTAGCAGGATAAGGTTTAATGTCATCACTATGTCGCTCAATGGTAAAGGGGAAATCGATGTTTTAAAGTTGGTGGAGTATCTTGTTAAAACCTTTTCAATAAAATTGATCAACTAATTCTATTTTTTTTAAGATCCGAGCAATGAATAAGGTTCAAGGAAGGTTCTTGCTTTCGGAAGTAAACCCATCAAGTAGCGGTAACGGAACCAATGTCGGAACTGACAACACGAGTGCCTTTAAACCAGGTAAGCAAACATTGCCAAACAACGTGCCCAAGTGCCTTTAAACAAGGTAAGCAACCAGATAGCCGGCACACTAAGTAAAAACACAAGTATGTACCAGTCAGCCAAGTTATACAACTAAGTACCTTTATACTATCGGCTAAAACAAGGTATTTGGCACAGTAGAGTAAAAATGATGTTATATGATGACTGAAAGTAACTGAATAGATAGCCAATGCTTTTCTTGCATTCAATATTTGAAACTATGATCAATGTTGATAGCCTCAAAATTTTAAGTCAATATCTAACTCCGTTGTTGAGATATTGTAACAGATATGCCCCAAAAATGGCCATTTTTAAGCGTTATGCTGTCCCACTTCAATAAATTTTAATTTTGAGCTCAGAATACAATATTTTAACTACCTTAAAATCAGCTGTTATTAAGACAGTCTTATAGATGTATTTGTTTACTAAGTTTTTATAGGTGGATGATGAAAATAGACAGTATATTAAGAAAGTTATGGCCGTATAACTGAAATAGGTGATTTGGTCTAATCATCAGATTCACAGAGGGTATGCTTTGTTATGTGTCTGTAAAGAACTGCTATATTGTCAGTAAACTGGAGGTTAGTGTTTAAAATGACTCATTTTTAATCAAAGTTTGAAATACCAAAAAATCTTTGAATTTGCACTTTGCATTTATAAAATTTTAGCATTCGAATGCGGAAAAGCGCAAAATGAATTTTCTGTAGTGTCCGTAACAGTGGGTTTAGAAAGTCAATTTGTATTTACATTAGACATTTTTAATTTCCAAATATTATTTCTATGAAGGTTTGTATGCAAAAGCAAAAATATTAAAGATTTCCTTGAACTGAAAGATAGTTGTTTTCGTGATTTTAGTGTTACGGACACTACAAAATTGTACACTTAAACTGATAATTCATCATATCAAACTTCAAGAGCTTTTTTCTTAGTTTTGCTGCTTTGCAGAGCAATAAGTTTTGTTATGGATTATTCCATCACTTAAATACTCTTGGAAAATACAAGAAAATCTTGTTTGATGCAACAATAGTAAGATGTTATATTGCAATCGAAAGAGGGGTGTGCTTCCAAGAAATGTTCCAGTTCACCAGACTAGTGCCCAGTTTAACAAGAAAGGGCTGAAATAGTCTTCTATCATGTCAAACTGAAAGAAAGAAGTCCTGAGTAATGGACAAAACCAACAATTTGAGTCCAAATGATGGCAAAGGTATGTAATAAAGAATTAAAGCATTGCTTGTTGATAAAATGTAGTGTCCGTAACATATTACAGGCATTTCTGTGTAAACATGCTCAAGTAGTCCAACACTCAATTGTTACATCTGACTTTTTTAAATAATGTTCCCAAACAAAACAAATGTTGCAATTAACCCAGTATAAGTGATCATTATCTTTCTCTCTTATATTTCAAACACCATTTATGTCAAATTTAGTGATGCAAATAATCTGAAAGAATTTTTTGACTCATGTATTACATCAAATAAAATTGTGTTCCTTGTATCAAGTCATATAGGCCTTTTAAACAACATATTTAAAACCTTAGTGTCTGTTTGATTCACAGCAATCATGTCTTTCCTAAACTTATTTCTTCTTGTCAAAAATGTTACGGACACTACATGATCTATTTAATTTATTGAAGGCAATCTATTTAAGTATTTACACATCTGTTTCTTTCATTATCTACGCCATTTGACCAGGCTATACACTTGCAGACAATTTTGACTTGGTTTCTACAGAAACAAATGGTCTAAAGTACACATAACCCATCTCATGATGATCTGTGTTTGACAACATTTATGAATTATTCTAAAATATAATTCTGTTCAGTCAGATCTGTAGTGCAAATGTTATAATGCTTAACGTGTATGAGAAATTTGAAAATAACTAAATGTAAAGGTTCAGAGAGCTCTTGTTTAGATCCTTCTAATCTGAACTTATACTGCTTGCAAGTAAAAGAAGTGCAACTGTGTGGTCAAAGGTTACGAGATAGTTCAAATGATATAGAATATAGACTCACATTATTGAGATCTTGAAAGGGCCCCAGAATCTAAGCCTAAACAATTTATGAAAAACGATTATAGATCCAACATCAAAGAACTCTTTTTGACCCATTACTCCAAAGATACACATTTCAACACTTTTTAATTTGTTCCTTTGCTGAAACAAATTGTTCCATTTTCTACAGTCATAAATATATAATATTTAAAAACATTTTCTTTATTCTAGTAAATGGTAGCTTAAAGCAGGCTGAAAGTATAGCAGCATGCACCTTAAGGAATATTCTGCTTTACTTTCAAACTGCTTTAAGTAGTCACCTGTCATCAATACTAGAAACAGGCTATGGAGTAAAGGATTAAAAGCCCTTTGATCTGTATCTGCAGAGTTTATTACTTTAAGTTGATAGCATATAGTGCTGCATATTTCAATTGGGTCCAATCATGAAATTATTATTATGAAATAATTGATTAACGATTGAAATGGCAATATATCTTAAATATATTTTGCAGATCAGAGCAAGAGTTCATCACTGTGACAAACTAGATCTGCTGTCAAGAAATTGTACTTGAAGTGGAAGCTGAGAAGAAAAATGCGAATACTACTCTGAGAGTTAAGATGAGAAGAAATTGTCAGAAAACAGAAAACCCTAAAAAATATTCAGTGCTGAAGAAGACTGACTAAGACAGAAGAAAATACTACAGATTAACCTGATGTCATCTTCAGATCCTGAAGTACAAATGTACAAGCTGCTCTTTGAAAGAATAGAGTTGTCAGAGATACAATAAAGCTCGCCGAAGGCACATTTGGAATCTTAAAGACAGAGTCTGAGGTGAAGGTCATAAGGGTCAGGATTTTTTGTGTTCATGAAAAGGCCTTGTCAATATACTCATGTATACCAAATATAAAAACAAGACATCAAGTTAAGCATTTTTTAAAACCTAAACACAGATTTCGAAAGCGAAAAGCGGGCCCTAAGTTTGAGGTCAAGGTCACTGGGGAAAAGAGAAAACTTGCCATTACAGGTACATGCAAGCCAATGGACAATCAGAGAGTGAATGAAGACCATCAAAAACTGTAGGCCTTCAACATAAACTGAGAACCTGCTTCAGAATAGGAAAAGGAAGATGTAACCACCGGAAACAGAAACCGCTAAGAAACAGTAAACAGCAGAAAATACCACACACCAACTTCAACAGTCCAAAAGTTACAACTCTGGGGATTTTTTTGCTTTTGATTTGAAACCAAAGAAGAACCCATATGTGTTTATGTGGCAGAAGTTACAAATATATATGAAGAGGAGTGTTGGCTAAAGCTTACTACATGAACAAATCAGGGGGTTTGTACACATGGCCTAAACAAACAAGTGACTTTGTCGTAAGAGCTGATTGACAATACCATACGGACACTTTAAACCCTGAAATTGTAAACAAAAGGGGCCTTTTAAGTTTCAAACAAGTGAATTAGAGAATGTAAGGGTTATCCTTATATGAAAACACAAACAAGTCTGCTTTAAATAGTTTGGCATAGTAGCTTAACGGTACAGTTTGAAATTGTAGTGTCCGTAACAAAAGTGGTTTGAGATAATTGTATGTCCAAAGAAAATAATTGAACACATTTTGAACATTGAAAAGTGACTGGAATATAAAACTAAGTCCTTGTACTAGCAAATAGATGTGATTTAAACATTGGGTTTGGAGGATGACAAATGTTAGGTGAAACGTTGCAAGTTCTTTTTTTTGAAGTTTTGCGCCTGTACGTATTAAAATTTAAAAAAAATCAGTTTTGAATTTGAATTCAACTATATTTCATTTCAGTTATCTTATTTACATTCCATGTTTGAAGTTATGTGTTTAAATCAATAAATATGTTATGTTTTGAAGAAAATCAGTGTTGTTATATGCCTGATGTAGTGTCCGTAACATTTAGGTGACGTATACTTTAAAACCTCTACAAAAATACATTTGTAGAAGCTGCAAACTTAAAACAAGATTTGATATACGTGGTCAAAGCTTTAACTTTTTGATGCTCTAAATTTCAAAATGCTACATTAAAGTTCATTTTTTGATCCAAGTGGGACACTGGTGTGCCAAATACCTTGTTTTAGCCGTATGTACAATTCAACCAGGTATGAACATTAAGTAGTTATAAACAAGGTAAGAATTCCACAAGGTACGTTTGAACCAGGACAGAAAATCGAGGACATTTCAGCCAGGTAAAGAAAAACTTGATGTCTTCAAACCAGGTCCGAAAACCAAATACCTATAAGCCAGGTAAAAAAGCAAGTACATTAGACTCGGATACGAATATTTAGCAGAGTTTAACTTATAATTAATAATTTAAACAATAATAAAACAAATACTTATATAACCAGGCAATAATACCAAGTTGTCTATTGCACCGAGACATTCAAACACTACCGTTTAATTGTTAAATCAGTAGTTGGATGTATGTGGAGTTCCATTCAATTATGGAATGATAGTACAAACAGTAAAAATGTAAAATATGTATAAAAATCTGAATAAGGGGAGACGGAACATTGAAACATTGCCGCAAGTAAAAAATATATATTTAATGAAATCATGCCTAAACACTTACAGCACAGGTATCTATTTTAGGAAGACAATGTAATAGTTTAGTCGGAACTAATACATGTAAATATAACGTTCCTCAATAATACATACAGTGGAGAAAACGTTATTCTTACCCAATAAACGCGTTTACGCTGAAACTATTTTTTGCAGTGCAAACAGTTTGGAGCCAGATCAGACGCCAGGTAACCCTGCGTCTGATCTTGCTCCAAACTGTTTGCCACCAAGATAAACATGAATTATCAGAATTGTCCAAAAGTTGCACTTTTCTACGTTGTAGTGTTTTGCGTTTGCGTTTCGTTTCATTTAAACGGGAAAGAATAACGTTTTCTCCACTGTACATTATCTCGATAAACAGATATAGACCGGAACAATTTTTATGTGTTCCGATAATAACACAACGAAATGCACCGTTAAGCAACTTTAAAAGAGTTTACCTTTTGTTAAATTCTGACTGGCAAACAGTTTGGATCCTGAACTACTCGACGTGTGTTCTTCCTTTGCATTGCTTGCAATGGATAATTTTTTATAGCTTTATACAGCGGAGACGACCCATTTAACCCTTTCCCCAATAGAAGCGACTTTTAGCGCATTTAATATATTCCTACACTGACGAAACTAGTCCCAATTTAAACAGTCATAAACATGTGCCATAAATATATAGTTTCTAAATTCTAGCAGATGAGAACTTAAAGCAGGCTGAAAGTAAAGCAGAATGCGCCTTAAGGCGCATTCTGCTTTACTTTCAACCTGTTTTAAGTGGTCACCTATTTTTAATACCAGAAACAGTCTATGGGATAAAGGATTAAACGCAAACTTAACGCAAATGCATTTCAATAAAATATAGCAATTGCAACTAGTTGACATTTCTGACTAATTCTAATATCGGAGTATCAAACAGTTTGGAGTCTGATTAGGTTTGCAATGTCTATTATAGTTTAAGCCTAAACGTGTTTAGTGGGAAAGAATAATGCCTTCTCGACTGGAGCACAATTAGTTTATTTTGGAATTAAAGCCGTCTTCTCTCGGTCTATGATCAGACATATTTTGTAGAGAAACTATCATTCAGTTGAGGAAACGAAAATGTTGTTATTACACCTAAGGTTATCCAAAGGTTTGTTGAACAACTTATGGTTAGTCGGTGACGGATAACAGCTTGCCAGGGCTCGCTAATACGCCGATGTTATTGGCTTAAGACTTTCTGTTCGCTATAATATGCAGTCGACCCTCTGTCAGGCTGCCCCAATCCGATTCCCTGGACTCACTCATCTGGTTCCCAGCTTCCGTTTTATCAAGAAGCACTACTCTTGATCACGTCACAAACAATAGTCTTACCCAATAAAAACGTTTGCCCTTAAACCAGTTTAAAATCAGCTACTTGGCGCCTGATCACGCTCAAATTTGTCTGCAGAATCGACAGAGAGAAATTACTTTGATTTTCAAACTTTTGTCATATCTTTAAATTATGATATAATTCGTTTGGTTTGTGGTTCGGTTCGTGTAAACGGGAAAGGAAAGTTTCTTTGCCATTGTAAATAAATAAAACAACGACATTTCAGGTTCCAAGTCAGTTGCAGAATTAGAAACAGAGAACACTCAACTGAGAATGCAGTTAGCGGATGTAAGTATACTCACCTCTTTAAGCTCGGTTGCAACACATGTCAATTCGTAATAGGCGGACAACGTAATTAGTTAGTTTAATCATATTTTTATTTCCATATACATAAGGAAATGGGGTCGGGTAACAACATTAGATTCGACCCTTCCCCTAGATTAGTTATTACATGTAGTTATTAATACAGATTGGTTCCAAACAACGAGTAAACGCTTCCTTTACAAACAGCGTACCTGTAAAGAGTCAGTGCTGTCACTTAAAGCAGGTTGAAAGTAAAGCAGAATGCGCATTCTGCTTGACTTTCAACATGCATTAAGTAATCGCGCTTGAAAAATAGAAAGTTTGGAAATATTGGGAATTTTCCTGATCAACTTATGGCAGCTCTGACGCTTTCATTAACCTCTTAAAGACGATTATCCATATTTGCAACGACTGAATGATGCCAATAATAACCTGTAAAGAATATAGTTGGTATATGCAAACAGTAAACGAGAGCACCGCAAGCGGTACATTATACACCCAGTGGCAAAGAAATATATAGTTTTATCAAAATTTATTCTAATATGTAGACACGTAGAGCTCTGACAATAAACAATACTGAAATAAAGCCTTTTCTAGCATATCTGAGTACACCAAGGGCAGATAACTCGACACAATGATTCGATTTTAATAATAATCAACCCTTTCATGAACTTAATTATGCTTCTATAATTATACTGTGGGCAAACATAATCAAAATCCATTCAAAACTGTAGTTGCTAAGTGTGTTAACGCTGTCAAATAAGCCTTTTATAGGTGTATTTGAGAATTCCAAGGGCAGATAACTCTGGAAGGAAATATCAAATATTCTCAAACTTATTTCAGCTTCAGATCTTGCTGTATTTAACCATTCTGTGAAGTTTCATTAATATCCCTCCAATAGTTTTCCAAATAAACTCCGGACAAGCTTTTGCTTACAAGCGTTTACAAGCTTTTATAGCATATTTGAGTACATCAAGGGCAGATAACTCTGTAACAAAAATTTGAGTGAACCTCAAACTCAACTCAGTTTCAGATCTTGATGCACATAACATTTGTGTGAAGTTTCATAAATATCCTTTAAATGGTTTTCCCTGAAAACTCCGGACAAGCTTTTTATAGCCTTTTTTTATAGCCTATTTGAGTATATCAAGGGCAGATAATTCTGTAACAAAACTTCAAATGAACCTCAAACTCGACTCAGCTTTAGATCTTGATACATATATAACATTTGTTTTAAGTTTCATTAATATCCCATCCAATAGGGTAACGACAATATGGCGTACATCTCCTCGGTCGAGGTTTGAGCTCGCTGTCGTAAACTTGGGTATTTCTTGGGTATTTCTAGTGATAAACTCTAGTAAATGTCTTAAAAAATATCAGGCTATTAGGTTTTGTATCGGAGTGTCATTCTGCTGAATCATTAAATAGAAAAAACAGTGTCTTTTGATAAAATACGAGTTACAAGACTTAGTATTAGCCAGTATTGGTCTGTGTATACATGTAAAATGGTCACTCCATTGTGTTATACGTGGCGTGTTATTGCCGAGTTACGTGTTACTGTGAATATACGAACTGGATAACAGTATAAAGGAATAAACACTGGACTGAACTGAACACTTTGTTATTTATAAGTGAGCGTCACTGAAAAAAGCTAGGGCAACGAAATAGGTAACATGTAAACTATTGACGACATATCAAAATCTGAGTGGGAATCAATATGTTTCCTGATCAGACGCTCCTTAAAGATCGGCTCATGGTAGTTCAAATTGTTGTCTATCAAGATAAAGTTTAAGAAATGAACTAATATTTGCGGTATTTATGCGAAATGCACGACAGAAAAGGATGAGCCAATACATAAATCGCGAGAGCGATTCATGGCGAATTGCCCGATGATTTGATGTCTTCGAAAACAAAGTACCGAAAACAAAACTGATCATTTCCTACACTTTTACAATATTTTGGTATGCCAATACTTTTTTTGCTAATTGGAAGCTGCTTACACGAGTACTGATAAAAGTACGTTTCCTATGAAAGCAAGATGCCAATCGGTTAGTTAAAGTGTAATTAAACATACCGCATTTTGTCTGCTGTCCTAGTTCGAAAACTAAAATTCGTAGAAAGGAACCTTCGGTAGGTCTCCTCTTGGACTTCATAAGTTTCACTTTTCTTAGAGCTGCATTTATGTGTTGAAAGTCGGTTTATTAACCATTTACCTAGCCTTTTTATAGTTTTGAAGACAGGTGAACACTTAAAGCAGGTTGAAAGTAATGCAGAATGCGCCTTGAGGCGCATTCTGCTTTACTTCCAGTCTGCTTTCAGCTATAATCCGCTAGGAAATAGACACTATTCCTCATGGTACATTTCCATGCCGGTAAAAAGTGGAACTATTTTCCTCAGTGGAACAATAAATTAAATGCGCTAAAAGGCGCTTCTATAAGCGAAAGGGTTAATATAAAGGTGTAAAGTGCTTCCCACGGGGACAAGGTTATATAGAGTAGATACCCTATTTACGGGAATATTTTTTTATATTCTAGAAGATGATAGCTTTAAGCAGATGGAACGTAAAGCAGAATGCACAATCAGGCGCATTCTGCTTTACTTTCAACTGATGTATGTGGTCAGCTATCTTACATACTAGAAACGTTGGTTCAATCTCCTCTGAACTGGAAACCCCACTAAACCGGAAATGTATGTTGCCCCCCACACTTGTCCGGTTTAGAGGGGTTTCACTGTACTTCTCTGCTGTTTTGAACTTGAGTATGATTCAATTTATTTATATATTCTAAATATTTCTTTTTAATGTATTCACAGGAAGCCATAGCCATGGCGAAGCTCAAGAAAAACATTCTTCAAGAAACTGGTGACGTCCATTTCTACAAATCAGGTCCGGAGTATGTGGTTTTTAGGCGGGACCGTCAAAATACGCATCTTAACGTCAGGGAAGACTTCAGTTTGGGTAGAGATATATCAGATACAACAGTTATGGCCTGATAACTAGAGATATAAGTTAATACAGCAGAGAATGTGTTATTCTTTTCCTTATACAGTACTCTCTCTCTACAACAACACTTAACGTGAGACAATAAATGCATGGGTTGTTCGGAGGGAGGGACATTTATAAACTTAGAATTCAGTTGTAAACAGTTTGAACCCAGATCAAACGCCGCGTTACGCGATGTCTGATCTTGGTTCAAATTGTCACTCGTCTTTATGTTTCTGCTGTTAAACTATCCAATACGTAACTTTAAGAAAAGATAGCAGACGACAATTTTAAGAAGACGGTATTGCAGCAGTGAAAAAGGGGGGGGGGACATATTTGTCTTGTTTCGGGAACTGTGGCAAGCATTGTTGTATGGAGAGAATCGTTGTTTTAGGACGGCCGTTGTAAGGAGGAAACAGTGTAAACGAAACGAAACGCAATGTTCTATAAAATGTAGAAAGTGACAACTGGTTGGAATTTCAGGCTATATATTAACATCAACTATCGGAGTGGCAATTATTGTTTCACCATTGTATGCCTATATTTTAGTATGGACTAATAAAATTTAGGGCAGGACCTTGTTATGTCAATTCATTGTAAAGTACCATGCTCATATGGTGTACATAGTGATTGAACTATTCAGCCGTCCGCAAGTCTCTTTGGAGCATTTCCTATACACGTCAGTTAGAAATACATCGCTCCCTCTCTACAACGACACACAATGGGAGACAATCAATACGTGCGTTGTTCGGAGGGAAATAGTCTTACATTTGCAAACAGCTTGAATCCAGATTAGACGCCGCGTAACGCGGTGTCTGATCTGGATTCAAGCTGTTTGTCACTCGTCATTAAGTTTTTACGTCAAATGTCTATTGATAAGTTACTTTGAGAAAAACAGCAGATGCCAACCTTTAGCCTATTTAAACAGACGATATTGCAGCAGTAAAAGCGTAAGACATAACTGTCCTTCGGGAACAGCGGCAAGGGTCGTTGTAAGGAGGGATCCGTTGTCGGGAGGGTCGTTAAAGAGAGGGAACACTGTACCAGATTTAGTGTGAAAGAACATCTTGGGCTGGCGTAAACTTTCTTTTCATCTTCAGGTCACTACGAGATTGATCTGAACCTTCTACATGTACCTCATTTATAGCAAAAACTTATCCGGGCATATTTAGTATATCACATCAGCTATTGACCACATAGGGGAACCGACAGGATATATTTTCAAAGTAATTGTGACAAAAGGTATATATACTATATATAGAGACAAGGAGTACAACTGATTTTCAGTTCACTCTCGCCCAACCTCAAAACGTGTCGTGCATAATAATTGATTAAACAACACTTTAGTTGCATTTCTGCCTTGCTAACATAGTACCCTTCCATAAAAACATAACATAAAACCAACGGTAATCACGCAATTTTAACAGTAACTGCGTCTTACTCTACCCACTAAAACGGCAGGATTTCGGGAATAGGGACAAGGGTGCGTCCTGTGCTGATATAACATTGGTTACTACTGTACGCTTGTTTAGGTGGCAACATCAAACATTGCGTACAGTTCCACAGATAAACACATTTGGCACCGACCAAACCTGCTTTACTCTCGAATCATTGTAATCAACAAGAAATTCACAGGGTCCAAGGTTATAAATCGTTTGAGCCGAGTCTGAGTGTGTTCTCAAGCATTTGATTGGTCAGATTTGAGCCTGGGCTCAAATCTGACCAATCAAATGACCGAGAACGACTTTAGACTCAACTGAAAAGCTTTATAACCTTGGACCCAGGTGTTCATTGCCTTCCCGTAGAGATGTGGTATACAGTGGACAGTCATGGTACATATAGGATGGCCGCCTCTATACGAAAACTTTATTGGCGATGAAAACCTGTTTTTTTATTTAATTCAATTCAATTTATTCGGTGTAATGAAGGCCATCGTCCAATAATACATTCACAGTACTGTAATCTATGTTATAATGCATATTCATTAAACAACAATATATAATTAGCAAAACATGTTTGTTCATATGTTACAGATAACAACATACAAATAGAAAGAACACTCTGACTATGGATATGAATTCTGATAGTTTAGTTATACAGTTGATCTAGTATTATGCGATCAAATAAGCGAATACCATTGGTGTATTGTAGACAGAATCGGCTTCTCAATGCAGCACAGAAATAATACAGAAAGCTCCTGTAGAAGCTTTCTGTATTAAATCTATGTCGCTAAAAAGAAATCACATGTTTTAGCGACATGCATATTCATAGTGTTCACCTGATTTACAAAGTTATATTTTCAAACTGTTATATGGCTCTTCTCTGAGTTTCATCGACTTGTATATAAAGTTCGAGAGTGCATAGATGTTTTCGTTCGGTCCCTGTAGTTGGTGTGTCATTATAACGTGGGATGTCGAAGTTTCTCGTACTAGTTACCGTGACCTTAACTAGGAAATTGACATTCAGAATGAAAACAAGGGCCACCATAGCCCTTAATCACTCACTTGGTACACCATGTAAACCAATAGTGACCTAGATTATGACTGGACATGACCTACAATCAACCTTTAGAGTGTTAACAATTTTTTTTCTATAATTTGACCTAGTGACCTAGTTTTTGACCCGACACAACCCATATTTGATTTTTGGCACTATTATAAAATAAGGTACATACAACTAGATCTAGATCTATATCCAAGCCGTTAATTTCAATATTTGTCTACAGAGAACATTGAGACTTGTAAAATTTAAGCCTGGAGAACAAAGTTTGATCTAGATCTAATATGATATTTAGAGTCCGGCAAGTGTCGGCATGTATATAGATTTATGAACCGCTCGTCTTTACTGTATGTGTGAAACGCATTAGACACCATAGAAATGACAGCATTGAGACCATGGGGCCCGTTTTACTAAACAACTTACGCAAATGTTTTGCGTAAGTAAGTCAAACTCGTTTAACTCTTTTTTTTCGATCATAAACGTTTGCAAACAGCAAATAGCCAGATCAGAGGACGCGATAAAAGCGTCTGATCTGGCTATTTGCTGTTTGTAGCAAGTGATAATAAAAAATATAAATTAAAATTTAAAATTTTGACTTCGCAAAAGTTTTGCGTAAGTAGTTTAGTAAAACGGGCCCCATGTGTCTGAGGACAGTTTATGCAGATGGTCTCATTTTTGTTATCTATGAGGAAATTCAGCTACTTTGGTTGGCAATCAATCCTCATTCCCAAAATCCAAATTGATCTCTATTTGAATTTTTCGTAGCTAGGTCCCATTTGCCTCGAGAAATGCGGAAATGAAATTTGGCCTGGTCTGCACAATTTGCAACCACGCACACATTTGTTTGAATTGTAGATCTAAATCCCAACAGATCTACATGAATAAAGGAAACAAAAATGTTGAAACAAGAGTGTGTTCCTGTTGTGTTTATATCGCCTATTTGCATGTTAATTGTAACTGATGAGATTTGAACCAGGAACCCTAGTCTCAAAGTGAAGTCAACGTTAAACCGGCTGTGCCATTACCGCAATTACATCATCAAGTTTCGTGTTTAGATATACGTATAATCTGCATGAAGTTACAAATATCCATGACATCGGTTCTAGATAGATTATATTACAGATCTAGATCTACATAGTTGTTTAAATATTACAAAACTAACAAGAGCGTGTCCCAGTTACACGAATGCCCCCGATGATACAGGGAGGGGAATCCAGACTATCAAATGTAAAATGCACGAGTTAGAGAGCTGAAACTGTCGTGGAGCGCCATTTTGAGGAATTCAAGGGCCATTACTACAAAGGGCCTAGCATAAATTGGTGACGCTGGTTATCCAAATTGGTCTCCATTTTATGTCAACAAACATTTTCAGAAAGTTTGGTGAAGATCAGATGAAAAGCAATGTGTTTGTGAAACACAAATGCCCCCAGCCAGCGTCATGTTCTGTAATGTAATGCTTATTTGCAAAAGTAGGTCAAATGTCATGGTCTTAGGGTAAATGAAACATTGGCATGGTTGGAGAAGTCTTAACACAAGGAACATACAAAGTATGAAAGCTCTAGGCCTACTGGTTCAAATGTTAAAGGCGTATAAAGATTTATACAAACGATTGATTGAGTTGGGTTGGTCATATGGCGCCGAATTATACAAACAAAGGTCAAGGTCAAAAGGGAAACAAGAGCCGTATACGGCCCTAAATCGCTCATCTGGAACCGTTGATGTAAATGTAACATATCTTTGAAAGCTGATAAATTATGACAATATGTTTGTGCAAATTGCTGACTGGATAATGCCGAGTGCCAAATAGCTAAGCTCAGGGCACTGTGATTTCAGAGATGATTTTTTAATTTTTTACTGAAAAATTCTATTTTTAGCTCCTGTGACCTAGATATGCAACGGACCGGAACAATTTGAACAATATTGGTAAAGTACCTCTAGAAGTTACACCATGTCAAATATCAAAGCTCTAGCCATAATAGTTTCAGAGAAGAAGAGGTTTGAAGATTTCACTATATAACTCTATGTAAATTTGGACCCCCGGGGGCGGGGCCATTTTTGACCCCAGGGACATAATTTGAACAATCTTGATAGAGGACCCTGTAGATGATGCTTTGTGCAAAATATCTAAGCTCAGGGTACTGTGATTTCAGAGAAGAAGATTTTTTAAGTTTTTATTGAAAAACTCTATTTTTAGCTCCTGTGACCTAGATATGCAACGGATCGAAAATATTTGAACAGCTTTCAAAGAGAACTATACAAGGATCATTCCTGCCAAGTTTGGTTAAAATCCATCTAGTAGTTTAGGAGACGATGTCGTTTAAAGAAATTGTTGACGTCCGACGACGACGGACACAGGACGATCAGAATAGCTCACCTTGGCACTTTGTGCCAGGTGAGCTAAAAACGTAGTTATGGTTGGAAAGGTCTTGACACAAGAAATTTATAAACAAAATATAAAGCCGTAAGCCTACTAGTGCAAATGTTATAGCCATTTAAAGATTTCAACAAAAGTAGGCCAAATGTGAAGGTCACAAGGTCAATAAGTTTTGTATGGTTAGAAAGGTCTTGCAACAGGGAAAACACATGCCAATTATAAAAGGCCAAGGTGCAAAAATGCAACAGTTATAGCCAAGGTTAAGGTTTTGGGTTAAAGTTTGATAAAATAGGTCAAAGGTCAATGTCACATGGTCAAATATGTTGGTATGGTTGGAAAGGTCTTGACAGAAGAAATATACATACAAAATATGAAAGCGCCCTGAGCCAATTGGTGCAAATGTTATAGCCATTTAAAGATATTAACAAAAGTAGGTCAAATGACAAGGTCAATGTCACAAGGTCCAAAAGTTGTGTATGGTTGGAAAGGTCTTGCCATGAGGAATACACATGCCAAGTATAAAAGGTCCAGGTTCAAAAATGCAAAAGTTATAGCCAAGGTTAAGGTTTTTGGTTAAAGTTTGATTAAATAGGTCATAGGTAAAGGTCAAGGTCACATGGTCAAAGATGTTGGTATGGTTGGAAAGGTCTTGACACAAGAAATATACATACAAAATATGAAAGCCCTAGGCCAACTGATGTAAATGTTATAGCCATTTAAAGATTTTTACAAAAGTAGGTCAAATTTCAAGGTCACAAGGTCAAAAAGTTTTGTATGGTTGGAAAGGTCTTGATACGGGGAATACACATGCCGAGTATAAAAGGTCCAGGTTCAAAAATGCAAAAGTTATAGCCAAGGTTAAGGATTTTGGTTAAACTTTGATTAAATAGGTCATAGGTCAAGGACACATGGTCAAAGATGTTGGTATAGTTTGAAAGGTCTTGACACAAGAAATATACATACAAAATATGAAAGCCCTAGGCCAACTGGTGCAAATGTTAGCCATTTAAAGATTTTTACAAAAGTATGTCAAATGTCAAGGTCAAGGTCACAAGGTCAAAAAGTTTTGTATGGTTGGAAAGGTCTTGGTACAGGAAAGACACATGCCAAGTATAAAATGCCCAGGTACAAAAATGCAAGAGTTATAGCCAAGGTTAAGGTTTTTGGCACAGACAGACGGACGTCCTTCTATTTGGGCACTTATTGGGTTTTTCTTTTGTTTAAAAGTACCCAAAAGCAACAAAAGAAAACAACAATATAGGGCAATCACGGAATGAATGGAATATATTGGTCTCTCTACCCAACAAAGGACCTTTCGTGCGTGCGGACAGACAGACATGACAAAAACTATATGCCCCCGAATCGTAGATTCTGGGGGCATAATAAACAAGAGCCCCATTGGGCATATTTCGCTCACCTGAGAATAGCTGAAAAAATTGAAATAATGATTTATGTCCAGGACTGACCTAGATATGCAACAGACCGCAACAATTTGAACAAAATATGTAAAGAATATTTTTAAAAGTGTCACCATACCGAATATAAAAGCTCTGGCCATATTAGTGTCAGAGAATAAGACGTTTGAAGTTATTTCTATATAACTCTATGTAAAACTGTGACCCCCGGGGCGAGGCCAATTTTGACCCCAGGGGCATAATTTGAACAAACTTGATAGAGGACATGTAGGCGATGTTATGTGCCAAATATCTATGCTCTGGCCTTGGTAGTTTCAGACAAGAAGATTTTTAAAGTTTTCATTGAAAAAAATCTATTTTTAGCTTCTGTGACCTAGTTATGCAACCAACATGAACCATTTGAACAATTTTGGTATAGGACATCTAGAAGTGGCCTCATGCCAAATATAAAAGCCCTGGTCATATTAGTTTCAGAGAAGAAGACGTTTGAAAATTTCACTATATAACTCCATGTAAAGCTGTGACCCCCGGGGCGGGGCCAATTTCGACCCCAGTAGCATAATTTGAAGAAACTTGATAGAGGACCTGTAGGCGATGCTATGTGCCAAATATCTAAGCTCTGGCCCTTGTAGTTTCAGACAAGAAGATTTTTAAAGTTTTCATAGAAAAAAAAATATTTTAACTCCCGTGACCTAGTAATGCAACCGACCAGAACCATTTGAACAATTTTGGGATAGGAAATCTAGAAGTGTCACCATGCCAAATATCAAATCTCTGGCCACATTAGTTTCAGAGAAGATGACGTTTGAAAATATCACTATATTGTAAAACTGTGACCCCCAGGGCGGGGCCAATTTTGACCCCAGGGGCATACTTTGAACAAACTTGATAGATAGGCCGTGAGCCGGAGGGGTTGGTTGGTACCAATCGGGTGAATAAGGTTCACTATGATTTTCGGAAAGATCAATGTGTGACTAGTTAAGAAATGTATGATGGCAGTAAAATCATGGGAGCTTTGTTGACTTTTTAGGCATTTTTGTTACCCCACCCACCAAGTCTAACATTGCAAACGGACCATTATTATCACAAGCATACTCTTGGTAGCGCATGCATTTTTATTGAAGCATCATTATAAAAATGTATTGTAACATGCAATTAGACATTATTTGAAATGTTGAAGTAATTTACTCTGGCAAAAAAGGCATTTTTGTTACCCCACCCACCAAGTTTAACATTATAAAAGGACCATCATTATCACAATCATACATTTGGTCATGCATACGTTTTTTGAAGCATCACATTAAAAAAGTACTGTAACACGCCATTAGGCATTATTGGAATTGTTTAAGTAATTTACTTAAGGGTGTATCAATGTCATGAATTTGGGAAATTTTCAAAGTATATGAAAACACTATATGATGGTTTTGTATTGAAGAGCTATTTAAGATGAATGAAAACATAGAACAAGAGGGCCATGGTCCACAAGTCGCTCACCTGAGAACATTGTACCTAAGCTGACTGGGCAAGACAATATTGTGATATATATAGCTATAAAAAGAGTTTTAAAGGTTTTCCTATATAAGTCTATATAAAACTGATAAGCCCCGGGGCAGGGCCAATTTTGACATGGTGTCATAATTTGAACAATCTTGGTAGAGGACTATAAGGTTAAGCTACATTTCAATTACAAATGATCTGGGCCTTACAGTTTCAGAAGAAGATTTTCAAAGGTTTTCCTATGAAAAACTGATAAGCCCAAGGGCAAAGCCAGTTTTGGCCCACGGGTCATAATTTGACCAATCTTGGTAGAGGACTATAAGGCAAAGCTATATATCAAAGCTGAAAGATCTGGGCCTTACAGTTTCAGAGAAGAAGATTTTTAAAATGTTTCCTATATAACTCTTTGTAAAACTGATAAGCCCCGGGCGGGGCCAATTTTGACCCTAGGGTAATAATTTGAACATTCTAGGTAGAGGACCATAAGGCAAAGCTGCATGTCAAATATTAATGATGTAGGCCATACAGTTTCAGAGAAGAAGATTTTCAAAGGTTTTCTGAAGAAAAACTGATAAGCCCAAGGGCGGGGCCATTTTTGGCCCAGGGTCATAATTTGAACAATCTTAGTAGAGGACTATAAGGCAAAGCTATATGTCAAAGCTGGAAGATATGGGCCTTACAGTTTCAGAGAAGAAGAGTTTTAAAGATTTTCCTATATAACTATATGTAAAACTGATAAGCCCTGGGGCGGGCCAATTTTGACCCGGGGGTCATAATTTGAACAATGTAGGTAGAGGACCATATGGCTAAGCTACATGTCAAATATTAATGATCTTGGCCATACAGTTTCAGAGAAGAAGATTTTTAAAGAATTTCCTATATAACACCATGTAAAACTGATAAGCCCCTGGGCGGGGCCAATTTTGACCCTAGGGTAATAATTTGAACAATCTAGGTAGAGGACCATAAGGCAAAGCTACATGTCAAATATTAATGATCTAGGTCATACAGTTTCAGAGAAGAAGATTTTTAAAGATTTTCCCATATAACTCTATGTAAAACTGATAAGCCCCGGGGCGGGGCCAATTTTGACCCGGTGGTCATAATTTGAACAATCTAGGTAGAGGACCATAAGGCAAAAGTACATGTCAAATATTAATGATCTAGGCCATACAGTTTCAGAGAAGAAGATTTTCCTATATAACTCTATGTAAAACTGATAAGCCCCGGGACGGGGCCAATTTTGACCCGGGGGTCATAATTTGAACAAGCTAGGTAGAGGACCATAAGGCAAAGCTACATGTTAAATATTAATGATCTAGGTCATACAGTTTCAGAGAAGAAGATTTTCAAAGATTTTCCTAAGAAAAACTGATAAGCCCAAGGGCGGACGGGGCAATTTTTGGCCACAGGGTCAAAATTTGAACAATCTTGGTAGAAGATCATTAGGTTATGATACATACCAAATATGAAAGGTCTGGGCCTTTTGGTTTCTGAGAAGAAGATTTTTAAAGACTTTCTTATGCATTAAAAGTTGTCTATACGGTCATGTTAGAAAATCAAGTCCCAAAGCAAGGGGAATAACTCCAGCCAAAAACTTTGAACAAGATTTCGTTCCCCCTTGTCACTGATGCTCTGATAAAGTTGGTTGAAATCGGTTCAGTGGTTTCTGAGGAGATGTTGTTTGAAAATGTGGAAGAGCTGTCACAATAGCTCATCCTGAGCCGAAGGCTCAGGTGAGCTAAAAAGTGTACATTTTGGTAAACAACAGTTGGCTCTACGGCCATGTAAAATTTACCCCACCCACTTCCTCTTATTTTGTCCTTTTCAAACAGCCCGCTTCAATAATGAAAACAAATATGATAATTTGGGTTTGTGTTATTTATTTCCTGTCTATGGTAATTTTTCATCATACAAAAACTAATTTAAGAAAAAAAAGGCTCCAAATGTGAAATTTATAAAACTCTAAATATCATCGATATGGTACTTTTTTGTAAATTGTGTAAGGGGCGATAACTCTTTTTACTTTAATAACTCAAAATTTTCAACACTGACCTTTCAATTTCTTTTCATATTTTGAATTGTCTTAGTATGGGCTTTCATCTGGTAGAATATAAGAAAAAGTTTAATACTAGAACTATTTCATTTTCAAACTTTTTTACTTTTTTTCATAAAATAAAAAATCTAATGAAATCATGCCCTATATAAAGCATATTTTTGATATTCAAGGATCCATTTTGTTCAAACCTGGTGCCTGCTTTGTCTAAATTTGGGTTTATATATGTGAACATACCACCATAGACATGAAATATAAAAAGAAAACCCAAATTAACATTTTTGTTTTGTTTTGAAATAGATTTTACTGAAGCTTGTACTGAAATTTGAAGAAAAAAATCCAAATTTGACATACCTTTTTCAAATCGCTGTAGCTAAAAAAAAGGACACCACCATATATATATTTTTTCATTTTTTCATTCATCATAAATAGCTCTTCCAAAAAAAAACAATGATAGAAAACAAGGGCCACTATGGCCCTAAATCGCTCACCTGGTAACCATGTTAACCATGTACACCGTGTGACCTAGTTTTTGACCGGGCATGACCCTCATTCTAACATGACCTTGTTTTCAATGAGACAAACATATTGGTCAAGTTTCATGAAGATTCAATGAATTGTGTAGTCTCTAGAGTGTTAACGAGGTTTTTCGATGATTTGACCTAGTGACCTAGTTTTTGACAAGACATAAGCCACATTTGAACTTGACCTATATTTCATTGAAATTTGTAGTCTCTAGAGTGTTAATAAGGTTTTTCGATGATTCGACCTATGCAGTGACCTAGTTTTTGACTAGACATGACCCACATTTTAACTTGTTCTAAATTTCATTGAGGCAAACATTTTGATGAAGTTTCATGAAGATCCAATGGAATTTGTAGTCTCTAGAGTGTTAACAAGGTTTTTCGAAGATTTGACCTAGTGACCTAGTTTTAGACCGGACATGACCCACATTTAAACGTGGCCTAGATTTTATTGAGGCAATCATATTGATGAAGTTTCATGAAGATCCAATGAAATGTGTAGCCTCTAGAGTGTTAACAAGGTTTTTCGATAATTTGACCTAGTGACCTAGTTTTTGACCGGACATGACCCACATTTTAACTTGTTCTAAATTTTATTGAAGCAAACATTTAGATGAAGTTTCATGAAGATCCAATGAAATGTGTAGCCTCTAGAGTGTTAACAAGGTTTTTCGATAATTTGACCTAGTGACCTAGTTTGTGACCGGACATGACCCACATTCGAACTTGACCTAGATTACATTAAGCATTTTGATGAAGTTTCATGAAGATCCAATGAAATTTGTAGTCTCTAGAGTGTTAACAAGGTTTTTCGAAGATTTGACCTAGTTACCTAGTTTTTGACCGGACATGACCCAAATTCAAACTTGGCCTAGATTTCATTTAGGCAATCCTATTAATGAAGTTTCATGAAGATCCAATGAAATGTGTAGCCTCTAGAGTGTTAACAAGGTTTTTCGATAATTTGACCTAGTGACCTAGTTTGTGACCGGACATGACCCACATTCGAACTTGACCTAGATTACATTAAGCATTTTGATGAAGTTTCATGAAGATCCAATGAAATTTGTAGTCTCTAGAGTGTTAACAAGGTTTTTCGAAGATTTGACCTAGTTACCTAGTTTTTGACCGGACATGACCCAAATTCAAACTTGGCCTAGATTTCATTGAGGCAATCCTATTAATGAAGTTTCATGAAGATCCAATGAAATGTGTAGCCTCTAGAGTGTTAACAAGGTTTTTCGATAATTTGACCTAGTGACCTAGTTTTTGACCGGACATAACCCACATTAAAACTTGACCTAGATTTCATTAAGGCAATCATTGTGACAAAGTTTCATCAAGATCAAATGAGATTTGAACCTGCTAGAGTGTTAACGAACAATTGTGAACGGACGGACGGACAGACGACGGACATCCAGCGATCCTAAAAGCTCACCTTGGCACTACGTGCCAGGTGAGCTAAAAAGTTTAATACTTTGAAAAAAATGGCTCATGACATTGATACACCCTTAAGCGAAAACAATAAATTACGTCATCCTTTTCATAACGAAAAATCCCTTTTTTGGCTTCTGGAATCTATTGATGCAGGTGGCATAATTAAAGTAATCGCCCTGTTCGTTCGTACGAAGTCAACCATATCTTAACATTTTATCTAGCATGAAAACAGCTCACTAGAATGATTGTACACTTCTACAGTTGTTGCCTTGAACCATTCCCAGCTATTTTTGAGCTATTTCTTGGTAAAATAGATTTTACCGTTTCTCCAGAGTTATTACTTCTTTCTGGAATGATTTGATCATTGCATACTGAATACATTGAACCTTTCGAAATCCAGGAATATCACCAAAGCTCGGTTTGGCGTTGGACTTTACCTAATTTGGACCTTGAAAAAAATTTAACAGTACTGCTAAGGGTGCCTCCGGGGTTCACTTAAAGCAGTAATGTTCTAAGAAATTGTTACTCTCTTCTTATGCTAAGGCTAATATTGTACAAATCCTTGACTCTGCAATTTTCAAATACACCTGCTAGCACATAACAGATGAAAAACATATATTTCGGGTCAAAGGATTTAAGTTTAAAGGCAATCTATTGGCGTGAACTTACAAACCATTGACAACAGTGTTATGAAAATGTCTAAACATCTAGTCGGCATTGACGAATAATCAATGCATTACTACCACTGACGTGTAGGTTGTAATTCTTATGTAAGAATACCAATTCTCACATCTCCTTCACTCTCAATGTTTTCAGCCTCTTCCAGTGGATGTTTTTCATCATCTGATTGCCTGATTATCATGCCTAACTAGTTGCCTGATTATCACAGTTAGGGAGTTTGCACATGTTCGTACTATTCAAACCATAAGAAATGCATACACATTTAGGCAAAGTACATTTACTAGCACAGCTCCCCGCTAGTAGGATAAGCATCTACGTCGGAGCTGTTTTCTATCCAGCAAGTCGTCTAATAGCTGATCAATCTCACCCTCTTTCACAACTTTCCATCCTCTTCCTACAGGACTTGGAATATCATCGACTCCAAATATCAGCCTTGAGGTTAGCTTTTAAAGTGTGCTTAACTAAACAGTCCAGATATTCCTATCTTGTTGTATTTTTGTGGGTTAATTGTCATACGGAATTGTTTCTCTTTGTTAGAAAGAGATTACCCCCTCTTCTAAGAACTAAAATTAAGGAAGACAGGTAGTTGGTTTTGATCCTATTTGGTGTTTTGCAAAGGACGAAATTAGTCAAAATCATCTGCGCGAAGTCATCGTCATCATCATTTCCCCATCATTTACTGGCGCTTTATGACCCATTGTGTGGCACAGTGCCGTAAACCAAAATAATTTATCCATCCATCCAGGCATGAGGTGTAGCTGGTGGCGCTCTATCTTACCCTATGTGGTACATAATAAACCGTACCGCTGATCATTCACTTTTGCTGATGACGCTTACAGGGCATAGAGCTGACGTTTATATATCAAGTCTGTATATCAAAGCAGGAGGGGTACCCCTTTCCTATTCAAATTCTGGGAACATTTTTGAGCTTCAGCATTACCATTCATCAAATTCAGTGCGCGTGTTTCATTCTTACCAGCAAATGCGCTGACCGTGTCACAACATGTTAAAACATACATTCAATTCAGTGACTTGCAAACATCAGTGTCAATCGCGTCCTCAATTTTCAGGATATCATATATAACTTGTGCGTGTCTTTGTCCAGGATTTCCTAAATACGTTCATTTGCTCCTTCTTGGCAGCTTCAAAGACCCTGTACCTCCTCGCATCCATTGTATTTTATTTTGAAGCATTTGATTTCATCGTAAGGTGCGATATTTTCCTCTGTAACCTAGGGGCCTCCGTGGCCTAGTCACTGTGACTTACATCACTAAGCTCCTCACCGCTGTGAGTTCGAATTCCAGTAGGGTCGCTCGGAATTCTCATGTGGGGAAGCCTTCCAGCTGGCTTACGGAAGGTCGATGGTTTTAACCAGTTGTCGATTTGTGCATAAAGGACGTCTGGGGTCTTCCTCCACCTATAATTAGCTGGACGTCGCGATATGACTGAAATACTGTTGAAAGCGACTTAAATAAACAAAATCAAATCAAATCCTCTGTAACCTTTGACTGTGCTCAGTTTTCATCCATTGATGCACCAGGAATGCTATAAGAATATTATTATTGACCACATTGCTAATGAAGCGTCTCCACTGTATACATCTATTCTATCACTGTCGCCTCGAGTGCCATCGATAGAATAGTCCTTGCGCAGCCACAAAAATGCATTGGTATCTTTTGACTCTCTATACGAGGTTCATTCCGTCAATCACAGAGACAGACTTTTTCGGGACACCTTCAGCTAAGCCAAGCGTTTTCTGTAAGCTCAATGCTATTGCAGCATTGTTGCAAACCATTTGATGTTGGGAAAGACTATTGCCAAAGAGCAATAAGTAAAATAATGAAATTTATCTGGAGATTGCGTGTGTGTGCCATAACTATGATGCGACCGAACAAAAGCATTATCAGCTATAAGAACTGCCAGTCTTCCACTGGATTTCACTTTCATGCTGCTTAAGGTCTAAACTTTGTTGCTCTTCATTCCATCATGGTTGTTCGAATTGGTTGTTCGAAATTGCCGAATCGGTTCGAAACACCAGCCGTTGCGCGATAATGCAGAGTAGTTTGGCTTTGACATGTATGGTAAGTAACTTCTTTTAAATGACTTGATCGAAATATGGAGGACATGAAGAGCAAGTCGTAGATTTAAGGTGTAAATTTAAGACCTGAGGGGTAAAAAGTGCTGTGTGTGTATCGGCAGAGACTTGTTTGACCTAAATGTTTTGCGACTTCCGAGGATCGGAATGGCTTATTATCAATGGAAATTGATCTTATATGGAATCCTATGGTGTACAATAGGGTTTTCCGCGCACGATGATCTCTTTGTATTCACAATCGACCGAGAATTGACTGCGCAACAAGACTCGGAATGAAGTCGGTGCGTTTCGCGAAACAGGTTTACCGCGGGAGTTGGACACCTGTCTAAGGTATATACTATAAAAAAAAAAATTTTTTTTTTAAACGAGCTTTAGGTCAGAATATGGTGTTTGGTCATAGGAGAGGGTGTTTTTATGGTTTTATTTTCTTTATTTGTGTTTTGAGGTGATATATTGGGGCAAAGCATGTGTCTGGCACCTGTACATACGAGCATTGACCAATCGCATGCGCATTCAGAAGGTCTTTTGCGATGTCTCAAGGTACTGCATTAACGGTGGATATGCTAATCAGATCTTGATTTATTTCAAATGGGTTGAACCAGCCTCTTATTAGATATGTTACTGTAGTAACGTTTTCCTCGTATTTCTGCATTTGTGACCTTTTCAGCTGTGTGTGAGAGTTCTCGTGTTTCGTATCTTCAAGAATATCTCTAAATTGGCCGATAGATGCACCGTTATATAGTAACGCTTGGTGGCACAAGTGTTCAAGTGGAAGTGTATGGTCCCAATGCGAGTTTGTGTGTCCTCATTGGCAGTGATCTCTGTGGTATTATCAAGGTAAACACAAGGTTGGGTGATATGGATAGATTATGAATGGTACAAGGCGACAACTATATATGTATCCAAGTATTTGAGTAAGCGGTGCTAGACGAAAAGATAAAATCTATTTAACCTTGACATAGCACATGAAACATATTCTTAGCCCACATTAATGTCAAGGTCAATGCCAAATTAAGTTTTGTTGATACTCGTTGATTGGGAATTATCGAATGTAACAATTGTGCAAGTCTCAAAGCATTCTAATAAAAGTTCTTAATGCTAGATGAAACCATGGATATGGATAGATTACGAATGGTACAAGGCGACAACTGTATATGTATCCAGGTATTTGAGTAAGCCGTGCTAGACGAAAAGATAAAATCTAATGTATAACTCGTACGCACCGCCAGTAGGATCACTATATGCCATCCACATCAAAAGACATTTTTCTAAATGCATAAAAAGGTGATTGTTTCGTCAAAAAAAGGTGATGGGCATTTGGTTTTTACCAAAGTTACAACCTTTAATAATGTCAATAACATTTAATGGCATGTTTCAATACCCGTTTTGATATTAGGCACCAATAAAAATGCATACAGTACAAAAAGTACGATTGCTACAACAATGATCCTTTTACAACGTTAACTCGGTGGGTGACGTAACAAAAATGCCTCAAAAGCCAACAAAGCTCCCATGAATTTACTGCTATCATACATTTCCTAAAAGTAGAGGGTTTGGGGCTTTCTGAAAATCATAGTGAACCTTATTCACCCGAATGGTACCCGTACCTCAAATTTCAGGTGCCTGGTTCACGGCCTAAGAGGACCTGTAGGCGATGCTATGTGCAAAATATCTAAGCTCTGGCCCTTGAAATTTTGACAAGAAGCTTTTTTAAGATTTCCTTATTTTTTTAATGCTGTTAATAAATTTGAAAGAGCTTGACCCAAGGAACATTTCTGTAAAGTTTGGTTGAATTCTGTCAAGCGGTATAGGAGGAGATGTCAACAATTGTTAACGACGACGCACGACGGACACAGGGCCATCCCAATAGCTCACCTTGAGCCTTTGGCTCAGGTGAGCTAAAACACATAGATCTATCCACACACACTCTAAATGAGTTGAGTTGTGTTGGGTTTTACGGCACCGCGACACATAAAAGGTCATATAGCGCCGAAATACACTTATTTATACTGAAATGAGATTTGGTTAAACTTAGAATGTTGTAGATCTACACGAAATTGAACTATAAACAATTTGGAAAAGAAGAAACAATTTAAAGCATAAATGTTTGGATAGGTTGTTACAAATTCTGTGATAAAATTTTGGAATTCGATAGTTAAATTTTGTGATACAGATTTATCTCTTTCAAGAAGGAAATAATATTATCATGACAGACTGTATTAAACAGTTGACTCATGGAGTCAACACTATAAAATGTTTGCCTCACGAAAATTAAATCGGCACAATCAATAAGCACATGCTTAATTGTGTATGGTTCTTGACAAAACACACACTCTGGTGGTTCCTCTCGTCTGAGAATGAAAGAATGGGTAACATGTGTGTGACCAATGCGACAGCGAGCAAGCACGACTTCTTCTCTGCGAACAGATCTGTAAGATCGGACTGACTCGCCGACAAACGGCTTCAAAGCATGCAGTTTGTTATTGAAAGCCATGTTCCAAGAAGATTGCCATTTATCATTTACAAATTTACTGATTAAAGGTTTAAAGTCGGTGAAGGGCAACTTTATATTTGATGGTTTCAAAGAAAGTGAGGACTTTGCTGCGCTGTCTACTTCCTCATTTCCGTGGATACCTACATGGCTTGGAAGCCAGCAGAACAATATATCTTTACTTAAACTTAAGAGGTGGGTTTTAAGTAAAAGCTTTTGCACAAGAATATTGGATAAATCTCTATTTTTTAACGACATGAGAACAGAAAGAGAATCAGAGCATATGATAAAATCTTTGCGATCAAATGTAGATATGAATCGCAAAGCAAGGTCAATAGCTTGTACTTCCGCTGTAAAGATGGAAGAATTGTCTGGAAGTCTCATTTTATTCGTATGAAATTCGCTGACGGAAGCACAACCAACTTTTACATCATTTTTAGATCCGTCTGTAAATATTGCAGTATACGATGGATACCGAGATATTAACTCGTTAAACTTAGATCTAAATTCCAATGGAGATGTTGATGATTTCTTGTCCTTACTTAGACTGAGTATTACTTTAGGGTGTTTTATAGTCCATGGTGGAATAGGAGTTATTTTATTTTCCCTAACGTTATCCAATTTTAGTCCAGCATTTTCTATTGCAGACTTTAATCGGATACCGATAGGTCGAATAGCATTAGGTTTTCTCTCATAAAGGGTTTCATATTTTGGATCAAATATCACATCATTAACAGGGTTTTGTGGATTTGCCTTTACCTTAGTGGCATAATTAAGAGCCAACTTTTCTCTCCTGATGTAAAGAGAGGGTTCGTTGGCTTCTACCAGAAGACTTTCAACTGGAGATGTCTTAAAGGCACCTAAAGCTAGTCGTAGTCCTTGGTGATGAATTGGATCATATACTATGCTTCCATAGTCGAGCTTGGATCGAATTAGCGAGCGATAAAGTCGCAAAAGCACTTTTCGGTCAGTACCCCAGTCGGTATGTGCTAAGACTTTTAAAATATTTAAAGCTTTGAGACATTTTGTCTTTAGATGTTTAATATGCGGAATAAAGGTAAGTTTCCTGTCGAATATAACGCCTAGGAATTTGACCTCCTCAACAACAGGTATTTTAACACCATTAAGTAGTAATTCAGGGTCACTGTGATCTTTTCGTAATTGACAAAAGTGGACACATTGAGTTTTGGAGGTAGAAAATTTGAACCCATTTTCAGTTGTCCAGGTTTGAAGTTTATTGAGGCATTGCTGTAGTTGTCGTTCGATAGTATTCATATTTTTAGAGCGATAACAAATCAAAAAGTCGTCCACATAAAGAGAACAGTCTATACCTGGGCTAAGGCATTTTACAATGTTGTTTATCTTAACAGCAAACAGTGTAACTTAACGAATACTTCCCTGTGGGACACCTTCTTCTTGTTGATACAAATCAGAAAGTGTTGAACCCACACGAACATTAAAATTTCTGTCAGAGAGAAAGTCCGATATAAAGGAAGGTAGGCGACCTTTAAGACCAAAGTCTTGCAGGTCTTTCATAATCCCATATTTCCATGTTGTGTCGTAAGCCTTCTCAAGATCGAAGAATACAGCAACTAGATGTTCTTTTTTAATAAAAGCATCGCGAATAAATGACTCTAATCTAATAAGATGGTCGTCAGTACTTCTTTGGTTCCGAAATCCACTTTGAAAATTTGTAATAAGATTCTTGGATTCCAGGAACCAAAGAAGTCTAACATTTATCATTCGCTCTAAAGTTTTACAAACGCAACTTGTAAGAGCTATTGGACGGTAATTTGAGGGGTCAGAACTGTCTTTGCCTGGTTTAGGAATTGGTATAATAGTAGCATCTTTCCAGGAGGGTGGTAAAATGCCCAATTCCCATATACGATTAAAAATTGATAGAAGACATTCAAGTGAACTGTCTGGAAGATGTTTAAGTAGTTGATAATGAATGTTGTCCGGGCCAACGGCCGTGTCTTTGGACTTGTTTAAAGAATCTTGAAGTTCAGATAGTGTAAAAGGCTTGTTATATTCTTCAGCATTATCAGATTTGAAGTTTAATTTTTCCTTTTCCTTTTGAGTTTTAATCTTTTGAAATTGGTCAGAATAGTTTGCAGAAGAAGATTTTTTAGAAAAAGTTTCAGCTAAAGTGTCTGCTAACTGTTTCTTTTCAGTCACAGTTTCGCCATTAACTTTTGTCAAATGATTAACAGTAGCGACTTTTTTGCCATTTATTCTTTTAATCATATTCCATACTGTTTTGGTTGATGTACGGGTATTAATTTTAGAGACAAAAGACTGCCATGATTTCTTTTTAGACTGTCTTATAGTACGACGTGCTTTAGCTCTAAATATTTTTACATTTTGAAGGTTTTCTGAAGTTGGGCATAATTTAAATTTTCTAGTGGCTGCTCTGCGTTCTTTGATTGATGCTTTGCATTCTTCATTAAACCATGGTCGAGTACGTTTCAAGTTAATAGAGGTCTTAGGTATACACTCCTCTGCTATTTCTAGCAGAGTCGTAGAAAATTCAGCTATTGGGTCGTTTATATCCTTGAAGGCATAGTTATTTAATTTAGAATGGCATTGGGCTTCATATTTTTCCCAATTAGCCTTTGTGAATTTCCAGCGAGGAATTTGATCACAATTTTGAGAAGTTGTATTTGATAAAAATGTTGGAAAATGATCGCTGCCACACAAATCATCATATACTTTGAATTCGTAATCTAAAAGGAGAGATGGGCTACCAAGGTAAAGGTCTAAAGAAGAGTAATATTCAGTGGCAGGGTGGAGATAGGTAGATGATTTGTCGTTGAATAAGCAAATCTCATTTTTTTCAATTAGGGTCTCAAGTTGTTTCCCTCTTTTATTTGTAGATGAGCATCCCCAAAGAGGACTGTGCCCATTTAAGTCACCTAAAAGTATAAACGGTTCAGGTAACTGCTTAATTAAGTTTTCGAGTACCTCTTGATTTACATTGTCATTTGGAGGTAAATATACAGAACAAAAAGTGATCGTTTTATGAAGTGTCACACGTACTGCGACTGCCTGTAGTGGCGTGCGCAAGTCAACTTTACTATGGGGTACTCGGTTGTGAATCAAAATAGATGATCCACCCGATGCTCTTTCTGTATTACATGAAATAAAATTGAACATTTCATATTGTTTGATGGATATACTATCAGTAGGCTTCAGGAAAGTTTCCTGGAGGCATACAACAGATGGACAAAAGGTTGAAAGTAATAATGAAAGTTCATTAAAATTTGCTTTAAGTCCTCGACAATTCCACTGAATGATTGTGTTATTCATGGTTCACATATGGGGGTTGAAAAGGCACAAATAATGAAAAGGGTGGACATATGGGATTAACCTTCATCAATATTGAAAGGTCCATCCCAAGAGCTGGGAGGGCCCTTCCAGTCAAACTGAGCGCGTTCAGAAGGAACGCTCACATCTTCCTCCATGCCATCTAACACCTGGAATTTGTTAGAGGCAGTAGGAATAGGACTGAGGGTAACGTTGTTCTCAGTCACTGCTAATCTGGTGATTTTTGGGTTCTTTTTGTTGTCATTGGATTTAGCAGAATCAACTGGTGTTTTTCTGCTAAGACCATTTTCAGGTAATATAATTTTCTTTTTTGGTGCGTTATTTACTTTTACAGGATTTGAAAGTTGTTCAGGCTTTTTTGAATTTGAAGTTTGTTCCGGTCTTTTTGAAATTGAGTTTTCATTGGTCCGTTTACTATCCGTCTCCAATGACTTCGGTGTCACTGAATTGGATGTAGAGATTGGTTGGTCCTTCAAGGACGGTACAAGTTGACGAATTTCTTTTGCCTTCTCAGGAAAGAGCTGGCAAAGTTTTTCAATCAATGTTTTGCACGAGCTGCATTCTGGTGTTTTAGGTTTTGTTACGTTGGCATAACTGAGATCTGAATTATTCTGTTCATCGAGTTTCTTACGTTGTTCAAAAATAGATCTGGCTTCCAAAAAAGATAAATTTTGTCTGTATTTAATGCGAAGAATTTCCTTTTCTTTTCTCCAAAAGCTACAACTTTTTGAATGAGATTGATGATCTTGTTGGCAGTTTGTACACTTTGGTTTGTCAGCTTTGCAGTCCTTGAAGTTATGACCAGTCTCAGCACAGCGACCACAGACAGCTGCTTGTGCTTTACATTTGTCCTCATGATGTCCAAATTTTTGACACCGAAAACATCGGAGTGGATTCGGAACAAACACTTCAACATCTTTTCTATGATATGCAACGTTGACCTTTTTTGGCAACGTTGGTGTATTGAAGGTAAATATGTATAAATCTGTATTAAAGGGTTTTCCGTCTCGTATAGTTGATATTCGTTTGACGTCAGTGACGCCTTCTGTAGCCATCTCCTTCTTGACCTCCTCAAGAGGGGTACCTGATATTTCCCTGCATCTGACCACCCCTCTGGAGGAGTTCAATGAAGGATGAGCAAAGACTTTCACCTTATTTCCGAAGAATACTGATGTACCCAAGAGATTGTCTGCCTGTTGCTTGGTATTACATTCAACAAGCAGATTTCCATCTCTCAAATTTTTAATTGATTTTGGGGTTCCCAAAATTGATGAAATTTGTTTTTCAATGATAAAGGGAGAAAGAGAAGTTATTGGTTTCTCTTTATCCAAAGCCTGAACGATTATAAATTTTGAAAAGTGTCTATTTGTGTTGTTGAGATTCGGGATTTCTCCCTCTGAGTCGGTATCTGACAGTGATCGTTTAGGGCGTTTATAAATGGAGTTTGCCATAGCCTTTGATTTCATGTTCGTCGTCCATGCTCCCCACCCACCTCGGAGTCCAACAAGGGGATGTATTCGGGATATCTCCAGCGAAAGAACACCAGGGCTACATGGACAATATACTCAGATAATTAGCAAGGTCGAGCCAACGCCGTACCTCCAATACACTACCGCTTAATAGTATATTTTATGGCCAATAGGTTAATCGACGCATGAATCGTTAGTCAACCATACACAAAATGTACCTGATTAGCCCTTAACCACCGCCTTCAAGAACACTTCAGAAAAGAAGCGACTATAATCAAATCTAATGAAGCAAATCAGAGGTTTGTCATAAGTTAGAATAATGGTAACTTTATATGATAATAGGAGTGTTCTTGGGCAAGACATGGTAAGCCGATTGATCAGACCGGGTCATGTCTGACCGCTCTTCTACACCCAGATTCAAGGCCAAAGCAGTGTGTTGCATCAGGGATCTACGCTCAGAGACCCCTTCTGCTCAACTACCAGGATCCCGTCACCCAGGGTGCTTCGAGTCGCAACCCACGGCAAACAGGTTGCTCCTTTTCGGGGGGTTCTTACCCCTCTGCAGGAGATGCAGCTGTTGTATTCTATCCCCCACCAGCAGGGGATTCCACTCTAAATCTAAACTGACCCACATATTTATTTAGAAAATGATAACATTTGAAGAATGATCTACATCCATGACCAACCTAGCCAAAACCATTAATGTGCATGTGCAGCAAGTTATACAATTTTTTTGCTATACATGTAGTCATCATTTCTATGTAATCATCATTTCTATAGGTCTGTAAATCGTTAAACGTTTATGAATTGAAACATCATCTCAGCTAGATGAAGAACTGATGTGTTCAAAGGTTTATAAAAATTACATTCCGTTGAGGTTAATACACAATTATCCACTGCGCTTCTAAACAAATATGGCGACATGCATAAACACAACACGTGGCTGGCTGAATCTCTCTTTTAAACACCCAGATTAATTAGAAAAAATCTTTATCAAGTGATTATAGCAATAAAATGTCTTACCTCAAAATCACTATTCAGTTTTCATTGCACATGACGTCACACTTTGATCGATTGTTATGTCATTGTGTATGCGATGTCGCTAATACAGGCTTTGTCATGGAACGGCTACGGTGGCACTAAGGTGACATCCCGTATCCAAAAATTAAGTTTGTCCCCCCCCCCCCCCCCCCCCTCGAGTCAAAAAAAAAAATAGACTCGGGAAAACACAAAAAGCTTTTGTTTCCCCGACAAAACAAAACTTTTGTTTCCCCGACTTTTTTTTGTTTTGGAAACGGGAAAACAAAACTTTTGTCTCCGTGGCTTTTTTTTTTTTTGGACATGGGAAAACAAAACTTTTTTCCCCGACTTTTTTTCTTTTTTGGGCACGGGAAAACAAAATTCAGCAAATCATAGATACGGATTCTTTGAGGGAACAAGATAGTATCTTGTTCCCTCAAGTTAATCAGCCAATCAGAATATACAGGTAGTTTGTGCCCGGCATTGCAGGAGCGGTCAAGGACATCTAGGAGTTCATCGACACCACACTTACAAATGTAAGTTATTTGGCATTGTTATATCACGTGGGTTTACATCCATATCGAAGTGCCAGTTCCAAGTAACAACCTACCTGCTCTCGTTGTTTTAGCGACTATCCTGGATATGACGTAGGAAAACCACAACATGACGTCACCTCCTTTGATGCAATATAGCCGGTGAACCAACACGTCATAAAAGTTTTCAAGATCTCTGTGTACTCAAAAGTCAAGCGTCCGTAGTACTTAAGGTGGGTAACCAATTTAAAACAAACACGGCCTCAACAACATTGCGTCGTTAGCTAATCGGTGGTTAAATGGTGACCTTACTTGCGCTGTAGATATCGATTTTTGTGTTAAAATAACGAAATAGAAGCTCCACCATGTGTTATCACCGGGGTCAAACAGATATTGTTTAGGCCTGACACTGCCGACATGAAATATCCCGTTCGGCAGTTATCGGAAGTGTTAAATACTGAACACCCAAACATCCTTAGATATCTATAATGAATGTTGGTGCTGTTTTCTCAGACCAAACGCTAGATCTAGTTTACAGGAGATTCTTTTGAAAATGCCTCGCTGATAAAAACTGTCGACTACATTACAAATGATCAGGTGCGGATCCATGTCTGTGATAGGTTGTAAACATCTATACCTTAGATCTAGATTAGTTAACATTTTATGTATTTGACAAATAACATGCAACTTTACGATGCAGCGTTAGTAGACTACAAGTCTATAGTTGTGCAGACAATAATTGAGTCAGGCTATTTAGATTTGGAGCAACATAACAGTTCAAGCATATATGCGGCGTCTGACCATCGTGTACAAGTTTTCAATTCTTGGGTATACGCTGTGTATTCTGTAAGTATGCATACCAATATCAGAGGCTGCATTTTCAATGTGAAATCGTATCTTTGTTTACACTGTTTGCTATGTTCTATATTTTGAAATTGACTTGAATTTGCGTTCGTGCGCGCTTGTGTGTGTATGTGTATTTGATTTTTACAACTGAGGAGGTGTGTGTGCGTTTATTTATTGTCTTATCCTCTGCCGAAATACAGAGGGATACTGTTTAAGGTATGTCCCTCCGGCTGTCCGCCCGTCACGGTTTTCGTCTGCAACTCTGAAACCTATCGACAGAGTTGGATGAAACTTGGTAAGGTTATATGTCATTATTGGAGCACCGTTGGAAGTTATTTATTTCGAGATCGATTTAAGTATTTATGAGTTATCTGCTCTCTATGTGTCAAAATGTCATATTTAACACTCAAGCAACTACAGTATTCAACATATTTTGTTTATACTTGCACACAATTGCGATTATTGTCAAACAAGAGCCGCATGCGGCCCTAAATCGCTCACCTGAGAACTATTGTGTTATATATTACTCAATGCAAAATTAAGTTTGTCATTGCATGTATGTGGACTGTTGCATGAAGAAGGTGATGAGTTGGGTTTTACGGCACTGCGACACAAAAAAGGTCATATAGCGCCGATGAGTAATGAGGGGTGATGGGATCAAATGATGATGATTTCAGGAAGATGGTTTCGGTTAATCCCATTCGAAGTAATTCGAAATCTGTCATTATTACTATTTGAGCACAAGGGAAAAATATGGCAATGATATAAATAGTGCTAATAAAGGGTCACTTAAACAATATTCATTCAAAATATTATTGAATTCTGACTGTTTTCAGAGAAGCAATTGTTTTTAAATAATTTCCATTATAAGTCTACAGGGACAGGGCCATTTTTGACCATGGGGACATTATTTGAACAATTTTGGTAGAGGGCCATTAGGCAAAGCTAGATGCCAAATATAAAAGGTCTGGGCCTTACGGTTTCAGAGAAGAAGATTTTTAAAGGTTTTCCTATACAAGTCTATATAAAACTGATAAGCCCCGTGGCAGGGCCATTTTAGACTCTGGGGTCATGATTTGAACATTTTTTGTAGAGGACCACAAAGCAAAGCTAGATGCCAAATATAAAAGGTCTGGGCCTTACAGTTTCAGAGAAGAAGATTTTTAAAGGTTTTTCTATATAAGTCTTTGTAAAACTGATAAGCCCTGAGGCGGGGCCATTTTTGACCCAGGGGTCATGATTTGTACAATCTTGGTAGAAGACCATATGGCAATGCTACATGTCAAATATGCATGGTCTTGGCCTTACGGTTTCAGAGAATAAGATTTTTAAAGGTTTTCCTATGAAAAACCGATAAGCCCCGGACAAGGTTATTTTTGACCCGGGGGTCATAATTTGAATAATCTTGGTAAAAGTTCACAACATGATGCTACATATGAAATTTGATTGTCCTAGGACTAATGGTTTTTGACAAAAAAATTCGTAAATATTTTGAGTATGTTTGTCAATATGACGTAAGTACGAAGATTGACCACGCCCTCTGGCGGCCATGTTTTTTGACGGATCAAAATTCTTTGAACAATTTTGAAAGTATATTTTGAAAGTATATTAATTGAGAAACATTTTGGTGAAAACCCAAATTAAAATCGGACCAGTTCTTGAGAAGAATATTTTTTAAGATATTGTGCATGGTTGCTATGGCAACAAGACCGATTACCCCACCCACTTTTTTAACAATTTTTAAAGCTCACAACTACAGTATGCATTTGACCAAGTTTGGTTAAAAATGGGCCATTGGTTTCAGAGGAGAAGGTGTTTGAAACAAATTGTGAACGGATGACACCGACGTACGACCGATCACAATAGTTCACCTTGAGCACTTTGTGCTCAGGTGAGCTAAAAAGGATACTTGTATGCCCTAAATCGTTTAGCAATGATTTTACTTACCTTCAGGTGTGATCGTGCAATGGAGTATAGGGCGCAAGAGTTCATTTCTTTGCGCAATATCAGTCAGGAAGTAATTCAAATGCTGAATGATGACAAGGTATTTGAATCAATAATGGCTTCAATTACATCAATATCCACCTCGATCATTGTTATGTCAAGAAAAGAATATAATGAAAAGAAGTGTCGGGGATATATTACCAGCTTCTGACCATCAAGTTGTCGCTTTGGACGAATCAATCCCCATATTTCATTTTATTAATTAAAATCACGATTGCCTTATACTTCTTTGAGATATCTAAAAAGAAGTTAGCCTTTAAAAAAACGGATACAACTTGGATAAATTGAAATTTTCTTTATAAATTTGATGGGTGTGGTTACTTGGCTATGAATACAAAATGTACGATTTTCTTTTCTAAAAATACTTGTATTTTCTCTCAGATATCATTACTGTGATTAAATGAATGTGACATAAAAGTTAATATTCTTTATTGGTATTTGATAATGATGAAAACCAATATAGGTCTATGATTTATAATGATTACTTTTTAGCTCACCTGGCACGAAGTGCCAAGGTGAGCTTTTAGGATCGCTGAATGTCTGTCGTCCGTCCGTTCACAATTGTTCGTTAACACTCTAACGGCTACAAATTTCATCCGATCTTCATGAAACTTCATGACAATGTTTGTCTTGATGAAATCCAGGTCAAGTTCGAATGTGGGTCATGTCCGGTCAAAAACTAGGTCACTAGGTCAAATCATAGAAAAACCTCGTTAACACTCTAGAGGCTACAAATCTCAATGGATCTTAATGAAACTTGGTCAGAATGTTTGCCTTATTGATATCTAGGTCAAGTTCGAATGTGGGTCATGTCCGGTCAAAAACTAGGTCAAATCATAGAAAAACTTGTTCAGGTCAAGTACGAATGTGGGTCATGTCCGGTCAAAAACTAGGTCACTAGGTCAAATCATAGAAAAACCTCGTTAACACTCTAGAGGCTACAAATCTCAATGGATCTTAATGAAACTTGGTCAGAATGTTTGCCTTATTGATATCTAGGTCAAGTTCGAATGTGGGTCATGTCCGGTCAAAAACTAGGTCACTAGGTCAAATCATAGAAAAACCTCGTTAACACTCTAGAGGCTACAAATCTCAATGGATCTTAATGAAACTTGGTCAGAATGTTTGTCTTGATGAAATCTAGGTCAAGTTCGAATGTGGGTCATGTCCGGTCAAAAACTAGGTCACTATGTCAAATCATAGAAAAAAAATATTGTTTACACTCTCAAGGTTGATTGGGGGTCATGTCCGGTCATAATCTAGGTCACTATAGGTCAAGTTTGCCATGGTGTACCAGGTGAGCGATTTAGGGCCATAGTGGCCCTTGTTTTTCTCAACTGCAGATTGACTGCGAAGCAGTTCTAGTGATGAAAGACGACGGTCTAAAGCGGTATCTCAATGCCTACGGAGACGAGGTGTCATTCATGGCGTATGCAAAGATATAGAAATCTGAATAAGAAAGCACAGAAAACAAAACAAATACTGAAAATTGCAGACTCGGTTTAATTGAGTCTGTTCATGAGCAATACTGAAATATGCAACAGTGCTCACGCCCCCTAGCACCGGCTTAAGCGGAATTCAACTTTCAACTGTAAATGCGCTGAAAGCAATGATTCCAAAGGACCAGAAAGTATAACAACACTGAGAATGAAGTACGGGGCGACTTTTTACAGCCGCCACACAAGCACTTAACATCTGCTGTTGTGAATTATATAAATCTGAATAAGTGGAGATCCTTTGAAAGCACAGAAAACAAAACAAATACTGAAAATTGCAGACTTGGTTTAATTGAGTCTGTTCATGAGCAATACTGAAATATGCAACAGTGCTCCCGCCCCCTGTCAACCCCGGTAAATGTAAATCATTATTGTTAAAAGTATACAATTTTTTCGGTCACAATCCGATCCGTTCCAATTGACCGTATATTAAACTGTGACATAATTATATTATAATCGCGGAGGCAACTAGTCTGGAGCCTGTTGATACACCCAGTTACTCGGCGTCTCATCAGGCACCAAACTGTTTGCAAACGTGATTAAAGTGATAAAATTAGATTGAAGCGGTCCGTCCCACTTCATTCCGCTCTGGACATTCCGGTTGTCAATTCAATAAGTTGCAGTACTGTAATGACAATTTCACTGATTATTCTTTACTCTAATCTCTGAGAATGTTTTAATTGTGTTGTTATGTTTTATTGATAATCATAACTTAAAATTTAGTTAATCATCGGGAACTCCAAATTGATATTGATATTGGATGAGAGCAAGGTGTTTTTAATGTGCTTGAAACATTGAGTGAAATTCATCCAAAGAGGTTTCTTTGCTCTGGATCTGGCATGAGTAGAGAGGTTCTTTTATTCAGAGCACACAAGTTTTTCCTTTACCTTGGAATTTTCGGAGATGACACATCCCCTTCTTCGGCAAGACTGAACTGGCTTGGATCACGCAACGGGTCAAAAATTAAAACCTGACAGCACCAGTCTTGACCTCTGAAGACAAGTTCTGGATGCGCAAAGTTAAGGAAGCTATTGAGATAAAACAGCGCAGACCATCACTTAACAGGGACTGGAGCTACCGCTGGTATATGACGGTCTCCTCGTATCACGTGACCGCTCACCGGTCACGTGATCCAAGCCAGTGCAGTCTTGCCGAAGGAGGTGATGTGACATCTCCGAAAATTCCAAGGTAAAGGAAAAACTTTTGTGCTCCGAGTTAAAGAACCTCTCTTCTCTTGAGTGAAATTGAACAAAAATTGCGACATCATGAACGATTTTTGACGCAAGCCTAAAAGAGAAAGCCAATGAATAAACTTCGACTCAATTCGTTTATCGATGTATGAATTACAGCGCGTCTCATGAAATGTACTTCATCGAGTCAGATTTTATTTTTTATACTAACATCTTTTTCACACCATAATTTGAGAAGCTCAAACTAATATTAAGTTTTATAAATTTAAATCAAATTTGTAAAAACGCAGACCAGGGACGGAACTTCGACTCTAAACTGTTTGCAGAACTCTGTAAAGTCCTGCAAATTCACAAGACTCGCACCACACCCTATAGGCCTTCCGCTAACGGTCAAGTGGAAATGTACAATAGCACTCTGATGGACGCTGTTCGTTGTTTCATTGGTAAATCTCAAAACCAGTGGGATCTACACATACAGCAGATTGCCAGTGCGCTCCAGTCTTCCGTGAAACGGATGACGGGATACACAGCTAATATGCTCATGCTAGGTAGGGAAGTTAACACGCCAGCAGACTTAATGTTCCCCCTTCCTAAAAAGGCGACAGCTGACATTGGGTCCTATACGGGGGAGCTAGCCACCCGGATACAGCAGGCTCGTGAAACAGCACACAAGGTTATGAAAATCCACTTCAGAAAGAATGAAGCGGAATTATGACCTTCGTGTGCTTACTAAATAAATACGAAATACTCAAGCAGGAAACGCAACACAAACAATACACCCACCTCTCAAGCAGAACACACACACAGTCATACCAAAACAAACACACACACACACGCGCACAATCTCATTCCTTCATCTACACACTAAATAGAAAACAACACGCAAGACAAACATTAAAGCAAAGTGAATAATGGAGCCCGCCTTGGCACGGTCAGAAGCAATCAATAATTAACTATAAATTAATCATTAACTACCACTGGGGGGTTAAACCTGGGTTTAGGGGCGCCCAACCTCACACTTATCTCCTATATTCACCTATTAAGACGAACAGTGTACATAAAATATAAACCCTATTCCACAACCTTACAATAAAAAAGACCGCCAACACAGTAAGTAAATATATGTAAAACATTTAACAATAATTCTATGACAAGATTATTAGTAACACGGGAAAGAATAAAACATTCAAGCCCGTGTTAAAAATAACCCACTATGACAACGGTCAAATTGTACTCAAGTGACTAGTCTGTAGTTACGAGTAACTGTAAGACATGGAAGGGTTCAGAGTACGACAGAGAGGGAGAGAAAAAAACAAAGCACGAAAATCCGACATAACTCTCCCGGTTAAGGACGGCTTTAGAGATACATCATCATGTAGTGCTAAGCCCTGTCTGTCGTCGCAAACCAAAGAGGAAAGCATAGTTATCAATTGTAGATTGATCGATAACCAAACGTGAAGTGCGCAGCAATATAGTTGGATCATAATCTTTTTTGAGGAAAAATCTTAATACGTTTCATAAATGTTTTACATGTATTTACTTACTGTGCTGGCGGTCTTTATGATTGTGAGGTTGTGGAACAGGGTTTATATTTTATGTACACTGTTCGTCTTTATAGGTGAATAGAGGAGATAAGTGTGAGGTTGGGCGCCCCTAAACCCAGGTTTAACCCCCCAGTGGTTGTTAATAATTGATGAATTTATAGTTAATTATTGATTGCTTCAGACCGTACCAAGGCGGGCTCCTATATTCACTTTGCTTTATGTTTGTCTTGCGTGTTGTTTTCTATTTAGTGTGTAGATGAAGGAATGGTATTGCGTGTGTGTGTGTTTGTTGTGGTATGACTGTGTGTGTGTGTTCTGCTTGAGAGGTGGGTGTATTGTTTGTGTTACGTTTCCTGCTTGAGTCTTTCGTATTTATTTGAAAATGAATATGTCCAAGAATCTTACGAAGTCTGTAAATCACATAACCATAAACTCCGGATGTGAAATACCTTGCCGCAGAAAAGACTTTACGTTACATTTATACTTGTTAATAAGAGGAAGATTTCTATGAAAGAATTTAGAAAATGTTTTACGAAGTTTACGAAATCTGTACTCCTGTTAAAGAAGCTTTTCAGTAATAGTTTTATTACGAATATGGAAGTCCTCAATAGAGGTTCAGGCCCTAGCAAAACGAATAAGTTGTGAAATATAAATCCCGTAAGATGTAGAACGGGGAACATCGCCATCTAGATGAGGATAATTTACAATACTAAAATCATCTCGTTTATCGTAAATCTTAGAAGAAACAATTCCGTTATTTATTAAAAGATCCTATAATCCTATTTCCTTTTGTAATCTATCATAATCTTCTGCAACCGCTTCCCTATTCGACTGGCGCGCGCATCTCTCTGAGCAGCTGTCCTGCGCAGAGCTCCTCCTATACGCCGGGACCCGACAGATCCCGGCTCTCGCCATCCTGGTTCCTCCTATTCTCCGGACCCGACGGATCCGGCTCTCACCACACTCCCCCACCTTTATCTTTGAGGATAAGGCCCCGGGCTGCCTCCTGTGTCTCTGTACCCAGCACCTGGCCATGATGAATAACAGCCCCCTATCCTCCTTCCCCCTCCTGCTGCTACTCATGCCTTTCCCGGAGGTTGTAACTGACACAAATGCATTTTGCACGTGTATTAATACAGTTATTAAACTTGCGTGAAGAATAAAACTTGTCTAAGAAACATTGCGTACCAATAAAGGCAAATTTATCGCTTAGTTTTGTCTTTACTTTACCATTTCAGCAATATTGGTAAAGAACAACTAAAAATGTCACTTCATAATGCTAAATATAAAAGCTCTTGCCATAATAGTTTCAGAGAAGAATATTTCACTATATAACTATGTACAACTGCGACCCCTAGGGCCTTGGCATTTTTTATCCAAAGGGCATAATTTGAACCATCTTGATAGAGGACTCGTAGATGATGCTTTATGCCAAATATCTAAGCTCTGGCCCGTGTGGTTTCAGACAAGAAGATTTTTCATGTATTCATTGAAAAAAATCTATATTAGCTCCTGTGACATTTATATGCAACAGACCGGAACCATATTTACAATATTGGTTAAGGGCTTCTAGAAGTGTCACCATGCCAAATATAAAAGCTCTGGCTATATTAGTTTCAGAGATAAAGATGTTTGAAGATTTCACCAAAAAACTCTTTGTAAAATTACGACATTCAGGGTGGGGTCATTTTTTACCCCAGGGACATAATTTGAACAATCTTGATAGAGGACCTGAAGACGATGCTTTGTGCCAAATATCTAAGTTCAAGGCACTGTGGGTTCAGACAAGAAGATGTTTTAAAAAGATTTTTGAAGATTTCACTATATAGCTCTATATAGAATTACGACCCTCTGGGTGGGGTCATTTGTTACCCCAGGGACATATTTGAACAATATTTATAGAGGACCCCTGTAGATGATGCTATGTGCCAAATATCTAAGCTCTCGCCCTTGTAGTTTCAGACAAGAAGATTTTTTTAAGGTTTTCATTGAACAAATCTATTTTTATCTCCTGTGACCTAGATATGCAACGGATCGGTATTTTTTGAACAACTTTGAATGAGGACCATACAAGGATCATTCCTGCCAAGTTTGGTAAAAAATGAATCTAGTAGTTTCGTCGGAGATGTCGTTTAAAGAAATTGTTGACGGCTAACGGATGAAGGAACAACGGACGTTCTTACGGGAGGATACTTATGTGGCTATTTGCTATTGTTTTCTTTTGCGTGGCTAGCCACACAACCGACAACTTCTTTTTGCTCAAACTCGAAAAATAATGATCTGGAGGATAACCCTACCCCTAAGTCCCATAACTGGCCAGGTTAATGTCACAAGAAATGGCCAGGTTAATGTCACAAGAGACGGCCAGGTTAATGTTTTTTAATTATGGGGCTAAGAATTTTAGCCACGTAAGTACCCTCTCGTAAGCACGGACACACGAACGACGACGGAACTATCAAAATAGCTCACCTTGGCACTACGTGTCAGGTGAGCTAAAAACAGGTATTGTTATGAGAAAGTATTTCTCTAAAGAGTTATAATGTAAACGAATATAAATCACATGCAAGTTGTTGTTAACAACATCATTACAAGATTAAAAGAATAAAAACAATGAAATAAAGCTGTTCAGAAAGATTTTATCAACTATTTAAATTTTCCAAATTTCTATTTTAGTAAAAAAACAAACCGTGAAGTACAAACAAACGACTCATTTAATGTATATTTTCCATTCTTTACAATCTCTTGAAAAAGAAATATACATGTCATTTTAATGCTTTATAAGTTAATTCTCGGTATTGCAACATCCGGGGACTTTCGTACATCCGGGTCTCCAGACGCTTAGCAACACGTGAGCTAGGTGTATACAAATGGCAATGCACATCGTAGAAGCAGCACGGACGATTTATTCAATTTATGTGATAATCTAACGCTTTGAAGATGCCAAAAAGTTGTTGTGCAGCTGGTGGTTCCAACCACAACATGATGAGAAGAAAACATTCATTCCACACATTCCCTAGAGACTTGGAGAGACGGACAAAGTGGGTTGATCAATGAGGATGGTTCCAAATGGGAACCCGACAAGAACACCTGTATACTGATCTACTGCAATAAATCTTTTTTTTTTTTTTTTTCATGTCATGGTTAACAGAAGAACATGACATATTTATTAAATAATAAAAAGAAAAATATGAACTGACTTTACTTAGACTGATTGTTTGTTTTGCCCCTTAAAAATACTTCAGATTTGAAATAAGCGTAGATTTAGATCTAATTCATTTTAACTCATTCTTCCATAAACATGCCCTTTTTCGCTTAAAGTAGGTTAAAGGTAAAGCATAATGCATATTAAGGGCCTTCTGCTTTACTTTCAGCCTGCTTTAAGTTACCATCTGCCAGGATATAAAAAATATGCTAGCGGGTTAACCATTACCTACTAATAGTGATCGATTTTTCATGATAGCTTTATTTGATTCCTCTACTACAGTTCTAAAATTGTTCCACTTTATAGTCTTGAAAAGTACCATAAGAAATTGTGTCTTAATCTAAGTAGATCTAAATTGTAGATTAAAGCAGATTTTTTTTTAATTAGTTTGTCTCTCAATATCTCATTTGGATCCAAACTGTTGCTGAACTCTTAGCACAGTCGCTCAGCTTTGATTCCGATCTGGATTCTAACTGTTTGTAAGTCACTCTTATGAGTCAATGTTTCTTTCCAACGAACTTTTCAATACATTAAAAGATCCTGTTTGGATCTTAATCAATCACAGAGGACAGCGTTTCTCAATATCTCATTTGGATCCAAATTGTTGCTGACCTTTTTAAAGTACAGTCAGTTTTTATTCCGATATGGGTCCTAACTGTTTTTCAGTCTCTCGTATGGATCAAAGTTTCTTCAATGCGCTTTTCAATACATTAAAACCCTAGTTTGGATCTTTCAATAACAGAGTTTCTCACTATCTCAGTTGGATCCAAACTGTTGCTGAACTTTTTGCACCGTTATTGACATGACAAATGTGGATAATCAATTTATCATCTAGCATTGAGACTCGCAATGTCTGATTAAGATCCAAACTGTTTCATTGTCTGCTGAACAAAGTATTTAATATTCTGATGTGGGTCAAAACTGGACACTCTAGATAACGTGACCCGGGTGTTCATTTATTGTATTAATATCGTTTTTTATTTATCGTCATATATCTTGAGCTTATATACAGATCTATGAAAATCATAATCGAAACTTGATTCAGAATATATTTCAGCAGGCAGCTTTGATCTAGATCTAATTTTATGCTGACATTCATCATCAACCACTAATCAATTAAGCTGCCTTACAAATTGTACAATATGGACCGGAAATTTTTATACACAACCCCTTTTCTGCCTAAGACCCCCTCTGTGAAGAAGCAAGAAGCTTTAGGCCTGCAGGGCATAAAGATCCATATTACGTAATCTGTAAGATTTCAAACACAGGCTAGCTAGTAGGCTGTAGTGACCTGGAAAGATTTTTTTTCTATGTGACTATGGCCCATCATCTATAATTTTTTATGTAACATTTCAAAAATCTATGTGACATTTTGAAACCTTATGGGCCAATTTGTAAAATTCTTAAGATTTCAATAAAAATCAACTACACATACACTTTTGAAAATAGTGTAAATCCAGATCAGCCAGTTCCTAAAGGAACCGCCTGATCAGGATGTACACTATTAGCCATTCAGATTCCACATTTGTAGCCAATATCCATATGAAATATAATTTTAATGGTAAAAAATGAGAAATGGGTAGAGCTTTAAATATCTGAATTATTAATTACCGTATTTCTTCCAAGTCTTAAACCACTCCAAATCTTGGGCCACCCTAATTATTTTAGAAAATATTTTTCACGTCGCAGACGGGTCTGTTTTGTCTTTAGACCGCAACTCTATAAAACAATTTAACCAATCAGGAATGATCAGAAATCCTGGTCAATGACCACGTGCTTGAAATGCAGTACTCTTATCGGCCAATGTGCCAAAATGGCCTAGACTGGCGTTCTGTTATTTTTTTCACATCTATCTTGCGAGTGTAAACCTGACAAAACAATGAGATGCAGTCTAAATTATTGCTGCGTTACTATGTCATCATTTCTAAATTTAGCGTGGATAAGCTCTAAATTTAGCATGTGGGGAAAGTCTGTTTACGAAAGATGTTAAGTCAGAATCAGTGTATACACTTGTCTTTGGTTAAGTGAATACTGTACCCAACACAAAAAAACTTTAACCTGGGACGGAATATCTTTTTTAAAGATATTTCTTGTTTTACATGCCTCTAATTTTGGGCCACCTAAAATCGGCATTTGAATTGATTTTACATTTTCTAGAGATGTTGCATAAATCGGCGACTGTAGCATATGACGATATGCTTATATTAATCTTCTTCAATGACTCATTCTCAGCGCATATTTCCATAACCAGAACGGTTAATTGGATAAGAATACGGCCTATAGCGTCATTAAAATTGTTTGGAATGCATAAACCAACTTTGTTAGTTTGTTATCCCACAAGATATTTGCGTTCGGACACCATGCAGCATTAATCTGGCACGTGATAATGAGTGCCCTTTTAATGATCCAAACGATCTCTTACCTACAATCAAGCTTGTCCAAATAATGTGCTCGGCATTGCGTGTTATTAGCAAGACTGCCAATGACAATTTACAGTTCAGCTTTATTAGCTTATCGGCATATCAACTAAATTGCCTTTGACTAGATAAATCCAGTGCTGGGAGATAAGCAATCAGGTAATCAAACATTGTCCATGTCAAACTCTATTTTCCCTATTAGAAGCCAACCTTGAATACACACGTGTCATAATTTCTGTTTTGACACAGCATCAAACTGGTAACACAAGTGTCTCTTGTGGTCTGGTAATTTCTTTGGTGATATACCACAGGGGGCCATGGACACATAATGTACTATGATATAGTCTTTTATTATAGTAGGCTGCTGCTTCCCTATTTATGTGTGTCAGGCCCTTGTGCCAATATTTTGAACAGGTCGAGCCTCGTCGGAAACATCAAATAATAAAAATTTGGTGACCGTCTTCAACCCTAGTGACGAGTATAGTTTAAAGAGTTTTGACTATGGTGACCGACTTCAATCCTATGTCGATTACGGTGTCAAACTGCAGCTGCAGATTTTGTCATGTGTAAGATATATATCTAGATAAATATATATAAGTGAACCAAGAGGTCATTGAATGAAATGGGCGGGGCTCCTAAATTATGCTGTGATGTTTTAACACATTGTGTGTAAATCGTGTCTGAGTACTCAGTATGAAAAGTGTCATAGAGAGGATAATATTGGATGCTATTAAAGGCTAACATTCAAGGTGATTATCTGATATTATTTATTTTAGACTTTTTACTGTCAACTTAATCAGCGAGACACTGGGCGCATCAGTTGGAAATTCTGTGACATTTTTTTTAATGTGACCATGGCGCATGGGTTTCCAGGTCACTGCTTCTAGCTCTTAGTGGTTTTGTATAGATCTAGATCTACGCTACGTGTACGCTGCTTTTAAAGGCTAGAGTCTACCATAAAACTCTAATTTAAATCTTAAATTAAAATTCATTTAGGCCTATCTAAATTTGAATTTTATTTTTCGACAGAAATGACGAGTGTAAAACTACACCAAGAAATTAGAACGATAAAACTAGATCCAACTAAAATCGGTTTTGGACTAAAGTAAGATCGCTCTTTCAGATCGGGAACTAGATAATCGCGATGAATAAATTAAGAAAAAAAACCGATCTAGATCTACCCGTACAATATGTAGATCTAGTGATGTTCACTCTTGTTTCCATTTAGAATTTCTGTAGCGTTGATTTCTTATACCGAGACGAACCAGCTAGAAAATGCTGATTTGTAAACGAGTTGGAAGATCTAAGCCAGTTCAACACTTAGGTCTAGATCCGCACAATATCGCACTGATTATCAGATTTTTTTTATCGTAGATCTAGATCTAATAATTATTATCATCATACCCGATGATTCAAAGCAATTTAGTGATGTTGTCAACATAGTCGAGACCATTAAACGATGTATTAGCTGATGCGTAACTAGGCACTGTATTCAACGTTGCTAAGGCCAGATAAAACCTGGGCTTGCGGCCGGTATATATGTGACGTCATTGCAATACCGAGAATCATTTAAGATAATACTATTGTTTAACCGGTATCATGTGCCATATCGATGTGTGGATGAGTTGGGTTTTACGGCACTGCGACACAAAACAGGTCATATAGCGCCGATGAGTAATGAAGGATGATGAGATGAGATGATTCCAGGAAGATGATTTTGGCTAAAATCATTTGTTGCATAGCAGCAATGTATTGTTTGTGTTGCGTTTCCTGCTTGAGTCTTTCGTATTTATTAGAACAAACTTCTCTACAAAATTAAATGTTCTGTAAACATTCTCAGAGGTTTCATACACAAAATGCACTATTGGCTTTGTAAACTTACGTTGTAGTGACTTCAAGATTGATGAAATACTTTTCTGGAACTTCTTGCAGGATTCTGCAATAACATGTGCTTTACAAAGGGAGATCATTCCGACGAAACCAAGTTGAATCACATGTCAAAATCAAAACACCGAAAGTACTCATCGCTTTTTATTATATCATCACTAGTGATGATATCACTTTTTGTGACGTCAAGTCAAAATATCTTTAGTGATGTCGCGCATAAACAAGTAATTTTGTGTGTTTTTCTGTAAAAACGTCAATAAAATGTATATAATAAATAGAATAATCAATTCCTTTGAATAATTTATGGCGAAAGCTTCAACAGGGGAGCTGCACTAACAAATTTTGTGTTGCTTTAACCCATTACAAAATATCAAAATTCTAGATTTGAAACTAAGGAACAACTTAAAGCAGATTGAAAGTAAAGCAGAATACACCTTAAGATGCATTCTGTTTTACTTTTAGCCTGCTTTAAGATACCATTTGCCAGAATATATAGAAAATAGTTCTAATTATACATGTTCATACCTGTGTAAATTGGAACTTTTTTCCTCAGTGGAGAAATAAATTAAAGGGGTAAAAACTTTAAAAGGAATTTTGGGAGGAATTGGTTTAGCAGTCACTTGCATTTATTTTTTGTGGTCATTCATAATAGACAGGTTTTACTGAAACAAAATTTTACTGTCATTGAGACTTTCCTCTGTAGGACTGATATTTCACAACATATGAAAATACAAAATAGCACTTCTTATAAAACTAATGACTAAGATCTTGTGACAATATATATTACTATAACTGTATAATTATATTTATATTCATTGTATTACCTTTTACCAAGAAAAACTATACAGACAGTTCAAAGGCCATCATTATAGGTGACTTCAATGTTGACTGGCAGGTGCAGTAATCTGAAAAAACAAAATTAGAAAACTTACTTGTCAACACATACAACTATAAGCAATTAGTTACATCTTCAACGAATGATTACAATTCTACCATAAGACTAAATATTCATATCAATATTGTAAGAACCTATAGCTTATGAGTCTAGACCTTAAAAGAGTATTTAACCTTTTAAAGTAAGTATTACAAGACAGCACATTCATTGGCATCATAGTTTGCATTTTAAGGTGCTAAGTTATGTTCTTTATTTTAAATGCATCTGAACCATTCATTTTCTTGTGTATTTCATTATGCTTTGTTGATCTATTTATGAATTTTATTCTATCAGTGAGATGCTAGAACAGTTTTAGAGTGTTTTTGTAACGGAACCAAGAAAGACAACTCTTGTTTTACTCACTTTCAAGCAAAATCCTTTAGCATGAGTTGTCTCCCTTCTTTATTCAGTTGCAAAAGGGAACAATATGGAAATGATAGCTACTTTAAAGGAATAGTAAGATCTGTTAGTAATAGAAGTTTTTTATGCCCCACCAATAGAAGTTTTCTATGCCCTCTTTAGCTTAATCCCCCTCTGTAGCATGCTTTTCTGTTACAGTTAGTAACATAGCCTGCATTGTGAGTGGGTGGTTGCTTTTGGATAAGGAATCAACATGTAACACAATGCTTGCTAAACTAAATAAATGTGTAACATATACTGGAACTTGAGGAAAAGAAGTAGTATGGAAACACTCAATAACCAAATGGAATGAGCTAAAATGTAAAATATTCATTCCATATCCAATAGCATCCAAACTTTAGATTTTGCCAACTAATTTCGTGCCATTTCCACTTTGCATACTTATATTTTGTCTGTTTTCTTGGCTAGTTGAAAACTTGGCAAAGTACAAATTTCAAAGTGTTCTAATCATTTCAGCCTCTAACAATACACTGTAAGCATGATACAACCTTGGGGTTCATATAAGTAGAAGGAACAATAAACAGGAAACCCATATTTTTAGCTCACCTGAGCCAAAGGCTCAAGGTGAGCTATTGGGATGGCCCTGTGTCCGTCGTTAGTCGTCGTTAACAATTGCTTTAAATGACATCTCCTATACCGCTTGACGAAATTCAACCAAACTTTACAGAAATGTTCCTTGGGTCAAGCTCTTTCAAATATGTTCAAAGAATTAAAAACAATGCAGAACTCTGGTTGCATGGCAACCAACGTGAAAAAATAAGGAAATCTTAAAAAATCTTAGAGATAGAAAATCATTGTTTAGATTTTAAGTAGGCTGTTCTCGTCAAAGAAAAGACTGTAATCTATGCAACAATTCCATACAATAGTGTTTATCTTTTCCAGACTGAAAAAAACAACAATGGACCCAACCAGCAAAATTCAGATTTCAGCTGACGCATTAATAGGGGTACATGCCAAATTTGAAAGCGGGCTTATAAACAAACAAGAACTGACTAATGAGGTCATGAAATTATCTACCTTTATATCTAGCGAGAGCAAGGAACTGGTTAACGATCTGAAGAAGATAGAGGAAACAATAAAACTTTTACAGAAGTACTATTACCTAACATTGTCAACAACAATAAGACAAACATAAATGAAAGTGCCCGAAAAACGCAACCAGGATGACCTGTCGCAGACTCCTAAGGCAAAGACTGCAAGATATGAGGACATTGCCTTGTCTTCAGATGAGGAACTTTTTACAAATATTACAATTAATACATCCATGAGTTAGTCTACAGAAAGCAAGATCGCAGAAGACAAACCATCACATCGTGATGAATGATATGTCAATTTGGAATTGAATATGTTGAAATTTTAGCTCACCTGGCACAAAGTGACCTGTCAACAACAATAAGACAAATGAAAATGAAAGTGCCCGAAAAACGCAACCAGGATGACCTGTCGCAGACTCCTAAGGCAAAGACTGCAAGATATGAGGACATTGCCTTGTCTTCAGATGAGGAACTTTTTACAAATATTACAATTAATACATCCATGAGTTAGTCTCCAGAAAGCAAGATCGCAGAAGACAAACCATCACATCGTGATTAATGATATGTCAATTTGGAATTGAATATGTTGAAATTTTAGCTCACCTGGCACAAAGTCCATACATTATTATGAATATTAAATATTTCCAATATCTTACCAGGGTAGCTTAAAGGAGACTGAAAGTGAAGCAGAATGGGCTAAAATACATTCTACTTTACTTTCAGCAATCTTTAAGTGGTCCCTATCTTAAAACAAAAATAGACTGGGGTAAAGGTGGTCCCTATCTTAAAACAAAAATAGACTGGGGTAAAGGTTTAATATTCATAATTCTAGTTAATTTTTATGTAACAAGATGATAAGATAATCATCCATCTATTTTATTTGTATTTTGCAAATAAAACAATTACAAAGGTGGGCACCAATCATTGTTGTTGTTCATGATCATTGTTGTTTTTGTTCATGTTGGCATACATGTATGTGCTTAACACTCACAAGACAAGCTCCTACAGATAGTATGTCTTACCACTGATAGCATTCATAAACATAGGGATCACTTAATCATGAAAGTATTTCATTTGTGACCAGTAAAGTGTGCTTTTTATAGTATTTCCTAGTATATACTTATGCATGAAAGTTCAAAAACACTTTCAAGTAATGATTGTATGCTGCTTTGCTAGTGCAAGATCGATTAATCGACTTGAAAAATAATCACACTTAATATATCATCCCAATCATGGATTTTCATTTTCTTTCCTCTCTGTCATGCACTTGTGTGGTTTCAGGATTACAAGGTATGGTCTGGTGATGTTTGTGTATGCTATCAGTGACGTATTTTAGTGAACTAGATAACTTGTTAGGGTGACCTAGAAAAAATTCTATTTTATGCCCTGCACAACTTAGTTGGGGGCATATTGTTTTTGGTCTATCTGTCTGTTTATCCGTCTGTTTTTAACCTTGGCCATAACGTTTGGAACTACATAGGATAGAGACTTTATATTTGGTATGTATACTTAGCTCTTGAGCTCAGTACAAAACACTTTGGGGACATTTGTCACTTACTGTGACACCATTCTTGTTTTCCATATAGCAATTTAACCTTTATTTATTGACTGATGTGAATGACTCTTTCTACATATATACAATAAGACAAAAACTCAAAGTGTTTTTTGAATTTATGCCGTAAATTTTATTGAGAAATATAGGCATTTGGTAAAAGAAAAAGTCAAGAACTTTATAATTTTCATACCCATTCCTATCAAATCTGTTATGGTGATACAAGAAATAAAGGGAATTGATGTACATAATGGATTTTCCATGTGACCCCTAATTTTCAGAGTTCTGCCCCTTTTCCTGGTTTGTTCACTTTACCTTGATAGGCTTAGTATGGTTACATTCTAAGATGGATAGACGGGCGTATAATGTGCCCAGCTTGCGGTGCTCTTGTTCACGTTGGTTGTCATGGCAAATACATACGAAAGACTCAAGCAGGAAAGGCAACACAAACAATACACACACCTCTCAAGTAGAACACACACAGTCATACCATAACAAACACACACACACACGCAATCCCATTCCTTCATTTACACACTAAATAGAAAACAACACGCAAGACAAACATAAAGCAAAGTGAATATAGGAGCCCGCCTTGGTAGGTCAGCAGCAATCAATAATTAATTATAAATTAATCATTAACAACCACTGGGGGGTTAAACCTGGGTTTAGGGGCGCCCAACCTCACTCTTATATCCTATTTTCACCTATAAAGACGAACAGTGTACATAAAATATAAACCCTGTTCCACACGAGTTCTGCATTGTTCTTAATTCTTTGAACCAATTTGAAAGAGCTTGACACAAGGAACATTTCTGTAAAGTTTAGTCGAATTCTGTCAAGCGGTATAGGAGGAGATGTCATTTGAAGCAATTGTTCACGAAGATGGACACAGGGCCATCCCAATAGCTCACCTCGAGCCTTTGGCTCAGGTGAGCTAAAATAATCATTATTGAACCACATGGAAGCTTTTCAACATTGGGCTCAACGTCACCAAAAGAAACTGATTTAATAAATTGCCAAATCATTTCAGAAACAAGCCCTTATTTAATAGTGGAGAGTAATTGACTGCGAATATTTTGCTGTGTGTTTCTGCCTGAATGATTTTGGTTTATGCAGCAAATGTTGAAATAAAGCATCAAGTCCAAGGACCACTGAGGATAGATATGTATTGTGCCAAATCACTTCACCAGAGTATCATTGAAATTATACATCATATCATGACAAACCGAAATGGAGACACGCAACTAATGCTAGATATTTAAAACATTCAGGATTATATGTCTGGATTAAAAAATTGATAAGTTCTGAATAAGGGGAGATCCTTTGAAAGCACCAAAAACAAAGCAAATACTGAAAATTTATTCTCAGACCCACGTACATGTTAGCTATGTCTCTAATGTCCGCATTTGGGATGGCATCTTCAAAGTTCATTCCGAGACCCACATACTTTTTTGTAGCACCGCTAAAGGCAATATTGCATTTGGCAAATATTTTCTGTGCAGTTTGATGGAATTGACGTTTTGCTACAGGCGTCTGGCATGATGAACAGTAGTTTTGGTACATGTCACTGCCTGTCACAAACACTGTTCCTGCAACCTCCATGTAGGATTTCTGCGGCCTGATACAATATCAAAATGGAAAATTATAATACACAATTTTTTTTATAATGATATTATATTATATTAAGACCAAATCCACAGTTCCCGAGTGCATGCCCCCCTCTCACACATCATTGACTGGTGGGCAGCAAGGGCGGATTGGTGTGTGTGTGTGTGTGTGTGTGAGGGGGGGGGGGGGGTTCAAGCGAAATGAACGACAGAAAATTATCGGCAAATTTACCATGAATCGCTAACGCTAACTCATTTCCTAATTTATAATTTCAGCCTCTTTGGTACTTTTCGACATTTTCTCATTCATGACTTGAGCATCTAGCTGGTAATATTATGTTTATTGAAACTAAAATGCTCTTCTAATGGGGAAAGGGTTACGCATCGGGTGATGATTTAAACATTCTATCTACATCAGTATTATACTTATAGGAATTTAGTATAAATGAGAATACAGCTTTGCTATGACGTTTCAATCATTACTAGGGGATGCCTTGCAATATCAAGTTAAAATAGCCTACTGGAGGGGATATTTGACAAATCGTCGTGCGAGTCTTACAACGTTCTATCTCACATTAGGGTTGTTTTGAGAAAATCGACTTTAAAGGTTCTGGCCCACTGAACAACATCTTCATGGATTCTTAAAATTCGTTTTACTTTACCCGATGCATTTTGAAAAAAGGTTTTAATTCATTCCAAGTTTTATGAGGTTCCTACAGAAGACCGAGGGCATAAGCCATTGCAAGACGTGTTTTAAATCGTAACATATCACTATATGTACTTGGTCACAGACTTCGTTGTCTTTACTTCTTTCATCTTTTGTTTCAATGTTGTCCTTACAATGTCTTTCATATTGAAACTGTAGACCGGTGTTTGGTATGATCTCATTTTGTTCCAAGGCTTTCTTTTCGGAAAGTGATGTATGTCAGGGCTCCAGATAAGGGGAGTATTTAAAAAACTAAAATCTTTATTTCTTCTTTAAACCCTTTGGTGTTACTGCTTGTTAGAATCGTCTCGAAGAGACGATTCTAATAAGTAGTAACACCATAGGTTTTAGTGCTAAAACAAGTGAGAAAATGGATTTGTGCAGTTCACTCCCCTTATCTGGAACCCTGTAAGTGTTCCATAATGAAATGTTGTGATTTATCAGAGATACATTTTTTAAAATGTTTTCCCTTACTCAACGTACATGAACTTGGTAGAATCATCGAACACGACTAGCACTAATTTCAAAGTGGTGAGGTACAATTCCTTGCAAACTCACTTTTTTTAACCAACTTTGAAAACAATTCTTGTATGCGTGTTTTTTATTTGAGACTTCTGAAGTCCCTCCACATCGTGGCTTAAGGACTTTTCGGTTGAATCTAAGTAGCACGACAATTTTGAAGAATCATTCAGGGTCCAAAAGATGTCAAATGTGACATTTAATTTACTGGCTGCCTAAATGGCGAGGTAATCAAAAACAGCTATGCAAGTAATCTTCCAGCTTGACAGGCCATTCTGTCTGTACCAAGCTGTCCTGTGAGTGTTAAGCAAAGGTACAACAACAACAACATTTAATTTACAATTTGCCAATTGTATACAACGATTGTAGCCTAACCGCGGATCGCAATTAATCCTGTTTACTTCTGCAAGCCTGAATGCGACGACGCCTATGCTTAAAATACTTTTTTTTTCTTTACAGACAACACTGTTCTATTTAGATACTACCTAAAAGAGGTCAGTCAAAGAGTTTACTGGCAAAGTCTTTTGTTTAGCCGTGTATGTTTAAGGCAAGGGGCCCGTTACTTCGTACGACAAAAATGGTCGTAAGTCAAAATTTTAAATTACATTTAAATAATGTTTTTTACTATCTAATCCTGTCATGTGAAATCTCTTTGGAATCGTCTTGAAAAGACGATCCCAAAGAGATTCACAAGACAGGAATATATGGAGAAATAAATAAAAATTGAGACTTAAATAATGTATCTTACGACAACAATTGTCGTACGAATATTTATGAAACGGGCCCTGTTCTTCAAAGGCAGAGGAAAAGTTTTGAGACTTAGAGCGAATACGGCGCCGTTCTCCTTTGATCAGGAATAAAAGTGTTTGTCAGTCAATCAATTCAGTTATTTAAAAGAAACTCAAATCAGTGATTAAATCAAAATTCAAACTGTGTCAAAACAGCCGGCACGTTTATATGAAGACGTGCAGTAACCGTAAAACTCAAGCAGTATACAGGGCAGAATACGTTATACTTTTTCGGTTTAAACGCAAACGCAACGCATTGTACTAAAACACAGAAAATGCCACATTTTTCACAATTCTGAATGTTGAGTTTAGCCAGAATGACAAACAGTTTGGAGCCTGATCAACGCCGGGTTACCCGGCGTTTGTTCTTGCTCCAAACTGTTTTCATTGAAAATGATAGATTTAGCGAAAACGCATTTCTTGAGAAAGAAAAACGTTTTCTTCACTGTACATGCATCTATACAGTGGTGAAGACGTTATTCTTTTCCGTTTAAACTCAAACGCATTGCAATAAACTGTTGAAAATGACAACCTTTTTAAATTGCTCACTCTTTATTTTGATCTGATGGGAAAACAGTTTTGAGCCTGGTCAGGCGCCGGGATAGTAATGAGCAGTAGAAGTAATAGTTTTAGCGTAAACGCATTTATTTGGAAAGAGTACATGTAACGGCTTATCCACTGTACATGCATAGAAAGACAGTGATAGTTCAATAAACGCGTTAACGCTAAGACTTTTTGCAATTTGGAGCCAGACAAGTCGCTGGGTAACCTGGCGTCTGATCAGGCTTCAAGCTATCTGCCACTCAGATCACAATAAATGGTGACACATTTCAACACAGTGATTCTCTACATTTTAGTGCATTTGGTTTGCGTTTCGTTGCGTTTTTAACAAAGTCAACCCTAGCGACGAGTATACTCGTCATTTACAAACGGTGTACCTGTGAAGATTACACTTGTCCCATGCAAGCAGTGAATACCCTGATCAGAGGGCTCCTTATTTTTTTAAAACCAACCCTAAATAGTCAATTATGGACTAGACATATTTTAAAACTGGAAAATGTCCATTAAAATTTTTAGGGATGTATGAGTTAAAACGGGAAACAAAGGCGTCTTTTCTACTGAACCAGGAAGCAACGGTCGCGCTTCAGCACATAGAGTTACAGTTAAACCATGGTGAAAAGGACCAATTAACTCTTTCAACACTAAGAAACTCTTGTGGAACCATTAGGTTCCCTTGTGGTTCATTTTAGTGATCTGCCTTGCCTTTCGAAACGATTGGACACTTTGACCGAAAAAACCGTAATGACGAGTGACAAACAGCTTGAAGTTAGTAAGATCTTTTGGCCACGGGGAGAATCATAAACTATTCTGCTTAAAATTAATTTACAGACCCTTCTGTTGAGCGTTACAATGTATGAAAGCTACCCTGTTAAATTGATAACGTCCTTTCAATGAAAACAATGAAACTTCGTCACGAACAAAACAATAACCTTGACTGGGCACGTTTTTTTCCATCGGACTTAAGTGGGAAAAAAATATTTGTTGCTTTTGAATAATCTACAATATTCCTAGTCAACAATTATTCACAAGAGTGATCTACCTAGACTGACAATTAGTAAAATTCATAAGAGAGATATACCTAGATTGCCAAATAGTAAAAAAAAACAAAAAAAACCCTTTAGTTGAATTATAATCAGTTCAGAAAATTTAGAGCTTAATTCAGACACAATTCTTCTAGACTTTTGCATAGAATTGTTGCCTTCGTTCAGATTTCCAATTTGTAGAAAACATACTTCTAGTTCTCTGTTGAGATTTGTCAACTTCATTCATATTTGCAAAATATGATGTAGTACAGAAATTGTGAAACTAGATAGTAAAGTCGAGGGCCAAATGAAAATCATTACATTAGCTGTCAGCTTTAATACTCTTCTCGTTGCCTCTGCCATCATTAAGTTTGGATTGTTTTAAACTGGCAAATGTTGACCTGATGTCTTTTTGAATATGGTTCTGCCACTGAGTACTACCCCTTGCCATTACATTCGCCCTTAGCAACTTGCCATGGTTGTGTTATATACCATGTACACACTGCTGGTTTTTCATGATTATCATTTTAAGATGAGCGCTGTTTCTGTGTTGGCTGCAGATATCAGTCAGTCATGTTGGAAATATTCGTTTGCCACATGTGGGAAACAGTGTGTACCAAACTGTTTAATATTCCTTTGCTTGAAACAGCCCAATCACATGCAGAAAAATGACCTACATTACATTCTTGATCTTGGTCACACCCTGTATTCAATAATATTCATGCGTACTCAGTCTTTCACTTCCACTCGCCACCACACAACTGCAACCCAAAAGCCTTCAGCACTTTCAGTGCTTTGATTTTTTTGGAATTAAACTTCTCTCGGTGTATGGTCAAGCATTTTTGAGTGGAGAAACTATCATTCAGTTGAGGAGACGAAAATGTTGTAATTCCACCTAAAAATATCCAAAGGTTTGTTGAATAACTAATGGTTACTCACCGACGGATAACAGCTTGCAAGTGCTCGCTAATACGCCGATGTTATTGGCTTAAGCCTTTCTGTTCGCTATAATATGCAGTCTTGTCTGGCTGCCACAATCCGGCTCCCTGGACTCACTCATCTGATTCCAAGCTTCCGTTTAACAAGGGGCACTACTCTTGATCACGTCATCAACAATATTCTTACCCAAAAAAAAGGTTTGCTCTTAAACCAGTTTAAACTCATCTGCTGGCGCCTGATTACGCTCAAATTTGTCAGCAACATTGACAGAGAGAAATTCCTTTCATTTTCAAACAGTTGTCATATTTTTAAATTATGGTATATTTCGTTTGTGGAATGTGTAAACGGGAAAGGAAAGTTTCTTTGCGATTGTAAATAAATACAACAACGACATTTCAGGTTCCAAGTCAGTTGCAGAATTAGAAACAGAGAACACTCAACTGAGAATGCAGTTAGCGGATGTAAGTATACTCACCCCTTTAAGCTCGGTTGCAACATATGTCTACCGTAATAGACGGACAACGTAATTAATTATTAACATATTGGTTCCAAGCGACAAGTCAACGCGTCCTTTACAAACAGCTAGGGATGGACACCAGTACTCTGTATCGTAATAGTATCGAGAATAGTTTAAATTTGTACCGGATCGTAATCGTTTAAATAAAATCTTTAAATTTTCAATAAATTGTGATATTTTCCAGACCAAACAGCACAATTCAGGGGTAAGAAAGATGACTTCTTAAGTTCTCTTTCGGCGCCCCTTTCCTTCTATAAAATACTTTATAGAGGCTGATATTTGGCGACTTCCAGATGGAAAAATGTCATTTTCCCCCTCTAATTTTGATGAAAGAGTATTCCAACAATGCGATGCCGAAATTCCCAATATGTTTACGTTTGGTAGATACACCTGATTTACATAATGAAAGTTGTGTATTTTGCAGAATTTTGTTCTTAATTTTAACAAAATTGTTCAGATCAGAAGTAATTGATTCGTGAATTAAACAAAGCCTGTGTAATTCTATTCAGTAATAGCCATGTTCTTTAGTCAATTTTGGATATCTGTGTCATATGTTCTTTAGTCAATGTTGGATATCTGCATCATATCACATGGTATCGGAAAGTATCATTAAACTACCGGTATCAGTATCGTATCGTACCGTTTCATTCTTAACGGGGTGTCCAATCCTACAAACAGCATATCTGTAAATATTCAGGGCTGTCATTTCTGTCACTTAAAGCTCTTAAACTAGTTTAACTTCGAACACAAAAATGATCATTTCTTACACTTGCACAATATTTCCTTAATTGTATAGGAATATTTTTGGTATACCAATAAATTAAATGCTAATTGGAGGTTGTTTACACAAAACTTATGTGTACTGATAAAAATACATTTCCTATGACAGCAAGATGCCTTTGAATATACCGCATGATGTCTGATATCCTACTAGTTTGAAAACTAATATTCAGAAAAAAGAATCTTCAGGTGGTCTTCTCTAAGAATTCATGAGTTTCAACTTTTTCTCAGAGCCGCATTTAAAAGAGATGATCGTCGGTTAATTAAATGGAACGAGATAGATCAGATCTAGATCTTAAAAATGTGTAAAAGTGCTTCCCGGACGACAAGGTTGTATACAGTAGATACTCTAAATACCGATATTTTTAATATTCTAACAGATGATAGTTTAAAGCAGGTTGAAAGTAAAGCAGAATGCACCATCAGGCGCATTCTACTTTACCTTCAACGGATGTATGTGGTCAGCTATCTCCTTTACTAGAAATGTTGGTTAAATCCCCTCAAACCTAGAAATAAATACGAAAGAAGACTCAAGCAGGAAACGCAACACAAACAATACACCCATCTCTAAAGCAGAACACACACACACAGCCATACCATAACAAACACACACAACCACACACACGCAATACCATTCCTTCATCTACACACTAAATAGAAAACAACACGCAAGACAAACATAAAGCTAAGTGAATATAGGAGCCCGCCTTGGTACGGTCAGTAGCAATCAATAATCAATTATAAATTAATTAATTATTAACAACCACTGGGGGGTTAAACCTGGGTTTAGGGGCGCCCAACCTCACACGTATCTCCTATATTCACCTATAAAGACGAACAGTGTACATAAAATATAAACCCTGTTCCACAACCTTACAATCAAAATGACCGCCAGCACAGTAAGTAAATACATGTAAAACATCTAACAAAATTCTCTGACAGGATTATTAGTAACACGGGAAAGAACCCCACTTAACCGGAAATTTATGTTGCTCCTACACTTGTCCGGTTAGGAGGGTGTTCATTTTACTGCTCAACTGTTTTGAACTTGATTATAATTGAGTTTATTTATATATTCTAAATATTCCTTTTTAATGTATTCACAGGAAGCCATAGCCATGGCGAAGCTCAAGAAAAACATTCTTCAAGAACTGGTGACGTCCATTTCTACAAATCAGGTCCGGAATATATGGTTTTAGGCGGGACCGTCAAAATACGTATCTTAACGTCAGGGAAGACTTCAGTTTGAGCAGAGATATATCAGGTCCAACAATTATGGCCTGATAACTAGAGATATAAGTGAATACAGCAGAGAATGTGTCCTTTTCCGTATACAGTACTCCCTCTCTACAACAACACTCAACGTGAGACAATAAATATGTGTGTTGTTCTGAGGGAGGGAAAATTAATAAACTTAAATTCAGTTGTAAACAGTTTGAACCCAGATCAGACGCCGCGTTACGCGGCTTCTGATCTGGGGTCAAACTGTTTGTCACTCGTCTTTATGTTTCTGCTGTCAAAATATCCAATACGTAACTTTAAGAAAAAATAGTAGACGGTATTGCAGCAGAGAAAAGGGTAGACATAATTGTCCTGTTTGGGGAACGGCGCCAAGTATTGTTGAAAGGGGGGATTCGTTGTTCGGAAGGCTGTTGTAGGGAAGGAACACTGTAAACAAATGCCATATAAAATGTAGAAAATGACAACTGGTTGAAATTCAGGGGAGTTATTGCTTTCGGGGTGTCAAACAGTTTGGTCTTGTGGTTTCTGTCCAGACTCAAAACGGTTTTCTGAGCAAATAAAATATTTAAGCGCAAATTCGTTTGTTGGGTTAGAATAACGTCTTCTCCGCTGTTACTATAATTGGATAGAGTGTACAAAGAATAATTATAATTATGTCACAAATACCGAGTGTTTCACCATTGTATTTTCGTATGGACTAACAATATTAAGGGCAGGACCTTTTTATGTCAATTCATTGGGAAGTACCATTCTGCCAAAGCTAGCTTTGGGTGTACATAGTGATTGAACTATGCACTCGTCCGTCTGGCATCTCTTTGGAGCACTCCTATACCACATCAGTTAGAAATACCAGATTTAGTGTGGCGTAAAGTTTCTTTTCAACCTCAGGTCACTACGACCTTGATCTGAACCTTATTCCTCATTGATGGCAAAAACTTATCCGGGGCATATTTATTATCACATCTGCTATTGGCCACAGGGAACCGACAGGATATATATTCAAAATATTTGTGACAAAAGGTACATATAGAGACAAGGGGTACAACTGATTTTCAGTTCAATCTCGCCTAACCTCAACAAAACTTATCGTGAATAATAATAGATGAAACAACACCTTTGTTGCATTTCTGCCTAGCTAACATGCTACCCTTCCATAAAAACATAACATAAAACCAACGGTAATCATGCAATTTAAACAGTAACTGTGTCTACCCACTGAAACGGCATATTTTCGGGAATAGGGACAAGGGTGCGTCCTGTGCTGATATATCATTGGCTACAACTGTACGCTTGTTTAGGCGGCAACATCGAACATTTCCACAGATAAACACATTTGGCACCGGTGATGATGCGTTGGGTTTTACGGCACAGCATCACAAAATAGGTCATATAGCGCCGATGAATAATGAGGGATGATGAGATGAAATGATGATGATTTCGGCTATTCACATTCGTTGCTGAGCAGCGCATGGGATCAACATCACCAACCTGCCTTCCTTTTAGTTCTTGACAGAGGGGATGATCTCGGTCTAATAAACAGAAAACATTCCCTATGGCAATTAAGCCCAATAACTACGGCAAAGAAGGTGGGTCTCTGGGGCATTTGGCACCGAGCAAACCTGCTTTACTCTCGAAACTTTGTAATCAACAAGAAATTCACATGTTTTCATCGCCTTCTCGTACAGAGGTGGTATATGGTGGACAGTCACGTTACACAGATGGACGCCTCTATACGAAAAACTTTACTGGCGATGTAAACCTGTACATTTAATGTTGGTTTCAATAATAAATTTTGAAAATCTATCTTGTCGGGTCCCTGTAGTTGGTGTGTGATTACATCGTCGGGTGTCTAAGTGTCTCGTACTGGTTACTGTGACCTTAACGAGGACATTGACCTCCGGTATGGAAAAAAACCCTGCTCGGAGCACAGTTTCTACACCATATCAGGTAGGAATGTCAAAGGGTGTGTACATATCTAAGGATGGTAGAGTGTAACTTACCATCGATTATCGTCATTAAAATGTGACCCTGACTGTTGACTTAAATTACAGAAAAACTTGTCATGACCACATTTCCTATGCCACATCAACTAGGGAAACCAATTTAACCATTATCATGCTGAATTGTCGTCTGCTTCAAATAAATCAAAACTTAGTTTTAAAGCATTTCAAACTGACGAAAGGTTAAAGATGAGTGGCAAACAGTTTGGATCCAGATCAGACGCCGCGTTAAGCGACGTCCGATCGGGATTCAAACTGATTGCAAATGTAAGCAAAGTCGAGCTTAGCATGGTTAGGGTCAAGGCGTGGTGTGAGTGTCATGGTTAGGGATGGTGGCGTGTCACAAACAATTTGCAGGTCAATGTGACCTTAACCTTTTGCCTCTGTATTCAATGAAAATCAAGCTTGACCTGAGCATATGTTCTCTACTGCATCATTGATTGATTGAGTTGGGTTTTACGGCACTGCAAAACATAAAATGGTCATATGGCGCCGAGAAACGACTACATATATATACATTGTCACGTGATAGGTATTGATATGGACGTGTTTACATCGGCTCTCGAAAAATTGAATATTATTTTGAAATTAAAGGATACTGAAGTAGATTTTTGGTAGAGACATGAATTACAATGGATTAGTATTGTGTTTGGAAATAACGTGTTGTGATGGGGCAAAGAACTAAACGCGATAAAAGGAAAAAAAAGTAGTGAAAGTGAAACGGACTATTCATTCAAAGCAGGCAGATTCGGACAGTCGCCAAACGGACAATAGGGGGTGAGTGAGAATCTAAACCTCAGTGATTTAATAGGGCAATCAAACTCTGTTTTATATGAAACACATAGAAACGAGAGTGGATATTCGTCTGTTTTCACAAATTCTACGTGCATTACACCCGATTGTGATAAATCTGACAATACCCCTGCTAGAACCTCACCGGACAGTATGGCATCCCCATCCAATGTAAACAACGCTACCCCGGATATTTCAGGTGATACAATGCCTTCAAACGCAGATATATTAGGTGCCTCAATAGAATTGAAGACAGACTTTCAAAGTTAGATTCCTTAGAGAAGAAAATGGTGATGATGATTATGAGTTGGGTTTTACGGCACTGCGACACAAAATAGGTCATATAGCGCCGATGATTGATGAGGGGTGATTAGATGAAATGCTGATGATTTCAGGAAGATGGTTTTGGCTAATCCCATTCGTTGATCAGCAGCGCATGGGATCAAAACCACCGACCTGCCTTCCATTTAGTTCTTGGCTCGGTCTACAGCCAAAACGAGATGAGTTAATCAATTGCCAAAATTCCATGTCCCGCGTCCATTAAAATTAAAGTAGACATGTTTTTATGTTATGGGTATTTTTAGCTGGTATAAGGTGCGACCTAATAGGGAAAAATCAATTAGGGATATATCCCACTTACACATTTGATTTTTTTTGTTTACCAAAAGTGGCTAAAATAGCGAAATAAACCTGTCCCTCACAAGGGGTTACATCTTTTCGGCATGCCATTCAAGAGCTTTACTAATTCCAGCGACAGAAAAATTGACCCAAAAGTATTTAAAAGGCATCAAATTTGGATTTTGAAGACAAATCAAAACAGACAATTGTATAAAAATATAATTTTTGCTTAAAGTATGTGTGTCCCCTAATATGCGGTGAATTACGTTACTGTAAACTGTCCAATATTTTATACAATTATAATTTGGTGCAAATAAAACTAAAATAATGTTAAATATAGTTTAACATCTGTACATCTGTCATTATTTGAACAGTCTTGCTTCAGGTTCACAACATGGTGCTATATCTGAAATTTGGTGGTCCTGGGACTTATAGTTATTGACAAGATGTTTTAAAGTTTTTACTTTAATTTTCCATATTACGTTAATACGGAAAATGACAACGCTCTCTGGCGGCCATGTTTTTTGACGGTTCCACATTCTTAACTTTTGAAAGTATATTAATTGAGAAACATTTTGGTGAAAACCAAATTGAAATCGGGCCAGTAGTTTTTGAGAAGAATATTTTATTTAGATATTGTGCACGGTTGCCATGGCAACAAGACCGATGGCCCCACCCACTGTTTTGAACACTTTTTGAAGCTCATAACTACAGTATGTATCTGAGCAATTTTGGTTAAAATTGGGCCATTGGTTTCAGAGAAGAAGTTATTTGAAACAAATTGTGAACAGACGACACGGACACCGACGTACGACGGACGGCAACCGATCACAATAGCTCACCTTGAGCACATTGTGCTCAGGTGAGCTAAAAACAAAACGAAAAGACAAACACTAAGAGGCTCCACCATTACATACATGTGAGAATGATTTCAGGCAGATGATTTTGGCTTATCTCATTCGTTGCCAGCAGCGCATGTGATCAAAATCACCTTAAGAGCCATCTTTTTAGCTCTTGGTAGAGGGTAAAATCTCGGTCTTATAAACAGAAAAAATCCCCTATGACAATTAATCCACAGAGCCACGAAAAGGCAGGAAGGTCTCGCGGGTCTACTGCATCAGGTAGGCAGACCAAGTATTTATGAATGAGCAATCTTTGAATGACAGAGTGTCGTGTACCATATTCAAGTCACCCAATGACAGAGTGTCGTGTACCATATTCAAGTCACCGTGGCTTGAGCATTTGACTTTACTTTTAGAAAAAGCTTGCCCGAAACATATTATATAAGTGATAGCTATACAATGGAGGAAATATTGGAATGACGGAGTGTCGCATTTCATTTTGAAATGTTGTGTAACAAATAGTGCAGTTTAATATAAATACAACACTTTTAGGGCATATGTCACTTCCTGTGATGCAGTAGCGTGTTCAGTTACTACTGTTTGCTGTTTAGGTTAGCAGTTTGTGCCCTGTGTACAGCGTGCATAGTATAGTAGAGAAAACGTTTAAAATATTTCTAAATAAACGCGTTTACGCTTAGAAAACGTTTTATTTCTAAATAAGTGCGTTTACGCTTAGACTGTTATTTTCATTACAAACAGTTTGGAGCCAGATCAGACGCGGGATTATCCAAACTGTTTGCCACTCACATTAAAACTGGTAGCCTGAGTCGTACAAAAGTTGTCATTTTCGTTACTTCATTGCAATGCATTTGCGTTTGAACGGAATAATAACGTTTTCTCCCCTGTAGATCAGACCGGTAGCCAATTCGCAAACGACGGCCATCGATTTCCTTACTGAACTCATGGCTGTTCTTTACATAGTTGATAAAATGTAGAAAATAACTTTTTGAAAAATCTTGACTTTTTTTTTTATTCCGAGTTGCAAACTTTTTAACTGCCAAATGTTATCGTCTGCTTTTATCCTTAACCTCCAAAATATCGTATGCATTGATAGTGTCATCTGCAATATTTTTCAAGTCAGATTTAGGGCCTTTTTGACTGAAGAAATATCGATACGAGTGTCAAACAGTATGGATACTGATCAGATGCCGCGTTACGCGACGTCTGATCAGGATCCATATACTGTTTGCAAAGTCGCCTTTTGGCACCATTTGCAGTAAAAAATGTAAACGCGTTTATTGGGAAATACTACGTCGTCTCCAATGTATATAAAAACAGCTGTGATTATCAGATAACTCCAAAGTATGTCAAGTCGCACTTACTCATATATCTTTGTAGAAACGTACATGTATAGTAAACTGTTTGCTACGTTGTAACATATGGGTATTTATCGGTATCACCGCTATATGTTATGATTCCAATCAAAACGGTATATAATGGCAGTAATTGTATTATCATTTTGGTATTAAATCTTTACCCAGTTGCCTGATTTGTTCTGAAGAGATCTTATCATTTACGGCAGGTTAAAACAAACGCAGAATCCGCCTTAGTGCGCATTCAGTTTTACTTTTAGCCTACATTAGGCTGTCATCTGGTAAGTGTAGAAACTATTCCTGGTGTTGCAAATGCATGACTGTTTCAAGTAGAAGTATGATGTTCAGTGGAATAATATAATAAAGGCATAATATGTGTATCTATGGAGTCATTGGTTAACTATACACAATGGATGAATGAGTTGGGTATTACGGTTGGCACTGCGACACAAAATAGGTCATTTTTTTGCAGTTTTAAGCAGGCTGAAAGTAATGCAGAATGGTCCTTAGTGAGCATTCTGCTTTACTTTCAGCTTGTTTTAAGCAACTATCTGCTTTCTGTGCCGAAATCTGAAGCCTAGTTTTTAAAAATATAAAACGCATTCAACGCTAGCAACGATTACAAAAAGGCACACCTGTGAAAAGAAACCATGACCTCAATGCTAACAGTGTAGACTCTGGTCAGAGGGCTCCTAATAATATCTGCACTGTTATAGTCATTTTGAAATATATTGTCAAAATCAAATACAGTAAAACATATCTGTTATGAATTTACGATCACTAAAGTGTGTTAATAGGTACTTAAAGAGGCTCGCAACCGGATTTAGCATTAAAACTGGTAATTTGTAAATATATGTCAAATGATTATATAAATGGGTAGATTTAGTTTAGGATAATAAATTCTGTTAAAAAATGCATTTCCAAAAAAAAAAGAAGAAGCTCTGGTGGGATTCGAACCCGTGACCCTCCATTGCGGAGACAAACAAGAAAAATGAGGACACGCCTTTACGGACGCTCTCTATATATATGGTAGCGAATTAACGTACTTCACTGGAAGCGATTAATACTACATTATTCGGCTCCGGTTTATGTCAGAGCCCGTGTTGAGAAGCAACAACAACAACAAAACCGTCAGCTGACGCTATTGAAAAACGATGGAATATATCTAAAAAAAACACTAAGATTCGGTGACGATTCTTGAGACTTTTTTTTGGACTGATCATATTTTTTTAATGTCAGAAGTCAAATAATGCCACAAATTTGCTTTTATTTGAGTATTTTATTTTATTTTGACAAGTACACCATCCGGTTGTGAGTCCCTTTAATGCAGGTATTTGCTTAAAGCAAAGCATGCTTTCTGTTTTACTTTCACATTTATTTAACCCTTTCCCTTATAGAAGCGACTTTTAGCACATTCATTTTATTCATCCGCTGAAGAAAATAGTTCCAAATTATACCGTAATGAATATGTGTCATATTTAATACTTTCCTTATTCTAGTAGATAATAGCTCAAAGCAGGCTGAAAGTAAAGCAGAATGCGCCTTAGGGCGCATTCTGCTTTACTTTCAACCTGCTTTAAGTAATCACCTATCTTCAATATTATAACTAGGCTATCAGGTAAAGGGTTAAGCTGTTTCCTGTCTTTTATAAAAGCCTTCTATTCAGTGGTTGCAACAGAGAGATTTTATTGTAGTCAAAATGGACCAGACTTAATTTGAAAATGGGATTGTCTATATATTGTTAGGAACAATTGAGTAACTAGTATCCTTTATGTAATAAGCTGAGCCTATCTGGATGACAATTGTAAACAGTTTGAATATTGAGCAAATATATGCCAAGTTAATTGGCCTCTGATCTGGAACAATACTGTTTAAATCTCAAACTTTGTGTTGCTTACGTTGAAAAAACATGATATCTGAGCACTCCATATACATGTATATTTAATAGGGGTTTACCAATACGGCAAGATATTGTTATATTGCAAATACTTCTCTAGACATATACGTGACAATTGCAATATGGTCTTTCCGTATTGCAATAATCTATACATGTACATGTACATTACACATACGATAGGGATTGCCCTGTTATTTTGAATGTTATACTATGAAAATTATAACATTCATATTAAATATCTATGTTAATTTGGACTCCCCTATGTATTTAAAGCACTCCTTTTATTCTCTCACTGCTATAACAAGTTTTCAATGCTAATATATATCCAATATTTGTACATGTACTTACAAGTTGCCACAATTTATTGCAATAAAGTTCCTCGGTATTGTAATATATTGCAATACAGTTCCTCTGTTTTGCAATATATTTAAATGCAGTTTTCACCATAGTGTTACACTACTGATATTTAAACTGATCATTTCAAAGATGTTTGATCCTTTATGTCTCTACATACCTTTTGCCCTTATAGTATTACAACGTATTAAAAACCATCTCTTCAATACCATTTTAATAAGTAGTCACAGCATAGGGTTTCATCATCATGGATACTGCACTCCTTCACTAACATTGAAGTTTATGTGCAGGCATAGTGTCGACATGTGCATTTTCTACTTTAATTTGAACCTATATATATGCAAACAGTTTTTTTTAATTTAGACCCAGACCATATGCTCCTAATAGGGGCCCTCTGATCAGGATTTTTACTCTTTGCCATGTTTCAATAAAATGTAACAAACTCTTTGAAACCTAGTATCTCATATTTTACACCATTTATAAACTGTATATATGTGAAGAGTACACCTGTCCTGTGCAAACAGTGTAGACCCAGTTCTAAGTGCTAATAAGGGATACTCTGATTAGGATCTTCCCTGTTTGTCATGTTGCAATCAATTGTAACACACCCATTGAAACATAGTGTCATATATATTGACAGTGTACCTGTGAAGAGTACATTGGTCCTCTGCAAACAATGTAGACCCATATCAGAGGGATCCCTCTGATTAGGGTTTTTATCATGTTGCAATTAAAAAACTTCATTGAAATCTACCTTCACATAATATTATATACATCATTAACAAACAGTGTATTTTTCAAGAGTAAGCTTGTCTTATGCAAACAGTGTATACCAATATAGAAGAAAACAAAAACCCAGATATTTCCTGCAGGTATGCTTGCATTTTTCTGCAGAGCAATATGGAGGAAATGATGGGGCTTATCAAAAGAGTACAGATGGTCAGGTCAGGTCAGGTCACAGGTCAATTGCCAGTTCTATTACCCAACAGATAATCACGGCATGACTGCCTGTGGAGATTTTGTCCAGGAATACAAGATAATACCATGATCAGTTCTGATCGTCTTTCCAGTACCCTTCAGAGACCTTCCTACTTTGCCGTAGTTCTGGAGCTTAATTGTCATAGGGGATCTTTTCTGTTTATTAGACCGAAATTATCCCCTCTGTCAAGAACTAAAAGGAAGGCAGGTCGGTGGTTTTGATCCCATGCGCTGCTGGCAACGAATGAGATTAGCCAAAAGCATCTACCTGAAATCATCATCATCACATCTAATCATCCCTCATCAAACCATCGGCGCTATATGACCTATTTTGTGTCGCAGTGCCGTAAAACCCAACACATCCCTTTCCAGTACCTTGTCCACAGACTGAATAAAAGGAAACAACGTATCAAAAAATGGGTTGTCTATATTAAAAATATCTTGATAGCGCGATGTATTAATGCTGACTTTTACAGATAAACAACTGTTGTCGCCTTATCAGTGTAACATTCATATATAAACAACTGTTGTCGCCTTATCAGTGTAACATTCATAGATAAACAACTGTTGTCGCCTTATCAGTGTAACATTCATAGATAAACAACTGTTGTCGCCTTATCAGTGTAACTTTCATAGATAAACAACTGTGGTCTGTTCAGGATCAAAACTGTTTGCCAAAAACCGTTTTACACGGGGTAATCCAATGAAGAGGCTAAGAAGTCATAACAATGGCAAAATTCAACAGCAAATGACTGCTTAATGCAGCAACAAACCCAAGCAAAGTGTGTTTGTGAAACACACAAATCCCCTGCCAGCAGCATGTTCGACAATGTACCTGCTTATTTGCAAAAATGGGTTTAAGATTAAGTCAAGGTCACATGGTATTGAGACAATAACTACATACAGCGCTTGGACGCCCTAGGCCTATTGGTTTCAATGTTTCTAAAGATCTTTGCAAAAGTATGTCAAGGTCAATGTCAGACGGGGAAAAAGTGTATGCACGGTAATACCAAATATAGAAACCTTGGGCATGTTTGATGGAGGAGTTGTATTGCGTGTGTGTGAATGTGTGTGTTTGTTGTGGTATGACTGTGTGTGTGTGTTCTGCTTGAGAGGTGGGTGTATTGTTTGTGTTACGTTTCCTGCTTGAGTCTTTCGTATTTATTTGGTTTGATAAGGTGAGGTGAGATGAGATGATGATGATTTCAGGAATATGACTTTGGCTAATCCCATTCGCTTTAAAGGGGATAATATCGGTCAAATAAACAAAAACATTCCCTATGACAATTAAGCCGCAGAACAGCGGTAAGGTAGGAAAGTCTATTAAGTAGGCATGTTCCGCTGTTATAGGCATTGAAGTAAATTTTTCAAATATAGATCAAGGTCAAATGGTAAACAACATTGCTATGATCTTAGAAAACGTAATATACCTCAGAGACCTTCAAACGTCAAGGTTAAGGGCATGGGGTTCAAACATTGGCATGGTTTAAAGGTACATGCCAAATATAGAAGCCCTAAACCTTTTGGTTCAAATGTTACAGGTATTAATGATTCATACAAATGACGTTCAAAGGTCAAGGTTAATGTCAAAAGGGCAAACATGTTGGCATGGTCATAAATGTCTTAACAAAAGGAACGCACCTTCCATGTATAAAAGGTTCATGTGTTATTGTGTATGAGTTATATCCCAGGTTAGAGTTTTTGTTAAAGTTTGATTCAATAAGTAACATGATAAAAACATTGGTATGGTTGGAAAGTAGTAAACATTAGAAAGATATATGCCAAATATGGAAGCCCTACTAGGCGTACTGGTTCAAATGTTCAAATGTTACCCCAAGAGACCTTCCTGCCTTGTCGTGGCTCTGGTGCTTAATTGTCATAGGGAATTTTTTCTGCTTATAAGACCGAGATTATCCCCTCTGCCAAGAGCTAAAATGAAGGCGGGTCGGTGGTTTTGGATTCCATGCGCTGCTGGCAACGACTGAGATTAGCCAAATCATCTCCCTGAAATCATTCTCGTATGTATGTAATGGAGCTGTTTAATGTTTTAGTGGTTGTCTTGTCGGATTGTTTTTAGCTCACCTGGCACGTAGTGCCAAGGTGAGCTATTTTGATCGTCCTCTGTCCGTGCGTCCGTCAACAATTTCTTTAAACGACATCTCCTGCGAAACTACTGGATAGATTTTTACCAAACTTGGCTTGAATGATCCTTATATAGTCCTCTTTCAAAGTTGTTCAAACATTTACGGGTCGTTGCATATCTAGGTCACACGAGCTAAAATAGATTTTTTTCAATGAAAACTTAAAATATCTTCTTGTCTGAAACCACAGTATCTTGAGCTTAGATATTTGGCACAAAGCATCATCTACAGGTCCTCTATCAAGATTGTTCAAGTTATGCCCCTTGGGTTAAAACTGCCAAGGCTCTAGGGGTCCAATTTTACATAGAGTATGTAGTGAAATATTCTTCTCTGAAACTACTATGGCATGAGCTTCGATATTTAGCATAGTGACACTTTTAGATGTTCTTTACCAATATTGCTGAAATGGTTCGGGTCTGTTGCATATCTGGGTCATATTAGCTAAAAATAGATTTTTTTCAATGAAAAGTCTTCCTGTCTGAAACCATCGGTGTAGAAAATATTTGACAGCACACTTAATTTTCAAGTTCATGAGCAAGATTTTTTAAATTATGTCTCTGGGGTAAAAAAATGATTCAACCCCAGGGGTCATGTGACCCTTGTGTTGGTTTTTCCAGGTGAGCGATATTTAGGCCCGCATGGGCCTCTTGTTCGTTCTTTTTCGAGTGTTTCGTTTGTTTTGATGTTTATGTATATGTAGTCGTTTCTCGGCGCCATGTGACCATTTTATGTGTTACGGTGCCGTAAAACTAAACTCAATCACATGTTAAAGATATTTAAAGAGTCTCTAGTTAACGTGGAACGATGATTGACGGCCAGGTCACTGCTTTGCTACATAGCGTTTATACTTAAGTATATAAGTACAGTAGAGAAGAGACGTTATTCTTTCCAAAAGACGCGCTTATGCTTAAACAATGATGTCCGCTGTTTACAGTTCTGTGCATGACCAGACGGCCGTCCGATCAGGCCCCAAACTGTTCGCCACTTTAGATTAAAATCAATCACTTATTTATTTTTAAAAAATGTTTTTATCTAGCTTTTTGTGCATTACTTACCTTTTCTTTGTGTTTAACCCTTTACCTGATAGCATTGTTTTTAGTATTGAAGATATGTGACTACTTAAAGCAGGTTGAAAGTAAAGCAGAATGCGCCCTCAGGCGCATTCTGTTTTACTTTCAGCCTGCTTTAAGCTATTAACTGCTAGAAGAAGGAAAGTATTAAATATGACGCATATTCATTACGGTATAATTTGGAACTATTTTCTTCAGCGGATGAATAAAATGAATGTGCTAAAAGTCGCTTCTATAAGGGAAAGGGTTAAACGGTAATGAATAACGTCTTCTCCACTGTAAATTTGTTTGTTAATGTTTAGTTTTATTTAATCATTTAAATAATTAAAAACACGTTCAACCTCTACAAGCAGACCGAATTTCGGTTTTCAAAACTGTTTTCCTCTTTTATCAGTGTATCAGTCAAGTTAGTGTCCGCACGGCCTTTACAAATAGTGTACTTGTAGGGATTGCATTTATTCTATAAAATACTGTAGAACCAGATTAGTTGTTGTTGAAATAGGGTTTAAAGTCGCTGTAGCAGTATTCCAGTCATATCGCGACTCCAGCAGACAAGTTGCCAGATCAATTAAATACGAAAGATTCAAGCAGGAAACGCAACACAAACAATACACCCACCTCTCAAGCAGAACACACACACAGTCATACCTAACAAACACACACACGCACAATCCCATTTCTTCATCTACACACTGAATAGAAAACAACACGCAAGACAAACATAAAGCAAAGTGAACATAGGAGCCCGCCTTGGTACGGTCAGCAGCAACCAATAATTAATTATAAATTAATCATTAACTACCACTGGGGGGTTAAACCTGGGTTTAGGAGCGCCCAACCTCACACTTATCTCCTATATTCACCTATAAAGACGAACAGTGTACATAAAATATAAACTCTGTTCCACAACCTCACAATCAAAAAGACCGCCAGCACAGTAAGTAAATACATGTAAAACATTTAACAAAAATTCTATGACAAGATCATTAGTAACATTGGAAAGAATTAAACATTCAAGCCCGTGTTAAAAATAACCCACTATGGCAACGGTCAAATTGTACTCAAGCGACTATTCTGTAGTTACGAGTAACTGTAAGACATGGAAGGGTCCAGGGTACGACAGAGAGGGAGAGAAAAAACAAAGCACGAAAATCCGACATAACTCTCCCGGTTAAGGACGGCTTTAGAGATACATTATCATGTAGTGCTAAGCCCTGTCTGTCGTCGCACAACCAAAGAGGAAAGCATAGTTATCAATTGTAGATTGATCGATAACCAAACGTGAAGTGCGCAGCAATATAGTTGGATCATAATCTTTTTTGAGGAAAATTTAATACGTTTCACCGCATTTACATCGATCTAAAATATCAGGTATTGATCTAGAAATTTGAACCCTGACCGATACCAGAGTTACAAATATATTCTGGAAATTAACCTTGTTAGTACTCAAACTGACGTACAATGAATGAATGAATGAATGAATGGTGTTTTACGACCAATCGACACAAAAAGGTATTAAGAGCCGAATAAATAATGACAATATCAAATTTAAAACAATATAAACTAATAGATTACGTCAATGTCAGTCCCGATCAACGGGAAAGTAAACAAAATAAGGACAAAACAGAATCGTTATACTAGCATTTATCTTTAAAAAATAATTTATTGAAATTTTATAATATAAATTAATGGCTTTTAAAAGTTCATGTATTTTATATATGTCTACAAATTCAAACAGTTCCCGCAGAGAATCCGCCTTAAAGAATCTGTTTCGAATTAAAGTTAAATCAGCGCAATCAATTAGAATTGTATAAAGGTTCAAAGCAAAATAAACATTCTGGTTGAACCTCACGTTTTAAGAAATATGAATGTGTAATATAAGAATGTCCAAATCTCAATCTAGCTAAAGCTACCTCATCCAGGCGAATCGACCGGCATGAGTTCAAACTTTCACCTAATACAAGTTTGAAATCGAGCTTGTTATGAGGTTCCTCATTCCAAGACTCTTGCCATTTAATTAAAATAAATCCGGTAATATGTGGTTTGAAACCCGAATAAGGAAGATCCATATCAGATTAAGGCAATGCTAGGGCAGACTTAGCTTCAATGTCTGCCCTCTCATTGCCCTTAATTCCACAATGACTAGGTACCCAACAACATTTTACATCTTTAGAATTAGACAGTTCATGATATTTTAAAACAATAATTTTAATAAGAACATTTTAGTAGAACATTTACTCAATGATTGTCAAATAGACAGAGAATCCGAAAAGATTATATGTTTACTATATGAATCTTCAGCAATATAATTAAGAGCCAATTCAATAGCCTTGATCTCTGCTGAAACAAACTGACGTACAAATACATCAGTTTATGATGTATGTATCCATCAATCAAATCACTGAAAATATTACACTTTTGGCATCCTTTTACTGAATCTTGCCATGCTATGGTCCCGATTCTTTTCTGACAGTTGACCACGCATTGCCTAGAACCACCAGACCAGAGGACTCCTAAACGACCAGGGTCCGCATTGTTTGCCATTTCATAATATATTGTAGAAAAGAATTCGTAATAGTCATAAATGGACTAGTTTGAATTGAATCGTGGAATTTTCCATTGAAAGATATATTAGGCCGTGAGCCGGAGGGGTTGGTTGGTACCAATCGGGTGAATAAGGTTCACTATGATTTTCGGAAAGATCAATGTGTGACTAGTTAAGAAATGTATGATAGCAGTAAAATCATGGCAGCTTTGTTGACTTTTTAAGCAGTTTTGTTACCCCACCCACCAAGTTTAACATTGCAAAAGGACCATCATTATCACAATCATACTTTTGGTAATGTATGAATTTTTATTGAAACATCATATTGAAAATGTATTGTAAAATGCCACTTGACATTATTGGAATTGTTTAAGTAATTTACATTGGCAAAAAGGCATATTTGTTACCCCACCCACCAAGTTTACCATTGTAAAAGAACCATCATTATAACAATCATACTTTTGGTAATGCATGCAAATTTATTGAAGTATCATATTGAAAATGTTTTGAAACATGTCATTAGACATTATTGAAAAGCAAAAAAGGCATATTTGTTACCCCACCCAACAAGTTTAATATTGTGAAAGGACCATCATTATCACAATCATACTCTTGGTAGCGCATGCATTTTTATTGAAGTATCATTATAAAAATGTATTGTAACATGCAATTAGACATCATTGGAATTGTTGAAGTATTTTACTCTAGCAAAAAAGGCATTTTTGTTACCCCACCCACCAAGTTTAACATTGTAAAAGGACCATCATTACATGTATCTCAATCATACATTTGGTCATGCATACGTTTTTTTGAAACATCACATTAAAAAAGTATTGTAACATGCCATTAGGCATTATTGGAATTGTTTAAGTAATTTACTTAAGCGAAAACAATAAATTACGTCATCCTTTTCATAACGAAAAATCCCTGTTTTGACTCCTGGAATCTATTGATGCAGGTGGCATAATTAAAGTAATCGCCCTGTTCGTTCGTACGAAGTCAACCATATCTTAACATTTTATATAGCATGAAAACAGCTCACTAGAATGATTTTACACTTCTACAGTTGTTGCCTTGAACCATTCCCAGCTATTTTTGAGCTATTTCTTGGTAAAATAGATTTTACCGTTTCTCCAGAGTTATTACTTCTTTCTGGAATGATTTGATCATTGCATACTGAATACATTGAACCTTTCGAAATCCAGGAATATCACCAAAGCTTGGTTTGGCCTTGGATTTGACCTAATTTGGACCTCTAAAAAAATTCAGAATAAACAGTACTGCTAAGGGTGCCTCCAGGGTTCTCTTAAAGCAGTAATGTTCTAAGACATTGTTACTCTCTTCTTATGCTAAGGCTAATATTGTACAAATCCTTGACTCTGCAATTTTCAAATACACCTGCTAGCACATAACAGATGAAAAACAAATATTTCGGGTTAAAGGATTTAAGTTTAAAGGCAATCTATTGGCGTTAACTTACAAACCATTGACAACAGTGTTATGAAAATGTCTAAACATCTAGTCGGCATTGACGAATAATCAATGCATTACAACCACTGAAGTGTATGTTGTAATTCTTATGTAAGAATACCAATTCTCACATTTCCTTCACTCTCAATGTTTTCAGCCTCTTCCAGTGGACGTTCTTCATCATCTGATTCTGTACTAGTTGCCTGATTATCACAGTTGCACATGTTCGTACTATTCAAACCATAAGAAATGCATACACATTTAGGCAAAGTACATTTACTAGCACAGCTCCCCGCTAGTAGGTCAAGCATCTACGTCGGATCTGTTTTCTATCCAGCAAGTCGTCTAATAGCTGATCAATCTCACTCTCTTTCACAACTTTCCATCCTCTTCCTACATGACTTGGAATATCATCGACTCCAAATAGCAGCCTTGAGGTTAGCTCTTAAAGTGTGCTTAACTAAAGAGTCCAGACATTCCTATCTTGTTGTATTTCTGTGGGTTAATTGTCATACGGAATTGTTTCTCTTTGTTAGAACAAAATTACCCCCTCTTCTAAGAACTAAAATTAAGGAAGACAGGTAGTTGGTTTTGATCTTATTTGCTGTTTTGCAAAGGACGAAATTAGTCAAAATCATCTGCGCGAAGTCATCGTCATCATCGCGTCTCATCATTTCCCCATCATTCACTGGCGCTTTATGACCCATTTTGTGGCGCAGTGCCGTAAACCAAAATAAATTAATCCATCCATCCAGGCATGATGTGTAGCTGGTGGCGCTCTATCTTACCCTATGTGGTGCATAATAAGCCGTACCGCTGAACATTCACTTTTGCTGATGACGCTTACAGGGCATAGAGCTGACGTTTATATCGCAAGTCTGTATATCAAAGCAGGAGGGGTACCCCTTTCCTATTCAACCTCTGGGAACATTATTGAGCTTCAGCATTACCATTCATCAATTTCAGTGCGCGTGTTTTATTCTTACCAGCAAATGCGCTGACCGTGTCACAACATGTTAAGACATACATTCAATTCAGTGACTTGCAAACATCAGTGTCAATCGCGTCCTCAATTTTCAGGATATCATATATAACTTGTGCATGTCTTTGTCCAGCATTTCTTAAATATGTTCATTTGCTTCTTCTTGGCTGCTTCAAAGACCCTGTACCTCCTCGCATCCATTGTATTTTATTTTGAAGCATTTGATTTCAACGTAAGGTGCGATATTTTCCTCTGTAACCTAGGGGCCTCCGTGGCCTAGTGGTATAGTCACTGTGACTTACATCACTAAGTTCCTCACCGCTGTGAGTTCGAATCCCAGTAGAGTCGTTCGGATTTCTCATGTGGGGAAGCCTTCCAGTTGGCTTACGGAAGGTCGATGGTTCTACCCAGTTGTCGATTTGTGCCTGAAACAGTGCATAAATGACTTCTGGGGTCCTCCGCCACCTATAATTAGCTGGACGTCGCGATATGATTGAAATACTGTTGAAAGCGACGTAAAAAAATAATCAAATCAAATCCTCTGTAACCTTTGACTGTGCTCAGTTTTCATCCATTGATGCACCAGGAATGCTATAAGAATATTATTATTGACCTTATTGCTACAGAAGCGTCTCCCCTGTATACATTTATTCTATCACTGTCACTGCCGCCTCGAGTACCATCGATAGAATAGTGCTTGCGCAGCCACAAAAATGCATTGGTATCTTTTGACTTTCTATACGAGGTTCATTCCGTCAATCACAGAGACAGACTTTTTCGGGACACCTTCAGCTAAGCCAAGCATTTTCTGTTAGCTCAATGCTAATGCAGCATTGTTTGATTTCTTAGCAAACCATTTGATGTTGAGAAAGACTATTGCCAAAGAGCAATAAGTAAAATAATGAAATTTATCTGGAGATTGCGTGTGTGTGCCATAACTATGATGCGACCGAACAAAAGCATTATCAGCTATAAGAACTGCCAGTCTTCCACTGGATTTCACTTTCATGCTGCTTGAGGTCTAAACTTTGTTGCTCTTTATTCCATCATGGTTGATCTCCTTTAAATTGTGCATACGAGCATTGACCAATCTCATCATTGACCAATCGCATGCGCACTCAGAAGGTATTTTGCGATGTCTCAAGGTACTGCATTAACGGTGGATATGCTAATCAGATCTTGATTTATTTCAAATGGGTTGAACCAGCCTCTTATTAGATATGTTACTTTAGTAACTTTTTCCTCGTATTTCTGCATTTGTGACCTTTTCAGCTGTGTGTGAGAGTTTTCGTGTTTCGTATCTTCAAGAATGTCTCTAAATTGGCTGATAGATGCACTGTTATATAGTAACGCTTGGTGGCACAAGTGTTCAAGCAGAAGTGTATGGTCCCAATGCGAGTTTGTGTGTCCTCATTGACAGTGATCTCTGTGGTAGTATCAAGGTAAACACAAGGTTGGGTGATATGGATAGATTATGAATGGTATAAGGCGACAACTGTATAATTATGTATCCAAGTATTTGAGTAAGCGGTGCTAGACGAAAAGATAAAATCTATTTAACCTTGACATAGCACATAAAACATATTCTTAGTCCACAATAAGGTCAAGGTCAATGCCAAATTAAGTTTTGTTGATACTCGTTGATTGGGAATTATCGAATGTAACAATTGTGCAAGTCTCAAAGCATTCTAATAAAAGTTGTTACACGTAATGCTAGATGAAACGGTAAAATCTAGTTGACCAATAAACATCCCTTATTAAGATATTCTAAGTCCGAATTCAGTCACGGTCAAGGTCAAAATGGAAGTTGGGTGATATGGGTGAACTGAGAGTGATTCTAAGCCATAACTGTGAAAGTTTCATAGCATTCTACTAAGCGGTAATAATGCTAGACGATGCGGTAAAATCTAGTGAACCAATAAAACAGCCCTTATAACATATTTTAGTTCCAAATTCGGTGAAGGTCAAGGTCAAAACTGAGGTAAGGTGATATGGGTGAATTGGCAATGATCAAAAGCAGCAAGTATCAAATCATTCTTATATGCGGTATTGATGCTAGACGAAACAGTAAAATCTAGTTAACCAATAAACAACCCTAATAACATATTCGTAGACAAAATTCGGTCAAGGTCAATGTCAAACCGAGGTTGGATGATATGCTTGGATTGGGAGTTACCCTAAACAACAACTGTTTAAGTTCCAAAGCATTTTATTACACGGTGTTATTGCTACAAGAATCGGTAAAATATGTTTAACTCGTACGCACCGCCAATAGGATCACTATATGCCATCCTCATCAAAAGACATTTGTCTAAAGGCATAAAAAGGTGATTTTTTCGTCAAAAAAAGTGGTGGAAATTTGGTTTTTACCAAAGTTAAAACCTTTAATAATGTCAATAACATTTAATGGCATGTTTCAATACCCGTTTTGATATTAGGCACCAATAAAAATGCATGCAGTACAAAAAGTACGATTGTGACAACAATGATCCTTTTACAACGTTAACTTGGTGGGTGGGGTAACAAAAATGCCTCAAAAGCCAACAAAGCTGCCATGAATTTACTGCTATCATACATTTCCTAAAAGCAGAGGGTTTGAGCCTCCTGAAAATCATAGTGAACCTTATTCACCCGAATGGTACCCGTACCTCAAATTTCAGGTGCCTGGCTCACGGCCTATATGGGTGATTTAGTTTCACGTCCTTAATATGTATATGTCAATTTTGCGAGTGAACGTTCTGCTTGTTACACCTATGAACATTTTCTATGTATATCTTCACTATACAAACATAGAATTTGCTGAGCTACCAAGTACCAAATTGCAGGAGTTGCCTGGGAATTAGACTTCTTCAGTCAGATCCGGGATGCTATTGAAATCATGTAGCGTCCTCATGTAGTTTGTGGTCGACTTATGGTGGACCAGGTGTGTCTTACAGAAGTCCTTGGTGATAACGGTACTTCTGTTGCCTTTATACCACCGATCATGGTGACTCAGATGGTTATTGTCGGGATAAAATTCAACATCAAAGTATATTGACAACCATATTGAAAGTGAAACACCACCGTACCCAACTTCAATTAGTTGGGTATTTTCATCACACGTTGGAATAGAAGTATTGCAGTATTTTCGCCGTGCAATTCTCTCGATTAGATCCATCCCAGTAACCACAAACATTTCATCAACGTACCTTAAACGACCAAGTTTATTTCCTTTCCCGGGGGCCCATCCATAATAAAGTTTCTTAGACTTTATTTTGTCTAGTTTTTTAAAAACCTGCGGAACACACACAAAGACGTCGTCATCTACTCTGAGTCCAAGCATGGCGTCCGGGTATTGCACTTGGATGTATTTAAACCAGACATACAGTTTCTCACCAAATCCAAATGCCCGACCGTGACTCGTCACGTTCAGATACTCAATATCGCCATAATGGTTGTTTTCTTGAATAGATTCCTGCGTTGGATTGTCGAACCAGAAATTATAAATAATTCGGAAAGGTAGCTCGTCCTTTAATGTCCTTATGCTTGTTAGCCATGTTTTCCGCTGTGTTTTTCTCAACTCAGATTTTCCATCGGTTGTCAGAATTCCTAGAACAATGAGTGGTCTTTTACTGCTGTTATCTTTCTTCACATTTATCAATAGCCGATCTTTAGATATATGAATCATAACTGTTACTGTTAGTAGCACAACCCATAAACATATGAACCGGAAACAGGTAGTACTCCTTGACATTGTAGCTACTCCGATAGTTCTACTTGCTAGATCTAAAAAAGGGAAAACATGTAGAAAATTATCATGTTTATTTAGGGTTTTTTAACAAATGTTAGCCAATGATTTAAATATGAATAATAAAACAAATATTGAGCCTGATTAGACGCCGGGTTACCAACGTTTCGGAAAATGAAATAAATATTTTAGCAAAAACACGTTTTTGTATATAGTGTTTTGCACTCAATGTTTTAATTTATAGGATTATTTTTTTATAAACTCTTTAAATAGTGTTTCAAAGGACCCACACGTTCTTTTCAACCGTTGCGTCTTTGAAGATATTGAGTTACATGTTTGTATATGTATTGGCAAAAGAAAAAGACCGAGAAAATGCCTAAACATGTTTTAGATTATTCCACTGCCTTACAATGATTATTTACAAACAGTAACGCGTCATCTGATCAGGATGCAAACTGTTTGACATTCATAACATAACTTTAGTCAAGTAACCTACAATTTAAATTTGAGAAATAAATAGTTTCAAAGAGATGACGTCACCGCATGAAAGGTGTTAAAGGAAGACATACCTTGACCAAATGCTGCGTATGTTGTGCTTCTGCATTTTATTAATATTTGAAAGCTCACTTTTCCGTTATGTATCTTTCCCGAATTTTATAGTGAAAACGACGTAATTCCTTTCCGTTAAAACGCAACAAAACACAATGCACTTAAATGTAAATAAAAGGATTTGACATTTTTTCTATTTATCTTAATCTTACTGGCATACAGGTTGGAACCTGATCTGACTACGGGTTACTCGTTGTCTGATCTGGCTTGAAACTGTTTGCAATTGGAACAATAGTTGTAACGTAAACGCGTTCATTGGGAAAGAATAACGTTTTCTCTACTGTATATGGAAAACAAATACCTGTGATATGTCTCTGTATGTCTACACTGCTACGCGATACGGAGTACTTATGTTCGTATGTTGAACTATCACCATCTGTCGTATTAATACATCACGTGACGTGATCAATGTTTCGATAAACATATGTATGGCTCTATTTCATCTGAATACAAGGCTGCAACGGCAAAAGTCAAGGTCATGTTTATCGAAATTTTAAATTACAAGTTTGACTGATAAACAAGGATGCTGTAGTTTTAAATGACAACAAAACAAACATAGTGACTCAAAATCGTTTACACGGGTCAGGGTGAAATGTTTATTCATGAACACTTTTGTTTGAAACATTGTCAGTCATCGGTACAAGAGGGTTGTCACGTGCTTACTGATACTGAGAAGCAGACAGCCAAAATACAGTTTTAACAAAACAATTCGTGATATCAGAATACTTTTATATTTTTTTGCAAAAGTCATACAAATTAGAATATTATCTCTCCATCGCATTGTATCGAATCTCAAACATAGGGCAGCCATTTCTCCGTTTTTTTTCCCGAAATGTTCGTAATTTTATCCTATGAGATGGTAGCTTCAAGCAGATTGAAAGTAAAGCAGACTGCGCCTTTGGACGCAGTCTGCTTTACTTCCAATCTGCTTTATGTAATCACGCTTGAAAAATAGAAAGTTAAAAATTCTAAAGGATATTTCAAGATTAACTTATACCTTCTTTGAGATGTAATCTGTAACAAGAATTTCTTTGTTACACTAATATAAAATGTATGTGTTATTATTATGCGTGGCTGCCACACTATTACAATAGAGACATAGAGAGGCTGAAACTGGTTTTAAACTATTACTCCATAGATACCTAATACACTGGACAAATTTATACATTATGGATGGAAGCCATGTCTGCGTGATATATTTTATCACTCATGTTAAATATTGACATTAACAACTAAACGTTAAAACCGGAATAGATATCAACGGTGGTTTGAATAGTTGTTTACAGGGAGTTAACTCCACTGTTATTGAAACTGCTTTATAGGTCATAAACGAGGTGTTTCTCATAAAAGTTAGCAAAAGCAATTATAAAGTAGCAAGCAACAAAAAGCCGCAAATTTGTTGAATAGTTCATTAACAAATTGTGTACAATCGTGCGTTGAAAAAGTGATTTGTCAAATTACCTCTCTTTGCATTGAAGACTAAAGTTTAAACAAATAAAACTCGAAAACCATTAATTGCCATTGATGTCTCTCAATGCGATCCCCTTTTTAGTTACCTTGCGTTATTTTCTACCGTTCCACGTCTTTTATTAAAATCGGAAAATGTTGTCTATGGAAAATCCTATGTTAATCAACCGACTTAACTTTGTTTTTCAGTATATTTTAACACCTTTACTTTATTAAATGAATTAGTCCTACGCTGAAGAAAATGTTTCATTTTTTACAATCATGAGAGTGCATCATACAAAACAGTTTTCTTTTCCAGGCAGGTAGTAGCTTAAAACAGAAGGCTGAAAGTAAAAGCAAAATGCGCATTAAGACGCAATATGATTTACTTTCAACCTACTTTAATTGATCAGCTTCCTTCAAAACTAGCAATAGGCTATTGAGTAAACGGTAACGTTTCTTAAAGCTTTATCATGAAAGTACAGGTCCGTAAGTACTACAACAAGAGAAGTACTACAACAAGAGCACTGGCACCAGAGGCATGGACCTTTTATGTGTATGTGTTTACTTTATCTATACCTCTACCGATAAGAAGGTATATAGAACTTTAGAATCTAACACTCCAAAGGTATGTATACCATAGTAAGGGTTTTTTGTTTGTTTTTAACTGTATCTACTAGTCAGTAATGCTTATTATATGAAGGGGGAGTCTGTATTCAGTATCTAGAGCTAATATATTCTAGATCTAGATCCTATTTATTCCGACCTGTTAGCAATGTCTAATGTATTGGAAAGGAATTACAATTTTTAAAAAAAAAATGTATATGAGTTGACTCGATGCCGCTATACCAGTCTGCTATCAATAAGTATAATATCAATTAGGTCTGGATTCTAGATCTATATCTAAATGTATTTTTCCCAACCGATTAGCAATTTCTATAGTATTGTGGTGAAATTCTATATGGGTTGACACTAGGCATCTACCGGTCTGCTATCTATTATTATAAGACCATGGTGTGCAACCGATTCTACACCGTGTCACTTCGACCACACGAATTACCTACTAAAATGCATTCAATCGAAACCATTAAATCTCAATGGCAAATAATTTGGAGCCTAATCAGACGCCTGGTTACCCGGCGTCTGATCAGGCTCCAAATGGTTTGCAAATAAAATAATAGTATTAATATAAACGCGTTTATTGGGAAGGAATAACGTTTTCTCTACTTGACGTCATTCGCGCGAGCATCTTCCCGCGCTTCTGTCAAACTGAATAATTTACTGATTACAGAGTCACACTGTGCACAATTGTGCTGAACTTAAGATTAATACAAGACTTTAATCACTGCATGATTAACAATTTCAACAAAGAATCATGAGTACAATATATATTTACATATCTTTCCGGTATATACATTCTATTTTCAATCAGCAAATCAAATCGCTCGTCGCAAACTTTACTTTCATTTCGTCTAAACCGGAAGTTGAGGGTTGGAGAAAAACCCTGTATTTTAAAATACCGATTTCAATCTCGATTTTTGTAGTTACATAATCAAATCAACCATCGAAGAAATGTATTTTTATTTGGATAGAAAAATATATTATCTATGGACTGCAAAATAATTGGTTTCGATTGAATGCGTTTTAGTTTGTAATTCATGGGGTTGAAGTGACAAGGTGTAGAATCGGTTGTACACCATGGTCTTATAATAGTAGATAGGCAGACCGGTAAATCCCTAGCGTCAAGCTATCTATTTTTTTCCATTTTTTTTTGTTTGTTATTCCATTCCCATACACTAGACATTGCTAACCGGTTGGTGGGGGTCTTTTAGATCAAGAATCTATATCTTATAGATCTTATACTAATATATAGCAGACCGGTAGATCTAGATCTATATGTAGAGGCATGGAGTCAACTCACTTTTTTATTATTTCCATTCCCATACAAAAGACATTGCTAACCGACAGTAAAAAATAGGATCTAGATGTAGAGTGTACACATCTAGATCCCCCTTCATATAGTAGACATTACTTACCGGTAGAAACAGTTCAAACAAACAAACAAACAAAAAAGATCGTATTAATTTATAGATAGTCTATAGACCTGTAGAGACTTTGAGTTTTCAGTAGAGGTTTACATACAGTAAACACATACACATAATAAGTCCATGACTCTGGTGCCAGTGAACAAGAGCCATATACGGCCCTTAATCGCTCAACTGGAACTGTTGATTTATATGTAACATATATTGGAAAGCTGAGCAATTATGTCAATATGATAGTGACAATTGCTGATTGCCAAATACCTAAGCTCAGGGTACTATGGCTTATGACGATACGTTTTTTTAAGTTTCATTGAAAAAAAAACCCACTATTTTTAGCTCCTGTGACCTAGCGTTGCAACGGACCTGAACCACTTCAACAATATTGGTATAGTACCTCTAGAAGTTCACCATGCCACGTATCAAAGCTCTGGCCATATTAGTTTCAGAGAAGATGTTAGAAGTTTCTGATATAACTCTATGTAAATTTGTGACCCCCGGGGCGGGGTCATTTTTTATCCCAAACTTAACCAAACTTGGCAGGAATGATCCTTATATAGTCCTCTATGAAAGTGTTTCAAATATTTTCGACCCGTTGCATATCTAGGTCAAAGGAGCTAAAAATAGAGTTTTTCAATTAAAACTTAAAAAAATCATCTAGTTTGAAACCACAGTACCCTGAGCTTAGCTATTTGGCACAAAGTATCATCTACAGCTTATCTATCAAGAACGTTCAAATTATGTCCCTGGGATCAAACCAAAGAGGAAAGCATAGTTATCAATTGTAGATTGATTGATAACCAAACGTGAAGTGCGCAGCAATATAATTGGATCATAATCCTTTTTTGAGGAAAGGTCTAATACATGTACGTTTCACAAACAGGTTTTGAAAATGCATATGTCCAAGACTCTTACGAAGTCTGTAAATTACATCACCATAAACTCCGGATGTGATATACCTTGCCACAGAAAAGACTTTAAGTTACATTTATACTTGTTAATGAGAGGAAGATTTCTATAAAAGATTTTAGAAAATGTTTTACGAAGTTTATGAAATATGTACCCCTGTTTAAGGGTGTATAAAACTCATAAGCGAATTTTTCAAAGTATTAAACTTTTTTTTCTATCATTGTTATTTTTGGAAGAGCTGTTTATGATGAATAAAAAAATAATAAAAAATATATATGGTGGTGTCCTTTTTTTTTTACTACAGCGATTTGAAAAAGGTATGTCAAATTTGGACTTTTTTTCAAATTTTACCCATTCAGAGTACAAGCTTCAGTAAAATCAATTTCAAAACAAAACAAACATGGTAATTTGGGTTTTCATTATTTATTTCATGTCTATGGTGGTATTTCCACATATAGAAACTAAATTTAGACAAAGCAGGCAGCAGGTTTGCACAAAATGGATCCTTGCATATCAAAACTATGCTTTTTATAGGGCATGCTTTTATTAGATTTTTTATTTTATGAAAAGAAGTAAACAAGTTTGAAAATGAAATAGTTCTAGTATTAAACTTTTTCTTATATTCTACCAGATGAAATCCCATGCTAAGGCAGTTCAACATATGAAAAGAAATTGAAAGGTCAGTGTTGAAAAGTCTAAGTTATTAAAGTAAAAAGAGTTATCTCCCTTTTCAACATTTACAAAAAAGTACCATATCGATGATATTTAGAGCTTTATAAATTTCACATTTGGTGCCTATTTTCTCTTAAATTACTTTTTGTATGAAGAAATACTACCATAGACAGGAAATAAATAACACAAAACCAAATTATAATATTTGTTTTCATTTGAAATGGTTTTTATTGAAGCGGGCTGTTTGAAAAGGACAAAATAAGAACAAGAGGGCCATGGCCCTAAACTCGCTCACCTGAGAACAGTGTACCTAAGATGACTGGGCAAGACAACATTTTAATATAACTATAACTAGAGTTATCTTCCGGACAAGAAGACATGGCAAAAGGGAATTTTGTTTCCAAGCTTATGACCCTAATCCATGACACATCCTCTTATCAAGCTATTTCTATTACCGGTATATCACTAGCAGTCAGCAGAACTGGAGTTTTGTTCCTGACAATAAAATATGACAAAGGGGAAAAGCAAAATATTGCTGCCCTTGTGCATGGAATTTTCTCTCATCAGTTTCTTTCCATACATGAAATTTCATTACAATAGCATCAGTAGAACTGGAGTTGTCTTCCGGACAAGAAAATATCACAAAGGGAAATAACTCCAAAAATAATGATGTAAGAGTTATGGCCCTTGTAAATGGCCCTTCCATTCATTAGACTCTTTCCAAATATGCAATTTCATTTTACATATTACCCCATAGCCTGTTTCTAGTTTTGAAAATAGGTGGCCACCTAAAGCAGGTTGAAAGTAAAGTAGAATGTGCCTTAAGGCACACTCTGCTTTACTTTCAAACTGCTTTAAGCTACTATCTACTAGGATATAAAAACTCATTCCTTATCTTACATTTTCATGACTGTATAAAGTGGAATTATTTTCTTCAGTGGAGGAATAAATTGGCGTAAAAATGCATATTTATGGGGTAATGGTTTAACAAACATCAGTATTTGAATTATCTCCTGGACAAGAAAAAATGACAAAACATACAGATAACTCTGACAAAACCAATATTAAACATATGTATAAATATGGGATAAGACATAATTACATAACTGTCAGTGCCTGTTTCTCTAAGTATGAAGCAGACTGAACCATTTCTAAACTTTAGCAGACAACATGTTCAGCAGGCACCCCCCGTTCTGTTGGTCAGACACTGAGGTAAAATAGTATGCAATAGCTGGAGATGCATCTAGTAGCTACTGGCTTACCCTTATCATACTGAAATGATGTCTGCTTAAAACATACTGTATGTGAAAAATGTACCAAAAATCAATTTAGAAAATATAAAGTAGGTAAATGAGTGGCAAATAGTTTGGATCAGCATTATGTTGTGTCTGATCTGGATCCAAACTGTTTGCACATATTGGCTATTTGTCCTTACTATTTATTACTGTGACCCCCGGGGCGGGGCCAATTTTTACCCCAAGGGCATAATTTGAACATACTTGATAGAGGACCTGTAGGCGATGCTAGGTGCCAAATATCTAAGATATGGCCCTTGCAGTTTCAGACAAGAAGATTTTTTCAGTTTTCATTGAAAAAATCTATTTTTAGCTCCAGTGACCTAATATGCAACCGACCAGAACTATTTGAACAAAATAGGTAAAGGACATCTAGAAGTGTTACCATGCCAAAAATCTAAGCTCTGGCCATATTTGTTTTAGAGGAGAAGACGTTTGAAAATTTCATTATATAACTCTATGTAAAACTGTGACCCCCGGTGCGGGGCCAATTTTGACCCCAGGGGCATAATTTGAAGAAATTTGATAGAGGACCTGTAGATGATGCTATGTGCTAAATATCTAAGCTCTGGCCCTTGTAGTTTCAGACGAAAAGATTTTTTAAGATTTCCTTATTTTTTCACTTTGGTTGCCATGGAAACCAGAGTTCTACATTGTTTTAATTCTTTGAACAAATTTGAAAGAGCTTGACCCAAGGAACATTTCTGTAATGTTTGGTTCAATCTGTCAAGCGGTATAGGAGATGTCATTTGAATGAATTGTTAACGACGACGGACACAGGACCATCCAAATAGCTCAACTTGAGTGAAGGGTGGGGTAAATTTTACATGGCCGTAAAGCCAAATGTTGTTCACCAAAATGTACACTTTTTCTATTTTTTCATTTATCTTAAATAGCTCTTCAATACAAAACCATCATAGAGTGGTTTTATATACTTTGAAAATTTCCAAATTTCATGAGTTTGATACACCCTTAAGAAGCTTTTCAGTAATTGTTTTATTACGAATGTGGAAGTCCTCAACAGAGGTACAGACTCTAGCAAAACGAAAAAGTTGTGAAATATAAACGCCGTAAGATGTAGAACTGGAACATCGCCATCTAGATGAGGATACTCTACAATACTAAAATCAAAATCATCTCGTGTCACAATTTTCCTACAGATATAGGAAAAAGTGATTTCCGGAATTCTTTTAAAACCTTTATAATAGCAAACTGGAATTGGATGAACTACTGACAACTTTCTTTTCTATTTCTAACACTATAATTCACATGTATTGCACAATAAATGTCACACAAAAGATCATACAGATATAACTTAGTTGCTTCTATGTCCATAACTCTTTCAAAATCTGCAAGGGACCTCTTACAGGTCTCCCATATATTAACTCAAATGGGGAAAACCCGGTACTCTCTTGAGTAGCCTCTCTGTAGGCAAACAGAACAGGTGCTATGTATCTGTCCCAATCTGTTGGCCTCTCAGAGCACATCTTCTTTAACATACTCTTAAGGAAGCCGTTAAATTTCTCAACTAATCCATTACAAGCTGGGTTATACGGTGACGTAGTAAGTTGTCTCACTGATAACAGTCATTGTATTTCCTTCATTAGATCAGAAGTAAACTGTCTGCCCATGTCTGATAGGATTTCATTTGGTACGCCCACCCTGCTAAACATTTCAAACAACGCCTCTGCTACAGTCTCAGTATCAATATTCCTTAAAGCCACTGCTTCAGGATATCTAGAGGAATAGTCAACCATAGTAAGTATGAATCTGTTTCGCCTTTCAGATGGAGGATTTATTGGTCCTATAAGATCTACAGCCACTCTAGAAAAAGGCGTATCTATGAGAGGTAACTTACCTATGGGAATTTTCTTAACCTTACCCTTAGGGAATGTCTTTTGGCAAATGTCACAAGACCGACAATACCTAGTGACATCAGAGTTAACTCCGTGCCACCAGAAATTGTAAAGTATCTTGTCAAGTGTCTTCCGAACACCTAAGTGACCTGCCATGAGCGAATCATGAGCAAGTTTAAGAACTTGACTTCTTACATCTTTTGGTACAACTAACTGCTTCAACAGCTTTCCATTCTCAACTTTGTTTGAGGTAAAGTACCGATAGAGCAATCCATTTATTTAACCAAACCAAGTTTCTGCACCTTTCTTGCTCACCTACTTTCGACCTCTCTCTCACTTATTCTAAAGTCTTGTCCGTCATCTGAGCTTTCTTTATATCTTCAGCACTAACACTTTCTATGGGACTACCACCTTCACCTTTGTAACCTGATTCTCCTTTACCCTTTGCGCTCTAGTATGTACACTATTTACAATGTCACAATCAGGTGACGTTTTTAACATACTACCATCAAGGGTTTGTTCTATGTCTTTGGGGTCTTTTTCATATAATCAAGTCATACACAGGGAATTCAGCACACAACACACCAATTTCTCCAGTGTAAAACGGAGTCTCAACAAATACTGTGGCTATGGGAAACCTTCTTACCGTACCATATATGAGTACACATTTTTGAATTCTTCCTGTCGATGAATGGACAGGGGTAATGTCTTTAAGCTAAATACTGCTGATGGTGAAGATTAATTTTATTTACTCTCACTTTGTTTAAACAACCATCTCCTTCTTCTTATGTATACTTCTCTCAATGAGGTGTAAGCAAGGTATAAGGGAAAGGGCTAATTATGTAGTAATAGTCCCTCTAATTGTCTATATATAGGATATTACATGAGTGTTCATAATTTATTGGATTTATTAAACGAGTCTTTTAGAAAACGATAAAAACGAGGCTTTGCCGAGTTTTTATCGTTTTCTAAAACGACGAGTTTGATAAATCCAATAAATTATTAACACGAATGTTATATTCTTTTTATAACTAACCTAGAAATGTTATTTATCGCAGCCTTTGAGGTCAAGTGAATGCTAGCGCGATATAAGTAGATCTATAGAGGAAAAAAGTTGTTCCAAATTAACCCCGTTCACTAGCATAATGTTTATGTTGTTATATGTATTAATAAACACTTTCATGTAGATCTAATATTGATTAATTACACCAAAAATCTATAAATTGAATCTACATGACGGAATGAAGACGTTGGAAATCGAACGCATAGAACGTATTTTAATGACGTCACAAGTAAACGACGTCGTGGCGTACCTCATTTGCATAGTTATATAACTAGTTATATATGACATTTAAACAACGGGTGTTATTTAACGCTCATGCCGTCTGTTATGTTATAATTGTATTTATTAATCTGCCCTGAAAACGTGAAGCACACGACAATTTAGCATGAAAATGGTTAAACACGAATCGTCTACATTTTCTAGAAAAAAAGTTCCCCAGTCAATACATGTAACAAAGAAGATTAACTCTTCAATACCACAATGGATCATCCTAAGTTGTCTCCCTTTAACCTTTAAAGCGTAACGCTGTGACATTTGCAACGCGTTTTGAGACTGAGAGCGAATACAGCGCCGTTCTCCTTTGATCAGATATAAAGTGTTTGTCAGTCACTCAAGTCAGTTATTGAATCAAAGTTTAAACAAGCAACCGGCCAGTTTATATGAAGACGCGCAGTAACCGTAAAACTCAAGCAGTATACAAGGGAGAATACGTTATTCTTTTTCGGTTTAAACGCAAGCGAAACGCATTGTACTAAAACACAGAATTCTGAATGTTGAGTTTAGCAAGGATGACAAACAGTTTGGAGCCTGATCAGACGCCGGGTTACCCGGCGTCTGATCTGGCTCCAAACTGTTTTCATTGAAAACAATAGATTCAGCGAAAACGCATTTATTGGAAAAGAATAACGTTTTCTTCACTGTACATGCATCTATACAGTGGTGAAGACGTTATTCTTTTCCGTTTAAAATCAAACGCATTGCAATAAACTGTTGAACTCGACAACCTTTTTAAATTGCCCACTCTTTATTTTGATCTGATGGGAAAATAGTTTGGAGCCTGATCAGACGCAAGGTTATCTGGCGTCTATTCTGGCTCCAAACTGTTTGTAGGGGAACTACTAATAGTAACTGTTGTAGCGTAAACGCGATTATTGAGAAAAGGGAACGCCTTCTCCACTGAACAGGGTGAAAACAGTAATATTTCCAATATAAGCGTTAACGCTAAAATTATTATTTCCAGTGCAAACAGTTTGGAGACAGACCAGACGCTGCGTAACCCGGCGCCTGATCAGGCTTCATACTACCTGCCACTCAGATCACAATAAATGGTTACACATTTCAGTACAGTGATTTTATACATTTTAATGTATTGGGTTTGCGTTTCGTTGCGTTATTAACACATTCAACCCTAGCGATGAGTATACTCGTCATTGACAGTGTACCTTTAAGGATTACACTTGTCCCATGCAAACAGTGAAGACCCTGATCAGAGGGTTCATTGAAGGAGCCCTCTGGTCAGGGTCTACACTGTTTGTCATTTTGAAATATTTTGTTAAAATCAACCCTAAATAGTCAATTATGGACTAGACATATTTTAAAATTGGAAATGTCCATTACAATTTTTAGGGGTGACTGAGTTAAAACGGGAAACAAGGGCGTTTTTTCTACTGAACCAGGAAGCAACAATCGCACTACAGCACATAGAGTTACAGTCAAACCATAGTGAAAAGGAAAAATCAACTCTTTCAACACTAAGAAACTCTTGTAGAACCATTAGGTTCCCTTGTGGTTCATTTTTAGCTGAACTGAGCACAAGCTAGATGCCAAATATAAAAGGTATGGGCCTTACGGTTCCAGAGAAGAACATTTTTTAGGGTTTTCCCATATAAGTCCATGTAAAACTGATAAGCCCCGGGGCGGGGCTATTTTTTACCCTGGGGTCATGATTTGAACAATCTTAGTAGAGGTCCATAAGGCAAAGCTACATGCCAAATATAAAAGGTCTAGGCCATACAGTTTGCTATTCAAATGAAAACAAATCGTCCTGATTTTCGAAATTGTGCTATTTTCTACTTTCGATTGCATTGACTTTTCCTTTAGTTTCGATTAACCCTTTTAGAGCATTCATTTTATTCCTCCATTGAAGAAAATAGTTCCAATTTATAGTCATAAACATGTACCGCAGGAAATATTTACGATATTGTAGCAGATGGTAGCTTACATCAGGTTTACAGTAGAACAGTTGCTTCTTAATGAAACAGTTTATAAGTAAAGCAGAATGCGCCTTAAGGCGCATTCTGCTTTATTTTTAACCTGCTTTAAGTGGTCTCCAGGCTTCAAAATTGGAATCAGGTTATGGAGTAATGGGTATTTTCACTGTAAGAGCTGGCCAATAATAAAAGCCATTTCTATAATTGATTTCTGGACATTTATTGTCTTCTGACTAACATTTTCGCTCCCCCTATTCTACAAAAAACGATTGTTGCGGAGGTGGTTACAAATGGTTCTCAATAAGCAAATGGAATGACTGACAGTTTATTGATATACGGAACTTTGCCGTTGACATATCTATGTACAGTAGAGACGGCGTTATTTTTTACCGTTTGAAGTCAAACGAAACGCAAACACAATGCAATAAATTGGAGTGGAGGGAATATGGCAACATGGCTCCAAACTGTTTGCAAAGTGCATGAACTCGGTTATTTGGAAAGGAAAACAAACTGGTTTGCACCCAGATCTGCAAAACGTAATGGGCATGTTCCTTATCATTATAATAAGTTTTTATTGTAAAAAATCTATTTTTAGCTCCTGTGACCTAGTTATGCAACCGACCACAACCATTTGAACAATTTTGGTAAAGGACATCTAGAAGTGTCACCATGCCAAATATCAAAGCTATGGCCACATTGGTTTCAGAGAAGAAGACGTTTGAAAATTTCACTTTATAACTCTATGTAAAACTGTGACCCCCGGGGCGGGGCCAATTTTGACCCCAGGGGCATAATTTGAACAAACTTGATAGAGGACCTGTAGATGATGCTATTTACCAAATATCTAAGCTCTGGCCCTTGCAGATTTTGACAAGAAGATTTTTTAAGATTTCCTTATTTTTTCACTTTGGTTGCCATGGCAACCAGAGTTCTGCATTGTTTTTAATTCTTTGAACAAATTTGAAAGAGCTTGACCCGAGGAACATTTCTGTAAAGTTTGGTTGAATTCTGTCAAGCGGTATAGGAGGAGATGTCATTTGAAGCAATTGTTAACGACGCCGGACACAGGGCCATCCCAATAGCTCACCTTGAGCCTTTGGCTCAGGTGAGCTAAAAATGTGTCTTGCCAATACAGTTTCCGATAACAGGACACCTTTAGTCGGAAGTATTAATTTTGAAAACCGCACAAAATGCCCAGTCACAAAAACATATTCTATTTGTTCATTAGTAATTTGACAAAAGGATACACAGTGCTCATACGAAATATTGCAGCTTAACACAAGGAAAGGGCAATCCTGAGCATTCTTATTGGACTTCCTGTACTATTTGTTTTCCATTAACCCTTTACCCAATAACCCGTATATAACATTAAATACAGGTGAACACTTAATGCAGGTTGAAAGTAAAGCAGAATGTGCCTTAAGGCACATTCTGCTTTACTTTCAGCCAGCTTTAAACAACCATCTGCTAGGCTACATAAAATATTTGTTATGGTAATTGTTCATGAGGGTATAAACTGGAACTATTTTCTTCAGCAGAGGAATAAATTAGATGCGCTAAAAGTCGCTTCTATGGGGTAAAGGGTTAAACTGTCTTTTGCCTTGAATAAACCAACCATTTTAAATGGCTGTTAAAACTCACGTATCCGAAAACCTCCCAAACTGAGCCTTGAATATTTATTAGTACAGAGCTCCCTCTCTACAACGACACCCAATGGGAGACACAAATTGTGTGCGTTGTTCGGATGGAGTCGTTATAAGGAGGCAAATTTGCTATATTCGCAAATAGCTTGAATCCAGATCAGACGCCGCGTCTGATCTGGATTCAAGCTGTTTGTCACTCGGCATGTCACCTGTCGAAATGTCCATTATGTAACTTGAGAAAATCAGCAAATTTAATAAGACGATATTGCAGCAGTAAAGCGTACGACATAATTGTCGTTGATAGGGAACTGCGACAAGGGTCGTTGTAAGGAGGGAGTCGTTGTTGAGAGGGTCGTGGTAGGGAGGGACCACTGTACTGTCAAACCTCTCTATCTCCTACTCACATAACCATTTCTCTGTCGTTGGCATTTGCAAGCAGTTAGGATCCTGATCAGGATAGAAATTGTTGGTCACAATATTCTAAATGTATACAAGAAAAGCAGACGATAACTTAAGTAGAAAATACTATGCTAGTGAATGCATCGTGCCGTCATTTTGTAGTGAAAAAGGTTAAGTCGATCTTATCGATGTTAGAGGTAAACGTGGATGGGCAACGTTTTAACTTTGACATACGGCAACAATAGATGTGCTCCTGTCAAATACAAAATATTGACAAAAACAGTATTAAAGTCCCATTGTGTTTTCAGACCTTTTCTTAATGTCTGAAATACAATAACGGCTAATAATAATGTTTGAACATTCTTATGGGCCAAACTGATCTATGGAATGATGAAGACGGACATAAATCACCAAAAAGGGCGATTTAAAATCATAACAAACCGAAAATAGAACGTCTGATATAAACATTACCACACGGCTTAGTATCACGTGATACAGCCGGATTCAACTTCACCGTGTGCAACCGTTATCTACCTTCGCCCGTCCATCCATCATTCAGTTAGACTATCACACGTTTTTGTCCGCTCTCTAACTCGAATATTTTTTATCCGATCTTCCACAAACTTGCTGAAAATGTTCATTGATATAAAATCAAGGTTTAGTTTGATTACTACTAAAATCGCATAAGGTATTTTTGAGTTATTGCCTGTTTATTAATAAAAAAAATGACTGTTTCAGTCATGTTTGCACTCTAAAACAAACAGCTTTTATCGGATATTCACCAAACATGCTGAAAATATTTATTCATAGAAAATTTAGGTCTAGTTTGATTATTACTAAAATCGCATGTGGCATATCTGAGTTTTTGCCCTTTATGTATTAGAAATGACTGTTTTCAGCAAATTTTGCTCTCCAACACTTTTTTTTAATCTTCACCAAACTTGCTGAAAGTTTTCATTAATATAAAATCAAGGTTAGGTTTGAATCCTGCTAAAATTGCATGAGGCATGTTTGAGTAATAGCCCTTTAATTATTAAAAAATGGCTGTTTCAGCCTTTTTTGCTCTCTAACACAAAGAGTTTTCATCGGATCTTCACCAAACTTGCTGAAATGCTTTATTTATATAAAATCTAGGTCCAGTGGGATTATTACTAAAGTCCCATAAGGATTATCTTCCTTATTGCCCTTTATGTATTAAAAAGGACTGTTTCACCATTTTTTGCTCTCTAACACAAATACTTTTTTCCTTGACCTAGATTTAATACCAATACACGTTGTCAGCAAGTTTGGTGAAGAACCAATAAAAAGTGTTTGTGTTAGAGAGCAGAAAATGCTGAAACAGTCATTTTTTAATTATTCAAGGACAATAACCCAGACATGCCTTATGCGATTTTGCTAGTTATTGAACCTGACCTAGATTCTATACTAATAAACATTTGTAGCAAGATTGGTGAAGATAAAAAAAAAGTGTTTGAGTTAGAGAGCGGACAAGGCTGAAACAGTCATTTTCAGCAAGCTCAAGGTATAGATCCTCCGTAATGTTTTTAAACGCTTACCCATGGTGAATAATATGTACACGTTGTCACTGGATCAAGTAGTGTTTAACCCTGTGCCCCTTGGTCGTAACTTTACGGGAGTTTACAAACTGTTTGAATCTAGAAAGACGCCGCGTGACGCGGCGTCTCATCTGTATCCAAACTGTTTGACATTCGTCTTAAGGTTTGTTTAATTAAAACAATGCATAAATCTAAAGTAAACAAATTTTGCAGACGACACTGTCAAAGCAGACGTCTGTGCAGCAGAATAATGGTTAACAGGGTAATTCTTAGTGCTCCAGCTATACACATGTAACCGGGAGTAATCTGAACTAATCTAACATTTTCTCACTCATTTCAGCACCGAATGCTATGGTGTTACTACTGATTAAACCGTCTCTTCGAGGCAATTTTAATGAGTATGACACCATTGGGTTTAAAAGCAGAAATAAAGATTTTAGTTTTTCGAAATACTTCCGTTATCTGGAGCCCTGTATTTACAGAGTTGTCCTTCTTTCCATTCACAAGGGAGGCTTTTTAATTTGTGCAGCACAAAAATATTATAAATAAAATTTAAAAAGCGAATTTCTTAGATAAAGCCGGTTTTTGTGAAAGAATCACGTCCTACGTAGTTCAAATGGGACCCAAACAACCGTTTTATGCAGGTTTCTCAAAAACACAATGCGGCTTTAATATCTAGAGACAAGTCTAAATCTTAAGTTCTAAATTCCTATATTTTGAATGTATATTCTGTGTGTGTATATAATTCTGCAGTATCATATTCTATTTGTGTGTTATGTAATTGTGAAACGCAATAGAATATTTTATAATTTTTGCGCTATATAAATGCCATGTAATTGTAAGTAATTGTAATTGTAATTGTTACTTCAGTTAGGTCAAAATAATGAAACAGAACTGTGCGAAAATGTGTTAATAATTCGACAAAAGCGACAGGGCTGCCATAAGTTGACATAAAAAATCCTAAGATTTCCAAATTTGCATTTTTCAAGTGCGATTGTACGAATCGTACCTTTACCCTATAGTCTGTTTCTAGTTTTATTGACACGTGGCTGCTTTAAGCAGGCTGGAAGTAAAGCAAAATGCGCCTTAAGGCGCATTCTGCTTTACTTTCAACCTGCTTTAAGCTACCATGTACTAGAAAAAAAATCCCAAGATTTAGGAAAAATCCGGGAAAATGGCAGCCCTGAAGCGAGTTCGATAGTCGCGATTCGACTGTACAGTGATCCTTTCCGCCAACGAATTCCTAATTACAACAAAAATCTAAATAAGGGGAGATCCTTTGAAAGCACAGAAAACAAAGCAAATACTAAAAATCGCAGACTCGGTTTAATTGAGTCTGTTCATGAGCAATACTGAAATATGCAACAGTGCTCACGCCCCCTAGCACCGGCTTAAGCGGAATTCAACTTTCAACTGTAAATGCGCCGAAATCAATGATTCCAAAGGACCAGAAAGTATAACAACACTGAGAATGAAGTACGGGGCGACTTTTTACAGCCGCCACACAAGCACTTAACATCTGCTGTTGTGAATTATAACTCTTGCCGCTGTTCCCAGAACAAGACAGTTATGTCTTACTCTTTCACTGCTGAAATATCGTCACTTAAAATTGTCGTCTGCTGGTTTTCTCAAAGTTACATACTGGAAATTCTGATAGAAGAAACAAAATGAAGTGTGGCAACAGTTTGGATTCAGACCAAACGCCGCGTAACGCGGCGTCTGATCTTGATTCAATATGTTTGCAAGTGTAAGCCGCACACACTATTTGTCTCCCAATGGATGCCGTTGTAGAGGGGGAGCACTGTGCTTCCAAAAACTTGAGTACCCGTTAAGGCAGTCAACATAAGCTGAATTTAATATACTTACGACGTACAGATAGACAGCTTGTTCGTTGGCTTGATTGACTTGAGGGTCATAAACCTATAGGTTGTCGAGGAAAATTGGTTTTACGCCAAAGCAAATCTTACACCCCGAGAAAATTTAATAACCTATTCAAAAGAATCTGTCATGATGTGATAAATAATGTAAATATATTGTCACTCGTACACACAGGTTATGCGTATGTTTAAAATAAATGTCAAACTGGAACTATTTACTCCATTAACCCTTTGAACCCTAGTCCCGCATATAGGCGTCCTTTTCAAACAGTGTACATGTGAATAGTACACTTGTCCTGTGCAAACAGTGAAGACCCAGATCAGAGGGCTCCGAAAGGAGCCCTCTGATCAGGGTCTTCACTGTTTGTCATAAGGCCAAAAATGGACAAAAACAACCCTTAAAAGCCAGAAATAGACTAGACTAAAATCGAAACTGGAATTGTCCATTTAAAGTTTCAGGGAGGAAAGAGTTAAACTATAAATGTTCAATTTCCAATTCAGTCTACTTTATTTGTTACTTGTTGATGTTTATTCTGACAGAATATTGAAAAATGACAACGAGTGAAGAACCAGATCAAATTGCTTAAGAATCCGTCTGACTGAGGGCAGTCACTGTTTATCATTTTGCAATGTATAGGAAAATGTTGATGATCAGTTGTGTTTTACGGCGCTGCGACACAAAATAGGTCATATAACGCCGATGAATAATGAGGGATGATGAGATGAGATGATATGATTTCAGGAAGATGGTTTCGGCTAATCCCATTCGTTGCTGAGCAGCGTATGGGATCAAAACCACCAACCTGCCTTCCTTTTAGTTCTTTGCAGAGGGGATGATCTCGGTCTAGTAAACAGCAAACATTCCCTATGACAATTTAGCTCCAGAAATGTATAGGAAAAATAGCTGTAAATAGTAAAGAATAGACTTGACTTATTTGGAAACTGGAAAAGTCTATTATAAGTTTCAAGGATCAAGCGATTTAAGTGCATGTACATCACTGGTTTTAGCTAGTTGTTTAGATGGGATCCGTTTCAGCTACAGGCTACACTAGTCTGTCACACTTTATTAAAATGTATACAGTGACCTGTTGGTTGGGTAATTTTTGCCACCAGAGGTGATAACCATTTAAACAATTAAGAACTGGCACATTTGTAAGTCACTTGTCAAACTGTATAATGAAGGGTATTTTGTATTGACAGACCCATTTTACAGGTAAAATCCTGTACAGGGACCTAAATATGATTTTGTCTTATCCAATAATTCGTTATATCCATTTCATCTTATAACCCTTTACCCAGTAGTCTGTCTCTAGTTTTCCAGGCAGGTTACTACCTAAAGCAGGTTGAAAGTAAAGCAGAATGTGCCTTAAGGCACATTCTGCTTTTCTTTCAACCTGCTTTAGGCTACCATCTGATAGGTTTTAGAAGATATTTAAGTTAAAGTTCATGTTCATGACTATAAATTGGAACTATTTTCTTCAATGGAGGAATGTTTGGAATGCGCTAAAAGGCGCTTCTATTGGGGGAAATTGTTAAGCAAGCAGGAGTCCATTGAAATAAAGAAGGAAACAGTCGGGGAATTGTTTTTATTTTGTAACAAGCAGTATCTCGTCTGATCCCAGTTCGTTATAAGTGAGCTTTACTGAATTTATCTCGGGTGAATAATAAAAGAATGATCGAATTGTACACACTTTGCAATGATGTATTAATACAAAAATGTTTTGAAATTGTGCAGACCTTTTCACTTGTAGAACTGTTTTTTAATATAAACTTGATGTAAATATATTGACCAATCGAGAAGCAAGAAGCCTTAAATGACATGGAACACCAAATAACCCTCCCTTTATAAATCATATAAAATCGTCTTACGTTCGGCTCTCAAACGGTCAACTTTTACAGCCTAGCGACAAGCTAGACATGTTTATCATTTCGAAGATAAATACGAAAGACTCGAGCAGGAAACGCAACACAAACAATACACCCACCTCTCAAGCAGAACACACACACAGTCATACCATAACAAACACACACACACACACGCACAATCTCATTCCTTCATCTACACACTAAATAGAAAACAACACGCAAGACAAACATAAAGCAAAGTGAATATAGGAGCCCGCCTTGGCACGGTCAGCAGCAATCAATAATTAATTATACATTAACCATTAACTAAGTACAATGGATGGATGAGTTGAGATTTACGGCACTGCGACACAAACTACATGTATGTCATATAGCGCCGATAAACAATGAGGGATCATGAGATAAGATCATTTCAGGAAGATGATTGCGGCTAATCTCATTCGCTGCAAGCAGCGCATGGGATCAAAACATCGACCTGTCTTCATTTTAGTTATTGCCAGAGTGGATAATATCGGTCTTATACAGTGGAGAATCTGTTATTCTTTCCCGTTTAAACGCAAACGCAAAGCACTAAAACGTTGAAAAGAACAACGTTTGGACAATTCTGATAATTCTTGTTTATCTTGGTGGCAAACAGTTTGGAGCCTGATCAGACGCCGGGTTACCCGGCGTCTGATCTGGCTCCAAACTGTTTGTATAATAATAGTTTTAGCGTAAACGCGTTTATTGGGAAAGAATAACAGATTCTCCACTGTAACAATAAAAGATTCCCTTTGACAATTAAACCCAAGAACTGCGGCAAAGTAGGAAGGTTTCTGGGGCAAAGTACAATGGAAACTCACAGCATGAACACTATTGTCAGGAGTTTAAATAACTGAAAAATTGGCAAAGAAAGGATGAAATTACTCAAAAAATGCTATTTGAGGCAAAACAGTTAGCACTATATCTCGGGGGAACTATTTTGATAGATTTTTGTTCTATTTGGTGTTCACTGTGAAATGTTGGGTGAACTCGATTGTTCAGTTCTATAACTGTATGGAGTGATGTCATGGACTTTTTTATTGTGAGGTTGTGGAACAGGGTTTATATTTTATGTACACTGTTCGTCTTTATAGGTGAATATAGGAGATACGAGTTAGGTTGGGCGCCCCTAAACCCAGGTTTAACACCCCATTGGTTGTTAACGGTTAATTTATAATTAATTATTGATTGCTGCTGACCGTACCAAGACGGGCTCCTATATTCACTTTGCTTTATGTTTGTCTTTCGTTTTGTTTTCTATTTAGTGTGTGAATGAGGGAATGGGATTGTACGCGCGTGTACGTGTGTGTGTGTTATGGTATGACTTTGTGTGTGTTCTGCTTGAGAGGTGGTTGTATTGTTTGTGTTGCGTTTCCTGCTCGAGTCTTTCGTATTTATTTGTCAATCGAGTAGCACCTGAATGGAACATGTCGATCACTGATTCCATGATGGCATCAGTTCAGAAAGTTCAAGACTGTGAATCGAGAACCCGGGTAATATACGCTAAACCTACAAACAAGTTGTCTTCTTTAAAGAAGAGTAATGATGAGTGGTGAAGAGGGGAGATGAGATGAGATGATTTCAGGAAGAGGGGATAATCTCGGTCTAATTAACAGAAAAAAATCCCTATGACAATTAAGCCCCAGGACTGCGGCAAAGTAGGATCGTCTCTGGGGTTCTTTACAAAAGAAGCCAGGCAAGCACAGTAGTTTTAAAGAGACTGGCAACAAGAACAGGAAACAAAACATAATAGTTTTTATGTACTTTTAATGGAAACACTTACCATGTCGTATCTGTTGACAATATTTATAAATAAATAAGTCGTAGAATATGCCTACATTGGACAGCGCATATTTTAGGTATTGGCAGAGGGGATAACCTCTGAAATAAACAGAAACACCTCCCTAGGACAATTTAACCCAAGAACCTCGACAAGGTAGGAAGGTCTCTTGGGACATATTATTTGACATTTTGACAGAAGGAATATTTCTCTAATGACGAGTGATAAACAGCTTGAATCAAGATCAGACGGCGCGTCTGATCTGGAGACAAGCTATTTTGAAATGTAAGCCGCCTTAATTTTTCCTACAATTACCTCCAAAAACACGCAATTAGTTGTCTTCCACTGGATGTTGTTGTAGAGAGGGAGCACTGTACATACCCTTTTCACGTGGATATGTGTTTCTCCGTGTTGAAAGCATGGAAAATAACGATTCAATACGGAGCTTTACCTATCACCTCTAAAATCTAATGCAAACTATTTTATCTGTGCCAAAGGTTAGCTCCGCCTTGTCAGGTAAAAAAGGCCTGTACAGCATGTCAATCTAAAGCCCGACATTAGCATAAACGGTTCTGTTGCTCAGCCTGCGGTTGTTAGTCGGGCTTGCGGTGCTAAGCACACAGTAACAATGCGTTTGCACATACGCCAGCCATCGTGGGCTCTCGTGCTACGGCCACTATGGATTGCTGCGGGCATGCTACTCGGGATCCAGATTTGCTACGGTGAAGTCACATGGAGTACGTATATCAAACAGAAGAGCACTCGTTTGGCAGTTTTCTATGGCGAGATGCGGGGTGCCACGGACACAGAGCTCAAGTGCTGTGTTACATGCCGATCGGAAAAGGCCTGCAATAGCGTGAGCTATAACCCAAGCTCTAAGGAATGCAAACTGTCCAGCGTTATACTGGCGGAGGTTGGTTCAAACAGCGACAAACATGATGAGTGGGTCACTTTTAGTAAAGGTGGTAAGCAGTACATTGTTGTATATATATATTCCCATTCGTAATACACTATACAATGTATTTTCTGTTTGAATATGGCAATGCACTATCCCTATTTACTGGCTAGAATATTTCATTACTGATAACAATTTAGTTCAACTTAGTTCATTATTTGTCCATTAAACAGAACATTTAACTTGAAAAAGCAAAGAGTGCAGGCCCTGGTGAGACGTCTGATACAAGTGGTTCCTAACTGCATAACACAAATAACACACAAAGCTCCCGCATAAGCTTTCTGCGTTATCTTTGTTTTTGGTTTATGTCTTTCCATACTAATAAGACTGCAATTATTAGCTACTTGCGTTTATGTTTGAGAAAAATAGTATTTTAATTTACATAATTTCGATTGTTTATATATTTCGGCCAATTTCAGTATGGGGAAAGGTTCACTACATATGTTTTTGAAAATGAGTACATTTAGAAGATCGGCGATTTTAACAAAGTAGAAGAGCTCTGTATTAAATAGATTTGCAAAGGATTTTGACTTAAATTTATTCAAAATAAAAGTGGTGCAGGGCTCCAGATAAGGTGGGTATTTCAAAAACTAAAATCTTTATTTCTGCATTAAACCCTATGGTGTCCTACTCATGAGAATCGTCTCTTCGAGACGATTCTAATGAGTAGTCACACCATAGAATTCGGTGCTTAAATGAGTGAGAAAATGTTGGTTTTGTTGAGTTTACTCCTTCTTATCTGGAGCCCCGGTGGTGTGTTGTTTATATCGAATTCAACTAACTCTTGCACTTTAACCTTAAAGCGACTCGCAACCAGATGGTTTTTATGCAAAAAAGAGAAAATATTCAAATAAAACCATTATCGTGCATCTGGCATTAGAAAAGTATGATCAGTCTTAAAACATCCTTAAGAAAAGTCTTCAAATCTTAATATTTTAGATATTTCCCATCACTTTATCCGTTGCATCCAAAGACGCAACAGAAATTGATCAGTTAATCAGTATGTTAAGGAAAATACTGTGTTATTTCAGAGCCAGGATGATATATTGTGCGTTAGAATTGATGGGCGACCATTGTCTTTACAGAATGACTTGTTAATTGTATTGTGTTACGTTATACCATCTGAGTCCAGTAGACAAGCCTTTATTGATATGAATACGTTTGATAGATTGTGCGACTGAGCCCCGGTGGTGTGTTGTTTATATCGAATTCAACTAACTCTTGCACTTTAACCTTAAAGCGACTCGCAACCAGATTGTTTTTATGCAAAAAAGAGAAAATATTCAAATAAAACCATTATCGTGCATCTGGCATTAGAAAAGTATGATCAGTCTAAAAACATCCTTAAGAAAAGTCTTCAAATCTTAATATTTTAGATATTTCCCATCACTTTATCCGTTGCATCCAAAGACGCAACATATATTGATCAGTTAATCAGTATGTTAAGGACAATACTGTGTTATTTCAGAGCCAGGATGATATATTGTGCGTTAGAATTGATGGGCGACCATTGTCTTTACAGAATGACTTGTTAATTGTATTGTGTTACGTTATACCATCTGAGTCCAGTAGACAGGCCTTTATTGATATGAATACGTTTGATAGATTGTGCGACTTTTATACAGAAGAGCCTTCTAAAATCGACACTGAATTAAACTTTGTGCTTTTTGGAGATATGAATAGTCGTACCGCTGAATATGCAGATTATGTTACTGATAATATTAATAGGCACACAAACTTTTTACCTGATGATTATATTGTAGATGCTGAACTAAAGAGATATTCACAAGATAAAGGCAGAGTTAATGCAAATGGTCATAACTTTTTACAACTATGTCAACAGTTAGGGCTTAGAATATTTAATGGACGGGTTGGATCGGACAAAGGGGTGGGAAAATTTACTTATGTGGGCAGTCAAGGTAGTTCCGTTGTTGATTAAATTGTAGGTAGTGTGAATATTATGCAACATGTTAAGTCTTTCGATGTTTCAGACCAAAATATCATGTCTGATCACTGTTTAATTTCATGTGTTTTTGAATTTGAAAAGGATTTGCTTATTAGTGATTATGTTGAAAATACTTAATGTGAGCGGGTTAAACACAAGTATACATGGAAACCAGAGTTAAACGATCAGTTTATTGGAAGGTTATTATCCCCATGCCTAAAGGCAGAGGGATACTGTTTTAGGTCTGTCCGTCCGGCCGTCCGTGTGTGCGTCCGTCACGTTTTTAGGTCTGTCCGTCCGTCCGTGTGTGCGTCCGTCACGTTTTGCGTCCGCAACTATATCTCCGAAATCGATAAACAGATTTGGATGAAACTTGGTATACTTATTTGTCATCATAAAAGCACCGTGGGAAATTAAATTTTTTTCAGAAAATTATAGGAATTTATGAGTTATCTGCCCTTTTTATGTTAAAAATGCCATATTTAACAGTTTGTACACTCTAGCACTACAGTATTCAACATATTTTGTTTATACTTGCACACAATGTCTATAAGTACAAGTTCTTGCAGGTGTGCAATTATTGTAAAAAAAGGATACTTATGACAAGAGTTATCTGCCCTTGATGTACTTAGAAATGCTAGAAAATGCTTTATTTTGGTATTGTTTACATACTAGAGCCTATAAATATGCATGGATTTTTTAAAAAACTTTCTTGAATTATGTATGGCTATTAGTTTTCAAATGAATTTGATTATTATTGAAAACGGAGAAATTAGTCATGAGTTATCTGCCCTTGATAAGTAAAAAAAGCCATATTTAACTGTTTTTACTCTTTGGCAACTACAATTATGAATGGATTTAAATGATACTTGCACATGATGTCTATAAGTAAAAGTTCTTGAAGGTGTGCAATTATTGGCAAAAAAGGATACTTGTGGCAAGAGTTATCTGCCCTTGATGTACTTTGAAATGCTAGAAAATGCTTTATTTTAATATTGTTTACATCCTAGTATCTATAAATATGCATGGATTTTGATAAAAAAAATTCTTAAACTATGTATGGCTATTAGTTTTCAAATAATTGTTATCATTCTTTAAAACGGAGAAACTAGTCAACATTTATCTGCCCATGATGAGTTAAAAAACCCATATTTAACAGTTTTTACCATCTAGAAACTACAGTCTTTAATGGATTTTGATTTAACTTACACATGATGTATATAAATATAAGGGTTGCAATTATTGTCAAAATAGGATACTTTGTGGCAAGAGTTATCTGCCCTTTATGTACTTAGTAATGCTCAACATGGCTTTATTGTTTACATGTTATTGTGTACGAATGTGAATGGATTTTGAAAAAAAATTAAATCATATATGGCTATTATTTATAGAATGAGTTCAATTATTATCGAAAATGTGCAAATTAGTCAAGAATACTCTGCCCTTGATGAGTTGAAAATGTGTTTACACTCTGGTAAATTCTACAGTTCTGAATTTTTCTTAATAAAACTTGCACACAATTAAAAGTTCTTGAAAGTGTTTAATTACTGTTGAATTTGAATCAAGAGTTACCTGCCCCTGTCATACTTAGATTTATAATGCTACAAACGGCTTTATTTTTTGTATTGTTTAGGCTTTAAAATGTACAACATTGAATGGATTTTATAAAACTTTGTAAAAAGCTTTTGAATGTTGATCTTTAAAGACAGGTGATCACCATTTGCCCCTTCCTCCCACAATAAAGTTTGCCACTTTCTTCTGGACAATCGCTGCGGCAGGGGATATCAGCTCTAAGGTGCTTGTCTGACCCAGACATTGAACAAAAATTGAAAACATTACAGGAATCCATATGTAAAGCTAAGGATAAACATGATATTGACCATTGTATTGATACGCTTGGAAATGTCATAGATGAAGTAGCTTCTCCTTTGTTTAAACATAATTTAAAGTATTAGCCCAAGCAATGAATGACTTATGTTAGACAAAAATCTTAACAAAGGTTTTTCAGCTGCAATGGGTCCAGGGATGGTACACTGCAAACCAAAAAAAATCCCATCGAAATCCACCCATGGCAACACCTCGTTTTGGGCCAAAATCCAAGATGGCCGCCATTATACAAGGCGTAATTCTCATATTGACGTAGTATTGAAAGTAAGTGAGCTAGAAATACAATTAAGGTGTCTTTCCCCACTGAATGTTTGATGCCAATTCGTTTGGTGATATAATAAAAAACATGAGAGGTCAAGGTCATACCTTAAAGGTCAATGTCAAGGTAAAATTTGGTAAAAAAGTCAAATTTGTAATACATTTATCTGTTTTCTTACTCTTTCAGTCTAGAGAAATTACTAATTATCCAGTTAGCAATAAGCACATGTCTATTCACAAGTATCATGCATTTAAATCATGCCTTACTGACAAGACTAATGTAAAAAGTGGTTACAATTCGCTCATATATCCTTGATTCTCATACATCAGATCCTTCCCATATTTGCAGAAGCCTCGCATAGTATTGGAAGTTAGTGAGCTAGAAATACAATTAAGGTGTCTTTTCCAACTAAATATAGGATGACCATTAGTTTGGTGATATAATAAAAAACATGAGAGGTCAAGGTCATACTGTAAAGGTCAATTTCAAGTTAAAATTTGGTAAAAAAGTCAAATTTGTAATACATTTATCTGTTTTCTTACTATTTCAGTCGAGAGAAATTACTAATTATCCAGTTAGCAATAAGCACATGTGTATTCACAAGTATCATGCATTTAAGTCATGCCTTACTGACAAGACTAATGTAAAAAGTGGTTACGGTTCGCTTATATATCCTTGATTCTCATACATCAGATCTTTCCCGTATTTCCAGAAGCCTCGCAAAACGCTTGATCTATCGCGTGGGATCTGCTGACGTCATCGTATAAACCAGTTCCGATTTAGTATTAGATGTGGGCAGCAACACAGCAGAAAAACTGCAGAACAAACTTGGAATTATAGTGAAACTTTGAAGACAATTATATTTTCAAAAAACGAATACCAAAATTGATCATGTACCTTATTTTTGTAATGTCCCTTTGTAAAACAATTTCGAATAACACATTTTCCAATATAAACTCTAGATGTTTAATACGTGTAGCGAGTTTCTGGAAATTATCAATTCACATGCAACTTATAAATTTGACCCGATTGTGTTCAATCGCCTTTGTTAAGTTTAAACATTTTATTTCCAAAATTTCAACATGGAAATGGGGTTGGGCCACAAGTTCCAAAAACAGTAGTTACGGCCCTTCCCCTAGTTACGGCCCTTCGCCTTTGTTAACTGGATAATGATGTCAGTGTTTTGGTTTTATGAGAATTTTCAGTGCAGCTCCCACTTACATTTAAATTGATTATCTTTATGATCAATTTTCGCTATGGGTTCTGGTTATACGAATGCAGAGGATTTTGTCTTATTGATACATATGTACAAGATAAATTAACTGAAAAATCAGTGGTATGAGGGCATAATGATTAATGATGTTTGTTTCTTCCATATTAATCAAAAGGTAGTGTGGAGGAGATTTAGTCTTTGGTCTCACTTTCACTTCAACATCTTTCAAACTCAATCCCTTATTATGTCATCATCAGCAGCAAGGTCGTCACAATCGTGACTTCCTGAGGGCGTTCCGTTGAAACATGTGATGCCCCTGTACTGAACACACACTGGTGAACACAACAATTCATTTTTGAAACACATGCAAGGTCTTCTTGTTGCTACCACTGCATTTGCAGCGTACATTGGATAATAGCCTTTCTGGGGCTGCTGGTCTGGTCATCTTAATAGGTACAAGGCCACTTGATGTTTTTGTCTAACCCCACTGCTCTGGTGGAATATCATTGCTTCGCCAAGCCTGGACCTGATGATATCCATGCCGACTGTGGAATGCGGTTGCATCCTTTGTTGAGGGAAGCCCTTCTGTAGGCACAAACCCTGCAGAAGTTGCCAGGTTATGCTGTAACTTTGCCATCCTAGTCTCATTTAGGTTTGTAGCTGTACTTGTACTACCATAGATCACGAGCATATCATGCTTTCCAGATGTTTCAATCTCCTCTTTCGATGCCGAATCAGACATAAAGATAGATGATGACCTTACTTCTGCTTTGTTCTTTGTCAGTACAGTAACTTTTCCTATTCCATATGATCTTGATTGAACATCACAGCCACTAAATAGACATGTAAAGCACATGACAGACGTACAGGGGTCATGTTTCCTCTTCAAAGTGTTGGTGCAAACAGTCTGCGTTGCTGTCACCATGTAAAGACTTTCACTCCGGTCTGTGACATCAGCATGATACACAAGAAGCTGAAAAACATCAGAATCTTCGACAACGACAGCTGTTGATTTTTTGTAGTTGCTGAAGCACATGTGAGTGTACATAATTACGGCAAGGAATGCTTTTTATGCCTATGGTAAGACGCATATCTGCAGACACTGACACTGTAGCACCCACTTCACTTCCTTTCCTGCACCTTTGGGCTTCTTTTTTTGTGCTGGGAGTCGTGGTACCCATAATACACAACTAATGCACTCCCAAAACCTTCATGTACATGGTGGGTATACATCGCACACATCTCAGCATAGTGTGCATGCTAAGGCCACGAAAACATGTGTAGCAGTCCTCCTCCATCAATGACATACTGAAAGCTCATGTCAACCATTTCTGTGGTGATGCTTGTAGGGACAAGCTTCAGAAGATGGTGTATGAATTCTGCTATGTCTCCAGTCTGCATGCACATGCCATTCCTACTTAACTGTATTGTTTAATACTGGATAGATATTAATTCAGCTGCGTCTAATGGAGACATGCCTATCAGATCAGGGATGGGAAGTGTTAAACAACTGCAGATGTTGATATTATGTTTAGCGCACTGTCAATGAGGATGTTGCCACGCACTGCATGAGCGACTGCTTCATCACTCAGCATCTGGTTGACAGATCATTTAGAGCTTACATCTCCTTCAGGCCGGAAGACCCGATCGTGCCAAGCAGGTTCATCTCACGATGAAAATCGCCATTAAGCTGCACAACCTCTTGTAAATTACTAGACATTGGTTGGTCTTCAATTACCATAAATGCGATCCAGTACAATGGCTGATCGAATGCTATGAATGGAGCCACGCCCTGTTTCCTTGCTATTTAGGATAAATACTAGACGGTTGATCTGACACACGTTGGAGTCAAGTCTATCATTGGTAGGAATACTTGCGACATTTTTCCTCGGTTCACCACTCAGCATGCAATGATTGCATATACCCGAACTACAGCGGTCGCGGTTGAGACACATGCATGGACACTTGTCATAGGATGTCCAGCTTATTTTTTTGTACAGCTGAAGTGAATATATGATCATTTGGGTACTTGATAGTTGCAAGTACTGACTTTGGGTCCTTTTAGAATATGATATTCTGCTGCCCAATCTTCCTGATATAATCAAGTGTAACACTACCTCTTGTTAGTTGCTTGTAGCCTGGTCTGGCAGGTGTGACGGCACAGACATTACTACATTGTATTCAAAGCAGTTATAATGTCATTCAATTACAAAATATTCATTTTCGTACACTAACAGAGTAATATACATTTGATTAAATCTCTCATACAATCAGGGGCCTCCGTGGCCTAGTGGTATAGTCATGTTGACTTACATCACTAAGCTCCTCACCGCTGTGAGTTCGAATCCCAGTCTGGTTGCTCAGATTTTTCATGTGGGGAAGCCTTCCAGCTGGCTTGCGGAAGGTCGGTGGTTCTACCCAATTGCCGATTTGTGCCTGAATCAGTGCATAAAATGGTTCCGGGGTCTGCCTCCACCTGGTATAAGCTGGACGTTGCGATATGATTGAAATACTGTTGCAAGCGAAGTAAAATTATAACAAATCAAATCAAATCTCATGAAATCAATCAACTTTTACCATTTTTTTTTTACAAATATGACCTTGAAAATGATCTTTAAGGTATGACTTTGACCTCTGGTGACTTCTTTAATATCACCAAACTAATGGCCATCCTATATTTCGTTAAAAAAGACACCATAATTGTATTTCTAGCTCACTTACTTCCAATACTATGTGAGGCTTCTGGAAATATAGGAAGGATCTGATGTATGCGAATCAAGGATATATAAGTAAATTGTAACCACTTTTTACATTAATCTTGTCAGTAAAGCATGATTTAAATGCATGATACTTGTGAAAACACATGTGCTTATTGCTAACTGGATAAATAGTAGTTTCTTGAGACTGAAAGAGTAAGAAAACAGATACATGTATTACAAATTTGACTTTTTTTTATCAAATTATACCTTGAAATTGACCTTTAAAGTATGACCTTGACCTCTCATGGTTTTTATTATATTATCAAACTAATGGTCATCCTATATTTAGTTGGAAAAGACACCTAAAATGTATTTCTAACTCACTAACTTCCAATACTATGCGAGGCTTCTGGAAATATGGGAAGGATATGATGTATGAGAATCAAGGGCATCCAACATTTAGTGGGAAAAGACACCTTAATTGTATTTCTAGCTCACTTACTTCCAATACTACGTCAATATGAGAATTACGCCTTGTATAATGGCGGCCATCTTGGATTTTGGCCCAAAACGAGGTGTTGCCAAGGGTGGATTTTTTTTGGTATGCAGTGTACCATCCCTGGACCAATTGCAGTTGAAAAACCTTTAAGATTTTTGTCCAACCTCCAATGGAAAAATTGTTTCATTGCTTGGACTATATGGGGATTGTTCAAAAGGTACTACGTATGACTCGGATGAAGGAAAATCAAACATTAAATGGTACGATGAACGTTGCAAAAATAAAAGAAGCATTTTCTCAAGGGCCTTGGATAAATACCGGTTAAACAAGAGTGATGAAAACAGAAAAGCATTAGTCAGTGCTAGGTCAGATTATATAACACAAATTAGAAAATGCAAATATTTTTATGACAAAACACAAACTGACAAACTGTTGTCGGCAAGGAGTTAAAATGCAAAACTTTATTGGAAAATGCTAAAACAGTGTTCAGGTATTCGAGACCCTGATGTTCAACTTAATACCTTTGAACAGTATTTTAAAGCAGTCAACAACCCGGAGAACCCGTTTTTTACGCCAGATGAGGATATTGTCCATTTTATCGAAACATATGAAAGGGGGGAATTTGAAATTGTGTTTGATGATTTAAATGTTTACATATCAAAAGAGGAACTCATTAAGGCTATACATCAGCTAAAATTAGACCGATCCGGTGGTCCAGACATGTACATTAATGAGTTTTTCAAAGCTGGCAAAGATTTGCTATCATCTGTGTTATTAGAGTTTTGCTAGGGCTTGTACCTCTGTTGAGGACTTCCACATTCGTAATAAAACTATTACTGAAAAGCTTCTTAAACAGGGGTACAGATTTCATAAACTTCGTAAAACATTTTCTAAATTCTTTTATAGAAATCTTCCTCTCATTAGAAAGTATAAATGTAAGTTAAAGTCTTTTCTGCGGCAAGGTATTTCACATCCGGAGTTTTATGGTGATGTGATTTACAGACTTCGTACGATTCTTGGACATATGCATTTTCAAAACCTATTTGTGAAACGTATTAGATTTTTCCTCAAAAAAGATTATGATCCAACTATATTGCTGCGCACTTCACGTTTGGTTATCGATCAATCTACAATTGATAACTATGCTTTCCTCTTTGGTTGTGCGACGACAGACAGGGCTTAGCACTACATGATGATGTATCTCTAAAGCCGTCCTTAACCGGGGGAGTTATGTCGGATTTTCGTGCTTTGGGTTTTTTCTCCCTCTCTGTCGTAACTTAAACCCTCCCATGTCTTACAGTTACTCGTGACTACAGACTATTCGCTTGAGTACAATTTGACCGTTGCCATAGTGGGTTATTTTTAACACGGGCTTGAATGTTTAATTCTTTCCCGTGTTACTAATAATCCTGTCAGAGAATTTTGTTAGATGTTTTACATGTATTTACTTACTGTGCTGGCGGTCTTTTTGATTGTAAGGTTGTGGAACAGGGTTTATATTTTATGTACACTGTTCGTCGTTATAGGTGAATATAGGAGATAAGTGTGAGGTTGGGCGCCCCTAAACCCAGGTTTAACCCCCAGTGGTTGTTGATAGTTAATTAATTTATAATTGATTGTTGATTGCTACTGACCGTACCAAGGCGGGCTCCTATGTTCACTTAGCTTTATGTTTGTCTTGCGTGTTGTTTTCTATTTAGTGTGCAGATGAAGGAATGGTATTGCGTGTGTGTGTGTGTGTGCGTGGTTGTGTGTGTGTTTGTTATGATATGGCTGTGTGTGTGTTCTGCTTTAGAGATGGGTGTATTGTTTGTGTTTCCTGCTTGAGTCTTCTTTCGTATTTATTTGTTCAATAAAGCATTTAACGATGGTTATTTCCCAGAAGAGTGGTCTGAGGGTTATGTTATACCTCTGCACAAAAAAGGTCCTTTAAATGATGCTGGAAACTATCGCGGGATTAAACTTTTAAGTTCTCTTGAAAAATTATTTACTAGGGTTTGAACAACAGATTAACTAGCTGGGCAGAAAGCTGTGGTGTATACATTGAAGCCCAAAGAGGGTTTAGAGCAAACATGGGAACTGTTGACAATATCTTTGTATTACATGGGTTAATTACACACTTTATCAATCTTAACGAAAAGCTCTTTTGTGCATTTGTCGACTTTACAAAAGCTTTCGACTATGTGGTTCGGGAAAAACTCTGGTATAAATTGGTTAACATTGGATTAAGGGTAAAGATTTTTAACATTATACACTCTATGTATGAAAGTTTAAAGTCAAGAGTTAAGTGTCGTAATATGCTAAGTGATGAATATCAATGTACTCTTGGTGTAAGACAGGGTGAATGTCTTTCTCCTTTTTTATTTGCTATGTATTTGAATGATATTGATACATTTACGAGAAATGGAATTGAAGGTCTAGATGTAGACATGTTCAAATTATTCCTTATTCTATATGCTGATGACATAGTCATATTTGCTAAGTCTAGTGATGAGTTACAGAAAAGTATTGATGCCATGCTTGAATATTGTAATAGATGGAAACTTGTGGTAAATACGTCAAAAACAAAAACTATGATGTTTAAGAAAGGGGGCCAAATTCCGGGTGATTTAAGTTTTATGTATGATGGAAAAATTATTGATATAGTCAATAAATTTTCCTACTTAGGAATTTATTTCACACCTGGTGGATCTTTTTTGAAAGCCCAAACGTCGCTTGCAGGGCAGGCTCTTAAAGCAATTTTTAAAATGAATAAATACTTACACAAGTTTACTTCTATGTCAGTGAAACATAGAATTGAACTCTTTGATAAGCTTGTGTTACCAATTTTGAACTATGGATCTGAGGTTTGGGGTTTCCATAATGGTGATTCTATTGAAAGAATTCATACACAGTTTTGTAAGAAACTTTTAGGAGTGAAGAAGTCGACACAAAATGATTTTATTTATGGCGAACTTGGCAGGAAGAAACTTATTTGTGGAAGATATTTTAACAATATTAGATATTGGTTCAAAATACTTAGTACAAGTGATGCTAAATATGTTCGAAAAGTGTATAATATGATGTTAAAAGATGTGAATGAACACCCAACGAAAAAGAATTGGGTATCGCTTCTGCGTGATCTGCTTTGTCAGTTGGGTTTTAATAATGTTTGGTTAGCTCAAGGCGTAGCTAACCAAAATGCATTTTTAGCAATAGTTAAGAGACGGATTCATGATGTTTTTATGCAAGGCTGGGAAAATAGTTTAAATGAATCGAGTAGAGCGTGGTTTTACAATAATTTCCGTAAGTTTGAAATCAGCCATATTTGTATGTTTGCAATATTACTAAATTTAGAATTGCACTCACTAAACTGAGAGGTTCATCACATAGACTTGAAATTAAGATGGGTAGATAGATAGATAGATAGAGAGAGAGAGAGAGAGAGAGAGAGAGAGAGAGGTTGGCACAAACCTAACCCAACACCTAGAAATGATCGAAAATGCTTGAATTGTAACACTCTGGAGTACGAATATCATTTTGTTATGGAATGTGGTTTGTACAAACAGTTAAGAAAACAGTATATAAAGAAGTTCTTTTGGTGTAGACCCAATATGCAAAAATTTGTACTATTACTCAATTCAACACATTTTCAAGAAGTAAAAAGTCTAGCTATGTTTGTTGAAAAAGCTTTTGCCTTGAAATCAGCAGCTTATATTAATGTCATATAAGTGTATTTATGGTGAATGTTGCTTCATGTTGTTAGAAACGTCCAAATATGTTAATTCATTGAACGTTTAAAATCTGAAAATGCAAATACCCTTAGAAACTTAGCCTAATTTATCTATAAGGGGTTTGAAATAAGGAACAGTACTAACTGTACTGTACTGTCCTTCTCTCCTTAAAGCATTCTGCTTTACTTTCAGCAGTCTTAATTAGCATTTAATGACTTTGATTTATATACTACCTGTGGAACAGTTGCTGTGTTTTAGCTCATTTCTAGTCTTGAAACCTGGATATAACATGAAGCCGATTGAAAGTAAACCATAATGAGCTTTAGGGTGCATTCTGCTTTACTTTTAGTTAGCTATATGATTCTAATACTGTATTAATATTTGATGTATAAACTAAGAAATAGTTACTGTAATTTAGCTTGTTCCTGGTGTTGAACACAAGTTTGTGCTTGAAGTGGACTGAAAGTTAAGTAGAATGAGCTTTCAGTGCATTCTGATTTACTTTCAGCCAGCTTTTAAAGCTTTTATAAGCTTTTAAGCTACTATCATTAAAATGAATATAATTTATATACCACCGAATTGTTACTGAATATTTAGCCTGTTTCTAATCTTTAAAGACAGGTTATCACTTAAAGGGACTCGCAACCGGATGGTGTACTTGTCAAAATAAAATAAAATACTCAAATAAAAGCAAATGTGTGGCATTATTTGGCTTCTGACATTAAAAAAATATGATCAGTCCAAAAAAGTCAATAACATGAAGCCGATTGAAAGTAAACCATAATGAGCTTTAGGGTGCATTCTGCTTTACTTTTAGTTAGCTATATGATTCTAATACTGTATTAATATTTGATGTATAAACTAAGAAATAGTTACTGTAATTTAGCTTGTTCCTGGTGTTGAACACAAGTTTGTGCTTGAAGTGGACTGAAAGTTAAGTAGAATGAGCTTTCAGTGCATTCTGATTTACTTTCAGCCAGCTTTTAAAGCTTTTATAAGCTTTTAAGCTACTATCATTAAAATGAATATAATTTATATACCACCGAATTGTTACTGAATATTTAGCCTGTTTCTAATCTTTAAAGACAGGTTATCACTTAAAGGGACTCGCAACCGGATGGTGTACTTGTCAAAATAAAATAAAATACTCAAATAAAAGCAAATGTGTGGCATTATTTGGCTTCTGACATTAAAAAAATATGATCAGTCCAAAAAAAGTCTCAAGAATCGTCACCGAATCTTAGATTTTTAGATATTTTCCATCGTTTTTCTATACCGACTAGTAGACGGTATAGTTGTTGTTGTTGCTTCTCTACACGGGCTCAGACATAAACACGAGCCGAATTACGAAGTTGTATGCACTTTCGATCGCTACACATTGAAATACGTTAAATCGATCCGAGATAAACGGATAGTTCCGTGGTCCATTGGTCTAAGCGGTTTCCCCTATTTTGCCTTCTGTCCGTCAATGCCGGACCCCGGGTTCGAATCCCACCAGAGACCAATATTTTTTTTTTATTGAAATACATTTTTTAAACAGAATTTCTTATCCTAAACTAATTCTTTACCATTTATTTAAGCGTTTGACACATATTTACAAATTACTATTTTTAATGCACCATCTGGTTGCGAGTCGCTTTAAAGTGGGGCGCAGAATGCGCCTATTAGAAGATGCATTTTGCCTTACTTTTCAGTCAGTTTTAAGCTTAAAACTGAGTTAACTCTGTATTTACTTTGATATATATTCTACAGAATAATTACTGTATATAAATCTGATTATAGCCAAGAGCTTATAAAACAGGTTACCACTTGAGATTGATTGAAGGTAAAGCAGAATGCGCCTAAAGGAGCATTCTGCTTTAATACCTTCAGTCAGTCTAAAGGAAATAAATATTCTCTGTATTAAAATTCTGGTATTTTAGTCAAGTTCTAGATTAGGACAGTTAAAGGGAGATAACAGTGTACACATAGAACAGAATATATTCTTAACTTACTGGGTTATCTCCCTTTCCTTTGTGAAATCTTAAGTACATAATTATCTACTGTGTATATCCTGATTGCTGTGACTATATAATTATGATAAATATGTTTTCTTGCATGTGAAGTGGATGGCAAATTGTCTTATTCCCGAAATAAAACATATAGTAATTGATGTTTAAATGACATCTGCTAACTTTTTGTGGAACTCAAGTCACAACTTGGTAGCATTTGATTTTAAACACTTTTTTTAACATCTTGTGTCATATGTAGATGTCTTGATTTAATCATATGGTTATAGCAACCTTCTCCATAAATGTACATGTTTCAATAGTTACAGTTTATTATTTTATATGTTTGTTAAATTAGTTAAACTGTAAATATGTTTTGTTGTATACACATGTATACTGCCTCATGGGCCAACGGCCGAATGGTTTTGAATAAAAAGAATCTTATCTTATCTAATCTTATAAATCACTAATATCGATCAATTTTTGTTATTTACATGTATCCAGCAATATAGTCACTAAGTATATGCAATACTTACTTAAATAGTTTATAAAATGAAACTATTCTTGTAAATATACAGGGTGTTCTTGGTAGCCTTTCACACTAATTGCAACTTAAAAAAATACAAAAAGATATTCTTTGAAAGATATAAAAAAACCTGCTTTTTACAAATGTATATCCTAATATTTATAGTCGAAACTCGACACTTGGAAATCACTATAGCTCGAACATGCATATATTTCAAAGCTAAACGCGACTTAGCTTATGTTTGAATTAAACGAGATTAAAGTATCGAACTTAAACTTCTGAAATACTCGTTAGGTCGATTTAAGCGAGTTCGAAGTATCGAGTGTTTATTGTTTTTACAATTGACACAATATTATTATTTACATACATTTTATTTTCATACAATGGCTTAGAACAAATAGCCTATGTGTAACGCAGATGTATAAAAATACAAATGTCGATTGATATAACTACAGAAAATGTCACCTTATACATATCAAAGATATGTAACTCTTTATTTGTTAGCCATATTGTTACATATAAGGCGGTCCTCCCTTAAAGCTTCAATAGTTTCCGTATACAGGTACGTACTTATGGCTCTTGTAAACCAAACTAAATACATATCCTAGATGTTTCACGGGGGTTTATATGTTAGATACTGTTTGAATATAATAACAAAATAATATTTTTACTGTCTCAGAACTTAATTGAACTTAATGTTTCCGAAATGAAACGGCTGATTCACTGTTTTGAGAATCGATGCAGGCAGTCATTAACACTTTGAACCCTAAAAAGGCATATGTGCGTTCTTTGCAAACCGTACACCTGAAAAAGAACAAACGTATCACGTACAAACTAAATACCAAGACCAGAGGTCTTCTGAAGGAACCCTTTGTTCGGACTTTTACTGTTTGTTATACTGCAATATATTTCCAACTAATTTCAGCTAATCTCAATCGTTGCATAGCAGCACATAAACAACCGACATGCATTTCGTTTAGTTCTGGGCAGAGAGCATGCCTTCCTTTTAATTTTTCTGAAGAGAGGATGATCTGAGTATAATAAGAAAATATTGCCAAGGGCAACTAAGCCCCAGAACCACTCAGGAAATGCTCTGGAAAAAAGAATAAGAATGAACACACTTGATTTGTTTTAAACAGAGTGCATGGCTCCTCCTAAAGCTGACGCTGCCACTGTACAGGAAGCTCTGAGGTCCGCCTTCACAGGACAACGTGCTAATTACACGTGCCATACAGACTATACTCCAGTCAAGATAGGCAGTGCTACTACATCATCGGAGCCAGTCATGACTGTTACATGCCAGGCAGACGGAACTTGGTCTAACTTGCTGTTTCAATGCACAAAAGGTAATACTCATGTTCGTGCATGTTTACAGTTGAACAAGGTTCTCGATTAAAATGTCAGCTTGATTTCCGTTTAAATATAAAGCTACTTAAGCTTTCATTAAAATGGACAAGATTAAATTAAAGTCTTCAAGTGTCCACTTAAAGTTTCAAGAAGTGAAACAATGAGAATGAACTCCGCTTAGTTCTTGGAAGAGGGGATAATCTTAATCTAATAAGAAATTATTGCCTGTGGCAATAAGCCCCAGCCTCAGAGACCTTCCTACTTTGCCGTAGTTCTGGGGCTTAATTGTCAAAGGGAATTGTTTCTGTTTATTAGACCGAGACTATTCCCTTTGCCAAGAACTAAAAGGAAGGCAGGTTGGTGGTTTTGATCCCATGCGCTGCTGGTCAACGAATGAGATTAGCCGAAATCATCATCATTTCATCTCATCACCCTCATTAATCATCGGCGCTATATGACCTATTTTGTGTCGCAGTGCCGTAAAACCCAACTCATCATCATCATCAATAAACCCCAGAACCGCGACAAGGAGGTTGGAAAGTCTCTGGGGTAGAGAATAAGAATGAACACACTTGATTTGTTTGAAACAGAGTGCATGGCCCCTCCTACTGCTGACGCTGCCAGTGTACATTTCACAGGACAACGTGCTACTTACACGTGTCATACTGGCTATGCTCCAGTCAATATTGGCAATGCTACAACATCATCGGAGCCAGTCATGACTGTTACATGCCAGGCAGACGGAACTTGGTCTGACTTGCTGTTTCAATGCACAAAAGGTAATACTCATGTTCGTGCATGTTTACAGTTGAACAAAGTTCTCGATTAAAATGTCAACTTGTTTTCCGTTAAAACATAAAGCTACTACAAAAAACGAAAAGTTAAAATGAACAAGTAAAGATTAAATTGAATACTTGAATTGTCTACTTCAAGTTCTTGGAAGAGGGGATGATCTCAGTCTAATAAGAAAACGTTGTCTATGGCCACTAAGCCCCAGAACCACGACAAGGTAGGAAGGTCTCTGGGGTAGAGAATAAGAATGAACACACTTGATTTGTTTTCAACAGGGTGCATGTCTCATCCTACTGCTGACGCTGCCAGTGTACATTTCACAGGACAACGTGCTACTTTCACGTGTCATACTGGCTATACTCCAGTCAATATTGGCAATGCTACCACATCATCGGAGCCAGTCATGACTGTTACATGCCAGGCAGACGGAACTTGGTCTGACTTGATGTTTCAATGCACAAAAGGTAATAATCATGTTCGTGCATGTTAACAGTTGAACAAAGTTCTCGATTAAAATGTCAACTTGTTTTCCGTTAAAACATACAGCTACTACACAAAACGAAAAGTTAAAATGAACGAGTAAAGATAAAATTGAATACTTGAATTGTCTACTTTAAGTTCTTGGAAGAGGGGATGATCTCAGTCTAATAAGAAAACATTGCCTATGACAACTAAGCCCCAGAACCGCGACAAGGTAGGAAGATCTCTGGGGAAAAGAATAAGAATGAACACACTTGATTTGTTTTAAACAGAGTGCATGGCTCCTCCTAAAGCTGACGCTGCTACTGTAAAGGGAGCTCGGAAATCCGCCTTCACAAGTGCTACTTACACGTGCAATCATGGCTATGCTGCAATCAAGATTGGCAGTGCATCGGCGCCAGTCATGACTGTTACATGTCAGGCAGATGGAACTTGGTCTGACTTGCTGTTTCAATGCAAAAAAGGTAATAATCGTGTTCATGCATTTTTACAGCTTCATGTTAACTCATTTACGGTCAAAGTGTCGTCTGTAATTTCACGCTTATTCAAATTTTAGGGATATTTTACTGAAGAATTACTAATTAATACGAGTGTCAAAACAGTGGATCCTGACAAGATGCTGCGTCTCAACAGGACCCACATGGTTTGACACTTATTTCAATATTTCGTAAATCAAAATATTTAGGTTTTTATGTTTCAAAAATAAAAGCAGACGACAATTGCTAAAGAATGATGATGTAATAGCAGTGAACGTGTTAAGGAACATACGTATTATCAGTGTGTAATTATTAAAGAGACTGAAACAAAGATGGTGTATTTGCAAAACCAAAATAACGTTCTCAAATAAAAGCAAGTTGTTGCATTGTCGTGCATATGGCATTACAAATATGATCGGAAGTACGCATGTATCCCCAAGACGAACCACTGTAGCTTTGAGTTTTTTTCAGAGTTTTCCCAGTGCGTTTTCTACCCCGTTGTGTACGAATGGAATAGATATTTGGTTGTAAACTTTGCTAAATACAACCCAAAAAGGTTAAAACAGACCGAAAATAGCATGTGACCACGTGAGTTTGAGCGTCAACTGAATTATGTTTTGGATTCCTCGCACCGGGTTTAGTTAATAGAAACATAGAAAAACTGACTTTGTAATCAATAATCACTGTTTATTTGTTATTACATTCAATAAGCAAATATAACTTGATAGCATAAATACAAAATGACGGTTAAATACAGTGTTGCAGCAGAATACACTTTAGACAAATATGAGATTGATGTTCGTTAAAGATTTGAATGCAGATGACAACGCTTAAGGCTGGCTAAAAGTAAAGCAGGGTTTTGTCTCAGGGCATTCTGCTCTTCTTTCAGTCTGCTTTTACGCTATCATCTTTAATGTCATCTGCATTCAAATCTTTAAGGAACATCAATCAATAATCACTGTTTATTTGTTATTACATTCAATAAGCAAATATAACTTGATAGCATAAATACAAAATGACGGTTAAATACAGTGTTGCAGCAGAATACACTTAAGACAAATATGAGATTGATGTTCGTTAAAGATTTGAATGCAGATGACAACGCTTAAGGCTGGCTAAAAGTAAAGCAGGGTTTTGTCTCAGGGCATTCTGCTCTTCTTTCAGCCTGCTTTTACGCTATCATCTTTAATGTCATCTGCACTCAAATCTTTAACGAACATCAATCTCATATTAATTAATGTTGTCTAAATTGTGTTCTGCTGCACCACTGTATTTTCTGAAAGTAAGGGTAAGTTATACTTTAGCGGGTTTGAAAATCGTTATTCGACCGTAGGTTCGAACTATCTACTCTTTTTCAGCTTATACAGTGTACGAAGGATGCTATGGCGACTATTTCTTCACTGGCGGTGTGCAGTACCTTCATAATGCAATTGAAATATGTGTTGTGACCTGCGCCCCATATGGTTACCAATATATCGGACTACTGGTAGGTTTTTTAATAGATCTACGAGTACCAAGTATCTTTATTTTCATAGCAACTGAATGTTTTCATTGTTACACGTGTCAACTGAAATATAGTATAATTTGTTTATGTATGTTTTACTGAGGAACTGTCATATGGCCCCATAGAAGACGGAGTAAACTGAACGAAGCCAACTTTTTCTCACTTGTTTCAGCACGAAATCCTATGATGTTACTATTCATTAGAACTGTCTTGTAGAGATGATTCTGATAGACGAGTTGGGTTTTACGGCACTTTGACACAAAATAGGTCATAACGCGCCAATGAATGATGAGACGAGATGATAAATAGTTCAGGAGGACGATTTCGGTAAATCCCATTCGATGACAAGCAGCGCAAAAAATCATAACCACCGACTTACCTTCCTTTTAGCTCTTGGCAGAGGGAATAATATCGATCTTATAAACAGACACAATTCCCTGTAACAATTACGCCCCAGTACTGCGGCAAAGTAGGAAGGTCTCTAGTGACACCATCTGGTAGGTACACCTCCTATTAGTAGTGACACCATAAGTTTTAATTCAGATAAAATATTTGAGTTTTTTAAACTCTTCCCTTATTTGCCAGGGGCCCTTTTTACTAAACAACTTACGCAAATTATTTGTGTAAGTCACAATTTTAAATTTTAATTCATATTTTTTATTATCATTTGCTACAAACAGCAAATAGCCTGATCAGAAGACGCGCTTTTAACGCGTCCTCTGGTCTGGCTATTTGCTGTTTGCAAACGTTTATAATCGAAAAATAAGAGTTGACTTACGCAAACATTTTGCGTAAGTAGTTTAGTAGAACGGGCCCCTGTTGACACATAGATTGTTTCATCGTGTCTACATAGAACACACTTTTCATTATGCCCCTCTTTAGGGGAGGAGCATATAGTCGCCGCTTTGTCCGACCGTCCGTGTTTCCGTCTGTCTGTCCGTCCGTGTCTGTCACACTTTTTTGTCTGGAGCTTATCTCTGGAACTTTACACGGTAAGTTGATGAAACTTGATACAGTGATAGATTATGATCCGTAACTCTGTCATGTTCCATTATTGAATTATCTTACTTTTTCTCATAAAAAATCAATGTCGTCTTGATCTTTTGTCCGAAGCAAATCTGAACTGTAACTTAGTTCAACTTTTAACAGTGATAGAGGGTCACAGAAAGAGGTGTAGTACACAAGGACTATAACTCTGTCATTTCCGAATATTGAATTATCTTCCTTTTTCTCATAAAAAATAAATTTAGCCCGCAGCATATCTCTAGAATTTTACACCGTAAGTTGATGAAAATGTATACAGTGATAAAGGATGACATAAGAAGGAGCAGTACACAAGAACCGTAACTCTGTCATCTCTCAATATTGAATTATCTCTATTTTTCTATAAAATAACTTTTTTTGTCAGGATCATATCTCCTGAGAATTACATCGTAAGTTGATGGAACTTGATACAGTGATAGAGGATGAAAAAAAGAAAGTACCGTACTAAAGTGTACCATTACCATTACCTCTACTAACACTGTACCAGTATTTCAGGATGACATTGTCTTCTGCAAGAAAGATAGCATGACCCACCACAATGAAGCGGGTGTAATTATCATACAACATATGGTTAAGGCAGCTGAAAATGGCGTGAAAGAATCAAACATTGTATGTGAGGACATTGACGTTTTTTTCTTCCTGCTGCTCTTCTACGCAAAGTTGAACCTGACCTATCGTCATCCGCCAATGTGCTCTCAGGCTGGGGCCTTTTGCGTCAGTGCTCCGGAGTAGAAAAAGGCATTTCCATCGGTGTGGTACTGCACAAAGTGGGCGACGTACCTTATTCTATAGGCGACATCGTTTGCGAAGCGACAGAATTCATGGCTGCCTGTTACAGGGTCAAAAGTTTGGTGACATCGAACATGCCTGAAATTTGTGGAGAAGTCTGGTTGCGAAGGATTGGTACATAGGATATTACAAATGCTCCACAGCTTAAGTAACTTTCACCTTCTAAAGAGGCATTCAAAGAGAACGTAAAACATTCAGACTGCCATTTGGAAATCAGCTCCCTAATCAGAACATGCATCATTAGATCCTGTCGAGTTTGGATGGAAACTTGATGAACGCACTAGATAATTGATTCCAGTTGTATTGCAAGCCAACGTCGCTATTGCTCTGTGATATACGACTCACTTGCCATGTACAATATGTTGTAGATGCCACGGGGAAGCACCTTGCCAGAATAAACACACCCGTTGGGTCGATGACAGTGACAATGTTGTTGAAAATGACTTGTTTGAGGACTGAGTCAGTTCAGTAATGGCAACATACATCATTAAAAGAAAAAGGAATGCTTTGTAACTTGGATGTACACTGAAGTGGATTGTTGTATATTTTGCAAAACATGTTGGTGTGATCAATACTAAAATGGCTTAATCTGCTTCTTTACCCCTACAAACATGAGTACAGACGCCAGAATAATGTTTATACAGGTATCTGTGTACATGTTGCTGCTGAGGTATTGACGAAAAAGCAGGAGTGTTGATGATGGCACCCTTCGACGGGGACAGGTATGGCGAGTCCGTCTCCAAAACTATGCGATCCAAAGGCACAGATTTCAACCCTTGGATCTGGACTTGTGAGAAACGCCGTACGCTACCAGTTAATCCGAAGAAGCATCTCTCGAAATTCCCGAGCCAGCCCACAACATCTTCCGAACTACCCCCAAAACAATGTAAATGAATCAGCTGAAATGAACCATAGTATTTTTTAAGAATTCCGAGGATTCTGCTTTCCCATGTTATCACCCCTCAGGTGTAAAACCAAAGGTGTAGATGCACGGCACTCTGGCAAGATCCGATGTAACACATCAATTTGTTTGACCCAAGTATGCTCTGGCTCAGTAAAATCGAGTCCCACTTCCCCAAAGGCCGTTACATGGGGCTGGCGAAGAAAAGAAAACAACTGCTTCTCTCTTGTTGCATTCAACATCTTGATTTTCTTTGGATGTACGCCAACCCCTATTTTTAAATTTAGGTAAGGGCCAAAGGAAGCAGGATACATCTCCGGATTACAATATATGGCAACTGACCCGAGTAACTCAATAGGATGATTGGGTATACGGCCTGTATTTAACGCCATAATATTAGCCAAAGATTTTTCCTTTAAAGCTGACTTGCCCCTAATCTGGCAAATGCTCCTATCAATGTGCATATGGCTATCGATTGCTCCGAAACGAGTACTATCCGAGACAACAGATTTCTTATTATTCGACACAGCCGCCGGCTGGGAGACAATACTACGGGCCATGACAGAAGATTGGGTGGAAGGGAGGGGCAGTACATTTGTAACAATAGATGGGTCATGTTCCACATTAGGTGCAACTGCTTCAGCCACCGCCAGAACAGGCTTATTCAAAATCCCCTTTTTCAAGACTGGACCACCTGATACCTTTACAGGAACCTTTTTGCGAGTCATCTTAGCGTCTGCTATCTGGCAAAAATGTACACACTGTTTACAATTCACCATATTCAGTAAAGGATACAGACACCTTCAGTGTAACAAGTAAGGAGGAGAGGATATGGGAACAAAGGAAAATCTTGTAGGAACGGTCAAACCTGCAAATCTAGATAGCACCTCCATACTATTAAACAAGGGTGTTGTTGCTTGAGAATCTACTGGTATTACCCTTTGTGAATCCAAAAAATGTCATCTTCCCCAATAAGCCAATCCCGCAAGAGACCTAGACATTCCAACTTTCGCTCCAGGTACCTTTCAGAAAGTCCCTCGCCTAACATTTTATTTTCCCCAAATAACTTTGGCAGATGTTTCCTGAAAACATGATGCTTCATCAATGTTGTCTTACCCACCATATATCCTCTAAACAAGCAACGAGGGCCCGACGGTTCAACTTTAAAGGTCGTGGCTGCTCAAACAAGGTCTTCTCCAACAAAGGTAGTGTCACACAGAACACAGGTTCTACGGAATTTACCTGCTTCCTGGGACGCTCCAAAGTTAGCAAATTATCAACATTACTTATATAATTCACACTGTTGTCATCTACCTCAGTTAATGCCTCAACAATACTTGGCCTCTCAAGACTTATGAATTCTGGGTCATTGTTGTTACTATCAAATTCTGGGTCATTGTTGTTACTATCAACCTCAACCACACCCTCTGTGAAAGAAAATTGCGCCAACTAATCCGCTTTATCTACAATACCATCCAGAGATCCAGAACCCTCCATTATAGGAAGCACCGGAAGACTGGGCGATGTAGGAATGTCCGCGCAATCTCCCTCCACAACTACCGAACTGGCTTATATAAGCTGAGATTCAGTTACAACAGTAGGGCCCGGCTGAGGAAGACCCCCCCTGAATATTAACACTCCATAGCAGGCTGCACTGGGTGCTCGTTCCCCTGCGAGTCCAGATAGACTGCATGAAAACTCATGTTGGGATTAGCAAACAGCCGCACGTCAGTACACACCTTATCTGGATTGTACTCTTGTACCTTAATAACTGGTAAGCGAACGACATTCTTCCGGGAATCATGGTGCGGCATGTGATCCAAGATCCATCTATCTTCAAAAAATGTTTGAGCCTCCTTCTGGGCTTGCTGGACCCACTTCCAGTTTCCCTTTTTTTACAGCCACCCGATACATGGCTATGACCTTCAAAAATCTCCCGGGAAAGCCGAGGAACCATCCCCAACGTCTCCCGAAAGAACGCCGAAGGCCTCATCAATACCCCAGATTGAAGCTTCTGCTTAACCATAGCTACTGCTTTATCAGTTTGCATGATTACTTGATTGATAGTAACGAGAATACCCAAATAAATCCAAACACGGGGAATCTACAAATACAAAAAATCCAGTTTAGAATCCTATTCAGGTTTTGCACAGTGGACAATAATACTCTGGCATTTTCAATGCATCTTGCTCCAGCTTGCGGGTACATCAAATCTGCTACACCAATGACTTCCCTTCCCAACATTAATTTGTTCGGGGTAAAACCAGTGTGACGATTTACACTAGCTCTTAAAGCACTCGCAATCTGGGGCAAAAACACATCCCATGAATTTGGTGATCCAAAATGAGAATATAAGTCATTAATTAACGCATGAGCTGTGACTTCAGCTGTCTGAGAAGGTAAAGGAATACATTCTACCCATTAAGTGAACTGATCCACTATCATGAAGATGTATTAATTTCCCTTAAGCGTTTTAACTAATGGTCCCAAAAAATCAATATGAACCCGCTCCATAGCACTGGCCTGAAACTAAATCATCGGACTCTTGTTCTTCCTTTCTTTTTGCTCTGGTTACAAATAGCACAAGTTGAGACAAAATGCTTAACGTCCAATCCCGAACAATACCAAAAGTACTTTTGTTTTATCCGTTCCTTGGTTCTATCAATTCCTTGATGAGCAGCAGACGGGATATCGTGATTTAGTGCAAGAACATCTTGTTTCAAGGAATCTGGAATAACAAACAATTTATAATCAGTATCCAAGTCCCTTTTCCACAATATGCCATCTAGCAAGAAGAACACATCTCTATTGATCCAAAACTACTTCTCCCGCGGAGAGGCGCTAAACAAAAAAGATTGAGAAATATCCTTACCATCCTATAGCCACCCCAACAGGATCCGCAATTGAAGTATTGAATATTGAAGGTCCGACAACTCAGTCCGATTGTAACCCCCAATATGCCTGTTCCGAGTTGGTATGTGCTTCCCAAATTTCTGGACAATTCTGCACACTCACAAGTTCAAGATGACTTGAAGGCAGAACCTCGTCCGGAATGGTACATTCTTCAAGATCCCAGAACCTAATTAGATCTACAATATCTAGATGATCATTCAAATCAGAATGCAGAAAACACCCGTCGATGACTTCCTCAATTATCTTTTAACCTGTTTTACTTGAAATTCAACGGAAGAAGCCAATGGTAAAACATCATCTACAGTTTGTGAAAATCGGCCCAATTTTGATGTGCTTTGAGGCGGTATTGACAGCCTCAGCAAGGTAAATTTGCGATACTATGGCCTAACTTATAAAAATCACAACGACTTGGTTCTGGTAACCTTGACATGGCATCGGCATTCGTATGTTGGAACCTGGCCTGTGTTGAACAAGCATGTGGTATTGACTGAACTCGTCCAGACACCTGGCCAAATGCCCCTGAGGGTTTTTGAAATGGTGTGGTCTGAACGGACATTACATTTTCGTCCAAACAAGAAATGCCGAAATTGCCTCGTAAATCGTACCACCGCTAGCAATTCTTTTCTGGTGGTACAATAACGTTTTTGTTCAGGGGAAAGGGAAAACTGCAATAGTTAATGACCTCCTAGAGCATAATCTGAGGCGTCCGTATCCAGGATAAATGGGTCTGTCTGATTAGGAAATGACAATACTGGGGCAGATGTTAATGCCTTTTTAGCTCACATACATTTCCGCTCCGTTGCATATCTAGGTCACAGAAGCTAAAAATAGACTGTTTCAATGAAAACTTAAAAATTCTTCTTGTCAAAAATCACAAGGGCCAAAGCTTAGATATTTGGCACATGGCATTATCTATAGGTCCTCTATCATGATTGTTCAAATTATGTTCCTGGGGTCAAAAATGACCCCGCCCCAGGGGTCACAAATTAACATTGAGTTATCTAGTGAAATCTTCAAACCTCTTCTTCTCTGAAACTAATATAGCTAGCGCTTTGATATTTGGCATGGTGTAACTTCTAGAGGTACTTTACCAATAGTGTTCAAATGGTTCCGGTCCGTTGCATATCTAGGTCACGGGAGCTAAAATTAGATAATTTCAATTAAAACTTAAAAAATCTTCTACTCTGAAACCACAGTACCCTGGGCTTAGATATTTGGCACAAAGCATCATCCATAGGTCCTCTATCAAGATTGTTCAAATAATGTCCCTGGGTCAAAAATGACCCAGCCCCGGGGGTCGTAACTTTACAAAGAGTTATGAAGTGAAATCTTCAAACCTCTTTTTCTCTGAAACTAATATGGCTAGAGCTTTAATATTTGGCATAGTGTAACTTCTTGAGGTATACTTTACCAATATTGTTCAAATGGTTCCGGTCCGTTGCATATCTAGGTCACATGAGATAAAAATAGATTTTTTTTTTCAATAAAAAGCTTAAAAAGTCTACTCTTAAACTACAGTACCCTAAGCTTAGCTATTCTGCAATCAGCAATTGGCACAATCATATTGTCATAATTTCTCAGCTCTCCAAGATATGTTACATTTACATCAATGTTCCAAGGTGAGCGATTTAGGGCCGTATACGGCTCTTGTTTAAGATTTTAAAGGACTTTACCTGATCTGGACCCCTTTGTCTTACCAGAAGATTGGGCCTTGACAAGATTTCGCAGCAACTCGATCATCGAATCAACTTTCTGTTCTACTGCACCAACTCTATCATACAGCCTAGGCTGAGTATTGGAAGGTTCCACAAATTTGGACTTAAGATTTTGTCCATAGGACGACCTTCGAGTGTCAGTGGCTCCGAAAGGAGAGTTTGTGACTGCCTGGACATTGACTCCTCGTCAGAGTCATGCGCCTCAGCACCCACAGCTTTAACTTCCTTCCTCACGTCACTGCCCAATATCACGTTATGGTTAAGCTGATACCATTTTATGGCTTTTACTGCATCCTGAAGTTTTACTGGGCGTTGAGGACCACTGATGACAGAGTGACCTGCCTGTTTGTCCACACAACCCTGACAAAACCTAGTAATAGCTAAACCGTGAATTCGTTCAAAACAGTTCAGGATACGCCCTATAACCTAAATCAAAAATCCTGTCAGACCAATCTTCCAACGATTCCTCAGATGTTTGGGTCTCAGTCATGAATTGAGCCATCAAATTTTTAGGTATATCATTCTTACCGAACCGACGTGATAAACTTGACTCAATTTCATTATACGACAAGTGAGGTTGACATTCTATTAGGTAGGCATAATAATCACCAACCTTGCCGGTTAGACACCACATGAGAGCATCCCTTTTTCTAGCCCTGTCCACTTTTGCCTAACGCTATAGCTATTTACTTTTTTGATAAAGGTCTCCCACCTCGAAGTTGCGTTATAGATCAGTTGCTTTGGAATATTAAATAAATTGCGGGTGGGAGGTTTTGGGGTTTTTTCTCAGACACCTCTGACTTATCCATAGTTTTTAGCAGTTGGACAATGTCCTTGTTTGTTTGCTGCTGAGCCTCCAGAAAAGTCAGAAGTGTCTGCATAGAAGTATCCTCATTATATTTTTCCTGCTTAACTTTTGCATGGGTCTTACACTTTTCCCTATATGCTTTGTATTCCTTAAACATTTGAGGAATCTGTGACGCAGCTGGTGGTATTTTTGACCGGGCACCCTGACCACGTTCTTGATTTTTCTGATCAGCGATGCCAGCCAAATGAGATATTTTCTGCTGCTTCACGAATTCCTTCATTAAATCTTGGTCAAAACTAGGACTAGAATCTACTTGTGTTTTGGGGAGATCCACAATTTGACCCTTGCCCACACCCCCTGGATGTAAAGATTCAACCCCCTCATCAATGCCTAAATTGCCTAAAACTCTCTCTCTCTGTTATAAGGGTATGCTCATCATCGTCAGCCTCCTCGTCAGGAATTGTAAAGTCAACCTGTTCCAAAAAGCTGGAGTTATTTTTAATCTATGTATGCTCTCCAAATTACTTCTGGTAATATCAGAATTCACCCTAAATTTTAAAATGTTTTCTGCTAATACGTCTCCTACCCCATGTAGAGTTTTCAACTCAGTCATAGAAGCGGTATTGATATACACCTTCATTATGAATTTCTATTCCAAAGTTTAAGGAAGGCGCTATTTTCTGTGATAGTTCGAGCTTTGGCGCTTTGGGTTTTGGGTAAATACAATAATCAGATCTACTTAGTTTACGTCTATGGGAGACACCTAAAAAGAACTTTAAATTTGTTGGAACAAATAGACTATGTTTACAATACCTTAAGTGAATTAGCACTATAAACTCTGTTGCTCAATGGCGTATAGTAATAACAACCACAGCTCTAAACTGAGCTTAGTATCATGACTGCTTAACTCACCTACTTTTGAACCATCTCATACAAACAAGCGATTGACCACTTGTGCAGGAAAACTAAACTGCGTTCAAACTTTTAGTATGAATAAACACTGTTTTATAAATGAAATCAGTCATTTGCGTAAATACACATACAGCTCTAAGCTTGGTATAACGTGATATTCATAGACTCCAAATACTATTTACTCCTGTAAAATCAAGAAAATCAGGATACAATGAGCTTCGTCCGTAAACCATACATTGTCTAGAATAGTCTCATTAGCTAGTGGCCATTCTGCAAACGCTTAAAGAGACGAAATGTAATTTTCCTTCAAATGCAGCAACTTGTTTTTAAATCAAAGCGTAATATTCTGTGAACACTTGATTTACTAACTGTTGTCACATTAGAAATATCCTTAAGAACTTTCCTCACTGAACATCTCGGTGTTTCAGCGATAGTTAGTCGCACCTGCTCAACAACGTCTTCCGTTGGGGCAGCCTTTGGTCGACCAGTGTTGTTATTTCTTCTGTCCAACACAGTGTCATATAACTGGACTTTTTTCACTAACCGTGCAATTGGTTGCCTAGATGCCGTAGATGGTATTTCTTCGACAGGAAATCATTTTTTCAAATATCTGATGACTGACATCGGCGATTTTCCAAGTTCAAAGTAAAGTTGAATGATTTTTGCATCATCAGCCATTTCAAGAGTGGAAAGAATGAATGACGTGATAAGTGACTTAATCAAACGTTACCTTGACGTCGTATGACGTTTTGGCGTTATTGATTAAAAACTTTGATGACTCAGCTCTTAAAACATATTAGTCATTGACTATTTGCTAAGGCTTAATAACAAAATATTTATGGTTAAAACTGACTCATATATTATGGGACACACTGTATCTCCTGAACGTTACATCATAAGTTGATGAAATTTAGACACTTTTAGTGACATACGTACTAAATAGGTCAATTCGCATAGATTCTTTTTTCAAAACACGGCTGGGGTCCAGCCGGACCCCAGAATTCTAAAGGTTAGTAGAATGTATTTCAGGCCATTTTAAAACCGTTCCTTGTTGTTTACAACTACAATAGTGGCATTTATTGAATACTAGATAACCCCGATAATACCGTTCCTCAATTGCACATATAAACATATCTTTCACGATCTTGTGATTGATTTATTTCCCTAGGATAGTGTAACCCTGGGGACCGTTTTCTAAACAACTTACGCAAAAGTTTTACGTAAGTCAAAATTTTAATTTTTAATTTATATTTTTTATTATCACTTGCTACAAACAGTAAATAGCCAGATCAAAGGACGCACTTAAAGCGCGTCCTCTGATCTGGCTAATTTCTGGTTGCAAACGTTTATGAATCGAAAAATAAGAGTTAAACGATTTTGACTTACGCAAAATGTTTGCGTAAGTTGTTTAGTAAAACGGGCCCCAGGAGCGCTAATTGCGAGTCCAATGGATTCACACTGTATGTAACGAATACAATTATATCGGACCTCAAATAATGCAAATGATTTCAAGATTCAAATAAGTGTACTGTATTATGTTTGGTTCTGGTCCTTTTTGGAAGTTATCATAGCCCAATAGTGTTGACTTTGACATTGACCCTATTGTACGTTGGCCAACGAGGTCTGGTCGATCGGTATTTAAGGCGTCTATTTCAATGCTACATTGCCATTTTTCAGTATATCAGATCAACTATATAGCTACAAGGGAAGAAAGGCATACAACAGACAAACATGCTCCCATTAGGATGTTTGGCAAACGCTTGTTCAGCAGTGGCTTAACCTTATGTTTGATACAATTTATTGTTATTTCATTCATGAATAAAAAGTAATGTAAAATATGATGATCGCAGGAAACTTCAAATCATAGTTCATTACAGTGATACAAAAATCTGGTGTAAACCATTGACCCAAACGGACCGTGCTTACACTAGGACACTATAATGCAGCTGATCAGACATGTGATGATGTGACGCAGACATAGTTATGAGAACTTACTCAAGACATGGTGTTAAGCAATTGATATTCAAAACTCTTATATCTTTACCATTTGAAGTTATGTATGTGTTACTTTCATTACATATGTTTACCATACTTAGTTTTATCACATATATTTGACATACCACTGTCTCAGTGTCAGCATCATGAATCCTGCACGGAGCTAAGACATGCACGGTGACTGGTCATATAAATTGGACAACAATTGCCATAAAATAATTGGAAGCAGAAACAAAGCTTAATAAATTGATGATATTGATCAGCTGGAAAGCTGTTTTGGTCACATATGTTCCATTAATAAGGTTTTTAAATCAGTCATGGTTAAAAGTTGTATAGTAACCCATGTTAATATGCATGAATATTAGTTGGGGTCCACTGTACCCCAACCATATTTTTGTCATTTTCTTCTAAATGTTCACATAATTCAGTAAAAGATACACCATTAATGTAACAAAAGGTATATCTAGTCATAAATATATCCACATTTCCCCATCTGTACATTTTCTGCAAAAGTTATTAGATAAAATTCGATTTTACAACAAAAAACCTTGTTTTTTTAGTTACTATGGTCACTGGTTGCTATGGTAACAGTGAGAGCAACGTTTCGGTTTTATCTTTACAATATAGAATAAACACAACAATTTATAATGCGGCACCAGTTATGTCACAAATGCCTATCTTGTCTTAGAAAAATAAAGAAAACGCACAATGGGGTCCATTGGAAGTTTTTGCAAGGTCCGGATGAGGGTTAAAGTCCCATGATGATTATGTAGACAACATTGCTTACCAACCCGTGAAATTGGTGGAAACAAGTCGACTTTTAAAAATCTGTTTTGTTGACATTCGATTGAAGACGAATTAATACGGAAATGGTACGGCTTCGTTTGGCTTTGCACACAGTGTAAAGGAATTATCGTCGCGCTTCGTATCAATCACGTGACTTTTACGCAATCCTACGAAAATTCTCACGTGACCTTTACGCAATCCTACGAAAATTCTCGGAACCAGCCCGTTAGTATTAGTCCGGCAGAGAAATGAGGATTTGGAGGTCCACCTAGAAATGGCGTCCTAAGTTTTTTTCTTGATTGATATTGATAGTTCAAAGCATTGTCATTCAGAATTGACCGGGTGCCACCTTGGCACCCTTGAGCATTTTGATATATTTCCGGTTTACCCCACCCACCATTTTTAACTCATTTCCACGAAATTGGGCCTTTTATACTATACCCCGGCATCGAATACCGGGTAAATTCCTTGAAAGTTTAAGTATTATATCAATGAAACTTAAAACATAGAAACGCCTTAATGTGAGTAGCATGTTGCATTTCAGTTTGATAACCTTGACCTTTGCCCTTGACCTCTGTGACTTTTGTAAATTGTTTTGCGTTTTATAGGTCAATTTTGGACTATGTGCACTTCAACGAGTAAAACTAGTTACAATAGTAAATTACTAACATTGACCTTTAACCTTGACCTCTGTGGCCTAGATATTTTTTTCTTTTTGGTCAGTGTTGGACTAAGTACCAGCAGCTAGGGTCACGTAACTGTACATGCTTTTGTGCGTCAAACTATTTCATTCTTAGCACATAGTTTTGGTGGTATACACTTACTCAACAGCTTAGTTGCTGATGATGGTAGTTTGATGGCAGACAATGGCTTAGCCTTTATATTTGCTGATGCCTTGAAAGAGTGTAGTATATAGTGAAATGCTGCCTTAAAGTTCTGATTCAGGTCATGTTAACTAGCAATGGCAGATGTGGAATGGCTTACCTGAAAGCCGAAGAGCTGTGCTCAGAATATTTTTGAAAATTAAGATTTGATGAGGCATGGACAAGGTATATAAAAGTGAATATGTCATATGTTCATTGAAATCCCCTTTATGTGCCATGGGCATGTGGCCAATTGCATAATTAAGATTATGATTAAGCAGAAATACTCATAGGCTTTAGAATTCACATGCACAATCAGTTGCAAGCAAACCTTGATATCATGGTGGCTCACAGGGATGATCCTGAAACTGACTTTGAGGGGCACAAAGGAGACGGAAAATAGAAAACAACCCAAAAGGACACGGAAGGCACAATAAGACAAGAGGACCATGATGGCCATAAAATCTCTCATTTGAATTGAATCGGGTAGTTTTATCTTTAAGTTTCATCAATAATCAAAATCTTCCTAAAACTTAAAGACTTACTTAACTGGTGAACGTTTGGAAAAATATATATTCAAATTTGTAGACACTAGAGCGCAAACGTTGTTAAAGTCTTTTCGAGACTATCTGAGTGCATCAAGGATGAATAACTCTTGACAAAGGTGTTCTATTGCATCCAAACTTTAACTTATGGAAGAACTTACAGTTATATGCTCTGTGAGCAAGTCAGTTTAAAGTGCATTTAATACAGTGGAGAATCTGTTATTCCTTCCCAATAAACGCGTTTACGCTAAAACTATTATTTGCGTCTGATCAGGCTCCAAACTGTTTGCCACCAAGATAAACAAGAATTATCAGAATTGTCCAACAGTTGTTCTTTTCTACGTTTTAGTGCTTTACGTTTGCGTACGTTTGCGTTTAAACGGGAAAGAATAACAGATTCTCCACTGTACATTGTAGTTGCTAGATTGATAAAGAAATTGATAAAGATAGCGTTTTCAACAGTGTTACTGAAGAAATGGAATCAGATGATGTGCATAACAGCTAGAAACCAGGCTAGGGACTGCTAATAGAATTGGACAAACAAGATATCAGAGAAGAAATCACCATGACCAAACGAATGTGATGGTAGGTCAAATCATGTGAAATCTACTCAATAATCTTCGAAAGTCTTCAAGCTAGCAGCCATGAGGTTGATATCGGAGATGTTCTGTCCCATTAATTGACACCTTTTCCAACAGCACTGTTTGGTGATCATAATGATGTGACAGTTACAAAATTTGATAAAGCAATTAAAAAAAATCCAGATAGCAGTTTTTGACACACAAATGGGACCAGTATACTGTCACCATAGACGGATCGATATTATTAAGGTTTTATGACATACCCCACAAAAGGCTCTGTGCAGAACATTTAGAACATTTAAGTTGGAGGAAAACAATGTTGACCTATATATACAGCACTTACATTTCTATAAGTGTACGAGAACAACAGGTTAAAATCGATTACTATCAGTTGCAAGCTAACAGCATATTACCAAAAACAGTTTATCTTACTGTCACTGAAAAAAGCTGATAATCTCTTACATTCTAGATACTGAGACTTTTCAAATTGAGCACACACAAATTAACAAGCAAGTGATAATAAGTAAAAATGAAACACAAGGTTAAAAAAGCCGATGTATTATGTCAGAAAGAAAACATTTGAAAGCAACATATGAAGAGATAGACAACATGATTGTGTAGTAGGTATTCTCATGCATAAGAAATTATTCGAATCCTAAGCTGTCAGTCATATAATAAAACAAGAAGGGCGAATAAAATGTTAATCAAATCTATTATAGATATTGCATGTGGCAAACATATGGACATTACTGAGGACATTCTTCCTGCACATACCCTCTCGGGATGTAACACAGTTGCAGACAGCTTTGGAATAGGAACGTGAACTGCTGCAAGGAAATAATTGTGGTCCAACTGTGTGTTTTAACTTATCGGTTGACTTGATTTCTTTATTGAAACTTACATTTCACAAGCAATAGTATTTCCCCGAGTTCATATCTGAAACACGGGTTCAAGTATAGACTACACAGCTTAGCGATGAAACATCAGCAAAAATCTGCTACCTTGATTAAGGCATTTATGAGAGGAAACAAAATACCTGAAATTGACCCAACAGCCTTTGGCTGGAGGAAGGATAAACAGATAACATCTTCACAGCCAGCGACTTGGACCGGAAACCTTGTCATAACGTTTTGGCTTTGAAATATAGGTATTTTCGAAGTAACACGAGTTCGAAGTATCGAGTTACGACTGTATTCACACAAACATTATGTTCAATATAATAGAGAATAAAATATTTAACATGTATTGTAAGGTGTAGAGTGGGATGGATCTCCGACCCACATACACCCATTCACGGAGATAATAAAATATTGAACTGAAAAAAACCAAAACAAAAACCTTGTCATAACGCTATAGTTAATTTGTAAACAGAGCAATGTGTGACTGTTAAGGTACGCTCGTAGCATGCCCTGTAGAACGTAAATATTGATATGTAACAGCATGCATGGACGAGTTGGGTTTTAGGGTGCTGCAACACAGAATAGATCATATAGCGCCGATAAAAGATGAGAGGTGATGAGAAGATGAGATGATGATGATTTCAGAAAGATGATTTCGACTAGTCTCATTCATTGCGAATCAGCGCATGGGAACAAAATCAGCGATCTGACTTCCTTTTAGTTATTGACAGCGGGCATTATCTCGGTCAATAGAAATAGTCCTATGACAATTAAACCCCAGAACCCCGATCAGGTAGGAAGTCTCTTGGGTTAAATGTAAAAGCGCTCTTGTGAACAAATACCAGGTGCTCAAAAAGAACCAGTCAAGAAACAGCTGTTTATTTTGACTTTTGAACATTTTGAATATTTTAAGCATTTCTATTGCAATGTTGGCCACTTTCTTGATTACGAAAGTGCTCGAAGGTGAAAAGATGTCCCCCAAAGTATTTCAATAATGAGTACCATTCTGTCAATAATAAGTATCATTCTGGTAAGGTCAAACCATTTAAAAATAAGAAATAATAATTGTTGTTGTTTTGACTTATTTTGATTTAAAGCATTTCGGTCAACGCTTTGGTCACCATCTCGAATATATGGAAATGCTCAAGGGTGACAAGATGTCATCCACGTACAGTTCCATAAGAAGTATCATGTTTTCAATAATAAGCATCACCATCTTAAATATACGGAAATACTCAAGGATGAAAAGATGTTACCCATTACATTTCATCAATAAGTATCATAAATCTAATTGTAATTATAATTACGTTGATATCGAGTCAATTATGAATATAAAATGTATGATTGTTGATTTTTCGACATTATTTGCTAAACAAAATTTTCATCACTATTTTGGCCGCCATCTTAAATATCCGGAAACGCTCAATGATAAAAAGATGTCAGCCGTAACATTTCAGTAATTAGTTTGATTATTTCAATAACGAATATCATAATGGTGAGATCAAATCAATCAATAAAAAGAAATTATGAAAGCTGATTTGTTGACCATTTTGTTTTAAAGCATTTATGTAGCCATTTTAGCCTCTATTTTGAATATACAGATGTGCTCAAAGGTGACAAGATGTCATCCGTAACAGTTCAATAATATGTATCATCATTTCAGTACAAACTTTCTTGATGGTGGAGTCAAATAAAGTTAGAAAACAAAACTATGAATGCTGAAGTTTAGAGTAGATTTTAACGCATTTGGATAGCCATAGAAGCCGCCATTTGAATAAACGGAAATGCTGAAGGGTGACAAGATGTCACTCGTAACATTTTTAAAACATAAATTGCCCATGTAATTAATAACTCTGATTATGGTGAGGTCAAATCAGTTTAAAAAGAGAAACAATGATTGCTGCTTTTTGGACTATTGTCTCGGTAGCCATTTTGGCCGCCATCTTGAATATACAATAACAGAAATGCTCAAGGGTGACAAGATGTCATCCGTAACAGATCAATAATATGTATCATCAGTTCAGTAATATCTATCATTTTGGTGGGGTCAAATCAGTTAAGAAAACCAAACCATGAATGCTGAAGTTTAGAGTAGTTTGTTTCAACACATATATGTAGCCATTTTAGCCGCCATTTTGAATATACTGAAATGCCAAAGAGTGACAAGATGTCACCCGTAATATTTTGAAAACATTTAACGTCTTTTGAATAATAACTATCATTATGGTGAGGTCAAATCAATTAAAAAAAGGGAAAATGAATGCTGATTTGTATGCTATTTTGTTTAAAAGCCTTTCGGCAGGCATTTTGGCCGCCATCTTGAATAAACGAAAATGCTCAAGGGTGACAAAGTGGCACCCGGTGGTTTTTCAATAAGTAACATATGCTGAAGTAGAATCAGTCGAGAAAAAAACTTAGGACGGCATTTCCAGGTCAAGTCAACTCTCTGCCGGACTATATTATTTGTAAACAAAACCGCTTATAAAATGTAAACCAACACGATAAGAATTCGACACATTTAGGTAGGATTCTGAACGAAGTTGGGACATATGTCAGGCTTATTACACGCGATTTCACTTAATTTTAATACATAGAAAATGCACATATGTAAGAAATTGCGCGTTTTAAACACCAATTTCGGTAGTATTGTGCCATTAAATAAAAGGCAAACGCAAAATAATAAAATGTAGAAAATTACATTTGTTTTTAAATTTCTTATGATTTATATTATTGGCATTTTTGACATTGAAGCCTGATAAGACGCCGGATTACCCGACGTGTGATCTGACTCCAAACGTTTTGCTATGGACATAATTGATTTTAGTATAAACGCGTTTAGTTGGAATAACGTTTTCTCCATTGCATCACAGTCAAGTAGACTGGAGAAGATTTCAATTTGTTGCCAGTTATACATTTAAACTCGTTATAATTATACCCTCGCGACTCGTCGAGAGGGTATACAGTGTATAGGGATATTCCCGCTCGTGTGTGTGCGTACGTAATGCGTTTTGTCCGGAGTATATTTCCTTTACCACGTTAGCTAGGGACATCTAATTTGTTGTGTGTGTACATGGCAGAATGTCGCATACTGCATTTTGGTCACTGTGACCTTGACATTGACCTTTGATCTCATTTTGTTTAAAAAAGACTTTTCGTGAGCATATCTTCCGTACCGTATCAGCTAGGAATAGGGAATTTGGTGTGTGAGTACATCATGGGATGTCGGAGTGTCGCGTACTACTATAAGGTCACTGTGACCTTGACTTTTGACCTCTCAATTGTTAAATGCGTGTATGTTTGTATGTATGTAACTGATTTTGTCCGGAGTATATTTTCCTTTACCACGAAACTTCACACACATATTCACAGACATCAACCCTTTTCAAAGGTCATCGTTCGTTAGTATAAATAGAACTAAGCGAGTGTATTCGTGTCTCGTTTATAAAAAATGGCCTTTTTTGCCTTTTGCTTGCGTTTATTTTGGTTTAAACAAATATATTATCTTTACACCGTTTATTATCTGACCCAATCATCGATACTGCTGTTGGCTCATCCCCATTTTAGAAATGTATGACTGTGCTACTATTCTTAAAATCAATCACATATTCACATTGCAGAAAACGAAATGTGAGTGTGGAAGAGAGATGAAATGGAAGGCCAAAATAAATGATGCGGCATGCAATATCAATTGTAAAGGAAACCAGAAACAGACTTGTGGAGGGAAGAATGCTTGGACTGTTCACGCCATACATGGACGTGATTAAAACAGGAGTGGTACCACCTGGCAAATAATCCCCGAACCATGTATCTTGCCCAAGTTAGGGTTAGAGAGAAACATTCGTTTTCTATGTTCTAGTTTGCTTTACTTTGAAAGTAGATTGTTTAATAAGTGTATTAAACATAAGCTGTGCTTTTAGGACATGCCGATCTTGGAAATGTTGAAGAACAGACGTCAATGACCGAGACCAGACGATTTTAAATCGTTACAAATCAAAGTTTAAAATGCTCTTATAAATCACCGCTGCAATGTATCACGTGATTCGACCGGGCGAGCTCAACATCCCTTGTCTTTGATTGAAGCAAACATGTTAACAGGCTTTGCTTTGTGGCTTGATAACTCAGTCAAATGTTATAATACGATTTTATTGACCTGTCAGTTATTTAAACCATGCCATAATTGAACGATCTTAGCAATTATACTTAACCCATTACCCCATAGCCTATTTCCAGTTTTGAAGATAGGTGACTACTTAAAGTAGGTTGAAAGTAAAGCAGAATGCGCCTTAGGGCGCATTCTGCTTTACTTTCAGCCTGTATTAAGCTACCGTCTTCTAGAATATAATAAATATTTTTTATAACACATATTAATGATGGTATTAACTGGAGCTATTTTCTTTAGTGGAGGATAAATTATAGGCGTAAAAAGGCGTATTTTGGGGGTAATGGATAAACGAGGAAGACAAAAACTCCCTTGGCCTATGCTGCATCATTCCAACTGAACTATCAATCTACATATATGAATGACTATTGCGACCGAAATCTATACCACGATATATATCGACAGTAAAAATACTACCACGATAGACTATAAGTTTGATAGTTGGATTCATTATTGCAACACCATCACCAGGGCTGCCATAATTTTAAGATGAAAAGTCCTAAGATTTCCATATTTTCTAATTTTAAAGCGCGACTACTTAAAGCAGGTTGTAAGTAAAGTAGAATGTGCCTTAAGACGCATTCTGCTTTACTTTCAGCCTACTTTAAGCTACCTTCTGCTAGGATAAAAGTCCGAAAATTTCGGGAAAATGGCAGTCCTGCATCACCATAGTTAATCACACGTTATACTATAATAGTTAATTTCTGTGCAGGTGATTCACTATTATACTTTTCATTGAAGCCTAAAGACACCTCTTGTCATTTATAAATTTAGGATTTATAAAAGAATGTTTAAATTTAATTTGTAACGGGTTGAACTCGTCCTATATTGGCCAACAAGAAGCCCTCTCAAAAGTCGAAGGATGTCGAAAAGGAATAGTCTCATGGATTCCCAGAACATGTTGTTTACACATATAAGGCCATATTGAGACCCGGAACACTGACAGAACAGAGATCAACTGTTTCACACAAAAAGGATTATCCTACCTGAAGACTTTAACGTTCAAGTAGGAAACTCTAAAATGAAACCATCATTGTGTGTGACGAATCTGGGTGCTAGATTTGATTCCCAAATGGATAAGAAAAAGCACATACACGATGTGTGAAGGTCTAGTTATGCACAACCGCGGCAAATATGTCATATAAGACAGTACATTTCCCCTGAAACTAAAAAGACCTTGGTCAATTCTTCGGTCACGTCGAAAATTGACTACTGCAACTCACTGCTATATTGGATTCCCCCAAATTCACTAAGAAAACTACAGCGTGTGCAAAATACAGCAGCCCGCATTATTACCAGGACTCCTCGGTAAATCACATCACTCCAGTCTTGAAGGAGATTCACTGGCTTCTAGTTCAACACAGAAAGCGCTCAGGAAATACGGAATCCAAAACCGTCATACAAGCCCGTACACCCTGTCGAAATGCCGTGTAACGAATTTATTTCCAGTCTAGATCCAATACAAGAAAGAAAACATGCAACTCTTAATGTCTTGACCCTATAGTTGACACTTGAAATTGACATTAGTACATTTCAAACTTCCGCGCTATTCGATGGTTTAGTACAATAGTTGTACAGTTAAACTTCAACGATATCAGGAACTGGCATAAGTAGAATTTATCCGCATTCATACAGTTTAATGAAATAATTTCTAAACCGCATTATGTCGGAACATATTCCGTATTTCAAGTTTAAAAGGTGACAAAGCCACCATTTAACTTTGAATTACGGATATGTTCGACTGAAATGAAATCAAGATAGGCCCTATCGAAGATCGACTGTATCTTACATGGTTACGTCATTACATTGGAATGTGAACATACGTAAATTGTTCATTACCAGGGTATTTTGAACGGATAGTTCTCGGAGGACATTTACGTTTTATGAAACACTGTAACGATGAATTATAACAAATGAACGGAAATAATCAGGAACGAACAACTGAGCACGTAGGTCAGTGTCGAGGCATATCGCGTTCTGCCTATTTGAGTTGATTTCGATAAACATATTGATCTAAATATATCTGAATCCAATGTCAATTTCATTATAGACCAGTGACAGGTGCCGTTGTACTTTGCATTGTTCATTTCACGTCCCGTCGTTTGTTTATCATGGTGACGACGTGGGTGGGGTAATCAGGGAAAGCAAGGCAAGAAACTAGCATATTATCGATATCTGAATAACATTTACACGTAATGATCGATTCAAAACAGTTTTTAATTAAGATTTCTTTTGACTGCTTGGAAAACAATTGCTTAATAAACCGAAAAAGATAGATTATTTACGCGAATCGAGCGAGGGAACAACATAAAATCAATGTGTACGGTCTCGTACACAGTGGTCACATGTGCAGTTTCAGCCTATCAGAGTCCAAGAATTTATGATGACTGGAAATAAATTGTCAGTATGCTTGATGTGTATAAAGCTCTGGAACTTTCTATAATCAGACATTAGAGATGCGAGCTCAGTTGCAGTCTTCAAAAAACGTCTGAAAACACACTTCTTTAATATTTGTTATTAGAACACAGTAGGAAATGGGTGACTGCTACCTCTGGGCTATGTTCTTACTGTAGATATTGTGGGTCTAAATGGGAGTTCTAGAGTTGTAACGTTTGCCCGTGCCTGTTTGGTGGATCTTGGTGGTAGGCATTACCCCTGATCTCTTTGAAACCGATTGGCTGAGGGTCTCTGGCATAATTCTAGGACAGCTTCTTATCTTTATATTTTATACATTAAGGGTGAAATTTCAGCCATGAATTTACTTTCCATCTGCTTTTAGCAACCACCTGTCTTCAGTATTGAGAAAGAGATACAGAGAAAAGGATTAAAAGAGACTTTACCCATAAATGTGCACACAATCAAACCCGTCATCTGAAAATGTTGGTACAGCTTGTGGAGAGAGTTACAGTACTGGGGCCCGTTTTACTTAACAATTATTTGCGTAAGTCAAAATTTTAAATTTATATATATATATTTTTATTATCACTTGCTACAAATAGCAAATAGCCAGATCAGAGGACGCGCTTTTAGCGCGTCCTCTTATCTGGCTATTTGCTGTTTGCAAACGTTTATGATCGAAAAATAAGAGTTAAACGATTTTGACTTACGCAAAATGTTTGCGTTAGTTGTTTAGTAAAACGGGCCAAAGAACCTTATTAAGTTAACAATTTTTGCGATTCGCTGGCAATTTGATGGCAATTCGCTTGCGATTCAAAATAGTAACTTTTCCCTCGGGTAAATTTGCCTGAATGGTGTATCTCACAAATATTCGCAAATATGCATTCATTAATTGTTTCGATTCCAATTTTGTCACAACCGCTTCGGAAAAATCGCGTAAAAATATTCAAGCGTAAGATAAGCCTTTTGAAGCTCCCGATTCGATGGCAATTCGCTTGCGATTATCAATTTAATTTAATAAGGTTCAGTACTGTACTTGTTAATATTTTAGTTCTACTCTTCCTTGTTGAAAGTGATGACCACTACTATCGATAACCCAAACTATCACGATAGTATCGAAAGTTTGGTTTTGCAAACGATAGTCGACTAATCTGACTTCTGTAGCGCGTTCAATTACCATTGTTTGCTGGTTAGGTGTGCAGTTTGTGACCCATGTGCAGAGTACAGTAGAGATAATGTTTTCCTTCCAAATAATCCCGGTTACGCATAAACTATTAGTTTCAATGGAAACAATTTGGAGCCAGATCAGTCGCCGGGTCAAAGCATAAGAAAAGCTTCAGAGTGCTCTAGGGTCTATATTTTGGCCGTAAGTTAATGAAATTAGCTGAGAATATTCACCTTTACAAAATATAAATCAAGTGTTAATATGAGATTTGTCGGACAAAACAATATGTCAGTAGGTCAAATAAAAATGGCTTCTGAACGCTTGACAGGCCATATTCAGGAAACGTGCTCAGAATAATAACCTAGACAAAATCTGTGTAATGTGTGAATATGAGTTATGAAGTTTAAAATGTAGGTCATTAGATCAAGTCATCGAAAACGCTTCTTTACACATATAAGGCCATATTGAGACCCGGAAGCTTCACAAATCTTACCCAGAATGATCACCTTGATAACATGTAGGTCATTTGACCACTTATAAACATGGCCTTTAGCAACATTTCAAGGGTGTGTTTCATTTGACCACATATAAACATGGCCTATAGCAACATTTCAAGGGTGTGTTTTTCAGCTTACCAAAATGTTGTCTTGCACAGTCAGCTTAGGTACACTCAATCAGGTGAGCGAAATTAGGGCCATAGCCCTCTTGTTCAGGAAACTATAGCATTTAGGATTAGCTTTCCATTCTTTTGAGAATCTCGTGTACAATGAGTGTGTACAACGCCATCATGGACCAGGTGCCCGTTTTACTAAACTACTTACGCAAAAGTTTTGCGTAAGTCAAAATCGTTTAACTCTTATTTTTCGATCATAGACGTTTGCAAACAGCAAATAGCCAGATCAGAGGACGCGCTAAAAGCGCGTCCTCTGATCTGGCTATTTGCTGTTTGTAGCAAGTGATAATAAAAAGTATAAATTAAATTTTAAAATTTTGACTTACGCTAATAATTTGCGTATACTAAGTTGTTTAGTAAAACGGGCCCCATAACCCGTCTGACTATGTTATGTCTGTGTGTTAACATGATGACAACTGGATAAGATTAATTTGTGGTCTTGAAGTTTATTCTTTCCAAAGGGCTACTAAATTGTCCGTGAGTTTTTTCCCCTTCACCATTTCATTGTCGGCTGCTTCAATTTTGTTGTTTGCAAGATCGTTTCAAATTAAGATTTAATGTAGTATGACTTAAACCATGTTGAAACAAGTGTCAAACAATGAGATTCGAATCAGACGCCGTGTTACGCGGCGACTGGTCAGAATCCAAACTACAAACACGCTTTCAAACGTCAATAGTAGTTAAAGACATCCCTAGATGACCTTTCGATCAAAACACCTTGCCAGACAATTTCCTTGCAAAAATCATGGATCTTATGGCCGAAGAACCATTGAAGCTTCTCGCGTGAGACTCTACCTTTATATTTGATAGTTTGGTTAGAAATAACCATTGAAAATCACTAGAGCATGAGTATAATCTGGGCTTCACCAAGTAAACTGGTTGTGATGCATGCTTTTACAGTTAAATCCTCACACTATCGAGACAATGGAGGGGGAGTCCCTGAATGGACCGAGGAAAAGTCTTTAAGGGTTAAATATGTGTGTGTAGTAAGGACCATACTCAATACAACAGTTACTATAAGTAAACATAAATGAAGCGTTTCATACCCGTTAATATTCCCTCGATGCACTACTTCATATAGAAAATACAGAAACTAGATTGCGATTGATATGTTTAGTACATGTTTTGTTTGATTTATAAATGTTAATTGTGTGCAAATATTCTACTTTACAGATATGTTTTATTAAATTCAAATTATATAAAGGACTTACTTTAACGAGGCTGATTTTGTCATACGGGGTAACCCTATTTGGCATCTGATGCATGCTGATTGTTGATAAAACTGAAATAAATAGTAATAAGCTAGTAATGTCTTCTAATTAACGTTTGGCAAACATCTTGGATCCGGATCAGTTATCAACTTACTCGACATCTGATCTCGATTTAAATTGTTTGTTAATGCTAAAATGGTCATAATCGTTTTGACAAGGGTCACGAGTCCATACCAGCCACGATTTAACTCTTTGAACCCTAGTAACGCATATATGCGTCATTTGCAAACAGTGTAACTGTGAGGAGTACACTTGTCCTATGCAAACAGTGTATACCCTGATCAGAGGGCTCCTTAATGAACCCTCTGATCAGGGTCTACACTGTTTGTCATCTTGACAAATAGTGTAAAATCAACTCTAAATTGTCAGAAATGGACTAGACTAAATTGAAAACTAAAAGTGTCCATTTTAGGATTCAGGGAGGAAAGGGTTAAGCAATATACCCCTCTATCACGACCACTTACAAGAAGGTTGATTGGTCGTATAAAATAGAAGGATAACTTACAAAAATGAGTAAGTAAAACGGAAACCTAAAAAAGGAACTCTGTTTCACCTTGCTTTAAGCAGCCACTTGTCTTAAACACAAAATAGTTCAAATACAATAGTTTAATAATTTAGAGGTCGTACTATAGCGGTGTTACTACATACCAAAGCAAATATTGTCTGCTAAAGGTATCTTCGTCACTTTGAAAGCTTAAAAACCAATATCAGCTAGACATTTGAGTATATGAACTCAATAATAAATCAAGTGTAAACCAGTATATATCCACAGGAAACACCGAATTATTTTGTGTCAGGTCTTCAAATCGGATCCAAACTGTTTGCAAATAATATTATAATATACTGAGCGAAAAAGATTTAGTCATATATTAACTCCCCTTGTATTGTAACTGCTTTACCAGTCATAAATGGCAGTCATGGATTGTCTCATAAAAGTTAACTGTAATGTTGGAAAAACAGCCAGGAATTAAAATCCAGCTCTTTGTAGAACCTTTATTTACAATTGTGTGTACCATCGTACGGTGAAAAGGGCGATTTTGCAAATTGCCTCCCTTTGCATTAAAAAAACCAACAACTTTGAAACAACAATACTCGAAAATAAAGTATTGCAACCGATGTCTCTCAACGCAATCCACTTAACTTGGAACCTTGCTTTATTTTATGCGGTTCCAAATGTCTTTGATATTGCTTTCCAGATTAAAAAAAAAACCCGGAAAATGTTTCTTATGGAAAATCCCATTTTTAACAAAGAAAATTCTTTCGCTCAGTATATGATGTCAAATAGACTAGATTCTGTTAAGATGTCGACTTTGAAGAGCTACATGCTAGTTATACAGTAAAACCTCTCTATTAATTGCATAAATAAACGGAACAGTTTTAACCCTTTATGATCAAATTTATCGTGAAGTATTTACACCCTTCACCGCCATATTGTTGTCTGCTTCAATATTGTTGTCTGCAATATCTTTTATAAGTTAGATTTAAGGCAGTATAACTGACGTTAATTAAAACAAGCGCAAACAGTTTTCATCCTCATCAGACGCCGCGTCACGCGGCGTCTCATCAGGATCAAAAATGTTTTTGTATGCGCTTTATGACGTTATTGAGAGTAAAAGGGTTAAACCAATGTGAACGGGAAAAGAGAAAGCTCCTAAAGGAGTTTTCTAAGTGGTGGCCTGTCTAAAATTAACACTTTAGTTATTGTAAAATGGAGGTTTGAGGTTTTACTGTATGTACAGTCTACTTTAAACTCTCAAATAAGTTGTATTCGCCTGAAATAAAGTTTCTTACAGACGAGAGCAATTTGTCTTTTCAATGGTCTCCTTGTTTTCAGTAGTAGCCACTTGGCAGGCAATAAGTCTTCATTACTTTTCCAACATAAATGTGTACATATTAAATATTTGTTTAGGGAACAAACCTTTTATTCACAACGTCAATTTGTTTAGTGTACCTTGTTGTATACATATAAAATACAAAATAAATCAAATCAAATTACGTGATTTATAAGAAACATGGGTAGATGTGTCCCAAGGGGTTTCACGGCACTGCAACACAAAATGAAGAACGATATTAATGAGATGATGATGTTTTCAAGAAAATGATTTCGGTTAATCTCATTTGTTGCAAAGAAGCTCATGGGATCAAAACCACCAAACTGCCTTTATTTAAGCTATTGGCGGAGAGGACAATCTCGGTCGAATAAAAAGAAACCTCGCATATGACGATTAAGCCCCAGAACCACGACAAAGTAGAAGGTTCTCTGTGGTTATAAGAAACGGTCACAATTCTTCATTATATGGTAACGGGTTTGATAGTATATTAACTGCTGCGTACGTCAAAGAATGTTGACATTCGTAGAATAAATATATGCTAGTAATAAGCTATTGCTTTCTAATTTGGCTAAGTATATGATGGAAGCATAATGTTCACCATGATCAATAACAAAGAAGGTTAACTCTTCAATACCACAATGGACCAAACTTAGTTATTTCCCTTTACATTTTAAAGCGTAACGCTGTGACATTTGCAAAGGGTTTTGAGACTGAGAGCGAATGCGGTGCCGTTCTCCTTTGATCAGGAATAAAAGTGTTTGTCAGTCACTCGAATCAGTTATTTAAAAGAAACTCAAATCAGTGATTTAATCAAAGTTTAAACTAACTGTATCAAAACAGCCGGCACGTTTATATGAAGACGTGCAGTAACAGTAAAACTGTAACAGTATACATACATGTATACAGTGGAGAAGACGTTTTTCATTCACGCCTAAAAGCAAACGCATTGCAATAAACTGTAGAAAATGACAATTTTCTTTAAATTCCTCACTATTTATCTTAATCTGATGGGAAAACAGTTAGGAACCTGATCAGACGCCGGGTTATCCGGCGTCTGATTTGGCTCCAAACTGTTTGTAGGGGAAGTAATACAGAGCTCCCTCCAAACAACGACTCCCTCTTTACAACTACCCTTGCCGCAGTTCCCTAAACAGGACAATTATGTCTAACGCTTTTACTGCTGCAATATCGTCTGCTTAAAATTGTTGTCTGCTGCTTTTCTCAAAGTGACATAATGGACATTTTGACAGAAAAAGATAATGATGACGAGTGACAAACAGCTTGATTCCAGATCAGACGTCTGGTCTGGATTCAAGCTGTTTGCTAATGTAAGCTAATGTCCCTCCCTATAACGACTCCCTCCGTACAATGCACATAATCGTTGTCTCCCATTGGTTGTCGTTGTAGAGAGGGAGCGCTGTAGTAACTGTTGTAGCATAAACGCGTTTATTGGGAAAGAATTACGTCTTCCCAACTGTACATGTACATACACAGGAAGAAAACAGTAATATTTCCAAGAAAAGCGTTTACGCTAAAACTATTATTTCCATTGCAAACAGTTTGGAGACAGACCAGTCGCTGGGTAACCCGGCGTCTGATCAGGCTTCATACTACCTGCCACTTAGATCACAATAAATGGTAACACATTTCAACACAGTTATTTTATACATTTTAATGCATTGGGTTTGCGTTTTGTTGCGTTATTAACACATTCAACCCTAGCGACGAGTATACTCGTCATTTACAAACAGTGTACATGTGAGGATTAAACTTGTCCCATGCAAACAGTGAAGACCCTGATCAGAGGGCTACCTAATGAGCCCTCTGATCAGGGACTACACTGTTTGTCATTTTGAAACGTTTTGTTAAAATCAACCCTAAATAGTCAAAAATGGACTAGACATATTTCGAAATTTGAAATGTCAATTAAATTTGTTAGGGGTGAACAGTGGAGAAAACGTTATTCTTTCCCAATAAACGCGTTTAGGCTAAACCTTTTATTTCCATTGCAAACAGTTTGGTGCCAGATCAGACGCCGGGTAACCCGGCGTCTGATCAGGCTCCAAACTTTTTGTCGCTCAGATTTAAATGAGTAGTCAGAATTGTCAAAGAGTTGTATTTTTCTACATTTAAGCGTTTTGCGTTTGCGTTTCGTTGCGTTTAAACAGGAGATAATAACGTTTTCTCCATTTTTCCACTGAACCAGGAAGCAACGGTCGCGCTACAGCAAATAGGGTTACAGTCAAACCATGGTGAAAAGGACCAATTAACTATTTCTACACTAAGAAACTGTCTTGGGTTATTAGGTTCCCTTGTGGTTTATTTTATTACCTATCAAGACATAAATTAGTCGACTTACGATTCTGGGTAATTTAATAAAATTTGCTCTTAATTAGTAAACAGTGCAGATCTAGAGCAAAGGGCTCCAACAGGAGTCCTCTGAACTGGATTTTACACTGTTCGAAAATGTAGTCAGTATATTTTGAAACTTTCAACAGATCCATGTTGTTGAATGAGTTAACTATGTTATTGCAAACGGCACCGAAAGGCGACTTTTCAAACAGTCTGGGTCCTGATCAGACGTCGCTTAACGTAACGCAACTAACTTGTCCCATTTCAAGAATCCAATTTCTCTACATGTGATTGCATTTCTTTTGGTTACGGTGTATTTTACACACCGGCGGACGTAGTCTAAGGGTAAAACACCCGCTTACGACGTCAGGGGTTGTGAGTTCGACCGCCTGCCGGACCAAGTCCTTCGGATGATACTTTATAAACCGAGGTCCGATGTTTGAGTGCTTTTTACACTTGGCATCTAAACGAACCAGAGAACTCTTTCACTGTATCCGCTCCCCTCTCTGCGGGGCGTCCAATTAGCCCATAGATGGCAGAAACGGACGTTGACAAACAAAATATGTAATTTACACAAAATATGAATATAAGCATTTTACCATTATCTCACCATAGGAATGTAAATTGTGTGTTGTAAATTCTATAATATTTCAGTGAAATTTTCGAACGTCTTTTTCTTTGAAATTAATATAGCCAGAGCTTTGATGTTAGGCATGGTGGCACTTCCAGATGACCTTTACCAATTTTGTTCAAATCGCTCCAGTCTTTTGCATATATAGGTCACAGGAACTAAAGTAGATTTCAACAACGGAAACTTAAACAAATATTCTTGTCTAAAACCCTAGTACCCTAATCTGAGATATTTAGCACATAGCATCATCTACAGGTCCTCTAATAAGATTGTTCGGGTAAAAAATGACCTCGTCCTGGACATAAATCATTATCTCCATTTTGTCAGCGATTCGCATGTGAGCAAAATATGCTCCATGGGGCTCTTGTTTCAAGAGATGTCACAAGACATGATCTGACTCCAAAAATATCTGCAACAAAATTAATTGTTGTAGCGCACTGTAAGTAAGTGCTGTTGCAAACAGTTTGTGGCCAGTCTGAAATCGTTCGCAATCATTTGAATTATCGAATTTGAGCATATACTCTTGAAGTTCTGTTCAATCAAATACTTGCGAACGATCTCAAAATCAACTTAAACACTTTATTGCCTTGGACCCTAACCCAAAGATGATCGATAACATTTTCATATACGTCGTATACTCATTTGAGCCGGGCCATGACGAAACCTGCCTTGTTGCATTGCAACATTATACAGACCGAGCACCGTTGTCATATAATATCTGTATCTGAGATTTTGCTACACTGCCAAAATACCGCACATAATACAGATACATGAAATGTTTTAGATGCACGTGAGTGTCAAACAGTGTATATCAAGACCAACCACCACTTCTGTGATGCGGAGGTTGACTTGATCTTCATTTGTTTCTTTTAACCCTTATTCCAAATAAAAGCGCTTTTTGAGCATTCAATTTATTCCTCCACAAAAGAAAATAGTTCCAATTTATACAGTCATAAACATGAACCGAAGGAAATATTTACGATGTTGTAGCAGATGTTAGCTTACATCAGGTTAAATATACAACAAAATGCGTCTTGATGAAACAGGTTAAACTTAAAGCAGAATGTACCTTAAGGTGCATTCTGCTTTATTTTCAACCAGCTTTAATTGGCCACCAGGCTTCAAAATTAGAAACAGGTAATGGAGTAATGGGTTGAAGGGGAACGAAAAGATGTTTTCACTGAAAGAGCTGGCCAATACAGTGGATAATGTGTTATTCTTTCCCAATAAACGCGTTTACGCTAAATCTATTATTTGCAGTGCAAATAGTTTGGAGCCAGATCAGACGCCGGGTAACCCGGCGTCTGATCAGGCTCCAAACTGTTTGCCACTCAGATTAAAATGAAATATCAGAATTGTCAAAAAGTTGTTCTTTTCTACGTTTTAGTGCTTTGCGTTTGCGTACGTTTGCGTTTAAACGGGAAAGAATAACAGTTTTCTCCACTGTAATAAAAGTCATTTCTATAATTGATTTCTGGGCATTTATTGTCTCCAGACTAATATTTTTGTAACAAAGTGGAAACGTATCGAATATATTACTCCTAAATGCAGCAGCTTTGCTATCCCTAGTCTACAAAATTGGATTGTTGTGGAGGTGGTTACAAATGGTTCTCAATAAGCAAATGGAATGACTGACAGTATATTGATATACGGAACTTTGCCGTTGACATACAGGGGGATATGTGTACAGTGGAGAAGACGTTATTATTTACCGCATACAGTGTTCCATTAATGTACTACAACGGCCATCTTAACAACGACTCCTTCCTTCCTTCCAACGATCCTTGCGGCTGTTCCCCAAACAAGACAAAATTTTCACACTTTCAATGTTGCAATATCGTCTACTTCAAATTGTCGTCTGCTATTTTTTTGTTCTCAAAATTATATTTTGATGGAATAATATAATGACGGGTGACAAACAGCTTGAATCCAGATCAGACGCCGCGTTACGCGGCGTCTGAGCTGGATTCAAGCTGTTTGCTAAAGTTAAAATGTCCCTCCCTATAACGACTCCCTCCAAACAACGCTCATATTTGTTGTCTTCCATTGGATGACGTTCTAGAGAGGGGGCGCTGTACATTGAAACGAAACGTGAACACAATGAAATAAATTGGAGGTGGGAATATGACAACCTTTTTGACGACTCGTTTAAATCTTATTGGAGCCTGATCAGACGTCATGTTACCCAAACTGTTTGCAATGGGCATAAAGTATTCTGCATGAACGCGTTAATTGGGAAAGAAAAATATACTGGTTTGCACGTCCATATCTGCAACGGGTAATGGGCAGTTTCTGTATCATAGGATTGTTACCTAATACAGTGACGAATACTGTAAAACAGGTATTTTTCGCGTCGTGGATATTTCGCGTAATGCGAGTTTGTATTACTTCGCGACATCATTCAATATTTTCAATCGCCCCATTCAATTCCATTGACAAAAAGTGTGTTCATTTCATATAAACAACAATTTTCGAGAAGGTGGGACTTGTGGAAAAGTTTCGAAGGGGAGGCGGGGCATATGCAGTTTTCATTCGCGAATTAATCTTTGGAACTTGGGGCAGCAAACATTTGGCGGATTTTTTCAAAATTTGTTCTCAACCGATCTATGCCTTCCTACTAGTGGAAACCATGATTCCCGACTAATACTCTTCTTTATAAATGAGATAAATTGCAAGAAAATTGACATAAGAATCTACCTTATAAACAGCGGCCTATATCTGCGTTTCTTTATGACAATAAAACCCCGATATACTTATCCTACTTTAAAATTACGTCACCTCAAATGACGTCATAAATCGCGCATTTTTCGCGCCAAACTGTCAAGTTGTTGACAATGGAACTTATTTTTTCTGCTTTCGAACGTACACAGATTCAGTAAATCGGTCATGGCTGTTCCTTATAGGGTACACAGTATTCGTGTAATCGACCTCTAATATGGATTAAACATACATGCGTACTGACAAAATGTTTATTTAATGTTAGAAATTACAGCAACTATATTGTAAATATAAGAAATGAACTGATTTTTTTCGGCGTTCAAGCGAAATGAGCGACAGAAAATTATCGGCAAATTTACCATGAATCGCTAGCGCGATTCATGGTATTTGCCGAAATTTTCTGTCGTTCATTTCGCTTGAACGCCGAAAAAAATCAATTCATTTGTTAAATATTTCTGGCAGGTAGTAGCTTAAAGCAGGCTGAAAATAAAGCAGAATGTGCCATTCTGATTTACTTTCAACCTGCTTTAAGAAGTTACCTATTTTCAAAACTAGAGACATTCGAATAAAACCGGTTTTACAATACTCTATTCGTTTCCGTTAGACATGGCAATATGAGGATTGGAATGTGTTTTGCCCATACCGTGTAGTTTCTGATAACAGGACACATTTAACCGGAAGTATTAATTTTGAAAGCTGCACAAACGTCCCCGTCACAGGATGAATGGATGATTTGGGTTTTACAGCACTGCGACACAAAAAAGGTCGTAAAGCGCCGCCTATTTATGAGGGGTGATGAGATGAAATGGTGATGATTTGAGGAAGATGGTTTCGGCTAATCCCATTTGTTGACCTGCAGCGCATGAGATCAAACCGAACGACCTGTCGTCCATGTTGTTCTTGGAAGAGAGAACAATATCGATCTAATAAACAGAACAATTCCCTATGACAATTCAGCCCCAGAACTGCGGCAAAGTTGAAAGGTCTCTGGGCCGTCACAAGAACATTATCTAATGATAATGATACTACTTTCCTATAAGCACTGTGTAGCCCTTTGTCAAATTAATGAACAAATGTTATAAGTGGGGCTTCATACAGGACAAAGGCAATTCTGAACGTTCTTAAGCGACTTTCTGTACTTTTTTCTGCATTAAGCTTCTTCTGTCTTAACTCATTCCTCCCTGAAACTTTAAATGGACAATTCCAGTTTCCATTTTAGTCAAGTCCATTTCTGACTTTTAAGGGTTATTTTGTCAATGTTTGGCATTATGACAAACAGTGAAGACCCTGATCAGAGGGCTCCTTTCGGAGCCCTCTGATCTGGGTCTTCACTGTTTGCACAGGACAATTGTACTATCACATGTACATTGTTTGAAAAGAACGCCTATTTGCGGGACTAGGGTTCAAAGGGTTAAATAAACCAAGTATTTTGAAAGGCTGCTAAAACTCCCTTAACCGAAAAACCTCCAAAACCATGCCTTTAATGTTTAATTAATACAGTCAACCCGTTCTGCAGTTGAGAAAACGTTATTCTTTCAAAATGAACGCATTTACGCTTAAGCTATTATTTCCATTGCAAACAGTCTGATCAGGCTCCAACCTGTTTGCCACTCAGATAAAAATGAAAAGTCAGAATTGTCAAGAAGTTTTCCTATACTACATTTTAGTGTTTTGCGTTGCGTTTGGGTTTAAACGGAAAAGCATAACGTTTTCTAAACCTGTATGTCGTACTCACTTTCACTGACAACATTTGCCAACAGTTTGGATCCTGAGCAGGAGAAAAACTGTTGGTCACAACGTTCTAAATTTAAGCAGACAAAAGTATGTTTGTGAATGTGTTATAACGGGTCATCATATGTCTTTATATGTATTATATTATATAATGCTGATAGACATGTATGTCTTTGCTGAATACAATATATCACTATAAAACGGGTCATTATGTCATTTGAAAGTTAAAGCGTTAAGTCGATCTTATCTTTATTTCAGAGTTAAGGATGTCGGCCTGTTAATGCGCATGACGAAATTTCCGAAAAATGATAAGATGGCGTAAGATGAAAACTCATTTTCGGGTAACGCATACGATCATAAAATACTATTTTCGCGTATTAAAAATTGTTGGGTTTCGTATAGGAAGAGACCTTTTAATTTGTTTGTCCGATGCGTAGTTTACAGCATACACCGTTTTCATAGGTATGTTGAACTTTTCATTAAAGTAAAGTTTTAATATAAATCATAGATAATTCAAAAGATCTAATAATGTCTTTGTTTAAAAAGCTCTGTTATATAAAAAAAACACCAACAAGTGGGAAAAATGAGAAGAAATGGATTTTTTTTTAAATAAAATGCGCTATATAGGTTTTATAAGATCAGGGACGCTGTGTTTTTATTTGCTATTAACTAAATCTTTGAAGGCTATCAACAACCAATTGAACATTAGACTATCAATTGGTTATTTGTATGCTACACTTTATAGGGACATTTTCACTGTTCCTTAATCTCTCATCATAAAAAAGTGGGTAGGTAAATTTTACTCCTATCCAGTCAAATCACATTGTTTTTTTTGGATCTTGACAAAACATTATTTTCAGGGTTTTTTTTCTTACTATGGTAATACAAATTAGGATATTTCTTGTACAAATAGTTTTTTGTTACAAAAATATTGAAAAAGAAAGTAGTACAAAAACTTAGAGTTTAGGCGAATCTTCAATTTTAGGGAGGTTGTCTTGACAAAATTCTCAAATCGTGAAAAAAGATCCGGTACCCCAACTTTTTCACCACTTTTGTAATAGAAACTAATATTACTAATTTCATGCCAAGTTTGACGAGTTTGGTAATTAGTTTACAAAGGTGCACCTATCCACTTAAACGAGGATGGACCACGTGTTAACTGACACATACGGGAACTTCAGCTAGGTCGAAATAATGAAACAGAACTGTACGTTTATGGGTTATTCGATCGACTATGCAGTGATTCCTCCTTTCAACGACCCTCTCAACAACTACTCTCTAATTACAACTACGCTTGTTGCTGTTCCCAAAACAAGACAATTACATGTCTGTCTTACATTTCCACTGTTGCAATATCGTCATTTAAAACTGTCGCCTGCTGTTTTTCTCAAAGTAACATATTGGACATTTTGATAGAAGAAACATAATGAAGAGGGACGTTTCACGGCGCGTCTGACAAGGATTCAAGTTGTTTGCAAATGTAAGCCAAGTTGTAGAGGGGGAGCACTGTACTTCCAAAAAAGTTAAGTACGTACCAGTTACAGCAGTCAACATAAGCGGAATTTAATATAATTACGACGTTCAGATAGACAGCCTGTTCGTTGGCTTGATTGACAAGAGGTTCATAAACCTATAGGCTGTCGAGGAAATATTGGTTCTGCGCCTAAGCAAATCCTACTCCGCGAGAAAATTGAATGAACAAATCGAAAGAATCTGTCACGGCGTGATAAATGATATAAATATAATGTCACTCATTTACAGAGGCTATGCGGCTGTGTTAAATAAATGTAAAACTGCTCCATGGTATTTCAAAAAGACAACTCCAATTTGTATTTTTTTTTTTACAATTTAGAGTTTATGTTAACAATATATAATTGCTAAATTAAAAATAGTATAGGAGCCCTCTGATCAGGGTTTACACTTTTTGCAAAAGACATATGTACACTGTTTGCTACTTACGAGTATAATTATTCGTCGCTAGGGATGAATGTGTTAACATCTGACCAATGTTTCAACACTTTAAGCGCTGTGTGGAAAACGTTGTTCTTTCCCAATATCTTAAGTCCGATTATAATAGTCTCTATTATTATTTATTTCCCCATGTCTTTCTTGACATTTCCACAGAGATATCACAATACAGGATAAGATACGGAAATCAGATACTTAAAGATGTTAAAATGTTTTGACTTACGACCGTTTTGTCGTACGAAGTTTTATAAAACGGGCTTAAAATCATTCCAGTAAAGCGTAAACACGAAGTATACAGTGTACTCATGAATAGTTCACTTGTTGTATGATGACAGTGTATGTACAGTTCAGAGGGCTCATTAAGGAGCCGTTTGACTGAACAGGATATTTACTGCTTACCATTTCGCAATATAAAGTAAAACAAATCTAAAATGTGAGTCTGTCTATGTAATATGTTATCAAATAAAGTGCGCGTGTTTTTATGTCAGTATAAAGTGTTGCCTTGTCCAAACGGTGTCTTATTGAGCTCAACATATATGTCATTATGTTACAAAGCAGTTACATCTTGACCAAGGGTAAAGTTAGTCTATATGATATGTTATCATGTTCAATGTACAGTGTTATGTCAATATGTAAGGTTGACATGTCTTAAGTATGTCTTATGTTGAAAATTGTTGACATAATAACATAACTGTTTAACATGATAAGACAGAGTTTGGACAAGTCAACACTATATTTTGGCATAACAACACGTGCATTTAACATGATAACATATCATACAGACACATTCAAATCGCTTTTTGACAAGATAAGACTACTTTATAACATAATAACATAGGTGTTAAACATGATAAGACACGGTTTGGACAAGTTAACACTATACATTGACATGACAATACGTACATTTAACATGATAACATATCGTATCGACAAGTTCATACGACGTATTGTCTTTTAACAAGATGTTCCTAGTTTTTACATAATACCTTAGCAGTCAACCATAATAAGATAATCCTTAGACAAGTTCTCACAGTACTGCATCACAATGTCATTGGGTTACAGATGACAAGCATGAATCTGAAAGAGACAAGCATAATTTTGACAACAGGAGAGAGCTATGTCATTCCATATTATTCTTCCAGGCCTTGTTGAAATGTATCACAAAAGCATAAAAAATCAAAGAGTGTTGTCTTGTTGTTGAAACATGTTTCGGCTTTATATAATTGAAGTTGGGAACAATCTGGATATTGATAAGACACCGAGTCATTAGATGTCTTATTTAGTTCCAAAACATTGTAATATGAATCGGTTTCTATGACCGGCGGTGACATTTACACGTCAAGAGTTAACACATTAGACATTAGAAATCTTTATTTTACGGTTTAACTCCACCAATTTTTTTGATTGCAACATTGGCATACAACACCCCCCCCCCCCCCCCCCCCGACACACACGCATACACATTATGTTTCGATCTCTTGGTTGTTGAACAATTTCTCTTCTAAATTTTCCGATTCCCAATTTCTCGATTTAAATATTTTACACCAAATTGGTCCAAAGTCCCTATTTCTCAATTTTCCAATTGCATGATTATCCCCCTAATGTCCCAAGTTCCCAATGTCTCAATTTCTTTTCGATATATCCCATTTTCGCAATTTTTGAAATTGAAAATTTGAGAAATTTGAAGTGAAAGCATGCAATTGAGATATCTAGATATCAGTGTGAAATATGGAAGTGAAAAATGTCATTGGGTAAAATTGAATTTCATTGAATAATCGTCCCAAAGGCGAGAGTTTCGAGCACATCGTTGTATTATACAGTATGTTTGGTTTTCCAATCTCCATACACGTTCGAATTCCGATCGAAATCATTTTCCTTTCTTTGGAATGTATTTAGTTTTACATAAATCATTTTCCTAAACTAATATCTACATATGGGCCGTTCCATGCGAAAACCAGCATTAGTGACATACGACGTCATCACGGAAAATCCAGCTTTAAAGTGACGTAAAAAAAAATCAATATTTAACCTTCGACTTGCGAGTCTATGGCCTGTGTTTATGATGTATTTTGAAGGTAAACGGGTTCAAAAATCGAAGTAAGTGGTTATTTTTGGATATGATTTACTTAAATTTGATATGTATTGAACACATTACGATACTGATTTGGTATGTGCTGGTGTTTTTATCAATAATTTTACTCACGAAAGAATCGTCTTCAACTACCGTTCGACACGCCCACCAAAACAATGGCGCCATGATTTATGAAAACAAGGTTTGGCTAGAGTAGATCTAGATCTAGATGACTAGATTTATTTTAAAATGCATTCCTATTGTTATGCATTGGTAGGAAGACATGTCGTTTCAAGATCACCTTTCAAAAGATAAGTGCAGCGTAAGATGCGCTGTTCAAATAAAAAAAAATCAAATTGCGGTTACTGATCAGCTATATGACGGGTTTAAATGAAGTTGTGTGTAGGTGGGTATCTGTGGCTAGTACATGCATGTATAATATGAAGAATTGTCACGCGGTCGAGTTCTTAACTATACTCATGGACTCAATTGTTGAAAAGTTTTGAATCCCTAATCTCATCAATGAACCCCAGTGACGACAAGTTAACTTTTGACGGGTGCCGTCCTCCTGAAGTCGAAAAATAGCTCGCTGTCTCTTACTGTACATATAGCGTGGACTAGTGAGTCCCATGAACCAGTAAGTTTTAAACGGCCTTTCTAGACCACCGATTGATTTATTTCTCCGCTGAAAAGACTAGTTTCAATATCCTAGCAGAGTGCAGCTTAAAACAGGTGACTAGGTTGAAAGTAGATCAGAATGCGCGTTTTAAGTCGCATTCTGCGTTACTTTCAACCAACTTTAAGTGGCCACCTTTTTCCATAACTAAAATATGCCACGAGGTAATGGGCTAAGTTTGAACCTTAAAGACATTACTTGACCTAGCTTGGGTGGTAACACCTATCACCGTAGATCTACAAAGTTTCAGGCAAAGCAAAATTCAAATTCAAATTCAAATTCTTTATTTCGCTCAGTTCATGTTCTACATGAATACATGAAGTTAATTGAAGGTGGTATACAAACTAAACAGGTAATAATAGAGAAATTTAACAATTAAGTATTTTAAAGATAATAGTTACAGGCTTAGGTGGGAGAGCTACAATGAAATTTCCAAGCATGCAGCATGCTATTAACAGTACATATGTTTAGGCAAAGAATCAGTTCGGCGTTCATCTGAGGCCCGCACTTTATATTTGATAGTTTGGTTAGTAAAACCCAATGAAAAAACCCTTGAGTGTGAGTATGTCAGGGCCTCTATAGAAAGCTTGAGATTGCTGACATTGGCTGAGCACACGTTTCCCATGCCTTGCAGTTATTTTCAAGCCTAGTGAGAACAATGGTGAAGGGAATCAATGAATGGGCTCGGGTAATGTCTTTTAAGGACACTATTTTTGTTTCAAGGACTTTTCTTTTGCATAATGTGCATCCCGAGGACTCGTTCTTCTAATTTCTAAATTTATCCCTGTATGGGTCTTAACATTTTCAGCATAGAAAACGGTACTCTCAGTGTCTGACTAGTGACTGCTTTTCTTTTGAAATAAAATGATTTGAGTGCTATGCCCGTGCTAATAAGTTGGGTGCATACTGTTAAAATACCCCTGTATTTCCGTCCGTCCCCCATATACAGTACAGTACTTACTTTGTGCACTTACTCCTCCTGTCCTACAGCTTTTAAACTAGATCTACAACCTTATAACTTTGCAGACTATTTCCAGGCACATGATATATGCATGTGATCAGATTTTGATCTGCTTTTTTCCACAGAATTACAGCCAGTTGAATTGAATCAATTTTTTCATCATAAGGTTCGTGCAATGGTACATATTTTGTCCGTCTAACTCCTCGTACAGTTGTTGAGCTACACATTTGCAGAGTGAACATATGTAACTAATATTTACATGTGATCAGGACGTGATCTGCTTCAATATTTAGCGATTACGGTGCATGCAACTACAGGGGGCATCATATGCGTCTTACAGACACAGGGTCATCGTCTGTGGTTTTGTTCGTTTTGCTTAGGAAACAATTATAATCTCAAAGAACTGTAAAGCGTAAAAGCAGATAACTTTATAGCTACACTGATAAATGAATTCGGTTTTATTCAAACGGCAAAACAGATATATATTGAAAACGCCAAGCCGACGTGGTTCCTTGTGTAGTGCCGCAGCTATAGTCCATGCTGGTGGTAGCCAGTATTAACACACAATATAGGGGCTGAGACACTAAGGGTCTGGTGTGGTTTTGAGCTGTTTGCATAAAAGGGGGTCTATCGTCTTGTCTTATTTGGGGTTCGAACGTGTCTTGATTAATATTACAGGTAAACCTATGATATCCGGACACTTCTGAGATTTGTAAAAGGGATCTAACGCGTATGGATGCATTTAGGGTTGCGGTTGTGTTGCAGATAGCTCTTATATGAGTTTTCTGTAATGTAATCGCGCTACATTGGACGACTACATGTTAGGGAACCGTTGGTGTTTGTGTCCGGTTTTCAGATGTGCTACTGTATTTCTACATACATGTACGACCGTGGGAAATTTTTACATTCCGATCAGCGTCACAATATGACATCATATAACCATAAGATTATGTGATGTAATGCTTGTGTATCTCCCTTAGTCTGGTTCCCGTCGTGCTACAAAAATGTTTTTTTTAATTTTTACTTTATTTCTGGATCCACCATGTAGAAAGATTTCGCTTTTGCTGTTTTCCTGGGGTTTCTAGCCTGTCCTGATATATCTGCTCAAGTGTTGGATATATGGCTTTCTGTTGTAACAATCTCTCACTTCGTCATGTAGGGTTCATAGATCTACTATTTTCAGTTTTTAAATCTGCATGTTTCTTTCATCTGCTATTAAACTGCTTTGTCTCTACATATTTAACCCTTTGCCTGCTATAATCCCGACTTCATTAGAAATTGCAAACGGTTTGGAACCAAATATGGATCAGACAGCATTTGATGTGGACACAAACGGATTGACACTCATCTTTATTTTGTTTGCAATTTAAAATTGCATAAATCTGAATTTTACGAAACTTGCTGACAACAATACTTTCGGTGATAACACCTAATTAGGATGTTCATACCTCTAGCAAAGAACCACTGAAGTATCTCATGTGAGTCCCGTTTCTTATATTTACTATTTTGGATAGAATACCCATTGAAAAAGCTCAGGTATGAGTGTGTCAGGGCCTCTCTAGGGAGATTGAGATGGCTGACATTTGCTTTATGCTTTTACAATTATTTTCACGCCCGTCGAGTACAATGAAGACGGAATCAATCAAAGAACTGAGGAAATGTTTTAAATAAAGTCATTTATTCGCTCATTCATTTGTACAGACGTGTGCGAACCTATGTTTGGCAGCATGAGCTGTGTCAACGCCCAGTAAAGCTGTATATGTGGCTCATGTTTAACTTTATATGTGGCGCATGTACCCGTAAATTTTGACTTTACAAGTCATGACGGAATCTTGGAAGTAAAATATCTATAGAGATAGGTGACATCTTAAAGCGAGGTAAAAGTAATGAGCTTTCTGTGTTACTTTCACCTTGCTTTAAGCAGTCATCTGCCTTAAGCACAAACTAAACTATGTAATTTAGTGGTCGTAATTTTTTACTGTATTCATCATAGTATAAATTTTAATGTACGTATAAATAAGCTAACTGTATATGAGTTTTTAGTGATAATTTATGAAATAAAAACGTATACACGCTTGTTTAACGTACATCAAACATGACGTCAATTGATAAATGTGCAACCAAGCGTATCAAACATGACGTCAAAACCTTGAACGTAACGTCGTTCAAAACGAAGATACCCTCTGACTTTAAATAGCTCCCACTTTCTTAATATGCATAAGAAAATCGTCAAATAACTTTTATACTGCTCAGAAATGATTCTAGATTTAGAAAACGTTAAAAACTAAAAATGACATTTTTGGTCACTAATGCTGGTTTTCGCATGGAACGGCCCATATTTATAACATGTGCAATTAGGAGAACATGTTAATAATCTTAGATACAATCTGTTTTTCTGTTTTTTAAAATGGCAGACGACGTAATTGCAGTGGTATATTGACGACTCTGTTTGGCGTCTGATTTGGCTCCAGTTGCTGGGTACGTTGTTATATCTCCCAAATACATTTATTAAACTATTGTGGGAAAAGTCAGTGAAGAGGCATCGCACAATAAATATCAGACACCGTGTTCAGACATACCTCAAATTTCAACATTTTTCTTTTATCTTTGAAAGCAAACCATTATTCAGCATGATACATGTAAAGGTATTTATAGCTGTTATATTGTTCGACAATATTGACCTGACGTTGAACTTTATGCATGAATAGATTAAAGAGTGATGACACAGTATAAATCAATAATCGACAGCGTGCCGTACACTGTCGGGAATGTTCGATACATTACGTAAATCGTGTTACATTTTTGATCTTATGTGGAGTAAAACTCCCACTTAGTTAAGCGATAAAATACGATTTCCGATTATGCTAGTATACTCGTATCTACTAAAAAGCATCCTGTTGGGTTTAGATTTGGTTTTAAATCACGACAGATCCTCGATACCCTCACCTGCGATTAACGCCGGTTCACTATATATACCTAATTGACGTATCGCATCTGCCATAGGTGAGTCGTTAGAGCGAATGATTTGTAATGGCGATGTCCCGGGTTCGAATCCCGTATGAGGTAAATATTTATTTATTTGCATTTTCATATTTTATAAGTTATAAATTTTATTTTACACATAAAACGCACGGATGACACGTTCTTCTCATTGTCACGTGTCATTCTATGCCACAGCATACGTTTTCTCACACACAGCCTAACCAGCAACATATCAAATAGGAAGTCAAACTATATTTTATCATCTAAGATTAAAGAAATAATTTCAAACGTTTCCGAGACGTTTGCAAAAATAAAGAAAAAAAAGAAAGAAAGCGAGAAAAAAAGAAAATTATAGAAAAAAGATAAAAAACAAACAAACAAAAAAACAGAAGCACTATATGTAGGGAAAAAATAGAAAAAAGGATGATGTACGGGTCTCGAACCACTGGCCTTTTACGAAAAGATAATGTATAGTCGCCTTCCTTACTACTTGAGCTAATAACTTATCGATACGTTTGCTAACCGGTCAATGCTAATTGTTTTTGTTTACCGGTTTCGGTACCATGTACGTTCTCGTATAAATTGAACGAAGTGTCCCGAAGATATATTTAGAAATGAAACGAACTGTGAAATTATGCTAATAGAGGTCACCAACGTCAGGTCAATATTGTCGAACAATATCAAAAAGGGTGATGACTGATGACACACCGTTTGCAATAGCAGTGTATTGTACATGTAGCTGCGTCTCCAAAACCACGTAACCGTTTCACTACTTCCCGGTATCATTTGGGGCCCGTTTCATAAAACTTCGTACGACAAATGTTGTCGTAAGTCAGATTATAAAAGTCTCATTTTTTATTTATTTTCAATCTTATCCGGTCTTTTGATATGTCTTTTCAAGACGATTCCAAAGATATATTACAAGGCAGGATTAGATAGAGAAATCGGAAATTCAATGTATTTTAAAGTTTTGACTTACGACCGTTTTGTCGTACAAAGTTTTATAAAACGGGGGTCCTGTTTACAAATCACCGTATACAGTCAAACCTGTGTTAAGCGACTACTAAAAGATCAACATACATGTATCTTCAATCGGTGTCGATTAATACAAGTATTACTGCGTCCAAGGTAATAAAGCGTCTGGGTTGAGTCTGATCTCGTTCTCAATCATTTGATTGTTCACATTTGAGCCTAGACTCAAATTTGATCAATCAAATGCTAAAGAACTACATCAGACTGAAATCAAAAGCTTTATAACATTAGAGCCTGTATTTTTATATCTACAACTCAGACTTCAGGCAAACTTAACAAACATATTGGCCTTTGATCAGGATGAAAACCGATTGCAAATATCAATGCACTGAGAATAAGGCAAAGGATTAAGGCAAAAACATGGACGGTAGGTCGGAATTTTGTATACATTATACTTTGTGCTGATGGTGTATTTTATATAACTATAGTCATATATGAAAGTATTTAAGTTTGCAGAGCCTTTGGGCAATGTTAAAAAACCCTAATGAAAATCAATTCAAATTCTTGATTTTATTGAAAGGCAATACTACCAAAAGTACTTAAAAATAAAAATCTAAACTGGTGATTTGAAATGTGTTGTATGCAGGTCAAATATGTCATTGAAATGTGTTATCTGCATGTCGAATGTGTCAATGGATAATAAACTATGATATTTTACCTACATGTATCTGCAAGGAAGAAACTGTATGACAGATTGAGAGCAATTTTCACTAAGAAATTTGCTAAATCTTTTTTAACAATCAATTTTTAAAATACTTAACCCTTTACCCAATAACCTGTTTATAACATTAAATACAGGTGATCACTTAAAGCAGGTTGAAGGTAAAGCTGAATGTGCCTTAAGGCACATTCTGCTTTACTTTCATCCTGCTTTAAACCACCACCTACTAGGCTATATAAAGTATGTTTTAAGGTGATTGTTCAGAAGGGTATAGATTGGAACTATTTCCTTCAGCGGAGGAATATATTAAATACGCTAAAAGTCGCGTATATGGAGGGTGGGGGAGGGTTAACATCTATCAATTTAAAACAGTTAAGTGGAGAATAACTTCTTTTACACGCTCCGCAAAAAGCGACCGTCACATGCGCCAAAACCATGACCCAACATTCGTCGATACTTTTCTTTTTAAAAAAAGAGAGAAAAAAGTTTAGGATCGGAAGGAAAGACTAGGGTCGGTCGGGTAACCTGAAACACAGATTTTTATTTGGCATAAGCGGTGTTTGTCCTAGTACTTTTGGGATAATCAAAGTCCTACCAAAAGCGCCATATGCCACTCAATTCAATTATAAATATGGTGCATTCTGTGTCGAGGGAATTTAAATGTTTGTGAATCATAGCATTTATACAATATGGAACCACTCTCGTTGTTTGAATCAATGTTGTCTGCTGGATTATGAAGTTTCTACAAAACACCAAACAATACGTATAGGTTAGACCATGGTTGCAAGCGAATAAACGATATAGTTCGAGGGGGCGTAACCTATTTAGCACTGGCTTGGGCTCGAGGAAAACAAGAAGACCATTCGTTTCTGCATTTTGTTTGTAATATTTTACTAAAATTGAAAGGCTATTTCAATGATAAGTTTGAGACATTAAGCATGCTTTAACACCAACATAAATAGCGCTTATTGAAGCTCTATATGTAAGCACAATTCATTGGTAATTATCTTTAAAGTCTAGGTCTCACTGTACATAATATAACGTCATGAAGCGTGTGCAGTTCACCTCTGACCTTAGCTGTTTTTAAAAACAATCTAGACAGGCGTATTTCGGTTGGCTGGCTTGGAGAATTGCTAGAATTGTGACGTCAAATTGCCTTGATATGACGGAAGCAAAGAATAAGTGAACAGTGTGAAAGTTATTTCATGGTTTGTTGAAATAAACGATATATTCACAGGTTTTTGAGGCATCTGATTGGCCGAGAGCTCCAAGCCATGTGCTAACGATGAATAGCATTTGATTCCCATAGGATTGACATTGACCCCATTTACACTTCAATAGTCAAAGTTATCATAAGTGTGCCATATTATCATCTGCTTCAATATTGTGTTCTGTAATATATTCTTTAAACCTTTTTGTGTGTAACGTCCTATAAAAGGACATAGGCAAACATTGTAGAGTCGGATCAGACGTCGCGTTGTGCGGTGTCTAACCAGAGTCTACACTGTTTGCTGGTTTGGATTTCAATGTATACAAAACACAAATGAAAATATAGACCAGGCAACTATTATATAAAAATGAGCTAATCCAATATATTTGCATGGAATAAATCACTGGGCGCAATTGAGTTAACCTATTACCCCATAAATATGCCTTTTACGCCTTTAAGTTTTTACTCAACTAAAGAAAATAATTTCACTTAAGACTGTCTTGAATATATACAGTGGAGAATCTGTTATTCTTTCCCGTTTAAACGCAAACGTACGCAAACGCAAATCACTAAAACGTAGAAAAGAACAACTTTTGGAACATTCTGAAATCTCAAAATTCTAAAAGGTTGTCCTTTTCTACATATTAGTGTTTTGCGTTTTCGTTTCGTTTGCGTTTAAACGGGAAAGAATAACAGATTCTCCACTGTATATATCATAACCCCTGCCTCTGTGTAAAACAATGCAATATTCATACACCAATCAGTGCTAACAGCTTTTAGAATCTGTAAAAGGTGATAGCGAATTGCATTTGACGTTTGCAAACTGTATCAGAAACGACAGAACATGTCTGTTCTAACAAATATGTCTGTCACCTCATTTAAGACTATCATTATATGGAATACTGTGAAAACGTTATTATTTTCCGTTTTAACGAAATGCCAACGCAGCGCAATACAATGTCATACGTTAGATTATGATCAGTCGCGCCCTGGGGACATTCCTACCGTGTCGTGGTTCGTGGTCTTAATTGTCATAGGAAATTGATTCTATTTATTAACCCAATATTTTCCCCTCTGACAAGAACTAAAAGATAGGTAGATCGGTGGTTTTGATCCCATGCGCTGCTCGCAACGAATGAGATTAGCATAATCATCTTCCTGAAATTATCATCATCTTATCTCACCTAATTATCCATTTTATCGGCGCTACATGTATATGTTAGTTTTTTGTCGCAGTGCCGTAAACCCCAACTCACCCATCCTGATATTTCACCGACTTAATCAGTCTACATGTATAAATAAGATCCTAACTTTTTGCACATGCTATATAATTCGTGCTTAACTTAATAAGGGTTATATAATTAATATTGCAGTAACCCGGCGTCTGATCAGGCTACAAACTGTTTGCCACTCTGATTAATGAATAGTAAGACATTTCAATTTCTTTTTTGATTTTTTTACACTTTGTTGCCCCTTACAGTGGAGAATCTGTTATTCTTTCCCAATAAACGCGTTTACGCTAAAACTATTATTTGCAGTGCAAACAGTTTGGAGCCAGATCAGACGCCGGGTAACCCGGCGTCTGATCAGGCTCCAAACTGTTTGCCACCAAGATAAACATGAAATATCAGAATTGTCCAAAAGTTGTTCTTTTCTACGTTTTAGTGCTTTGCGTTTGCGTTTAAACGGGAAAGAATAACAAATTCTCCACTGTATCTGCACTGTACTACACAACTCTTCCCACTCCAAATTCAATTTGCAATCATGATCACGTGACAAGAGTTTCGTTCCTGTTGAACGCCACCATAACGTTTGTTTTACATTAAATATTTCATTACCAAAACGACAAAAATTGCACCTGGGACACGACCAAGGCGATATTACGGGTTTTTTCATTATTCCTTCAAGAATAGCAAAACGCCCCAGTTTATGTTTTTCTATAAGTGTTATTACGCACTAGAGATCCTTTAACCTCTTTACTGCCATGACGTCACAAGCAATAATTGTCGTCTGCTTTATAATTTAAATTTAATATATATTTGACTTAAGAGATATCAAAACAGGTATCAAAAAGTTTGGATCCCGATCAGACGACGCGTCGTACGTCGTCTGATCAAGATCAAACTATTTGCAACTAACTAGTGTACTTAGGGAATGAAAGTGAAGGAATTAACCTTTAGCAAAGTCCCAATATCAAGTGTGGTGGAGGCGTAAAGGGATAATATCTGTTACATTATAATAATATTAGACCCATTTATTTCCATTGAAAAAAATGATGTTTACTTCGTATAAATGCAATTGCTTGAGGTCGGGGGACATGCGGATGTATTTCGCAAAGGATTACTTTATGTCGTTTATTTCGCTTAAACGCCAAAATAAATCAGTTCAATTCTTTATTAAATTACTTCAACTAACCGTTAGCTCTAGAAACACACTGAAAAATCGTTTAAAAAACATCGTGCTTGAAAACAGATAGGGTCTCCTCAAAGCTAACACTTAAGTGGACACTAACGTTATGTTTGACATAAAAGAAGAAACCCGCTGGAACTTTTAAGCTTTACCTTTAGCCTGCTTCTAGCAACCCCGTGTCTTAACAACGAAAACATAGAAACGGTCATCTGAAACCGAACTGTTCCTTTACCCATTTCCCGATAGATCTAGCCTGTTTCTAGTTTTGAATCCAGATGATCACTTAAAACAGTTTGAAATTAAAGCAGAATGCTTTAAGCTACCATCTTCTAGGATATAGAAAATATTTCCTATGGGACATATTCATGACGTTATAAATTGAAATTATTTTTCTCCAGTGGAGGAATGAATTAAAGGCGTATTTATGGGTTATTAAATATATAGATATACACGAGCTGACGAGGGATATCAGCCTACACTGGCAGACATGTCAACTTTCCTAAATAGGATACGATTTGATTTACATAAAACAAGTTTAATATGAATTCGCACAAACTAAAAAACGTATTTTTCTTCAGACCTGTAGCAAAGTATAAACCCTTCTTTCCACTTACTTACATGAAAGAAAGTGACGCATACATGTACGTTCGTTATAAGCAGTGTGCCTGAAAAGAGATCGCTTGTCCTGTGCAAACCCTGTAGACCCAGATCAGATGGCTCCTTCATGAGCCCTCTGATCAGGGTGTGCACTGCTTGCAATGTTGTGGACTATGTTCAAAATTTTAAACTGGCCATTTCAAGATTCAAGATTTGTTCAAAAAATGACGACAGTCGGTATCTAGATAATACTTGAAAAATAACCGCTACATCGGCTAAGATACAGATTTATTTTTGACAGTTTATGAGACTAAACTCTACATTTTCTTTAACATAATTTTATAACATATTCAGAAAGTGTTGTGAAAACATATCTTTTTGACAAAAAGGGGTTAACATACTGCTCTGTTTCTTCATAGTGTCTAGAAGGAAATAGATACATAACTTCCCTTCACTCTCTGATGACAAATAACAGATATTTGACAAGCAGTTTTATTCGAAAAACTGTTTAATATATGTAGTTACCCTTATCATGCTAAGCGACATAGCTGACATTTGCAAAACGTTTGGATCCAGATCAGACGCTAGATTCAAACTTTTTTGATACTCATATTCAACTACTTATACTCATATTCAACGTTTCGTCATGTTTCATAAGCATAAAAGCAGACGATATTCAGACGCCGAGTCAACCGGAATCTTATCTGGCATTAACTGTTTACCATGGAAATGAAGAATTAAGCATAAACGCGTTAATTTGGAAGGAGTGAGGTCCATTGTAATTTTCGAATATCCATTGTACCCTGTGACGGCACTGCACAAAGTTAATTGCGATTTGTCTCGACTTGTTTGCCCGCCTTTTACCATTTCACTCGAAATGTCATAAAGCGCACCACAATATTTAACAGATCTCGTACCAGAAGTGGTTGGCAATGCATCACGCTACAACCTGAGAAATGCTAATGATATTCAATCTGTGACGTGTCGCACAAGTTTTTATCATAAAACATTTCTTCCCTCAACTATACAAGAGTGGAACAACCTTCCGGAAACAACAAGACAGTCACCTAGCCTTTCTACATTTAAATCTTCCCTGATTAACAAACATAGTGTACCTAAACATTTCTACCATGGACACAGAAAAGTTCAAGTTCTACTCACAAGACTTCGTACTAACTGCAGCTCCTTGAATCATGACCTCTTCTCAAAGAACATGTCTGATACCCCTCTCTGCACATGTGGCCAAATTGAAAATGCAGCACATTTTTTCTTAAAATGCAATCATTTTGACATACAAAGAATTGAACTTCTAAATGAAGTATCTTCTTACACATCTCCGTCGTTATCCGTTTTCCTTCAAGGTGATCCAGAACTAGGTTATGTTTTAAATGTTAAAATTGTCGAAGCAGTTCATCGGTATATTCAAAGCACAAAGCGTTTTTAAGAAATTGATAACATTGCTATATACATACCGAAACTACGTTTCAATCTGCCTATTATTTTCGGAACCTCCCCCCCCCCCCCCTTTCCCCGTGTGTCATTTCTTATCAAAACAACTCTTTACTACTAATTGTTTATATCTAAATTCTATTCATATTATTTTTGATCTTATTATCAAAACATTAACTATTATCTTTATTACATATTTATGGTAACTTGAAACATTTCGTTAAATTGGTGCTGCCTCTCTTGATCGACGGGGCTTAGTATAAATGTGAGTGTTAACACAGGCGGGGGAAATATGGTGTATAATTAATGCGATGAGCAAGTAATATGCATTCTGCATTACTTCTGCACTACTCTGGGCAACTACCAGTAACTCGATGTTCCTTATATCGCCTTTCCCGAGTGTCTTTTGAGAGAGATAGCGCCATTTTATGAAATAGCTACATTATATTTATAACACATTTTGCTGTTACATAAGTTTTCATAAAATATATTACAGTTATAGATAGAGCATGTGTATATATAACGGTGCAAGGAGAGAAACACAATAAGCTGTTTTGCTTTCGTTTCAATCCTAAACTTTGTTGTATGTTTGTAAAATACATGTAAATTATTGAAATAAATATGTTTAAACTAAAGCGCATTTGTAAAAAGTTTTGATCCTGATTAGACGCCACGTACCGCGGCGTCTGATCAGGCTCAAAACTGTTTGCCACTTGTTTTAGAATTACGTCAGTTATACTGCTTTAAATCTATATTTGAAACGATATTGAAGACACCAGTGGAGAAAACGTTATTCTTTTCCAATAAACGCGTTTACGCTAAAACTATTATTTGCAGTGCAAACAGTTTGGAGCCAGATCAGACGCCGGGTAACCCGGCGTCTGATCAGGCTCCAAAATGTTTGCCACCAAGATAAACATGAATTATCAGAATTATCAAAAAGTTGTACTTTTCTACGTTTTAGTGTTTTGCGTTTGCGTACGTTTGCGTTTAAACGGGAAAGAATAACAGATTCTCCACTGTAAGCAGACGATAGTATCGCGGTGAAGGGGTTAAAACCTCATACATTTGATCGTGAAAGGGTTAACCGTGTAAAGTGATAGACACTATTATATCCTGAAGGGCATTGTGTTGATTTTTAATAGTTTTACTGTCAATGACGCAAAAACAATTTTGACCACGATCAGACGCCGCGTTACACGGCTTATGATCAGGAACTAAAGTGTTTGACAATTGTTTCTAAATTTCGTTAGTCATAATGTCTTAAGCCTGTCTCACACAGAACACACGGCTTATACGGTTGGCCACCCGTGTAAACCGTACATACAACCGAACCAACCGTGGCCTTATCCGAGTTACACTCGGGCCATTCGAGTGTATCCGTGAAAGCCGTGTATGATTTTTAAAACTATTAAAAAATCTAGCACGGGTGCCATGTCCGTGTATGATCGTATTAGCGATCGTACAAGACCGTGAGAGACCGTACGAGACCGTATACACAACCGCACATGAATTCCACTTAACACGAGTGAGCTTAACCGTGTCAATATCGTATATAAATCGTATGGAGCAAAAGTCGGTGGGGACCGTATGTAAACCCTGTAAATGTCCAATTAATCTAGTAAAAGTCGTGTTTAATCGTACTAGGCCGTAACAGACCGTACTAGACCGTACTTGGAACCGTACAACAATCGTATGAAAATCGTTTTGCAAATCGTGTTCAAACCGTGACAAACCTTGCTTGACCGAGTATATCCGTGCTTTGTTCGTACATACTCGTGCTACATTCGTACCAGTCAACCCGTGTATAACCGAGTATACCGTATTGGAACCGTATGCCCAACCGTGTTCTGTGTGATCTATATCATGCGACAATATTGAATGGGATGACGAAATGGCGATGGAGAGGAGAGCTTAGTATAGTTATTGGACGCATTTGACTTAAAACCATTATGAGAATTTAAGAAGACTCTAAATTTGTCTCTAGCAAGCAGAGGATATCTGACATCAGTTTCAAACTGTTTGTTAAGCTTGTGTTCATTTATAAAGAAATATTCAGGTGGATTTATTTATATAATCATAAAGTGCCTCAAATCTTAGCAACCTAGCTGTTAAAGTGCGATGCGTTTGCAAACAGTTTAGATCTCTTCAGCATCTAAACTGTTCGACATTGTGATTCTGTTTTGAAAAGAAAATTTAAAGTATCATTTTTAGAACAATAGCAGTTGACACATTTATCCAACATGCAATGTTTAAATACGACTTATGAAATATTGTCATATGAATGTGCACTGGCACTTAATGACAGTACGTTTGATCAGAATATGAGGTTATTCAACAGTTTTAGTGCAATACTAAATTATATTACACGAGTACTTTAAAGCATTAATAATCCATATTTTAAGGAGGCGAATTTAGAGTGTTTATTTTTTTATGTTTATTTAACCCCTTCACTGCCTTACCCCGAGTACACTTGTTATTTGCAAAAAGTTTGGATCCTGATCAGACGCCGCGTGACGCGGCGTCTGATCAGGATACAAACTGTTTGACATTCATTTCAATATTTCTTAAGTCGAAATCGCTTAAATTTAATTTTGAGAAATAAAAGCAGACGACAATAGTTAATACTTGATGACGTCACGGCAGTGAAGTGGTTAAGTAACTTTTAGCAAAGTGTAGGAACAGTTGTCCAGTCCAGTCCAATATTCTATGGCTCCAATCAAACATGAAAACATGATATAGTAGAATAGAATTCAGTACCCTATTTGTTTATACGGCATCGTCACGTGGTTAAATGAGAAACTTTACAATTAGTTCATTCTGTACAGGTGTGAACTAATCCAGACTTCTTGTATCTTATAGTTAGCTTACGTTAGAATAATTCGTGATATTTAGATTGTATTTCATTTCTACTGTTCAACTAATATAAAATTCTGTTAAATTGTGCCGTCAAATTATGCTGTGCATCTAGTCGCATATATTCAAATTACATTGAGTGCATCTATACTTATGTTATTAAAGAATATTCTCCATAATATAACTAGACATTTAAACTAAACATTCCCCCATTGAAGCCTATTACAGATAATAGCAGTATAATTACATTGATTTTATTGCAATGTAGTAGAATATTTCGATTTATAAATACACATGGTAGAATATTGTACCAGGCCAAGGTGGTACAGTGGAGAATCTGTTATTCTTTCCCGTTTAAACGCAAACGCAAAGCACTAAAACATAGAAAAGAACAACTTTTGGACAACTCTGATAATTCATGTTTATCTTGGTGGCAAACAGTTTCGTGCCTGATCAGACGCCGGGTTACCCGGCGTCTGATCTGGCTCCAAACTGTTTGTATTGTAAATAATAGTTTTAGCGTAAACGCGTTTATTGGGAAAGAATAACACATTCTCCATTGTATCAGCTATCCTTTACTCGTTTTAAAGACTTTTCCTCAGTCCATTGAGGGACCACCAGCATATTGTTCTGATGGTGTCAATGTAACTGTCAAATCACGTGCAGTTTACCTGGTGAAGTCCAGATTTTACTTTTCAATGGTTATTTCTAACCAAACTATCAAATATAAAGGTAGAGTCTCACACAAGACGCTTCAATGGTTCAATATGCACAAGACCCATGCTTTTTGCAAGGAAATTGTCTGGCAATGCGTTATGACCAAAAGGTCGTCAGGAGATGTCTTTAACTGTAAATTCACACAATGTAGCTTGAAAAAACCTATCTATAACGACCGCGCAAACGAAGGCTAAGTGACTGTATAGAAGACGGGTGACATATTTAAACATTGTAACAGTTAAACTATGCACCTCACGTAGTTACAGTGGAGAAAACGTTATTCTTTCCCAATTAACGCGTTTACGCTATAACTATTATTTGCAGTGCAAACAGTTTGGAGCCAGATCAGACGCCGGGTAACCCGGCGTCTGATCAGGCTCCAAACTGTTTGCCACCAAGATAAACATGAAATATCAGAATTGTCCAAAAGTTGTTCTTTTCTACGTTTTAATGCTTTGCTTTTGCGTACGTTTGCGTTTAAACGGGAAAGAATAACAGATTCTCCACTGTATAATCGGGCCCCTGCATTAACCCTTTTGCTGCAAAATGTTTCGTGAGATGTGTACCCCTTCACCGTTTCAATGTCGTCTGCTTCAATTTCGATGTCTTCAATGTCGTTTCAAAGTTAAAAATAAGGCAGTATGACTTAAGAATTTCAAAACGAGTGTCAAACAGTTTGGATCCTGATCAGACGCCGCGTTACGCGGCGTCTGATCAGGTTCAAAACTATTTGCAAATGTGCTTTGAGAGCGAAAGGTTATAAACGAAATCAAAAGAATTATAACCAATTTGCTACATGTGTAATGACTTGGTTCACAGGAGGAAGTGCTGATATTTACACCGAATAATTCATTGCAAAATATTGGTCATCTTGCGTGGCCAATTTGACAATGAGTCTACCAAAACACACGGTTCATGTGTAATGCTCATCAACATGAAGCTTTGCACTGCTAACTTTCCAAACAGACTCCAAGAAATCGAAGGGCCCCTTCAGAAATAGTTTTAAACTGGGTCTACAATGCTAGTACCTGGGGCCCGTTTCAAAAAACTTCGTACGACAAATGTTGTTGTAAGTCAGATTATATAAGTCTAAATCATCATTTATTTATCCATCTAATCTAGTCTGGCGACATCTCTTTGAAATCGTCTTAAAAGACGATTCCAAAGAGATTTCACAAGAAACGATTAGATAGAGAAATCAGAAATTAAAAGTATTTTAAAGTTGGTGACTTACGACCGTTTTTCACGTACGAAGTTTTATGAAACAGGCCCCTGAGGTTTATACTCGCTTCCCGCAGAATAAGGGCCAAATACTGCAAATAGCAATGTTGTTATTTTTGGCTTCCTCCAAAATTTTAGACCGAAGCGTTGCGTGATGTAATTCGGAAATTGTCAAATATCCTAAGCGGAACTATTGGAAAACTAATGACATAACACTTGCTCTAACAAAGCGAGAAAAGTGTGTATAACGATATTGCATGGTGGGTGCCTTCAACATAGGCACTCATCTTACAGTGGAGAAAACGTTATTCTTTCCGTTTAAACGCAAAGGAAACACAAATCGCTACAAAAAAGAAAATTATCTTTTTTTAAAAACATTTCTAAATAATTTTTTTATCTGAGTGGCAAACAGTTTGGAGCCTGATCAGATGCCGGGTAACCCGGCGTCTGATCTGGCTCCAAACTGTTTGCAGTTGAAATGATAGTTTCAGCGTAAACGTGTTTATTTGGAAAAAATGGCGTCTTCTCCACTGTAGCATGGTGTTGTTGTTATAACCTTATCGCTGATATTACATTTCAAATTTAACCCTTTACCTCATAGCCCGTTTCTTGTATCTAAGATATTTGGCCACTTAAAGCAGGTTGAAAGTAAGGCGCATTCTGTTTTACTTTCAACCTTATTTTAGCTACCATCTGCTAAAATATAGAAATATCCTTATAGTACATCTTCATTACTGTATAAATTGGAACTATTTTCTTCAGCAGAGGAATATAAATCCGCTAAAAGGCCTTTCTATCTGGGAAAGGGTTAACGCTTATCCTATCGTAATATCGTCTGCAAAAGTATTCAATTAAGATCTAGATCTATACAAGTTTTAAACGAAGAAACGGAACGACGAGTGCCAAATAGTTTGGATCCAGATCAGACGTAACGTTACACGACCTCTGTTATTTGTCAAAACTATTTGTAAATAGAATTCAAATCGGCAGAATAAGCGTTAGTATTTGAAAGCAGAAACAGCAATGACTGTGTCAAACTTTGAATACTGGCCATTTATCAAGTTTGAGAAATTTGATTTGGTTTCAAACTTTTAGAAAAATAACAACCAATTCCTTTTAGCACTAGAATGGTTAAACAGTAAAATTTTACCATTATTAAGCACGTTTGTCCTACATGTACCCCTGTTGGATACTCTATTACACTCAATGATTTAAATGAGACATAAACATTCAAAATATGTTCAGAGGAAGCTTGAACGTGCTGAACTCGTAATTTATACGTTTTATGCATTCACATGTTCGTGCAGTGAAGTCTTAACCTACAAATGTACACCGTGCTGATGTGTCGTCTGCGTCATACATATCTTCTGAAAATAAAAGTCGTATGCATTTTTAAACTGTATAGAATTTGAATATTGGTGACACATAGTTTGGATCCAGATCAGACGCCGCGTTACGCGGCGTCTGATCTGGATCCAAGCTGTTTGCAAATATTAACCAGGTCGCGCTTAGCACGATGCGGATTAATAGTATCTTCAATATTCTAATGTTCTATTCTCTGGTGGAATATATTTAAATCACACTCATTTGAACAAAACATATGAGACAAATACGGCAAAATTAAAGAAACGTCCTAGAGTTAACATTGTTGCGTCTTAGTGTCGTTTACGACACTTTCATTTGTACATACAGGCAGATAAATGTGGTACAATCACCCCTATCTAAACCGGATATACAGTAAAACCTCGCTATTACGACCACTAAAACGAAGACTAGTTGATTGTATAATAGAGAGGTGGCAGCTTAAAGCAAGCTGACAGTGAAACAGAAAGCTGCTAGGAGCTTTCTGTTTCACTGTCACCTTGCTTTAAGCGGTCACCTATCGTCAACACCCTAATAATTAACAAAATTTAGTGGTCGTAAAAGAGAGGTTTTACTTTATATATCCATGTATCCATGAATTTGGTCTATAAACTAGTTGGTAACAGGTGACAGCTAAATATAGGATGCATGTTAGACAGAAAGCGTATTTGATTATTTTATTTCTTTTTTGTCGTACATTAAGTAGTTATCAGTTTTGAAGTCGGAACTTCTTTTTTATAGAAAGTCTGGTTTAGTGTGATTTTACTGTATTCCATGCATGGTTAACAATATTTAAATTTAAAGACATGGTATACTTTAACCCTGTTACCATCATTCCTTGTAAATGAAAAATATTTCGACACTTGTATTTATATTATCGTAGACAAACGGTACAGTCTCCCTCTTACAACGACCCTCCCAACAACGACTCCCTCCTTACAACACCACCCTTGCCGTAGTTCCTTAAACAGGACAAATATGTATAACGCTTTTACTGCTGCAATATCGTCTGCTTATAGTTTCGTCTGCTGTTATTTCTTACAAGTACATATAAGTGGACAGTTTGAAAGAATAAGTACATTGACGAGTGACAAACAGCTTGAATCCAGCTGTTTGCAAATGTAAGCAAATTTTTAATTTCCCTCCCTATAACGGTTCCCTCTGAACAACAATATGTGTCTCCCATTGACGGTCGTTGTAGAGAGGGAACACAACAGTATCCCGTTAACCTTATATAAGCGGCTTTTAGCGCATTCGATGCATTCCTCCTCTGAGGAAATCGTTTCAATTTATGGTGCCATTTAATATGCACCATAAGACCACCCTCGTCCCATATGTATTTTAATTGGCAGTGTATATTCCATATTAACTACACTCAACAAAATGTCTAATTAGTCACCACTTTACTTTTCCTTATAATTCTGAAAATACAATACGTATCACGTTGAGGTTTCACACAGGAATCAATGAGTATGTATAAATTGTTGAAATCGATGTTCTGATGTGTCCGTACTAAAATCTTTGCTCAAATAAAGAGTTTGATTGATTATAGAATAAATGCAAGTACATGTATTTGTAATTTAGAAGCACTAAGCCACCTTCACATAAATGAACAGCGCATTTCACAATTCACTAGCACAATAGTTCTGTGATTATAAAATTGACATCGGGTTCTAAGTCTTTGACAAGTACATGGTCTTTGGTACAAGTCTAATTGACAATCTTGCCCTCTGTAATGTAATCGTTTCGGACCATGAAGACAGTTTCTATAAAATGGTAGCGATCCTTGTTGTCCTGCCAGAAATCTGTTGTCCGACAAACAAGTGAACTTTCTGCTACACACAGTCGCTGGCATTCGTCACCGGTATGCGTATTTGCAAGGTCCGGAATGTTGCGAGTGTATTTTTCATAACTTTGATTGCCACCAGATACATAAATATGTTTTATCAATACAAGTGTGTCTCCAAATGTCTTGCAATAAGAACTTTCAACGCAAGTATTTAGTACGGACACTCAATCCTTAGTTCAATACACAATTTAATGTAGGCCTACAGTAAAACCTCTCTATAACGGCCACTAAAGTGTGCTAATTTATTAGTTGTTTTTGACAGGTCACTGCTTAAAGCATGGTGACAGTAAAACAGAAAGCTCCTGTAGGAGCTTTCTGTTTTACTGTCACCTTGCTTTATGCTGTCACCTGTCATTTAAACAACCAATTAGTCCTCGTTTTAGTGGCCGTTATAGAGAGGTTTTACTGTATTTACCTTTCGTCACTTATTACCGATCTCACCATTATATCCATTAGAATTTCCTTGGCAGTAGAGAGAATACCGAGTAGTACTTGACCCATAGTCATTACACCGTTTAAGATGAGCATGAGATCATTCGCAACCCCTTGATTGGTCATAATCATTTGATCATTCTCCATTTTGATCGACCATTCTGCTGAATAGTCACATATAACATCCCCCACACAACAACAGTACATGTAAAAATAAGCAGGGCACCTATTAAGGGAGTACATCAGAACCTCTCTATTACGACCACTAACAAGAAGGCTAAATGTCTGTATAAAAGACAGTTGACAGCTTAAAGCAATGTGAAAGTGAAACAGAAAGCTCCTGTAGGAGCTTTCTGTATCACTTTCACATTGCTTTAAAACTCACCTGTTATTAGTTATATATATTGCATAGCTCCCACGAGTTATCTCAATTAAACGCGCACACTGTACATGAGTGCGCGCATGCGCACGAGTGTATGTGGGCGTGTTTAATTAGATAACGAGTTGGAGATACTGCAATATATTGCTTGTAATATGGCTAAATATAGACCAAGAGGTTGGGCTCTGTGCAATTTACATCAACTATTGAGCGCTTTTGACATCTATTAGAATCCCCATTTGAACGACCAATCAGTGACAGGAACAACATCGCTATCTGCGCAAGTTATACCAAATGTTGAGCGCTTTGCTAATCAAAGGTAGTGTAAACCCCATAAAAGAGACCAATCAAAGACTGGAACGTATACTCGTTAACCAATCCGACAACTTTCAGCATAGATCGCTTTCGCGGGCAGTGTGTTAAAGTTTTGCTGTAAAGACGAATGTTCTAGTTTCTGGGAATATTTGCAGGGTTGCCATTTCTCCGGATTTTTCCTAAATCTCCGGATTTTTTTTCTAGTACATGGTACATTGTAGCTTAAAGCAGGCTGAAAGTAAAGCAGAATGCGTCTTAAGGCGCATTTTGCTTTACTTTCAGCCTGCTTTAAGCAGTCACGTGTCAACAAAACTAGAAACAGGCGACGGGGAAAAGGTACGATTCGTAAAATCGCACTTGAAAAACCTTCGGATTTTTTTGTCAACTTATGGCAGCCCTGTATTTTCGTCACTAGCTTTCGCGCGTGTTTACTTAAAATGATTAATATGGATATCGGCACAGTGATGACGGGACGATTTGCAGTAGAGAACACGATTGCATTTCTCAATCAAATATTTAGCAATTTTTCCTTTGCACAATATTTGGACCCAGATACATGTAAGACGCTTTGTACAAGGCGTCTGGTCTGGATCCAAACTGGTTGAAAAGGAATTATCAATTTTGCACAAAATTGTTTATTGTTCAAAACAAATCGTGTAATTTCTCCATTGTGACTTGTGCTGCTATTACCATGCCAAGGCTCCAGATAAGAGGATTATTTCAAGAACTAAAATCTTTATTTCTGCATTAAACCCTATGGTGTCACTACTCACTAGGATCGTCTCTTCGAGACGATTCTAATGAATAGTAACACCATAGGATTGAATGTTGAAATGAGTGAGAAAATTTGGATTTGTTCCATTTACTCGCTCTTATCTGGGGCTTTATATCTGCAACACCGGATGTGCGCCAGACTGTGCGGTTAACTAGATGTCCGCCATTACTGTGCGGTTAACTAGTTAACTGCATGGTTTTCTACCAGTTATTGCATGGGCGGGGAAACTCCGCCCACTACAAAGTGTGCGGTATTCAACTTAAACTGGGGTACTTTTCTATAGAAAAATGCCGCAGCCGTGTTACAAATGACTAATATTTGACACAAATAAATGGTCGTAATAGAGAGGTTTTGCTGTACATGTATTTCAAAATCTAAAATCTTTATTTTTGCATTAAACCATATGCTGTTACTACTCATTAGAATCGTCTTTTCGAGACGATTCTAATGAGTAGTTACACCAAAGAATTGGTGCTAAAATGGGTGAAAAATATTTGATTTGTTCAGATTTACTTGCTCTTATCTAGAGCTCTGATAATTAATGTTTGCTACATAGAAAAGAATAATAAATGCTGAGTAAAGAGGGCAGATTTATGCCAGACATGACCTATACAAACCGTACAGTCCCATCCATTTTGTGTTGTACATTCTGAATTTCGGTGATGTTTTATTGTTATCCCGATACAGACTCAAACAAAAGTATGTTACAGTGGAGAATCTGTTATTCTTTCCCGTTTAAACGCAAACGTACGCAAACGCAAAACACTAAAACGTAGAAAAGTTCATCTTTTTGACAATTCTGATAATTCATGTTTATCTTGGTGGCAAACAGTTTGGAGCCTGATCAGACGCCGGGTTACCCGGCGTCTGATCTGGCTCCAAACTGTTTGCACTGCAAATAATAGTTTTAGCGTAAACGCGTTTATTGGGAAAGAATAACGTTTTCTCCACTGTACCGATAGAAATAGTGTCCAATTTCCCACCTACAGTACCATCAAAAATGGGACTTTTTCCCCTTCTGAATGAGTATAATTGGTTCCTCGCCTTTGATGCCTCTCTTCTCCCATTCGAATAATAAAAAAATAAAAAAAAACCAACAATATATGTTAAGTCAATCCTTTATTGATTATGTAGGTCTTTGGTCCAATTCATCACAAAAACAAGTGGCCAAATCATTTTAATGAGTATATACTGAAAGCTATTTACGAAATCTTGTTTCTTCAAAAGAATCGAATAAATCATAATAAAAAAACTCAATATCCAGCCAGACGAAAAAAGAATGTACCATTAACACTCTCAAAGACGCCAGAACGTGCGTTTGCAAACAGTTTGGAATCTGATCAGACGCCGCGTAACGCGGCGTCTGATCAGGATCCAAACTGTTTGACATTCGTATCGATAAGTTTTAATTTTTTCTACTTTGAATCTTACTTTAAAACGATTCTGTAAACAACAAAATTGAAGCAGACGACAATGAAACGGTGAAAGGGTAAAATTCTCAGGAAAAAATTGGCAGTATACATTACCTAACAGGAACCTACCTCTCCTTAACCCTTTCCTCAATAGAAACAACTTTTAGCGTATTTAATTTATTCCTCCGCTGAAGAAAATAGTTCCAGTTTATACCCTCATGAACAATTACCATTACAAATATTTTATATAGCCTGACATATTTTAGCTTAATGCAGACTGAAAGTAAAGCAGAATGTGCCTTAAGGCACATTCTGCTTTAATTTCAATCTGCTTTAAGTGGTCACCTATCTTTAAAATTTAGAAACATGATATGAGGTAAAGGATTAAGCGTATTGTACATGACATCAAATGGGCGTTGTCACTTGTGTCACATAAGTTCGGTGCAGTAGATGACAAAAAGTGCACAACATTATACAATTGTGAAATTCAACTGCAAAGTAATATTTTAGAATGAAGTGTATTGGAGTATATATATATATTTGTCATTAAGAAAAAATAAGCAAAACATAACACCTTCATTAGTTACGGCGAGGAAGCAGGTGAATATTGGAAGCAAACGCGGCAGTCCGTCAAAGTTCCGTCAAGAGACAGCTGTATCTACACCGGGCGGCAACCTTCACACTGCCATAGCGTCAACTGCATTCAACGATTCATGTCTCATTTTATGTTTAAATGTTTAAGATATATTGTCATTAGTGTTAAGCAGTTTGGATCCTGATCAGACATGTCTGATTTAGTTCCAACCATTTTGATACTGGTCTTAGTATTTCTGAATTAAAAAAGCAACTGATCTGATATCAAGTTTTTCACAGTCTTTAAAAGGCCAGGCTTATGTTAAGATTGATAAGAGTGATTGACAGGTGGTTTAATAAATGACAGGTGACAGCTTAAAATAAAGTAAAACAGAAGAACAGAAACAAAAACAGAAAACTTCTGAAAGAGTTGTTCGATTTCCTTCTATCTTACTTTACGCAGTCACCTGTCTTAAACACCTAACAGTACGCACACTGTAACAGTGGCCGTAATAGAGCGTGTTTACTGTAGCTATACTTTCAAGGATGTTATTTACAATAGGATAATACAGTGGATAATCTGTTATTCTTTCCCGTTTAAACGCAAACGTACGCAAACGCAAAATACTAAAACGTAGAAAAGTTCAACTTTTAGACAATTCTGATAATTCTTCTTTATCTTGGTGGCAAACAGTTTGGAGCCTGATCAGACGCCGGGTTACCCGGCGTCTGATCTGGCTCCAAACTGTTTGCACTGCAAATAATAGTTTTAACGTAAACGCGTTCATTGGGAAAGAATAACAGATTCTCCACTGTAGCTATACTTTCTAGGATGTTATTTACAATAGGATACTCACATAGATGGCTTTTTGATAGGACAATGTATCAAGGGTTAATGTGTTAAGCTTCTACATTACTTTCTTTTGTATTACCACTTTTATAAATCATTTCATATTAACCCTTTAGTTGATAGGTTGAGGCTAATTTTGAAGACAGGTGACCACTTAACCCTTTAACCCATAGCCTGCTTCTAGTATTTAAGATATGTGACCTATTAAAGCAGGCTAAAAGTAAAGCAGAATGCGCCCTAGGGCGCATTCTGCTTTACTTTCAGCCTGCTTTTAGTTACTATCTGCTAGGATATAGAAAATAATTCTTATGGTACATATTTATGACAGTATAAAATGGAACTATTTTCTTTGGCGGATGAATAAAATGAATGCGCTAAAAGTCGCTTCTATAAGGGAAAGGGTTAAAACAGGTTGAAAATGAAACAGAATGCGCTAAAATGCGCATTCTGATTTATTTTCAGCCTGTTTTAAGTTAGATCTACCACTTTAGCTAGGATATATACACTATTTCTCATGGTGCGTTTTCCCGGAAGGAAATATTGTCGCAATCGGAGGGAAAACTTAAAGTGTTAAAAGGTACGTTTATGGAGAAAAAGGTTACGGGAACTGTTTCATCGGACGAAACTGGGAGTAGTGACAATAGTTAAGCCATAAACTATACGTTAGAATGATTGATTGTGCGATGTGTACTTTTATTTATGAGGAATCAACTGTTTAAATATCCAGTACAAAATGAAGGGTGTGTGTACTTTATATTCAATCTTGCGACATCTTTTTAAATGATTGGCTTCAACCAATGGTACCTGACTTCTGATCTGTTTTCCTGTGAGTTTGAATGGGAAATTACCCATTGTGAGACATGAAAGCATGCTGATAACTGTCAGCCTTTCAGCTGTTCCAAAGGCTTACTCCAATTAGACATAATTAGATTTCACGCAAATTTCCAATTCGGTGAAGACCAAAACGTCAAAATGTGACTTCTTCTTAACGGCTACGTAATTCGTTACATACATATATTGTAATTATATCTAAAATATTACACCCATGAAGTAAGTAATGGAGAACACATGCCTATTTGTATTTTAACATAGAGCTACTTTGTTTAAAAAATTTCACCGCAACAAAATAGAAAAAAAGTTGAAAAAATGCCTACGGCCCCGTTGGACCCTTTCAACGCCAAGAACGACAACACATTTGCAAACATTTCATCTGATCAGGATCCGAACTCTTTGGCAGGTATTTTAATTATACCAAACACGCATATACTGCCGTAAATGCTATACCTAAAAGCAGATGGATAATTTAACAGATACTGTTATACGGGTTATTAAGTCAAACTTATAGTGTTGTTCATGAATTATAAGGTTTATAGACAAGCATTGCTAAGAGGTTAAAATATGACCTAGGCGTGCCGTCTGTCCATAATGGCACACCAGGTGTCATAATGGCCCGAGGGCTATTGTGACACCAGGTGTGCCATTATGGGCAGAAGGCACGCCTAGGTCATGTTTTGACCTTTTTTGTATATTTTTAAGCAAATGACGTGGTTTTAAACATCGTTTGCACACAAATTTTAAACGACAGGGTGACAAATTATGAGAAGCTCTAGATCTTTCAAAAATGCTCAGATCGTAAGATCTCGAACATATAGAGTTGGTCATGGGGAAGTTTAGTCCATGCAGAAAATTTGTAGTAGATCTAGATCTAGAATGTCAAAAGTTGAAAACCGCTAATTGAGTAGAACTCTACATTTTGGCGACGTCGTGTTTCATTTTTTTGAAATTTCCGCTGGATGGCGTGAAATAATGACGTCATAACTGTCATTTTGAATAACATAAACAACGTCAAGTAAGTTCACACTGTGACACACATGAGACTTGATCATTGTATAAACAAGAACCGTAGCTTTTACATGTACGTTACGACCCTGACACCGACGCCAAACCCCTTCTCCTGCCATGTTTGAATAGATTTAAGTTGCTAACATCAACGAGTTGCACATGAAAAACTTCGAGGGGCGATTATCCATAATCGGCCCACTGGGCCATTATGGATTGGTCACATGACCTCCGTAATGACAGTTTTCAACGGCAATGTTGTTACTATTTATAGTAAGGTATACATTAAACCGCATTTATATACATGTCCATTTTATTTGGAATAACAATACAGTGTTTCCCCTCTCAAACGACACACAATAGAAGACACATATTATGTGTCATGTTCGGAGAGAGTCGTTATAGGGAGGGTGAATTAAGATTTAGCTTACATTTGAAAACAGCTTGAATCCAGATCAGACGCAGCTGTTTGTCACTCGTCATTATATTTATTCTACTGAATAATCCACTTATATTTAACATTGAGAAATAACAGCAGACGACAATTTTAAGCAGACGAAATTGCAGCAGTAAAAGCGTTAGACATAATTGTCCTGTTCAGGGAACTGTGGCAAGTGTCGTTGTAAGGAAGGAGTCGTTGTTGAGAGGGTCGTTGTAAGGAGGGGCTACTATACACTATTACATACTCTCCATTATGATATGCATATCAAAAATCTTTAATTGCTGCTATGTTATGGTTTGCGTTTTTGCTCTATATGCATCGAATTATTAGCTATTATATCGCATGATACCAACACGTGTCTATCTTGAAATAGTTCTTGTGTTGCAGGGTTTAAGCTCATATATGCCTGGATATTACAATGAACTCTCCCTTTGTACCCATTGTTGATGTACAAGGGCGATCTTAGAACACTCAAACATCCATACAGCAGATACTTTTACAGGGCTGCCATTTCTCCGGATTTTTCCTACATCTTCTGTTTTTTTCTGATACATGGTTGCTTAAAGCAGGCTGGAAGTAAAGCAGAATGCGCCTTAAGCATGTCAACGAAAACTAGAAACATGATACATGTATGTGGTAAAGGTACGATTCGTAAAATCACACTGGAAAAAATGCAAATTTGGAAATCTTAGGATTTTTCATGTCAACTTATGGCATCCCTGCTTTTATACAAAACAGTAAACAGTGAATATCCTGATCTACACCATTTGTTTAAGAAATAACAAATTGATACCAGTGTTTTATCGTGACGTCAGGTTAAGACGTAACAGAGCGTGAGTGTTTTATTGAGAATTTAAACACGGATACGTTCTTTCTTTGTCTATATAGAGACGTGCGCGAAGTAAAGTGTGTTACAATAATGTTTATATCTGTGGACGACTGACATGTTTTGGTTTAAGTATGTTAAAGGCAAGGATTACATCTCCGTAATTGAAGGCACAGCAAACAGTTTATTTTCACTTAAACCTATGCAGTTTGAGACTCTACAGCGTATTTACTTTTTGTAAACCAATATCGTACAGGTTGTGTATACGTGTTATCTACTGACAATACATCAATCTTACTTGCAATCTCAAGGGGATCCATGGAAGATGCTGAGTGATTTAAAGTAATAGGAATGCATCAATGGTATAGTGTATTGGTACAGTACCATCCAACAGACACATTAGCTAACTTTTCCCTTCTCTACAACAACACCGAATAAGAGACAAAACAGGTTTGTGTTGTTTGGAGAGAGTCGTTATAGAGAGGACAATACTATCCTGAGGGTGCTGAACACGACTTGGTTTACACTTGCAAAATGTTTGAATCCAGATTATTTTTCTACAATTATGCTTTAAGCCATCAACGGTGCTAATCATCGCCATTTTTTTTAGAGCTGTTAGTTATTACGGGTTTACTATATAGTAAACCCCCTCTCTATAACGACCACTAAATTGTGTAAATTATTAGGTGTTTAAGACAGGTAACTGCTTACAGCAAGGTGACAGTAAAATAGAAAGCTCCGTAAGGAGCTTTCTATTTCACTGTCACATTGCTTTAAGCTTTAACTAGGGGCTTTTTCCGAATCCTCGATGATTTACAGGAATATTCTTGAGCAAGATATGTACCGCGAATTGCTCCTCTCTACCCAGAGAGGTTAAAATTGGTACATGTGAAGGGTCTGGGCCGGTACTGCGGCTGTCTACGCGCCATATGTTAGCAGTGCTCAATAGCGTAGGCAAAATGGCTCAATGATAAGGGAAGTAAATGTACAGTCGGCTGAGCGGTCATTCGGACTGATAGTAGACTATAACTTGGTACATGTGTATATTATTTTTATTACCTGTCTTTTATACAAACACATAGCTTTTTTTAAATAGTGGTCTGTATAAAGAGGTTTTACTGTAATTCATATTTGTAAAAAAACAAAACATTGTTTTGGTAACACATTATTTCAGTAACGGTGAGGAAACTGCTGAAACGCAGAAACACACGAAACTGTCATTCGTGGTTCCGGGAAGCGACAGCTGAACAAACGACTTACATAATAGTGTTTAACTCTTTCGCTGCCAAATTATTCGTGAGGTTTTTACACTTTCATCGTTATTTTGTCGTCTGCTTCAATATCGTTGTCTGCAGTATCGTTTCAACGTACGATTTAAGGAAGGAAGGAAGAAAGACTTTAGAAATATCGAAACGAGTATTAAACAGTCCGGATCCTGATCAGACGCCGCGTTATGCGGTGTCTGATCAGGATCCATACTGTTTGCAAAGTCGCTGTTGGTACCATAGACGGTGAAAGAGTTAATCGTAAATGAAGTCAAAGTCTGCTCAAACTTGTTTTAGATATTATATCTGTTAAATGAAAGCACGTTCAGAATACAGTAGAAAGGCTTTTACATATTACTTCGGTGTTATGCCCTTTCTTAATCACCAATTACAATTTAGTATTGGTAAAAGGTATGTCTTGATTTCAAGTATTTGGATAATTTAAGAAATGAATTGCGTACTTCCGGCATTCATGAGCTGATGGCACGTCCATGCTTTTACTAGCAAAGTGCGTGAAGCCCGAAGTGAGCTGAGAAATGAACCAGAAATGTACATAACCGTTCTAATAGACACTTTGCCCGTTGCTATGCGTTGCTATCGTAGTAACGATCTCTATATATGGACTGAAACTAGTCCCAATCACATATTATATTTACTGGTTTTAAACCGGTAAACTTTCTCGTTCTGTTTAAAATCTCTTTTGAGATATTTAAAAACACACGAATTTACGAAATACTTGTATGATAGGCATCTTAAATTTAGGTCGCGTTTTTTAAAACCGATTTACTCACACGCCATACTTGATTACTCCGCGTTAACCGCGCCTACCATACGGACTTCTCTGTATCGATTTGAAAGTGATCAGTATAGCTCCGCCCCTAAACCAGTCGGCTAGAACTGGATTTTAAGTGAGCATTCATTGGAATATGCAAGGCTCTTTTTAGAATAGTGTTATATAAGGACAATGCGGGGCGAATATAAATATATTGTCATACACCCGTATGTTGCAATACGAGTACTGCATTTGAGCATTACTGCGCCTAAGTAACTCCGAGTTTGTGGAAAAGAAACTAACATCCCAAACGGTGAAAAACATCTGTTTATAATGTCATCAAAGCGGTTCCTTTTTATTAATAGCAGACATGTTATGCCCTTTCTGAATCGTCAATTACAATTTAGTATTGGTAAAAGGTATGTCTTGATTTAAAGTGTTTGGATAATAGTTTTATACACCCGTATGTTGCAATACGAGTACTGTAGTTCTGCATTACTGCGCTTAAGTTTATCACCGAGTTTGTGTAAACGAAACGAACACCATAAACGGTGAAAAAAATCTCTCGTTATAATGTCATCAAAGCGGTTTCTATAGTAGCAGAAATGTACTATATCTTACAACGTTAATCCTTTTCTGCATAGCCTATTTCTAGTTTTGAAGACACTTAAAGCCGGTTAAAAAATAAATTATAATGTGAGGCGCATTGTGTTTCACTTTCAGTCTTTAATAAGCTATGATGTGCTAGGATGTCGGAAACAGTTCTAATATTGAGTATTTATCACTTTTTAAAATAAAATTATTTTCTTCAGGGGAGGAATGAAATAGATGCGCAAAAAGGAAAGACGTTTCTATGGGTTCCATAAATCTACTGCTTAATAAGCAGTAGATTTATGGAATCCATAGAAACATTTGTCCTATACCACACCTTAGAAGATATCAATTTAAAGATAGGTATCATAAGACATAAAGTGATAGATTTATCAGATCAGAATAAGTGTAAACCAATATCTAACGTGTTGTTGTATTTTTATGCTGACAGTCTGTCATTCTCAATGTTATTAACTAAAGTTGTTGAGTGATGTAACCCTTTACCTGATAGCTTATTTCTAGTATTGAAGATAGTTGACCACTTAAAGCAGGCTGAAAGTAAAGCAGAATGCGCCTCATGGCCCATTCTGCTTTACGTTCAGTCTGCTTTAAGCTATCATACGCTTGAATCTAGAAACTATTCCCAATAATGTATTAAATTTGAGAAGTAAAATCAGACGACAACTGTTTTAAATTGATAGCAATGCAAGGCTTAAATAAACAAATTGTCTGAGAATACAAATCGACGAAACTCCGAACTAGCCATTCTTAACACAAATGCACAAAAATGCTTATACACTCTAGTATCAATTGTCTGTTGAGAATCTTCAAGATAATTACAAACCTCATTATTTGTGAGTATTATTATGTATTGCCTTCACCGCCTTACCTGGACGATACTAGTATTTGCAAATAGTTTGCATTCTGATCGGTCGCTGAGTGTTGTTTCCGTTTAACCCTTTCACCGCCAACTTATTTTTGAGTTTTTTACCCCTACACCGTTTTGTGTCGTCTGCTTCAATATTATTGTCTGCAATATCATTTCAAATTCAGAATTAAGAGAGTATGACATAAGAAATATCGAAACGGGGGTCAAACAGTTTTGATTCTGATCAGACGCCGCGTCACGCGGCGTCTGATCAGGATCAAAACTGTTTGCAAATTCGACTTTAGGCGATTCTGGCGGTGAAAGGGTTAATCAGGAGCCCATTGTTTTGACACATATACATGTGTGTCTTCAATATAATTGCTTAATATCTCAATTGTATAAAGTAATGCAGACGGTTATTGGAATTAACACTATTTTGGAGATAAAGTGGTGCATAAAGTGTGGGTATCTTTGATATCAGTTGTGTAAAAATATAAAGACGATGTGTAGCTGGGGTAGTGAATGTATCTTTAATCCATTTGCTGTCAAGCTCAATATATATAAGTACGCTAACACGCAAACAGTTTGGATCACGATAAGGAGCCGCCACACGCGATCCAAGCTGTTTGTATACCTTAATGTTGTCGATATTGGCACTAAAAAATTGGCACTAAAAAATGTTGTCAGTAATTGTAAAGATCCATATACAGTGTATGATGATATGTCAAACGCTTTCACTTCTGCAATATCGTCTGCTTAAAACTGTCGTCTTCTGTTTTTCTCAAAGTTACATAATGGACATTTTGACAGAAAACTCTTAGTAACGAGTGACAAACAGCTTGAATCCAGATCAGACGCCGCGTTACGCGGCGTCTGATCTGGATTCAAGCTGTTTGCAAATGTAAGCCAATTTCCCTCCCTAAAACGACTCCCTCCGAACAACACACATATTGTTTGTCACTCATTTAATGTCGTTGTAGAGAGGGAACGCTGTAGCAGCAATTTAAAAGGGAAGTTTCATAACAACACTTTTAACTAGTTGTTCGACTCACATTCCTAAATAACATGTTATTCTCTGTCTTCATTGATCAACATCAAACAACATGAAATACAGTGGAGAATGTGTTAGTCTTTACCAATAAACGCGTTTACGCTAAAACTATTATTTGCAGTGCAAACAGTTTGGAGCCAGATCAGACGCCGGGTAACCCGGCGTCTGATCATGCTCCAAATTGTTTGCCACCAAGATAAACATGAAATATCAGAATTGTCCAAAAACTGTTCTTTTCTACGTTTTAGCGCTTTGCGTTTGCGTACGTTTGCGTTTAAACGGGAAAGAATAACAGATTCTCTACTGTAACCAGTTGTTCGACTCACATGCCTTCCTAAATAACATGTTATTATCTGTCTTCATTGATCAACATCAAACAACATGAAATAGTTGAACGTCTTCCAATCTGGTGATCAATTACGCTAAATGATGAATGCGTTGTTACTCCATGGTACCACGGGACGAATTTCTGGTAAATACGTTTGCCATTTGAATATGAAACGTGAGTCATATTTTCATAAAATACATGAATAATAGTAGTTCAAAAGATAAAATGATAACATATAATAAATTGTGTAATACATTATTTCCAAGTGACATTTATTGCTTTGATGAAATGAGCACCAACGTTATGAGGTTTCTTATCTGTAGTGCGTTCAAGTACCGTATCGATTGCATCAGAAAACGGTAACAACCTAACTAAAACGACCGTTTGCACGATACCGATTGCGAACGACACGAACGGTCTCAGAGGTAGTGAGCCAAAACGAACAATAAAAACAAACTGGCGACCAAATGAATTTAAAACAGCCAGCGAACAGTGCCGACTCCATTTCTCATCAATAAAGCAACATTTTCCGATACTTAAGGTACTTCGCATATGCGCGTAGTTTCCATACGATTGTTATGAAACTTTTCATGAAGAATGATAATAGCCTAAGAAACAACGTGGGTAAATATAGGCAAAATTTATCGTGTGGTTTGTCTTTAAGGTCTTTTATCTGACAAAAACCTAGAATTTTGATGATTTTATTTTTCTTAAAAATGAATAAAGCTAATGACTATAATTCTCGCCCAATAAGTAGTCCACAACATTCATTACAAGAAAAGTTAAAAACATTTTGAATAAAGGTGTTCAGAAAGATGTTATCAGCTATTTAAATTTTGCAAAATGCTAAAAAATTGAATTACAAAAAACTGACTCATTCAATGTATATTTGTTTTCATTTTATTCAAATATATGGTTGATGAACTAGTCAGTCTGAAAAAATTAGAAAATATTACAGTCAGGATTTGTTGTTATAACATATTTTCTTATTAAAATGTGGGATATTTGTTGTTTATATACAGTTACCTACCTTAGAATTAAAACTTTGTCATTAAAATGCATTATTATTTATTCATGGACTTGCATACAAGGTTTATTATATTTTTTGAACATAATTATAATGGGCAATATCGATCTTGAAAAGGTTAGCGTATTGATAAGCTTCACTGTGTGGCTTTATAGTTCGATCAAATCGTTTACATGTATACCGATTTAATTGACTTGTAAGTCATTAAACTAAAACGTACAGGTAAGTTGACATATACTTGGACCGTAAACATCACTAGTACTAATCAACGAAGACTAAACATAACATGTCTCTTGATTACTGCGTTATGGATTGACAAGTCAATAAATCGGACACTTAAAAAAAATATTTTGATCGGATGGGTCTCGAACCTATGACCTTTGGATTGCTAGTCAACCACTATAGTCAACCACTATACTAACTGCGCTATGAAGGATTATACTAATTCGTATCAACATTTCCTTTATATAAATTTTCTAGTATAAACACGTACGAAAAAAGTCTGTGTCGTCCAGACGCATATCCGCTCGCCCGCAAGACCGACTTCCGGTAGCGAAAGGCCTTAATGTATCAAACAAAGCAGCTTACATCTGAGCAGCTAAATCTTATTTTTATATGCGGTAAAATTGATGCATTTCAGTTGATAAGTACACTTTTGCTTGTGTTATTTAAATTCGTACATAAATCGTTCTTACCATTGAAAAGTAAATAAACACGGGGCGCAATGCGTTTATTATTGAAGAGTATTGGTGAACTTTAGATGTCGTACTATAAGCGTTGTTTGCATCGGTTAACGTTTCTGTTCGCCGATACGGTACTTAAACGCGCTACTGATAAAGGAAATTGATAACATCGACGAGACAGGTACAGTTGAGATAACGTTATTCTTTCACAATAAACGCGTTTACGCTAAAACTATTATTTGCAGTGCAAACAGTTTGGAGCCAGATCAGACACCGGGTAACCCGGTGTCTGATCAGGCTCCAAACTGTTTGCCACCAAGTTAAACATGAATTATCAGAATTGTCAAAAAGTTGTACTTTTCTTCGTTTTAGTGTTTTGCGTTTGCGTACGTTTGCGTTTAAATGGGAAAGAATAACAGATTCTCCACTGTACTTAAACTAAAACACTTTGAAGCATTTTCGTATGAAAATTACAATAGTTTCTATTAATTCTAGTGCTTGTATCAGACTATCAAACATAGTCCTCTGGACTTTTTGACTTTGATGGATGAGTTGGGTTTTACGGCTATTCTACACATAATACAGTGGATAATGTGTTATTCTTTCCCAATAAACGCGTTTACGCTTAAACTATTATTTGCAGTGCAAACAGTTTGGAGCCAGATCAGACGCCGGGTAACCCGGCGTCTGATCAGGCTCCACACTGTTTGCCACCAAGATAAACAAGAATTATCAGAATTGTCCAAAAGTTGTTCTTTTCTACGTTTTAGTGCTTTGCGTTTGCGTACGTTTAAACGGGAAAGAATAACAGATTCTCCACTGTAGTTCATATAGCCGATGCTTGAAGAGGGATGATGAGATAATTATTATGATGATGACATCAGGAAAATGATTTCGACTTATCTCTCTAGTTAGTTAGCAGCGCATGGGATCAAACCCACCGATCTGCATTTCTTTTAGTTCTTAGCAGAGGGGGTAGTCTCGATCTAATAAACAGAAACAATTCTCTATGACATTCAAGCACCAGAACTGCGGTAAAGTAGGAATGTCTCTAGGGGTTGATTGGTGCATAATGGTAAATCAAACTATGCCGTTAAACACATATCTCTATTTACAGTGGAGAATCTGTTATTCTTTCCCGATAAACTCGTTTACGCTAAAACTATTTTTTCCTTTACAAACAGTTTGGAGCCAGATCAGACGCCGGGTAACCCGGTGTCTGATCAGGCTCCAAACTGTTTGCCACCAAGATAAACAAGAATTATCAGAATTGTCCAAAAATTGTTCTTTTCTACGTTTTAGTGCTTTGCGTTTAAACGGGAAAAAATAACAGATTCTCCACTGTACAACGTTGAGTCAGATCTGGGTCCAAAGTTATAAAGCTTTTCAGCTGAGTCTAAAGTAATATTCAAGTATTGGATTGGTCAGATTTGAGCCTAGGCTCAAATCTGACCAATCAAATGCTTGAGAACACTCTCAGACTCAGCTCAAACGCTTTATAGCCTTGGACCCAAGCATCGGTTTGGTCATGGTCTAAACTTTTGACATTTGTCTTTAGATTTATATAGAGTAAAACATCTCCATGACGAACACTATCGTGTGTTGATAAGAAGATGCCCGTCTTATCAAACGTCGTACGATAAATATTGTCGTAAGTCAGATTCTAAAATGTTCAATCATTTTGTATTTCTCCATTTAATCCTGTTTTGTGACATATCGTTTGAAAAGACGATTCCAAAGAGATGTCACAAGACATGATTAAACGGAGAAATCAGAAGTTACATGTATTTTAAAGTTTTGACCATTGTTGTCGTACGACTTTTCTTACGACGGGACCCAGGTGCTTAAAGGCAAGTGAATGTTTCATGCAAGGTGAACGTAAAACAGACAGTTCCTTGCTTTAAGCTGTCAGCTGTCTTTTATTAAATCAATTAGACCTGTGTCATTGGTCGTAATAGAGAGGATTTACTGTATATAATTTTTCAATACTATTATATCTAAATATGGGGGTCTTCCTGCACCTGTACTTGGCTGGATGTCGCAAGATACTGCACTGAAATATTAATGATGCGACGTAAAAGCACAACACATCTCAAAATCTACATACGAATTAAATATTCAAAGGCATTGACGACAACGTTTCTAAAATATGACGACATTATGGCAAAGGGGTGTAAATCCCTGTGCAATTTTGACAAATGCATAGAAAAACAATTCCGTGTTGTTACAAAAGAGAATAGCGTTCCCTCTCTACAACGGTCCTCCCAACAACGGCTCCCTCCTTGTAACGACGATTGTCGCTGTTCCCACAACAACATAATTATGTCCAACCTTTTCACGGCTGCAATATAATCTATTTAAAAAATCACGTCAGTCTGCTGTTTTTCTCAAACTTACATATGAGCCATTTTGACAGAAAAAACCATAATGCCGATTGGCAAACAGCTTGAATCAAGATCAGACGCCGCGTTTGCAAATGTAAGCTAATAAATCTCCCTACAACGAATCCCTCCGAACAACGCACATTTTTTTGTCTCCCATTGGGGGGAGCGCTGTATAATCAATTTGTATGCCGGAGTCTGATCTGGCTCCAAATTGTTCTCAACCACAATAATTTTTTTAACACAAACATTTTCATTGCGAAAATAAAACATCTGTTGCTGTGTGCATCCTACTAAAAATCATTTCTTTGTGTTATTTAGTCAAGAAAATAATGCATTTTAATATTACATGATACTTTATTTTCAGCAGTCACTTTACTCTGCCTCATTAATATGAATTGGTGTTCTGGCGATGTACCATTGACCTTGTTCCTGTCTGGTGGATCTTGATGGTACGGATTGCCCAATGGCTTTGAAACCATTAGGCTGATGGGCTTAGGTATATTTTTTGACAGTTTTTATCTTTATTCTTATAAATTAAGGGTGTGACTAAGCCATGGGTTTTACAGTACTCAACCAAAAAAACACGGAGAGTATCGTTTAAAGCATTTCGTTCTACGATCTGTGAAATTCTCTCCGGCTCTACACTGAAACATAGAAACCTCCCTATTTTGAATCATGCAATTGGTCTTTTAATTATTTGACTCATTTTAAAGTTGATTTAACAAGGTAATTTTAACAATTTTTATAATATTGGTAATACATGTAATATTGAAAGAATTTCCATGTTTCCATGTAACTCCATAATGTATCATGTTTAGTGTGAATATAGTTGTTTGTCTTTTCTCACTTTATAGGTACATGTACATTTATATAATTTCATGTGAAGCGCTTTTGAACGCACAACTTCCTGTGTCAAAAGAGCGCTATACAAATCGGGTATAATAATACTAATAATAATATCAAACAAAGCAATGACATTTCGACAAAAAATGAATTTCTTAAATGTTGATTTTTAAGTATGCAAGGCAATCAGACATTGAAACAGTCGGTGCCTTGTCTCTTGCCCGTTTCATAAAACTCCGCACGACTATTTTAAACGGTCGTAAGTCAAAACTTTAAATACGTACATTTACTTTTTGATTTCTCTATGTACATGTAACCCTGTCTTGTGACATCTCTTTAGAATTGTTTTTTCAAGACAATACCAAAGGGATATCACGCGACAGGATTAGATGGAAAAAATAATAATAATGGATACTTTTATAATCTGACTTACGACAATACTTTTCGTACGAAGTTTTATGAAACGGGCCCCATGTCCATAATTAATTGAAATCGACATACGGGTGTAGAACACACAGCGCGTTTAGGAACGAATATAATTTTACACGATACTCTTAATGAATTGAGATATTTCGATTGTTATCATAACAGGTCCGTGTATACAGCTGGTTATCTGCAAGAAGTTGAATACTTTACCCAGCTATTTCTTTGAGTTTATGTGAGATTGTTCACCTAATTATTGCACGGTATCACCATTTCTGATCAACATTAATAATGCAATTTGCTATAATTAGTTAACAATTCAGTCGAAACGAGATACTTCGAGGTCGCTTAATTTGAACTCAATACGTGGCTTTAACGAAATATTGAGAAAATTCACTTAAATCAATGAGCCCTAGTGACGAATATACTTGCCCTATTCAAACTGTATAGACTCTGATCAGTGGGCGTCTACACGATTCCTCTCGTCAGTAGCGTGTTCAGTAAAGAAATCGATGGCCGTCGATTGCGAGTTGGCTACCGGTCTGAAATACAGTGAAGAAAACGTAATTCTTTCGTTCAAACACAAACGCATTGCAATAAAATATAGAAAATGACAACATTTTGACAATTCAGGCTACCTGTTTTAATCTGTGTGACAAACAGTTTGAAGCCTGATCAGTTTCCCGGCGTCTGATCTTGCTCCAAACTGTTTGGTATGGCAAAAATAGTTGAAACGGAACGGGGGTTATTTGGAAAGAAAACGTAATCTTTACTGTACTCTGCACGCTGCACACGTTGTAAAACAGCAAACAATGGTAATTGAACATGCTACAGATTGAACTTCGTTTTTCAATTGGCAGTACATTGCAAACAATGGCCATTAATAGGCAAACAAGACTAGATTTAACTGGAAATTTGTATTGTATATTTGTCTCAGGGAAGATTGGGTTAACCCTTTCACTCTTAATGATGCCAAAAAGCGCGTTTGTAAACAGTTTGGATCCTGACCAGACGCCGCGTAACGCGGCATCTGATCAGTATCCAAACTGTTTGACACTCGTATCGTAATGGTTGAAGTCATACTACATTGCATCTTACTTTGAAACGATCTTGCAAAAAACAAATTTGAAGCAGACAATGAAACGGTGTAGGGGTACAAATCTCACTATTAATGTTGGCAGCCAAAGAGTTCAGCTATAGGTGAATTTTGTGCGCTGAACCGTGACTGAGCTTTTCTATTTATAGAAGTTGCAACCATTCCATGTTATGGGTAGGTTAGGGTTCAAACCTTAACGTGATATTTAAAATGTGATTTTGTGACCTATATGTTATCGTGGTCGAGGTAGTAGAGTAGTGTTTTACTGAGTAAGGTCATGAGTTCGAAACCCAGTGAATCCTTTATTTTTATCTTATTTTTGGTTGGGAAAAGCATTTTTATACTACACATGATACACACAAGGAACCTTTAGTAAGTGTTCATTATTTAAATAATATATATTATTCAATTTCTTATAACATTTCGGTATAACCACATTATTCAAACTAAAGAGGTTACGACAGACAAAACCACCGCGTCAAGTGTCTAAATTTCCATGGCAAGGAAGCTTGTAGAAAACGTCTACGAGCTTGTAAGAAGCAGAAGCGGTTTAAAATTCCATTGGATCTAATTTCGAATCCCGTATAACTTATACGGGGTAACCTTAAATTTACTCCTAAGTACCTAACACATTGAACCCTAACGACAAGTATACTCGTCATTTAGAAAGAGTGTACTCCACTTGTCCCCTGAAAACAGTGAATACCCAGATCAGAGGGCACCTTAAGCAGCACTCTGATCAGGGCAACACTGTTTGTTATTTTTTAATTGTCATACATTAACTAGACTTAATATGGAAACTGCAATTGCCCATTGTCATTTCAGTGATAAATGAATTAATGCAATTGTTTTCTAGAAGTGAGAGACTGGCCACAAAGGGTAACATTTTTCATACATTTAAAACTTCACAAATTTTAACGTTTAAGATGACCATGACAGATTTTGCATAATATGTTGAACACTTCAAATAAGTAATTGTTTGAAAACTAATGCAATAAAACATAATAATAATAATTTAAAAAAAAGAAAAGAAACCCTACTGGGAATCAGACCCACAGCTTTTTACACTATTGCAAGTGCCCTAACCCGCTACCTATTACTCTAACTCGATTATTGATTTGATTTCAATACAAAAGGCATTATATCCTTATAGGTAAATTGTGTGCGCTGAACCGTGACTGAGCTTTTCTATTTATAGAAGTTTCAACCATTCCATGCTATGGGTAAGTTAGGGTTCAAACCTTAACTTGATATGTAAAACAAGAGTTTGAGACCTATATGTCATCGTGGTCGAGGTAGTAGAGTAGTGTTTTACTGGGTATGGTCATGAGTTCGATACCCAGTGATTCCTTTCTTTTTTCTTTTTGGTTGGGAAAGGCATTTTTTATACTTCACATGGCGATAACCACAAGGAACCTTTAGTAAGTGTTTTCTGTATTTAAATAATATATATTTTTCAATTTCTTATTACATTTAGTTATAACCACATTGTTAAAACTAAAGATGCTACGACAGACAAAACCACCGCGTCAATAGTCTAAATTTCCATAGCACGGAAGCTTGTAGAAAATGTCTACGAGCCTGTATGAAGGAGAAGCAGAAGCGATATAAATTTCCATTGGATCTAATCCGAATCCCACATAACTTATATGGGGTAAACCTAAATACCTAACACATTGAACCCTAACAACAAGTATAATCGTCATTTAGAAAGAGTATACTCCACTTGTTCCATGAAAACAGTGAACACCCAGATCAGAGGGCACCTTAAGCAGCACTTTGGGCAGGGCAACACTGTTTATCATTTAGCAGTTGTCATACATTAACTAGACTTAATTGGAAATTTGAATTACCAATTGTCATTTCAGAGATAAATGAATTAATGCAATTGTTTTCTAAAAGTGAGAAACTGGACACATAGGGTAACATAAACTTCACAACGTTTAACGTTTAGTATGTCCATGACCCAGTTTGCATAATATGTGGAACAATTCAAATAAGTAATTGTTTGAAAACTTATGCGCTAATAGATTATAATAATAATTTTGGGGAAAAAAAGCAAATCCTACTGGGAATCGACGCCACAGCCTTTTACACTATAGCAAGTACCCTAACCCGCTACCAATTACTCTAACTCGATTATTGATTTAGTTTCAATACAAAAAGCATTATATCCTTAGTATACCATGAAAGGTAGGTATCTCCTGAACAAATTCATGGTTTGTGATGCGTTTTACCTATACGGGTGGACTCGTCCTAAAGGTCACAGCTCACGGGTCAATATCGGACTATAGTATACCATAAAAGGTAGGTAACTCCTGAAAAAAGTCATGGTTTGTGACGTGTTTAACCTCTACGGGTGGACTCGTCCTAAAGGTCACAGCTCACGGGTCAAAATCCGATTATAGTTGCTGTTATCCCATGTGTCAAGTATTTTAGTTGTAACAGGGTTCCGCTGTATGTAATAGGGGTCCACTGTACTGTGAGAAGTAATCATTGGATTTGTTTTGTGTATACCTATTGGCGTTATGCATGATTGACTTTTGTTATCTCAGGTGAGAAATAATTTCCATGTACATAATGCAGAACATATCACATACTTGAAGTGGCCAGACGTATTCTCCACCATGTTGGAATGTGGCCGTTAGTACAGTAGAGTCTGGGATATATATGTAAGTGCCCTTTCCTCCCGTCCCGACCATACACATACACGTAGTTAGTTATGCTGTATTTCGCGTGGATTTTGCATGTTATTTGTTGTTAGTTCTACACGGTAGTTAGTAGCCCTATTTTATTTGTAGATTATGTTTTAGGCTGAGACAAGTTACCATTCCCTGTCCTGCATGAGCTATGCCTATCATCTTTTGGCCATGAAAGTCCCGTTTTAAAGACCTATTTGGAGACGGCATACACTTAAGGTGTATTTCTTTGGCAATATTTTGATGTGACAATCCCATACGCATTTAACTGGTGGCAGACTATTATTATGATATATTTATTCTCATTATTCACATGCAATAGTTCCGGATCATTGAGAATTGATTATTCCAGGAGCCAGATTATTGAAATCAGAATTTAGGACTTAGTCCAGTAGTCCTTCTAGACAGAGCATGTGTTTCGAATTTTTATTATTTCACGTTTATCATGTTGATTTTTTACATGTTTTAGTTTCAGCTCAACCAGGGTCTTTCACTAATATGTCATTTTCCGATAGCAAGTTACGCGCAAAATCGAGCCGCGACTTCAAACACAATTTCTCTTAATTTGTACTTTGTCTGCACACAGTTTGTGCTGTATTCTACAATTTATGCCTTTATATTCAATATTTTTGACAAAAAATATAATGACAACTACCTTAGCGTCTAATTCCTTCCTTTAAATCCGAACACTACACGTTTTTTGCCGAAGCTCAGCCATTGTGGTAGTCAGGTCCCCTGATGTTTGATTATTTTTCGTATAGGAGACAGGGAACCAGACTACCTTTGTAGAACAAAGGTCATGTAAGGTCATGTATAAAACACAAGAATACCAATTTCCGTTTCCGGTTTGAACGAAAATCGGCTCGCTGGCTCCAAGTCCTTTTTAATTTTTGTTTTCGTTTGTTTTATTACTCTCATTACATTTAACGGAAGTTGAAGATTCAAGTCTTATTATCTCGGATTTCTCTCGCTCAACATAGGAAAGTTGTGAAATAAAGGAAAAAAAAGGTTAGGGAATTATTTTTTTCTGTGCAAAATGCTATTTAAAAATGTTTTTTGACCTGAAAATAGAACTTTAGTTCACCTTACTGACATTGTTAGTGTTAACGCGATATCCGTTTTATTGCTATCAGGAATTGCGCAAATGAATTTGGACCCTAGATTAATCAGGGGTCTTTATTATTTGGACTATTAGTCCAGGACCTAGGGACAAACTTTTACTGTGTGTTATAAAACATAGTGACTGATGGTATAAGTCATACTTTCCTATAATGCATTGTATATTGAGTAGTATTGTGTGAAGCTGAACGTATATATGACTAGCATAGTATAATGCTTTGTATTTGTCTACACATAACCTACTTGTGTGATGACATATACATATACTTTGGTTTTAACTTACTTTTGTCTAATTAATATGACCAAGTTGATATGGTCAATGTTAAGTCGGTTATTTATAACTTGGTGCGTGAGAGTTGAAAGTATTTAAAGACTTTGAGATTTGTGCTATAGATATGCATTAGTTGGAGAAGTCCGTCTGTGTGGCATACAATAATATTATCACGCTTGTGGAAACATTCTGTGACGAACAGAGGTTTTACTATGCGGCGGCACCGCAAAACGTTGAAACATTTTAAGGTCGTATATTTTTTATCCCGTTCCATATTGTTCTCAAGTTTATTTCCGGTTGATAATAATTTGCAGACGCTATCCGTATTCAAAAGATAAACCTTCTACCAAGAAATGTGAGTAATCTGTTCGTCACTTACCTTTGTTTCTATCTGTTTATGTTGCAGAATAACCCAGCAAATGTCATAATCATAGTGTTTATACAGTTTATATACCAAAACGGATGATAGCATTGCGCATGTCCGGAAGTCAAAGTGCCTATATAAGTCGAAATTTCTTACTAAACTGTCATTCTGGTCACAGCCGTCGAAGCGTTCACTTCAACTGAACAAATAATTAAACTCGCAGATTTATTACTGGGGCTTTGGTTCGTGTTTAGGGATACTAAGAAGACTTACAGTTTGCAACCTGAACTCATTCACTTGCAACCCGAAAGGGATCATTTGTTTGCAGACCAGGTTTAATTAAAGTCCTCTTACCTAAACACCAGCACCGGGTCGCAGTTGGACTCAGTCCCCATAGATCTAGACTAGGTACCGGGTACCAAGCACCGAGTACTGCTTGACGCCCAGTCGCATATTGTTAAACGTGGACTGGGGTCGAATACTGGGTACTGGTACTGAGTCTGTGTGTATCCATGCATATAGTTGTTAAACGTGGACTGGAGTCAAGTACTGGGTACAGGGTTTGAGTCAGTGTTTAGATAGCGTTAGTGCTGATTTGTTTTTAAGAACCATAGAGGGTTACACATACAAAGTAGAGTTTCAGTATCTGTCTTAGACATACTGGAGCTGTAGGTCGGGGGCTGGTGCACTGGCACGAGTGCTTGCACATCGGTCCTGGGTTTAGTCAATGCCTCGTATCTAGGCATTTTTATTGTAGCTCTTGTTGGGTTATTTCTTGTACTAGTGTATATATATATAGTGTTGTTTTGTGTTAATTAGTTTATTATTCAACCTTTGTTTGGAACTGGTTCGTGGACCCAGTCCAGCAGCAGTTAGCTGAAACTTTGTATTTATATGTAGTTCTTTAGTGGAAATATTCCAATTGAAAACTTTTAGTTCTATGTTCTAGAATCAATATTTATAAGCAAGTAGCTTAAGGAAAATTTGATATTATAGTTAGATTTAGTACTGGTCTTGGTTAAGAAACCCAGACCCGTACCCGGACACGTTACATAAATTGGTGGCAGCGTTGGTGATATTAAATAGACACACAGTCATTTCTTACCCATACCTTAATAGTTGAACATGAATACGTCAACTGGGTTTGAACAGCGACTGAGGGATGTTGATGAAAGGTTGAATGCATTATCAAGGCAGAATGACACTACTAAGTTGCAAACAGAGATAACTCTCCTTGAACATAAACTGTTTGCCCTGGAACGAGACAATGCTATGTCTGATGACAGACACCGGTATGAGGAGACACTGTATACCCCCAAAATACCACAACGGACTAGTAGCCCTAGACGTGTGCTCAAATCAGATACTTCTCCACTACCGACATGGGTCACTCCAATTAGACCTAATGAGTCTGATAGCCAGCTGGAACCAGACCGGTTCGTTACTAGGCGAAAGAAAGTCAATTTCCAACCAAGTAGCCCTAGTCCTGACAAGCAACACAATCCCTTGGATGTTGGTTCTAATACTAAACCTAGTCATGGAGCCAAAGTTAAACCAGCGACTTACGATGGCACTGGGTGCTGGAATGATTACATTGCTCATTTTGAAGCTTGTGCCAAGATAAACAACTGGACTGACTCAGAGAAAGGGTTGTATCTTTCAGTCTCTCTGAGAGGACAGGCGCAAGGTGTGCTTGGGAATCTGTCTAACAGAACCAATGACTTTCATGCACTGAGTACTGCATTACAAGAGAGATTTGCCCCTCCTAACCAGACAGAGCTATACCGATGTCAGCTGCGTGACAGACGTCAAAAGGCATCTGAAAGTTTGGCTGAGCTGGCACAAGATATACGGAGACTCACTAACTTGGCTTACCCAAGTGCACCGTCTGATGTTAAGGAGACTCTGTCCAAGGAACAATTCGTTGACTCACTACACAGTTCGGACATCCGGCTTAAGGTTAAACAAGCCCGACCCTCAAACCTGAACGATGCCGTTCACCATGCCATTGAACTGGAGGCTTACTACCGAGCAGAACAAAAGAAGGTAGCTGACCAGGGAATTCTGTATGCAGCCTCTGCAACTGAGACTGGGGCGGACGATGTAAAGGAGCTGAAGAGTGCATTAACTAATCTTCAGAATGAATTTAGAACATGGACTAAAAAGTTTGAGTCTCAATCTACACCCCGAAACCAACAATTTGCAGATCGAGGTAGACAGAGACCAGATACAAATCAACAGACTGGGTATGGAAACAGGAGTCGCACTGGTACAGTGGGATCAAGGAAATGTTTCGAATGTGGGTCTGAGCAACACCTTATAGCTGACTGTCCAAAGAGACCAAGCCAGCAAACTCAGTATAGAAACAGTGGTCAGAGGAGACTCGAGATGGGGAACAAAGGGTGGAAATCTAGACAAAACAATGGCTTCAATAAGACCCAGTCCAAGGACAAGGACGATGGGGCAGTGAATTCATCGGGTGTCAAAGGCTCTGGTCTTTACATATCTGGTCTACTAGCCGGTCGAGAAGTTGATTGTTTAGTTGATACAGGAGCAACGTTGAGCCTGATCTCTTCAAAGGTTTGGAGTAACATTCGTGATGACACCAAGCAGCTCTACGAGTTTAACAGGAACCTTGTATCAGCGTCAGGAGATCTTATATCTATACAAGGGAAAACCAAAGAAGAGCTAGACATTGCTGGCACAAAGTTCAGTTGTAATTTTGTCGTTGCCAACATAGATGGAGATGTAATTCTCGGACTCGACTTCTTAAAGAAAGAAGGAGGAACACTGGACATTCAAAACAATACATTGATCATCCAAGGAAAGCGTTTGAAATTAAGCTGTACTGGAACTATTGGATGTTACCGAGTCGTAGTCTCCGAGCGAACAGAGATTCCTGCACGGTGTGAGACAATCATGAAGGGAAACATTCAAGCTAACAAATTCAGACCCGATGACCTTTGTCTCATAGAGCCCCTCGAGAAAATGTACCAATCAGAGGGAAGCATGGTTGCAAAGTCCTTAGTACAAGGAAAGTCTGATGTACCAGTACGCATACTGAATCCAACAAACGAGACACAGATCTTATACCCTGGAACTCTTGTGGCAACTGCGAGCCAGGTATGCGAGGTACAGAGAACAAAGCTCCTGTCAAAACATACAAACACAAGTACGACGGTGCCCGGTCATTTGAAAGATTTGTATGAACGGACTGTAGAGGGATTGGATACCAAGCAAAGGCAGGATGTAGCCAAGCTACTGAACAAATACAGAGATATATTTTCTGAGAATGACAATGACATTGGACGAACTGGGATCATAAGGCATAAAATTGACACTGGAAATGCACACCCAGTAAAACAGCCCATGCGTCGTGTTCCATTCAATATGAATGAAGAAGTAGATGCGCAAATAGACCAAATGCTGGAGAAAGATGTCATTCAGCCATCAAAAAGTCCATGGGCCAGTGGTATAGTTTTAGTTAAGAAGAAGGACGGAAGTACCAGGTTCTGCATTGATTACAGACGCCTTAATGACCTTACAGTGAAAGATGCGTACCCGCTCCCAAGGATTGATGACTGCTTGAACCAGCTGGCAGGGAACCAGTGGTTCTCTTGTCTAGATCTAAATTCTGGGTATTGGCAGGTGGAGCTGGATGAAGCAGATAGAGAGAAGACAGCATTCTCCAGCCGAAAGGGATTGTTTGAGTTCAAGGTGATGCCGTTTGGGCTTTGTAATGCCCCAGCCACATTCGAACGGCTTATGGAAACGGTTCTGACAGGGTTACAGTGGGAAGTATGTTTAATTTACCTGGACGACATCATTGTCACAGGCACCACGTTCGAGGAAATGGTGTCAAACTTGAGTCAGGTCTTTGAACGTTTCCGTGAAGCTGGGCTTAAACTCAAACAAAAGAAATGTCACCTCTTTGCCAAAGAAGTGGAGTTCTTGGGTCACGTAGTATCAGCCGATGGAATTCGAACAGACCCCAAGAAGACTGAGGCAATCAGTACATGGCCACAACCCAAGTGTGTGAGAGATGTACGCTCATTTCTCGGGCTATGTAGCTACTACAGACGTTTCATACATCAGTTTGCTGAGATAGCGAAACCCCTGCATAAACTGACAGAAAAGGGACAAGTGTTCAACTGGACCCTGTCGTGTTCAGAAGCGTTTGAAACACTGAAGCAGAAGTTGAAAGAGGCGCCGATAGTAGCTCATCCGGACTTTAGTAAGCCATTCATATTAGACACTGATGCAAGTGACCAGGCTATTGCTGCAGTGCTGTCCCAGAACATTGATGGAAATGAACATGTCATAGCCTATGGCAGTCGGACACTCAGCAAATCTGAAAGAAGGTATTGTGTGACAAGGAAGGAACTGTTGGCACTTGTTCACTTTGTCAAGTATTACAAGCATTACCTATACGGGAAACAGTTCTTGATTAGAACTGACCACGGATCATTGAGGTGGTTACTCAATTTCAAGAATCCCGAAGGACAAGTGGCGAGATGGCTAGAGTTGCTGTCCACTTTTGATATGAAAATTGAACACAGGGCCGGGAGACTACACCAGAATGCTGATAGTCTCAGCAGGCGAGTGTGCAAACAGTGTGGAATGGACTGCGTTGTTACGGAAAAGACAACAGGAGATGCTTGTGCAAAGCAAGTTCATTCACAAGTTAAGAGCACTGAGGCAGATACAGAAATAGAAATGCTGAGTTCTGCCCAGAACAATGACCCAGACATCAAATTAGTCAAAGAATGGCTCAAGCAAGGGTTTAGACCCAACCACAAAGAAATCATGAAGGAAAGCCACTTTCTCAAATCATTGCGGGCTCAGTTTGACAGACTGGTCATACAGGATAAGCTTGTGGCAAGAAGATGGGATGTCCTTGGTAGCAATATCGTATATTGGCAGGCCGTTGTTCCCCTTTCCCAAAGGCGAACCGTGCTCAGGTATTCCCATGACATAAAAGCATCAGGACATTTAGGCATAAAGAAGACCCTCAGCAAGGTTAGGCAGAGGTACTATTGGCCAGGTCTGCAGAACGATGTGAAAAACTATGTAAATGGGTGCGAGGTCTGTGCCAAAAGGAAAGGACCCAATCAGACTAAGAAAGCACCAATGCAAGTGGCAAGAAGTGGTTACCCAATGGAGAGAATTGCTGTAGACATACTAGGAGAGCTACCAGAGACAGAACGCGGACACAAGTACATCCTAGTGGTGTCGGACTATTTCACCAAGTGGACAGAAAGTTACCCGATGCCCAACATGGAAGCTGCTACGGTAGCAAGGTTAATAGTAGAACATTTAGTATGTCGCTTTGGAGTGCCTCAGAAGATCCACTCCGACCAGGGAAGACAATTTGAGAGTAAATTGTTTCAGGAAATGTGCAACTTACTCCAAATAGAAAAGACTAGGACGACACCGTATCATCCTGAGTCAGATGGAATGGTTGAAAGATTCAACCGGACCCTGTGTGAGATGCTAAGTGCATATGTGAATCAGAACCATCGAGATTGGGACATGCACTTAGCCTATGTGATGATGGCGTATCGTGCCGCCGAGCACGAGACAACAGGGATGAGTCCTAACATGCTGATGTTGGGACGAGAGACAAGTACTCCACTTGATATTATCTATGCCATGCCATCGTGTATCAAACCGGTACCGACAAGGCAATGGGTGTGGGAATTACAAGAGGGTTTAGAAAGCGCACATAACTTTGTTAGGGAATACACAGGTAGATCTATTAGAAGGCAAAAGAGATACCATGACTATAAGCTTAGTTATGAGAAACTAGATAGAGGTGATAAGGTTTATGTTTTCTATCCAGTTAAAAGAGTAGGTACCTCGTCGAAGCTGACCTCATACTAGAAGGGACCATTCCAGGTGAAAGAGAAACTTTCAGATGTGTTGTATAAAATTGACTGTGGTAGATTAGGTTCCTTTCAGGTCATTCATGTTGACAGGCTGAAGAAGGCAAAAGAGCAGACGTTGGTCGGAGAAGGTGCTGAGGTCGAGCAAACTTTGGTCGAGGAAGACACTGAGCCAGAGAATGAAACCATGCCTGATATGTTGGATAAAGATGTAGTAGATGTTAGGATAGGTAAACGTGAAAGAAGAAAACCAGCATGGCATGAGGATTTTTGCTTTTCTATTTGCAGGTCAGAAATGGCCAAGACAAAGATCACGCCTCGTAAGCCCCAGACCATATGTGCAGTGTGTAAGGAGTGTGTGCCTCCTGGCAAGTCCTACACAGATCATCTGGTGGAATGTGCCTCAAACAGAGAACAGTGTGAATCTTGTGGCAAAGACTTTAAGAATAAGAACTGCCTCAAACGCCATCAGAGAAAACAGCATGGAGACAAAGACACGTCACCAGCTGTTCCTGAGGAAGTACCTGAGAGTGGGAATGGAGAATTAATAGATAGTAGCGAGAGTGAATGGGACCAAGAGCCCGATATAGACCTAGAGGCTGGAAGGATACACAGGAAACGCACAGCACCACAGCCTGTGTTGGCACCTGTAAAGAGAACAAAATCCCTGACACAGGACAATGAGGAACCCAAGGGTTCAGAAGTGGAACAAGAGAACAAGGGTACACAGGTGGAAGAGATTGAAAGGAAACACAAGGGTGTTCAGGCCAAGGGAGTTTTAGAAAACAGGGCCTCGCAGACCAATGCAATATTGGAGCCTGATGCACATAGCCATACATGTGCACACTGTGGTATCCAGTTCAAAGAAATGACCATGTTCCATATTCACATGGGTTGTCATACAATGGACAACCCATTCAAGTGTAACATTTGTGGAGTTCAGTGCCATGACAAGATAGAGTTTCAAGTGCACGTGACAAGAGGACACAGGGCCTAGAAAGTGTCAAGGACAGTCAAACATTGCAGAACAGTTTCCTTATAGTTCATTTATTAAAGTTCATATTGTTGTTTCAAAGTTAATTAAGAGTTAAATGTTAGAGAGAGTGCCAGGCCAGATGGACCTAAACATAACATACTTACCTGATAAGTCAGTGTGTTGTCAAAGAAGTGATGAATATGATTGTTTTCTAGTTAAATTTGGTGTTGTTGTTCTTTGATTCAATGTCTTAGTTTTTAAGCGGGACGCTTAAAGTTGAGGCGGGGGTAGTGTGACGAACAGAGGTTTTACTATGCGGCGGCACCGCAAAACGTTGAAACATTTTAAGGTCGTATATTTTTTATCCCGTTCCATATTGTTCTCAAGTTTATTTCCGGTTGATAATAATTTGCAGACGCTATCCGTATTCAAAAGATAAACCTTCTACCAAGAAATGTGAGTAATCTGTTCGTCACTTACCTTCGTTTCTATCTGTTTATGTTGCAGAATAACCCAGCAAATGTCATAATCATAGTGTTTATACAGTTTATATACCAAAACGGATGATAGCATTGCGCATGTCCGGAAGTCAAAGTGCCTATATAAGTCGAAATTTCTTACTAAACTGTCATTCTGGTCACAGCCGTCGAAGCGTTCACTTCAACTGAACAAATAATTAAACTCGCAGATTTATTACTGGGGCTTTGGTTCGTGTTTAGGGATACTAAGAAGACTTACAGTTTGCAACCTGAACTCATTCACTTGCAACCCGAAAGGGATCATTTGTTTGCAGACCAGGTTTAATTAAAGTCCTCTTACCTAAACACCAGCACCGGGTCGCAGTTGGACTCAGTCCCCATAGATCTAGACTAGGTACCGGGTACCAAGCACCGAGTACTGCTTGACGCCCAGTCGCATATTGTTAAACGTGGACTGGGGTCGAATACTGGGTACTGGTACTGAGTCTGTGTGTATCCATGCATATAGTTGTTAAACGTGGACTGGAGTCAAGTACTGGGTACAGGGTTTGAGTCAGTGTTTAGATAGCGTTAGTGCTGATTTGTTTTTAAGAACCATAGAGGGTTACACATACAAAGTAGAGTTTCAGTATCTGTCTTAGACATACTGGAGCTGTAGGTCGGGGGCTGGTGCACTGGCACGAGTGCTTGCACATCGGTCCTGGGTTTAGTCAATGCCTCGTATCTAGGCATTTTTATTGTAGCTCTTGTTGGGTTATTTCTTGTACTAGTGTATATATATATAGTGTTGTTTTGTGTTAATTAGTTTATTATTCAACCTTTGTTTGGAACTGGTTCGTGGACCCAGTCCAGCAGCAGTTAGCTGAAACTTTGTATTTATATGTAGTTCTTTAGTGGAAATATTCCAATTGAAAACTTTTAGTTCTATGTTCTAGAATCAATATTTATAAGCAAGTAGCTTAAGGAAAATTTGATATTATAGTTAGATTTAGTACTGGTCTTGGTTAAGAAACCCAGACCCGTACCCGGACACGTTACAATTCGTAATGAACTACCTGTGTGGTATTTTCCTGTGTGGAGACTTTAGCCTGTGTGGCAAAATCCTGTGTGGATTACGAACTTAGTGACAGTATTTACACGACGTATTGGGGGTTCGGATTGTGTGTTTTATGATGTTAGTTTTAACATGATTTATATATTTGCATGTGCAGAGGTATACTATTATTATTAAATATTGAAATATTAAGGAGTTCTCATTTACAGCCATAAACTACAAACGAATACTGGGCGCACAATTTGAAAGATCAGAGATAATTGTGACACGGTTCAACTATGTATAAATCTTATAAATGTTTCTATCGATCTATCTACACGTACATGAACTAGTTGTATAGGGAACGTAAACGCTTTTACTAGATTTAACAGCTTATATCATACTAACACGTTCCCGGAAGTTGATTTATCGCTGTGATAAAAACGCCGCAAGTGAAATTAAGCGTCATTTGCAAACAAAGTGCCGGTGAGGAGCACACTTGTTCTATGCAAACAGTGTATACCCTGATCAGAAGGGCCCCTTAAGGAACCCTCTGATCAGGGTCTACGCTGTTTGTCATTTTGACATATGATGCAAAACTCAACCCTCAAAGTCAAAAATAGACTAGACTAAATTGAATATTAGAATTGTCTATTTGAGGTTTTAGGGAGGAAAGGGTTAAATGTGTTAAAAGTATTTCTCCTTTACGCATCTCTTTCAAACAGCAACGACAATAAAATATTTATAGCCACTTCCATGCCCTTACCTCGAGTACAATAGCTATTTGCAAACAGTTTGGATTCTGATCAGACGCCGCTTAACGCGGCGTCTGATCAGGATCCAAACTGTTTGACACTCATGTCAATATTTCTTAAGTCGAAATACCTACAATTTAGATTTAAGCAATACAAGCAGACGTCAATAACTTAATATTAATGACGTCATGGCAGTGAAATGGACTATTGATGACGTCATGCCAGTGAAGTGGTTAAACCTATTCACTGTCATATCATACATGTATGCTAGAAATAAGTTTTGTTTTTTGATTTTCTCAAATTTAAATTGTACATGTAGGTAAATTGACAAAGTTAATATCGTTATGATTGTCAAATAGTATGGATCCTGATCGGACGTCTGATCAGTATCCAAACTGTTTGCAGATAATCATTGAATAGAATTAGATGGTATCAACGGAGAGAGCATATGGCTGTATAATTGCAGCTAAGACTGTAAACTGTAAAAATGTTCACAATTATTTAATCGTTATCATACATGAGAGAAAACGTATTACTAAATTTTACCTAATGAACGCGTTTATACTTACAACCCTATGTCCATCGCAAATACAGCACTCCCTCCCTACAACGGCCCTCCTAACATCGACCCCCTCCTTACAACGGCCTTTGCCACAGTTTCCTAACAAGACTAATGTCCAACGCTTTTTCTTTTGTAATATCGCCTGCTTAAAGTTGTCGTATGCTGTGTTTCTCAAAGTTACATATTGGACATTTTGACAGAACAAAACTAAATGAAGAGTGACAAATAGCTTGAATCCAGTTGAGACGCCGCGTGACGCGGCGTCTGCTCTGGATTCAAGCTATTTGCAAATGTAAACAGAACAGAACAGAACATCTTTTATTCAGACTTGAACATAAGTACATCATCTTAAAACATAAGTAACAAAACCACATATTATGTCATATTCAATTAAATTCAAGTAATTATTAATGGTAATAACTGTTTTAGTTACAGTGGAGAACACGCTACTCCTTCCCGTATAAACGCATACAAAAGGCAAACGCGGTGCACTAAATTGTAGAAAAAGGGCAACTGTTCTGTTTCCACATATTCATTTTAATATGAGTGGCAAACAGTTTAGAGCCTATGTCCCTCCCCATCACGGCTCCCTCCGAACAACGCTCATATTTTTGTCTCCCATTGGGTGTCGTTGTAGAGAGGGAGCACTGTAGATTGAAGCATGATAAGACACCGTGTGACCTGAATCAGAATCAAATGCATATTCAGGATTTTCAATCCCCAGTGGCTTCCTTCCTTGGTTCTGGGGCTTGATTGTCATCAGGAATTGTTTTTATATATTAGACCGAGATTATCCCTTCTGTCAAGAACTAAAAGAAATGCAGGTCGGTGGTTTTGCCAGAAACCTTCCTACTTTGCCGCAGTTGTCAAAGGGAATTGTTTTTATTTATTAGACCGAGATTAGCCCCTCTGCCAAGAACTAAAAGGAATGCAGTTCGGCGGTGTTGATCTCATGTGCTGTTTTGTAACGGATGGGATTAGCCGAAATCATCTTCCTGAAATCATCAATCATCTCATCTCATATCCCTCACAGCTAATCGACGCTATATATTGTGCCGCAGTGCCTTAAAAACAAACGCTTTAAGTGTCTACTTTTTTGCAATGCGTATTCATTTACAAATAACGTCGTCACCACTGTTTTTATCTATATCACGATATATGATACACAGACTTCTCTGTCTCTCTGTCTATGATATACACTGTACTTACTACAGTGGAGAAAACGTTATTCTTTCCCAATAAACGCGTTTACGTTAAAACTATTATTTCCAGTGCACACAGTTTGGAGCCAAATCAAACGCCGGGTAACCCGGCGTCTGATCAGACTCCTAGCTGTTTGCCACTCAGATAAAAATGAAAAGTCAGAATTTCAAGAAGTTTTCCCTGTTCTACATATTAGTGTTTTAAGTTTGCGTTTCGTTGGCGTTTAAACGGGAAATAATAACGTTTTCTCCACTGTATCTACGTGCTAATTTCGCAAACACTGACCTTTTAAATAGCTTGCTACAATTGGGTTTCAACGGCTTATGATAACAAGATTGCTAGACTAAATAATTACGTCTGACCTAAAAGTAATTCTCTGGAGCAGTTTAAGTGAAATATTTGTTTCTCGTTACTGAATGGCCGATGTCTCCAGTACATCTGAAGTGAATTACAGTGGAGAAGACGTTATTGTTTTTCAACAAACGCGTTTACGTTAAAACTAGTATTTTCATTGAAAAGAGTTTGGAGCCAGATCAGGCTCAAAACTGTTTGTTACTCAGATTTTAATAAATAGTTCAAACATTCAAAACGTTGTAATTTTCTGCATTCAAGTGCAGTGCGATTGCGTTTCGTTTGTGTTCATACGAGGACGAATAACGTCTACTCGACTGTACCTCTGTGGCCTATGCAAGATATATATACATGTAGCGCTATCTCCCACCAACGGCCTTCTCAATAACGACTTCCTCCTTACAACGAACCCCGAACAAGACACTTATGTCCAACCTCCTCATGGCTGCAAAACCGTCCGCTTAAATTTGTCGTTTCCTGTTTTTCTCAGTTACGTCTAAGTGGACATTTTGATAGAATATATAAAATGACGCGTGATAAACAATTTGATTCCAGATCAGACGCCGCGTTACGCGGTGTCTGGTCTGGATTCAAGCTGTTTGCAAATGTAAGCAAAGGATAAATTGTCCCTCCCTATAACGACTCCCTCCGAACAACGCACATAAATATGTGTCTCCCATTGAGTTCGTTGTAGAGAGGGATCAAAACAGTATGACCAGTATGTCGATGTTTCTTAAATTCCCGTATTACAGTGAAGAATCTGTTATTCTTTCCCGTTTAAACGCAAACGTACGCAAACGCAAAACACTAAAACGTAGCAAATTACAACTTTTTGACATTTCTCACTATTTATTTTAATCTGAGTGGCAAACAGTTTGGAGCCTGATCAGACGCCGGGTTACCCGGCGTCTGATCTGGCTCCAAACTGTTTGCAATTCAAATAATAGTTTTAGCGTAAACGCGTTTATTAGGAAAGAATAACAGATTCTCCACTGTACCTTACTAAACCATTTATCTGCAAAGTGCCAAATGACTATAACTAGTGCGCCATCTCTACAACGACATCCAATGGGAGACGAATATAGTGTATGTTGTTCGGAGGGAGTCGTTATAGAGAGGGAAAATTAAGACTTGGCTTACATTTGCAAACAGCTTGAATCAAGATCAGACGCCGCGTAACGCTGTTTGTCACTCGTCGTTATATTTATTCTATCAATATATCCACTTATATGTAACTTTTAGAAAAACAGCAGACGACAATTTTAAGCAGACGATATTGTAGCAGTAAAAGCGTTAGACATAATTGTGAAATACCTTGCCGCAGGGAACTGCGTCAAGGGTCGTTGTAAGGAGGGAGTTGTTGCTGGGAGGCCGTTGTATGAAACAGTTTAGATCACCGTCAGACGTAGCAACGCGTCTATCAGGATCAAAATTGTGTATTCCTAGTTGCAAGGTTTTGACGAAGCTTGAACATAGAAAATACCAAGCTTGCAATATTAGTACGTATGACTTTTCAACACTATATACTACCTTACCTCATAATTTAATAAAAGCTAAACTTATACAACTTATTGAAAAGACTTTTGCCAGAGAAAGGAAACTATTTCTGGCGTGTAATACTGATCGTGCATTTTTTACAAATGACACGGTTAAGCATTACACTATGTGGACTTGCACCGATGTCTGTAAATCACTATCATTTCTTCTGGATAATATGTATGTACGTTTTGGGCGTACCATATACCGCCAAGTGATTGGTATCCCTATGGGTACAAACTGTGCACCCCTTGTCGCAGACCTATTTTTGTACTGTTATGAGAGGGACTTTACGCTAAGTCTAAAACCTGATACACAGGCAGATATGATCGAAGCCTTTAACAACACATCGCGCTATCTAGATGATATCTTTAAAACAAACAACCCATTTTTTGGTACGTTGTTTCCTTTTCTTTACCCAAAAGAATTACGCCTTAATAAAACAAACGAGTCAAATTTATCGGCACCATTTTTAGATTTGGATCTTTTAATAAATAACGGTATTGTTTCTTCTAAGATTTACGATAAACGAGATGTTTTTGATTTTAGTATTGTAAACTATCCTCATCTAGATGGCGATGTTCCCCGTTCTACATCTTACGGGGTTTATATTTCACAACTTATTCGTTTTGCTAGGGCTTGTACCTCTGTTGAGGACTTCCACATTCGTAATAAAACTATTACTGAAAAGCTTCTTAAACAGGGGTACAGATTTCATAAACTTCGTAAAACATTTTCTAAATTCTTTTATAGAAATCTTCCTCTCATTAACAAGTATAAATGTAACTTAAAGTCTTTTCTGCGGCAAGGTATTTCACATCCGGAGTTTTATGGTGATGTGATTTACAGACTTCGTAAGATTCTTGGACATATGCATTTTCAAAACCTATTTGTGAAACGTATTAGATTTTTCCTCAAAAAAGATTATGATCCAACGCACTTCACGTTTGGTTATCGATCAATCTACAATTGATAACTATGCTTTCCTCTTTGGTTGTGCGACGACAGACAGGGCTTAGCACTACATGATGATGTATCTCTAAAGCCGTCCTTAACCGGGAGAGTTATGTCGGATTTTCGTGCTTTGTTTTTTCTCTCCCTCTCTGTCGTACCCTAAACCCTCCCATGTCTTACAGTTACTCGTGACTACAGACTAGTCGCTTGAGTACAATTTGACCGTTGCCATAGTGGGTTATTTGTAACACGGGCTTGAATGTTTAATTCTTTCCCGTGTTACTAATAATCCTGTCAGAGAATTTTGTTAGATGTTTTACATGTATTTACTTGCTGTACTGGCGGTCATTTTGATTGTAAGGTTGTGGAACAGGGTTTATATTTTATGTACACTGTTCGTCTTTATAGGTGAATATAGGAGATAAGAGTGAGGTTGGGCCGCCCCTAAACCCAGATTTAACCCCCCAGTGGTTGTTAATAATTAATTAATTTATAATTGATTATTGATTGCTACTGACCGTACCAAGGCGGGCTCCTATATTCACTTAGCTTTATGTTTGTCTTGCGTGTTGTTTTCTATTTAGTGTGTAGATGAAGGAATGGTATTGCGTGTGTGTGGTTGTGTGTGTGTGTGTGTGTGTATGTGTTTGTTATGGTATGGCTGTGTGTGTGTGTTCTGCTTTAGAGATGGGTGTATTGTTTGTGTTGCGTTTCCTGCTTGAGTCTTCTTTCGTATTTATTTAAGCTAAAATGAGAAAAGTGTTACATTTCTAAAACAGCTGCAGACAGCTATGGAACAAACGATGTTATGACACCTCCCTTTGAGTTATAATGTTAATTTCCCATAGACCTACAGTTAACATTTTGCATGTCTTTTACATCTATCCAAAATATACTGTCACTCTTTATGATATTCATTTTGTGACGTCACTCTAAAGGACATTACTTTTTTACTCCGTCCGAAAACGTACTGTCAGCATTGACATGACTTTTGCTATTGGATACATAAGAAGGTAATTATAAACAATGTGACGTCGTAAGACGGACGTCATTTCCCGCGTGATGTACATGTCCGCGCTGAATTGGTTTTCACAACATATTTTATAAAATACGAATAAGACGATTCCAAATCCAGGGTTGACAAGCTCGGTGTAATAAAATAAATATTAGATGTCAGTTTGCGTGACATTATATAAATATTAGATGGCAGTTTGCGTGACATTCAAATTGTCAACCCGAGAAACAGCATGTCACCCTTTGTTGAATGTATTATTTTAAGCTTTATACCGACGGTATAACTCGGGATCAAAGTTGCGTGGAAAGCCAATTGAGCAGCTTTCTGCGTTGGTTTTGACCAGAATTATGCAACTCCTTTTTATCGTTAGTTGAATGGAACGATTAACATATATCCGAAGACAGATTACTGCACGTTTCGGGACAAACATGGCCCAAAAAGCTAATTCAATAACTTTGTGTGTTATGTTTGTTCTGCATTGTGTAACATTATTATAAACAACTAAATAGTATTATTTGTATATATGCTTAATTTAATGTTGAATGTACATACATGTATATATAAAGAAAGATTACTGCGCGGGTCAGGACAAAAATTACACAGAGAGTTCAATCAGGGGCTTTCTGCATTAGTTTTGACTTGAATTGTGTAACCCCCTTATTAAAGAAAGTATAAATAATATACAATCGTATGATTGTTAAATGCAAAGTTTACTGATAATATATCTTAAGACAGGCTAACAGTCTACGATAAAAGTTTCACAGAAAGCTAAAAAAAAGAGCTCTCTGTGTTGCTTTTTGACCCGCATTGTGTAATTTATTTATCTAGCTTATTATCGTATGGAAGTGAAATCCTTTGTTGATTGTATTATTTTAAACTTAACTCAGGATAAAAGTTGCGTTGAAAGTTTCTGCGTAGGTTTTCACCAGCATTATGCAACTCCTTTTTGTCGTAGGTTAACTGGAACGCTTAACACATATCTGACGACAGATTACTGCACGACTCGGGGCAAACATGGCACACAAATCTCACTCAATAACTTTCTGTGCTATGTTTGTTCTGCATTGTGTAACCATTATAAACAACTTAATAGTATTCTTTTATATTTATGCTTAACTTAATGCTGAATGTGCACACATGCATACATGTATACAAAGAAAGATAACTGCTCGGGTTATGACCAAAATTACGCAGAGAGCTCTATCAGGAGCTTTCTGTGTTATTTTTGACATGCACTTAGCCTTTCATAAACATGCTGAGTGATTTCTCATAAACCCACAATATTTGTCAAGGTTTCACTCAAATAGAACCGATACTATGTTGTAACAGAGCTCACTTGATGTCGTCGAGACGTTTATGTTAGCTTTTTCACCAAACAGTATAAACTATCGTTCAGTACATTGCCACTTTGTTTCGTTTCGAAAAGAGGCAAACTAAAACTGAACGGTATTCACATTAGAATGATAATTTAAGTGTATTGCGTACTATATGAGACCAATCACTTTATATGTTTACATTCGTAACTGTATGCATACAAAATCAGACTGAGCAAAATGTTCAACTTGTTTTTGTACGTTAACTGTAATGTTTTGATCATGTAAATAATTGTGATGTAAAATCGTTCATTTGTATAAAATAATATGGACCTTCTTGGGGAAAATATAGAAACACAGCGCTTAATGCCCGTAATATGTTTGACGATTCATATATTCCAGATATAAAAATTCATTTAATCGTTCCTTCATAGTTTAATTCTACGAGTTGTCAAGTGATATGAATTAAATATGGTGATTGACATCTCCCTTGAATTCAAAGATACAACATTTTCAAGGCGAATTAGCGCAAGTAGCGCGTCATTCTCATGTTAATAAAATGTAAGTTTTACTACACTTTAAGTAACAATAATAGTATGCATCTTTTCACAACAAATGTCGTTTTCCAGACATGATACGGGGACTATGCACTGTGGTTCACGTGGCTTGATGTTTATATCATATGTTTTGTCGCTGATGTTGCCTGCAAATAGCAGGACTTATGCACATTTTGAATAAACTGAAACCTGAAACATGAAACAACCCGTGTAGCCATACATGTCTATCTAAATGGTCAATTAATTATGTAACCCCTAGTGGCGAATGTACACGTCACTTACAAACTATATACCTTTGAAGAGTACACTTGCCATAAGCAAACCGTGTAGGCCCTCTGATCAGGTTTGCATTCAAAAATTGACTAGGTTTAATTGAACAGTAGAGTTATATTGGAAAATTTAGGGGCGAAATAATTAACATTTTCACTCTCAATGACGCCTAAAATCGCGTTTGCAAAAAGCTTGGATCCTGATCAGACGCCGCGTCACGCGGCGTCTGATCAAGATCCAAACTGTTTGGCACTCGTATTGAAGCGTTGTCAAAACTGCCTTGAAGTTAACTTAACGATATTGCAGACAACAAAATTGAAGCAGACGACAATGAAACGGTGAGGGGGTAAACATCTCACGAACATCTTGGTAGGTAAAGGGTTAAAGTTCCGCACACTGTACATTTATTTAAAGACTTTTCCTAAGTCCTTTGAAAGAGTCCCCCCCATTGAATTTCAGGTGTCAATGTAACTGTCAAAGCATGTGCAGCACATGCAGACGGTGGGTATACCAATCTCAGGTTACCTGGTGAGAACCAGATTATACTCACGCTCTAGTGCTTTTCAAAGGTTATTTCTAACCAAACTATCAAATATAAAGGTCGGGTCTCACATGAGACATTTCAATGGTTCTTTGCTAACGGTATGTCCACAAGACCCATGCTCTTTGCAAGGAAATTGTCTGGCAAGGTGTTATGACCAAAAGGTCGTCAGGAGATGTCTTTAAAAAGATTGTCAAGTATTTTAGTTATGACAGGGTTTCACTGTATGTTACAATGTTCCACTGTACTGTGAGAAGTGGTCATTGTGTTTTTTGTGTGTATACCTATAGAAATTGGCAGTCCCCTAGAGTTATGCTTGATTGACCTTGGATATCTCAGGTGTGATATATTTTCCATGTACATAGTGCAGTACATATTAGATAGTCGAAGAGGCTATAAGAATTCTCTACATTGTTGGAATGTTGTCGTTAGTACAATAGAGTCTGGGAGATATATGTAAGTGTCCTTTCCTCCCGTCCCGACCATACACATACACGTAGTTAGTTTTGCTGTATTTCTGTGTTTCGCGTGGATGTTTGCATGCTATTTGTTGTTAGTTCTACACGGTAGTCAGTAGCCCTCCTTTATTTGTAGATTGAAGAGGCGATTCCCTGTATGTTTTGGGCTGAGACAAGTTACCATTCCCTGTCCTGCATGAACTATGCCTATCATCTTTTGCCCATAGAAGTCCCGTTTTAAAGACCTATTTGGAGACGACATACACTTAAGGCGTATTTCATTGGCAATACTTTGATGTGACAAACCCAAACGCATTTAACTAGTGGCAGACTACCATGGTGATATATGTATTCTAATAATCACACGCAATAGTTCCGGATCATTTAGAATTGATTAGTCCAGGAGCCAGATTATTGAAATCAGAATTTAGGACTTGGTCCAGGAGCTAGGGACAAACTTTTAGGGTGTGTTACAATGTATAAAACACAGTGACTGATGGTATAAGTCATACTTTCATATAATGCATTGTTTATCGAGTAGTATTATGTGAAGCTGAATTTATATATGACTAGCATAGTATATGCTTTGTATTTATCTACACATAACTTACTTGTGTGATGACATATACTTTGGTTTTAACTCCCTTTTGTTTTAATTGATATGACCAAGTTAATATGGTCAAGGTTTAGTCGGTTTTATATACCGTGGTGCGTGAGAGAGTTGAAAGTATTTTGACTTTGACATTTGTGCTATAGATATGCAATAGTTGGAGAAGTCCGTGGATCTTGACGTCATGACATAGCCTATGTGAAATAGACACTATCACGCCTTAGTGGCGTTAACAGTATATCGCATGTGTGGCATAAAATTAATAGTATTACGCTTGTGGAAACAATATACGGCATAATAGTTAATACGGCAGAATAGTCAGCAAGATGACGGCGGCCGTTAATTGGTAGAAGTAGAACTACCTACTACATTGTATGTGGTATTTTTCCTGTGTGGAGAATTCAGCCTGTGTGGCAATTATCCTCTGTGGATTAAGTAATTAATGACGGTGTCTTAACGACATATTTGATGGTTGTAATTGAGTGTTGTGTGATATTTATATTCATCATATTTGACGTATTTGTATGTGCAGAGATATACCAGGATATTAAAATTTGAAATAGCAAGGAGTTTCTGTTTACAGCCATAAACTCTAAACAAATACTCGGCGCACAATTTGAAATATCAGAGATAATTGTGACAAAGATCAACACAAATGGTAGCTTAAACTTGCAAGCAAATTACAAACGGTTGTTTCAAATGACAATATTTTGTTCTGACCTATTGCATTGGATTAAGGTGGTTCGACAGCGGGCGGCCCGCATCTCCAGTTCCGAAAATGCTGATGACTTTCACCTGATCTTTGCGGCACGTGATTATCATAGAAAATTTAGATAAAGAAAAGTTTGATCTGCTCCAGTGTCTTCTCTGTTAGCGCAGTTGGTACGGTGATTGACTTGCAATCCAAAGGTTCTAGGTTCGATTCCCACTCGCTTTAAAACTTTTTTTAACAAATTGTCCGATTTTAGTGACTAGTCAATTCATAACGCAGTGATCAAAGGACAGGCTATGTTTAGTCTAGAAATAATGAATAATATCAGATGCAAGTATAGTCAAGTGACAGCTAAATTTGTGAGGATTTATAGCCTATATAACAGATGGCAGCTTAACACAGGACACAAGTTATGTTAAAAGAGAGACCCTAAAGGAGCTTTTATACATTACTTTTGTTATGCATTAAGCAGTCACTTGCCTTTAAAGATCTACAGGCTACCGTATTCAATGGTCCCTTATTACAGGTTTGACTTATGGTATTATTAAGAGCTGACGGCATTTTAAAGTTGAACTCAAGGGAGGTTACTCGTTTTGTGTTAACATTTTGTCAGAATTTCAGGAAATCATGTTTAAAATGTAAATTCTACTGTAGATTTTCATTAAATTTTGTGACTAGTAGAATTAAGTTATATCTATCTAATAAGAGTAAAATTAGTGTATGTTAAACAGCTAGATTTTTTGTAATTTGAGATTTTCAGAAATTGACTTTTTTTTTAAAGTATTCATATTTCCAGAAAATATGTCATGAAATACTTTTGTTTGCCCAGTATCTTATAGTCTATATACAGTTTACTTGAATGTACAGAGATTATTGAGTCATATCATTCTATAAAGAAAATATTCCTGTTTATTAAAAAAGGAGCTTTTCTCGACAAAAGGTCCTGTCAGAAAAAACGGCACTGTAACTTTTTTTTATTTTAACGATTTTTCACTCTCCATATGGTATATTTCAATTTAATCAAGGTTTCAAAGAATTCTGACACAGAATAAGCTGACCCACGAACCACCTTAAGTACTAAACAGTTTTGCTCCAGATCAGACGCCGGGTTATACGGCGTCTGGTCTGGATCCAAACTGTTTGCAATGAAAATAATAGCTTTAGCGCGTTTAATCGAACAAAGTCCCAACTGTAAGTACCATATGATTATTAAACTGACCGATACTAGCGTATATATTATTAAATATTCATAAAACATAACTCATGTGTTTATTCTGTGAAAATGGACTCTTTAAATAGCTCGATGGAAGTGGATTTCGGCGGCTTATGATAACAAGTTTGCTAGACTTAATAATTACGTCTCACACAAAAGCAAATCCCCAGAGAAGTTCAAGTGAAAAACTAGTTTCTCCATTTTGTTCTGCAGATGTCTGGCATAGCTCTGATAAAACAGGAGGATGGGTCATTCACTGCCCAAATTGTCCGTGACAGTTTTACCCCTTCACCGTTTAATTGTCGTCTGCTTCGATTTTGTTGTTTGCAAGATCGTTTCAAAGTACGATTAACTGTAGTATGACTTTAAACATATCGATACGAGTGTCAAACAGTTTAGATCTTGATCAGACGCCGCGTGCAAGTTTTCGCAGTGGAGTTGTTAAACGATTTGATATGGATTAAGAATTTTTATAGTGCTATATTGTAGTCTCCTTTAGCATAACCACGTGCAAAAAACCGGATGAACATTTGAAACTTTTATATTTTACCATAGACACTTAAATTCAAAATGTTTGACAGTTTCGAGTCTAGTCAGATTATTTCAAACATGGCGTCTGGGTTTCGGTAAACGTTTGTCAATACAAGATGTGATCAATTATGCTCGAGTTTTTTGTCCTCAGGTGCCATATTTGTGTGAATCTGTATCTGAATATGATGGACAGGTTGATGCCAGGGTAGATATTATGAAAATATGTCTGGTATCAGGGCTCCAGATAAGGTAAGGGGAGTATTTCTGCTTTAAACCATATGGTGTCACTACTCATTAGAATCGTCTCGAAGAGACGATTCTAATGAGTAGTAACACCATTGGATTTAGTGCGGAAATGAGTGAGAAAATGTTGGATTTGTTCTATTTACTCCCCCTTATCTGGGGCCTTATGGTATATCAAACACATTTCAGTTAAGCAACTGTCTATCAACTTTAAAGGTCTGAACATTATTTAAATGTACAGTAGAGAATCTGTTATTCTTTCCCGTTTAAACGCAAACGTACGCAAACGCAAAGCACTAAAACGTAGAATATAACAACTTTTGGACAATTCTGATATTTCATGTTTATCTTGGTGGCAAATAGTTTGGAGCCTGATCAGACGCCGGGTTACCCGGCGTCTGATCTGGCTCCAAACTGTTTGTTAAAGAAAAAATAGTTTTCGCGTAAACGCGTTTATCGGGAAAGAATAACAGATTCTCCACTGTACAGTAGAGGAGTCGTTATTCTTTCCCAACTAAAATACCTATGTCCAGTGCAAAAAGCGCAGAGCCTACTCAGACGACGGGATAACCAGGCGTCTGATCAGGCTCCAAATCGTTTGTCACTTACAATAATATTAATCGTTAACTCTCTATTTGGTTGTATTTCGTTAAGTTGATCAAATTTATCGTGAGGTTTTTACCCCTTCACCGTCGTCTGCTTCAATATTGTTGTCTGCAATATCGTTTCGAAGTTATATTTAAGGCAAAATAACTGACGTAATTTCAAAACAAGTGACCAACATTCTAAATGCTGAATTGACGCCTGGTTACGCGTTGTCTGAACAGGATGAACAGTGTTTACAAATATATGCTTTATGACGTCATTGAGAGTGACTAGTTAACAGTAATTTGAGTACTACTTTATTATGTTTCGCCAGCAACTTGATACAGACATATGCCAATCTAAGTCAGACAAAGGGTAAAGTGTCTGCTTTACACATTTTTTCATCGACAGTTTCTAGTTGAGGACGTAAAGCAGAATTGGAGTAAAGCAGAACATACCTTAATGCACATTTTGCTTTACTCTGAATCTGTTTTAAGCTACCATCTGCTAGGATATAGCAAATATTTGTAATAATGGATACGCTTGGTTGTATAAATCGGAACTATTTGTTTCAGAGGAGAAATGAATAAGGGCACATTAACGGAGCAGTTGGATAAATCAATGTTGACAGAAAAAGGCAATAGTTCAATGCACATCTTTCTAAAATTGTTAATTATATTCTGTCGTCTTTATCGATTGGCTTTCAACAAACATGAGGTATTTGAAGTTACTTAAATCCTGAATTCAATTAGGCTAAACGAATTATTGTGTTCCTGTTTGGTGAAATCATGACTGGAAATTCAGTTCATTTCTTGTCTGAAAGTCTAATGTTCTACGTGATGTTATTTCTGGCAGACATTAACTTTGTTTTATCACGAACATGTGCAAATAAAAATGTTGGTTAACTCTTTCCTCCCTGAAACTTCAAATGGACAATCCCAGTTTCAATTTTAGTCTAGTCCATTTCTGACGTTTAAGGGTTGTTTTTGTCAACGTTTTGCATTATGACAAACAATGAAGACCCAGATCAGAGGGCTAGGAGCCCTCTGATCTGGGTATTCACTGTTTGCATAGGACAGGTGCACTTTTCACATGTATACTGTTTGGGAAAGACGCCTATATGCGGGACTAGGGTTCAAAGGGTTAAAATACTGCATTTGTCTGAAATACCTTTACCTATTACTGGACAACTATTCCCTTTTACGCCTTAAATGATTAAGCAGAATGCGTCTTACGATGCAGTCTGTTTTATTTTCAACCTGCCTTACATGTAAGTAGTCTGTTTGGTCACGTGTGTTAAATCAAAGGGCTCAGGAGACCTGAATACAAATATACCAACAAAACATTGTGCTTGACAATAAATGGTAAACTTGAGCAACAAGAGAGCCTAAGGGGTAACAGAGGTAAATTTGGAAGGTCCTGTTCACCAAACTGCGATGCAACATGTTGTATTCTTCAAAGCTAATCAGCAACTGTAGTACGTCGTTGTTCAAAGGTTTGATCGAAATTGACCCAGGAATGTTGCCTGTAGTGTGTTCCCAAAGTTTTCTTTGATACAATCATGACGGAAAAAGCGTGACAGACGGGCGGGCAGACAAACAGTCAGACATATGACGAAAAAATTATTCATAAGTGTAATCTCTGCCTACAACAGGTGGCATTAAAACAATATGAAATTTGTGAAGGAATATTTGGTGCGCTAGATTATCATTCACGTAACTACAGTGGAGAAAACGTTATTCTTTCCCGATAAACGCGTTTACGCTAAAACTATTATTTGCAGTGCAAACAGTTTGGTATCCCGGCGTCTGATCAGGCTCCAAACTGTTTGCCACCAAGATAAACATGAAATATCAGAAGTGTCCAAAAGTTGTTCTTTTCTACGTTTTAGCGCTTTGCGTTTGCGTACGTTTGCGTTTAAACGGGAAAGAATAACAGATTCCCCACTGTAACTAAAGTACATATTGGAATTGGAAAAGGCGGAAACTGACTCCTATCGGCAAAATAACTGTTGTTAAAGCTTTACTTTTACCTATACTTACACATTTGTTTATAGGCTTGCCAACGCCAACAATGAACTTCGTGAAAAATCTTACTAATATATTTTATGAATTTATATGGAACGGTAAAGCAAAAATAAAACGAAACGTTCTAATAAAAGATTATTCAGAAGGAGGGTTAAAAATGATCGATATTGAAAGCTACATAAGAAGTTTAAAAATTAAATGGTTTAAGAATTTCATTATTCACAATGATAGTAAATGTTATAATCTATTGCAAAACCTGATAAACATGACAAAGCTACTGAATTCCGGAAGTATGTTCTGCAAATTAATATTAAACAAGTTAAAGAATAAATTTTGGGTCGATGTCTTAGAAGCATATATGCTTTATATTAAAAAGAGTAGTGTTGGAGATATACAAGACATATATAATATGCCATTATTCTATAATGATAATTTTCTCATAAATAAAAAAGCTGTATATATACCAACACTTTACGATAGAGGGATACGATATGTAAACGACATTCTAGATAAAGATGGTAATTTTGTAGATTTAAAATACTTAGAAGAAGTGAGTGGAAAAAAGATTAATTTCCTTCATTATTATGGCTTAATAAATTCAGTTAAGTCTTTTATGACTAGATCAGGATTTACTCCGAAAAAAGATTCACTTTTAGAATTTCAATACCCAACCATTAATTGTTATATGTACCCCATTTTAACCGGAAAATGTGACAATAAATTTGTATATAACGTACTTGCTAATAACGATGATACCCCTACTAGTCAATCCAAATGGGTGTCAATATACAAAAATAGTCTTATAAATTGGAAGAATATGTATAGCTATGTATTTAAATGTACTAAAGATACTTATTTGCAATGGTTACAAACTAGAATTATACATAGAATATTACCTACTAATACATTATTATTTAAAATGAAAATCAAAGATACTAATTTATGCACTTTCTGTCATAATCATGAAGAAACTATTGTTCATTTGTTTTGGGAATGTTGTAAAGTGAAACCAATAATAACACATATTTCAGATAGGTTAGTAAAATATAACCCGCACCTCAAAATAAATAGTTTATATGTACTTTTGGGAACCGATCAAAATGACTTCAAACTTGACATTTTGTTTTTAGAAATAAAACGATATATATTTTTATGTAAAACAAAGAAAATCGTTCCGTCAATAACCGGGTTAAATAACTCGTTGAAACTAGCATGGGATATAAAACAAGTATGTAGTAATACAGAAAATATAGCTTCTACATGGGCAATTGTACAATATCTTATATTAAACTACATTTAGACATAAAACGTACTGTATTAAAAATAACCTAGCAAAAATGCATGTTTCTTTCTGTATTTTTTTTATTCCATTTTCATTTTTTTTTTCAATAAAAATGTATGTTTTCATATTTACATTCGATAGAAAAATTGTATATTAGAAATATTATTTAGTTTCTGACGATTCTACATGAAAATTTCGTTGTATTTGTATTTTCTACTTATACTACATGATGTTGAAATGTAAAAATATGTATGGATGTAATATATGTGAATAAAATTATTGAAAAAAAAAAAAAAAAAAAAAAAAAAAAAAAAAAAAAAAAAAAAAAAAAAAAAAAAAAAAAAAAAAAGTACATATTATTTGTTGAACGAATTATAAATGTAAACCTGTACTGTTTTTGTTGCTATTTGTTGTCATTATTCCTTCGTCTAACACGTTCACAACCAAGTTCCATCGTCTTCTAGAACTCATTTACCGCCGAAACTTCGCCATTACCGATTGTGTCGTTTGCAATATGTTTGTAAGTCATTTTAAAGCCTTTTGATCGCAAAATACCAATTCAAGTGCCAAACAGTTTGGATCCCGATCAGACGCCGCGTTACGCGGCGTCCGATCCGGATCCAAACTGTTTTGAAAGTTGCTAATTGGAAAGAGTTGAATTCAACATCATGTCTAGAGCCTACGTCGTGTTATTAATATATTTTAATTTTGAAACTACTTAGTCCCATGGGGGTTAAGCGGTTGACAGTAATATCACATGTACTTCAAAACTAAATTTAGGCATTCAGAATAATCTGTTTTATAATACGTAGACATCCTAAGGGAATTAGGATAACGTCGTGATAAGAGGTTTTCGCTTGGAAGCCAACAAAACAAGTCTGATTCCGTCGGTGATAGGATTTGTATCCGTAGCCTGGTGTGTATTTAAATGACCTTGAAAGGCTTTCAAAGATTTATTCATCAAGATGTAGTACCGAGCGAAATCATTTGAGTGTACACGTTTTAATCCGTCCATTGCTTTACGTTGCGTACACTGATTATTTGCAAACAGTTAGGATCCTGATCAGACAGCGTCTGATCAGGATCAAAACTGTTTGACACTCATATCTATGTTTCTTAATCATTTCATGATCAAACTATCCGGGAGATTTTCACCCTTCACCGCTTTATTGTCGTCTGCGTCAGTATTGTTGTCTGCAATATCGTTTCAAAGTTAGATTTAAGGCAATATGACTGACACAATTTCCAAACGAGTGTTAAACAGTTTTGGCCCTGATCATATGTCGCGTTACGCTGCGTCTGCCCAGAACCCAAATTAATTGCAAACGCGCTTTATGACGTCATAGATAGTGTAAGGGTTAATTCAAAATCGAATAAACTTCCGAAATAGTTTCATGCAGACGAATACATTTAAGCAGACGATAATATGGTACAGTGGAGAAAACGTTATTCTTTCCCAATAAACGCGTTTACGCTTAAACTATTATTTGCAGTGCAAACAGTTTGGAGCCAGATCAGACGCCGGGTAACCCGGCTTCTGATCAGGCTCCAAATTGTTTGCCACTAAGATAAACAAGAATTATCAGAATTGTCCAAAAGTTGTTCTTTTCTACGTTTTATTGCTTTGCGTTTGCGTACGTTTGCGTTTAAACGGGATAGAATAACAGATTCTCCACTGTAGCTACTGTGTTAGACGCGTATTTATGTCATAATGGCAGTGAAAGGATTAATCAGAGTAAGATGTATACGGTATCTCTGCAAATGCCCATATGTCACCCTGCTAGAATAAGGTTACATAGATAGAAGAATGCATGGACTTGTAATTCAATATAAAATTGATTTTGTTGAACGCCAGAACGAGATTGTATCATAACTTACAATGAATTGTGGCACCATTAATAAGACAGTTATTGCTGAGATAAAGTGAATAAGCATGTTAGAGGGTTATTGTGTTTGGAAGAAATCGATTGCAGTGGCAAAATACCTACGTCGGCAAGAATATATAACCTTTTCTGGGACTTCTCTCTGAAACTTAAATGATAACATAAATATTAGACTTAAACCACCTGATTTTGCCCATACAAGGTGTCTAGTACGTCGCTTCTATTTGAACTCACAGAACTGATTAACAATTCAAACGGTTGAGTGCCAGGCCCGAATTTAATTCAATAATCATACTTAAATTGACGGTTGGACTTGACCATTATTCTGCCGATCGCGACTTGGCTGCCATTTGCATATGATTTGGATTAGATCTGGATCCAGCTTTTTTTCAAACTCCAGACATGTATAACATTTTTAATAAAAAAAAGTTATTAATCTCAACTGGATATTTTTTGCAGGTGACAATTATAAATCAGAAGATACTACGCAAGGAGAATAGTTGAAGGTACCGAGTTATCAGTATTCTGTTACTATTATAGTCTGTATCTAGCAATACATTACCAAAGCTTTCTCACACCTTGGTTTGGCTTGTAGCTCCTGTTCGAAAGTTACACATAAATCAGTTTGCCGTTTAAATTTAAATGCAGATATTTAGGCATTTGTAGGGACAATAACGCCCTATTGTATTTCAAATACGATGTCGAGTTTTTCTGAATCATATCTGTATAAAATCCTTTAACAATGCCAAATGTAAATGTTCTATTATCAATGTTTTTAAATTACCATAGAACAGCATCTAAGACTATGTTGTATTTAGAAATGATTTGGCACTGTACCCTAAGGCTTATAATAGGAAACGCATTTTCTAATTTCATTTTAAGATCTAAAATTGGAAATATATTTAGTTTCTGTAACTGCTTTTTATCATATTATCAATAGTTTATACCTAGAAAGGAAACACGTCGAGCAACGATTTGTAATACTTGAAATAAGTATGGATAGATGGATGAGTTGGTTTTACGGCGCTTTGACACAAAATAGGTCATATATCGCCGATGAACGGTGAAGGTGATTAAGAATAAATGATAATCTAACTTTGAGGAAGGTAATTATGGCTAATCTCATTCTTTGCCAAGCAGCGCATTGGATCAAAACCACCGACCTGCCTTCCTTTCACTTCTTGGCAGAGGAGTTAATCTCGGTCTTATAAACAGAAACAGTTCCCTATCACAATTAATTCCCAGAACTGCGACAAAGTAGGAAGGTCTCTGGTGAATATTAATCATGAACAGACATAACATACAGTGGAGAATGTGTTATTTTTTCCAAATAAACGCGTTTAGGCTAAACTATTATTTGCAGTGCAAACAGTTTGGAGCCAGATCAGACGCCGGGTAACCCGTGCGTCTGATCAGGCTCCAAATTGGTTGCCACCAAGATAAACATGAATTATCAGAATTGTCCAAAAGTTGTACTTTTCTACGTTTTAGTGCCTTGCGTTTGCGTACGTTTACGTTTAAACGGGAAAGAATAACGCTTTCTCCACTGTACACTTTAACCGTTATCGTTTCTCTACTTCTGCAGTCAAATTGCAATTGTATCTATTAGTAGGTAATTTTGCTGTTTAAAATAGCGATATTTTACCGTCAACGTGGTTAAAGCAGCGCTTATATTAGTGTAAGGATTAAATTGCATAGATGTGAACATTTCAGATAAAATACACCGTGTCCAGAGGCGTTTGCAATAAGTCTGAGATCAATCTGAAGCTTTTGATTGGTCAGATTTGACCAGAATACTGAAATCTGATTTACTAAATGTTTGAGAACGATCTCAGGCTTATCTGAAACACTTTGTAACCATAGGTCATGGCTTACTTGTGTGCGTGATAGGACTACCATGTCTAAAACAACGTCGCGTGATGCACTTCATTAGGCAAACTACTCCAGACGCTTAGTCGGTATCAGACGTGACATCTGGGTGTAACGATATTGCTATTTGTTTTGTTCTAATTGAAAGTCCCTAAAGAACATAAAATTAAGTAGTGAATACATAGTTTGTTCCAATTATCGTATGTACGTTATTCTCTCCCACCAAAACGCAAACGAAACAAAAACGCATTGCAATTAAATGGCAAATATGACAACAATTTGAAATGTATGACTACTTGTCTTAACTGGATATAAGCCGGTACAGTGGAGAATCTGTGTCTCTTTCCCAATAAACGCGTTTACTCTAAAACTATTATTTCTATTGCAAACAGTTTGGAGCCAGATCAGACGCCGGGTAACCCGGCGTCTGATCAAGCTCCAAACTGTTTGCCACCAATATAAACACCAATCATCAGAATTGTGTAAAAGTTGCACTTTTCTACGTTTTAGTGTTTTGCGTTTGCATTTCGTTTCGTTTAAACGGGAAAGAATAACGTCTTCTCCACTTTACCAATTGTTTCGTTCTCGTTGAAATCTAAAAGGTCCCAAAGGGGAGAGTATGTTATTCTTTCTAAATACACTCTGCAAACAGGTTAGAGGAATACGAGGGGTGTTTCATAATTAATGCAGCTGTATCAATAACTTTAATAATATAAATGCAAAATGCATGTGTTATATATCATTCGAAAGAGCCATTCTTCACCTACACAATGTTTATGCACAGTAAGATCACATGTCTAGAAAAGTCACATCACAAGCCTAAATGACCCCGAGTCTAGGGCACTGGACCGTTTTTGTGTATTTTTGAGGTAAAGTTTCGAACAAATTTGGATACTATAATTGCCATTACGGTTTTATTTTTTTAAATAATTTTATGAAACTTTCGGTCATATTAATTCAGACGATTATACACACATTACGCAATTTAAAATTATATTATTTTACAAAATGACAAAAATATAGGTAATATTTTACTCTTACTGAAAATATCATAAAAAATGACACTTCCGGTATGTTCAAGAGGTTTTGTTGAAACCTAGAACACATTTTGATATATCAAACCAGGGCTATAATTGAAGCAATTGAAGTAGATGTTCATGTTTTAAAATCAAATTATAGATATACGAATCTAGACAAATGTCATAGCGTTCGAAAATTCATGTCAACTTTTTCCATTAGCAAAATGAGAAATTCTTTTTTTTAAAATTGAGATTTAAAACAGCTGAGTCTTTTAATTGTAATGAAATCTTATTTATATTAAAATTCAGACATAAACTGACATATTTAAAAAACAAGGTATAGAAGCTTTACTTTTAAAAAAGTTATTAGGTCAATAAGTGATGTCTGAAAAGTGCTATGCTCTAGTGCCCTTGAGAAGGGGTCATTTAGGTAAGTATTGTGATTTACCCCGTTATGTGATCTAATCGTGCATTATACCATCGTGCAGGTGAGGAATTGCTCTTTCCAACGTTATACAAGTGTATCACACATGCATATTACAATTACTATATCGAAGTTATTAATGGAGTTGCATTAAATATGAAACACCCCTCGTATCAGACACGTGGTAACTAGGCGTCTGATATGACTGTTAACCGTTTGCCTTTCCGATTAAAATGAGTCATCAAATGTTTAAGAAGATTTCATTATATCCATTTTATTGCATTGCGTTTGCGTTTCAATTAAGTTTAAACGGACGAGAACATTTCCACTGCATTAAACAGTTTGGGTACGCATAGGAGTTAATGGTAAACTCACCAAGATTAACCCTTTCACTACCAAATTTGTCGTGAGATTTTTACCCCGTCACCGTTTCATTGTCGTTTGCTTCAATTTTGATGTCTGCAATGTCGTTTCAAAGTTATAAAATAAGGCAGTAGGCCTGAAGAAATTTCAAAACGAGTGTCAAACAGTTTCGGTCCTGATCAGACGCCGCGTCTAAGCAGGGGTTGATGATTTAGGTTTTCCGGTACTGCGACACACAATAGGTCATATAGCGCCGATGGTTTGATGAGGGATAATAAGATGCAATGATTACGATTTCAGGTATATACTATTGGCTAATCTCATTCGTTGCCAGCAGCGCATGGGATCAAACTCACCGACCTGCCTTCCTTTTAGTTCTTTGACAGATGGGATAATCTCGGTCTTATAAACAGGAAAGATCCCCTATGACAATTAAGCTCCAGGCCGAGCAGGTTACAAAATGTTTGCGAACGCGTTGTAAGCGTCATTGAGAGTGGAAGGGTTAATGTAACTGTATGTGTCAATATTGTTCAGACAAAAATCCCTTCAGACCGACAAATGTGTTAAATACGTTTATTTCAAATAGTGTGTCTGCTTACAACTGTTACCTCGCTTTTTCTCTTATTCAGAGGACTCGTACAGGCATTGTGACTGAATAAAAGGTCGCTATGCATGGAACTGTAATAGTACTTGTACCCGGGTCAGACCATGTAATTCGGTGGGTGATCGAGTTCAAAAGCCCAAGAGACCTTCCTAACGTGTCGTGGTACTGGGGTCTAATTGTCAATAGGAATGTGTTCTCTTTATTTGGCCTAGATTATCACCTCTGCTAAAACCTAAAAGGATGACAGACCGGTGGTTTTGATCCCATGAGCTGCTTCGTAACGAGTGGGATTAGTCAAAACCATCTTCTTGAAATCACCATCGTATCATCTCATCAACAACCTCATCATTCATCGGTGCTATATGGTCTATTTTATGTCGCAGTGCCGTAAACCCAGCTAATCAGTCATCAAGCTAGTTCAAAACGTTTGTCAATAAAAGTATCAAATATGTTAGTACATAATTTATGTTAAATTGTTA